>CP136871.1:11487119-12896119 GCA_033000465.1 Sciaenops ocellatus
ACCCTATTGTTATGTACGGTAGCACAAAATATGTCTGCTGGATCTCTGAATGAAAAGCAACAGTGTGGCCACAGTAATTATTCATAGATTATTTGTTTCCTGTCAGTGAAATGCAGCTCGTTGAATTACTTCCAAATTACACAGTGGTCTTCAAATCTGCTCAGCTAACCACACGCTGCGGGATGTGTGAAATGCGAGGCCTGAAACTGAGCTGCCACACCCAAAACCAGACCTGCCACTATGGAGCCTCCTCCCTATCCACAGCTCTTATGAAATAGACTATTCACATCACACACTCCTTACGAAAACCTCCTGTCATATGAAAGTTGTGACACCATCATACACTGGTGCATCATATTCACTTGAATGCCACTGATGTTCAGGAGAAAGACTATAACTGGGTCACCAGGATGACTCTCTCTGTCACTGAGTAGCACAAGTAATTAAAGGATAAGGTTGGAATTATTGTATCTTTTCTTATTGTCAACAAATCCCCTGTCTAATAATGTGTTAGTCTGTCTCTTAATACTGACTTATGTACACTGTCCGTGGTTCTTTTGTTCCCACTGATGATATCAAGTTAAAAAAAAGCCTAAATAATTTCCTTAACTGTAGTTTTGAGCAAACATTACTCAAACTGGAGTAAAAAGAGCATTTTTTGAGGAGTATTTTAAGCTGAATTTTCTGCAGGACTGTGTATGTGTGATTGACTCAAAGTAAACTACAGTGGCCATATTCATTGTGATAAAGTGTTGCCTTCGGACAGTGGAGACTCACAGAGGCACAGAGGATTAAGCTACTGTAGGTCGGGCTTTGCTTACACAGCCAATACTTGTTATGAGGATCAGTTTATTGTTGGTTGTTGGACTTGGGATTTACTGACAAAAAGGAAAATTATAGAAGATCTTCAGACTTTTGCTCGTCTCATGTCAGTCAATATTAAGATGTACTCAGGCTGAGGTTGATGAGGCTGATGATGCTGTTTATGCAGTATTTGTATATGTATCCTACATTACTGTCAGTAAGAGACATGCAATATACCCAATGTTTCAAATGAAAACATTTGTGTTGTGGTTATGCTTCTCACCCATTGAGGTTGCCCATGCTGGCACCCAACTCCATCTGCTGAGAGTAGATATCCACGCCCTTGCCCACGCTCTGCATGCTTTTGACTGACGCGGCACGGGACAGGGTGCCTACACGCATCATGTTCCCCTGGGAAGCAGAGGATACTCCACCCGTGATGAAGCCTCTGTCCACTCTGTCCATCCCTCCACCTCCATACACGCTCCCACCTGAGGACATCTGCTGCATGGTCCCAGACATGGAGCCCATGCTCATCCGGTTTCGGTTTGTAATCCTGCTGATGGTGCGGTGGGCAGGACCTTTGAAGGAATGTTGCTGGATGAGCTCTGCCTCTCCTCCTGCCATCCCTCCGCCACGGGAAAGAGTGCCACTAAGAGATCGGCGCATGGGTGCTGAATAGGTCATGCTGCCTCCTCCTTGCCTTATCTGGGTGGCGTAGCCATTGACTGCACTCTGATTGTACTGGCGGCTGAAGGTGGCGTCCCGGTCGGAGACCATGCTGGCAGCATCGCTGTTATCAACCATCCAGGGATACACCTGCGGCATTTGCTGCCGCACTGCATGCATGGAGAGGGTCTCTGGGTCCATCTGGCTCTGCTGTCTCATGGTCCCTTGATAGCCACCCATTCGCATGTCTTCTCGATAAAAGCCACCACCAGCACCACCACCACCACTAACCCCTCCACCACCAACGCTGATCTTGTGGAACTGGGCGATGTCTGGGCCAGCAGACTGACAGCTGAAGCCTGACCTCTGACCGGATACACGTGGACCCTGAGGATGAACAGACGACTGTTGCAATCAAATGTGTAGCAAGAGTTACTCATGATGTTCTAGTGAACTGTATGTGTGGGTGAATATGTTTCACATGATTTATCAATTTGCTCACAGGGATGTAAATATCACTCAGGAAACAAAAGGTTACACCCTTAGTATTTTTTGTCAGATTAATTTCCATTTCTCATGAAAATCAAGCTCTCAAGCTTAAACATCTGTGGCACAAAGCCAGTGTCTTCCTGTTAAAACACTAAAATGGAGGAATCTAGAGGGTGGACTTGAAAACCCCGAGCTGATCTCATTACAGCCTACTGAGAAATACCACACCTGCTGTGTCCGGTGTGACAGCAGCTAGTCAGTAATAGGGTTTGGGTTTTTTTTTTTTTTTAGACCATCCAGTTAAATGACACATTACATGATCAGCTGAATATTTCCACGATATGTGTGACTGCATGCTGAAACAGTGAGATATTGCTCTAGTACTCACCATTGTTCTGGAGCCTGAATACATGTAGGATGATTTAGAGCTGTAATTTGGGCTATAGGTCTGATATTTCATTGCTGAAGAACCACCGTAGTCTGGAAGGAAGCAGAAAAACAGAATAAATATTACATATAATATCACATTGATAACAGCGACTGCAACCTGACCCAACACAAGCGTAACATGTTTTTTCAGGTCTGTCTTAAAACAATATTTACACGTCCGTATTTACGTTAAAAACAGTTTATGGTTGTTGTAGTTGTTCTATTTGTCTTCAGTGGCCATTAAAATATTCCTTTCTGATGTGTTTTCAGTGTTAGTAATGGGGGACAAAATTCACAGTCCTCTGAAGAGAATATGAGGGTTCAGCTAATCTAATTTACTGGGTATCCTCCAGCTTTTAGCACAGAATAACTTCACTGCCTCCACAGACAGTGCTTCCTTGTTAGGCTGTGGTGTAGAGACTGACAGTACCACAAAGAGGCAATTTTGTACTAAAAAGACTTAATTTGATTAACTCACACTGTTGAAGCCTCTTATTAACTCCTCATATTGACTGATGAATCCACAGAATGTGGAAACACATTAGAAAGGAATGAGTACAGCAAACCAGAACTGTTTCAGCATACATACATATGGACGCCTAACTATTTTAAGACTCGATAACTTGTGAACCCGATCCTTTAATTATTTTTTAAAACCACCTTTCTTACGTGTTAAACTTACAGTGTGAAAAACTGAAAGGGGTGATCTATGTAGAACAATAATGTCATACTCAAGCACTTTGAAGTCTATGTCAGTCTTTTCTCACTTCTTGGAATGCCATTGAGCCGAAAGGTTAGATAACCAGTCAACACTTGATGACCTTTTAGGACTAAGAAAACTCACAACAGAGTTAATGCATTCATTTGAAAGCAGTGAAGACACTGTCAAATACAATGTGCGTGTGGAAAAGGCTTCGAGGCAGTAACAACACAAAGACAACCTGATTGCAAAAAAAAAAAGCTGCTGTTATTGCTAAATGTGATGTGTTGCTCACATATCTGCGTGCTCTGTAGAACATACACCGCTCATCTTTCATTTTCATTATTTATACATTTCCACTTAAGAGCGAGGACTTCCCAACTGAGCTGATGACGGTTTTCCTGCACTGACTAATGGAAGGTCAAGAGTGCACAGAAAATGTGGTAAATTAGATCACTTTTCAGCAATGACAAATGTACAGTTTTGTGTGTGTGTGTGTGTGTGTGTCTTTTTGAATTTCTTAAAACATTGATTAATATCCAATAATCAGAAGGTCCTGGGAATAGCTTGGCTAAGAGAAAGAACTTCATGTCTTATTGGTGTTTGTTGTGTCACATATATACATAAATAATATAGCATCCAGTCAACACAAACAATTAATTATTTTTTCTGTGACAAAGCTTCCAAATTAAAACACTTGCTGTTATTAGTCATATAACTTGATTTGAATCTAACTGAAACTCGTTTTGTGTGTGTCAGACCGACTCTAATCATGAGAAGTTCAAAAATGACGCAGTAAAGGTAGATTTAATCACAGCATGGCGGGCATGAAGAGGTGCCACACCTCTTTGATTTACAACAGCACAGTTTGAATAGCAGGTGTCCTGTTCCACCTGAAGACTGAAGATTCAATTGCAGTGTGTAAGAGCAGGACGTGACCTGTGACGAGCTCTAATTTCTCTGGTTACTCCTCGCTTTACACAAACACGGTCATTCTCAGCTCTCTCGGCACAGAGAGTGTGTGGATGTTTTGCTCTTGAATCTTTATGGGGGGAAACCAAACACTTAACTATGTCAGACTCACTGCCAAGAGAAATAATTTCAAGAAACATCAAAAACCAAAGTAATGTTTATGTGTGTGATCATACCCATGCTTATGTGATCTGTATGTTGAGCCTGAACAGTTGTAGGTTTTACACTTCCCATGTGAGCAGCTTTCACACACACATACACACACACACACACACATACACACACCAAACCAGTTGGTGTAGAGAATGACATGTTGCGTCCTTTAGCCCGGCCCCAGCCCAACACAGGCAACGCCCCGCCACACCTTAACAACACACATAAAACACACCTTGAAAACTCCTTTGGCGAGGAAACAGACCATTTTTCTTTGGAAAAATTAAACACAGTGACAAAGCCAAGACACTCACTTTCTGCTGAGACTTGTCCCACTGTGAGCACTAATTAGTCATTGCCATAAATGCATTGCAGTCATTGCAGCATTCAGATGCAGAGGAGGAGATGTTCCTGTGCAGGATCCTCTGCACATTTTCCTCGTGTGAACACTCCTTTGTGTGCGTTCATGATAAACTTCTCTAAAGCTATAAGCCACTGAAATTGCAGCATTGCCTGTTGTGCTGTAATGAATTCTCCTTCTTGTACAGGATGGCTATGACGTGGCAACATTTTATGACTGTACAGCATAAGGCTGTGCCGCTTCTTTCATAACATTGACATTTAAATACTAAATCAACATTTTGTTTGCTGATGATGATTGTTTGTTTTGCTGGATTTTTACTTTTCTTTCTCCAGGTGATGATGTGATAAAATATGATGAAAAACTTCAAGCTTCATTTGAAAAGCTCAATAGGAGCTTCAAATTTGAAAGAAAACAACATGTGGTACAGCACGTTTGAATATTTTTCCTCCCAGCAAAGCTCGGGGCAAAGGACAGGCAGGCAGAGATAACAATGTGAAACATCTCGCCCAGCCTATTTTTTCATACAGTGTGGCCATGTTTAAGCAGTGTTTTTTTAAACTATAATGGAGGCAAAAACTGACTGCGACAAGTTCAGCAGACGTGTTGTGTGTCTCAACATTCCAGCCGTTAAAAATGGCACGAACAGTATGTTTGTCTGTGGAGGCAGCGTGAAAAACACATTTCTCTTTTAGGGGTCATCTAAACAAAGACCCGACTCTGAGCTGCTCCCTGTAGTTTTTGGGAACACAATGAGTTATGTGATTATCTTCATGAGTCAAGCAGCAGGAGTGCAAAAACAAGACAAGACTGTGTCCATGTGTAGCTTTACATTTGACACTAATTCAACTCATCAAACCACATCAAACCTGTCATGACAATCTGATAAGCTAATTCCCATCTTTCCTGGAAACTTTTAATTTCCCCTGTGGAAGTCTCGCCACTGCTTACATAACATTCCCACCTTGAATTTGTTTGTGTGCCAGCACTGCTCAGACAGACACTGTTTGATAATGCGACATCATTAAACAGACGACAGCTCGTTCTCACGACACTGTCATCTCACAGGTATCTCTTGAACCTTCGTCTCTTAAAGCTGAGTAAGACCTGAAACCCAATACCATAGAGGGAGGCTTTCACCTTAGTCTGCTATCAGGAAAGTTCATGAAAGCACCGCTTGTTTGGGCCTGTTACAGATTAACCCTTTCTCATGTACAGGTACGTAGTATGTAACACTGTGAGATCCCAGCTGCATGAGACTCATTTGTGCAGTAAACCTGCAGAGCAGCTGAATGGACAAATTAACTGATGAGCTGATGAACAAGTCTACAGGAATGCAGCAGGGACAAGTGTTCACAAAAACACCTCGTACACCAGGCATATGGATTCATGCACCCTTGCACTTGAAAGTAAAAGCTACTCCACTGATCTGATCTGAATCACTTTGGGGAAACTTTTCCAGTACAATAAATAAAAGAGAAAGTAACCTCTCAAGATGAAATGATTAGTTGAACAGCCAATAAGTCAACTGACAGGAAACTAATCATTTCTTAAGCAAAAATGGCAAAACAAACAAACAAACAAACAAACAGAACACATAAATGTGGATATTTTCTGGTTTTCTGTGTATGAGTTTATGATAGCAAACTGAATATTTTTGTGTTTTAAACTGACAAATCTAACAAAACAAGATGTCTGAAGGTGTCACTAGGGGCTGTAGAAACTTTTGAAATTTCTTTTTTTTTTGCTATTTTCTCACATTCTAGACCCAACAATTAAACACATAATGGAGAAATCATTCATAAAAAATAAAAAAAATACTCCTCAGTAATGTCCATCTTTACTATCTATGAATATGTTTGTGTGGTCTGATTCAAAAAGGGAAGTCAAACCTTAGAGGAGTTTTGGAAATATAAAGAGTTTTAAAAATGGGATGTTCAGTATTTGATGTTTAATATTACATTATAAAAATGTAAAGACCATTAAATATATGGTATATATATATAGTATTTGGAGTGGATCCAAAGACAATAAGGCTCCTGGTCTGACTGGTCAGATAAGTGCTTATATTAACTAAACAACACAAACAGAGGGCCAGCAAATAGGCCATAAAATTCAGCACTACACACAGACAATGGCACCTGTACATGTACCTGTACCTGTGTGGGGACTGGTGGTTTTACTTTTGACCAACCTTCACCTTGCCTGAGCCCAAATCGTTTGTAAACTAATTTTGCGCTCTTCACACGGGAATACTACCATGACGCAGAACAAAAAGCCGATGCAGATCCTCATGAAAGACAGTTAAGATACTTGTTTGTGTTTACCTGACATGGCGTAGTGTGAGGTTGAACCATTCTGACGCGGAAGTGTGGACTTCTCCGCCATTCTCATCTGGACCTGTTGCTGGACGCGCCGGGCTCTGGCCACCTCATCCGACACGGAGCTCCCGTTCCCGAGCTGTAGATCAGACGGGAGCCCATAAGTGGTGACAGAAGTGTTGGGCTGTAAAGCGGATAAAAACACGCTCTCTGAAGCTACAGTACTCATGGTGATAAGTTTTTTTTTTTTTAAAAAGCGAGGCGAAGTCGTCTGAACTAAAACAGTGGTGCGGACAGGCTGTTTGCGCAGCCGAAACTGTGGAAGGAGCGCAGAGACGCGCACTGAGCTGTACACCAGGAGGAGGTGGAGCCTCAGCCAGCTGATATCAGACTACCTGATCCTCAGGTGCTCTTCCTCTTCCTGTTCTACTTGGAGGTTTTACGGCAGTTTGCATCATTAACGTTGCGTTACTGCCTGCCTTTGGACAGTGTCCATGTTTTAAAAGTCCTGTATCTGGTCCAGTAGCTCTCATTAGACCACATATCCATTTCCATACCGTCCCCACAGTCTGACAAACTCTTTCCACTTGTCTCTACTTGCCCTTGTTCTTACTCACAGGTGAGCTATTCTTTTAGATAACATCACACTGAGCTTCGGTTCACTCAGATTTCTGACAGAAAGATTCGTTGAAAAGATTTGATGATATAACTTCATTTTCTCACTAAGTATTACGTCTAAAAATCATGTTTTGTTTTTTTGCAGAACCTGTTTTTAATTTTTTTTTTCACGCCCTGAAGACAGAGGATTAACACCTCTGCTGTAAGTAAATTTACTCAGCTGTATTTCATTTCAGTATTTGCACTTTAAAGGTAAATATATAACTTGCATTTATTTAAAATCTTTAGTTGCAGCTACTTTGAAGATCGAGATCAAGGTTTTACATACAAAACACATAAATAATAATATGATGTACTGTTATAGATTAAACTACCTAACAGTATAAAGCTGTTAAACTAGTTCCATCTGGAACAACTACAACAGTCAAATGTTACACACAGTGATGATAATTCAGTAATATAAGACCAAAATTTTGCAGTGAGTACTTCTTTTGGAAACATTTCAGTACAGGACTTTAACTTGTAATAGATTATTCTTATATTGCGGTATTTACTTAAAAGTAAAAGATGTGAACTTGTCTTCAGGCACATTGATTTGTTTTAATGTTTTTTCTGTGTCGTGTATTTGTTTTTCTTCAGTACAAAAAGACAATTTAACGTGTGTCCTTCGACCCTGCAGGCTTTTCAGAATGTTCAAATATTCTTTAAATATTGATTTAATGTTAAATACATTACAGTTGTGTTGTTTTAGTGTTAAAATACAAGCAAACATCCACCTTGTGACATTGTAAAACAGTTAAAGTGACACTGTGGACAGCAGTCGAGTCATATTCAGATTAATGATCAGGTTAAATGTGTCTGGCAAATCTTTCTGTCTGAAGTTCATTGACACTCTGATGCCACTGGTCATCCGGCATTACAACACTGTTATTTATATTGGTGGAATGTAACTAAGTACTTTGTTCTTTAAAGTACTCGTACTTCTCTTGTGTCTTTTTATGTTATTCTACTATTTTTTACTCCACTTATTAGACATTTGTTTCAGATGAATTAGATTTAGATTATCGGATTAATAATAACTAATCAAATCAAAACATGAATCGACTAATAAATTATGATATATTATGATGAATTAAGCCACCAAGCAGCATATAAAGTAGCAGACATTAGCTCCACCTTTACTAACTGCAACATGTGTATAATTAATTTATTTAATTTATTAATTTATTATTAATTTAATTTAATTACGTTAATTATAATCCAGTGATATAATATTATTATTCTATTGTTCCAGAATGAGTCATTCTGTAAATGAGTACTTTCACTTTTTGTACTTTAAGTATATTTTGATGCAAATGCTTCTGCACTTTTACTTAACTTTGAATGCAGGACTTTTACTTGTAACAGAGTATTAGTACACTGTGGTATTGCTGTTATTACTCAAGTAAAAGATCATGTAAAAGACCATCAAAAGATAAAAGATTATTTAATTGTTTATTTAACAGGAACCATACACATAAGTGTAAGTGAAAACAGGTGTAATCTTTACACACTGCACCTAGCTGATGATTATTTTCAGCCTCCATCTTACGGTAAGTTTTGTGCCACAGAGGTGGCAATGCGCTGATCTGAAAAATCCACTCGACTAATAAAACAATGTAATGTCGTTGTTTTTATCAAAGAGGACGCACACTGGGTAGACAAAATCAAAGCAATGCTACAATATGGTGCATTACTGTGCAACAACTAAAGTGGTGGTAAGTGATGTTGAATCAGAACCTGACGTGTTTTATATTTCATCTCTAATTATCACATTAATACATGTATAAACTTCAGAAGTCATCTGAGCTTTACAAATGAATATATCTTAGACGATGAGTAGACTGTGAATGGAGAACTGATACAAGGTGTGTCATAGTCTCGCTCTATTATTATGTTGGAGCCCCACCTATGTTTGATCATGTTTGTTTTATTCTAACTTAGCAACTATGAGTCACTGCAGCCAGTATGAAGGCGATATGAAGCGTGGGAGTAGGACATGCTTCTTGTCCGTGGTACCTATCTTGATACCTGCGATAAAGTCAGAAAGAACCGTTGTTGGGGCAGATTGACATCTATCGCACTGGATACAAATATAAATATAAATAATCACCTATGCTTGCTTATTGTATTCCTGACCACTTTCGTTTGATAAGATGCATTTCAGCATAAAAACAGATGAGCCTCTCTAAAGGTTATTCAATCAGCCAATAATTTCCCTCGAGAATAGGAGAGGATTTCATTTACCCAAAGCAGATAAAGTCAATAAGTTTACACTGAACTGGATTCAGTAGATCTATTGAGCATTACCGTTAGTCTCCTCCTTCCTTCCACTCTTCATTACCTTAGAAATCACCTTTCACTTGTGCAAATACTTCGCCACATTCCTTCCAAATCTGTTCACACCGACTTCACCTTCATTGTCATAGCACGTCGAAACAGTAAATCACAGCTTCGCATGCAGACGTTTAATGTCGCTCTGTAAGTCTGTGATGCTGACAAATGTCTTTGTGAACTTTGTGAAGAGTTAAATCGACGAGAGGTGAAACGTCTTGACGGATCTACAACAAAGTCCAGTTGCCCCAAATTTAACCCTTCTCAAAGAAAGATGACCAGGATGACTGAGAACCTTCGAGTTCTTAGTGAAATTAATTGCACTCTATAATCTATTTATATAATGATGATGACGATAAGAAGAAGAAGAAGAAGAAGATAGACTTTAATGATTCCACGCCATGAAATTTCACTATAAATGGACTCAAGAATAGCATAACAATAATAATGATAATAGTAATAATAATAACAATAGTATATAACATAACATATAATAATAACAGCAATAAAAAAATAAATGAATGAAATAAAAAATAAATAAATGTCGACTTACCATTACCATTGAAGCTTGAGTTGATTGTAGTTGTTCTCCTCTCTGATGTTGTCCACCTGCTCGTCTGTGCAGGTGATCTGATGTGATGGAATATTAGAAAGTATTCGAAGAAGATATAGTCACAGACGCCGCCCTGAAAATTGTCCTTTCGATTGTAGTAAATCAAGGACCGACGCAAACAAAGAGATGAGTCAAATGAGAGTATGACACCACAGGGTGTGTGCAGAAGAGGGAGACAGATAGTCTGACTGTGATGCTCAGGATCAGAGAGGATCCTCAACTCCTTGTATGATGATTTGTATGAGAAATTAGCATATATATATTTTTTTATGCTTAATCAAACATCAGTACTGTTCTGTTTTAAGGATGTTTTAGCATTTCTTAGATGACTCACTTAATTAGAAGCGTCTGAGCATCTGTATTACTGAATTCCCAGCCCACGTCTAAGGTGGTGACAGAAATCAGCCTAAAGGTTATTGAGTCAGGATAAGTGTGTATGTATGTGTGTGTGTTTGCGTCAGAGAGAGTGACAACCTTGTTTCGCCTGTGCCAAGAAGCAACTGTCTGTTTTTCCGTGGTAATGTCTGAATCACTACGCTACATTGCCCAATAGTTCAAACAGTACAACACTGTTCAACCATATATAAATCAATACAAACACCTGCAAAAGTTTCAGATGCAGACATTTTGCAGGTGAATCAAGACTCTCAGGTGTCTGAACCGAACCTGAACTTCGGTATTACGTTCACACATGGCGATGGAGTGAAGCTGTCATGCTCCTGTCCAAACCCTCCTGCCACATCAGATCCACACTGACACTCGAACTCTAACACTCACTCTCTAACTTATCACTTTTGCTCAAGGCAATAAGTAGCTTTGCTTCTTATATGCACTCAACTGAAAGTATATAATCTTCTCCCTATGAGATTTTAACACTTCAAACAGAGGCTCTGGCCTTAGGGGGGGGTGCTGGACTTGTTCCTGGTAGGTGTGTTCAATAACCCATCTGGGAAAACAGGTTAGGGAAGATCCAGAATTGTAATATTCACTCCTTTTTTAGCTGTTTTTGGTTTCCACCAACTCTTGAAGCTGTCTAACTGTATCTGTCCACAGCAGGTGGTTTATAGAGCTTTTTTTTTTTTTTTTTTTTTTTTTGCTGAAAGCAGGTGTGTGCTGCAGCTGAGCACAACACTATGAGAGCAGTGAAAGTGAGCCAAAACTATAATTCATGTTTTATATGTTATCTGGGCTACAAATGAACAAATATGTTTGCCCAAATGATATTCACAGACAAATAACTGTACAGTATGTTATCCTACACAGTGTGTGACTTGTGTTTGGACTCCAAATAAACTTTTTTTAAATTTGGATTTAGCCATTAAAAGTGCTGTTAATACTAATAGTAACAGATATAGAGCATACAATACAAAAATCCACTGTTTCACCTCCTGGACCCCAAACAGAACACAATAGTTAAAGAGGAGGATACGAAGTTGTTTCTTCAGGGCAGAGGTCCAGATAATTAATTTGAGTTTGGAGCTGACTGAATCCTGATTTATTTGTTTTCCAAACTTCAACATGGAATCAGTGATTTACAGCCCATATGTGATTGATGAACATCTCATTACAAATTAATATGCCGTTATAACAGCCTCCAGTTTTCTGGCAAGCCTTTCCAGCAGATTGCTGAATCTGGCCTTTGGGATTTGTTTACATTTAGCTACGATGATTAGGTCACATCAGGCACTGAAGTTGTGTGATGAAGACCTGATTCTCAGTCAGCGTACCACTTCAATCACCCAAATATGCTGAGGTTAGAAATCTGTGCAGGCCAGTCAAGTTCTTTCTGTTACGTCTATATGGACCTGGCTTTGTGTATGAGGGCATTACCATGTTGTCATGTTAAAACAGGAAAGGGGCTTCCCCAAAACTGCTGACACAATGTTCAGCTCAAAGCTCTATTGTCTAAATAACGTTGTATACTGTAGTACGAAGTTCAAAGCTTAAAAACAGAACTAAATCAGACCAAATGTATACAAAGTATGTCTAAACTGGATGTTCTTATAGAGAGGTTCATACAGGGGTTCTTTAGGGTGCAATAATCACCAGATAATACTCGACTGAAAACCGTAGTTGTTCACTCAGTTACTACTTTATTATGTTTTTCTAGCTAACTTGTGCAATAAATAAGTATGATCTAATATTAATAAGTCTAGCAATGAAGTGCCATTACGACATAATTGCTGTGTGAACCTGTTGGCAGGGTAAACACTGTGTGTGCTGGGTGTGTCTCTTGCCACAGTGCTAGAAATACAAGTCGGTTAAGTTTTTAATGAATCCACCTTTGCTACAGTGGGAGAGGTTTTGCTGATTGTGCAAAAGGAGGTGTTGATAGCATACTGCCCCCCTGTGGTAACACAGGGCACAAACTGTAGGTTCATACAGACTCAGTAACGTCCTGTGAAATACAGATCTTATTCAGTGTGTCTGTGTCACAGTCAAACTCTGACCCTGAGGGTTTAGTGATGGCCAGCACAGCATTTACTACAGCATCAGTGAGCCGGTCTGCCAGCTCTTTGTGGACCTTGGTCCTAAGGGAGGTGTGTGCTACATTGATGAGGGCCTCTTTGTCCATTTCCAGAGTCACCTGACTCGATTGTCCTACATTTAAAACAGTCTGTAATGGAGTTAATATTAGTTTGGAGTTTTTGCTTACTCGTTGTTTCACTGCCTATAGACGTTGATGCATAAGATGTGATCCCTGCTTGAAGAGGGGTTCCTTATCTTGGTTTGTAGAGGTTCATGTGATACCTCTGTATAAATAATCTGCTTTAACTGCAGAGCGTGTGCAGTCTGCACATACCTGATATTTTTGCTTTGTGTTGAACTGACCCCTTTGCAAAGATGCTAAAACCAGGACAAAGTCTGGTCTCTTAATTTCAAATCTTTCATGACAAGTCTCGTAGTGAAGATACCATTTAATATGAGGATTTTGATTATTATGACAAATTAATTGGAATAATGCATGAAACCGTGAAAATCTTATCTGTATGGTGAAGTGACTCCCAACCTGGAGGCCAGGACTCCTATAAGAGGTCACAAAATTACTAAACAGGTAGCAAATAAGTAGCTCAAACTCACTCGTCTCATTTTCTTGACTTTGCTCAGTCTGTTGCTTTTTATTTAGCTAAATATTGTAGTTGTACCTCTTCAAGCCTCCAAAAAATATTTAAAAAAATAATCTCAATCTTCATCTTCAGGAGTCACAAGTAAAATAAAAGTTTGGGAAACACTGCGTAGTGTATGCTCCACCAAAAAAAGAAAGGTGACATCATTTATTAGCACATTAATACAGGCTTAATAAGAAGACATTTGTTTTATCATTACTTAAAGGTGGGTGTTTCACAAGTTAATAAAGGAAAGACAGCATGAAGGTGGTTCATTAGGCACAAAGAAGAGACACAGTCGACTAAAAAACACACAGGCTAACTCATCATCCTGATCATCATTAGAGTAAGACAGTACATTACTTAAGACCTATGAAACCCTGCTGCTTAAATTATAATATAACACTGTAACACTGCAGCGAGATGCATCACAAACAATCAACGGGGAATACATGGACTCTCCTAAATGTTATTAAACATATGACAAGTATATACACAATTTATACATCCATAAAAACAGCATTAAGTTCAATGACTTCAGAGAAATATTTCACAACACTGTATGTATAAAATATTCATATGTAAGTGTTGAATGATAAATAAAGAGCATCCGACTGGTAGAAGCTAAATTATTGTGGAAGAAATATGAGTGTTATTAGCAATATTAAAAAACAAGCTGTGTTTTCTAGTTTAAAATAAAAAGAGAGATATCCATCTTGTTCTGTTATAATCATAAAGAAGAGGAGCTGATGCATAGAAACACATAATAAAATAACTCCATCACAGGCTGGTGGATTGATGCGGCTCCTAGTATACCCCAGGGCTGTTACGGATCCCACAACAGAGCACCATGGTGAAGATCATCTCGAAGATCTAAATGGGAAAAGGGACAGATTAATTCAATAAGTCTGCAATTCAAGCACCTGCATCCTTATCGCAGCTGATAAGACGAGCGGGAGCTTTAGAGAAATATATTGGCCACGCCGTGAGCCTATTCACACCAGAGCTGTGTGTGAAATATCCATCTATCTTTTTAAAAAAAAAAAAAATCTGACACTCACCATGATGACGGCAACCACCAAAGCAGCCAGACCGATCAGGTAGAGCTTCTCGGAGAACAGCTCGATCAGTTTATCGTGACAGCTCTGAGAGGAGACAGAAAAAAGACGTTTAACACGCCACTGTTGATAAATATTTTTTTATATTTATATTTATATAGATATAGTAAAGGAGTACAAGTAACTGACAGCTGGGTCTGCTGGTGCTGAATACAAAGCACTGAATATGAGATGTTTCTCACTGCACAAATCTGAATAATTCATTATGTAATATGTTATCAATTAGTGACATTAATACTAACGAGTAGCTGAAAGGAATAAAAGTCTTTATCGCCGTATGAGTCAGAGTATGATTCAGCACCAACACAACTTTATGTGTTGTTGTCAGTATTAGTGTTACTGTTGGATTATTGACTCAAAGTAAACATGGTATGGCTGTCACTGTGTGTTACTGATGTGTTATCTGTTTTGGATGAATATGAAATCATTGGTGACCAGTTTGAAATCAAATTTGTGTCTCGTCAAAGTAGAAAACTGTATTTCATTGTGCACTCCTGTATGGCAATAAATCTTATAAAAGAGGTGTTGGCTTTCTGACCACCAAACTTGTGACCTCAGTGAAGCTGATTGGATGCAGTAAAATTCTTAGGTGCTGTTCTGTAGATGTACACCTCCCCAGTTTGTCCGTTAACAACAGGCATGATGATGACAAGGTAAGTAATCCAGCTTATAAACACTCTCACAATGAGTTGCCACTCATTTATTGTCTTGGCTTGTAGGTCTTTTGTGTGTGTTAATTCAGGTCAGAGGCACACAATGATGTTTGATTGGTCCAGAGCAACCTGGACATTTCACTGGAACTGCTTGTGCAAGGCTACAGACTGCACATGTGAGTTACAAATGTGGTGAAAAGGTGTAGTCTTTGGGGCAGAGTGGATGAACTTCTGAACAAATCTGAAATTTTAACCTTGAACTGGGTTAAAATAAGCACATTTTAATTTGAGTTAATAACCCAGCAGCTATATAAAACAACAACAACACCAACACTTGGTCAAAACAACCCGCTGGGTAAAGTTTTTCACTATATTGATCCAAACTGGGTAAATTTTGAGTGAGTTTCTGGAAAATTGGATGAAATAATCAGACAGGAATGTCTGTTTTTGGCTGATCCTGTGAATTAAATGTCTGACATATAATGGTACATCATCACATGAATCCAAAAATCATGTAAAAATCTGATATTGCCATAAAGCAGCGCTGCTCGTTGTGCTGTGCAGGTTAGGGTTATTGTGTTCATTATGAATTTGTGATACCAGAGATTTTCCAAGCTCTGCTAGATTTTGTCTGGGACACAAAGTGCTGGCGACTTGTGTGAAGAGAGGGGTGTCATCTCCTTTACCACAGCAGTCGAGCTGAAATGAATAAACAAGAGGTCACTCACTCAACAAAGTACATGATTATACACATACGTCAAAACAGCTGGTTTAAGCTAGCACCACATTGGAGATTTTCCATCATGACGTACCGTGGTGTGGAAAACATCCAGCACCTTGATGGCAGAGTCTTTACTGGGAGACCCTGAGACGTCCACAGCCTTGATGTACGCGGAGTCGTAGAAGTTGATCAGTTCTTTGGAGATCTGTGGACAGTCGGGGGAGTTGGTTTAGAGACACAACAAAAAACAGAGCTCTTTCACTTGAGCAGAGGTGGAAAATCAATGCACAAACATACAGCGCTGCAGAGAAATGCAGGCTTGTGCGTGTGTTGCTTACTGTGTCCCTGTTCATGAAGCCCCAGATTGCTGCAGCCACCTCACAAGCGAAGAGGATCACCAAAAAGAAGAAGAACTAAAGAAAGAAAATGGAGAAAAATATTGAAACATAAAGTTTCTTATTAAAATAAATTAATTTAGAGAGATTAAAAGAGAAACTCACTGTTCCCAACAGGCACTGAGATTCCTGAATGGCACCGTAACATCCAAGGAAGCCCACGAGCATCATCACAGCCCCGACAGCTATCAGTATGTACACACCTGTAAACACAGAGAGGACATGAAACTCACAATCATGCAAAGAAATGTAGTTTGTCACGGCGGCGGTGTGTCCTCAGCACCACTAGGGGACAGCAGTGTCAGAGACGTGCATGTAGGCTGCCCATTTATTGATCCACACATTGTTTGGTAATGGACTTCCTGGATGTTTCTCTTGCCTTCCCTGTATGATGACATGACACTATTGACATCCTGGAGATAAACAGCCCCCAGATCCTGAGAGAGAGAGAGAAAAAGGCGGTAGCTGACTGTTCAGCTGTCAGCCCAGGAAATGCCTTCCAGACACTCACAACCCCCCACAAACTCCCTCTGCACTGACCCCTGACCTCAAGCATTATCCTTCCCCAGGAAACAGAAGGAACCATGTGAATACAAAGACACCCGCCCAGATCTACACACACATCTTTGTGAGATTAAACTGATAAAAAGGGAGGTCAAAAACATTTCAGCACGAGCATTGTTTAAAAATGTCATTAAACGGACATCATCCATGGTCATGATAAAAATAGACATTTTGCACAACCTTTAATGACAAACAGATGTGTTCAACAGGCTCCAGTGCAGGTAGCGCTGTTGCAGGAAGAAGTCAATGAATAGCAATAATGCTCCAGTTACAGCAGAGGTCTGGCTTATATTTCATGCAGCTTAAAAGAAAAAAACTCTGTACACAGAGCAAAGGTTAAAAAAAATACCTATTGTACTGGATGTATGGTGAGTTTAATTAAGAGTACGAAGAGGCATGACATGAAGCATTCATTAACATAATAGGTTATAAAAGGTATCATAACATGACGTCAAACAGCTGCAGCCTCCTCTAAATGGTCTTAAATATTTGTTAAAACGAAAAAAGTAGCAATAGCAAACTATAAAAATACTAAATTAAATAAGTCATGCATTCAAAATGTACTGTGGTAAATATAAACGTACCAAACGGAAAAGTTGTATCAGGAAAAATGTAAAATTATTGTTTAGCTAATATTATGTGTGTTCTACGTTTGAGTGTTTATTTATTTATTTATTTATTATTATTTGTTTCATTTTGTTTCTCTATCTACTTTATTATACTAATTTTATTTGTCCATTTATTAGGTTTGGGGTTAGGTTCCCTTTTCAGTCTTTTTTTTTCTGTTTATGTAATTGTGTAAAAGATTAATACAATTGTATTGGGGTAAAAAAACAAAAAAACACACATTGTTCTTCCTTTTTGAAACCTGTTGACTATATTATCCACAGTGCAACCCAACCATATTTCCTTAAATTTTCAAACTTGTAGTTTTCAGTCCTGACCAACAATGACACAACTGACATAATTTTCACTGGTGAGTTAATCTACAGAAATGTATCAAACATTTGTAAACTGAAAGTAGCTTTCAAATAAATATAATGGAGTAAAAAGGACAATGTTTCCCTCTGAATTGCAGCAGGAAGGGAAAGAATAAAATACTCAATAGTAATATACTCAAGTAAAGTACAAGTACTGTAAAATTACAGTGATTCCACCATAATTATTGGTCATATTTCAAAACTGGTAATCTACAGAGAACATAACATTCTTGTTTCTTTTTATTTCCCACTGCCCAGGATGGACCTTTGAGATCAAAATCTCATTTCTGAGAAGCACATCAAGTTAGTATCTATTCTGAAGCTTTAGATCGAATTGCACAATCTTTATCGGCAGATAGAGTTTGCTCAGTTGTCATGGTTAGAGGTTTGGTGGCTCCACTCCAACAGGATTTAATAAACATCAAGCTACAGTACATATATAAATTGGCTAAAGGAGATCACGTTTCAGAGTAGCTGTAGTTTGTTTTTAGAATAATCTAATGACTTCAATCCATCCTCGTAACCGCAACAGTCCGACTATAACTCTTTAAAAGTAAAATCCTTTTTGTTGGTGGCAGCTAAATACATTTACTAGACATCCTGAGGCCATTTATTAAATGTTATTGTATCCTAGTCTACATTTCAGTGGGAAATGCTTTATACTGTGCTTCATTTATCTGACAGCTATAATTACTAATTACTTCTCAAATTAGGCTTTGACATAATAAAACACATGATAAAATACAAATATAAAATACACTGTTAAAGATTAGAGCAGTGATTACCAACAGTTTTGGTTTGTGAGCCACGTTTCATTTAATTTATTTCCCTTCTTCACTTCTCAGCTGGTTTCATTTAAATTACTGCTTAAGACCCGAAGAGGTCAAATTATCCAATAATTCACAAAAAAAGAAAAGATTATTGAAGAGTCCAAACCATGAATACAAATTTGTGTCGCAGCTCTTTCTTTCCTGCCCCATTATCTCGTGACCCCTCAGATTTATCCTGTGACCCTTTGGAGGAGGCCTGACCCCTAGGTTGAGAACTAATAAGATACACTACCTGACAGCATATAAATTGGTGTATTTTACTAGAGTAAAGGATGTGAATACTTCTTCCACCACTGGAAGACGGTTTGGGAGCAGCCTGTTTCTGGGTTTTCTATTCTTATACACATGTGAACAAAACATACGCAGCCTCTAATGTAGCATGGCAGTGCGGTCTAAAAAGGGACAGGCAGCCCCAGTAAGAGACTCTGTTGCATCTGCAGGCCTCAAACACCTCACACTGTACCTCACACATCCTGCACAACCCTTTCCCATACTTACATCTACACTCTGTCTTTTCCTCACCGCCTTAGCTCAACACCCTCCTCCTTTACTCCCCCCCTCTCTTTCTCTTTCAGGACTTTGTGTTTGCAATGCGGCAAAGCAGGCATTATTTCCACTGCCTTCCATTACTATGACAACACCCTTTGAGGTTTGAAGGCCATTGAGACTTTAAGGGAGACAGGCAATTTTATACCACCGGGGAAGTTCATTTATTTCTTGTCTCCCAGTGTAATCTCCAGAGGGAGAAAGAGGGGAGGTGAAGACCAACTAAAAGCCCCACTTGGACTTCTCTTCTTCTTTCCTCATCCAGTATCTTACAAAAAAGCTGTGAGACCGCGCTCACAGATAAACCCTATCAGTGTATATCAACTGATAAGATGAGGATTAGTTATTATAAACATTTCCTCCTGTCATCTTAACAGCAAGAGTTGAATAGAGTAAGAAGAGTGAATATTAGAAATCACAAAGATTGATCCCACTGTCCTACTAAATATGAAGCTGGGAGCAGTGGCTTAGCTTAACGAAGCATCAAGACTGTAAACAGAGGACACAGCTAGCCCCAAGCACCTTTAAAGCTCATCAGTTACCACAGTTATCTTATTTTTTTAGTCTGTGCTAAAGTGTAAAAATGAAAAACAAAAAAAAAAAAATTAGCTTTACAGTGCCAAAACAAAGAGACAGCTGTTTATTTCCATATTTCCCTGCTGATAAACTCCATTTAATTTGAAGCTGGAGCTAATTAGCTCAGTTTAGCGCACAGATTGGAAACAGAAACATCTGTCTTGAATCTGTCCAAAGGTAACAAATCCATCCTACAGGCTCCTCTAAAGCACACAACTTGTTTTTACACTTAGTTTTTTGTCCAAACAAGATACATGGTGTTAATTAGTGAGCTTTAGAGGTGCTGGTAGGAACATTTTGTTACATTTGGACAGCTGTGCTAGCTGTTTCCTCTTGTTTGCAGTTTTTAGGGCAAGCTAGGCTAAGCACCTCCTCCCTGTAGCTTCAAATTTACTACACAGACCTGAAAGTGGTATTGATTTTCTCATTGAACTCCTGTAAAGAAAGCGAATAGGCACATTTCCCAGAATGTCAAACTATTCCTTTAAATGCCAGTTAAAGAGTTGTCAAACTGTCAGTCTCTTGTTTACGCAAACAGACTCAGAGACAGTCAGACTTTAAATCCCAAGAAGATCTTTGTTTATTGGCATTTTCCTTCCGAAGAAATTTCCTGTTTAGATGAAGCAGTTATAATATCAACAGAGTAGGTTTCAGTAGCTGTGAGGCTTCAGATGAATGTGTTCTCTTTGGTACAAAAATGTAATTTTATTTCAACATCCATTCTACCTGCCTTCACTGCCTGATTACCCACAGTGCAACCTGTTTGCGTCTTTCTTCCAGAAATAATGCAGAAATGCTCTTCAGGTCAAATCTCTGCGTGTTACTGTAATGTTTTTGTGAAAACAGTGTAAAGCAACTGAAACATCGTGTGTAACAAAATCTGTATTTCCTACAATATGAGAGGCTGTAGCACTAACCAGACAAGACTACCGACAACTGCCACCAATAATGATTTCAGGCACTGGCTAAGAGGTAGGAGAATGTGTATTTTCAGCCTTACATAAATACCACTTTGGTGTGCCAGCATGCTAAAAACATCCACTCCAAACTCTAATTTGAGGGGTAATGTGCAGATGTACAAGGTTATTTGAATTATGCAAGGGCGTATGTTCAAGGGAGGGTAAAAAAAAAAAGAAACATTCCCTTGATCTTGCTTGGGTGGGCCTCTCTTGCCGCCCTGCCTTTAAAATCACGAGTGTGCCTTCCATCTATAAAAAGCAAGGGTTTGTATTCACTCTGTATACTTACTGAGGGGTAAGTATGGGAGAGCAGCAGGAGCTCAAATGTAAATTAGTGGGCTCGCTAAAGTTCACCACCACAACAAACTGAGACGACGGGCCTTTGAAATGTTTAAATCACATCATGTATTGTAGGTTTTAGGGCCAATCTGTGGATTGCTGAGGGCAGCGAAGGAGACATATTTATGATTTATGACTTCAGCTCATGCGGTGAGCGCAACCTGAGGCACATATTCCTGATTCTGTGACTTAGTCAAACCTGCAATACTTTTACAAAGATATATAGAGAGCATGCTGCACTGCTTTAATAAAATCCTGGAAATTCTTGAGGTTCAAATATTTTAAAGTGTGAGCGACAGAAGGGACATGATGGCTTTATTTGTGTACTATGTTCACAGACCGTTAGTTTTCTCAGAGCCCACATATGCCTCAACATCTGCCTGAAACATCTGGCTCTTGAAACAACCTCAAGGCTGGGACTTTTCTAAGCCATTAACATGCATGTTTGTTTGAGTTAGCGAACATCACCTGCATGTACAGTATGTGGCCGTCAGTGTCAGAATGACAGCAGAGTAAAAACACTGAGGTGTAGATGCCGGCTGTGCCACTCTTAAGTCACGCTGCGGATTTACGCAGGTCCTGTTTCCTGGCCTTTTCTTAGAGGTCACGCCACTCCTACTATTCCTGGACATTACTCACATGCTTCCAGCTGAGCGTGAAAGACAGGTATTTCTGTGAATTAGTGAACTTTCATCACTCTGTTAACAGTGAGCTTCCTGTCATGTCGAGAACAAGGAATGAGGAAAGAAATACCTCGAAGTACGAGGGTGTCTCAGGGAGAACGTACACGTGTGATGAAATGGGTGGGACGCAAGATGATGATCAGGCAACTTAAAGGGGGTGGATAAATTAACACTATTTTATACTAGCCCTGAAGTAAATACTTAATACTCTGTTAAGACTCTGAGTTGGCATTTATGGTATGTTTTTGAGCCCACAGTTTGTTGTATTGTACTATGTTTTAAGACGTACTTGTTATTTTGTCCACCCAGTTTATACCTTACTATATTCAGTGGACATTTAGCTTTGAAACATGAAATTATAGCAGCTTTCCGAACCTTTAAAAATTATTCCTGTGATGTTATCATGGAAATATAAAAATATTTACAATAGTAAAATGATGTTTATCTGATGGTGATGATGTGTCACTGGACGGCAGAGAAGACTCTTTTGCTGAAGTTTGTAATAACCAGCTTCAAAATGCAGATTTAGACTTTGTAGTGACTGTAAAGCTCTAGTCGATGGTTTATACTCACTGATATAGAAGGTGCCTGGTGCCTGGTGGCCTTCAAACTGAAGTATGAGGAGGTTGCTGGTTTGACTGTCATGGCGGAGATACAGGGCCACTCCTAAGATCACGCCTCCGGCAAGCTGTCGCAGAGGGAAAAAAGGTTTTAAATAGACATTAACTTAACATGACTTGACTTGAAGAAACATTTCAAATGTTGGTGTTCAAGAGAGATATTAGCATGAATATTAAAGTAAACCTCATGAATTTGTTTTTGAGGTGTTTTTTTTTTTTTTTATATGAGAGTGCCGTGACATCAGGGACGGCACAAACCCGGACTCTCCTAAAATCAAATCAGTGTCCAAAGCTTTCTCCTAATGTTCCTCTGTGTGCGTGTCCAGCTCTGCTGTGAGTCAGTGAACTATCCTCTGTCCTTTACGGGAAATGATGAAAGGACATCCTGACACCTCAGTGACCTACAGCACAGACCACGCTCACAAAACATTGTTTAAAGCCAACTCAAGAACTTTGTTATTCAACTCGATCTCCCGTGATCTCTCCTCTACTCTGTATCTGATGAATCGGAAATATCTCGAGAAAACTGTTATCATATAAAGGCTGATGGAGCATAACTACTGGACCACATCCAGTGCAACTTGTTGTTCACATGCTGACGCTCTTTTTCTCTATGCCAGTGTTTATATCATTTAGTGTCATGAGTGCACTCCATTGTTCTCCAAGAAACAGGAAACTGAATCTTCAACATGAAAAATAGTAAAAAGAGGAAGAGAGGGCTCAGAGTTTTTTTTTTTACAATGAAAGGCACAGCGGCAAAACCAACAGAGGAAACACTCCATCAAGTGCAGCACACACAGGATATGGTGATTTTGTACTTTTCTAAAAAAAGACGACTGCTTTGTATGAAAAATACTACATGGAAAATCACAAACAAGTCATCAATTCTGATTGTGCAAAGAGTGGACACATATGGTCCAAAGTGATGTGATGATCTGTAAAAGGCAGACAGCTGCTTTAGGCTAATAAATAACTCTGGCAAGTCTTAGCACTGAATCAGTTTTTCAGAGAACAAGACAGACTCAAGGAGATGTTCAGTTTGAATGGTTACATTGAGGTGTTTCCTGAGTTCTTTAAAAGGTTCAAAGCCAGAAAAATATGCTACAGTCTGGTGACCAGGTAGGAACAAAGGAAATGTCAGAGGGAAAACAGCTCTCCCCTCCCCCAGAAACTCTATTAGCCCTGTTCAATCTCACTTGTTAAACTCTAGGGAGAACCAGACTCCTTGAAATAACAAGAAATCATCCAATAGTGAGGAACGTTTTGATTAATATGTCATCCAAAACAACTTCAGAAATCAGACCTTCCTGTCTGGAGTATCTGATGAGTATACACAAGAGTTAATTCAATGCCATGATGGACCTAATGTGAGGGGGAAAAAAACTGTATAATCCCAGAGAAGAGGCTGAAGCCATCCAAGTCTGAAGTGTTCCTCTCTCCTTCTTTTACAGCCACCTTGCACTGGTGCTCGGCCATGCAGAAAAATCACAGTTGATGAAGGGTAAGAGCATTTCATCTCCTGCTTGGCAAACATTTTGAGTGCTGTGCCTCTCCTACCGATGCTGCTCTCCTCACACACAGCAGTACCAGCAGCCTAATTAATACAACAGGGCGGGAAACTCAAGGATCTATCATTTTATACCAGTTTAAAGCCTTCAGCTATACAGAGATGTGTAAATGTGCAGCTGTGTAATCAAACCGTAAGAAGAGAGAAAGTTTTAAGAAAGCAGAGTTACTCAAACATAAAAAAAATCAAGTAAAATATGTTCAACTCACCCAGAAAATAAAATTAAAGAAAAATAACATATATTTTATGCATTTCGTGCAGCCAGCCACAGCCATGGTGCCAAGTTTTTTTATCAGCTCGTCCTTTTGCCCAAATCAAACAGTTTGTGAGGCCAGTCTACTTTCCCGGATCACACACACTCTCTGCCAGAGGACTTAAAGAGTTTATTCAGGCCAGTTGGGGTGTAAGCGCCTCTGTGCTGCAAACTCCTCCTTTATAATCAAGAGTGAAAACCGAGACGGAGAACTGCCCACCAAGTGAAGCGGACAGGAGGAGAAGAAGGCTGAGGAGGGGAAAACAACAGGCTCCCCATCCGCAAGAGCGAGCAGGGAGACCTGTTTATGTCCCTCTGCAAGTTTATAAATGTGTTCAGATGAAATGTAGGGCAAACTCAGACAAGTTAGACTGAGGAAAGGGGAGCAAGAGAGAAAGAACAACATGAAACATCACCGTCCTTTCTTATCCTTCTTATGTCCTGTGTTTATTCACCTCATGGATTTTAATTTAATTTTTAACATCTTGGTTTTATTGTTGCATTTTATATGTCTTGCTGAAACGCAATCCGATTGCTAAATGCTCTGTCTTGTTCTTAAACTATTGTCACTGCTGATGGATGTTTTTTATCTGTTTTAATCTGGTCATATCGAGCTTCTTTAAACTATTTTATTTTGTCCTTTTGTAGTTTATTTATCAATTATTTATTGGCTCTTCCACATTCAGCTCCCTTCTATCATTTATCTGTATGTTTGTATCTTTCTGTGTATGCAAAGCTGCTCCAAACGAATTGCCCCCAGTGGGATTAATAATGTTTTGAATTTGAATTTGAACTTATAATTGTATCGCCAAGTTTTATGTATCATTATCATCTACTTTGCTAAATTCTATCCATTGTTGTCTATTTGTGTTTACATTGTTTGCTCTGTAAATCAGCGTGTTTGCATGAAAAGTGCTGTGTAAATAATTTAAATACGTTTACAAATCAAAATACACGTGTTAAGACATCGTGGTGCTCATGTGCAACATTATTTCTTTTTAATTATTCACGTGTTTCATAATGAAAAGAATGTGCAAACTAAGACATAACAATGCAGGTATGGAGAAACACTCCTGATCCACACCAAAAAAAAAAAAAAAAGAAAGAAAGAAAGAAAAATACACCAGCAAACTTCAGGTTATGGCTTAAATTTCAACTTTTTTAATGTGTTGTTGTTCTCAGATCTCATGTTAAGAACCAAACACTGATACACCTTCTTTGCAGTGAGCACTGTCGCCCTCTGTTGGCAGATTAAACACAGGTGGAGGCTGATTTATTCCACACATCAAGTGCGGCACAAAGAGTTGCGCGCAAAATTAAAATCCCCCTCTCCAACTCTTTGAATTAAAATATCTGTGAGTGCATATCACACACATGCACACTGTGAACCAGACTGACCACAGTCTGAATCCTTACTTCCGTAAATCACCAATCTCTAAGAAGATATACGACCAGACTCTTTTTTGTGTGTTGTTGATGTTATGGGCGGATCTGCGCGTTCATGGCTCCAGGGTCACACCTTCTCCAACCAGCTGTGCGTGAAGACGATGAATCCCCGCTGACTGACCGACCATAACCCTCCGAGGGACGGCGTTAAGTGAGAGGGAGGAAGGGGGAAAAACTGGACAGCGATGACAATTTCCACAGCCTTAATTGGAGAACTTGACAGCGCGTTTTAACAAATGCAGGGTCCTCCACTGGGCATGCTCCATCTGGTGTGAGAGGAGAAGAGCTGGTGTCAATAACAGGCAGTTTGGGCGTTTTTCATCTCATGACTTGTTTTGTTTTTCAGCAGTCCTCTCACTCAGATAGACTGTTGATGCTTTTCCCTCTCAGTAATGCATGAATGAAAGTGTGTGAGCAGGAGAGCATCCTCTCTCTGCAGAGACAAAGACCTGCTGTACAGTGTTAGTCGTTAAACGCAGAGAAGGAGGCTGAGCGTCGGTGTGAAGGAGGTGAGTCTGCAGGCGGCAGCAACAGAGGAGGGACTGAAGCAGCGCCGAGTCTCCATCAGAAGCTGCCCGACAGGCGCTGTCCGCTCAGTACCACCGCAGTCACCTTGCTGTGAAAGTCATAAACCTGCTAAGATCTGATCTGATCAATCACTGCAACTTGGGTTAGTCCAATGAGCTGTGTTTATTACGCTGGCTGGGGGCAACATTACCAGCATTTGTCCTTTTATCTCGACATCTTGGATTTACCGACGATGTGACGTCCATTCTTAATGTGATGCCATTGGCTGCGATCGTTTTGGATTTCGCCTCTATCCCCTCCAGTGAGTCTGGCAGCTTTACGCGTTTAAGATCCTCCAGTTTGCGTGTTAGGTGCTTGTAGAAAATACAGTGTTTTTTTTTTAATCTTAAGGAGCCTGATGTCGTGTCAAGCATTTCTTTCATAGTTGGTGAGAAACGACAGGTTGCTTTTGTGCGCTGCCTGCCTTATATAATTGTTTTCCTTCAGTCTAATCACTGCTGTGCATTGTTGCACGGTGCGCCTGGACTTACCTTTGCGATGAAGGGAACTTATTGGAGAAATGCCTAGGGGACGCAATGGGCCTGAGCGACGACAAGGATCGCATTGTGATAAACGTGGGAGGGATCAGACATCAGACATACCGCAGCACCCTGCGCACTCTACCTGGCACTCGCTTGTCCTGGTTGGCCGAGCCTGATGCACCCAACCACTTTGACTATGATGCCAAGATCGAGGAATTTTTCTTCGACCGCCACCCTGGCGTTTTTGCACATATCCTTAATTACTACAGGACAGGTAAACTGCATTGCCCGGCTGATGTCTGCGGGCCCCTCTATGAGGAGGAACTGGCCTTCTGGGGCATTGATGAGACAGACGTGGAGCCATGCTGCTGGATGACCTATCGCCAGCACCGGGAGGCAGAGGAGGCCCTTGATAGTTTCGGCGGGGGGGGCCTGTTAGACCTGGCGAATGATGATCCGGAGCCAGAGCCGGAGCATGCTGAGGATGATGTGGATGAAATGACAAGGAGGCTGGCGCAGGGAGACTGCCCTGATGCCAGGAGTGGAAGCCTGTGGAGCCGGTGGCAGAAATATGTTTGGGCTCTGTTTGAGGACCCTTACTCCTCTAAATATGCAAGGGTGAGTTACTTTTAATTCTTTGACTTTGCTCTTCTTATTGAACTTTAGAAACCCCATTAGGAGTTATCACAGGCACATTCAGAGCTAGAAAATATTCATTTAGTCATGAGTGTGTCTGCCTTTGAATGATGGATCTGAGAGGTTTACAGAGGCTTTTGATGACCTTGAAATTACCCTCCCAGGAGTCTCCACAGCAGGGATGTGACAATACAGAGAAAGATGGAAGAAAAATCTTTCAAAGACCTCATCAGTCAAAATCATTTACATGCAAATCACCCTCTATCTTGTAGGAGAAGATAAAAAAAAAACTCATTGTGGCTTTCACAGGTCTTTGGATTGATATTTCCAGGGCACAAGGATCCCTGGACAGGCTGCCTCTTTGGTTAAATAGGTCAGCTTCACTTTAGGAAACCAGATCTTTGGCACCACCAGAAGTTTAGTGGCAGGCCTCCAGACAAAAAATGAGGTTGCTGTTAGATGTGACATTTTTGGTCTTCGGTATGGGCACTTTTCCATCTGGGCGCAATGCCTCTCAACGGTGTCAATGAAATGACTTTACACCTCCTGATTTTTTTGGTTTTTTAAACCACAGCCACCTACGAGGGCCACTGTGCTGCACGCTGGTTTAACAGCTGTAGCAGACTGGTTGGTGTAATTAGTTATTAGGCCCCATCCAGCAAGTGTAAACTGTATTGACATGTTCTCACTCTTACAAAGCATTAGTTAAAGTGGTTTAACCAACACACACACACACACACACACACACACACACACATCTCCCAAAGCAGAAAACCCCTCAGATGTGTCCTACTTTTATCAGTGAGCAAGACAAAGCAGAGAGCGAAGATTGACAGAGCTCCACCAAGACTGGCAAGAAGATTAATTAGAACTGAGCCCCAGAGTTAATTACAGCCTCTATTCACAGTGGATACATCAGTGGAAAACCTTTTGTCACTGCATATCACTGTAGGCCTGTCGTTTGCCAGCAACAGTGAGAATTAGCCAATAAGGAGCAAACGTTCTTCGCCTGTCACCCTCCCTCCAGGCCAAACTGTTCCTAACTATCACAAAGACACATAATTTACTGTAAGAGGCGCTCTGATAAGATGCAGCGTTTGTTTAACAGTTTGAAGGGTGGGATGTTCAGAGGGCTCAGTAAGCCAGTGTTTTAGGAGGTGTCACTCGGTCGCCATTAAAGTAGCTCATAGGAATGAAGCTTTATCACACTGGAGGCAGTGATGGTGTTTAATTTTCTCTTGCTAACTGATGCACATAGGCAAGGCAAAATAAGAGCACCCCGTCAATAAGGACTGCAACTATGGATTATATTTATCATCAAGAAAACTGGCAATTATTTTCTTGTCTTATTATTCTTTTAATATTTTTTTTTTTTTTTAAAGTTGACATTCAAACAGTCCAGAACACACAAATCCATCACAGAAAACAAAGTAAATCTCATTTTAGAAACTGGAGCCAGTTAATTTCAGGAAATTTTGCTTAAAAAAAGTCTTGAATCGTTATGAAATGATCAAAATTGTTGTAGATTAATAGTCTGTTCAAATAATCAGTTGACTAATCATTTTAGCTCCATTGTCAACAAACCTAAATTTAAAAAAGTATCTGTTCAGTCTGCATCAGTGAGACGCTGATAGGGCCAAATTAACTCACTATGATGCCCCAAAGTAATTTACCATTTCACCATGTAAATTTAGACACTCTCAAACAAATATGCAATTAATTAAGTTAGCACAAACCAGCTGACAATAAAGCTTTCACTTTTGGGCCCCTGAAGGCTGTTACCCACTTTGTCTTTGCTGTTGATTCCAATCTATGTTATTTTTTGAGGTTGTAGTTTTCACTGTGATTGAATTGTATTGTTTTATATTCTAAGGTGCACTTGTTATTTTGTACAGTACATACTGTAGAGGGTGGGTGGACAAAACAATATTATGCAATCCAATCCAACAACACCACATACACTGTACTAATGTCTCATAAATTGACACCAAATCTCTCTTAGACCAACAAAAGCTGAACATTATTGATAGAGGTAACTTTTGTAAGAAGTGCATTTTGTATTGAGTTTAAAGACATTAAAAAAACTCACAGAACTCTTCAGATGTTACATGAAAAGTGTGTAATATGCAATGATTCCTCATCTTCATCTTCTGCGTCCTCTTTGTTCTTTGTGAGTCGTCTCACTGAACAAAGAGGACAGCCCTGCTGACAGAACAGAGAGAAAGTCAGTGTGCTGTCTGTGCTAACACACAGTTTCCCTCTGGACCATCATACTAACATGGATGGGAAGCAGACAGTCATAAACAGCAGTGATTTCCTCAGCACAATGCAATGAATTGCTAGTGATGAGATGATATGATGAGGGCCTGTTTTCCATCTCTTGCTGCATGCCCGCCTTGGTGACACACTGTGAATGGACTCGACTGACTAAGATGCCGTGCTGTCCTTTGCTCAGTGGAATATATGTGAGACTTCCTCGTGCTCAGACATGCCCCGCTCCACCTAACCTTATCCCTGATGCCATTCACAACCTACTCCTCCCAGCTGCTTAACAATGCTGTGCATTAGTCTGAGAAGCACTATGGAGCCTCACTTACTCTCATAAAGACATCTTCATGCATGAACAATCTGCCATCGATCCAACTTTTGTGATTCACAGGATGATGAAGTAGCTATCCATTCTTCCCGTCTGCCTCTTTGTCCAGCGCTGATCTATTGACTTTAGATTCCCATTGAAGATACAGCTGTCTTTTCCTATGCAAACTACGATATAATGCATGAGCTGTAACACACTGTAAACCAGTACAGTGCGATCAGAGAAGGATAGCACGAGGACAGGATTGCAATCAATACCCAGGAGAGAATACTGTATCTGTTACACCCATGTAGTATGCATCAGAAATATCATAGACTAAATGTGATGAAATGTGATCATCTAATCAATACATAATGAAGGCTGGAGTACACTTTTTCCATTAAGGGAAATATAGGTTTCTCACAAAAGTGTGTCTTTGTGTAGCAAACCTCTCAGCTCACTACAATTCCCAAGATCATCTGGACAGTATGACCTTGTGTAGGGAAAGACCTACTGTAGTGATTGTGCTGAAGGGAAGAGCCCCAGCTAAATTTAGTCATGAGGGTTGACACTAATATCCCATCTGCTGCTGCTGCTAGTGCTTTGCTCTTTGTAATTCTGCATGTAGCATACCCTTGAAAATGCCATGACCTTGAAATACAGCAGAGGGAAGGGAAGCGAGACTGGTGGGCTCGCATTGATTGTCCCTTTTACAATGACACTTCTGAATCAAGACACATAGCGAACAGAGAGTGTGTGTGTCAGTGCCACTGTAACTATCAGGCCAGATGCCACTGTTTCATATTAGACTGAACTGCATTGTGTTGTGGTCAAAATTGCTGCTTGCGAGTCAAGCTTGATTACATTGCATTAATTACTGTGTCCATTCTCCTCTCTGTCCTTCTACCCCTCCTCACTCCCCCCTCTATTTCTATTTCTGCACCCTATATATATATATTTCCTGCTCAGTGGGTGGCTCTGGCCTCGTTGTTCTTTATTCTGGTGTCCATCACTACCTTCTGTCTGGAGACCCACGAAGCCTTCAACCCCATCATCAACCGCACTGAGCTGGAGGTAGTGGACAACGTCACAGTGGAGCACACCTACCAGGAGACTGAGACTGCGCTCTACCTCACCTACATTGAAGGCGTGTGTGTGGTGTGGTTCACTTTTGAATTTCTAATGCGAATAACTTTCTGTCCAAACAAATTTGACTTCATTCGGAACGCCCTAAACATCATCGACTTTGTGGCCATCCTGCCCTTCTACCTGGAGGTCGGCCTCAGCGGGCTCTCTTCCAAGGCAGCTAAGGACGTGTTGGGTTTCCTGAGAGTTGTCCGCTTTGTCCGGATCCTGCGTATCTTCAAGCTGACGCGCCACTTTGTGGGACTGAGGGTGCTGGGCCACACATTGAGGGCCAGCACCAATGAGTTCCTGCTCCTCATCATCTTCCTCGCTCTTGGTGTCCTCATCTTTGCTACTATGATCTACTACGCTGAACGGATTGGAGCTAACCCTAACGACCCTCGAGCCAGCGAGCACACACACTTCAAGAACATCCCGATCGGATTCTGGTGGGCTGTAGTGACCATGACGACCCTCGGATATGGAGACATGTACCCTCAGACGACCTCTGGTATGCTGGTCGGAGCTCTGTGCGCCCTGGCAGGAGTGCTGACCATCGCCATGCCCGTCCCTGTGATTGTCAACAACTTTGGAATGTATTATTCGCTGGCCATGGCAAAACAGAAACTACCAAAGAAAAAAAATAGGCATATCCCTCGGGCACCACAACCAGGTTCTCCAAACTTCTGTAAGTCAAGCATCAGCTCCCAACCTCAGAGCCCCATTGCCCATGACGACGTTTTCGAGATAAAGTTTCAAGGTAAGAAACAAAGATGATGCTGATGAATCGTTGTCTCATCACTTCTCCTAATTTAGCCGTATCACTATTCAGCTCTTTCATTGTTTGTCTGTTCCCACACTTCAATCAGCTGAAGATTCAGGCATGAGATTGAACAAATGAGTTTCCCACCAAAAACAATCAATAAAATATGTGATGAAAAGCATATTTTACTCTGGGTAGGAGAACAGAGAGAGGGTGAGTAATCCAGCTATTGATTTTGTACTTCTTAATGCAGTGATTCACTCCTCCTCTCACAAGAGGACTAAGTGAGAGTCTGTAATCATCATGTATTTGTAATGTTAAGAACATGCAAGCAGACGCTGGAATCACTTGATCTCTTGAATTCCTCTAGTGGCATTAGTGCAAAGATATATTGACCATTGATACAGTTTGTGCTCCGAAACAAATAGAACAACAGAGTGCAAGGCAAACATGAGACAGCAGCTAGTTAATCCCTGTGTGCATTCACGTCGTACAACGATAAAACTGAAGATATATTAAAAATGTAGCAGCAAGCTGGTATATGAAACCAGTGTTTTTCCGTTTGTTTTTGTTTTGTTTTCCTTTTTGTTTCCTTATAAGATTCCAAGCTGAACGGTGAGGCAGCTAACGCAGCTCTGGCCAACGAAGATTGCCCTCATATAGACCAGGCCATATCTCCGGAGGAAATCTTCAGCCCCGGCGAGAGAGAGCGGCCCTGCTTCCTGGTCACGACTGCTGAACGCCCCAACCACACAGGGGGCAGAGTGAGGAGGGGTACGTACAGTAACAGCCAATCACAGGCCCCTGTAAGACACTGACACCGTGTAGCCGGTAGACAGGACACGCTCTTTTTTTCTCCCTCTTTGCTGAGTGTTACACCTCAGTTTTTCCACAGGCACACGCACACACAAACACAACTACAAACCTCTTATTGCAACCTTCACACACTTTCACAGCAGCTGCTTCTCCTCAATTGTATATATTCCAGATCACAATGACATCTGTTCAGGCCAAGCACAATCACCACAAATGTCAATAATAATTGTCCACATCTACATAATATATTTTTTGATACCATGCATAATGTAATACCCCTATTTATTTACAAGTAAGAAAGCTATTTTCGAGATTTATATGATCTAGAATGTGTTGTCTTACATGCCTGAGAAAGTATTTATGTGCTATGCGTGTACCATGTATGTATATGTGTTTTAATGATATATACCATGCAGGATCCCGAATTATGAGTACATTCCTCTTGACCATAACGGTGCATGAAGTGTCTTGCTGATGGGTGCTATCAGTATGGTGAAGGAGCACAACACACACGGAGGAAGGCTAATGTCAAATATTATTAACATTACTGAGAGCCAAATTCAGATTTAGTGATTTGTACATTTTAATACAAGGGTTAAATCCTTTTTATTTTATTTATTGATCTACAAAACATTCCTCTTAGAAAGTCACGTTAGTCTCCAGCTGTGTGTGCAGCCAGCACACCGACAGTAAAAGGCGTACACTATGAAATTCTGCCTGTAGCTGAGAATACATTCCCTGCCTGAGGTGCCTACCTTTTCGAGTCTTTTATAGTGTTATACTCCGAACCATTCCAGTACCACCCGGTGCATGCTGTTGTACTCCTGATGCACTCAATGCATGGAGAATAATAATCTGTCTTAAGTCTGTTTTGACCTGTTTCTTTGGAGACAAAAACAAGAAAGCAACAGGTGTAGTAATATTACCAGTGAGGAACACCAAAACATTTGTCGTGGATTCAGTGCTGCAGTGTACTCAGAACGTTCTCTGTTTTTCAACTGAAGGTTATGAAAAGCCTTGGAGCCTTAACAGCATGTCTGGCATGAGCGGGGATGCCTCTGGAGTGTCCTCAGTGTCCGCCCTGCCCTGCAGCCCACCCTGTCTAATGCAGCACTCACATTCTCCCATCCCATCCATTATGTAGCATGGTTGAGTAGCAGACACAATGCCATTGGAAGGCCAGTCCACACTCCTTCTTCTTATCTTTCCTGTCAGATTTTCCTTTTTTTTTATACACTTGCCTTCGCTCCTGCTTTTTTTCCATTTTTATTTCTTTATTTTTCTGGAAAACTGTATCCTAACTGTGCTTATACTTAAGCTTCCCAAGTGTTCTCCTTGGGTGTGTCATCATATCCTAGACTAGACAACATTGGCACATGCCACTCTGCATGGGTCACCTCAGTTGCAAACAAAGCACTGTTCTACTTCTACCACAGGCTTTCCCCACTCTTTCCCTGTGTTTACATCATTGCCTGTTGCTCTGTTGCTTTTGATCTCACATACTCTTCTGCCAGTAACTTTTATCGCATTTGCTTTTTACAATTTTGTGAAAGAAAATTTCATAAGATGTAACCCCTGCTAATAATATGCTGGACATTAACAATACATGGCTTTTAAAACATATCCAAAAGGTATCGTTGCCAGCTGTTAAGGGAACTCCTCTTAAGCGCTTTGTACGTTGCAAAGTAGAGACGTTATCATCCTGAAAGTGCAATCCAGACGAGACTCAATGTTATGAGTGGCCATCAAAAAAAAAAAAAGCAAAAAAAGAAAAATTGAACATGATGTTCATGATGTCCAATGCAATATGGAGATGATGACAATTCCTATGATACTAGTGATGAATACATCTAATGTCAACAGAACTAAAACTGTTTGTTCATTTGCATGAACTGCATGAGAAATTATGTTCAACAAGAAGCTAACTGTACCTGTAAGAAAAAAAAAAAAACTTTTTCTTTCAAAAGCTTCTAAAGCTTTGTCATTTTTATGCATTTTGAGACAGCTTTACAAGAGACTCAGTCATAGCAGAGATTTTTATGTAGCTGCCATTCTTTGCCTTTCCCCAAATTCATATATTTATTTTCTTGTATTTAATCGACTGGGGCCTCCAACTAAAATAGTGTGATTTAACTTGAACGATCTGTCATAAAGCTAACTAATGCTGTTATGAGCATAAATAGTTTTTATACTAACATATTTACTGGTAGTTATGAGTTTTTAAATAGCATCGGTAGTCTGCAGCGACTTCTATGACTGCTGCGATGCCTAAATTAAGGCAGGACTCATGAATTATAAAACAACAGTGCCTTCATACCTGGTGAGGCAAAGTTAAAGTGAGTAATAAATTGACATGATATTACATAAGTGCTCCCAGTGTAGCATAAATACACTTTATACCATGCTCATAACAGTGTAACGAAAGCTTTATTTTATAAGGTGCACCTTGTACCTTTTGCACCACCCTCGTACCCTTAATCACAGTAAAAACGCCTCTTGATTATTATTGCTACACATCAAATACAAACAGTACTAAGATTTAACCTTTAGCTGCTGACTTTATAATCCCAATCCTTTTTGTATGATAAAGCACAAAATATAATTAAAAGGGGACCAGGCATTTCTACAGAGCCAAAATATATAGAGTTATGATCAACCAGAGATGTAACGAAGGCTCCTGCAGTTTGTACGTCTATTGATTCAAAACATCAATACTGTTACTGTTACATGTATTGATCCTGTCCCAATAATTATGCATAATTCTTTCAGGGCACTTTAAAAAAAAAAAGTTTATGTTGACCAATCAGAAATGTTAATTTCTAGAGGAAGATATAAGTATAGCAACTCATCTAAGTTTTGTTTTTATTCTGAATGAGCAGAGTTTTACATTTCGAGTCATGTCTCTTGTGGTAATTAATGGACGTTATATATATTTAAAAAAAAAAAAAAACCTTGTGAAGATTTGATGTGAAGAGATGCAGGTGAATTATATGCTCATGCAATTCAAGTGAGAAAAAAAAATACAATACGACACAGTATGGGATGTGGGTCTACTTGGGGAAAGGTAAATGCATGTATTTTACATTTATGCAACAGAAAAGTATTCAAATAAAATATGTAAATATAAGTCCTTGCATGAAATAAATTTTATACACAACGAGCGTTTAGACTCCGTTTTTATTCAACAGCACATGCATACATACATCCTTTCTTTCCCACTAGCTTATAGCTAGTGCTTTCAACTGCTGTTTGACCCTTTGTCTACCTGTGTCCGGGTCAAAGAGAGCATAAAAAAAAAACGAGGTGACTGTGAGAGCATGACGCAAAGTATACAAACGCATGACAATGACCGAACTACTGTACATCAACATGTAAAACGCAGCATGATTGGGGCATGTTTATTAACCGACTCAGAGTCCAACCTCTGCACACAGACAGTACATCGTTGTCTGATGCCTTGGCTAAGCATGGGAAATACATGGTAAACCTGTGGTTTACCATGAGGAACTAACGGAGCACATTTTCTTTACTCTCCAAGCTAGTGTCATTTCTCACCTCTCCCCCTGTACCTCCAGAGGTATCCATCATCGCCATCATTTCCACCATTATACATAATTTGTGTAATAATTTATTTTTGTTATTGTTTTTTTATATGTTTATAGAGACCCAGCGACAGCACCGGAGCAGACAACCAACAGAGTCAGTTTGTGTTATGAACCATGGTGTACCAACCACTATGTGTATGACCCATAATGGCCCATCACCCACCTGATAGTCCTGTAGCATTGTTGTGTGTATTACTTAGTCTTTTTAAATGGGTGTGACAGTGACAACCTGTACATCACAAACTCAGCATAGATGTAGCACTGAGGAAGTTTTGTTGTCAAGCCTTATGTAGCTCAGTATCTGTGACTGGTTACTGTGTTGTAATTTGTGTGCCTATTTTTGGTGTGTGCCAGTGCTGTAAATACGCTTTTATGTGTGCTGAAGTTGTGTGTTCCAATGTTTTTGAGTGATCATCAAATATTTGTGTGCTTCTTCTGTTGAAAGAAAAAAAAATGTTGCTCCGATTTTAATCAAGACTGCCCCCGCCTCCCCTCCAACCCCCTCCAGCAAAAACGTGTCACTTGTCATGTCAGCCAGGCTAAACAGTTAAAAAACAAATTATTAACTTTGCACTGTCATGGTCGCATCTTTGTAGACTTTTGCACTGTTTTGCACCAGTGAATTTTTAACATTCCTTTGATATGTTTTCAGGCATCAAAGAGATAACATCCACAAAAAAAAAAGAAAGAATAAGAGGTCATGCTTAAAAAAAACTCTTACTTTGCATTAATGAGGCATTAATATGTACTGTTAGCGATCTATAAATAATTTAATTAAGCAAATCTTATATCGTTTTATTCAGAGAGGAATAACAGACATTAAATGTTGGTATATCTTCATTTGTAACTACGTGTTGGTTAACAAAGACAGCCTATGTATAAAATACATTAACTCATATCACAGTTCAGACCTTAATAATTTTCTGTAGTATTTTTTAATTGACAATCATGTAGAATTGGATTTTTCTTCTTTTTCTGCACACATGCAAATTGGTATAGTAGTATGTAATACTAACCAATGCCAAAACATTATTCACATCATACCGGACAAGTGCCTCTGTTATGCAAATTATTCTTACCATTCATCATGTTGGTATAGTTTAACCAACATGATGAATTAATGATTTATAACTAATGTGTTTGATTTTAGATTAACCATCAGTCACCAGCCATTTAAAACAAGCATCAGTTCAGTTCTCTAAAAGCACACAGATACAATAAGGACCCCTGAACGGATCAGCTTCTAAAGGCAAACAATGAGCATACCTAATATAAAACATATGGGAGAGCCATTGAGTATAAAGTACAGCTTCATTGTTTGTGTGGAAAAGTTAGTGATAAGGGACCAACTTTTTACCAAACAACTGCAAACGCACTGCCAACAACCTACTTAGATCTGTGTGCAGTCACGTACAGCAGATCGGGATCTGCCAATAGAGCTGAGCTCAGATGGGGGGACAGTGTGCTGGTCATTGTCCAATACAAAATACAAAAAAACAAAACAAAAAAAAAAAACAGCTGTTATCATAAAACAGAAACAATAACACAACTAAGAGGCAACTAATGTGTGCCGTTTAGTGAGACTTCAGAGTGTGTGTTTTGAACACTGTATTTTGTGGTTAGTTATCTCAATGAGGTGTTCAGTGATCGTTTTGATTGGTTTGTTGTTTAGGGATTTTTTGTGTCTTTTTTGACCAATACAGTTCAGGCTTGTACAATAAATAGTGATAAATAAAAAAACAAAACACAGAAATTATCATTTTTCAACGAGTGTTGATTTATTTTTTGAACTAATCCAGGTAAAATGACATTAATTTAACTTGCATAGTTTCAGTAATACAGATGTTTTTTATTTATTTATTTAAGTTGCATAAATCGTGAGAAAAAATTAAAATCTTTTTCAATTAAAAAAAAGTAAACACATTGCAAATATATCATCCATGAGCCATTCTGAGTCCTGCCATTGCCCTTGACCACAGTACTGGCTTCAGACCTGCAGTTGGTCCCCGTTGCTGCACTGCGGGCTCCCACAGCTTATAAATATGTAAGTTGGGTCAAAGCAGCGGACAAATTTCCCCCAAGAGGGATTCAAGAAGTATGCAGTATGAAAGTGGTGAAACACAAACAGAACATCGAAGAATATGACACAGACTGACAATATTATAAATAACTGACGGACAATTGCCGAAGATAAACATACTGTACTGTATGTGTTAGTGGTAAATCACAGAGATGTTTTGTCTGAAGTGCAGAGATTGACTGCCTCCTGACACTCAAGATCACAGCAATAAAATTGCTGACATAGGAAGATGGAGCTATAGCACCCGTCTAGCCCATCCCTCACATGATCCATAGCGGCTTCATTCAGGAAGACAAACATGGCAGGTGGACCAGGAGCCACAATGTAGGCATGGCCATGTCCTGCAAAGCCCTACTGAAGTTATGATGGACATGTCATCTTGCCCATCAAAGGCTGGTCAGAGAAATGATGGCCTCTGTCCACATGTGGCATAACTCAGCCTGTGTCCAACTATACAACATTATTTATGACGACTGCAGTCAAGGAGCTCAGGTAGCACGTTAGAAGGTGAAAGTTACTGTATATTGAAAGGCACTTAAAATATTCATATGTGGGCTTTGCAAAGCACCACCAAGCCACTAAAGAGAAGCATGTTAATTCATAAATTCATTGTTTTTCTAGTCTTTGATTGTCTCATGCTTAATAAATGTTCCCGATTCAATGTTAATGAAGTGGGGTCGGTGCAGAGTTTTGTCCCGAGTTAGTTGTCGTAGCGCACACTGCCATAGAGTGTCCGGCTCCGCAGCCAATGAGAAGAGGTCTGAAACCAGGAACGAGCTGTGGCTGAAGGACGTCGGTCTGTGAACCATCTCCACACATTCCATGTTCGTTCCAGCCCCAGGAGACGAGACACCCCCCTGAAAAAGGAGAGGGGTCATGGGTCAGTGGAACTGACAAGACAGGAGAGAGACGTCGGCTGCAGCACTGTACCGTGAAAAAAAGAAAAGAAAACGCAGCCATGAAGTGTACAATCACACACACACACACACACACACACACACACACACACACAAAGCCTCTCTGTCCCTAACACCGAGACTCAGCCAGTAATAAAGCCCCCCTGCTCTTCACAGCTGGTGAGGTGTTGGTGGGTGTGGTCAGGTCTGCATCACCGAGGAGACACGTGCCATGGCAACACAGTTACCTAATAGGCTCCATTGCCATGGCAACAGAAGCGAGCTTGCTTTCTCAAGGGTAACACATCTTCAAGCTTTCCCCCATCCTGCAGTTGTGTGTGTGTCTTTCATGCCGTCTTTTCATTTATTTCATCGTGGGGTCTCTTTGTCTTTCTGCGTTTCTGAGCTCGTCTCTTTAAAAAAAAAAGAAAAAAAAAAAAATCGTAGGCATCAAAGATTTGGATTCGCCAAGTGACACATATGCTTTCCCCAGTTAACAGACCAAGATATCATGCCAAGCAGCTTATGTCAGTGTGACATTCTGCCAGATATGGCTTGTGCATTACAAACACACACACACACGTAGCCCCGTCTTTTAGATACTGCATGTATTTATGATTGGACTGCATTCGTCTGCATCCTTGATTAAGGTTGTTCAGTAAACATTGTGCTTCTCGTTTATCAGTGAGCTCAATGTGTTGAAACATTTTGTTCTTTGGGGAAAAAAGCCTTTTTTTGGTGCTGTGCTTAATTCATGGACTCACTGACTGGAGTACAGCACATCAGTGTTTCCATGGCAACAAAGTGCCTGCACAGTATTATGCGCAGCAAAAAAAAAAAAAAAAATGAAGACACTCAAACCAAAAGCCATTTGTAAACAAACCCTGTCATCCGGGGTTAGATTTCGGCAGTTTAAAATCTCACACCTAATTACCGACACCGCAGCGACACAGTCTGCAGGAGGCGTCTTTTTTTAGCGTGATTTACATCCTACTACAGGTACAAGTTAAAACAGGATCTGTTCTCAGGTGTTTGTCCTTATACGTTCCTGTTTAGTTAAAAAAATGTTCACATTAACAAAAATCTTTCCTCAGATTGGATGAGCTGTGCCCACAGCGTCTTTGGCCTCTCTCCCACCTCTGACCACCGATGATGAATTTCATACATGATGAGCACTTCCTCAGGTGCAAATGGGCAAGGGCTGAGCAGGCAACAGATATCATGAGCAGCATGCAATGCTCTCCCTTCTTTTCCGCCTGACCTACTTCAGCACCAGAAATAGCAGCACTCAGGTCTCTGCTTCCAATCCTGTTTTGCTATTTCATTGCTCCTGCCACCGCGCTCGAGACAGGAGGAGGAAAAGAGGAGAGCATGGCACAGGAGCAAGGTGCACAAGGTTCACATGAGCTTCACATGAGCTCTCCCTTTACTGCTTCAGCTTTCTCATCGTACAACAGAACTCCTGAAAGCACAGAGCAGCGCTTTGTGAGAACTGTCATAATGACGGACAGCCTGCGTTAACAATTTCCTTATTATAACGGCGTATCCAGTTAACTGTTCAAATTGGTCAGAACATCAAAAGTGGATGTCCATTCACCATTCACCAGCGTTTCCTCTCTAATGGAAACCTGTGCTCCTGTTTCAGTCTTCATTTGTGGTATTTAAATTCATGTTGATGTAGAAAAAACTGGGTCATTGTTCAAAATTTAATGTGAAAGATTTTACTTCCAAAATGTTTTATAGTGCACGTCTGTGACTACAACCAAAAGCCAGAGACTTTTGGCAAGCCTGAAAAGAACAAAGACCCATTTGATCTGTTTGTTAACCTAACGAGGAATCACAAAATATATAGACTGCGATGTCTATGCTTTGTTCTTATGTGGATAATAGGAGACTGCTCTCCAAACACTCTAGAACTGGAAAAACATGTCTGTAAATGTGTGTGTGGTTAATTCAGCTCTTTTACAGGACTCTTCTGTTAATTGCTTCTGTCAGTGATACCCAATCTATCCATGTTGTAATTACTTCCTGATGCAAAGGCCACAAAGCAATGAGCTGACCTCAGAAATCCTCTACAGCATTACCAGAAGAATTAATATTTCACACTGATGTTTAACTGTAATGTATTAGACAGTTCCCTTACTAACTCTTTGGTTCAGAGAGGAGGATGAGGTTGTATTAGTTCACCCTCACCAATGTGTATTCCCTCTTCCTTTAAGTACTTAAAGCCAGAGTCATGTCAGGCTAAAAGCAGTCTCTTGTTTCAGCCACTTGCTTTTACTGAAACCAATACGTTCAAACTATTTCTGCTTAATTTCTCTCTTCCTAGATGTACCTTTTGTGTATTATGTTGTCAGATGTTTACGCTTATCTATGTTTTATTTTTGAAAGAGATTGCACTCACCTACAATGGCAAGGTTATGTTCAGATCCACATGCAATCTGTAGAGAGAAAGATTTGAAAGGTGTTTAAAATGCATGTTGCAAGCAGGCAGCCAATTTCAAGACTGTAATATCCAAGAATTGTTATGCCAACATAGATGCTGAGATACTTTGTAACCAAACCTGCTCTGAAACTGAAATAAAATGCCATGTGTCAAAATATAGTCATCCAACTTTTATTCAACGGCGCATGCAAGTGCAAATAGCATTAGTGACGATTCGGTCTGTAAATAGATGCTCCCTCTAAAGCAGAGCAGAAAACTGTAACGGAAAAGCCAACTCATTCATAAAAGCTAGAACACACTGCTGGGCTGCCCGGAGGAGTTAATGCAACTGTCTCAGGATGGCTGTGTGTGCCTGCCTTTGCAGAAAAAAAGGCCATTAAATTGTAAAAGGTTTTGGTCAGCAGTTTTTTTTCCCCCTTCGTTACTGCTACAGGAAGTGAGGGGACACATTTAAATTCTCATCCTGAACTCTACAAACCTCAAAAAGAGTAAAAACATGAGCTCTAAACTGGCTGTCTAGATGCCAGTTTGGATTGTTAAAGCTTTATTACTAGCAATAAAGGTCACTGAATTGTTTACGCACACACACATACATATATATATCTATCTATATAGCTAATACAGTTTGAGCTGCTTTGATAAAGCAATGTTTTTGATGAAGCATCCAGCTGTGGCAAATCATGAATAAAAACATATCCATTCATTCCTGAACCACTGACAGGTTATAATTTGTGACTTCAGTAATGTTCATAGGCCTCATAAAAGTGTGACAGTTTACTAAATATGGACCCTGTGTGTGGGTGGGTGTGTACAGTGTTCGAGGGACTAACATGGTAGGGCAGCCTGAGAGATTCATAGTCCACTCAGCTAATCCATCTTGCCTTTAGCTTTACACACACACGAGGTGACTGCGCCTTGACATACGCTGGCGCTGCAGCGATGATCTGTGCGCAGTAGAAGAATGATCCAGAGCTTGCCCTTGCCTGTCCCTGACATCCACTTTATTGCCAACGATATCCAGCCACACAGCTGCCATTTGGACTACAGGTTAACTGCTGCAATACCGTGAGGCTCACACATAATTGCCCTTATGGGAGAAGAGAGCTCTGCCTTCACTGAATGTAAGTGGTCCTCTGGGAGGGTGTGTGCGCTCTAAAGGCTGGATATAGTGATGCAAATCATTACGAACCTACTCATAGTGGGCCTGGCTTTCATTCAGTGGCTGTGTTTTATCTCATACCAAACAACCCACAGGTATCCATTTTATTTGTGGTTGTTTGCTGCCCTCTGCTGGACTGACACAGGCATTTTCTGCTAAAGCACGAGGAGGACAGCCACAACAAGAATAAATATAGACTATCATTAATGCTCATTTTTAGTCTGTAGAGGTGTTAGACACTGAGAAGTTTTACCTGTGATGCTCCTTGGAGGACTTTAACCTCTGCAGGGAGGCAAGGGGGACCCACTGCCTGCTGCTCTGGGTTCTGACTGGTTGATGCTTGTCGCCCCAGCTGTCCATAATCTCCTCTTCCCCAGGTGAACACTCTCCCGGTCTCTGAAATGGATGATGACTTTGTTCAGATGTGGCAGCTGATCTGTTAAATCTGGCTAAAATTGGTGAGCATCACAGACATAATATGTGTTGTTGTGTTTCACCTGTTTGAGCAACAGTGTGAGTCCAGCCACTTCACACATGGACAACTTTCTCTCCACCCAGCAGTGAGCGCTTCACAAGAGTGGGGGAGGACAGGAAGGGCTCTGTGGTGGTCAGCTGACCGTGCTTGTTGCTTCCCCACAGAAACAAATCGCCGTCTCCTGCACACACGACAGAAGCGACATTACTCTTCATCCAGCAGACGCAGCAACAGAAAGAGCAGAGCAGTAATTGAGCGGTGCTGGTCAACTAATTACAGGACAGAAGGGAGGCCAGACATTATGTATGAACAGACAGCTCACTGTGGAAGAGCAGCACAAAATGCACACATGCACATGTACATATCTGCATATAAATTATAACCTCTCGTATGTAGGGAAAATTATACACATCGATAAGGAAAAAAAGGGACTGGAGCACAGCATGGGTGAACAGTTGTGTATAAGTGATGATATTTACATGTATTAAAGAACTAAACTTAATTTAAACAGTGATAAAAAATAATTTACAGGTTTATACAGGGACCTGACACTTTGTGTCCCTGTTCGTCAGTGATGCCCTTGTGTCTGGTTATTTTGGTGCATGGTGCTCTGTAGTGCCTCCCAAAGAGGAAACGTTGGAACAGGTTGTGTCCAGGGTGTGATGGATCTGCAGTAATGTTTCCTGCCTGTTTCCTGACTCTGGAAATGTATATGTCCTGAGCGGAGGGCAGACTGGCACCAATGATTTTCTCTGCAGTTCTTACTGTCCGGTGTAGTCTGTTACTGGACTGGATTACTGCAGTGCAAAATTGGATCAGCAGCTCCTTAGGCAGGTTGACTTTCCTCAGCTGGCACAGGAAGTAGCTCAGTCCGTAGGGATTTGAGTTGGGAGCCGGAGGGTGCCCGGTTCAAGTCCAGCATGGAAGGTTGACTGGTAGCTGGAGAAGTGCCAGTAAACCTCCTGGGCACCTTGCTGGGTACCTTGCTCAAGGCACCTTGAGCAAGGTACCGAACCTCCTAATTGCTGCCAGGGCACCGCTACGTGATTGCTCATCACTCTACCATCTCCCCACATTTGCATGTCTATGAGCCCTTTGTGTGGTTGTAAAGTATAGTATCAATTCTCTTCTACGTACATCCTCTGCTGGGCCTTCTTGATGATGGTCTTTGTGCTGGAGTCCTGCTTAGGTCCTTAGGCTTAGGATTGTGGATCCCAGAAACCTGAAGGTGTCCACAGCAGACACAGTGTTGTTGAGTACACTGAAGTCAACTGTCATCTCCACAGACCTGAGCATGTTCAGCTACAGGTTGTTAGGACCAGCTCTTCCTCCTCCTGTCCGTAATCCATCCTGGATGAGGCCAATTATCGCTGTGTTAAGATTGCTTTAGTTTAAAGTTTAAAGCTCTTGAGGGGCAGTCATTTGGGTGGTGTTGCCACAAAACACTGTGCTCTAGTCTCTTTTTTCCTTTGGTAGTTTGCTGTCGGATCTGAGAGGAACCTGATGCAGCTGCTGAACTAATTCAAGTCATCCTTCTCTGCTGGAAAATGTGTGAAGAACTTCATTTCAACTAAACCTTCACTATTTGTTTATCTTAGAGGGCACCGAGTCCAGCTTGCAAGTCTTTTCTTATTATTTCTAGTGGAAATAACTTTTTAATTTTTTTTAACCTTTTTACCTAAATTCAATGAATCTGCTGCCTTGTTTGTTGCCTGTGTTAACAATCTTCTAAAAGCAGGACAATCTATGGATCCTACAAACATCATGCAGTATAATGATCATCATATATCATCACTGTCATACCTGTAAGGCACACACAGTGCGCTGAACCTGCAGTCACCACGTGTGAGGTCTTCTGGTCCAGACCTGAAACACAGGTACAAGTATCTGGTCAGATTTAACAATCATTTACCAATGTTGTAACTCACTTAAGGCCTATAAACTTTATCTTTGTCAGTACAGAGTTTCACTCACCTGGTACCAGAGAGGGCACAGTAGAGCTAAGGTGTGATGGGACAGGGCGTGGACTGAGTGCTCTCTTAGCGTGACTGGAAAGACCAGTTCCCCACTGATATACACAGCCTGAGTCTGAAGGCAGGACAGAACATTAGGATTTGTGGATTGACTGCTTAATGAAAACACATAGTTTTGTTTTTTGTGCAAACTTACCAGTAACAGCTAGTGAATGTCTGAGTCCCGCTGCTAAACTCACCACTGGCTCCCTCAGACTCTGGGAACAAACAGCACAACAATGTCTGCTTCAAAGAAACTGATCAAATCATGTTCAGTTTGATCAGTCAGGATTTATGTGACAAACACATGACAAACATTGTGTTCCTGAAAGTAAGCGGTTCATGTGCTCACCTCAACAACTAATGGATCTGCAGAGTGTGTGACTGTCTGTCCAACGCCAAGTTGTCCAAATGCATTGGAGCCACATGCCAGTACTCGACCACAATCTGTCAGTGTGACACAAAAGGAAAATAATTACCTCTATAAATAAAACATGCTGAAATATTCAACATTTGGATGGATGGAAAGTAGTAACAGGCTTCCTCAGTCTATCCCATTTTTAACATTGCTGTGCTATGAATTCTGGATAACTCCCTCAAGCAAAGTCTGCTAGTTACAGACTTGCAGAAGGTGAGGCCAAACTAGTCTGCATGAGGGCCCTGGTTTAATGACAACCCCGATCACCTGGAATGTGGGTTTAATGCTGTATAACTGTAACATCATGCCTGATGAAAAGCAGATTTAGGTATTTGTGTCACCAGACAACTCAGCATAGTTGTATGATTGTAGAGTGGGTTCTATGAGGGTTAAGAAACACTACGCACTGACAACATGGGCCTATCTTCATAAAATATAGGTCTTGAAAGCTTGACAGGCACTAGTAGTTCCATATTTTTAGCTTTTTTAGCCACTTCTGTCGCATTAAATGCCAAGCTGGATATATAAGCACCTCCCAGTCATAATTATAAACTGGATGTTGGCATGAAAGACGCTTCTATATTGAAAACTGGTAATTACAGTAACTTCTATCTGACATGAATGTGGCCTAAATCTGTGGGTGTGTGAGGATTGCTCCTACTGACGTCTACTGTGATGTAGTTACAATCTTGTGTACAGTTAAAGCTATTTTACCAACTGATCATGTTCTGTTTCACAAATTCGACTTTACTAACTGACTGTGTAAGTTTTATATTCTTACATTAAAGTAATATGTTTTTATGCCCTCTAATCTCATTTCTGGCTGCCGTGACATCAAGACTTTCCCTGAAAAATAAATAAAATGTCATCTGATCCACTGTCCCTGCCTAAAAGAAACAAATGCTTACTCCTTCTTCTCTAGTGCATGTGTAAAGCGAAGGTGAAATGGTGCTTACCGGTGAGAAGAAGAGTAAAATCCCAACCACAGGCTACTTTTGTGACCTTCTGAATCAGACTTGGGCAGAGTTGAAGAGTTGAGATGTCTGCATTGTGGCCAAGTCCAAGCTGGCCTCTGTGATTCTGTCCGCACACAAAAACCTCTCCATCCTCTGTCCAAGACAAAACACACCACAGACATTTTGAACCATGAAATGTGTCGTTTAGTAAGCCAAAAAAGAAGAAATAGATGTTTGAAACTTGGACGATGGACAAAGATTGAACTGGCTAGTGACATATGAAACATTTAGGTTAAAGAGTTACATCAACACATCATAATGTGTTTAGCAGACAACAAAGCAAGTTCTTTTTTGGCATCCTTGTACCGACGTGTGATGTGCATATAGTTACACTCAAATCTCTCAACAGGATAAAAAAATCAGTGTGGGATAGAAACAGTTTTTCTTCTATTTTATCTGATATTTATCTATGGCAGCACGGTGGTGCAGTGGTTAGCACTGCTGCACATGAAGGACGTTCACCACCCCTGTTTCTGACCACTTTCTACAGAGGGACTATTGAGAGCATCCTGGGAAGTGTTGGGCGGCTGTGGCTCAGGAGGCAGAGCCGATCAGATGATCGGTGGTTCGATCCCCAACTCCTCTGAACCCCTGAACCTACTGAACCCCAACTTGCTCCAGAAGGCTGTGCCATCGGTGTGTGAATACGTATGAATGGTTAGCTCCCAAAACTGATGAGCAGTTGGCATCTTGGATCAGCTTATGAATGTGTGTGAATGAGATATGTAGTGCAAAATCAGAGCGGTCGGAAGACTAGAAAGCCGCTATATAAGTACAGTCTATTTACCATTTACCATGTCATCACAGCGTGGTTCAGCAACTGCACCATCTCTGACTTTTACTTAAAGTATAAAAAATTCTGATGACAATCAAATGACTCCCTTTTGTGCAGGGAGAGGAGAGAGGAGAGGAGACTCAGTCTGTAACAGTTGATTTGAGTGATGCACATTTGGACTTTGAACTTGCACTCTGCAAAATGCACATTTCTGCACAAAGTTTCACGTGTACATTTTCTTTTGTATATTTTTTTACATGGTAGAATCATATGTTCTTTCTTCCTTAGAGTTCATTGTATTTATGAATGTATGTATTATCTACGTCATGCCTTTGTATATATTGTGTGCCTGCTATCTATCTATCTATCTATCTATCTATCTATCGATCACCCCCCTTGTCATAACAGACAATTGACCTATTTAACCAGTAGGGGGCGTCACATGACCTCTGTTTGGTCTCGACTCGGTTCTCACGGCTGAAAACAAACTATAAGTCGGACAGAGGCTTGTATTTATAAGGAGAAGTGAAGTTTCAGGAGCCAACAGCAAACTTACCGGTGACAACCACGGAGTGACCGCCGCCGCCGCTGAGCGCCCGCACTGCCTTGCGTTGTAGAGCGGCGGTGTCAGAGAGCCGGGGATGCGTCTGGTCCTCCGCATGTCCCTGTCCCAGCTGCCCGTAGCTGTTGGCTCCCTGACAGACACGACATTAATCACCAACACTGCCCAGTAATGTGTCACTGTTGACGCTGAGCTCGCTTAAACGTTAACACGTCTGATGATAACGGCGGTTTGTTTTGGTGTCTGTTGGAGGCTGTTCGCTAACTGACGTAAGTGACACTCTGCAGTCACACTGCTGATGGTGAGTATCTGAGAGAATTAAACTTCACACACACACACACACACACATTTAACACTTAATGGTGAAGAAAACAAACTTACCCACGAGTGTATACAAAACGGCTGCGAGCTCGTTTCCATGGAGTTACCGACGAGCATAGCAGCATTTGCGACACTGTCGTAAACTAGTGATGTGTCGGTCGTGAACGAGCCGGTTCAAAGAGCCGGCTCTTTTAGGTGAACAATGGGAGCCGGCTCCGGTACGTGAAGCCTTTCAGTGTGAGTAGAAAAAGAAGCAGCATTTGGGTGCATTTAAAAACATTTTGAAAACACAAAGGCAGAATGCAGAATTTTGCAAAGCCGAGTTGTCGTATCGAGCAGGGTCCACAAACAACCTTCACAGACACACTGTGCATCCAACAGTCAATAGCTGTCCTTTTAAAAAAGTTTTTATACGTGTTTCTATCTGCTTTGTGTAGCAGAGTGGTTCTACAAGCAAGTTAATGCATTCATTGGGCGGTTTCAGAGGGTTACAAGGGTCTGTAAACGCAATGAAAACAATTAAGTACAAAGGATGTATTGAATGTATACATGATATATGTATACACATACAAATCATAAGTCAAATCAGCGCTAAATTTGACTAAATTATGAAAGGTATAAGTGGTAAAACGAAGAGCTGTTTGGGAGCTGAAAGAGCCGGCTCTTCTTGGTGAGCTGAGTCAAATGATCTGACTCCCTAAAAAGAACCGAACTTCCCATCACTATTGTTAAACACACTACCAGTGGCTGTTTGGCTGGTACAGTCTATGATAAGTTGATGAACAGATTTCTTTCTTTTCTTTTTTTATTTGTAATGTTGCTATTATCTCTGCATTTCCATCAAAAACACACTTCCATCTGGCTAAATATAATTTTTAGTATACACTCAGTTATATAAATTGGGAGGACAAAATATTAGAAACACCTCTCAGTGTTACATGACTACAAACAGCCTCCAAAATGACCATGATATTGAATTAACACCTTTCATCGCAATATTAACAGAGTCTGAACATTACAGCAGCAGTATTAAAACATCTGCAACAGCAAAGATGTTGCAGATCAGTTGGTTGTTGCCATCTTCTTTGCAGCCATCTGTAGAGCCAGTAGAACCATGAAATTGAACTGAAGGCTGGCTCTGTGCTTGGGACTGCTCTAGTGCCCCTGGAGCTGGTTGTTAAATAAGGATGATCCACAAACTGCTCAACATAATGGACGATAACTCACATCTACTACATGACCTCCTGATCAAACAACAGAGCCGATTCAGTCAGAGACTCCTGCAACTCCAGTGTAAAAAGGACGCTACAGGAAGTCATTCCTGCCCACTGCTCACTCTGTAACAGTTGATTTTGAATGATGGACACTAATACATAACTTGCACTGACTCTTCTCTGAATAAGATTGCAGTCACTGCACAGAGAGATGTGTATTTTTTTCTTTTGTATATTTTTTACATGGTTACTGGAATTATATATTCTTCCTTCACTCAGACTTTAATCTATTTATACTGTATTTGCAGCATGCCTTTGTATATATCGTGTGCCTGTTTTATGTTTGTAATACTGTGGCTACAACACAAGAATTTCCTAGAGTTAGTTAGAGTTAGAAGTTATATTAGTAACATAGAAGCGTAGTTTTAATGTGGTAATTTGATCAAGAATCTCCAGAAAGACTAAAGTGATTTTGGAGATGGGATAGAGAGAAGCCTTGATTGGACATGGAGATTTTCTTATCTGTCATCCCTGCATCCAAACAGAACCACTCATGATGTTTTATAACCCAAATTAAAAGTTTACAATCTCATAGAACCAGGGTGCAGCCTGGAGGATTATCTGTTGATTGTTTTCTCAGTCGATGAGTTGTTTGTTCCATAAAATGTTAGAAAATGTTGAAAAATGAGGAGATGTCTTCAAATGTTTTGCTTTGTCCACAGCCTCAAGATATTCAGTTTACTCTCATAGAGAAATAGAGAAACAAGAAAACCTTCACATTTTAAGATTTAAAAAAAAAAATATTCTTTAGTCTTTAATCTTTTTTTAATAGTTGATCATTGTGTCCAAAAAAACAACTCCAAAAAAGTCACAGATGGTCTGTTTTCCATTTTAGGGAGACACCTGTTCATGACATGTCTTTTCTTTCATAATCCATTTGATTGATTTGAAAATGAGATGATATGGGCCTCAGGTCAAAGGTACAATTATTCTTACAACATTTAACTGAGATAACAAAACCTGAACATAGCTATTATCGTCACTTTCAGGGTCCACGCTGCCATCATTCTCCATCATCAGCAGCATCTTCCTGCACATTCAGTGTCCATAACCAAATCATCACCACGAGGACATCAAAACATAACAAGTCAACAGGTAACAAATCATCTGACACACTGTGAAGACACAATGAACATTTTATTTGTTTTTGTTTTTTCATTAGTTTCATACATAGCCTACTCATAATGTCTATATTTCTTTACAGTAGAAAAATAATGTTTTGATTTAAGGAGTACTACAGTTATATTCACTTCAAGAGGAGGTATTCAAAATCATCACTGTAAAATAAAATAGGTCAAGGTACATGGGCCAAATCTGTCATAATCAGTCATGAAAACATTCACCAGTTTTCACTTTCATTATTTCCCTCAACAGCACACAAAAGGAACATGATACATACACCAAAAGAATACAAACAAGGTACATTTTATACATATCACTGAAGTGAGGAAGATTAAATGTGAAGAAGAAGAAGGAGAATAAAATGAAATACAAAAAAATTCACATGATAATATACAACAGCAGAGTTAACAACAGGAATGAGGAAACCACATCTGTGTTTGTAACAGCTGGGGATGTTTTTAAAGGGTACTAAAGTACCAAGAAAGCGCATTGATTGTTTGTAATACAGAAGCCAATTGAGTACAAGTACAACTGCGGCAAAACAGCATCTCAGGTTAAGCAGCTCTTTGGGTTTGTGCAATATACTGATATCAGTGGCTAAACATACATAATGCACCTCTGTAAATTGTATAAGCCATACACCATGCAGTGGGGAAAACAGAGCGTTTCGCCAAAAGCGGGGCACATTCATTGAACTGACGAAGGGTGATACACAAGCAGTATCTCTACAGCGGTGCTCGGGGACGACACAGCAAGTGTTGATGGACTGTAGGTGGATAACTTCAACTGGAACGTGGGCAGTTAGACCCCCAGGTGCTTGTTCAGCCGGCTGAGGGCGTCGCCGACGATGTCAAGCTCGTGTCGAAGCTCCTCCACCACGCTGTTGATGCTGGGAGTGTCTTTAAGCACGTCCACGCTCTGGGTGTAAGGGTTGTATCGCACTGTGAAGGGACGCTTGATGGTCTTGGCAAACTCCCTGAAATGAGTATCATAGTATCATTAAATAATATGTAGTAGACATTTAAATTATATATAAAACAACACTATAATTTGCAGATAACTTTCATCTATCCATGCAAGATCTATCTCTCTGAATATCTTATGTTAGATTACTGTAAACAGCGCTCACCTCATCTTGACTTTGGCCTCCTCAAAGCTGTCTGACACAAAGTAGACATCCTGAAATGTTGTGATGATGCATTCTTGCTTGGATGTAACTTTGGGGTCAAAAGGCATTATCCTTGCATTGCCAGAGAGTGCATGCTGTAAAAGAGAAACATGGCACAGATGTTTCAGCCATTCTATGTAAACTCTAATGCACATTTGGGTCATTTGGTTAAACACAAATCAATCTTTATTTTGCTGTTTCAAACGTTTCAATAAGCATCTTTAACATATTTTTTAAATTAATATTGTTATTTTAATGGGTTTGGGTAGTTAAAAGGGGGTGTATAGGTAATATAAAGCTGTTCAGGCACTTCTCGATATACATTTAATGATGAGCCGATAAGAAGACTGTTAACATGTCCTCTGTATGGTCCTCTTAAACTGTTTTTACCTTAAGCTCACTGATAGATGACAGCAGTCCTGCTCCGTATGCTCGCAGCTGCCCTTCTTGTTTGCATAGACCAAACTCCACCGTAAAGAAATAGCACTGTAACACAGAACCAGAAACAATTATTAATACTTATTCTACATTTTGAATTTAATTTGATAAACTGCGCCTGCGTTGGTGTCACTCACTGTGGCCAGTTTCTGAACGGAGTCATCTGAAGCCCCAAGTGAAGCAAGACCAATCTCCTGAGAAAACTGGGCGAAGCTCGGCTCTGCCAACAGCGGGACGTGACCCAGCAGCTCATGGCATGTGTCCCTTGATAACGAAAGATAACATAATATCAGGGCCAGTAGCTTTTAATGAAGATTGGCATCCCTTTTGTAATTAGTACGGGTATATTACTCACGGCTCTGGGGTGTATAAGGGGTCGGAGCTGTGCCGCACATACTGGGTACAGTGGAAAACACGGAAGGCCAAACCAGCAAGGAAGTCACGTGGGGACAAATAACCAGCCACAGGCCTGATGGTGAATCCAGTGCGCTCTGAGAAGATAAGACATTTGAAATACAGATGTTTAAAAAGCTGAAGAGACATTTCTAATTCTGTATTTGAAGCACAATAAGTGTTTTTCATGAATGAAAACCTACCCTTGAGGAAGCGTGAGACATCTTCCAGTTGAGGGATGTTGTCCTCCCGAAATTCACAGTATTTGGACAGCAGCGGCAGGTTCTTCAAGTATTCCCGGCAGGCGTGGGTTGGGTACAACTTGTTGAGCTCCCTGTACACAACTCCCCAAGTCTTCACTTCCTCCTCTGTGAACTCAATACGAGGAATGGGATCCCCACTGCAGCAAGAGAGAATAAGTCTCTAAGTATCAAGTAAAAATGTTACAGATTAGACCCCTTTGCATTAACCATCTCTTTTTTTCATTTATTAACAACTCACTGTTTGTAGGCCATGGCAAGATCAGCAAAGTACTTTCGCCTTTTCCGGTAAACATTGTCCTTGAAGCCCTAATAAAGAGAAATAGAGAAGGATATGAGAATATTTCAAATTTAAGGAATTTGCTGTTTTTGAGTCAAACAGTTGGCTGATTTTGACCCCACATACCGGATGATCTGCATCCAACTCAGAGCCATACATCAGGACACGGTTAGCACACTTGTCCAAGTCTGAAATCTTCTTTGGGAACCAAGGTACATCATACATATCTGAGAAGAGAGAGAGAAAAAAATGAGTTGTTTTTGTTATGGTCTAATATAATATATTTGCAATACAGTGTGTGCAGGATTTCATTTACCTTCCTCATGTAGACAGGAGTTATCTGGAGGCTCCATATCCACCACGTTTACATGCTTTCGTAGCAGGTGGATGATTTCATTCAGTTGTTCGTGGTTGCTGTCGCAGTCCACGAAAATTTCAAACTCAGAGTTGCGTCTTTTGGATTTTCTGGACTCTATGTGGACAAGGTTGACGTGATTTTCCTGCAAGAGAAGTTGAGAATAAGTTCTTAAGTTGCCTACATTTGCTTTAGACATTTAGATATAGGATATAAAAATGTTATTCTATCATGTAGACACTAATAGATAAGGACATGAATATAAAACTTTGTCCGTACTTGGAAGAGTTTGAGTGCCTTTACCAGTCCGCCCACTTCATTCTTGAGGGAAAAGATAATTGTTGCTCTCCCTTTTTCTGATGTGTTCTTTTCAGAGTTTTCTTCTATTTTTGTGAACGTTGATTTGTTTATCTAAAAACAGTAATGGGAGATATTTAGATTTTAATTTGTGTAACAGCAAAATAGCATCACCATTCAACAACAACCAATAGTGGCTCTCCTCTGATGGTCATGTGAGGAGATATTCAGCTTTTATCAACTGGGTTGGGGGTGTGTATGGAAAGTACACCATTGTTGAATTAGACTCTTAAAGTTTTGAACAGAAAAATAAACTATTTAGAACTGTCAGCCTTTGCTGCATAAATATTTCTGTCACCCTGACAAACAAACATGGGCTGTTTTCTTTACATACGTACTGATGAAACAGGTAATACAGATACAGATGCATTAGATACATGCGGAGATAGAAGACATAATACATGTAGAGGCAGAGCTGAGAGTCCATTTCAGCGCCTCGGACAGCGCTCTCACGTTGACGCATGGCTGTGCGCGCTGCACACGCCAGGGGAAAATGCATGTAATCCTGCACCAGATTTTACGAGTAGGACTCAAACGTGCCAGCAGCAGAGGACAACTAATCTGTTTTGACGTTTTCCCCTTCACTTTGATTGTAGCAAACATCTGATTTAGACGCTATATTTTACTGTCATGCGCAACGATGTTAGGCTATAATTTGCTTTGCAGTTATAATATTTACACAGTCTAATGGATTAAAATGATTTGTGGAAAGGGGAGTAAAGCTCATTCAGCTCTTATGCTGCCTACCATATTTGTCCCTTCGATAAGTGTGTAGACAGCGCGGCAGACCAGTTTTCGGTGGACCCTTGTTGGTAGTATCCCTGAAAGCATTAGTGTATGGAGACTGGATCAGGACGCTCTCCGGGGTCAACTCTTTGCGGCTTGGTTTAACGAAGATGAACTTGTCTCTGTCTCAAAGAATCGCCTTATTGTAATCTCATTCAGGCAGCAGGGAAGCCTATTATTAGCTCCCTATCTCACCAGACATTAGGCTGCGTTTAATCCCTGCAGTTTTTAGGCTGATTTTTACGCACAGTTGGGTTAAGCTGGTCACCAAGTAGTTATTTTCCTTTACTGAATATCAGATGTGCTACAGCTTTACATTTAGTTTGTGATCATTCTAAATCTTAATTTACAATCACACCTGGTTACAGCTGCTTATCTGAACCAAAGTTTCTATTGTTTTTCTCGTTATGAGACAGAAAATTGCGTCACAGTTATTCACTTTTGCGCAGCAGTACTGTTTGTCACAAAAGGCCTGAAATGTTTAAAGGACTCTGTTCTGAGATGTATAAAAGTCACACTTTAGACAACATTTTGTTTTAAATATAATTATTTTGTGTATTTTGGTTGTTTGTTGAGCATTTTGCAACCTTGAACCTTGAACGAAAATCTGACGCAGGTAAATTGCTCAGAAATCTTATGTATCTGTGTGTGTACATTTCTACATCCAGCACAGGTTTAGAAAATGGTCTCTCATCCTCGGATGAGGTGTCCTGTCTGTCCTTTTCCATGCACCCAGTGCAGACACCAGACACTGCAGGTTGATCGGTTTATCTTCTGTCTCTTCTGGATTTTACTCATGAAATCAGTGAAGTAATAAAGAGGACTGATATGACATAAAATTTGGAGGTATCGCACTTTAAACCTCTCAACTCTTTGACGTAAATTACACTATAAGAAAACAGCTTAAAATTAATCTGCGCTGACGACAAAGTGAAGGCTTATTCATTAAGATGACCCCGACCAATCTCCCCATCACAGAAAAATTAATCTTAAAATGACTTTTTTTTTTTTTAACTTGGTTTTATCACCTCACAGACACTCTTATTATCGGACAAAACACCCCAAAACAGGAGAAAACATCACTGCTGCTTGCAGATATCTACTCCAAACTACTACTACGAAGTTCTTACCTCATTGTTCAGCAGCTTCTCTTCAAAGCCAATGTTCATGGAGTCAAAAGATCTTCCTCTACGTGGTCCTTCGTTTTTGTTTGAGTACATGTTAAAGTGCCGCTGCTTTATTTGCCTTTTTATGTAGTTCTTACAGGTGGATTATCTAAATAACCTCCGCTATGTAAAGTGGGCTATCTACCCCGAGAAGCTGCGCGCTTAGCTATTTAACCACAGAGGGAAATAGGAGGGGGCAATAATCTCACCCACAGCAGCAAATGGAAAAAGAGCAGCACCACCCACGTCATGAGGGGAAAAGGGTATCTTTTATTTTACACAAAGGCCTAAAATAGCTTCAATGAGATGAATCACAAAGTCTGATTTTGCTGAGAGAATAAAAATACTCGATTAAAGTGATTTTTATGAGATATTTCAACGCGTTTGAGAAGCAGCAATCATCACAAAAAGATGAAAATTAATCTACTTTGTTATGTTAGACTCTCTGATCTGAAAGTATTTATCAATTAAATCCAAGTATATATATATATATATATATATATATATATATATATATATATATATATAAGTGCTATCATACTGACATTGAATAGTTTGGATGCAGACCTGATGATTATCTGTGGACTCAGACTTCCTCATGTTGCCACAAGCAGTTAATTCTTCTAGTTTGTTGACACCTTGAGACTAAGTGGAGGTCAAGGTTTAAGAGGATTCAAGCATATAGCCCACCTGCCTGCACTGTACAGTGATCCAAACATGCCCCCCCTTTCAAAATCCATTCCTTTGCCCTGTAAGCACCTCTTGGTTCTCGTGCACATAACATAAATAATCTGCATGTTTTCCTGTCTTTAACACAGCAAGCCTTTTAATAAGATCAAGACAATCAGTGGAAAAGGCTCCAAGGGCCTCTGCAAGCAGAATCAAGATGAAGAAGCACTGAGAGACCTCATTACATTAAACAGATAACCCCACTGTCCTCTAAGCTTTAGTCCCGTCACAAAGAGGACAGGTGAGATGTCTTTGTCTGTTAGTACTCTGAGCTCCACACGACTCTAATGCAGTGATACATGTGGCTGCTGCACATGCTGTTTGTCTCAGGTGGTCCTGGCCTGTGTCACTCGTGACATGGACAGATGCTTTACACAACAAAGGAGGCAGCGAAGGGAACTTCCTCTTCTCAGGAGCTGAATCCAGATCTGCTCTCGCTTTGACACTTCTTATGTTGGGTTCCAGTCAGTGTAGTCGGTTAAAACACATCTGGCACAGACACATCAGTCTTCTCCTTGCCAACAGTAACTACATGTACCACTATGCATTTCTCATAAAGTTTGCAGCAACAGAACCCCCTTTATGATCAGCAAAGCATGAGTGGACTTGTTTACCTGACTGTTAGCTTAAGCTCCTTATCATCTCTACCTATAGAAGGCAAGCATCAATGTGCAAACACAATATACACCACCTAAGCAACAAGACAACATATGAACATTGGACATTTTCCTCAGTTGAAAGGTCAGCTGAAACGTCATATATCTCCATTTTACCTCAGATTAGAGTTAGTAGCAGTGTTCACATTTAGCAACAATAACCACAGATGTATTATCACATAGAGCTCTTTAAACATGGCAGAAACAGAACAGCAATACTCTGTCCTCAGTAATCACACTCTTTCTGTTGGCATTATAGTAACAATTAGGGCTGAAACAAATAGTTGATTGAAATTAAATCAATTTGCAACAATTTTGATGGCCAATTAATCATTTAAACTAAAAAAAAAAGGAATAAATCCAAACATTTTCTGGTTTTTATTTCTCAAATTTGAGGTGCTCCCATTCGTCTGTTTGCTCTGTAAATGTAAATTAAATAACTGTTGGTCAGACAAATCAAGTAGTTTGAAAACATCGTCACTCTGAGAAATTGTCATTTTCTTATTTGACATTTTAAATTATTAATCTGTTGATTAAAAAAAAAAGGAAGAAAAATTGATTAATTAATCAACAATGAAAATAATTCTTAATTGCAGCCGTAATAATAATTATACAACTTTATTTATATAGCACAAATTATACCAGAGCTAAGGACAATAGAAATAAAAAGAAGCATAAAATCACTGAAGAGAGGCAAAGAACTATAGAAAGAATAATAGTGTTAGTAGATAAAAAGAAACTCAAAGATTCAGTATGTCAGAAATGGGATACAGCCTAATATTTATGTATAATCACTTAAAAATAAGAGTTGTTGTGTTATTATCTTACAATGAGTCTTTTATATCAGTGTGAGCGTGTCCTCTTCTGGAGTCTGGCTCCAAACACTGGCCCCAAAGAGGGTTTTTCAGATTTGAATGAGGTTATTGAGAAAAAAAACTACAGTAGCAGTGAAATTGAGTGTAGTGTAATGGTTCTGAATGACACTGGTTGGCAGCTGGAGCATAACATACTGTTGGCTCCTAACAGGTGGTGCTACCTGCTAGCTTGAAAGCATCCATTGTAGTCTAAACCTGACTCTGGATAAAACAAATCTGCTTTGGTTATAATATGCAACATTTCTATTACTATTCTCTGCCTGTATGGAGTAAAACTGGTTAAAGGAAAAAAAATGAGACAAACTGTCCCTTCAGTTCTGCAGTCGTCACACCAGAATACATCAACATCAGCAAACGTCACAAATAGTTAACTAGACTGCTGCTGCCTCAAGCAATCCAACGAGCAGCTACAAACACAATGGACCTTATAGACATGTTCTGATGAATACATGGAAAATGGCTGAGTTTGTTTTCCTGGGAAAGGTATTGTGGCTTGTTTATTTATTTATATGAAAAGGCAGGACAAAGCCGACTGAATGGTATCTGTAACGCTAACTGTCCCTTTAATGAATCCCAAACACTGAAGTGGGCTTCTACACAGCAGGATCAAGCACATCCAAATCTACTTATAAATACATTTTCACAGACCTCACATTTATGCTGCAGATGCTCTGGCCTTTGATCTCCTCATGTCTTGACAGCTCCTGGATCAGATCTCTTTTATTTAATGTGAGAGTCATTTAATGTCTGATTTCAAGCCAAATACAGTTTATTTTAAACTAACATTTATATTAACGTTTTATCTTATTAAAGAATGTATAAACAGTTTGTACTGACTTTTATTGATAATGTGGAGTGTGCCCTCTCTGCTCTGCCATTTAGAGAGTAATTGACATAGGTGCTTCGAGATGCTTTAAGCCTACGAGTGCTTTGACAGAGGTGGGTCAGGGAGTGCAGCATGAATAAGATGGCTCATTGTGGTTGTCTCTCCTGGTCTTATGGGGATAGTGGTCTCTGGATAATTAGCTTGAAGGAGGAGAGATGATGAGAGACATGACAATGATTTCTTCCAACGGGAAGATTTAGGCCATTCTCACCAACAATAGTGCATCGAAAATATAACAGAAATATTCTTATTTTCTATGTATTCTAATTGTGTAAAAGGTACTTTTGTACATTTTGTGCTTTAAATAATTTTGTATATCGATCAAACTGCGCCTGCGTGTACTGTAAACATTCTTCTCTGCCTATTATAGCTGCCCAAACTCGATCACATCCCTCATGAAGCTCTTCATGCTCTGCTGCAGGCATTCAAACATCTCATTCATGACCACTTTTTTTGGGCACACCACGCATGGAAAGGCTGCTGAAGGACTGCCTCGTTATCCAAGCAACCAAACCGTCTGTAATGCACTGATCACATTTTGAAGGAATAAATGGCACAGAATCTTAATTACAGAACAAGCCCTTATTTCTGATAACTATCTGGATGTTTGTGAAGGGTAAATGCTGTGTTACAAACATGTGCATCAGTCTGTCCCAGTTCTGTTCACTTCAATCAGAGGGATTTACTCACAGTGTCTGAGCATCAAGCTGCGCAATATCTCTCTAGCTAATCTCACCCAAGTGCCCAACATGAGCATTAAAATGCATTAGAAGTTAAAACTGCCCTACATCTCGCTGGGCATTTCGGAGATAAATAATACTAAATACTGTAATAATGATTGATATTCTTATTGCATTCTCCACAGGGAGGTCAGAGGTCACAGACACTGTTTTTGATAGTGGGTCTTGTTCAGGGACTGCAGTAATTAATTAACATCCGCGCTTTCTAAGGTAATGTTGTACTTGTTCAAATACTTTTCATTTTTTATTAAACTAAAGTAACTGTTACAGTAACACACTAAAGGTGTTAATATACATGAGAAAAAGAAAAAGCTTAACAAATAAATTCAATTTAAAAAGCTAGCAGTTAAAAATATCTTTCTGGGAATATTTTGTTTAGTTAAAAACATAAATTTGATAGATGGTGCACAAAGACCAAGTTGACATATGAAACATTTAAATTAAAAACTAAACTAATATATGAAACAGTAAACATATAAACTGTGACTGAATTATATCACTTTAATACATTCTAATCTAATCTTTCTAAATTAATCGCTAATTTATTGCAGATTTTGTACAGATTTTGTAGAATTAGAAAAGCAAAACAAAGACATCAAACCAGCGTATGTAACCAGTCAACATTACACAACATTAATGCACAACTCATCTATGTTGTGTATAATAACAAAAGAAATATCAGTATTGTAGGATTTGTTTTATTAACATATTTTCTACTTGAGTGGCATGTTCAGTGTCTTTTTCCACTCCTGATTGTGACACCGGTGTTATTTGAATTTCCAGGTTTTCAAGGTCTTCTAATAGCACTTCATCAATAGAATTCCAGTCTTTCACCTGATCCCGAGCCTTGTTTGAACAACTAACTAATCAGAACAGTGAATGGTCTGCCTACGTGCACTTCCTGTGGCAGGACCACATCCCTTTAATTAGCTCCAATTCTTTCATTGCCGAACAAACAGCAGCATATGCCACTTGGTGACAGGCGTCAGCGTGCACAAGGACAGGACAGGACAGGACAGGGCAGAGCTGCACCCGTAAACACCTGCCTCATTCAAAATAGAAATGTTATACATAAAATAAAAAAAATGATAGAGATTGTAGAAGGGTCATTGAAAGTATTGCGAATTTAATCTGGAAAAATGTGTTTTGATTCTAAATTATATTAGATTAGCATTAAATTAGCATATTATGTAACAATTAATTAAGTAGTACATTTTATTTTATTTACCTAAAGCCAAATGATTTCTCCAATACATGCAATTAAAAAGACAATTAAAAAATAAAGGCAGCTCTTTTACATAGCAGTTCTTTTTTTTTTTAGACAAATCAATATGTCATTTTTCAATATGTCATTCACTATATTTGTTATGCTTCAATCGCTTACTAACTAAAGAAAGAAATTGAATCCCCTCATATGAAAGATAATAATAATACATTTCATAAGTTGATGCATAGCCAACATGAACATGAAATATATGAACACAAAAACTAAAACATTTAATATTATATTTAGTTAAGTAGTCATCAAACTCACTGCTCACTTTCATTATTTGTGTATAGAAAAAAAATTAATCAACAGTCGATTTTAGGATATTTAATCTCTCTTTTGGGACAGATAGACATTGCACTACCACTGACACTGTATGGCATCCTTGCTGTCTCGTTTATCATATCTTATCAACAGATAAGGTGATTGAAGAAGCAGAACAGGCGGTTAAGGCAAATGTAAACATCGTCACCGTGTCACTTTTTGTGAGCAGGAAACGTCAATGTCTTTGATATTCAGGCATCACGAAGGGGAAAGTTTCATTGTGATTCTGTTGACAAGAGATAGAAAGCCAGGGAACTCAGGAAATGAGCTGAAGGGGGCTTTGATTGCACCCAACAGCATCATGTGTCTTTATTAACATGCCTTGACCAGGTGGTTGTGAATAGGCTGGGCCTTGGAATCAAAGGAGAGGGAACGTGACACTGCACATGCATTCTTCATCCCTTCATTATCCCTCCTGCTCGCCCAGCAACAGGTCCTGCAGCGGCGTCAGAGCCATTTTACACACTCAAGAGGGCTTTGAGTTGAACAAAATATACATTTTTTATCACCCAGGATGCATCAGTCCACGTCACAGGGCTTGACACAAAAATATTTCTACTACATGTAACATACTCAAGAGAGAAAACTCTCTTCATGTTGAATGACAGACAACCATCATGAGTTCACTAAATCCTTTTACTGGAGTATCCACAGAAAATCCCTCTCAATCCCAGATTAAGGGCCACTTCTTGTAATCGAAGAGCTGTTTATTACCCCCCAAATCCTTGTTGAACCATAGTAAAATGTTCAAAATCAAAATATTTATCCACTTCTTGGGAAAAGTAGTGTTTGTACTAGGTACTGTTTACGTAAGGACAGACTATTTTCATACAAATGTGTGACAGAAATAGAACAAATTTCACTGTAAGGCAAAATGTCAGGTCATTTAAGAGAACAGCGAGTCGTGTGGGCAGAGGTAAACAGAAAAAGAAGTAACTGACATCCAGCATCAGCATCAGACAGGCCTGACATGCCTCAGCGTCATTGACGTGTATAAAGCGCCAGCCACGCAAGGAGCGGCCGGCTGTGTCGTGTTTGTGAAGTCAGATCATATCAAGCTGCTGTGAAGACAGGCAGACCGACAATGAAGTTTGGCAGGGCAACAGGAAACATCTGGGCTTCACCGTGATCTCTGTGACATGACAGGCCTGGGAGCGAGGCCTGAAGACACAGCACCCAACAAAGTGCAAGTCACTGGCCACAAGCAGTCTTGAAAGGCCAAGCACGATTTATGATTTGATCAAGGCAACCTATGTGCATCATAGTCAAGCTTGTGTCTAGAGATAGCAGGATTAAAAAGACAGTTTGTTTTTTTTCCCATAGGGTGATCTCTGTCTTGCATACACTCTAACCATCTCGGGATTTCCATTAGAAAGAGTGTTCTACATATCAATCCAAGCTTTAATTAAAAAGCTGCTATATTCACAGAGCCTTCGTAAGCTTGCTGGAAATGCGCAGGTTGTCCTGCTCTTCTCCATGAGTGGGCGAAATGGTACATTTGGAAACCAAATGAGTTCATTGTTGCCAGGCTCAAGCCTTTCATCTAATTTTATTGTCGTAACCGAGTGACTGTCACCCTCTGGTAAACACTTGATGTTGTCATCAGCATTAGTACCATTACTCATATGCTTGGAAAGGTGACTCAGTTGACACTGAATGCAGTTTTGTCTTATGTCAAAATTTATATTTTAATCATATTATAAAAGGAACAAATGATATAAACTAACTGGCCACTTCATTAGGTACACTTGTACAATCCAATGTGATCCAATACAACAACTCTTGCATGAATTCTACTGTTACAAAGCTTATAATTTAATATTTTTTTCAATTAACACCTCACACACACACACACACACACACACACACACACTCTGACAGTGTCAACAAAAAATGAAACATTACAAGCTTTGTAAAATAAGATTTTATGTTAGAGTTGTTGTATTGAATCACATTGTTCAAGTGTACCTAATGAAGTGGCTAGTCGGCGTATATTGAGATGGACATATTTAATGCCTAAAGAATTAACATGCATAGATTTGCTTACTGGTTTTGTTGGTTAAAACAGCTTTTGTACCACGCTGCCGGAAAGTCTGATTTATATACAAAGAGGTTGTCTGGGTTTATGTTCATTTTCTGACAGACACGTGATAAATTAATAAGGAGAGGAAAAAACATATTTACATAGTATAGTTATACAATGTGACCTTCTTACAAAATGCTCTGAAAATGTACGCTGACATAATATGCTGATTAGTAATGTGTTTTCTGTTATAATGTAATTTAATATGTAAATGTAATGTCATATTATCATTATGCAATAAAAGGACAGAATGAAATGACAATTTGTGTTGAAAGTGCAGAAGGAAAACTTTCCTACACTGTATTTGAGGATGTACATACAGTACATTAATGTAACTATTCTGGTTCAAAGTTATGGAAGTCCTGGGTCGTTGGTTAATAGTGGACTGAATCAAAAACAATTAAAACTTGAATGTCAAACATACTTTTTGTCATTGAGGGACTTTTGGAGGGACTGTTTGCCTGAAGCCAAGATGATAATGATGATTCAGTAAAAGCTTCAAAACACAGATTCTGTCAGACCATCAATTATTTAATACAAAAATATTATTCACAGAACAATAAAAAAAAAAATTGAATTTTACAGAATTTCAAGTTTTAATTTTATATATAAAAACATCCTTGTCACATTTTCTGCCACTGATGATGGTGTGCCATCTTCTTTCTTTGCAGTGGAAATCCAAATAGTATGACATGAAGCAGGATCTTTGGGGGGGAGGGATTGTAGAGGCCACTATAAAAAGCAGTGGAGGGAGTCGGGATGAGTGCTGGACACTGATCTGCTGGGCGCCTCATACAGGAAACTGTTTTCTCACCATGTCTGCCAATTGGGGATCAGTCTCTGACAGCATGGACTGCAGGTGCTGAAACTGCACAAGAGGAAGAAAGGCGAGGTGGAAACATAATGTTTATTTTCCACAGGAGCTGGGGGTGAACAGTGGCAGTCCATCACACGTCTCAATCTGACACAAACTCTAAAATAAATCCCAAAGACTTGACAAAGTGAAACAAAGGCATCACTTTCAGGATTAGACTACTACATGAAGAAATATGTAGAGAAGAACTTTAAAGAAAATTCAAGCTGTACTGAACTTCTATCAATAAATCCACTTGAAAAACATAACAATAACTAATTTTGTCACACAAACCAAAAGGTAGTCCATTTTATAAATATTTGAAACTTAGAAAAGCTGCAAAATTTAAGAAGTTGTAAGCAGCTATCTGGTATTTATACCCAACAAAAGAATTAATTTATTGTCGACTCACCATTTGGTGTTAGTCAACCTATTTCAACTTATTCCAACAGTAATTAAACAACGTATACGTTATTACATTAAACGTTTAAACTGTTAGGATTGTATAGCAGCAGACAGAATGATTATCTTCAGACTCCAAATCTTCAAACTGTCATCTAGACAGAGGAAAGAGGAGTAAAGCCTCACTCCTTGTGCTTATATTAAAAATAAACTCTTTCTAGAAACTCAATAATTTAATGCAATACATTTCTTATGAAACTATTTTGGAGAAGGTACTTACCGAAGTTTTAAAGTTGGGAACTAAACTGCTTGCAGCTGTGAGAGTAGTCTTCTCTGTCAGGTAACCATTCTTCACTAAATCTGCAACTGTGTCCTACAAACAACAACAAACAGAACAAACACTTCAGTTGCATTTACGAATCTCAGTAAGCAATCTGACCCGATAGGAAAGCTAGCAAAGCGTTCCTTTGAAAATACCTTAGGAATCTGAATACAGATGTCAGCTAGAAACTCAGCTGTGATCTCTGCTAGCGCCTGGAGCTGTTCATCTTTTGTGTCTTCTTTGCTGGTACCATCCGGTTTGCCCTCAGTGTTGTACTGAAGCACCCGCAAAATGGTTCCAATAAGGGGAAGACCTTGAGACAAGACAAAAAGGGATTTGCTCAAAATGCACCAAGTTATTACATTTGAATGGGGTATTATCTTGACCATTACAGAGTCAGAACTTTTATTGTTTGTTTGTTTTATATTACTTTTTTTTAAACCCAGTTTTTAACCAACCCGCAGCTACAGAGGTGTTGTGCTTCTACAAAATGTTGACAAAATTACCAGTTGTAAAAAGGTCCAGTGATTTAGAGGCCTTTATTTACAGAATATGTCAGAAATGGAAAATAATATTCCTAAGTTTGTTTTCATTAGAGCTGGTGACTTGTCCAGGGTGTACCATGCCACTTGCCCAAAGTCAGCTGGGATGACTCATGATGATTCATGAGTATAATCATCTGAAAATAAAAATCATGATTTCGTTACCTTTGAATGAGCCTCTTATTCTATCTACAGAGGGACCGTGTGTTCTTCAACAGAGTTTGCCATGTTTCTACACTAGACCAGAACAGACAAACTAAACACTGACTCTAGATAGGACCTTTGTTTTGTGGCCTCTGTAGTTTCTCCTACATGCTTGTAAGGGGATGATGAGGCGAACTGGTTACTATCTGCAACTTCATCACTGGACAGAACGTTCACAGGAGTCCAGGATGTCTTACGCTGAAAGGTTTACTGAAGTAACACTAGTAACACTACACTAGTAACCTCAGATAACACCTGTCCTTACGGTGACCTCAGGACATATGCTTTGACCCTGTGTAACCTCCACGAGTTGCATGCTAGAATAGAAAAATCCCTCACTGATGCCACTAAATCCTCCACACTGGACCTTTAAATGCATCACCTAGTGTGCGATATCATGATGAAAAACATGGCTACTATTAATCTGCTTTAGAACGTTCATAAGTAAATAGTTTCAAAGTTTCGTTTCCAGAGATGATGTGTCTTTGGACGTATATGATACCCAGTGTACTCAAGAAGTTACAATAAACATACAGCGAACACTAAATCAACATTCAGTGTACTACATGCATTAAAAAAAGGCAGATCTCCGGGCTGATGTCGTTCAGTGACCACAGCTGAACCTGTGGTAACGTGTGCAGATGACGAACAATGGAGCTCATGCAATACTTACTTGTGTCACTTCTGTTGCACCACTGCTCCTGGCATCTATAAAGAGCCTGCAGCACTGCAAATGCCTGAATCAAAATGCTCTTCTGCTCTTGCAGGACAACTGGAAGATCATTTGGCTGGTAGAGATCCTCACACACAACGTCACTAACAAAGTCCCATATTGCTTTGCCGTGTCCGCCGGGTGCAGCTGAAAGACAGAATTAAATAATGTTACTTCAATCTTGTATTAAATTTTAGTCAACAACTATAATAAAGACATTTAATTAACATTTTTACACCAGTAATTATGTGCCAACAGATTAACTCAATACTGTGTTGACTGCCGTTACCAAAAGTCTGAATTCCCTCATCTATGGTGGTCAGGAGCTGGAGAGCATGAAGGTAAACCTCTAAGCCATTTGGACTCTCTGATCTGTGAAAGCAATTTAATACTGTTAATACTGATGGTATTAGTAACTCTACTGTATCAGACAGACAATAAATAATAGATGTCAATTATATCAACATATATACCAGTGAAAGCTGAAACCACATCATCAAACTTATCATCATCACTTGAACATTTTAAAGAATCAAAATTAAGTTAAAACAACAAATGCACAACTTCCTGTTCCTGCAAAATGCATCAGAAAAATAAATATATGTAACATTTTATCTGCTGAAACTGAACAGTATGGTTTTAACCTCCAACTCAAAATGGTTTCAATGGAAAACCTTTCTATTTCCAAAAATAGTCTCAACTCGAGGCTATCTTTTGATGGCATCACACCAGTCTTGACGCCTGTCAACATGCTGACGTGCTGACCCATGAGTAGGCGACTCGGTAGTCATTACCACACCAGTCTTCGAACTGCCTGACATGTGATTTGTGAGTGAATTTTGCATAATGCTATCGCGTTCACAAAATCTGTCCACAGACAGAGGAGCAGACAGACATATAAACACCTGCCAGAAAAGGTGTCTTGAGGAGCGCATTTTGCCACGATGACACACAAGGTGAAAACAATACCAACCATCTCTGTCACAGCTGATAATCACACAAACTCTATAACATTATACACACTTTCATTTCAGATTCCCACCTGAGCTGCTTGGCTGCCTCAAGAAGACATGAGGCCACATCCAGACTGTTTTCACCACCATCCTCCTCCTCCTCCTCCTCCTCACTTGGCTGAGCTATGATCCAACCCTTCATCAGCTCCTCGTCAAGATCAAACAGTTTTTCGACTAGCTCTCCAACCTTTTCAAGCAGGTCAGCTGTAAAACACACAGAGTATTAGTTATAAGAACCTTTTTAGAAAGCAGAAAAAGATGAGAGATACTTAAAAAGGTGCCCTGTGGAGTGTTATTGTAAATAAACAAAAGTTATGTTTACATTTAGTGTTACTCACCAAAACAATGTGTAGGGTATCTTTGTGGTCTAACTAAACTAAACATGCCAACTCATAGAAACACAGCTTCATAACACTACCAAATGTCAGAAACTCCACAGGGAACTTTTAAGATAAATAGCGTTCAGAGACTTTGAGTTAATGAGAGTGAGTCATCTTGGTATGTCAAAGAGATATTAAACATTTTTACACAAGTAACACTTCGTTATCTTATTATATGGACAGGAATGAGTAAAAACACATTACTGTTGGTGGAACTGCACATGATGAAACAGAGGTTGGTGCGCAAAGACGTCTGCTGTCGTATTCGCTGAAGCCAAATGGAACAGACATCTTTCTGAGAGACACAGGTGAGCAGCAATCTGCAAACATCATCAGAAGAGATGAATATTTCTCTCTCAGTCTGTCTCACACTTACACAAAAAATGCAAACGTCACCTGCTCGTTTCCAGCAGAGTCGGAGGATCTGTATCGCCAAGAAGAAGCAACAGCACAGCACTATGGACACACAGGGAGTTGCATTCATTAGAATTGATCACAATAGTGCACAGTGTCTAACGGACAATTACAGATGATGATATTTACTCACCCTAAGTCTTCATTTTGGCTTAGAGTCAGACAAGTGTCAGGAAAACAAGCAATGTTCCCGAGGATTCCCACACAAATTTCCTAGAGAAGTGTAAGAAAATCTGTGATCTGTCATGTCATAGGATTATATTTTGACACAGAAAGCAGAGACTGTAAAAGATTTCACTCACTGTGAGACGAGGGCAACGAGATTTAGCTATCACTCCAAGAAGGATATCTGTTGCTTTGAATTCCTGCAGGAAACCAGCCACATCCTACACACAGTTGGCAATAACATGTAATTAGTTACTATGTACATTTTGCCATGATTGACTTCATGATGATAATTAGGGAAGATGTAGTTTCCGTGCTGTTGAACACAAAAACATTATAACCTTAATGAAAACAGGACTGCTTGCACGAGTGTTGTATTACACAGTGTTAGTTTTGGCTAGGTGTGTCTAACGAATTGGCAGCGCTGTGTATGGTCTGAAGGTGGAGTCAGTCATTAAAGGGAAACGTGTCATTCCAGCTTGTCAAATACAGATGGGAAGCAAACAGAGTGGCACGGAGCAAGTCACACAAAACATCAAATCTGTAATTAGTGAAATCACCATTTATGTCAGTATTTAATGACCTGGGAATGAGAATCAACGATCAACTATCTTTCAGTACGACTGACCCCACCTTTAATTCACTGGTAATGTTATATGTATGACACAAAGACATCAGCAACATAATAGAATCTAGTGCTACTTCTGTTGCCTTGATCATGTTTAATTTACATTTTTCTGATCTGAACTGTGTAAAAATCACCAACTAAACTCTAAAATGGAAAGGAATCCACAGAATGAACAAGTTGTTTTTTAACATTCAACTGTTGTTTTTTTTATGCACAGATCATTCAGTTTACTACACAGCTCCAACCCAAAATAACATTTTGATACATTTGGTTTTTTTATTGAGTTGTAGTCAATTGTTCATGAAAGATTCCGGTAAGTAAGATAAGAATGTGAAGCCTATGGGACAGATAAAGAGCTCTACCTTATCCATCGCCATATCCCAGACTCTACACAGATCTTCCTCATCATCCTCAGGGAGCTGCATCTGACCTTCAGAGTCCACCTCCGAATGCTCTGTGACCATCTGCACGACATGACAAACATTAAGAAATGTTCTCTATTGAACAATGTGCAGCAGAAAGCAAAAGGACAGAGGAACAATGTTTAAGGCAGTTAAGATGCCCACATCAATTTAATGTCAACTGAATTGTTACACCTCTGTTTTAAAGAGTTTACATTATTGTAGCAAGGTTAGATGAATCAGGTACTGTCGTGACATTGGCATCTATTTGGAATTTACACACTCCCTCCTCTTTTCCAAACAGGTTCAGATTACACTTAGTTACTATTTTCTACAGAGCCTATGAACTACTGCATGTTATCTAACGTGACATGAGCAGTAACAGCCTGCCTACATGGATGAGACGAGTCAGGGTGCTGAAAAGCCAGTGCTTGCTGTAAACAGTGTCTCCGATGGCGTCCAAATCTCCATCCTCCTCTCCATCGGCTGTGTCTGGGGGTGGTGATGGGTTACGGTCCATTACAGGAGACTGCGTTCCAGCTGGAGATGAGGATCTCTCAGCCTCCACATCCTCAGCACCATCAATTCTGCAGTCTAAGGGGAAAAACAAAGGATTAAAATGATGAAATATGAAACAAAAAAACAGTGCCACAGAGTTTACAAGGTGCTTTACAGAGCAGCTGACCCAAAAGAAGGCCACACAGGTAGAGTAAAAAATAAAACGTAAAACATAACAGATTCAATGCCATAAAAAGTGACTGTACAATGAAGAAAAGATGATAAAGCAATGAGTAAAAGACAATAAATAAGAATAAAAGATAAAGAGATGAAAGAATAAAAAAAGAGATAATGAGTAAAAGATAAAAATAAATAACTAAATAAATAGATAAATAGACAACGTTACAAAAAGTTAAGTCTGTAAAAATTAGTTTTAAGAAGTGATTTTTAGTATTAGACCATCAATGAGTAGGAGTGCTTTATGCAAGGAATGGATGTGCAGGATTTGGGCATCAGTGTCATGGCAAACATACTTAAAAACAGACACCCTATCACGTCTTTTTATCCATAATCGTTTAAAAATATGATGTCGCGGGTTACACTCAGTTGCCAGTTTATTAAGTACACTTACTTAAAACTAATGAAGCTTAATAGGACAGACTAGCACCTAAACATAGCCTCTGTCTGACTCTTTCTGTCACAGCTGATTTTGAATGATGGACACTGACATAACTTGCACTGACTGTTCTCTGCACAATGCACATCTTTTTGCACAAAGTTACCGCACAGAATGTTTGTGTATATTTTTCTTCTGTATATTTCACATAGTTTGAACTATATGTTCTTCCTGCCTTAGACATTATTCTAATCATACTTATTATCCTCATGTCATTTGCATATATCGTGTGCCTGTTTTGTGTTACTTTGTTTCAACCGCTGTTGATTAAACTTCATTGTCATTTAGGAGGCTTTCGTTTGAGGTAGTGTAATGGTCATCCACATATTATAAACACATGAACAGGTTAACCTATGAAGTGTCAACTCTCATGTGTGCATCGCAAAATGACTTTTATTAAGCTTTATCGTGACATAAAAGTTGTTATTCATGAAAGGAGGATCGTCTCTCTAATGCTATAACGTTAGGCTGAAACAAAGTGTTCATTTTATCTCCCAGTAGTGGACTGTAAGGTTTGTGTTGACCATCTAACAGCCTCTGTGAGCTGATAGCACGTCTACTTAACGTTGATCAGTTCAGCTAGCACATGCAAACTTCAAAATAACAACGTCATTAGCGATCTTTCCACCAAACAGTAGCTACTTATTTCATGTCAACTCACCCATGGTGACCGCTCTTTACAAACGTAACCAGCTGATGAATATTTAAAGTGTTATCTTCGTGTGTTTTTAACTCAGCAGAGTGTGCACACATTTCAAACAGCCTCCATTTAACACGACGCTACCGGTTGCGCATGCGCTAACGATGTTATACACGGCGCAGGCGTATTATGGTCGAGCTCATGTTGAGATGAATGTCGCCCCCTGCAGGGCTCAGCGGGCACGACAGGCTGTTCAGGTAAAGGCAACTTTACTATTATATATATGATAATAGCAGTATATAATAATAACAACAACAACAATAATAATAATGATAATAATAATAATAACAATAGTATATCTATAGAGATACACATAGAAATGTGTCTCTAAATGTGTCTCTAAATGATCTATCTATTAAATAGCTGCATATTTCTTGTAGAAGTTGCCATTACCAAAATCTGCCCACAGGTGGATTCTTTACAGCTTTGATTTATGAAGACATTTATTTGCAGAAAATCTGGCTGATTGGAGACAAATTTTGTCAGGTAATAAAGTTAAAGAGGTTTCCTTTAAAAGTATATCCAACAAAAAGACAGATATACTTTCTGTGAACTAGAGGAAGAAACATTTGTTTTATTACTGTTTGTATACCAGAATGTTTGTTTTATGGTTGTTCAAGATTATAAGGAAAACTGGGCAAACAATTCGATTTCTGGATAAAGACTGTATTTTAAGGTAATGAGAAGGAAAATATGATTTTCTCTTGAAAAGCTACTCAAGGTCAAAGTAAACAAAGTAAATATTTGCATAGGGAAGTTCACTGATTGAAAATAGCCTTATATTAATAACATTGTAATACATTTCTTGCAATCTGGAAATATTAATATAATTATTATTGAACCGATTAATAAAATCAACAAAATTTATTAACACAAAATCTACATCTATTCTGACAATGAATTAACTGTCAAGGGATTTGACACGATGGGTTATGGTCACTGCATACAGAACATTTAAAACGTTTTTCATTTCATATTAAAACTTTTTTATTTTCATTGTAGGTCAAAAAACAAAACAAAATGATGTGCAGCAACTCACAGTAAGTAGTTAGTAGTAATAGTATTCATTTGTAATCTAACCTATGTATCGCAGTATATTTACACAGCGCAAACATTGATGGAGCACATGCACTGGCCAGTCAGTGGTTTGTTTTGTCAGTAAGAATAGAATCGATTGATCGATCTGAATTATTTTTTTCAGTGTCTGGTTTTCTCCTGTTTTTTTTAGTATTGGTCATAATCACAAAAAACATAAAAACAAAAATTATCGCCATCATGTTGCAGTAGTGCTTCAATATTATAGAGTGTACATTATAGCTGCACCTGTATGCCTTGTGCTAATTCCACACCATGGCTGATCTGGTTGTAGACCTAATAATTACCCTAGGTTTAAACTGCTTATGTATAATTATGTAGTAGTGTTAGTTTTCTTCAACTAAACTCTCCCACAAAGCACACCAAGGTACATTGTTTGGTATCTGTGTTGTGACAGCATGTAACACATGTAGTGTTGTCTTTGCAGACTTTTCGGTTAAGAGAAAGGCTTGGTTTTCCTCTGAAAAGTATGCCGACTGTATATATACATCTGACCTGACCTGACATGGCATAACGTGACATGACATGACATAACAGAGTGAGTAAAAAACAGTACAAAGTCATTTTAAAGTAAACTCTTGAGTATATTTTAGCCCGTGTAATACAAGATAGAAACACTATAAATTATTAAAATTAACAAAAGTACGAAAAACTGCAGCAAATTCATGTTTGCATGCAAGGATGCTAAACAATTGTTACCCTAACATAGATTATAATATTTTAAATCGATCTGCCGATCTTGTGGTTATTTTGCGAGTGTACTGTCCTCCCTGAATCAACACATTATTTCATGTCAGGCAAGAATTACAATAAGCTTCCTCATCAAGCAGCTGTCCCCCTGTGGGAGTGGTCCTAAACCCTGTTTGCACTTGGAGGAGCTTCCATTGTATAGCTATTTGACGACATGCAAAACAACTTCATGTTCCTTTCCAAGTTAACCACAGATAAAACAAATACGTAAGCATCTTTTATAATGTGAGTGACGTATTAAAGGTCAATGCACCAGCTGGAGTAATTAATAAGTCATAAAACCGCTTTGTCAGTGAGTAAGTGAGTAAGCTGTTTCCTGAAATTGGAGTAATATTGTGACTTTCTTTTAAAGACTGTGATTTTTTCAGTCTTTAAAGGAGTTTTCATGTGTTAAATTGGGTTTAAGCACATGGTCACTGAAACCACTAGCCATACAACAAACCCATTGTCTTGAGAGTTGGAAACTTTAAAGGTTGACGTGATGCCAAGTCTTGTGTGTATTAACCTGACTTAACGTGACACTGCAGGTAGAGGATGACTGCGATCAAGGATGTAATACAGTGACTTTAGTTGTACATCCTGTGTTATTCATCCAGACCCAGATGCAATTTAGATAATGAAGTGTGCTCTCATACAGTACCACATTAAAACAAATATTAACTTAACATTTTGTATTGTTTTGTTTTTTTTAAATATAGGTTTCACTATTGGCTGAGGGTGTCATGATAATTTTGGCATTTATTTTTTTTCTATTGATTAGATTTTATTTCGATTTTTGAGTACATACTCACGCACACATCAACAAAACAAAAACACACAATCATAACAGCAGCACTCAAAGCAAAACAGAAACCAAAAAAATTTCCCTCATATCCCTGGTGGAAAACGAAGCAATAAACATTAAATATAAAATATATACAAGTGTAAAGAGATATAAAAATATAGCAAATATAAAAAGATTAAATTTAGATCACAAAAAATATAAAATACAGCAATGTTACTGTACGTATGTTGAACCTAAAGCAGTTTTTTAATTTCACAAAGGTGGCTAGATCACCATGGTAGCTAATGCTGCACACCTAACCTGCTCTGGAGGAGATTATTCTTAGTTTCTTTGTTAAATTGGCTGTAAAAAGCGTACTTCTTGTTGTTCGAATGAGAAAAAACTCTAAAGATTTGTTATTTTAACTCAAACTGTAATCTTTTACAAAACGTAACCGTAAACGTAAAGTACTTGCCTAACCCTAACCAAACTGTGACTGAAAACTGAGAAGAAAAAAAAACAAACTATAAATAATAGGTCAGCCAAGTCTAAAAATATATAAGCCAACATCAATTTTTCATTGCACACAGAACACAAACAAAGGTCTTTTGGGGGACAGTCCATTCATCTACCATGACCACCCATCTACAGACTTTGTTGCTATTTATAGTCCACAACCTGACTTCAGTTACCAATTTGTTGCTCAGCAAATATAGTCTTAGGTTTCTCCTTGTACAACTGCAGATGTTCTTCAAACTTGGTGAGACAAGAATGCGTACATATCTCACAAGATCTTCGCAAATCTAGGATCGCCATCGAGACATGACCAAGAAAGTTTGTAACCAGACACACGGCCATTCTTTGCTGTTTGAAAGCAGAGGAGTCAAAACCAATCACAGCTGAACTGGCAGTACATCACCCACCAGCTTTACACAACCAGGATTGCCACGTAAATAATGTCATACCTGAAGCTTCAAATGGTAGTCCACAAACCAATGAGTGACATCACAGTACATTTACAGTCGATACACATTTACCATTTTAGGATGTTCATGTTTGTTAATGACCTACCTGTGTATCAAGGGTATAAAGCAGATGGCAGATGACAAAGGCTCTATTTAAACCATTGTTTTAGCGTGCACAGTCAAGGTTTGAAGTAATCACCCATACTTTTCTTTCACTGTATTTTAACCATGACATGATGCATTAATTTATGCGTATTGAGTTAAAAATTTTATCATGCTTTAATTTTATTTTGTTGTTTATTTATTATTGGTCGTTATAATTAGCATTAAATATATTATAAAATATATACACTGTTGCCCATAAAGTTGGAATAATTTTGTTTTCAGACACATTCCTCTTTTTATTCCTATTTATACACATCAGGTTAATTTGTGTTTAATTTTCTCTGTGATATGTTTGGAAGAGATTGATTAATAAAGTTTTGAGACGATACACTTTATCTATCATTCATGAGAAAAGGTACAAATATTTTATCCCAACTTTATGGGCAACAGTGTAATTAGCATATAATTAAGTCATTTTGCCTAGTTGATACTGGGTTTGTTTTTACATACTGTATATCAATAATCTTTGGGCGTGATGAGTTTGCATAGTAATACTCAATAAAATATTTGGTTTATTTCCTGTTTAATCATGTCATAACATAATTCGTGTCACCAAGTTGAATTTTAATTAAATCTGTCACAGCATGGCATCTTCAAGACTTACTCACTTTGTGATTGATTTATCATTTCATCCAGATGTAACAATTTTTACAGAGTAACGCTTAAGAATGGAGAAGCACTGTCAGCAAAACTGTTTTATTGCTTCCCATTCGTGTAGGAATAAAAGTTCTTAATCTAAGTGCAAACATCAATCAAGAGATAAGGACACTGTAGGAATGATTGTATTGGATTGTGAAAGGCGTCAGACCTCCATTCTGCATATGTTTTCCATGTCTTGGCAATAAAACTTCGGAAAGAAGGTGGGAGCAAAAAAAATGTGCCATCTCAATATAAAGGGCTGTCAAGTGCAGTCTGACTATTATCTGTTTTAGTGACAGCAAGCCCACGGTGGCAACATGGGGTGGAGATGTGTGTGGATGTGCTTCCTTGCTTTGACTGTCAGTGTCGTCGATGTCCAAGCTCGACTGGGTAAGACTCACATAGGTTTGGGGACTGTTAAGTGTGTGAATGGAATGTGAATGAATAATGTATAGCACTGTTTTGTTATGTACAGCATTTTATTAACTCTTTTGCACTTTAAAATTGTCCTCAGTTCGCAACCATGTCAGCAGCATCTGCAGCACGTGGGGCAGAGAGCACTTCAAGACGTTTGATGGAGATGTGTACCAGTTCCCTGGTATGTGTGAATACAACCTGGCCTCTGACTGCCATGAGACCTATCAGGAGTTCTCAGTGCACATGAAGAGGATAGAGGAGGATGGAAACCCTACAATCAGTTATCTGGTGGTCACCATCAATGACCTTTCAATCCACCTCAGCAAGAGCCTTGTCACTGTGAATGGCCTTACGTGAGTAAAAAGCTGTGTAGCCAGCAAAAGCAGTGTCATTTCTCTTTTCTATTATATTTGTTCATCATAATTTAAAAAAAACAACCTTCTCTTTTTACCAGTATCAACTTACCATACCACAATGCAGGGGTACAAGTGGAAAAAGATCCGATTTACTTGAAGCTCCAGTCTAAAGTTGGCATTGTTGTCATGTGGAATGGTGATGATGCAGTCACGGTAAAAGTTTATTCATGTTTACACTCCCTGTCTGCTAAAAGAAAGATGTCTACGCAGCTCTCTTAAAGTGTTGTGGATAGGCACACACAACATACTTTAAGGAGTACTCCTTAAACTTTGAGACTCCTTCATGTTTATATCATGTTTCTATATCTTTCTTATGGATGGTCTTTGAATAAATTTAAGCTGAGGTTTCTGGGAAGAAATTGATTACACAGACTGTCTTTCAGTCTTTCAAGAGTCAAACTATGATAATATCAAATCATGTGTATTATTTTATTAAATTCATCCCATTTTATGAGGCAATTACAATTCACTGGTTTTTACTTGGTAGTCTTATTAAAATTGTGAAAAAAGTTATAACCCCTCACTGTGTTGTAGGTGGAACTCGATCGTGACTATGCCAATCGTACTTGTGGGCTTTGTGGAGACTTCAATGGTGTTTCTGTCTACAATGAGTTCATTCATAATGGTATATTTTGTTATTTATGAATTTAAATAATGAATTTCAACAATCATTCACTGTGTTTTTGACATTCAACACTAATTATAATTGAACGCAGGTCGCAAAATCAGCCCGATTGAGTTTGGCAACAAACAGAAAGCCCATCGCCCAAACGATGACTGTGAGGACCCCTATGAAGAGGAAGATCAATCACTGGAGGATGTGACTTTGCCAGATTCATGCAAGGAGTTTGTGAGTTTATTATCCACTTGTAATGTTCAGTCATATTGCATTTACAACAGAGAATCTTTGTCTTAGCAATCTCTTTTTGTCCTTTAGCAAACGTCTTGTGAGCAGATACTGCATTCGGAGTCCTGGAGCTCCTGCACCAAACTGATTAACCCTGAAGCTTACATCCAGGCCTGTGCACGGGACATGTGTGGCTGCATCGGGAATACAAGTGACTTCTGTGTCTGCAGTACACTGTCTGAGTTCTCCCGGCAGTGTTCCCATGCAGGAGGACAGCCTCCTAATTGGAGGACACCTCAGTTCTGTGGTAAGATTTTGTGTTTTGTTGTTTGTACAGGATGGGGAGAGCACACTGCACTGGAAAATATCACAGTTACTTCCAACTGTAATATACTTTTAATTCATTCACATAAATGTAACCAACTGAATTTAAATTGTACCATATCTTTACAGCTGTACAGTGTCCATATAACATGGTTTATGAAGAAAGCGGTTCCCCTTGCATGGAAACATGCACAGATCAAGACACAGATTTACTCTGCGAGGACCACAGAATGGACGGCTGCTTCTGTCCTCCTGGTTAGTGCTGTTTACATGTGCACACTACACTTTTACATTTTGTTACCCTTAAAGATTCTTTCAGACTTCATCTTGCTCGTCTGTGAATGTTCATGATCATGTCAAATGTGTTTCCATCAGGAACTGTGTTTGATGATCTTTCCAAGAGAGGGTGTATTGATAAATCTCAATGTCAGTGCAAACATGACAAAATCTATAACTCCACTGAGGTTTACAGGCAGGAAAGAGAGGAATGGTATGTCAAATATTTCCTATAATAGTCAATATAATATTTCATATGCTCTCCCTAATCATGTTCTTTTTTTGTTAACTTAAATCATGTGTGTTGTTTCAGTATATGTTTGGAGGGGAGATGGGTTTGTAAGAGCCTTCAAGCACCTGCTACATGTGCAGTTGAAGAAGGTTCACATGTCACTACCTTTGATGGAAAAACCTACACCTTCCATGGAGACTGTTACTACACCTTAGCCAAAGTGGAAAGCAAGGTGAAGGATAGTTTTGTAAATTTAAATGGAAGAAAATATATAATCAGCTGATGTTAAAAACATGTTTTTTTGTCATTTATTTAACTGAGCTCACACCGTGTATGTTTCAGGATGCTTCAAGTCCAAAGTTTACCATCCTGGCCCAGCTGGCACCATGTAGAGACCAAGAGTTTGACACTTGCCTTAAGACCCTTAAAATTGTGCTGAACAATGACAGAAACAATGTGAGTTAAAGTCAGTCATTTAGGAAAACTGTAGTCATGAATCAGCTCCCATTGTGTCTGATGATCACTTCTGCTTTTGTGCAGGTCTTAATGTTCACTTCTGATGGCACAGTAAAGCAGAATATGCAGACTGTCACTTTGCCATACCAATCAGGTAGGTCAGAAAAATGGAAACTCTGGATGTTATATTAAAATAACATTACTGTCACAATATACAATGACGTCAACATATGACCTGATTGCTTTCTGTATTTTTTCTTTATTCAAAGGTGACATCAACATATTCCACGCGTCATCCTTTCACATCATGCTCCAGACCAATTTTGGGTTACAAATTCAGATCCAGCATGTGCCTCTCATGCAGGTCTATGTCAGACTGGATCAGAGCTACAAAGCAAAGACACGTGGTAAGTTTTACATTTGTCTTAACATGAGGCATTGGCATATAACAACAACAAATGTCAATGCAGTACATTTACATTTTGATGTGGATAACATTACACATTAGTGTATTATGAAACCATATTTGTCATATGCAGCTTTCACAAAAGAAACAAACAAAAGCTTCCATAAGCTCTATTATTTGTGACAGTGCTGTCTTACACATTTAACGATACTTGTTGGCCACGTAGTGGTGAACAAGTGGACACAAATGTGCATGGCAATATTTAGTTATACTCTTAATATTTATTAATCATTACAGGAATTATTCCTTAAAAGACAAATTCATCTATGGCTGTTACCCCATCTTCTTCCCCGCAAACCTTCCAAATAAACCAACCAAAACAATACAAGATGCATAAAGTAGATAAATAATAAAAATAAAGTGAGGTAGAGAGTGGGTTCGATTACGCTTCAAATATACACCCTTTGTATTTCCTTCTTCTTCTGCCTCTACTCTCCTGCAGACTCAGTTCCCCATTTCTCAGTGCATATTTTTATCTCATTTTATTTGTTTATTTTTCTTAATCTGATAAATCATGTCCATTTTGTACATTTGTTTCATAGTCGTTCATACCTTTGATCTTCCTCTCTGTGGTTTCTGCCAGTTGTTAGTTATCTGCGTTGTGCTGACAAAGTTATAATTCAATTAGAATTAATTAATTTAACAAAATATTTGGTTTCTTCAGGTTTATGTGGGAACTACAACATGGTCCTGTCTGATGACATGAAGACTCCTCAGGGGATAGTGGAGGGAACAGCAGCAACATTTTGTAACTCCTGGAAAGCTAACGGCTTGTGCCAAGACACAGAGGAAAGACTTAATGACCCCTGTGCCCTCAGTGTGGAAAATGGTAAATGGCTGATTATTCGACTGTTTACCTACTGCTTTTTCATTTGTGTATTTCTTCTAATTTAAACCTAAACTTATTTGTTGTCTAGTAGCATGTTATATTTAAATATATAATTCAACAGATTTTTCAAATATTTTAAATTAAGACGTTATTGTCTCCGCTTTCAGAGAGGTATGCCAAACACTGGTGTGCCTTGCTACTAAGTCCGAGCAGCACATTTGCTCAGTGCCATTCAGCAGTGGATCCTGAGGTGTACCATAAGGTACAGAAACTCATTTCTGTTTGACATTCTTTATTTAAATTTTGATGAGACAGTAATTCTCTAAAATTTCTTGCTGACTTCTACAGCGATGTATGTATGCTAGCTGTAACTGTGAGAAGAGTGAGGCCTGCCTGTGTGCTGTCTTCTCCTCCTACGCACGAGCTTGTGCATCAAAGGGAGTGATCCTGACAGGTTGGAGAGACAACGTCTGCGGTAAGGATTCCTTTCAATATGTTGTGGTGAAGCTGAGTGATGATTTCTGGAGTTCAATGATCATCTTCCTTTTCATTAGTTAGTCTTAAAAGTATTAAGCAACCCTCATCACATTGTGCACAAACAGATAAACACGCAAAGACCTGCCCGAAATCTCAAATCTTCTCGTATGAGCATCAGAGATGCCAGATGACTTGTAAATCATTGGGCTCAAACCAGCAAAGCTGCAGTTCTGACTTCCTGCCTGTGGATGGATGCTCCTGCCGTGAAGGTTCCTACTTAAATGAACATAGCATCTGTGTCCCTATGGCAAAATGTCCCTGCTACCACAATGAAGTCTACATTAAGCCAGGAAAGTCCATCAGCATCAAAGATGAGCACTGGTGAGTCAGTTGTTTCCAATTTGGTGACACTGCATGTCAAATTATTTATCTTAAACAAATGATTTAGCATAATGCCTCGTTATATGATTCAAACTATAGAAACTATGTCGTTACTGTACTTTGTGTTGCATCTTTGATCTTTGGCATCTTTTTCCACAGTGTGTGCACCAATGGAAAGCTTCATTGCCGTTCTTGGAAAATCCGTTCATCAAGTAAGTTTTTTTTACTTAGGTCAACACAAGCATTTGGTTGCTTCGATGCATATTAAATGAGTTTCTACTTCTGTTCTCTGTTCAGTTTCTACACCATGCCGATCTCCAAAAGTTTACTTCAACTGCTCCACTGCGAGCGTAGGAGAGCTTGGACTGCAGTGTGCTCCAACTTGTTCAAATCTTGACAGTGATGATTGTGTGAGACATTTTGCTGTTAATATTCTGATATTTATTTCCTGGACTTAATGTTGGAGACCAACCAAGTGCACAGAGTTTTGACTCGTTTTTTAACAGTATGAATAATGTATTCTCTATCTCTGTGATCTTTCTATCTTTCCAGGACTCCACAGAGTGTGAATCTGGCTGTCTGTGTCCAAGTGGCCTCCTGGATGATGGCAAAGGTTCCTGTGTGAAACAACATGAATGTCCATGCAAGCATAGTAGGCAACATTATGCCACTGGAGCAAAAATCCCGAACCAATGCAACACCTGGTATGATCTTACATGATGAAATCATGATGTTATCATATTTGCCTTAGTGTTTGTTTTACTTAATTGCACTGTATTATTTTTATCCATTTTTGACACATGTAGTACCTGCAAAAGTGGAAAGTGGGAGTGTACCAAAAACAAATGTTCAGGAACTTGCACTATTTATGGGAGTGGCCACTACAATACATTTGATCAGCGAACATATGGGTTTCCAGGAGAATGTGCCTATGTTGCCGTCAAGGTAAACAAAGCATGTCAAAATCATCCAAATGTATAACCGTGTCCAAAATCACTCTCTTGTTTAGTCATTCACTACTCCCTATACACTGGACAAACAATAGCTCACTCAGTGATAAACAGTAAAAAGAGATGCTTTTTACTGAGTTGCTGATCGAAAATGTAATTTCTGCTTCTATAAAATGTGGGACATCGCAAAAATTAGATTTACAGATTCAGAATTTGGATGCTCATCGTAGGGATTGATTTCAGACACAGTCAACGGTTATGCTGAACTCACTCTCCTCTCAGGTTTCATCTCAGAAATTCATTGATATAACATTTATAAAATTCTTATGGCTAATCTTGAACATCAGAGTTGGGAGACAATATTATAAAAGTCAATATTTAATATTTGCATCAACTATGGTATGTGTGCATCCATTCGCCTGAAGATGAGTGTTTGTCATAACCAATATGAATGAAAAATATATAATCTTCATTTTAACGTATTAGACTATTATTAACAATCTTAAAGTATTGTGGGCTAGTAAAGCCCAAACTGATCATTGGTATCTGTCTACTATAAAGCAAACACACAAAATGTTTAATGATTTTTTCTCTTTTAAGAACAAATGTGGCAATAAAACAGTCCAGGACAATTTTGGAGTTATCACAGAAAATGTACCATGTGGATCTACAGGAACAACATGCTCCAAAATTGTCAGAATCCAACTGGGGGTAAGTTCTCATACCAACAACTGATATTCAATCTGTACCTAAAATCTGTCATACTTCAAACTGCCATGTTTACATTATATTGAAAGCTACAATGCTAATCTCCTTAACATTACAGCGAATGGAAATCAAACTATCAAAGGGCAAATATGAAGAGGAGGACCTGGGGCAAGGCACTCAGATTGAGTACAAAATAAGGAGGGTTGGCTTGTATCTGGTGATTGAATCTGCCATTGGTTTGGCAGTGATGTGGGATCGCAAAACAGCTGTTCGCATCCTCCTGGAACCACAGCACAGCGTGAGTCCCGATTTAACTTCAAACTTAATTGTTGTAACAACGATAAATCACAAGATTCATTTAGTTTTGTTAGGATACATTTTTTTCTTCTAGCTACATTGCAGAATGACTGTTTCTCTCTCAAGCCAACACAGAAACACTAATGCACACCTATGATGGCGTGCATTATGATATAGTGGGCCATTTTTTCTTTTTAGTAGTTTAGCTGTCTTTAATGATCATTGTCTTAGATCACTTACAAAGCTTTGGGACAACAATGGTATAGACCTTAGTATGTTACCGAAAAGATCCTTGAACCACTTATTACAACTTTCATATCATGGAAGTGAATGGAATACATTTGAATATTACACATATATTAATTGCAAGCTTGTTCCTTGTAATGCCAAAGTGTATTGATGTTAAATATTGTCCTTTTGGTCTCCTTTTGCCTGACTGTGCAGGGAGAGGTATGTGGCCTGTGTGGAGATTTTGATGGTGATGGACAGAATGACTTCACCACCAAGGGTCAGCTGACAGTGAGCACTCCAATAGAATTTGCAAACAGCTGGAAAGTGTCAAGCAGCTGCCCAGATGTGGAAATGAATGTTGACCCTTGTATAGTAAGTCCCCAGAGACATCCCTGGGCAAAAATGATGTGCAGCATTATAACTGGAGAAACCTTCAAAGAGTGCCACAGCAAGGTATTGGCAAATTTCTAATTTATCATTATTTAAAGTCCCATGGTTGTAAACATGAAGCACATTTTTTTAATCTATTGTATGTTTTCATAACAGGTGGATGCCAATCCATTTTATGAAAACTGTGTGAAAGACTCTTGTGCCTGCGACACTGGAGGAGACTGTGAATGTTTCTGCACAGCGGTTGCAGCTTACGCTCAGGCTTGTAATGAGGCTGGTGTGTGTGTTGCATGGAGAACTCCAGATATCTGTCGTAAGTAAACAACACTTTTACTTTCATATTAAACTGAAGTTTCTCAACCTTTTCTGGCTGAGACGCTGTTTTGGCATCCCAAAATTCTAATGGTTCCAACATTTAAAACTTCAGAGATTTGTCAATATGAGTGTGATGTAAATGTGGGTATGATTTCCTTTATTTATAGATTTATTTACAGCCCTATTTTAGTGTGCCTGAGAAAGGCACTATTAAGATTCCCCATGCTTATTTATAATATAATTCTTCAGTGCACTAGTCCTGTCACAGTTTTGATCGCACATACACAAAAAAGGTATTGAAACGTGCGTCTCGGCCAGGTGAAGTGTGCCATGACTTTTCTAACCATTTTGCCAAATGGTTTTTGAGAAAATCGCCAAAAACACGCCAAACTATTTAACATGGCAACTTATGGAGGGGCTCTGATTGGTGGACTGCAGTGAAACTGGTAGTTATGTGAAGGTGGTTGCTGGGCAGAAATTCACAAGGCTGACTTTGATTAACTTAACTGAAGTCAAGTCAGTCAATGACTGTCAATGCTACATTTTGAATGTGATTGTGATTTGAATGTGACAAACCTATATGTCAAAAATAATGTATGGGTGAGATGCAGAAAGCATCAAGCTCAGTCAAAGTTCTTGAGAAATTTTCTAGTTATTATTTATTGTTACAAACTGCTTTTTATTATTATATTTATTATGTGAACAGACATCAAATGCCATTACAGCTGGGATGTATTATAGAGACTTTATTGTCGCCACTGCATGCTTCATAATAAGTGTATCTTAGTAGTAGATTGCAATGATTTATGTATATTATGCCTTTAGATCAGTACTAATATTAATACTCGTATATATTGTTTTGGATTACCTGAAAGTTGTAACTCCAAAGTAAGCCTTTCCCTTTTTCTTTATCTATAGTTTTTCTGCCATTTGGAGTCATTTAAAGAATTTAAATTACAGTTCTCTTTCACTGACTGAAACTTACTACCTACATTATTTGTAGTACAATGTATCATGCCTTGTATCTTTTCCTTCTAGCTGTCTTTTGTGATTACTATAATAGCCCAGACGACTGCAAGTGGCACTACCATGCTTGTCACACACCTTGTTACAAGACCTGTTTAAATCCACAAGGAAATTGTAGCAACCCCCTACCCAACCTGGAAGGTAAGAGGTTAATGTCTCACCTTACTAGCTGTGCTGGTTAAAATCATGGATGTTGAACTAAGCTGAATTAGTTTACTCCATGTGATTAAAAGACGACTTCTCCATCAAGTACAATGTCACTAGCGATTTCTTTGCTGTCAAAAGTTACTGTATGATGTTTTGATTTTTACAGGCTGTTACCCTAAATGCCCGGAGGATAAGCCCATATTTGATGAGGAGACCCAGATGTGTGTGGAGGAATGTGTAACTACGACTACACCTGAACCTGCAACCACAACCACGCAATATACGCCATTGCCACCTGAAACTACTATTACACCTGAAATTGAAACTACAACTACAAGGTCTACCACACAATCTACACCATCGCCGCCCGAAACAACTACAACACCTATCGTTCAAACTACAACCGCAAGGTCCACAACACCGGCAACTGTACCTACAACTACAGTACCAACCACAACCACACAATCTACACCATCGCCGCCCGAAACAACTACAACACCTATAGTTCAAACTACAACCGCAAGGTCCACAACACCGGCAACTGTACCTACAACTACAGTACCAACCACAACCACACAATCTACACCCTCGCTGCCCGAAACAACTACAACACCTAAAGTTGAAACTACAACCACAAGGTCCACAATAACTTCAACTGTCCCGCCTACAACAACTGAAGCATCAACCGCAACCACAAAATCTACAACCCCTCCACCTAAGCCCACTACTTCAGCCACTATAAGCTCTGCCACTACACCATGTATTATAACATGTGAATGGTCTGAGTGGTATAATGAGCATGACCCACTATGGGACAAAAGTGACTGGGAAACATATGAGAACATTACAAACAGTGGAAAAGAAATATGCAAAAATCCCCAAGAAATCGATTGTAGAGCCGTGGATTATCCTGACAAAGAATTTGAGGACTATGTGAATGAAACTGGCCAAGTTGTTACTTGTGATGTAGACTATGGTTTGATATGTAGAAAAGAGGACCAGCCATTACGACCAGGAAAGTGCTTCGATTATAAAATCAGAGTGTGTTGTGAGATAGAGATATGTACAACCACAGAACCAACCACAACCACAGAAACTACAACATCAGCCGTTACTACTACTACAACCACGGTGTCTACAAGACCAACAACTGTACCTACAACTACAGCACCAACCACAACCACACAATCTACACCATCGCCACCTGAAACAAGTACAACACCTAAAGTTGAAACTACAACCGCAAGGTCCACAACACCGGCAACTGTACCTACAACTACAGTACCAACCACAACCACACAATCTACACCATTGCCGCCCAAAACAACTACAACACCTAAAGTTCAAACTACAACCACAAGGTCCACAACACCGGCAACTGTACCTACAACTACAGCACCAACCACAACCACACAATCTACACCATCGCCGCCCGAATCAACTACAACACCTAAAGTTCAAACTACAACCACAAGGTCCACAACCTCACCAACTGTACCTACAACTACAGTACCAACCACAACCACACAATCTACACCATTGCCACCTGAAACAACTACAACACCTATAGTTCAAACTACAACTGCAAGGTCCACAACACCGGCAACTGTACCTACAACTACAGTACCAACCACAACCACACAATCTACACCATTGCCGCCCGAAACAACTACAACACCGATAGTTCAAACTACAACAGCAAGGTCCACAACACCGGCAACTGTACCTACAACTACAGTACCAACCACAACCACACAATCTACACCATCGCCGCCCGAAACAACTACAACACCTATAGTTCAAACTACAACCGCAAGGTCCACAACACCGGCAACTGTACCTACAACTACAGTACCAACCACAACCACACAATCTACACCATTGCCTCCCGAATCAACTACAACACCGATAGTTCAAACTACAACAGCAAGGTCCACAACACCGGCAACTGTACCTACAACTACAGTACCAACCACAACTACACAATCTACACCATTGCCGCCCGAAACAACTACAACACCTATAGTTCAAACTACAACCGCAAGGTCCACAACACCGGCAACTGTACCTACAACTACAGTACCAACCACAACCACACAATCTACACCATTGCCGCCCGAAACAACTACAACACCTATAGTTCAAACTACAACAGCAAGGTCCACAACACCGGCAACTGTACCTACAACTACAGTACCAACCACAACCACACAATCTACACCATCGCCGCCCGAAACAACTACAACACCTATAGTTCAAACTACAACCGCAAGGTCCACAACACCGGCAACTGTACCTACAACTACAGTACCAACCACAACCACACAATCTACACCATTTCCGCCCGAAACAACTACAACACCGATAGTTCAAACTACAACAGCAAGGTCCACAACACCGGCAACTGTACCTACAACTACAGTACCAACCACAACCACACAATCTACACCATCGCCGCCCGAAACAACTACAACACCTATAGTTCAAACTACAACCGCAAGGTCCACAACACCGGCAACTGTACCTACAACTACAGTACCAACCACAACCACACAATCTACACCCTCGCCGCCCGAAACAACTACAACACCTAAAGTTGAAACTACAACCACAAGGTCCACAATAACTTCAACTGTCCCGCCTACAACAACTGAAGCATCAACCGCAACCACAAAATCTACAACCCCTCCACCTAAGCCCACTACTTCAGCCACTATAAGCTCTGCCACTACACCATGTTTTATAACATGTGAATGGTCTGAGTGGTATAATGAGCATGACCCACTATGGGACAAAAGTGACTGGGAAACATATGAGAACATTACAAACAGTGGAAAAGAAATATGCAAAAATCCCCAAGAAATTGATTGTAGAGCCGTGGATTATCCTGACAAAGAATTTGAGGACTATGTGAATGAAATTGGCCAAGTTGCTACTTGTGATGTAGACTATGGTTTGATATGTAGAAAAGAGGACCAGCCATTACGACCAGGAAAGTGCTTCGATTATAAAATCAGAGTGTGTTGTGAGATAGAGATATGTACAACCACAGAACCAACCACAACCACAGAAACTACAACATCAGCCGTTACTACTACTACAACCACGGTGTCTACAAGACCAACAACTGTACCTACAACTACAGCACCAACCACAACCACACAATCTACACCATCGCCACCTGAAACAAGTACAACACCTAAAGTTGAAACTACAACCGCAAGGTCCACAACACCGGCAACTGTACCTACAACTACAGTACCAACCACAACCACACAATCTACACCATTGCCGCCCAAAACAACTACAACACCTAAAGTTCAAACTACAACCACAAGGTCCACAACCACACCAACTGTACCTACAACTACAGCACCAACCACAACCACACAATCTACACCATCGCCGCCCGAATCAACTACAACACCTAAAGTTCAAACTACAACCACAAGGTCCACAACCTCACCAACTGTACCTACAACTACAGCACCAACCACAACCACACAATCTACACCATTGCCACCTGAAACAACTACAACACCTAAAGTTCAAACTACAACTGCAAGGTCCACAACACCGGCAACTGTACCTACAACTACAGTACCAACCACAACCACACAATCTACACCATCGCCGCCTGAAACAACTACAACACCTATAGTTCAAACTACAACCACAAGGTCCACAACACCGGCAACTGTACCTACAACTACAGTACCAACCACAACCACACAATCTACACCATCGCCGCCCGATACAACTACAACACCTAAAGTTCAAACTACAACCACAAGGTCCACAACCACACCAACTGTACCTACAACTACAGCACCAACCACAACCACACAATCGACACCATTGCCACCTGAAACAACTACAACACCTAAAGTTCAAACTACAACCGCAAGGTCCACAACACCGGCAACTGTACCTACAACTACAGTACCAACCACAACCACACAATCTACACCATTGCCGCCTGAAACAACTACAACACCTAAAGTTCAAACTACAACCACAAGGTCCACAACACCGGCAACTGTACCTACAACTACAGCACCAACCACAACCACACAATCTACACCATCGCCACCCGAAACAACTACAACACCTAAAGTTCAAACTACAACCACAAGGTCCACAACCACACCAACTGTACCTACAACTACAGTACCAACCACAACCACACAATCTACACCATCGCCGCCCGAAACAACTACAACACCTAAAGTTCAAACTACAACCGCAAGGTCCACAACACCGGCAACTGTACCTACAACTACAGTACCAACCACAACCACACAATCTACACCATTGCCGCCCGAAACAACTACAACACCTATAGTTCAAACTACAACCACAAGGTCCACAACACCGGCAACTGTACCTACAACGACAGCACCAACCACAACCACACAATCTACACCATCGCCACCCGAAACAACTACAACACCTAAAGTTCAAACTACAACCACAAGGTCCACAACCACACCAACTGTACCTACAACTACAGTACCAACCACAACCACACAATCTACACCATCGCCGCCCGAAACAACTACAACACCTAAAGTTCAAACTACAACCACAAGGCCCACAACCACACCAACTGTACCTACAACTACAGCACCAACCACAACCACACAATCTACACCATTGCCACCTGAAACAAGTACAACACCTAAAGTTCAAACTACAACCGCAAGGTCCACAACACCGGGAACTGTACCTACAACTACAGTACCAACCACAACCACACAATCTACACCATTGCCGCCCGAAACAACTACAACACCTAAAGTTCAAACTACAACCGCAAGGTCCACAACACTGGCAACTGTACCTACAACTACAGTACCAACCACAACCACACAATCTACACCATCACCGCCCGAAACAAGTACAACACCTAAAGTTCAAACTACAACCGCAAGGTCCACAACACCGGCAACTGTACCTACAACTACAGTACCAACCACAACCACACAATCTACACCATTGCCGCCCGAAACAACTACAACACCTAAAGTTCAAACTACAACCACAAGGTCCACAACACCGGCAACTGTACCTACAACTACAGTACCAACCACAACCACACAATCTACACCATCACCGCCTGAAACAACTACAACACCTAAAGTTCAAACTACAACCGCAAGGTCCACAACCACACCAACTGTACCTACAACTACAGCACCAACCACAACCACACAATCTACACCATCGCCGCCTGAAACAACTACAACACCTAAAGTTCAAACTACAACCACAAGGTCCACAACACCGGCAACTGTACCTACAACTACAACACCAACCACAACCACACAATCTACACCATCGCCTCCCGAAACAACTACAACACCTAAAGTTCAAACTACAACCACAAGGTCCACAACCACACCAACTGTACCTACAACTACAGCACCAACCACAACCACACAATCTACACCATTGCCACCTGAAACAAGTACAACACCTAAAGTTCAAACTACAACCGCAAGGTCCACAACACCGGCAACTGTACCTACAACTACAGTACCAACCACAACCACACAATCTACACCATCGCCGCCCGAAACAACTACAACACCTATAGTTCAAACTACAACCGCAAGGTCCACAACACCGGCAACTGTACCTACAACTACAGTACCAACCACAACCACACAATCTACACCATTGCCGCCCGAAACAACTACAACACCTAAAGTTCAAACTACAACCACAAGGTCCACAACACCGGCAACTGTACCTACAACTACAGCACCAACAACAACCACACAATCTACACCATCGCCGCCTGAAACAACTACAACACCTAAAGTTCAAACTACAACCACAAGGTCCACAACCACACCAACTGTACCTACAACTACAGCACCAACCACAACCACACAATCTACACCATTGCCACCTGAAACAACTACAACACCTAAAGTTCAAACTACAACCGCAAGGTCCACAACACCGGCCACTGTACCTACAACTACAGTACCAACCACAACCACACAATCTACATCATCGCCGCCCGAAACAACTACAACACCTATAGTTCAAACTACAACCGCAAGGTCCACAACACCGGCAACTGTACCTACAACTACAGTACCAACCACAACCACACAATCTACACCATCGCCGCCCGAAACAACTACAACACCTATAGTTCAAACTACAACCGCAAGGTCCACAACACCGGCAACTGTACCTACAACTACAGTACCAACCACAACCACACAATCTACACCCTCGCCACCTGAAACAACTACAACAGCTGAAGTTGCAACGGGTCCTACAAGAACTACTACTGTAGTATCAGTACCTGTTTTCCCTGAAACTACCCCCACCCCCACGACCACTACTACTCTGACACCTCCACCTATTTGCCCTGAATGGAATGTAACAGTAAGAATATTTATATATCCAGCACATTAAAATATATTCTACTTTTTTGTCACTTTATGAGCATATTGTATGCATACCCTGCACATTTGGACATGGAAAGGAGACCACCCCTTCTGTGTTTTTGCAAAACAAAATGTGACTTATTTTTCTTTTTACATCAGCAAAATGAGACCTTCTTTTTGTGCAACTGCACCATGGCCAGATGTATTGAGAACAATACAATTGAAATAATTGAATATGAATGTCCACCGCTTGAGGACATCACTTGTGCGAATGGAAAGAATCCAGTCCTTGTTTATGATGAATTCTACTGCTGCCAACATTACGCCTGTGACTGTAAGTCATTCTGTAGTTAAAAAGGTGTATGGCATATTTATTGACTTGTATGTTTATCTTAAATACGTTTTAGATTTTTAAGTTTTTTCTTCTTTTTTCAGGTGTATGTGAAGGCTGGGGAGATCCTCATTACATTACATTTGATGGACTCTTCTACAGTTACCAAGGAAACTGTACCTACGTCTTGATGGAAGAGATTGAGCCAAAACATGACTTGAAGATTTATATTGACAATGTCTTTTGCGATCCCACTGAAGATGTTTCTTGTCCGCGATCGATAATCATATCATACAGTTCACAAGTTATCAAACTCATCAATCATAACCTTATTGGAGCAGCGCAGTTAGAGGTATATATATTATGGCCATATACAAACAATTGTACATTCTGAAAAACTCACCAAACTAACTTTGTGTAGATAAAATAGAAATGATGGATTAATTTTGTCATTGTACAGTATATTATATGTTTTTTTGTCATGTAGTCATATTTACCTTTTTACCTGCAGGCATTCAAAGATGAACAGCTTTTGAAACTACCTTATTCACAACAAGGTGTTAAGGTCTTGACTACTGGCCTTAACTTGATTTTGGAGATTCCTAGATTCAAAGTGGTCATTACATTTGGAATAACTGGCTTTAGTGTAACCCTTCCATATCAGTACTTTGGAAGAAACACACAGGGCCATTGCGGTAAGAACATTATACCTCTCCAGTGATAAATAATTTATTCAAGATTAGACTATAATACTGTTTTGTCACTCTCCTCTTAGGAACATGCAATAACAACCAAGCTGATGACTGCATGTTGCCTGGAGGCCAGCTGGTGCAAAATTGTGCTGTGATGGCTGATTATTGGCCTGCAAAACACATTGAACAACCTGACTGCCAGATACCATCTATACTGCCAACCAATAGACCTGAACCTTCACCAACCTTAACTCCATGCAAGCCAGACTCCATGTGTGATCTGCTTATAAGCAGGTAGACATTCTGTAATCCGCTATAGTAGTTCACATTTTGCCCAGCTTTGACATATTACAGTTAAAACATAACAACTTTCTTATTTGTGGTTTTCTTTGCTTTTCACAGTGTCTTCGCAGAGTGCCATGCCTTTGTATCTCCCGACAGATTCTACCAAGGTTGTGTTTTTGATAGCTGCCATGTTTCCAACCAAGTAGTGGAGTGCACAAGTTTGCAGACTTATGCTGCTGCCTGTGCTCAAGCTGGAGTTTGCCTTCAATGGAGGAACCATACCACACTTTGTGGTAAACAACCCCTCATTTGTTTACTGTGAATGCCCAGATCAGTATAATTAGGAGTGGGACTTTTTTCTAGCACTAATTGCACAGGCTGCTGCACATTTTATTTAGTTTCTACAGTATTTTAAATTTGACCTGTTTCATTGACAGCAAGTAACTGCCCGTCAGACAAAATTTACAAGCCATGTGGCCCTGCAGAACAGCCAACCTGTGAAGACAAGTAAGTCTGAGCAACAAGTTTTGTCATTTTACAGTTCATTCTGAACATTTGCATTTCACAGGACATGGACCACAATAGATTGTGACAATTAACATTTCTCGTTGATAACACAGTGGTAATACATAGAGTAGAATGTATTGTATTGAATTAACTGTGTTTTTAAAGAAATTACGTGAACTAACTTTTCTTTCTTGATGATTCAATATTACAGTCCTTTTGAACCATCCATGAACTACACTAGTGAGGGTTGCTTTTGCCCTGATGGAATGAAACTCTTCAACAAAGAGTCTGGCATATGTGTTGAAAAGTGTGGTAAGTGTGGTGTAAATCTTTGACTCTTATCATTGAGCTGAATATATCATATCAATCACAACGTCCTACAGATTGCTCGTTTTCCAACAGGGTGTCTTGATCCTGAGGGTATTCCTCGTGAGGTGAGCTAAGCCTTGTATTCATGCTCAGTCAATTTCCTAACTTGTAATGTTTGCTTGCAAGAGACAATTAAGTCACTACTCTGGTTTACTCTTTCAGTTTAATGAGAGGTTTGAGTATAAATGCCAAGACTGCATCTGCAAGGAGTCCACCAAGACTGTGACATGCAAGCCTAAGGTTTGCCCAGCACCACCTCTAATAGACTGCACTGATCCTGGGTTTGTGCTTGCCAACCAAACTAATCCATCGGATCCCTGCTGTTCTACGTTTGTTTGCCGTAAGACACAGCACCCATTTGGGTTCCAGAGTTTTCTGAATGCTATATACGTTGATAACATTTCTAGAGTATGGCTCTTAACTATTTCTTTACTTTATCAATTCCAAAGAATGTCACAGCAACACTTGCCCACTCACCAACATGAACTGTCCCATTGGACATACACCAACTGTCAGTGTACCTGCAGGAAAATGCTGTCCAGAGCATACATGTGGTGAGTTCATTAATTCATAATTTGAATTTATATCAAACATAATGACAGCAGAGCCACTGAATTTCAATTATTCTACTTTTTTCTAGTGCCTAAAAGAGTCTGTGTCCACAAAGATGTTGAATACCAGGTAAATAAGCAATGGAAATGCAAGGATGATTTATCTCATAATTTCATACAATGATACATTCAATACTTTTCTTCTCTATTTACTAGCCTGGTTCTTCAGTTGCTGTGGCTACCTGTCAGGATTGTACCTGTACAAATGAGGTCGACCCCAAATCTGGTCTTTTTAAGATAACTTGTGAGTTTAAGCAGTGTCCAGAAAAATGTGACACGGTAAGAGAAATTACAAGCATTACACTCAAACACACAATACATAAAATAATACGTTTAACGATGAACTTGTAAACTGTGGCAACTGAACTCCTCTCTTACTCTCAGGGGTATGATTATGTGGAAACGGATTCAGATGAATGCTGTGGGAAGTGTGTACAGACACACTGTGTCCTCAATATTAATGGTACCACAGAGCTCTTGACGGTAAGTTGGATCATCTAAATTGGGTGTGACTCCATAATTAAAACCATAAAGTTCCTCGGCATTTTGATATCTGTGTCTATCCTGGCTTATGTGTATGTGTGTCTGGGCGTTTATTCATCGCACCACTCTCCAGGAAGGAGAAACCTGGACATCACCTGAGGAAAAGTGTCAACGTTACACCTGCATTAAGAACGGTGAAACTTGGACAACGACCAGTTCATACACTCTCTGTCCACCATTCCAGCAGAGCAACTGCCAACCTGTAAGTATCGATGAATTTCCACAGCTCTGGACTGACTCTGATGCCTGTGAGAACATGCATTACAACAAAGTCTTTTGCTTTTGTCTATTTTCCTCCATATAGGACACAATTCAGACTGCAGCGAATGGCTGTTGTAAAATTTGTGAGTATGATATTTTGTTTGCTTTCAGATAGAAGGTACTTCAGTGAAAAAAAGCTAACTGTGTGTCTCTTTTGAAAAGGTGTGGAGAAGGAGAGGGCCTGCAAAATAGTACCAATGAAAATCCGTATTACGGTCAGCACCTGTCAGTCAAAGGAGGAGGTAGACATGCCATATTGTGAAGGATCCTGCAACACTTTCACCAAGTAAGGATGATGTTAATATTTCTCATTCCACTGGAAAGTCGTGTTTAGTGTGCAGAGAATTTGAGTATATCAATCATATCAATCAATCCTGACCCTGCTTTTTTCAGGTACTCTGAAGCAGCAGCTCTTATGCAGCATTCCTGCTCCTGCTGTAAGGAGATGCGCTTCAGCAATCGCACTGTTGACTTGCAATGCCTGAATGGAGACGTGGTCCCTCACACATACATGTATGTGGAGGAGTGTAGCTGTCGCCACACAGACTGCACTAGAGCTGCTGCACAACATGCTCGCAGGAGGCGAAGCTTCACACTTCTGTGATAAAATATATGTTATCACATTAATGGATGTGGGATTGAAAAGTTTCTTCCCATACAGTCTTAACAATCAATCTCTTACAAAGTAATTACCATTGTAGAGAGTATTTATCACTTCAAATAAAAATATGCAACTCTGTTTATGTCTCATCCCCTTTATTGTCTTGTTTGTGCCACTCTGACTTTAATTATTTGCTTATTGTTTTAATTTGTAATAATAAGTAATAAAATATTAAATGAGAACTTTGAAGGCCAAAGTGGAGAATGGTTCCATGAGTTTCAGGTCTATTTTTCATATGCAGGTTAACACAGGGTCAACAATACAATGAAATGTGTGGACAAGAGAAACTGGACATCTCAGCATTATGTGTGTAACACATAGAAACAAGCTAAAGAAGTAAAATACAATACTATTAAAAAATTAGGTAAAGAAAAGAATATAAAATATGCTAAAATAGAATATGAGAAAAATATGCCTATAATACTAAATATACTAAAAACAGAATGCAAAATACACTAAATAGAGTATAAAATAAACTGAAATAGAATATGGAAAGTATGTTTGACTCTTCTATACACATGAGAACAGCCGTTGAACATGAGTCATAAGAAGAAGCCAGATTGATGCATAGAAATAACTCCTCAGACTTCATTCCAAACCTGCATTAAAATAACGTTGATGTATGAGAAGGCAGTTTCCTCTAGCTATGAATCAAGCCTCTTACCCTTGAAAGATGGCGTTTTTTTCCCCCTTTTTAACCTAAGTATTTTCTATGTAGTGGAAAAAACATCTTATTCCAAGGTGACAATACATCTTTGCTCTATATCATGTATCAACTTGTTCCTTGAAGCTAAGCTTAAGTTTCCCCAAAATTAATTTGGTGTAAAATCAAGTTCTGTGGGTCCAAGCAATGCTTGGCTGCACATCGTGAGGTTGGATCAGTTAATTGTAAACATTTTAAACAAGTTATATATTATTTGATTTATTTATAATGTACTGTTTTGTATCTGTTTGTTGTTGTTGTTGTTTTGCCAAGGCATAATATGAGTATATGAAGCAGGAATGCCGTCCTCTAACAGTGAGCTACAGACAAGTGAAGCACAGACATTAACCCTTACAATACATACTGTTCGTGTCAAAATTGACCGATTTTGACAGCAGAAAAAAACAAAACAAAATGTCATTATTTTTTTTGGCCTTTTTCAAGCTTTATTGTATAGAGACAGCTGAAGAGTGACAGGAACATGGGGAGAGAGAGATGGGGAATGACATGCAGCAGAGGGCCGCAGGTCAGATTTGAACCCTGGGCCGCTGCAGCAATGCTTCGTACATGGGGCGGATGCTCTACCAACTGAGCTAACCAACACCCCAACATGTCATTCTTTTAACTTTTCCTAAAGTGACCCAAAATATGCAAAAATGAAAAAAAAAAAAAAGGATACTTTACTGACTTTACGCAGGTGCTACAAATTTTTGTAAATTGAGGCTGTTCCGGGTCAAATTTGACCCGGATCTATTGAGATGGATTTTAGACCCACTAGTGTTGGTCAAATCAAGGAAAATGGTCGTTCTGGGGAACCTTGAAACAGTCAAAGGGTATATTCTATGTCTGTGTGTATTTTGTATGGGACAGTGGTGACAGAGTTCAGGGGGGCCTCGACACAGTCTGTGTTCCCACCACAGGCACCTGCTGCTCTTTGAAGCGTCAGGGGGGAACCTCGAATGTTCTTGCCATTTTCACTATCAATAAGATATTTAAATCATTATGGCTGTTATGTTTTCATGTCTTAGGTTAGGCTATTTATATATATACTGTAATGGTTAAAACAACAAAGTAGACTGGACCTGTGCTTTGTTGTGTTAATCTACTGTGTGCGTAACCAGGAGGGGGGAAAACAGAAAATAAGAAAACTTTGGACAGTAAGGGGTGTAATTTTATCCTCTCTTTAACAACACAGTTGAGGTCAGAGGGCAACAGGAACTACAGGAAGCCTCGCTGATGGTGAGAAAAGTTAAGTAACGTTGTGTTTATGGATTATTTGGGGGGGAAAGTGTCAGTCGTTAGTTACCTTAATTAGACAGTTTACAAATTTCATTTATTATCAATATTCAGTTAATTTACCAAGTTAATGTAGTAGTGGTAAGCTACTGTCTGTCTCTCTGGTCAAATGTCCAAACAAAGGTGGCAGCCTGACGTGACATCTCCTTGCTTGATTTTTATACAACGCAACAACAAAATGAAAACATTTTTATTATCAGATATCAGATGTATGTATGTTAATGTTAATAGGAAATTTTTCAGTAATTTTTCAATAATTAACCACATGGACCAGATGTTTTTTGGTGTTTACATACAGTTGAGTTCAGAGGGGTGTACCAGGAAGCTCGTCAAAACCTAAAACCACAAAGGTAGATATCAGCTTTCTTAGTTAACTCTGGTTTTCTTCTCAGGCTCTGTACGTGTTCCCATGAACAGGGATATTAGTTGCATTGCAGAATAACATTAAATGTTAAAACATTAATACAACAAAAAGCAACACTGTTGCTACAAATAAGGCAAGAGAGGAATGCTGGCAGATTGTTTACACTCGAGACTGAGCACTACAATCATCAGACTCTAGATTATAAATAGTTTTAAGTACTTGCTGAATCAAATTTTAGATGTATGCCACAAAACTATGGTACACACTACCAATGCATATCCAAAAATCACACTCTGTAAGCGACAATAAGAAACAGCTCACACACATATTAGTCTGGCCTTCTCTTAGATCAAGAACCTCATATTTTTCCATTCTGTTTTTTCCATTTTATTTATGTTACTATTCTATTTTAATTCTTTAAAACCTTTATTTTGGTTCGTTGGTTTAATCCTTTTATTGTCCTTGGTTTTTTACCATGCGAAAGCTAAAGTGCAAATATAAAGTTATTTTGCCACGCTTCATGTACTCAAATAGCTGCTCATACGGAGCTCCTCCAAGGGCAAATAAGGCTTTGGACCTCTCCCACTTGTGCAGGACAGGCTGCATGACAAGGAAGGTCAACTTCTTTGTGACAGCATTTATTGTGTTGATTAAAGGAGGATGTGCAAATTGTCTTAAACCAGTTTTGATTCGAGGAAGGACTTGTTTCAACACTTGTTCATCACTCATACTCACTGTCACAGAAGAGGTTTAAACAAATAAGTGTGTCAGAAAACTTTAATGGGATAGTTTGGGTATTTTGAAGTGGATGATTGTCGATCAGTGCACACCCTGTTTGTAGAAGCAGACAGGAATCCTGGCACAGAAGCAGAGCTATACACTGCTGCGGACATGGTCAGCAGTAAAATGTATTTAAGCCACATAAAAAGTTACATAAAAAATATATCTGTTTAAGTGTACGCTATATTTAGAATATTTTCACCACTTTACTTTTTTTTTTGTAATTTAATCAATCTCAAAAACTTACTCATTCACTTTGGGTGCCAAAAATATGTTTTGGCAAATTTCTTTTTTCTTTTTGTTTGTTTGTATAGATGTAGATTCCCAGTTGACCTATAGTATGGACAGAGAACCTCTTACATACACATTAACACCTAGCCCATTTTTATGAACACCACATATGACTGATGAGTCAAGGCGAGCCCTTCTGTTTGCTTTGTGTAAGACAAAGGGTTTCTGCTTGAATACAAGTATGCAAATTGAAACTTATGACCTATTACAACATAGAACATACAGTTTACTTTGACACGCTATCTGCTAAACTAACATATTCTTTCGTCACTGTCCAGACTCGAGACTGGATTATTCCCAGCATCATGTTTCACTGTGGCTTTTTTACACTGTCATTTTTTTAATTTACATTACTTTTGCTAATTTTGTATCCACATGTAGTTGCTTGTCTTGCTGAAGGAACTAAGCTTTACGTATTGATTGACGGTGTGGTCACTTTGGGTCTGCCTTATCATGCTTTGATTACAACTGATCCAGTTTCTGTAAAGTTCCATGCATTGCCCCCTTAGAAAACCTTGAGTCTACCCATGATTTGACGTTGAGAAATACTCCTTTGCTTATAATAATAATAATAATAATAATAATAATAATAATAATAATAATACATTTTATTTAAAAGCGCTTTTCTAGATACTCAAAGACACTGTACATAAAAAAGAACATCAAATCAGCAAAACAACATAAAACAGTACACTAAAAACACATTAGACTGAGCTAAACATTAAAAGCAATTTTAAAAAGGTGTGTTTTTGTCAGAGATTTGAAGGTGGGCAAGTCAGTACAGTCAGATACGTTTGGGGAGAGAGTTCCAGAGGGAGGGGGCAGCTACAGAGAAGGCTTATGCTAAAAGCTTGACTCCTGACTTTCTGAATCCTGAAACTTTATTGCCAAATTTACATGGAAAGACTTTGGGATCACTGAACTTTAATGGACAATGTACATGTAGTCCCATCATCATGACATAACATTCTTTAACTTAAACAAAATGAGGTTGTGGAGATCCATTATATTGGTCCCACCCAATGACAGTATAAAGAATGGACGTCGTATCTGTGACCTCACCCACAGGTTTCTGAAAAGCCATTTTGAAGCTCAAAATAGCTCTTGCCCCCACCATGTTGGCAGTCCTGTCTCTGCTGCCTCCTGGCTAATCTAATGTGGATTATCAGTGTACCTGAGGCGGGCTGAATGACGCCTGGGTGCTCAAACAAGTCATCTGTAACAGCACTCATAATTTTAAGCCTTAATATAATTTGAACAGGTGAGTTATGTAGAAATTCAGACTCAGTACAGTTGTCATGAATGGGTAAATTAGCTATAGAGACCAAAACTGTTTTGGCATGTCCACACTGGCTTCACTTCACTTGCCACTTGTTTACAAAAAGAAATAAAATTGGGTTGTGTTAGCTAGCAGTTTAGCTGGTCAGTAGTCTGGTAGTTAGTGGTTCATGTTAGCATTATAAAATATGCAGCCATTATCTGTAACCGCTTATCCTCCCAGCTGACTTTGGGCAAGAGGTGGGGTACACCACGGACAAGTCGCCAGCTCATTGCAGGTTACAAAGGTAGACAAACAACAACTCATATAACATATCTCTGCATAATCAGTTTGGGGGCACTTAAGTAAACATCACTGAGAAGTTATACTAGAGTAATATTTAGATGTTTTAGCTCACAGTATGGCTCAGGCGATTGTGACTAGTCTAGAGTCTAGATTTAGTCTAATAGCTCCTTGAGAGTTTGTGGTTTGATCCCTGACCCGGCCAGCACTTTGGTGACAGCTCTAGTGTCACAGATGTGTGCGTGGCATTGTAAACTGCATTGTCAGACGAGAAAAGCTACGTATAATACCTGTCATCCTAATAATAACACATTAGTGTTGTACAATAGTGCCATTGTCATTTCCTTGTCATTTCCTGACTCTTGTTCTTGTGTATTTTAAGTTGACACTGCAAGTAGAGGTTGACAGTAATCAAGGATACAGTATTACCTGCACATCCTGGGTTAGTCATGTTAATCATGCAACATGTTTTACTACATTTAAACCAACAGTATCTTTTTAATTAATATGTTGTATGAGATATTTGCGTGTGCCAAAGGGGTCCTGATTTTACCCAAAAGTTACCCAAAACAGCAGAAAAAATGCTTTAGGATAAATGTACATAACTTATAATTTAATAATATATATTTTTTTTATAATAAATAATATTTTTTTAAAGCAAATCACAAAAAAATTAAAAGACACAAAACTTGTGCAAAGTGTCCATGTTATATATCTATTTGTAGGATATGAAAAGTTCAAGTTGAGTCAGGCATGGAAGGTTATTGTTGGTTGACTTCCACATTAAGATTACACTGCACGCATCAACACACAGAGATGTTTACATTTCAACTGTGGGTCTTTCAATATAATGTATGCTTGTGTGCATGTTCATTATCTGTTACTGTATACAAACTCTATAAACTACTCTATATATATTACAGTTTATAAATCTACCATCTTGTTAGTTGTGATTTTAATTAATTTAATATATATTTTAGTGACTTTATTAGGAGTTTCCTCCAAATGAATAACGTGAGAAAACTTGTAATGGATGAGCGCAATGTCAACAAAACAATGGCTGCCAGATTCTCCAAAAAGGCTGGCTGTGTGTTTAATCAAGAGATACGTATGACACAGATAAATATCACCATTACACTTTAAAGCAACAATTCAAAAGGGTGGGATCAAAAAAGAGAGAGCAATCTCAATATAAAGGGCTGCCAATCGCAGTCTGACTATTCCCTGTTTTAGTGACTGCAGCTCCACATTGGCAACAATGAAGTGGGGCTTTGTGTGGTTATGTTTCTGTGCTTTGTCTTTTACCAGTGTCATTGATACCCACGCTAAAAAGGGTAAGACTAATATTTTAGATTGGTGTAAATAGATTTTTTTTAAATGTTTTTTTTCTGTTCGAAGTTTAGAAGTATAATGTACAGCACTGTGTCTAATATTTACTATGCTCAATCAAATTAAATATTAGATTTTAATTTTAAAATAATGCTTAGGAGTTACAGGCTGGAAAATGTATCTCTTAAGAATAAGACATGAATCAGTCAGCAGATTTCTATTTTCAAAATATTGTAGTTATGTGTATATGAAGACATTTTAATGATAACATTTCTTTCTCATTTTGTCTCCTCAGTTCGCAACCATGTAAGCAACACCTGCAGTACCTGGGGCAGACATCACTTTAAGACGTTTGATGGAGATGTGTACCAGTTCCCTGGTATGTGTGAATACAACCTGGCTTCTGACTGCCACAAGTCCTCCCAGGAGTTCTCGGTGCACATGAAGAGGAAAGAGCATAAAGGAAACCCTACAATCAGTTATCTGGTGGTCACCATCAATGAGGTTCCTTTCTTCCTCAGCAAGGGCCTTGTCACTGTGAATGACGCCTCGTGAGTAAAAACCTACACTGAACAGAGACTTATTTTGTTCACAATATATTTGTGATATCTGATATTTGTGCATTATAATTAAGATACTATTCTCTCTTTGCCAGTGTTAAAATCCCATACAACAAGGCAGGGGTACAAATACAAAGAACCGCTGTGTACATCAGATTCCAGTCCAAAGTTGGCATTGTTGTCACTTGGAATGGTGATGATGCAGTGACGGTAAAAGCTTAATTTGCTATTATTATATGTAGATATTAAATAACAGATTGTAAATTATGTAAACATTAGAATACTACTGTTGCATTGATTTGTGGTGCTCACAGCAAAGAAAAATTTAAAAAATCAATAGCGAGAATCAATTTGAATTACTTTCTACTTAATAGTCCTAATGAGAGCTGAGGGGTGTATTTTATCTGGACAAATGAAACTTCATCTGTCTGCATCAGTCAGTCAAAAATTAACACTTAATGAGTGAATAAATACAGATGGCATCACACTGAGCGACGTGACTGTACAAAAACAGACATCTATTAAAGACAGTTGTTATTATTCATGCTGCTTGTTGAGCAGAATAGCCATATAAACTGGATGATGGTGGATGGAGACAAAAACACAACAAGGACTTGAATTGCAATTTCAGAAGGTTCAGTAGGTCATTAGGACATTATGATAGTATGATATTACGGTGTTTGGTATTTAATGATGAATAGTGTTATTAAATCAAAAAATATATCAAAAACTTGTTTTAACTGTTTGTTGTGTCTGTTGTAGGTGGAGCTCGATTCTGACTATGCCAATCATACTTGTGGACTTTGTGGAGACTTCAATGGTGTTCCTGTCTACAATGAGTTCATTCATAAAAGTTCGTTATTCTCTTTAAACATTTATTTATTTAGTGTATTATGAAGCACAAACCACAGAATATTTTATATTCAGTCATCCACTGCATTTTTGATATTTGACTTTATAATCATAAGCAGATCGCACAATCAGCCCGATTGAGTTTGGCAACAATCAGAAAGTCCATCGTCCAAACGATAAGTGTGAAGACCCCCCTGAGGAGGAAGATGCTGTGACTCTGCCAGAATCATGCAAGAACAATGTGAGTCTACCATCCGCATAGTTTTAGCAATAGAGTTGTAGTAATACTAAGTAACATAAAGCATTCTGCAACTTTTGTCTCTCTATTTTCCTCTCTTAGCAAAAAATCTGTGACAAGATGCTGCGTTCAAAGTCCTGGAAAGCCTGCTCCAAAGTCATTAACCCTGAACCGTACATCCAAGCCTGTGCACGGGACTTGTGTGACTGCTCCAACAGTACAAGTGACTTCTGTAAATGCAGCACATTGTCTGAGTTTTCCCGACAGTGTTCCCATGCAGGAGTGAACCCTCCCAACTGGAGAACAGCTAATTTCTGTGGTAAGGTTTTGTGTTTTGTTATTGTCTCTATATTCAGCTGAAGGTAGGTACTGCTACAATGCTACAATTTAACACCACACTCACTGGTGTGAAAGAGTTTCCATCAGAACAATATTCGACTGAAATGACTTCTTGTTCAACTGTGACTTCAGCTGTCTTTTTAGCCTGCCAAAATAATAAAGTGATTATCTTGTCAACTTATAAAGGACAGCTGACAAAAGTAATGTAATTGTTTAAATTTAGCACACTACAGCACTAATTATACCATGTATTCACAGCTAAAAAGTGCCAATTCAACATGATTTATCAGGAGAGTGGGCCCTCTTGCGTGGATACATGCACACACCCAGACACATGTTCACTGTCTGAGGACCACAAAACAGACGGCTGCTTCTGTCCTCCTGGTTAGTGCTGTTCACATTGTTCACATTATTATTGTTTCCTGTTTTATTAATGTAAGTAAAGTAATATGTACTTTGCCTTCAAAACATGTTAATGTCACATGTGTCTACTTCAGGAACTGTGTTTGATGATATCTCCAACAGAGGATGCATTCCTCAATCTAAGTGTCAGTGCAAACACAACAGAGCCTATAACAATGGTGAAGTTTACCAAGAAGTTGGAAAAAAATGGTAAGTCACACTGTTAAATGACCAGAGTGTCATATTTAGAGGGATTTATTGTCCAGATCTGTCTGGGTATTCATGTATTCACATGTTTTCATTAGTATATGATCACTGTATCTTCATTGTGGCCCCACCAGTTGTGCACCAGTACACAACAGTTTGGCCATGTTTCTGCTGCAGTCCAGAGTGGACAAACCAAATACTGGCTTGAAAAAGGCTTTTTCATGTTTTTCAGGAATTTTACAGCCACTGTAGTTTCTCCTTCACGCTTGGAAGGGGGTAATGCCATAGCATGTTCAGTTTATTCTAGTGGCATCTAGCCACTAAATCCGACACAGTGGACCTTTAATTATCTAAACAGAATATATTATAGAATATATATATTGTCATTCCTTAATCATGTGTTTTTTTGTAAAGATATTTTTTTTTGGCATTTTCAACCTTTTATTGTATAGAGACAGCTGAAGAGTGATAGGAATGTGGGGAGAGAGAGAGATGGGGAATGACATGCAGCAAAGGGCCGCAGGTTGGATTCGAACCCTAGGCTGCTGCGGCAAGGACTGAGCTTTCGTACATGGGGTGGATGCTCTACCAACTGAGCTAAACGACACCCTAATCATGTGTTTTTGTAAACTCATACGATTTGTGTTGTTTCAGTACATGTTCGAAGGGTAGCTGGGACTGTAAGAGCCTTCAAGCACCTGCTACATGTGCAGTTGAAGAAGGTTCACATGTCACTACCTTTGATGGAAAAACCTACACCTTCCATGGAGACTGTTACTACACCTTAGTGAAAAGCAAGGTGAATAAGTCATTGTTTTTTAGTGTTAAATTTTTGAAACTGTATAATCTGCTTATGAAAATGATAAATTGTTATTTATTTAATTGTGCTTACACTGTGTATGTTTCAGAATGCTTCAAGTTCAAAGTTTAAAATCCAGGCTCAGCTGGTGCCATGTAAAGACGAAGAGTTTGACACTTGCCTTAAGACCCTTAAAATCACGCTGAACGACAGAAACAATGTGAGTTGAAGTTGGTCATTTAAGAAGACTTAAAGATTTCTTTCAAAATACATTAAATATGTTGGAAAATAGTTGCTGAAAACATGTGAAAAGACTTTAAATGATATATTACTGAAACGTGGAGTCAAAACAGTTTTTTTTGGGCGATCCTAAAGGGTGGCTCGATGACACACTGAGGCCACCTTGAACATAACCCTGCACCCCTTGCAGAGAGATAGAGATTAATTCATCTCACTCAGAGTGTTTCAAAGTTAGTCATGTCATTTTCTGAACTCATCTGACACGTTTCAGTTGCTTCAAAATTGCTGCTTGACTGCTCCCATGAGTGGGCGTACAGCACATTCAGCGGACATGGCCCACAGTCCTGGAGCTTAGAACACTGTTTTCTTTCCTGATTTGGACACCTATACCATTTCATAAACTTGTCGATAGTTTTAATCATTCAAATCTGACTGGGTGGTCACTTTCTTCTTTGGTCTGACAACACATTTATTTATAATTTTTTCTTACTTTACATATACTTTAATTCCTATTGTGTCTGCAACTATCTAATGATCACTTCTGCTTTTGTGCAGGTCTTAATGTTCACTTCTGATGGCACAGTAAAGCAGAATATGCAGACTGTCACTTTGCCATACCAATCAGGTAGGTCAGAAAAATGGAAACTCTGGATGTTATATTAAGATAACATTACTGTCACAATATACAATGACGTCAACATATGACCTGATTGCTTTCTGTATTTCTCTATATTCAAAGGTGACATCAACATATTCCACGCGTCATCCTTTCACATCATGCTCCAGACCAATTTTGGGTTACAAATTCAGATCCAGCATGTGCCTCTCATGCAGGTCTATGTCAGACTGGATCAGAGCTACAAAGCAAAGACACGTGGTAAGTTTTACATTTGTCTTAACATGAGGCATTGGCATAAAAACCTTTTACTTTCTGACAATATTGTGACAGTATTGTCAGAAACTGCACATTTTACCGTACTATGAAAGAATCTCAGTACTTGTTGGCTGAGTAGCAAACAAACAAGCATATGATTGACCATTATAATATTTGGTTTCTTCAGGTTTATGTGGGAACTACAACATGGTCCTGAAAGATGACATGATGTCTCCTCAGGAGATAGAGGAGGGAACAGCTGCAACATTTTGTAACTCCTGGAAAGCTAACCCTACGTGTCGTGACAGAGAGAAAAGACCTGATGACCCCTGTTCAGTCAGCGAAGAAAATGGTAAACAGTAGTGGGTGCTTCTGGTGTTTATCTGGTGTTCTTTTTCAGTATATATGTAATACATGTATATCTACACCCACCAACAGTGCAACATATTTCTACACATTAAAAAATGATTGTTTATTCACTCTTAGAGAGGTACGCCAAACACTGGTGTGCCTTGCTACAAAGTCAGAACAGCACGTTCACTAAGTGCCATTCAGAGGTGGATCCTGAGATGTACCATAAGGTACAGCAACGCATTTCTGTTTGACTTTCTTTATTTAAATTTCTTTGTTTAAATTTTGATGAGACAGTAATTCTCTAAAATTTCTTGCTGACTTCTGCAGCGATGTATGTATGCTAGCTGTACCTGTGCCAAGACTGAGGCCTGCCTGTGTGCTGTCTTCTCCTCCTACGCACGAGCTTGTGCATCAAAGGGAGTGATCCTGACAGGTTGGAGAGACAACGTCTGCGGTAAGGATTTCTTTCAATATGTTGTGGTGGAGCTGAGTGATGATTTCTGGAGTTCAATGATCATCTTTCTTTTCATTAGTTAGTCTTAAAAGTATTAAGCAACCCTCATCACATTGTGCACAAACAGATAAATACACAAAGACCTGCCCAGAATCTCAAATCTTCTCGTACAAGCATCAGAGATGCCAGATGACTTGTAAATCACTGGGCTCAAAGCAGCAAACCTGCAGTTCTGACTTCCTGCCTGTGGATGGATGCTCCTGCCGTGAAGGTTCCTACTTAAATGAACATAGCATCTGTGTCCCTATGGCAAAATGTCCCTGCTACCACAATGAAGTCTACATTAAGCCAGGAAAGTCCATCAACATCAAAGATGAGCACTGGTGAGTCAGTTGTTTCCAATTTGGTGACACTGGACTTCAAATTATTTATCTTAAACAAGGGATTTAGCATTATTGTAATGCCTGGATATTAGGGCTGGGCGATATATCGATATTTTAATCAATATCGATATATTTTTTCAAACGCGATATAGCACGAGACCATATCGTTTATATCGATATAGTTCATTTTGCGGTAATATGACTATACATTTCTTCCCTTGAGCCGCCAGTTTGCTTTTATTTCTCCTCTCCCTCTGTCCAGGTCTCCCGCTGCTCGTTGACGTTGTCACGTCAGAGTCTCCAATGACTCCAGAAAAAGTCGCTAGATTTGTCGCTAGTCGCTTTTTGGGAAAAAACAAATCACTAGAGAGTCTGAAAAGTCGCTAAATATAGCGACAAAGTCGCTAAGTTGTCAACACTGGACCACTGATTAGTGTGTCAATAAACAACCGAAGCCAGTGGGGTTAGAGGTGGTGCACAGGTCTTGACCAGTGTGTCAGCTGTTGCAGTGCATTGTGGGATTTGTAGTATCAGTGGTGGGAGTGCTATTTACCGGCGGACCATTAATAATAGACGTATGAAATTATCCGGCCACGGAAAAAATATCGATATATATCGAGTATCGCCATTCAGCTAAAAAATATCGAAATATGACTTTTGGTCCATATCGCCCAGCCCTACTGGATATAAGATTTAAACTATAAAAACTATGTTGTTACTTTGTGTTGCATCTTTGATCTTTGGCATCTTTTTCCACAGTGTGTGCACCAATGGAAAGCTTCATTGCCGCTCCTGGAGACCCCCCTCATCATCAAGTAAGTGTTTTTTTAATTATTACTACACAAAGATTTCAGTTTACATGAATTTTAGATATTAAAATGGTGTTCCTGTCTGTTTCTACAGCATGTCATTCTCCAAAAGTTTACTTCAACTGCTCCACTGCGGGTGTAAGAAAGGTTGGACTGCAGTGTGCTCCAACTTGTTCAAATCTGGACAGCGATGATTGTGTGAGATATTTTTGCCATATAACTCAATCTAATATTAAATTCCTGAATTTAATGATAGATCGTATGTTACACACTGTATAAACTTTTCAGAAAGTTTTTTAACATTATCAGTAATGTTTTTTCTATCTTTGTGATCTTTCTATCTTTCCAGGACTCCACAGAGTGTCAGTCTGGCTGTCTGTGTCCAAGTGGCCTCCTGGATGATGGCAAAGGTTCCTGTGTGAAACAACATGATTGTCCATGCAAGCATAATAAGCATTTTTATGCCCCTGGAGCAAAAATCCCTAACCAATGCAACACCTGGTAGGATCTTGTTTTTAGGCAGATGTATCATGATGAAGAAATATCATCCTATTTGCCTATATACTTGTTTTACTTAATTGCACTGTATTGTTTTTATCTGATACATCTAGTACCTGCAAAGATGGACTGTGGGAGTGCACAAAAAAAACATGTTCAGGAAGTTGCACTATTTATGGGAGTGGTCACTACGTTACATTTGATCAGCGAATATATGGGTTTCCAGGAGAATGTACCTATGTTGCTGTCAAGGTAAACAAAGCATGCCATCCAAATCCAAATGACCCAAATGAATGACTGTGGCCCCAATCACTCTCATTTTCACTCATTCACTACTCGCTATACACCAGCTCACTCAATGGTGAACAGTAAAAAGAGATATAATTGCTGATCATCATCTGTTGAGTTGTTAAAATGTAATTTTTGCATCTATGAAATGTGGAGCATCGCAGTGTGGGATTGTGAGTAGAAAGTAGAGTATTGTGTAGGGATGCACCGAATTGAAAATTTTTGGCCGAAGCCAAAGCCGAATAAAAATCAAACGCTTGGCCGAATACCGAATACCGAATGTGGTTGTTAAGTTTTTCATTATTTTTTTTAAAATATTGCATGAATAAAATACATTTTTAGACATGATTTTTACACTAAATAAATGTTTATTTAATATTCTGACATTTGAATATTCCAGTAGTTTCACATTTATATTTATATATTTATATTTATATTTATATTCATATTTATATTAGTCCTAAATAACGGAGTTCAGAAATATCTATTCTGTAGGCCTTCAAACAAAACCTGCATTAGAAGTGCATTCCCAAAAGAACTAAAGTGCATAAAAGTGGATAAACCCACAACAAATGAATTATTGTCCTTTTGGCACAAGTCTACTTAGTCACAGTAGGCTAATAATGTAAACAGAAGGCTCAAGTAAATTGCAATAAGTGTGCTTGTAACCTCATACACTTATACAGGTACATAACATATCCCAATCCGGACGGAGTGGGGGTGCTGGGACACATAGCTTTCCTCTTTGCTGCTGCAGACGTCTCTCTCTCATACTGAGCATGCTGCTTGGGGTGTTGGGCTTTTAAATGATTAATTAAAGCCGTAGTGCCAAAGGTCTTAGCAGAGGCCCCCCCTCTAGATATTTCGGCTGAGCACTCGCTGCAAAGCACAGCGTGTGCGGTTTGCAGCGGTTTCGTTCTCCGAAACTTTGAAATATCTCCACACTGCCGACATCTTTGTTTATGTTTACCGTGTCACTGCACGTTGTTTGATTGCGTCAGTAAAACACACCGCTAATATTTAATATATATATTGTTGTTGTTTTTCACTCATTCCATCGAATACCGAATGTGGCTTTTTTTGCAATATTCGGCCGAATATATTCGGTTACCGAATATATTCGGTTACTGAATATTCGGTGCATCCCTAGTATTGTGTAGTGTAGTGTAATAGATCAATTTACACAGAATTTGGACACTCCATCAAAATGGCAGACAGTATAGGTGCACTATAGTAAATAGGGAGTGATTTTGGACACAGCTAACAGCTATGCATAACTCATTTTGTCTTTTCAGGCTTAATCTTCCAAAATTCGTGACATTTATAAAATTCTGACATTGCTAATCTTGAACATACGACAATATTATAAAAGCCAATATTTGAAATATTTATATATGTTTATCATCATTCACTTTAGGATAAGTGCTTGTCACAATCACAACATATGAATGCACAGTCGCTGGAGATCCATTACACTTTCATTCGATGTATTAGATATTTTCTACAAACTTAAAGTATTGTGGGCTAGTAAAGCCCAAACTGATCATTGGTGTCTATCTACTATAAAGCAAACACACAAAATGTTTAATGAATTTTTCTCTTTTAAGAACAAATGTGGCAATAAAACAGTCCAGGACAATTTTGGAGTTATCACAGAAAATGTACCATGTGGATCAACAGGAACAACATGCTCCAAAATTGTCAGAATCCAACTGGGGGTAAGTTCTCATACCAACAACTGATATTCAATCTGTGCCTAAAATCTGTCATACTTCAAACTGCCATGTTTACATTATATTGAAAGCTACAATGCTAATCTCCTTAACATTACAGCGAATGGAAATCAAACTATCAAAGGGCAAATATGAAGAGGAGGACCTGGGGCAAGGCACTCAGATTGAGTACAAAATAAGGAGGGTTGGCTTGTATCTGGTGATTGAATCTGCCATTGGTTTGGCAGTGATGTGGGATCGCAAAACAGCTGTTCGCATCCTCCTGGAACCACAGCACAGCGTGAGTCCCGATTTAACTTAAAACTTAATTGTTGTAACAACAATAAATCACAAGATTCAGAGTTACAGTTTTGTTAGGATATACATTTTTTCCTCATCTGCCTCTAGCTACACTGCAGTACGACCGTTTCTCTCTCAAGCCAACAGAGAGAAACTAATGCAGGTCTTTATTACCTGCAGAACTGATTACTGTAACGGTCTACTTTCTGGTCTTTGTAAGAAGAAAATAGCCGCACATCTGTTGACAAGGACTAGAAAGAGAGCTCCCATTGCACCAATTTTGAAGTCTCTGCACTGGCTACCTGTCAGTCTAAGAACTGATTTTATGATCCTTTTATTGGTTTACAAAGCTTATAATAGTTTTGAGACTTGTTTTTAACCTATGAACCCGCTAGGACCCTCAGGTCTTGTCGTAATGGCCTTTTAATCACCCTTATAGTTAGAAGGAAAACCCATGGTGGGGTTCCTTTTTTAAGGGCAAACTCAAGAGCTATCTCTTTAGTCTGGCTTTGACTTCAACCATATTTATTTAGATCATTTTCTACGCATTTTTCAGTACCACAATTGTTTGACTGCACATTCCACCTTCCTCCAATTGGGATTATAGTGAATCATAACATGGAAAGGTTCGGGGACGAGGTTCAAAAATAAAGTATATTAATGTCTGCTTGTTCCTTGTAATGCCAAAGTGTATTGATATTAAATATTGTCCTTTTGGTCTCCTTTTGCCTGGCTGTGCAGGGAAAGGTATGTGGCCTGTGTGGAAATTTTGATGGTGATGGACAGAATGACTTCACCACCAACGGTCAGCTGACAGTGAGCCCGCTGATGGAATTTGCGAACAGCTGGAAAGTGTCAAGCAGCTGCGAGGATGTAACTGAAAATGTTGACTCTTGTGGAAAAAGACCCCATAGACATCCCTGGGCAAAAAAAATGTGCAGCATTATAACTGGTGAAACTTTCAAAGAGTGCCACGAGAAGGTAACGGCAGATTTGTGTTTTAATTCATCACAATTTAAAGTCCCATGGTTGTAAACGTAGCACTTTTTTTTTTTTTAAAAATCTATCATATATTTTGATAACAGGTGGATGCCAATCCATTTTATGAAAACTGTGTGAAAGACTCTTGTGCCTGCGACACTGGAGGAGACTGTGAATGTTTCTGCACAGCGATTGCAGCTTATGCTCAAGCTTGTAGTGACGTTGGTGTGTGCGTTAAATGGAGAACTCCAGATATCTGTCGTAAGTGAACAACACTTTTACTCTTACTGAAGTGATTTTCTCAACCTTTTCTGGCCAATACCATGTTTTTCCCAAAATTCAGCTCATCAGTGCAGAGGAAGAATTGTAATTAATTGTAAACTCATCTATTCATGGACAAGCCCAGTATTTATTTGTATAACAAATATATTCTAATGAAACAAAGGTTGAATATCCTGCAAACAATGATTTACATGATACTTACTACTGTTACTTACTGTTTGATGCCTGTTTAAGTGAGAAAATAACAACAGAAACAGCAAACACATTTGCAAGTGACAGCTGCTAGACAAAATTGAGTGATATATGTGATTATAATGTAGCTAACTGCAACATAATAGGAACTATTTACTTTCTCTTCACTTTCTCCTAACACTACATATACAAGAGACCGCATGGGAGTGAATTTCCTCAGCTCTGTGGATTTATAAAGTAGTCATTCTGCAGTCTGCACTAACCAATGCTTGCAAAGAATCACTGTACAAAAACTCTCTGGTGCTGCCTAGAGGTAGGAGAAATCGTGTCAGTGACGAGGCACAAATGTGAATCGTCCCTGCAATCTTACTGACGCTCAAGCTACGAGAGAAGTTTCTGGGGTAATATCCTTGCTTCCAGCAATTAAAACGCCCCTGTCTAGAGCCAGACACCCCTGTAACAGCAAAGAGCAGTGCAAACATAATTGAACAATTGCACAATTAATGGCACAAGTAATACGCGGCCATTCTAGTCAATGTATCAAACCACACGGGCTCCGCCGTGGTCCGTTTCAGCGTCTCAACGCTCGGCTAAGCGTGAATTACGCGTCTGTTCTATTTTTGACGCTTGACGCAAGCAGCACGCGTCAATTTACACAGACCACCTCGAGCGGGTGGAAGACACACTGCCGGTCGTAAAAACAGACAAACACTAAACTTATTAACTACATAGCATATTTACACATGTAGAAGCATGTTTAGAAGAACATACACCAGGAAAATGGCCAAATCTGAGCAAGTAAACAAAGTCTGGCGGGCTAAACGCTCGCTTCTGAAACGCTCCCGGTGGGGTTTGAAGTCGCGTGCTGGACGGATCAAACGCAACGCTCACGCAAGTGGCGAAATGCATTTGTGCCCCCATTTGTCCGTTTTAGGTTACTGTAATAAATATGGCCACACAAGATGGCAGCCACCGTGTTGTTCGACCCGCGGTATATGTATAAAAAGGCTAAATCTAAGGTGATAAAAACATCATGACTCGTTTCATAAGTATTCAGTATTCATATGTAGTTACTGTTTTATATAACAAAAAGGCCACAGAAGGCTGTGATTTACACCCCGTAGCTGTTCTAATGCCTTAGCAATGATTAGCAGGATGCTACACGTTCCCTGTGTGCCACGGCCACCAGAGTTAATCGCGGCTGTTCTTGTCAATGTTTCAAACCTCACCAGAAGTGTCGTGGTCTGTTTCAGAAGCATCCCCATTAGTGGTGTGCAGATTTTACTGCAAGATTTGATATCGATCCAATACCAAGTAAATACAGGGCCAGTATCTCTGATACCGATACTGATACTTTTTAGTAATTAAGGTGGATGCATCATTAAGTTGCCAAATCTAAATGAATTTTCATGGAATATTGCCACACGACGCTCCTTTTCCTCTCAGCATTCTCCTGCTCTGTCTGCTGCTGGCCGGGTCTGGCTGGCTGAGCCTCTTTGCTTGCTTCTTGCTTGCTTGTCTTGCTGCTGAGTCACGTAATAGTACAACACTAAAACACATGAGGGGAGAGAAACAAACTGTGCCTGCTTCCCACTGTGACAGCAACAGAACTTGAAAGCACCTGACACGGACAGTCAGGTTGCCTCTTTGATGAAACCGCAGCAGTACATACAGGAGAGACACTGAAGCTGAATCGATATTATTACACTGGTATCAATCAATACCAATACCATCATTGGTATAATTGATCATTATCTATATTTTTTCTGCCATTTGGAGTCATTTGAAGAATTTAAATTACAGTTCTCTTTCACTGACTGAAACTTACTACCTACATTATTTGTAGTACAATGTATCATGCCTTGTATCTTTTCTTTCTAGCTGTCTTTTGTGATTACTACAATAACCCAGACGACTGCAAGTGGCACTACCATGCTTGTCACACACCTTGTTACAAGACCTGTTCAAATCCACAAGGAAATTGTAGCAACCCCCTACCCAATCTGGAAGGTAAGAGGCTGATGTCTCACCTTAACTCTGATTAATGTGCTGTTTAAAATTTAGCTGAATTTATGTGATAAGAGATTCAAAGAGTGATTCCACCTTCTCAGCTTCAGTGCCAGAGAGAAATACAATGTGAATAACAATGTTTTTACTGTGAGAAAGCAATAAGATAAGATAAGATAAGATAGACTGTCACAATATACAAGGTGGATTAGAAAAATACCATTAATAAATAAATGGGGGTGCCCTGGTGGCTCAACTGGTAGAGTGAGTTCTACAAAAGGCTGAGTACTTTCTGTAGTGATCCCAACCTGTGATTTATGGACGCTTCCTTTGCTGTATGTCATTCCTCCTCTCTCTCCCTGCTTTCCTGTCTAGAGTCCAGAGTTACCAGTGTATTATTACCAATTACCAAAGTATTATTCTATTATATGTTTGATTATATGATTTTTACAGGCTGTTACCCTGTATGTCCGGAAAATAAGCCCATATTTGATGAGGAGACCAACATGTGTGTAGAGAATTGTACAACTGTTACTACGACTACTGCACCTGAATCATCAACCACAACCACAGAATCAACAACACCATCAACTGTTACTACTACTACACCTGAACCATCAACCACAACCACAGTATCTACAACAACTCCTACAACACCAACTGTATCTACGACTACAACCACAACACCAACCACAACTACAGAATCTACAACACCACCAACTGTTACGACTACTACACCTGAACCATCAACCACAACCACTGTATCTACAACAACTCCTACAACCACTACAACATGTGTATATGGTACAACATGTCAGTGGTCAGAGTGGTATGATGTGCATAACCCACTAAAGGACAAAAATGACATTGAAACTTATGAGAACATCATAGACAGTGGTAAAGAAATATGCAAGAATCCCCAAAAAATTGATTGTAGAGCCGCAGATTATCCTGACGAAGATTTTGATGACTTTTTAAGAAAACGTGGCCAAGTTGTTACTTGTGATGTTAACTATGGTTTGACATGTAGAAGAAATGACCAATACGTCCAGGAAGGGTGCTTCAATTATCAGATCAGAGTATGTTGTAACGTAAAGACATGTATAACCACAACACCAATCACAACTACAGAATCTACAACACCACCAACTGTTACGACCACTACACCTGAACCATCAACCACAACCACAGTATCTACAACAACTCCTACAACACCAACTGTATCTACGACTACAACCACAACACCAACCACAACTACAGAATCTACAACACCACCAACTGTTACGACTACTACACCTGAACCATCAACCACAACCACTGTATCTACAACAACTCCTACAACACCAACTGTATCTATGACTACAACCACAACACCAACCACAACTACAGAATCTACAACACCACCAACTGTTACGACTACTACACCTGAACCATCAACCACAACCACTGTATCTACAACAACTCCTACAACAACTCCTACATGTGTATATGGTACAACATGTCAGTGGTCAGAGTGGTATGATGTGCATAACCCACTAAAGGACAAAAGTGACATTGAAACTTATGAGAACATCATAGACAGTGGTAAAGAAATATGCAAAAATCCCCAAAAAATTGATTGTAGAGCCGCAGATTATCCTGACGAAGATTTTGATGACTTTTTAAGAAAACGTGGCCAAGTTGTTACTTGTGATATTAACTATGGTTTGACATGTAGAAGAGACGACCAATACGTCAAGGAAGGGTGCTTCAATTATCAGATCAGAGTATGTTGTAACGTAAAGACATGTATAACCACAACACCAATCACAACTACAGAATCTACAACACCACCAACTGTTACGACCACTACACCTGAACCATCAACCACAACCACAGTATCTACAACAACTCCTACAACACCAACTGTATCTATGACTACAACCACAACACCAACCACAACTACAGAATCTACAACACCACCAACTGTTACGACTACTACACCTGAACCATCAACCACAACCACTGTATCTACAACAACTCCTACAACACCAACTGTATCTATGACTACAACCACAACACCAACCACAACTACAGAATCTACAACACCACCAACTGTATCTACGACTACTACACCTGAACCATCAACCACAACCACAGTATCTACAACAACTCCTACAACAACTCCTACATGTGTATATGGTACAACATGTCAGTGGTCAGAGTGGTATGATGTGCATAACCCACTAAAGGACAAAAATGACATTGAAACTTATGAGAACATCATAGACAGTGGTAAAGAAATATGCAAAAATCCCCAAAAAATTGATTGTAGAGCCGCAGATTATCCTGAAAAAAATTTTGATGACTATTTAAGAGAAAGTGGGCAAGTTGTTACTTGTGATGTTAACTATGGTTTGACATGTAGAGAAAAGGACCAGCCAAAACGTCCAGGAAAGTGCTTCAACTATCAGATCAGAGTATGTTGTAACGTAAAGACATGTATAACCACAACACCAATCACAACTACAGAATCTACAACACCACCAACTGTTACAACTACTACACCTGAACCATCAACCACAACCACAGTATCTACAACAACTCCTACAACACCAACTGTATCTACGACTACAACCACAGTATCTACAACAACTCCTACAACACCAACTGTACCTACGACTACAACCACAGTATCTACAACTCCTACAACACCAACTGTACCTACGACTACAACCACAGTATCTACAACAACTCCTACAACACCAACTGTATCTACGACAACAACCACAGTATCTACAACAACTCCTACAACACCAACTGTATCTACGACTACAACCACAACACCAACCACAACCACAGAATCTACAACACCACCAACTGTTACAACTACTACACCTGAACCATCAACCACAACCACAGTATCTACAGCAACTCCTACAACACCAACTGTATCTACGACTACAACCACAGTATCTACAACAACTCCTACAACACCAACTGTATCTACGACTACAACCACAGTATCTACAACAACTCCTACAACACCAACTGTACCTACGACTACAACCACAGTATCTACAACAACTCCTACAACAACTCCTACATGTGTATATGGTACAACATGTCAGTGGTCAGAGTGGTATGATGTGCATAACCCACTAAAGGACAAAAATGACATTGAAACTTATGAGAACATCATAGACAGTGGTAAAGAAATATGCAAAAATCCCCAAAAAATTGATTGTAGAGCCGCAGATTATCCTGAAAAAAATTTTGATGACTATTTAAGAGAAAGTGGGCAAGTTGTTACTTGTGATGTTAACTATGGTTTGACATGTAGAGAAAAGGACCAGCCAAAACGTCCAGGAAAGTGCTTCAACTATCAGATCAGAGTATGTTGTAACGTAAAGACATGTATAACCACAACACCAATCACAACTACAGAATCTACAACACCACCAACTGTTACAACTACTACACCTGAACCATCAACCACAACCACAGTATCTACAACAACTCCTACAACACCAACTGTATCTACGACTACAACCACAGTATCTACAACAACTCCTACAACACCAACTGTACCTACGACTACAACCACAGTATCTACAACTCCTACAACACCAACTGTACCTACGACTACAACCACAGTATCTACAACAACTCCTACAACACCAACTGTATCTACGACAACAACCACAGTATCTACAACAACTCCTACAACACCAACTGTATCTACGACTACAACCACAACACCAACCACAACCACAGAATCTACAACACCACCAACTGTTACAACTACTACACCTGAACCATCAACCACAACCACAGTATCTACAACAACTCCTACAACACCAACTGTATCTACGACTACAACCACAGTATCTACAACAACTCCTACAACACCAACTGTATCTACGACTACAACCACAGTATCTACAACAACTCCTACAACACCAACTGTACCTACGACTACAACCACAGTATCTACAACAACTCCTACGACCACTACAACATGTGTATATGGTACAACATGTCAGTGGTCAGAGTGGTATGATGTGCATAACCCACTAAAGGACAAAAATGACATTGAAACTTATGAGAACATCATAGACAGTGGTAAAGAAATATGCAAAAATCCCCAAAAAATTGATTGTAGAGCCGCAGATTATCCTGAAAAAGATTTTAATGACTATTTAAGAGAAAGTGGGCAAGTTGTTACTTGTGATGTTAACTATGGCTTGACATGTAGAGAAAAGGACCAGCCAAAAAGTCCAGGAAAGTGCTTCAACTATCAGATCAGAGTATGTTGTAACGTAAAGACATGTATAACCACAACACCAATCACAACTACAGAATCTACAACACCACCAACTGTTACGACTACTACACCTGAACCATCAACCACAACCACAGTATCTACAACAACTCCTACAACACCAACTGTATCTACGACTACAACCACAGTATCTACAACAACTCCTACAACACCAACTGTATCTACGACTACAACCACAGTATCTACAACTCCTACAACACCAACTGTACCTACGACTACAACCACAGTATCTACAACAACTCCTACAACACCAACTGTATCTACGACAACAACCACAGTATCTACAACAACTCCTACAACACCAACTGTATCTACGACTACAACCACAGTATCTACAACAACTCCTACAACACCAACTGTATCTACGACTACAACCACAGTATCTACAACAACTCCTATGATCACTACAACATGTGTATATGGTACAACATGTCAGTGGTCAGAGTGGTATGATGTGCATAACCCACTAAAGGACAAAAGTGACATTGAAACTTATGAGAACATCATAGACAGTGGTAAAGAAATATGCAAAAATCCCCAAAAAATTGATTGTAGAGCCGCAGATTATCCTGACGAAGATTTTGATGACTTTTTAAGAAAACGTGGCCAAGTTGTTACTTGTGATGTTAACTATGGTTTGACATGTAGAGAAAAGGACCAGCCAAAACGTCCAGGAAAGTGCTTCAACTATCAGATCAGAGTATGTTGTAACGTAAAGACATGTATAACCACAACACCAATCACTACAGAATCTACAACACCACCAACTGTTACGACTACTACACCTGAACCATCAACCACAACCACAGTATCTACAACAACTCCTACAACACCAACTGTATCTACGACTACAACCACAGTATCTACAACAACTCCTACAACACCAACTGTATCTACGACTACAACCACAGTATCTACAACAACTCCTACAACACCAACTGTACCTACGACTACAACCACAGTATCTACAACAACTCCTACAACACCAACTGTATCTACGACTACAACCACAGTATCTACAACAACTCCTACAACACCAACTGTATCTACGACTACAACCACAGTATCTACAACAACTCCTACAACACCAACTGTATCTACGACTACAACCACAACACTAACCACAACCACAGAATCTACAACACCACCAACTGTTACAACTACTACACCTGAACCATCAACCACAACTACAGAATCAACAACACCATCAACTGTTACTACTACTACACCTGAACCATCAACCACAACCACAGTATCTACAACAAGTCCTACAACCACTACAACATGTGTATATGGCACAACATGTCAGTGGTCAGAGTGGTATGATGTGCATAACCCACTAAAGGACAAAAGTGACATTGAAACTTATGAGAACATCATAGACAGTGGTAAAGAAATATGCAAAAATCCCCAAAAAATTGATTGTAGAGCCGCAGATTATCCTGACGAAGATTTTGATGACTTTTTAAGAAAACGTGGCCAAGTTGTTACTTGTGATGTTAACTATGGTTTGACATGTAGAGAAAAGGACCAGCCAAAACGTCCAGGAAAGTGCTTCAACTATCAGATCAGAGTATGTTGTAACGTAAAGACATGTATAACCACAACACCAATCACAACTACAGAATCTACAACACCACCAACTGTTACGACTACTACACCTGAACCATCAACCACAACCACAGTATCTACAACAACTCCTACATTCACTACAACTGTACCTACTACTACAACCACAACGCCAGCCACAACCACAGAATCTACAACACCCTCAACTGTATCAACAACCACAACTGAAACGACAACCACAACTGAATTGCCAGTGGTCACTGGTCCCACACAGACACCCGTACCAACTGCTTCTCAAGGTGTCATTACAAATACATCATCAACAACATCCACAACCCTGCATGTATCACCATCATCATCTACTACAACAGAAGCACCAACCACAACCACAAGGTCTACACCATCACCACCACCTGAATCCACTACAACTGTACCTACTACTACAACCACAACGCCAACCACAACCACAGTATCTACAACAACTCCTACAACACCAACTGTATCTACGACTACAACCACAGTATCTACAACAACTCCTACAACACCAACTGTATCTACGACTACAACCACAGTATCTACAACAACTCCTACAACACCAACTGTACCTACGACTACAACCACAGTATCTACAACAACTCCTACAACACCAGCTGTATCTACGACTACAACCACAGTATCTACAACAACTCCTACAACACCAACTGTATCTACGACTACAACCACAGTATCTACAACAACTCCTACATCACCAACTGTATCTACGACTACAACCACAACACTAACCACAACCACAGAATCTACAACACCACCAACTGTTACAACTACTACACCTGAACCATCAACCACAACTACAGAATCAACAACACCATCAACTGTTACTACTACTACACCTGAACCATCAACCACAACCACAGTATCTACAACAACTCCTACAACCACTACAACATGTGTATATGGCACAACATGTCATTGGTCAGAGTGGTATGATGTGCATAACCCACTAAAGGACAAAAGTGACATTGAAACTTATGAGAACATCATAGACAGTGGTAAAGAAATATGCAAAAATCCCCAAAAAATTGATTGTAGAGCCGCAGATTATCCTGACGAAGATTTTGATGACTTTTTAAGAAAACGTGGCCAAGTTGTTACTTGTGATGTTAACTATGGTTTGACATGTAGAGAAAAGGACCAGCCAAAACGTCCAGGAAAGTGCTTCAACTATCAGATCAGAGTATGTTGTAACGTAAAGACATGTATAACCACAACACCAATCACTACAGAATCTACAACACCACCAACTGTTACGACTACTACACCTGAACCATCAACCACAACCACAGTATCTACAACAACTCCTACAACACCAACTGTATCTACGACTACAACCACAGTATCTACAACAACTCCTACAACACCAACTGTATCTACGACTACAACCACAGTATCTACAACAACTCCTACAACACCAACTGTACCTACGACTACAACCACAGTATCTACAACAACTCCTACAACACCAACTGTATCTACGACTACAACCACAGTATCTACAACAACTCCTACTACGACTACAACCACAGTATCTACAACAACTCCTACAACACCAACTGTATCTACGACTACAACCACAACACTAACCACAACCACAGAATCTACAACACCACCAACTGTTACAACTACTACACCTGAACCATCAACCACAACTACAGAATCAACAACACCATCAACTGTTACTACTACTACACCTGAACCATCAACCACAACCACAGTATCTACAACAAGTCCTACAACCACTACAACATGTGTATATGGCACAACATGTCAGTGGTCAGAGTGGTATGATGTGCATAACCCACTAAAGGACAAAAGTGACATTGAAACTTATGAGAACATCATAGACAGTGGTAAAGAAATATGCAAAAATCCCCAAAAAATTGATTGTAGAGCCGCAGATTATCCTGACGAAGATTTTGATGACTTTTTAAGAAAACGTGGCCAAGTTGTTACTTGTGATGTTAACTATGGTTTGACATGTAGAGAAAAGGACCAGCCAAAACGTCCAGGAAAGTGCTTCAACTATCAGATCAGAGTATGTTGTAACGTAAAGACATGTATAACCACAACACCAATCACAACTACAGAATCTACAACACCACCAACTGTTACGACTACTACACCTGAACCATCAACCACAACCACAGTATCTACAACAACTCCTACATTCACTACAACTGTACCTACTACTACAACCACAACGCCAGCCACAACCACAGAATCTACAACACCCTCAACTGTATCAACAACCACAACTGAAACGACAACCACAACTGAATTGCCAGTGGTCACTGGTCCCACACAGACACCCGTACCAACTGCTTCTCAAGGTGTCATTACAAATACATCATCAACAACATCCACAACCCTGCATGTATCACCATCATCATCTACTACAACAGAAGCACCAACCACAACCACAAGGTCTACACCATCACCACCACCTGAATCCACTACAACTGTACCTACTACTACAACCACAACGCCAACCACAACCACAGTATCTATAACAACTCCTACAACACCAACTGTATCTACGACTACAACCACAGTATCTACAACAACTCCTACAACACCAACTGTATCTACGACTACAACCACAGTATCTACAACAACTCCTACAACACCAACTGTACCTACGACTACAACCACAGTATCTACAACAACTCCTACAACACCAGCTGTATCTACGACTACAACCACAGTATCTACAACAACTCCTACAACACCAACTGTATCTACGACTACAACCACAGTATCTACAACAACTCCTACAACACCAACTGTATCTACGACTACAACCACAACACTAACCACAACCACAGAATCTACAACACCACCAACTGTTACAACTACTACACCTGAACCATCAACCACAACTACAGAATCAACAACACCATCAACTGTTACTACTACTACACCTGAACCATCAACCACAACCACAGTATCTACAACAAGTCCTACAACCACTACAACATGTGTATATGGCACAACATGTCAGTGGTCAGAGTGGTATGATGTGCATAACCCACTAAAGGACAAAAGTGACATTGAAACTTATGAGAACATCATAGACAGTGGTAAAGAAATATGCAAAAATCCCCAAAAAATTGATTGTAGAGCCGCAGATTATCCTGACGAAGATTTTGATGACTTTTTAAGAAAACGTGGCCAAGTTGTTACTTGTGATGTTAACTATGGTTTGACATGTAGAGAAAAGGACCAGCCAAAACGTCCAGGAAAGTGCTTCAACTATCAGATCAGAGTATGTTGTAACGTAAAGACATGTATAACCACAACACCAATCACAACTACAGAATCTACAACACCACCAACTGTTACGACTACTACACCTGAACCATCAACCACAACCACAGTATCTACAACAACTCCTACATTCACTACAACTGTACCTACTACTACAACCACAACGCCAGCCACAACCACAGAATCTACAACACCCTCAACTGTATCAACAACCACAACTGAAACGACAACCACAACTGAATTGCCAGTGGTCACTGGTCCCACACAGACACCCGTACCAACTGCTTCTCAAGGTGTCATTACAAATACATCATCAACAACGTCCACAACCCTGCATGTATCACCATCATCATCTACTACAACAGAAGCACCAACCACAACCACAAGGTCTACACCAACACCACCACCTGAATCCACTACAACTGTACCTACTACTACAACCACAACGCCAACCACAACCACAGAGTCTACAACAACACCAACTGTACCTACGACTACAACCACAGAATCTACAACACCATCAACTGTATCAACAACCACAACTGAAGCACCAACCACAACCACAAGGTCTACACCATCACCACCACCTGAATCCACTACAACTGTACCTACTACTACAACCACAACGCCAACAACAACCACAGAGTCTACAACAACACCAACTGTACCTACGACTACAACCACAGAATCTACAACACCATCAACTGTATCAACAACCACAACTGAAGCACCAACCACGACCACAAGGTCTACACCATCACCACCACCTGAATCCACTACAACTGTACCTACTACTACAACCACAACGCCAACAACAACCATTTGCGGTGATTGGAATGTAACAGTAAGAATCTTTATGTACCTAGCACACTGAAATGTATTCTGTTTTATGTTATTCTACGAGCAAATTTAATAACCCTGTACATTTAGCCATAAGAACAAAATAAGCTTGTATGGAAAACAAAAAAAAACTTTTTCTTCTCTATTTACATCAGCAAAATGAGACCTTCTTTTTGTGTAACTGCACCATGGCCAGATGCATTGAGAACAATACAATTGAAATAGTCCCATATGAATGTCCACCGCTTGAAAACATCACCTGTCAAAATGGAAAGAAACCAGTCCTTGTTTATGATGAGTACCACTGCTGCCAACAATACCACTGTGACTGTAAGCCATTCTGTTTATAAAAAGTGACGTTTTAGTGAATGACATTTTATTGACCCATATGTTTATCTTAAATACATTATATATTTTTAACTTTTTTTTCCTTTTTTTTAGGTGTGTGTGAAGGCTGGGGAGATCCTCATTACATTACATTTGATGGACTCTACTACAGTTATCAAGGAAACTGTACCTACGTCTTGATGGAAGAGATTGAGCCAAAATATAACTTGAACATTCACATTGACAATGTCTTTTGTGATCCCAATGAACGTGTTTCCTGCCCTCGATCTATAATTATTACATATGGAATACAGGTTTTTAAACTGAAGAATCATAACGTCATCGGAAGAGTAAATTTGGAGGTAAAACATGATGAGGCCACGTGTGTCTCATTCTATGTTTCAAAAAATGTCTCCAAAAAAATCGAGTAGATTATTACTGCCTGTACAGCCCACATTTCCATGGATCAACTGTTATTTAAGCATGTCTTACAGTGTTATTGATTTCTCTCATCATATTTATTTATTTTTTTACCTATAGGCATTGAAAGATGATGTACGTTTAAAATTACCTTATTCACATAGAGGTGTTAAGGTCATGAATTCTGGCATTACCATGGTGTTCGAGATCCCTTATCTGAAAGTGGTCATTACATTTGGAATAAATGGCTTTAGTATCACTCTTCCATATCAACGCTTTGGCAGAAACACACAGGGCCACTGTGGTAAGAATATTGCCATTCCAATAGCCATATTGGTAAATATGTCATTTATAAACCTAATCCTGTTATGCTTCTGTATTGTCAGGAACATGCAACAACAACCAGGCTGATGACTGCATGTTGCCAAAAGGCAAACTGGTGGAAAGTTGTGCTGTAATGGCTGACTATTGGCCTGCAAAAGACCATCCCGACTGCACAATTCCACATGCATTACCCACCATTGAACCCACTGAACCACCAATTCCAAGTCCATGCAAGCAAGACAACATATGTAATCTGCTTAATAGCAGGTAGTTCACATTCAATTCCCATATCTATGATATAAAGCTGTTATAGGGCAATAGCTTTACAATTCTGTCAAAGCATGGACAATGTTTTTGAATCACAGTTTTATCTTTTTGTTTTTCACAGTGTCTTTGCAAAGTGCCATCCCTTTGTCTCTCCTGAAAAATTCTACAAAGGTTGTGTTTATGATAGCTGCCATGTTTCCAACCGATCAATAGAGTGCACAAGTTTGCAGTCTTATGCTGCTGCCTGTGCTCAGGAAGGGGTCTGCATTCACTGGAGGAACTACACAGCACTGTGTTGTAAGCAACCATTCATTATTCATTTATTATTTTAACATTACATTTCTGGGCATGCTGAAAGGCTGTAAATTGTACATTTTTGTATTGTCTTACAGTATAGGCAGTATGTATGTGAAATAACAATTATATTGGGGTTTCTTCATTAATAGCAAGTGACTGCCCATCAGACAAAGTTTACAAGCCATGTGGCCCTGCAGAACAGCCAACCTGTGAAGACATGTAAGTTGTAATGAAAAGGAAGTGTACTGGTTTTAAGTTTTATTGTTTACATAAGCATTTACACAAGACTATTATATGGCTAATTGCTATAATGGAAATATTTTAGTTGTAAGAAAAAAAATGAAGAGTAGTATTTTTGAACCCAGTATTTTTGAACCCAGTGTATTAGTTTAGTTTCCTCCATATTTTACCAGATCTCTTTGCTGCTTTTGTAATTGTCCCTATCCCTAAGGACATGGCCTTGATCATTCTTCTGTAAAAATTGTAATAATAAATGTTATTCGTTGTTTGTTTTATCACTAAAAATAACTGTGACTTTGAGATCTGAAAGAATACCATTAATGTTCTTTCTTGGTGATATTATAATATTACAGTCCTGAGGAACTCACTATGAACTTCACTACTGAGGGCTGCTTTTGTCCTGAAGGAAAGAAACTCTTCAACAGAGAGTCTGGCATATGTGTTGAAAAGTGTGGTAAGTGTGCAGTATTTCCTCTAGCTATATAATTTGCCTGAATCTATAGAGCTTTAACCACATGGTGATGGCTTTAGCTCAACCAGCATCAAAGCTCAAAGTTGGTAGAAAGAGTTGGCTATTAATGATAGAATCTGTCATTTCATGGTTTCTCCATGACATGTACTGTGTAATCATTGAAGTTTCATTGTGCAAGACATTCAACATCAGATCAGCGATTATCTGAGGTTTTGTTCACAGTCCCATTTAATGATGTAATATAACATAACAAAGTTGCCATTACTGTGGTGAGATCTCACCTTTTAAACCCACCTACAGTGCTACATTTACATTACATTGAGTCATTTAGCTGACGCTTTTATCCAAAGCGACTTCAAAAAGGGAAACAATGAAGGTACAATGTGACAAGGACATGTTGCACCAATTACTATTTGCATAGAAACAAGTGACAGTTGGGGAAGGGGGATAGATTTAGCAAGTCCAGCTGTTGGTAGTGCTAGAAGAGGAGGCACTGGGATGAAGAGTTGGGTCTTAAGGAGTTTTTTTAAGGTAGAGCGTGGCGCCCCTGATCTGGTAGAAACTGGTAGAACATTCCACCAACAGGGAACAACAGATGAGAAGAGTTTGGATTGCCCTGAGCGTACTAATGTCATACACTGGAGGAGTGTAATGGCTGAAGGGCATTCAAGTAAGTGGATGCAGATGCAGAGCTAGAGATACTTTGTAGGCAAGCATTAGCAATTTGAATTTAATGGTAGCCAGTGGAGCTCGCTGAGCAGCAGGGTAACGTGCCCTTTTGGGCTGATTGAAGACGAGGTGTGCCGCCGCGTTGTGGGTCATCTGAAAGGATTACATTGTGCAGGCTGGGAGGCCCATAAGGTGGGCATTGCAGTAACCAAGTCACAAGATGACCACAGCCTGTATCAGGAGTTGGGTACCATATTGAGTCAGGTAATGCCTGCGTTTTCTTATGTTGTAAAGTGCATCAGCGGCTGTCCATCAGAAGTTTAGTTAGTAGTCAGTAGTTTTATGTTATTTTTTCTCCTCAATGTACAAAAAACAAACACAGGCTACTTTCATCTGTCTAAGGTGGTGGTAAAGAACTGTTATTAATCCAAACAGTCAGTCAAACTGTTCACTTTGACAAGACCACTGCAGTAATGGTGGCATTTGTAGAGAGTGCAACACATTAATCAGCCAGCAGATCGTCCTACAATAATAATTGTGTTCCAACAGGATGTCTTGATCCTGATGGCATTCCTCGTGCGGTGAGCTACATCTTCTATTTAATCAATTCATTTCCTAACTTGTGTTGTTTACTTGCAAGAGACAATTAAGTCATTGATGTGGTTTGCTCTTTCAGTTTAATGAGACATTTCACTACAAATGCCAAAACTGCACCTGCGATGAGTCCACCAAGACTGTTACATGCAAGCCTAAGATGTGCCCAGCACCAACTCTAGAAAAGTGCAGTGGTCCCGGGTATGTCCTCATCAACCAAACTAATCCATCGGATCCCTGCTGTCCTACCCCTGTTTGCCGTAAGACACAACATCAGTGCACATTTGTCTTTTAACATTTTCATGACTATTTGCTGATGGTGATTTTTGAATATGGCTCTGAATAATAACTGTTTTATCATCTCCAAAGAATGTCAGAGTAACACTTGTAAGATCAACAACATGAAATGTCCAGTTGGATCGATTCCGATTCTCAGTGTTCTTGAGGGAAAATGCTGTCCAGAATATACATGTGGTGAGCTCATTCATTCATAGTTTTAATTCATGTGACAAATAATGACCACAATGACACCTGATATCCATTGTTATGAATCATGTCATACTCTTTTCTAGAACCTAAAAGAGTTTGTGTCTACAACGACATTGAATACCAGGTAAAGAAGAAAACGCTTTTATAATTTGACATCTGGTGCCCGATCGAATGGCCAAAAGACAAATATCAGTATTTTCTCTTTGCATTTGCTAGCCTGGTTCTTCAGTTCCTGGGAATAAATGTCAGAATTGCACCTGTACCAGTGCAGTGGACCCCAAATCAAAACAATTGAAAGTACAATGTGAGCGTCAGCAATGTGAAAAAACTTGTAAAAGGGTGAGCAAGATCACATTATTCTCATATACACCATATGCAATGCAGCTTATTTTCATCAGAATATGTTCACTGGGAAGATAAACTGCAACTTAAGTCCTCTCTTTCTCTCAGGGGTATGATTATGTGGAAACTACATCAGATGAATGCTGCGGTAAATGTGTACAGACACACTGTGTCCTCAGTGTTAATACTACCATGCATCTCTTGAAGGTAAGTTGGATCATCAAAATTTGGTGTGACTTCACATGTTCATAATTAAAAGTTTATATTTTAGATAGTATTAGTATTTTAATTATTATGTGTGTATCTTAGCTTATGTGTATGTGTGTCTGGGTGTTTATTCATTGTCCTTACTGATCTCCAGCAAGGACAAACATGGTCACCACCTGAGGATAAGTGTCAACGTTACACCTGCGATAAGAGCGGTGAGACTTTGACAACAACCAGTTCATACACTGTCTGTCCGCCATTCCAGCAGAGCAACTGCCAACCTGTAAGTATCGACAAATTTTAACAGCTCTGGACTGACTCTGGTGTCTTCGAGAACATGCATTAAAACAAAGTGTGTTGCTTTTGTCTATTTTCCTCTTATAGGACACAATTCAGACTGCAGCGAATGGCTGTTGTAAAATTTGTAAGTATGATATTTAGTTTACTTTCAGATAGAAGGTACTTCAGTGAAAAAAAGCTAACTGTGTACCTCTTTTGAAAAGGTGTGGAGAAGGAGAAGGCCTGCAAGTTAGTACCCATGAAAACCCGTATAAGGAGCAGCACCTGTCAGTCAAAGGAGGAGGTAGACATGCCATATTGTGAAGGATCCTGCAACACTTTCACCAAGTAAGAATGATGTTAATATTTCTCATTCCACTGGATAGTCATGTTTTGTGTGCACAGAATTTGAGTATATCAATCATATCAATCAATCCTGACCTGCTTTTTTCAGGTACTCTGAAGCAGCAGCTGCTATGCAGCATTCCTGCTCCTGCTGTAAGGAGATGCGCTTCAGCAATCGCACTGTTGACTTGGAGTGTTCGGATGGAAAGGTGGTTCCCTACACATACATGCATGTGGAGGAGTGTAGCTGTCACCACACAGACTGCACCAAAACTGCTGGACAACATGCTCGCAGGAGGCGAAGCTTCACACTTATGTAATCAGATATATGTCATCGCATTAATGGATGTGGGATTTAAATTTTTCTTCTCATACAGTCTTCAACAATCAACAAATCAACAATCTCTCACAAAGTAATCACCGCTGTAGAGAGTATTTATCATTTCAAATAAAAATATGCAACTCAGTTTTATGTCTCATCTCCTTTATTTTCTCCTTTGTGCCACATATGTATTGTAGGAGTTAGACATGTACTGTTATTATTTTTGTCATTGTTATAATTATAGATATAATTACTAAATATAATAGATATAATACTATTATAACTAAACAGAAATTATGTAATTATTAATACTGCTTTAATTGTTATTTATTGATTTCACAAGGTTACAGCTTTTGCCATTTACAGCTCTATAAATACCACTGTTAGCAAAAAAATACATTTTCTTTTGTGAGTTAAATGAAGACTAGTATTTTGTATTAAATAAAACAAGGTTTGAAGCTGAATAATAAATAAAAGGATATGTTGAGATATTAATAAAATTACAACGTCCCACGTTGGGCGCCACGTGTTCGATCCCGAGTTTCCCCTGTACAGGTGGTACTGGTCCAGCTCTCCGTTAGCCTCTCCACCACCTGCTGTAACCTCTGAAGGTGTTCTTCTTCAGTGTCGTCTGTGATGAAAACGTCGTCGATGTAGATGGTCACTCCAAGGTCCTTCAGGGCGTCCATCACAGCTGCTTGGAAGACATTCGGGGAGTTCTTGTACCCCTGTGGCAGACGTTGCCATACATAGGCTCTGCCCTTATGGGTGAATGCTGTTTTCCCCTGCGACTGCTTAGCCAACCTTAAGGAAAAGAATCCATTCGCCAGATCAATGCAAGATTTGTATTTCTTGACCTGTAGGGTCTTCAGTGCACCTTGTGGGTTGATTAGACTTGCTCTGTTAGCTACCATTCGCCGGTTAAGGGCCTTAAAGTTGATCACTGGCCTCCAACCGCCTCCGGCTGCCACTGGTTTCTTTACTGCTTGGATAGGGCTGTTGGTGATCGGATTTGGTTCTTCTCAAATGATTTCCAGAGCACTAAGTTCTCTCACTATTTTATCCATTTCCTCCACCGCTTCTGGATTTAGCGGGTACTGTCGCACTGGTGGATGCACTCCTCCTTCGATGACATGGACATATTTGAGTCCTAGGTCCCCACAATCATTCTTGAATCTGGCCACCGTTGCTTTGAAGATTATCTGCTTCAGTCTCTCTTTCCCGACTGGGGAAAAGTCACTTTCTTTCAGTTTTTGCGCCGTGGTCGCTGCCACATCCACCACTTTGTACCATTTCTCGCTCAGGGTTTCATCCGGAGCTGGTGCTAGTCTTACCACTCTGGATTGCAGCTTGTCCAACCGGCACCTTAATGATCTCCGCAGTCTTTTTGGTTCGTGGAGCTCTCTCAGATCCTGGGTGGTAATGAGGTTGTAGGGACCTTTTAACCATACTATGCCCTTCCAGATCCCGAACGGCATTCTGTCTAGTTTTCCATTGGCCAGTCTGATCCTTATGTGTCCTCTTGTTTCAAGGCTTTTGCGGGTCATGGACACTTCTGCCCCGGAGTCCACGAGGTAGGGTTCCCCATCCACTTTAGCGTAGATGTTATCTCCCACCCAGTAGGCATTCCATAAGGTGACCCGCGCCTTGGACGCCATTACTTCTTCTGCCCCCGAGCCGTCGCCAGACGGGTCTCCCGGAGGGCTTGTTTCTGTTCTGGGGTCAGCTTGTTATATTCTTCCGGGGGCAGGAACCCTCCTTTCTTAGCAGCGGGTTTCGTTTGCGGTGTTGGTCCCTGCTGGGTCCTCGGCTGAGAGGTCCCTGAGTTGGTTTGGGCCTTTGGCTGAGAGGACCCTGCGTTGTTTTGAGCCCTCGACTGAAAGGATCCTGAGTTGGTTTGGGCCCTTGGTTGAGTCCCTTGCTGTTTTTGTTCCTTCTTTCTCCTGGCCTCGAAGTACTGCTGCTCCAGGTCCCAACTCCTTACTGCGGCGTCCATTTGAGGAACTGTAGTGCCGTCTACTGGCATCCTTATGAAATGGAGCTCCCCATTCCTTTTGGCCGTTACCATCCTCAGGGCTTTCACATATCGTTGTGGGGTTATCACCTGGTAGGTGGTGGACGGCGTACTAGGGGAGTCTCGCTCCGCTGGTCACTATCACGCGCCTGGTAGCTTCTGGTTCCCCGAGCTTCCAGGCCTGCCGATCTAAGACCTCCTGCTTGTACTCTGCTCCAGCCCTGCCTACCAGATCCTTTCTGAAGGTGCCGTTGTAAATCTTCAGGTTGCCGTCGGTGAAGACCAATAGCCCATCCCCGTCGACCTCCCAAGGGCTTCCGATCCAATGGTAAACTTTAAGCCCCCCTTGACTGGGGATCTTGAGGGTTTCGGCGGGGAGTGGGTTCAACGGTGGAATATGATCATCTTCTCCGGCTTCGAACCCCCTAGGGGTCCTCTCGGTCTTCCCCTTACTCCTGTCTATCGGCGGGGAGTTCAGTTCCCCCTTTGTATTTTTTGTCTTAGCCTTCTTTTTCCTTAGGTCCGATGCTCCCATGGTTTGGTAGCTAGTACCTGCGCCTAGGAGCTCCCACTGCCTTTCCAAGTGTTTCTTCTGTTCTTCGGACCTCCTTATTATCTTTTTTAGCGTCTCGAACATGGGGGAAGCATTATTAGCCAAGGCTGATGGGAGATTCAGGTTTTGTATTGGGGTAAGGTAACCCCCTCCGATCTCGCTCTCATCCTCCTCTCCCTTATCGGGACCGAGCCCGTCTTTGGTCCCGGGGTCAATGTCTGAGTCTGAATCCGAGTCTGAGCCCAAGTCTGTGCCCGAGTCTGAGCTGGAGCTGCCTGACCCTTGGGTGGTTTTCATGCTCCCACTTGGGCCGTGGCCGTCGCTTTCCTCCTCCTCGTCCCCCACAAGGCTCCGAACCTCTTCTTCAGTACTCAATGCTCGGAGGAGGGTTCCCCTGTTGTGCAGTCTGGCTCTTAGCTGGACATGTTCTCTATATTGACTGGCGGCTTTGGTGTGTGCTGGGTCTTCAAGGACATAGTCCACCCCCAGCACCACAGCTGTCATTTTCACTATAGGATCATATTTCGCGGTTGGGCTTATGATAGCAGTGATCGGGCTTCCACTCCATTTATCCAGTGTTTCTATCCACCACTCTAACCAGTGTTTGATGTCCTTTTTGGATTTTACTTCCGTGGGGTTTCGCATGATCATTATCGCTTGGCCGTCCATGAGTTGAGTCGCGTAGTAGTACCCGTCTCCAGTCATGGCCTCAGCCACCTCTCGTTCCACCTGGTCTTGTGTTTTCCCCTCAGCATAGCTTATGAAATGCTGAAGAGTCGCTTTACTCCACGTTTGGAGTCCGTCCCCATACAGCATGATTCGGTGTGGTGTTTTGTGTTCAACTGGTTGCACACTGGGTTCTTCTTCTTCATCCTTTTGATCAGCCATTTGGTCAACTCGGTTCGGCGTCTGTGGTCCCGCAGGTCCTGCGGCCTCCGCCATTGCCGTTCCTTTGTCTTTGTCGTTCGAGTCGTCTGCTCCCCAAAGCCTCCCTTAGTACCTCGGGTCAGGGATGAGTCGCAGACTGGTTGGGCTATTCAGCGCCGTTTCTGGGGTACAGCTTGGCTGTCCTGGTCGGCCGCTCTGTCTCCCGCTCCTCCTTGAGGATCCTGGCGGGCAGGTGACTCAGCTTTTCCCACTGGTCACCCAGCAGCACTGCCGTTCTGCAGCGCTGCTAGTCCGGGACGCTCGGGCGGTTGCTCTCTCCGCTGCACGCTCCTCTCTGCCGCACACCGGCTCTTTCTCAGGTCGTCTCACACGAACAGCAGTGGATTCCTCAGACAGCAACTCTCTTCCGCTGGGGTCCCTCCCCTCCTCCGCTGGGGTTCTTCCTGAGGCCCGATGAATCTTCTTCGTCGAGCCCCACGTTGGGCGCCACGTGTTCGATCCCGAGTTTCCCCTGTACAGGTGGTACTGGTCCAGCTCTCCGTTTAAAGGGTCCGATCCTCAAGCCCGTGGGAATTACCCAGTCGGGTCTAGTCAGAGGACTGTTTAAGCTGGTGGCGAGGAGACACGCCTAGCTTCTAACTGCCTTCATCCGAACGTCTACCCTGCTTGCTCTAGCATAGCACCTGACCGAATAGCCCTAGAGTCAAATACTACCCCAGCCACACCCGTTAACTCTCCTCTAAATGATCGTGGTACTTGTTATGGTTGCTAGGATAATTTTTAGTGGCTTGGACAGTAAGCCCCAAGGGTCTGTTAATTTCGTGGGCTAGAGTAACCTGTTAGAACCCTTCCAAGATGTTGGACATACTATACCTGATAATTACACCCTTCAGAGATACTACAAATTCAATGTCCACAATTTAACCTTAACTGCATTTGAAATATTTATTGCAAAATTAAGCGAGGGCAAGCATACAGCATAAATTGATTCAAATTGATTGGTTACTTCCACTAATGATTTCTCATATTACTAATTCCACACCACTTCCTCATTCGCCTCCCTTCCCAGCCTAGTTACTTCATTCATTATTTCAACATGATTTACTTTTAGCTTTCTAGTTTAATTCATTTTCTTATATTTTCGTATTAATCAACAGTAATTCAATCACATTTCTTTTCCAATGGTACATTAATCACAACGTTTCAACGTTGCATTACTCACCCACTCAGATGGAGAGTCCCTAAATGTCCGGTTGTATAACTTCTATTAACACTTAATGATGGGAAAGTTCATTGTTGCCTGTTCTCAGGTTTACAACCGAGTAGTCCCTTATTTCCCACCTGACAGTGGGACCTTCCATTCCTCACCTTTAAGGTCAATGAGTGTCTCACTCTTGACTTACCACTGCTCCAAAAGATTAGGGATCTCAACTTACTTGACAGTATCCAGACTTTTTGGGGTTCTAATGCTCAGTACACATAGTAAAATAAAATATATTCTCTATACTCTACATACTGTACACACTGTTTTACCTCATATCACATCGCCAATCTTAATGAACACTTACATTACAGGCAAGACGTGCCATATTATGTACTGTAGTTCCTGTTCTAAATGAAAGAACAGAATACAGTTAACATTTCTTAATCTTAACTTAATTATCTCACTAAACCTGCGAAAAAAGGTACAAAATAAGTCTTCAAAAAAATATATCTCATCTCACAATGCTAATATTAAATTCAGACACATAACACATGCAAAGTACAAATGATGCTAAGATATTACAAGCCATGAAAAAAATTGCAAATTACATGCACAGAAATATAGTTACTGTCTTTGAAGACACTCCTGTGTCTATCCAGAGAGACATGATGACGGTGACAGTCATTGGATATGAGGCCCCACAGTTTCTCTCTGACGCTGTGATCCTGTTGATGAATAAAGAACAATAAAATTACTCAGAACAGAGCTGTAGTACTGATGACAGACTGTCCATGACACATTTCAAACTCTATTTACATTGTGTACTCAACTCAGTTTGGGGATTTGTAATCGGTACCTGTTTTTACATTTGTAAATATCTTCTGCGTAACACAAAGATACATTCGCTTTGTATTTTACCACAATGGCTCATTAGTCACACCCAGAAGTTACTTTCCTGGCTCTGTATGAAATGTCAAGTCATCTTCAAGCACCTCCTTAATTAGAGTAAACATTTATCTTTTATTACATAGAAAGGTAGACAGTACTAGTAGGTTTAGTGTCATTAGTATCAGGAAGCATTTATTTTTAATATTTGTTTTTTGTGTAGTTTAATTTAATGGTTATTTTTGCCATATATAGGTTATTAATCTAGTTTTAACTGCATTCAACACACTTTTTTTGAAACTAGAGTTAAAACTAGACCAAATAATTGTGTAATGTCTAATGGCAGTCAAACAAGTAAAAATCTGTAGCAAAATAGTATTCCTTTATATCATTATTTCACACGTGTAGGTAGGAACAGGGTAGTACTTGCTAGTTAGTAAATGCTAATAAATATTAGGCTGGTAAGGGAATGGGGACAAACTGTCAGTGAACATTATATAGGACTGCTCACCTTTGGCAAATGTTTGGTCATCATATGATCGAGTGATTTGTAAAGATTTCACGTACTTATAATCTAATTAAATGTGGAGGCGCACTCACAGCTTAAAATGATCTGATTCAGTGAAAAAAGTCCACAATTCTTGTTTAAATATGCATACACACTCATCTTCTGCTCATGAAAATCAAGACCTAAATAAAAGTGCTTCATAAAGCGTACTGTGTTTTCTTAATTAAATAGGATATATGTTGATGTTTAGAAATAAGTATAAAGCTATGGCTGATAGCGAGAGAGAAAGAGTGTTGGCACAAGCAACCTGTTCATGGGTGTGACACCCAAAATGAATCTTTCATCCCTCCTATCATCTAGTGATCTATATAAGATGACTTGGACAGTGTTAGATCAGTTAGTATAACCATCCCTCTCAGGACAAGGGCTGCTCAATGATCAGGAGAACAACCAAAATGTCACTTGAATGGGTGATACCATGGCTCATACTCGGCCTTGTGATATCTGCACAGACGACTGGTAAGTACACCCAATGGGACACAAACAGCTGTATATCAAATCCAACCTTATACATATAACAATAATATTAATAACAAGTATAAAGAATCATCTCCTGGGAAGATAAAATTATAAAATTAAGCTTTACTGTTTTTTGTCTTTATTGTTTTTGGTTGTAAACAAACAGTTTGCTTCTTTGACAATGATTATGTGCATTTACTGTTTTAAGTCATGGTTCAGACAGTGACCAAAATGCCTGTACAGATGATCTGTCTTTTCAAAGATGAAACGTAGAATTTTAACTACTGTGTTTTGTTTTGTTTTTCTCCACAAACTAGAGGTGAGTCCCTCTGACAACGAGCTGTTCTGCAGTACATGGGGAAGCTATCATTTTAAGACTTTCGATGGAGGTTTCTTTCAGCTTCCCTCCACTTGTAACTACATCCTCACGTCCCAGTGTACGGAAAGCTATGAGAATTTCCATATTCAACTCCAACGGCAGGAGACAAACGGTCTCCCCACCATCAAGAAGGTCACCATGAAACTGGAGGGTGTCCTTGTGGAATTAGACAACACTTCCATCAAAGTCGATAATAATCTGTGAGTCTGTCTAATTCTTATTAACAGATGATTTTCTGGTTACAGCAATGGTTAATGTTTATTATCTTACTCGGATGTTTTTTTTTTCTTTTTTTTTGCCTTTAGTGTCACTATACCATTCAGCCAGGTTGGCATTTCAATTGTAAGAAGTGTCTCCTATGTCAAAATCAAGTCAAAGCTGGGATTGATCGTCATGTGGAACGAAAAAGACTCCCTCTGGGTATGTGTGTTTATTGTGTCATCATATCTAATTACACTTACATGTAAATAATATGACAGCGATTTTAATTATTGCTTTAATAACTAAACAGATAAGTACAGACAGAGACCTTTTAAGATTAATTAAAGTTTTTGGGAGGTGAGGGTGCAGTTTTTTGCCTTTATTGAATAGCAGAGACAGAAAGGAAGTTTTTTATTCTTAAAATTAAGAATAATTAAAGGGAAGCAATTGTGAGGGTTCAGTGTCCTGATCAACATCCCTCAACATTTCTCTTGTTGACTAAACTGAACTTGGCACATTGTGTTCATTAGAAAGTCTGTAACATAAGACCAAATACTGCCAAAGTTAATAATACCAGGGAGCACATCTCATGCCCTCAGGAAAGTTATTCATCTAACTAGAAGCTCAGAAACCAGGAGCATAAACTGCATGAAAGCATGACAGTTCATTCTTTTGGTCAAAACAGTCTCCACTTCAGGTCTACTTACTCTTGACTGAATTCTTGGGCTTCATCTTCAGTAGGTGCCATTTGATAAATTGTTATGTGAACGCTCAAACTTTCCTCTTATATCCTCTTCTAATACTGTTAAAAATGGAAAGCATCATCAAGCAGCTATGAAAAAATGTTGCCAGTCCAGAGATCTGCATTTTAATCAAATATAATTTTCACCTGAATTTAAGGTTGAGCTTGATAAAAAATTCAAGAATCAGACTTGTGGCCTGTGTGGTGACTTCAACGGACTCCCGATGTATGATGAGTTCTTAAAAAAAGGTAATTACTAAATAATAAGGCTTAAAACAAAAAGCATAAAATCTGTTTTCACATTTGCTAAAACCCTTTGCTTTCCTATAGACACCCAGGAGATCGTCAGTCTTGAATCTTATGGCGAGGTCGCGAAAATCAGTGGTCATACTGAAAACTGTGAAGAAATCTCTACAGCCACACAGACTTGTGCAAATCAGGTATGTGAAAATGAATTTGCTTCATACAATTTTATATAAAATATTGAGGTACAATTTAATTACATGACGTACTCTGACCCACAGACAGACCTTTGTAAGAACATCCTGTCAGGACCAGCATTTGTTAGCTGTCAGAACCTGATTGATACCGACCCCTTCATCAATGCCTGTGTGAAGGACATGTGCTACTGTAACAGCAGTACTTCATGTTTGTGTTCAACCATATCAGAGTACTCCCGTCAGTGCGCTCATGCAGGCGGGGATCCGCAGCAATGGAAGACCGCACAATTGTGTGGTAAGAACAGCAATCTTTACATATTCAAGCTTTGATTGACTTATACTGTTTATGTCAGAATTACTGTTTCTAAATTGTACATTTTTTTTGCGGGGTGTTGAACAGCAAAAACATGCCCTTTCAACATGGAGTATAAAGAATGTGGTAGTCCCTGCACAGACACCTGCAGCAACTCTCAGAGAAGCCCAGTGTGTGACGATCACTGCTTAGACGGATGCTTCTGTCCAAATGGTAAGTTGACAGATGCAGATGATGTTTGTACAGCAGATTTTCTATACACAAATTAATTTATCATATTAGTGAATTGAATTATGTTCTCAAATTATTTAATTTGTACTTTGTAATTGTTAAGTTATAGTTTTAGTGGCAGGCTAGCTCCTGTGATCAATATATTTAGTTGCCTTCAAATACTGAATTTATTACTTAATGTTAATGTAGTAAACTTATCACTTTGACTACATTTCTTTGTATAGTTGTGCTACAACATTGTGATTGCACCAACCTACCTGCCTTCAAAAAAGTATTTTTAGTGTATTGTTTTGATGATGACTTTATCCTAAAGTGTCTTTGAGTACTTAGAAAAGCACTCTTAATTAAATTTTATTATTAGTAGTAGTAGGTACATGGATACAACTGCATAGATTAATGTGATGAAAATTCACAGTGAGAGTTGTCAGACCCTGGACAATGATATCTGAATGAGGTGTTTAGATATAAGGCAATTTTGGTTTTGGATCGACGTGTGGATATAGTCAGTGTTACAATGTTATCTGTGACACCACTCAAATACACTGTTGCCCATAAAGTTGGAATAACTTTGTTTTCAGACACATTCCTCTTTTTATTCCTATTTATACATATCAGGTTAATTGTGGTTTAATTTCCACTGTGATATGTTTGGAAGAGGAATCAGTAAAGTTTAGAGAACACTTTATTTATCAAGAATAAATCACATTGTCAGAATTATTCTGTCCTGGCAGTTGTGTCCATTACAAAGCACTGACAGATAGCTAACGAGAATAAAATGAAGAGCGGGACTTTTCTTCCATGAAACTTTACTTGAACTCATTTCACTTCTCCGTAAAACTACAAGAGACATAAAAATACAGAAAGTCACTAAGTGACGCCTCTTTAAGCTGTCAGACATTCTTACATTAAAACGAACATTTTGTTTATTTATTATCTTTAAAAATGTTACGCTAACTGTTTCATAACTATCGGTATCTCATTCATTGAACACTTAAGGACGTATTTACTCCAAGGATCAGAGCGAGGAAACAGCTGTTGCACGCATCTCATCAAACTGACGAGTAACTACAGGCAGCGGCCAGTTTAGTAACGAAGGAATACATGTAGATGTAGTGCCAAATTCTAGCACCAGGTGTCACCATAGGAACATAAACATGACAGAAAAATAACAATTACACAGGAGTCAGAACAACAATCATTTCATGAGAAGAAACATTTTATTCCAATGTTATGGGCAACATGGTATAACATCACTTAAATGACAAAAAATATGTTTGTGTTCTATGTACATGCACAAAATATTAATTGAAAGTGCAGATTAGGTGATTTAGTTTGCTCCCTATGGCTCCTGCTGAGCTCTGCACACTTGGCACAGTCTGGTGGTGAAACATGTTGCCCTGCACATGTTTCCTGTTGCCCTGTGACTAATTGTGTCATCATGTTTCTCCCAAGGGACCGTATTTGATGACATTAAACAAAGTGGGTGTGTTCCGGTCGACCAGTGCTCCTGCTTACACAATGGAAAGCCATACAAACCAGGAGAATCATACTCGAGGCCATGTAAAAACTGGTAATCCCCATCTTCAATTTAATGCTTACATTTACAACATGTGCATTTAAGGTGGTCTGTCCAGTTAAACTGACTGAACTCTGTTGACAGCACATGTACCAAGGGTGAGTGGAGCTGTAAGGAGATAGATTGTCCTGGTATCTGCTCTGTACTGGGTGGCTCCCATATCTCCACCTATGATGATAAAACATACACTTTCCATGGAGACTGCACTTATGTTCTCTCCAAGGTGAGGTTTTTAAACTTATGAATTCATAAGTTAAATTAAAAGTGCAATACTGTTAACGAGCAAATTGTTTGTAATTAAATGCATTTTTATCTCCTTGATTTTAGGAAACTAACGGGACATTCAGTGTCCTTGGTGACCTGGTCAAATGTGAACAATCAGATAAATCAACGTGCCTGGCTGCAGTCACTCTACTGCTGCATAAACAAATGGTAAATTGCAGAATATTATGGTTCTCTGCTCATAAAGTGAAAACATTTTGATATGATTTCATATCTGTTTGACCCTGAGATTAACCCTGAAGGCTAACAGTCATACTGTCATTTCTTCCTCACAGCAGATGATTGTAGTTGATGCCAACGGACAGGTTTCTTATAACAACTTGATCTCTAAACTTCCTCTTTTCATGAGTGAGTGGTTATTTTTCTTATGAAATGACAAAATATAAATTAGTCAAAAATGTCTGTTTATTCACTGTGAAAATATTTATTCACCTACAGACAACATAACAGTCTTCAGCCCATCGACCTTCTTCATTGTAATCCACACTGCCTATGGACTACAACTCGAGATTCAGCTCACACCCATTATGCAGGTCTACATAAAAGCCAGTGTTTCCAATAAAAGAAAACTCAATGGTGTGTTTGACTTCATGAGCACTTTTGATGATAGTGTAAAATATGATTATTGTAGTGATAATTATGCCATTGTCTTCATTCAGGCCTTTGTGGAGATTTTAATGACGTGGAAGTTGATGACTTCAAAACCACAAATGGATTGATTGAAGGAACAGCTGCAACATTTGCCAACACATGGAAGACCAAAGCAAGCTGCTTCGATGTGACTAACATACTTCTTAAGGATCCCTGCAATTTGAGTGTAGACAAGGGTAGGCCACAAGTCATCATGCTCCATATTTTAATATCATTATTTACAACACGTTACCAGTAAACATGTTTATTTGTTTTGCAGAGAAATATGCCAAATACTGGTGCTCCCAGCTGTCAGACCCAAAAGGAATTTTCTCAAAGTGCCATTCTGACGTCAACCCAGAAAACTATGTAGCTGTAAGCAGTGATTTCATTTGGTATGCAGCCTAACATATGTATATGTACATTCAGCTGTTAATTTAATCTATTAATGCTTCTCTCCACAGTCTTGTATTTACGATACATGCGCCTGTGAAAACAGTGAAGCGTGTATGTGTGCTGCCATCTCCTCCTATGTACACGCATGTGCTGCTGAAGGTGTCTCACTGTATGGATGGAGGAACACCACATGCCGTAAGTTTAAACCCACACTATCAAGTGTGAAATAAATGAAGTTTATATTTATTTATAATATTCAAACACTAAATCTGTTTTTTTTTCTCTCAAAAGATAAATACACATCTGGCTGCCCTTCTACATTTGTGTATGGGTACCAAATGACAAGCTGTGGCCGCACCTGTCACTCTCTTAGTCAGTCAGACAAAACATGTGAGGTTAAGTTTACCCCGCTGGACGGCTGCGGCTGTGCTGAAGGAACTTACCTCAACCAGAAGCAAGTGTGTGTGTCAGCCTCACATTGCCCATGCCATGTGGGAGAGATGGTGGTACACCCTGGGAAATCCATCAAGGTCAATGGACAAACTTGGTTAGTACTTCAATAATTCCAATAAAATTAAAGCAGAGTAAATCTTGTTTCATGATTATGTTTGGAACATTTTTTTATTAGTCAGTTGACAGTCGAGAGGTCACAGGAAATGTGAGGTGATAGAGACAGAGAATGTCAAAGGTCTCCATCTGGAGGCAAACTGGGGATGTTGCTCATGTTTGGTGACTTAACACCAAGGCCATCAGTCTCAACTACAGATATATTTTTAACTGAAAAAAAACGATTGTAGATTATTGTAAGTATCCAGCACAGTGTTTTATTTTTATTTTGAAGTACCATGTGTACCTCCCTGCAGATTGAAGGCATGCCGCCGATTTGCAAATTGTAGCAGACTCTCGTGGGTCTCCCCTGTTAATTTCATTTAACTGCTTAACATCCGTATGACAAGGAATATGTTAAATTCGGTTTTACTGAAAGTGAAGATTAACAAAAAAACAAAACAAAACTCAGTATGTTGTAAGCCTAAATTTGTTGACAGGAAGGTAGGGTGATAGAGAAAGGGGGGTAACATGTAGTAAAGGGCCAAAGGTCAGAAACGAATCCAGGGCCGCTGCAGCAAGGCTTAAGCCTTTGTACATGGGGTGCATGCTCTAGAAGATGAGCTCCGACGGCGCGCTAGGCTTTGTTTAATTTTATTTTCATTTTGTTACATTAAATTGAAGGAGTGGTGGTGAAGGTGGTTCACTGGGCAGCAAGAAAGCCCTGGATTTGACCTCCTGTTTGCGTAGGTTTCCTGCTGAGGTCATGTCAGCAGTGTTTTTTGCTCATTATGAAAATTGAATTGCTGTCAAGTTAGCCTATGTGTGTGGACACACATAGATCCTAAAGGCTTGGGAACCACTATAATGTTTTTCCTTTAGTAAGAGATTTAGCTAAAACTGGTAAGAATTGCCAACAAGATGCATTCTTTGTCATCCTTTCCTATCTGTCTGTGCATTTCAGCTCCTGCCACGGTGGAAAACCAAACTGCACAGGAACCGCCATGAGCGAATGTAGGTACAAAGCATGATATGACAAACAAATGGCATACAGTGGTGGCCTTTTTAACACATTATCATTATCATCATCAGCATGCACCGATCCAATGGTTTTCTTCAACTGCTCAAGTGCAGCCCCAGGTGTGACGGGATCCGAGTGCCAAAAAAGCTGCCAGACACTTGACACAGACTGTGTAAGACTGAGACACTGCTTCCTGGCTGTTGTTGAATATTCTACATGTTTGTACTAAACCACTTAAATTCATTGCTGTTGCACTGTTATAGGTCAGTAAACAGTGTATCTCAGGCTGTGTGTGTCCTGACGGCTTGCTGTCAGATGGTAAAGGAGGCTGTATTAAGGAAGAGGACTGTCCCTGTCCATATGGTGGAGAATACTATAATTCTGGACAAACTATTAGTGTGAACTGCAATAACTGGTGAGCCCTTTAATCTTATTGTACATAAGTGTAGTGTTGTGTTAGTTCACTGTTGTGTTTTTTGTTTTTAACTGGAGATATTCAACTTCACATGACTTACATTTCAATCGTAGCACTTGCAAAAGCAGAAAATGGGAGTGTACAGATCATGACTGTGATGGGACCTGTACCATTTATGGAGAAGGGCATTACATCACTTTTGATGAAAAGAAATTCTCCTTTAACGGGGACTGTGGCTATGTCTTCACTCAGGTATGGCACAAACTCATGTGTAGTCTTTGTGATTCGTGAAAAGTGAGTCTTGTGATAATGACATTAATATCTTGCAGGATTACTGTGGGGACAATACAAACGGCACCTTCAGAGTCTTGACTGAGAGCATGCCATGTGGAACAACTGAAAGCATCTGCTCCACTGCTATCAAGCTGTACTTAGGGGTACATAACAGTATTATATGCCCTTAAAATAATCTTTAAAATGCTGATTTTGCCTGATTACAAATGTTGAGCATATTGTGTCTCTTTCAGAATAAGGAAATTTTCCTCACAGAGGAAAATATCCAAGTTATCAAACAAAGCAGCGGTGTGGACATACCCTATCAGATCCACACTATGGGTATATATCTTGTCATTGAGGCAAATAATGGTCTTGCTCTCATTTGGAATAAGAAGACAACACTCATGATCAAACTCAACTCCACATTCAAGGTGAGCGGATAAACAAATATTTAGGTAAATGTTAACAAGGTCGCCATTTTACAAATTAACCAGATCTTATCTTATCCCAGGGAAAAGTCTGCGGTCTGTGTGGGAATTATGATGGGAATATCAAGAACGATTTCACCACCAGAAACAAAGAAGTTGTGGTTGAAGCCCTCGAGTTTGGAAACAGCTGGAAAGTGACACCTACTTGCCCTGATGCAAAAGCACTGAACAATTCTTGTAGTCTGTACTCACACAGGCAGGCATGGGCGTTAAAACACTGCAGCATTATCAACAGTAAAGTATTCGCTGCTTGCCATGCAAAGGTAAAAAAAAAAAACCCTGCTGAGCAGTGTCACATGGCAAGTCATTGTACTCAGTTAACTGTCTATACAATGACTTTCTGTATAATAGCTAGCCTCTTCTTGATTTTTTCTTTCAAAAAGGTGGATCCAAAAATCTATCATGATGTCTGTGTGAGAGACACGTGTGGCTGCAATACAGGAGGAGACTGTGAGTGCTTCTGCTCAGCTGTAGCAGCCTATGCAGCAGCCTGTAATGAGGCTGGCGCCTGTGTGAAATGGAGAACTCCCACAATCTGCCGTGAGTATTTTATTTGTGCTTCTGTGAGGAGATAAACAAATGTACAATGTATGATTAAAATAATCTTTCAGCATCTCCTCTGTCAATTTAAAAATATATCTATATTTATTATAATTTTGTTATGAAAAGAATACAATGAAAGAATTGTGAAAGGAAAGGAGAAAAATTCAATTTATCAAAGTATTGCTTTCAAGACAGACTATTCTGCCCGTCAGGACTGCCAGAGTGGGATATCCACCAGGCACAGACACCCCAACCACACACACACTAGTCTTTTAGCGATTATGAAGATTTTGTACATGATGCATGATCATATTTTCTTGGTAAAATCCCTTTCTTTTTTTTCATTAGCTCTCTTCTGTGACTATTACAACCCTGATGGAGAGTGTGAATGGCACTATGAGTCCTGTGGAAAACCATGCATGAAGACATGCAGGAATCCCACAGGAATGTGCTACAATAAAATTCCACCATTAGAAGGTAAAAAAAAATGACATGAAACTAATGTATGTATTTTTAAGGTTGTAATAATTTAGGGAAATTTGATATACATACAATTCTGCTTACTGTCTTGATTTTTGGTTAGACTGTCTGTACCTATTCTGTTAGTTTTGCAATTTACAGTGACATTTTACTTTTTAAGGCTGCTATCCAAGATGCCCGCCTGAACGATCATATTTGGAAGAAGTTACCATGAAGTGTGTGCCAAAGGAGGAATGTGGCTGCTATGACGATGTAGGGAAGCATTTCAAAGAAGGGGACCTTGTGCCTCCAAAGGAAAACTGTCAAATATGGTAGGACACTTTCTGTCTTATTAATACTGCATTTGGTTAAAAGGTTAATTATAAGCTGATATCATGAAATAATGTATACTGATATCATACAATCATGTTGTTTAGTATATGTTTACAGTGAAAAATATTCTATTGCAGCATTAGCAATCCTTATACAGAATATAATGAATATGTTTATATAGTAACTCAGTTAAGGTATAGTCAAATAAATTAAATAATTAAAACATAAGGTTTTAAGGGCCCTATTTTCATGAACCCTGCCAAGTCAGGTGTGCCTGGTAATGACCCAAAAATAAATTAGAATCACGTTGGTTATCACATCCTCACATCTGCATATGGAAGGCAAAGAGTATTAAATGAGTTGCAATCTGCAAACTCATCAGTAGATGTCAATAAAACCTACACACTGATCCTTTAACCAGCAAAGCTGCCATATTTTGTACCTTGACAGTGCATAGCATCATTTCAATTAGAGACTGCAGATGGAAGATACCTGCTGCCTTCAGTAATTAGTATACAATTAATAAAAGACTATCAGGTTACTAGATATTGTGGATGACAGATGCTCATAAAAATTACTCTTATTCTCTTTTGCTTGCATTATCACATGCCAGCTGGTTGAAAGACAGGAATAAAGGCAGAATAAATATGGAAATATGAGCAAAACATGAATGAAACAGGTTTTACCGTATATGGGTGTGCCTTCACCAAATAAAGTGACCAAAATACTATGGAACACAGGAAGTATACTAAGCAGTCAGCCTGGTCTAAGCAGGTGGGCTGAACGTCACACAAGATGCACTCATTCTTGGCACCAAAATTTGAGTGCACAACTGGACTGACTGAAGACAGAAAGTTACACAGACATCAAATAAATTTAGTGCACCCCAGTGCATGGCTGCATTCCATGCCGTACTCCAAAACCATTATAAGAAACTATATGTTCATACATTGTGTTTAAACCTTTCCTCTTTCATTTACCTTTTAGTAATTGTTCTTCAACAAAGGTGGAATGCAGATATAATGTCCAAGGTATGGTTATGATCATAATTGATTATTGTCACTGAAACAGAAAGATAACATGCATATTAATTTAAAAGGCAAGAGGAAGTATCTGTTGAAACAATAAAGATCCACATAATTGTTGTATAATTATCTCTATTTCAGCTTGCACTTGTTCATATAAGGGACATATGTACAAGTATGGAGATAAAATCTATGATACACATGATGGAGATGGAACTTGTTTGATTGCTATTTGTGAAGAAAATGGAAATGTTTCCAGAATTATGACTGCTTGCTCTACAGCAGCACCCACCCAGACACCAACCACAACAGCGTTTGAATTTGAAACAACTGGTAAGAATAAGAGTCTTTAAAGATGCACAGCATAGGTGATGAAGATTTTCTGTGTGGATTTTCACCTTTTTAAAGACAATTGATGATTCAATCTTTTATTTTTTGTCGCAGAAAAACAAACCACAGCAACCACAGAAAAGCCCAGCACTACTGCTTCTACAACCACAGAAAAGCCCACAAAAACCACAATCACAGAAACATCTAGCACAATATCCACAAAACCGCCCAGTACCACGGGAACAACAGAAACAACCATCACCCAACCAACCACCAAATCTACAACAGTCACAGAAAAGCCCAGCACTACTGCTTCTACAACCACAGAAAATCCCACCACAACAACCACAATCACAGAAACGTCTACCACAATATCCACAGAATCGCCCAGTACAACAGCAACAACAGAAACAACCATCTCCCAACCAACCCTCACATCTACAACAGTGTCCACAAGAACGCCCAGCATGACGACAACTGCTGAATGTTTTTCTTGTGCATGGTCAGAATGGATGAATACTAATTACCCAACCATTGCAAGTGGTGGAGACTATGAATACATTAAAGACATTTCTGATCCAGATCTGAGTGTTTGTAGAAAACCTCTGGAAATAGAATGTAGAGCATCACTATCAAAAGACGTACCTTTGAATGAATTAGGCCAAATTGTAACATGCGACCCAGCTGTTGGATTGACTTGTCATAACAAAGACCAAGGTATACCTCCGATTTGTTCTGACTATGAAATACGAATAAAATGTTGCGTCAACACTTGTAGTCCTTCAACCACAACCACTGTCACAGAAACGTCCACTACCTCTCCCATAACCACAGAAAACCCCACCATGACAATAATTACAGAAAAATCCACCACAATATCCACAGAAAGGCCCAGTACCACAGCGACAATAAAAACAACCATCACCCCAACGACCATCAAATCTACAACAGTCACAGAAAATCCCAGTACTACTGCTTCTACAACCAGAGAAAACCCCACCACAACAACCAAAATCAAAGAAACATCTACCACAATATTCACAGGAAAGACCAGTACCACAGCAACAACAGAAACAACCATCACCCAACTGACCACCAAACCCACAGAAAAGGCCACCACTACTGCTGTTACAACAAGCAAGGAAACCACAACAGAAACCGCTGAAGTGGTTACAAATCCAGTGGTTACAACAACACAACAAACAGAACCTCAGGTTAGGATTACAACTACAACAGCAACTGAAAAGTCGTCCTCAACATCCACAGAATCAGCTAGCACCACACCTGCCACAACCACAGAAAAACCGACAGTGACAGAAAGGTCGAGCACAACCACAGAAAACCGTCCCACAACAACCACAATCACGGAAACATCTACCACAATATCCACAGAATCGCCCAGTACCACAACAACAAGAGAAACAACCATCTCCCAACCAACCACCAAATCTACAACAGTCACAGAAAAGCCCAGCACTTCTGCTTCTACAACCACAGAAAACCCCACCACAACAACCACAATCACAGAAACATCTACTACAATATCCACAGTGAAGACCAGTACCACAGCAACAACAGAAACAACCATCACCCAACCAACCACCAAATCTACAACAGTCACAGAAAAGCCCAGCACTACTGCTTCTACAACCACAGAAAACCCCACCACAACAACCACAATCACGGAAACATCTACCACGATATCCACAGAAGCGCCCAGTACCACAACAACAACAAAAACAACCATCTCCCAACCAACCACCAAATCTACAACAGTCACAGAAAAGCCCAGCACTACTGCTTCTACAACCACAGAAAACCCCACCACAACAACCACAATCACAAAAACATCTACTACGATATCCACAGAATCGCCCAGTACCACAACAACAAGAGAAACAACCATCTCCCAACCAACCACCAAATCTACAACAGTCACAGAAAAGCCCAGCACTTCTGCTTCTACAACCACAGAAAACCCCACCACAACAACCACAATCACAGAAACATCTACTACAATATCCACAGTGAAGACCAGTACCACAGGAACAACAGAAACAACCATCACCCAACCAACCACCAAATCTACAACAGTCACAGAAAAGCCCAGCACTACTGCTTCTACAACCACAGAAAATCCCACCACAACAACCACAATCACGGAAACATCTACCACGATATCCACAGAATCGCCCAGTACCACAACAACAACAAAAACAACCATCTCCCAACCAACCACCAAATCTACAACAGTCACAGAAAAGCCCAGCACTACTGCTTCTACAACCACAGAAAATCCCACCACAACAACCACAATCACAGAAACATCTACCACAATATCCACAGAATCGCCCAGTACCACAGCAACAACAGAAACAACCATCTCCCAACCAACTCCCACATCTACAACAGTTGCAGAAAAGCCCAACACTACTGCTTCTGCAACCACAGAAAACCCCACCACAACAACCACAATCACGGAAACATCCACGACAATATCCACAGAAACGCCCAGTACCACAGCAACAACAAAAACAACCATCTCCCAACCAACCACCAAATCTACAACAGTCACAGAAAAGCCCAGCACTACTGCTTCTACAACCACAGAACACCCCACCACAACAACCACAATCACGGAAACATCTACCACGATATCCACAGAATCGCCCAGTACCACAACAACAAGAGAAACAACCATCTCCCAACCAACCACCAAATCTACAACAGTCACAGAAAAGCCCAGCACTTCTGCTTCTACAACCACAGAAAACCCCACCACAACAACCACAATCACAGAAACATCTACTACAATATCCACAGTGAAGACCAGTACCACGGGAACAACAGAAACAACCATCACCCAACCAACCACCAAATCTACAACAGTCACAGAAAAGCCCAGCACTACTGCTTCTACAACCACAGAAAATCCCACCACAACAACCACAATCACGGAAACATCTACCACGATATCCACAGAATCGCCCAGTACCACAACAACAACAAAAACAACCATCTCCCAACCAACCACCAGATCTACAACAGTCACAGAAAAGCCCAGCACTACTGCTTCTACAACCACAGAAAACCCCACCACAACAACCACAATCACAGAAACGTCTACCACAATATCCACAGAATCGCCCAGTACAACAGCAACAACAGAAACAACCATCTCCCAACCAACCCTCACATCTACAACAGTGTCCACAAGAACGCCCAGCATGATGACAACTGCTGAATGTTTTTCTTGTGCATGGTCAGAATGGATGAATACTAATTACCCAACCATTGCAAGTGGTGGAGACTATGAATACATTAAAGACATTTCTGATCCAGATCTGAGTGTTTGTAGAAAACCTCTGGAAATAGAATGTAGAGCATCACTATCAAAAGACGTACCTTTGAATGAATTAGGCCAAATTGTAACATGCGACCCAGCTGTTGGATTGACTTGTCATAACAAAGACCAAGGTATACCTCCGATTTGTTCTGACTATGAAATACGAATAAAATGTTGCATCAACACTTGTAATCCTTCAACCACAACCACTGTCACAGAAACGTCCACTACCTCTCCCATAACCACAGAAAACCCCACCACGACAATAATTACAGAAAAATCCACCACAATATCCACAGAAAGGCCCAGTACCACAGCGACAATAAAAACAACCATCACCCCAACGACCATCAAATCTACAACAGTCACAGAAAAGCCCAGTACTACTGCTTCTACAACCAGAGAAAACCCCACCACAACAACCAAAATCAAAGAAACATCTACCACAATATTCACAGGAAAGACCAGTACCACAGCAACAACAGAAACAACCATCACCCAACTGACCACCAAACCCACAGAAAACGCCACCACTACTTCTGTTACAACAAGCAAGGAAACCACAACAGAAACCGCTGAAGTGGTTACAAATCCAGTGGTTACAACAACACAACAAACAGAACCTCAGGTTAGGATTACAACTACAACAGCAACTGAAAAGTCGTCCTCAACATCCACAGAATCAGCTAGCACCACACCTGCCACAACCACAGAAAAACCGACAGTGACAGAAAGGTCGAGCACAACCACAGAAAACCGTCCCACAACAACCACAATCACGGAAACATCTACCACGATATCCACAGAATCGCCCAGTACCACAACAACAAGAGAAACAATCATCTCCCAACCAACCACCAAATCTACAACAGTCACAGAAAAGCCCAGCACTTCTGCTTCTACAACCACAGAAAACCCCACCACAACAACCACAATCACAGAAACATCTACTACAATATCCACAGTGAAGACCAGTACCACGGGAACAACAGAAACAACCATCACCCAACCAACCACCAAATCTACAACAGTCACAGAAAAGCCCAGCACTACTGCTTCTGCAACCACAGAAAACCCCACCACAACAACCACAATCACAAAAACATCTACCACGATATCCACAGAATCGCCCAGTACCACAACAACAACAAAAACAACCATCTCCCAACCAACCACCAAATCTACAACAGTCACAGAAAAGCCCAGCACTTCTGCTTCTACAACCACAGAAAACCCCACCACAACAACCACAATCACAGAAACATCTACTACAATATCCACAGTGAAGACCAGTACCACGGGAACAACAGAAACAACCATCACCCAACCAACCACCAAATCTACAACAGTCACAGAAAAGCCCAGCACTACTGCTTCTACAACCACAGAAAATCCCACCACAACAACCACAATCACAAAAACATCTACCACGATATCCACAGAATCGCCCAGTACCACAACAACAACAAAAACAACCATCTCCCAACCAACCACCAAATCTACAACAGTCACAGAAAAGCCCAGCACTACTGCTTCTACAACCACAGAAAACCCCACCACAACAACCACAATCACAAAAACATCTACCACGATATCCACAGAATCGCCTAGTACCACAACAACAAGAGAAACAACCATCTCCCAACCAACCACCAGATCTACAACAGTCACAGAAATGCCCAGCACTTCTGCTTCTACAACCACAGAAAACCCCACCACAACAACCACAATCACAGAAACATCTACTACAATATCCACAGTGAAGACCAGTACCACAGCAACAACAGAAACAACCATCTCCCAACCAACCACCAAATCTACAACAGTCACAGAAAAGCCCAACACTACTGCTTCTACAACCACAGAAAACCCCACCACAACAACCACAATCACGGAAACATCTACCACGATATCCACAGAATCGCCCAGTACCACAGCAACAACAGAAACAACCATCTCCCAACCAACCCCCACATCTACAACAGTTGCAGAAAAGCCCAACACTACTGCTTCTACAACCACAGAACACCCCACCACAACAACCACAATCACGGAAACATCCACGACAATATCCACAGAAACGCCCAGTACCACAGCAACAACAAAAACAACCATCTCCCAACCAACCACCAAATCTACAACAGTCACAGAAAAGCCCAGCACTACTGCTTCTACAACCACAGAACACCCCACCACAACAACCACAATCACAAAAACATCTACCACGATATCCACAGAATCGCCCAGTACCACAACAACAAGAGAAACAACCATCTCCCAACCAACCACCAAATCTACAACAGTCACAGAAAAGCCCAGCACTTCTGCTTCTACAACCACAGAAAACCCCACCACAACAACCACAATCACAGAAACATCTACTACAATATCCACAGTGAAGACCAGTACCACAGCAACAACAGAAACAACCATCTCCCAACCAACCACCAAATCTACAACAGTCACAGAAAAGCCCAGCACTACTGCTTCTACAACCACAGAAAACCCCACCACAACAACCACAATCACGGAAACATCTACCACGATATCCACAGAATCGCCCAGTACCACAACAACAATAAAAACAACCATCTCCCAACCAACCACCAAATCTACAACAGTCACAGAAAAGCCCAGCACTACTACTTCTACAACCACAGAAAATCCCACCACAACAACCACAATCACGGAAACATCTACCACGATATCCACAGAATCGCCCAGTACCACAACAACAACAAAAACAACCATCTCCCAACCAACCACCAAATCTACAACAGTCACAGAAAAGCCCAGCACTACTGCTTCTACAACCACAGAAAACCCCACAACAACCACAATCACAAAAACATCTACCACGATATCCACAGAATCGCCCAGTACCACAACAACAAGAGAAACAACCATCTCCCAACCAACCACCAAATCTACAACAGTCACAGAAAAGCCTAGCACTACTGCTTCTACAACCACAGAAAACCCCACCACAACAACCACAATCACGGAAACATCTACTACAATATCCACAGAAACGCCCAGTACAACAGCAACAACAAAAACAACCATCTCCCAACCAACCCCCACATCTACAACAATCACAGAAAAGCCCAGCACTACTGCTTCTACAATCACAGAAAATCCCACCACAACAACCACAATCACGGAAACATCTACCACAATATCCACAGAATCGCCCAGTACCACAGCAACAACAGAAACAACCATCTCCCAACCAACCACCAAATCTACAACAGTCACAGAAAAGCCCAGCACTACTGCTTCTACAACCACAGAAAACCCCACCACAACAACCACAATCACAGAAACATCTACTACAATATCCACGGTGAAGACCAGTACCACAGCAACAACAGAAACAACCATCACCCAACCAACCACCAAATCTACAACAGTCACAGAAAAGCCCAGCACTACTGCTTCTACAACCACAGAAAATCCCACCACAACAACCACAATCACAGAAACATCCACTACAATATCCACAGAAAAGCCAACTACAATATCCATAATCACAGAAATACTCACAACCACAGAAAGGCCAACTGCAATAACTACAACAGCCACCGCAAAGCCTACTTCCACAGCACCAACTGCAAAGACTACTTCCACAGCACCAACTGCAAAGACTACTCTTGAAACTCCAACTGTAACATCTTCAACTCTTCAGTCTTCAACACTAGGCAGAACAACATTATGTTCCTGCACGTACATGGATCAAATTTATTCTCCTGGTAAGTAATTGTCACCAGTTGTTCTTATTGTCAGTATAGTATATGGGCCATAGGAAGTTTTCCTTTCCACTGTTGCAAAGGGCTTGCTCATGATGGGAATTGTTGGGCTTCTAAATGATATAAACGGTCTCAACTTGCTCTATATAGAAAGTGTCACAATATAATTTCTGTTATGATTTGGCACTATAAAATTGAATTAAAAAGCTTAGTTACACCTGTCTTTACAATGCAACCTGGTATACCTGATCACATTACAACTGTAATGAGTTTATGCTGAGGTCAAGTCCTGTTTGTATTAAGATCTATTATCAAAATCCACATTGCCTTTTGTATCCTGGGGAAAAAAAGCCAAAATGTTGAGAATATAGGCAGTACATGCATTCCAACAAGTGGCTTTGTTGTTTGGTCACAACCATGCCACTACTAGTACCTAGGACCAAAAAACTGACAATTGGAAACATATTTATCCAGGTTATTTATGATATTATAGAGTACATTTAGATCCCGACATAGATTTGACATTAAAGTGTTCATTTTGAAATCATTAAAGTGGTCAGACTTGTATTTACAAAAGTTGCATGAACACCAGTAACACCAGTTGTTTTTTTTCACATCACTAATCACTTTCATCTAACTGCCTTGCTTTTGTTCTCATAGGTAGCTTCATGTACAATAAGACTGATGGAGCAGGTTGGTGTTTCACTGCATATTGCAATTTGATATGCAGTGTTGAGAAGGTTGGTAGTCCATGTCACTCAACGACTCAACCAACTCCTGCCACCACCACAGTCAACTCTGGCGCTACAACACAAATTAGTTCAACAACCAATCCACTGGACTGTCCATATCTCACTCCACCTAGAAAGGTACTTCAATTTAGTTATATTAACATGTACTCTAAAGGAACAGATCATCTTTCCTTAATTGGCTTTGTTTCCAGGGTGCATATTTGTAGAAAGCCTGAAACAAGGTCTTTAATTTTATTGGATAAAGGGAAGGAGGATAAAGGGACTTGATAAATTCAGCATTTAATTACCAATTTATTTAAAATCAGTCTTTGTTGATTTTCACGCCTTTGTTCTTGTGTGGAAAAAGTCCACAGAAGTATATGATGAAACGGAAATCCATTTTATCATCAGATATCTTCTCCCTGCAGTTGCAGAATATTGGAATGGTCAATGTTAATGTCAATGGTTGTTTAATTTGATATAATTTAATCAATTAGGCTCCCCATTGGGTTTATGAGATTCTTCCTGAGGACCAATCACAAACCACATTAACAGACACAATTCACAACATGCATACAGGCATATTGATACATAAATATATAAACAACAAAACAAATAGTTTTGTAAATAAAATAATACCTGTGAATAATATTGTATTTCACCTTAGCATTGTATATATATGTAAATTGCTTTCCTTTTCCCCTTAATTACATAAATTATAGAAGTATATGTTGTGGGTGTGTGCTTCTGGCGGGTTCAAACTATATTTATTTTACTGCTTTGTAATTGCTGAAAGTACTACTTTGGCCTTTACAGAATGCTGAGACCTGGAGTTCAACCAGCTGCACCACCGAAACATGTGACAGTGGACGAGTAATAACAGAACATGTGCCGTGCAAACAAATGGCTAAGCCTGTGTGTGAAAATGGGCACCCACCGGTGAGGGTTTACGATGAAACGGGTTGTTGTTTCCACTACGAATGCAGATGTAAGTTCAAAAAAGAAAAATATTTTAAAATTTTACATTTAAGCAACATCAGCTAACTAAATATGCAGATTTCTTTGATTTAACACTCAATGTAACCACAATCTTATATTTGCAGGTGTTTGCGCTGGCTGGGGAGATCCTCATTATGTGACATTTGATGGCCAGTATTACAGCTTTCAGAAAAACTGCACATATGTCCTGGTCAAAGAGATTATTCCTCGACACAACTTTAAGATCCTTATCGACAATGAAAACTGTGATGCCTCTGGGACTGTGACCTGTGTAAAAGCCTTGATCGTGTATTACAAAAACTTTAAGATTATTCTCAGACAGGAGAGGGTCCCAAAGACTATGAACATGGTAAATGTTGCCAACAACAAACTATCTTAACTTATTTTAATGATTCTACTTGAATATATTTAAATTATATTAAATGATGATGATGATTAAAATGCAATTGTTTAGGTGTACATCAACAGCAAGCAGGTATTCCCAACCTACACTAATGATGACCTCATCATAACAAGTACAGGAATTGAGCTGCTTTTGAAAATCCCAGCAATTGAAGCAGTTGTGATGTTCAAAGGGCTTTTATTCAGTGTTGAACTGCCATTTTCCCTTTTCCACAACAACACGGAGGGACAGTGTGGTAAGATGATAATTGGTTTGCTGTGGGACCAAAGTCTCTATGTTACATTTATAAATAAAACTATATAAACAGTGGTAGATTTAATAATATTTACTATACTGTTAATATTTACTTTCACAAGGTACCTGTGACAATAACAGGAAAAATGACTGCAGATTACCAAATGGAGAGATTCATCCTTCATGCCCTGGTATGGGACATAAGTGGCGTGTACCAGATAAGAATAAGCCATATTGTGAGACAACTCCTCCTACACCAAAACCTCCATCACCTACAACAGAACCCTGCAACCCTGAAATTTGTGAAATTTTGAAGAGCAAGTAAGAATTTACAGAATAAATCTGAACCAATATGTCACTTAATTTTAGATTATTACTCTGATTAACACTGTATTTTCTTTTTATTTGTTCATTAAGGGTGTTTGAGGAATGCCACAAAGTAATACGACCAGAACAATATTATGAGGCCTGTAAATTTGATGTTTGCCACATGCGAAATTCCAGAATCGGTTGTTCTAGTATTGAGGTGTATGCCATCTTGTGTGCTCAAGAGTCTATCTGTGTACCCTGGAGGAATGCTACAAACGGACAGTGTGGTAGGAGGGTTTTGTTTTAATAGAGAGTAAACATTTTCAGATGTCCAGATGACCTTTTTTCATCATTGTAATATTTAAACCCGCTTTCTCTTATTGTAGAATATAAATGTCCAGAAAACAAAGTCTACAATCCTTGTGGGCCAACTGTTGTACCAACTTGCAACGCAAGGTAATGCGCTCGCTTCTATTTAGCAATATCATAAATTAAATAATGTTGGTAATTTAGAGTGCAATACTGACATTGTAAATATGGATAGCTGCATATGTGTATTTATTATGATTACATTACAAAACTAGCAAGTTAACTAGTGAGTTAAATTTTTGACTTAGATTAAATTGGATGAATAGGGAAGGGATCACCAAAATGATTATAATTGATCCTGAGGCAAACCTTCTGATAGTTATTCGGACATTTCACTTTGTCAGCCTCATGGTGGCACTAGAGGCAAAGGCCAGTGATCACCAAAGTCAGTAGGATTCATTCTCTGGGGACCATCAGCGTCTGTGAAAAATCCCATGGTAATCAATAAAATACTTGTTGAGATATTTCAGCCTGGTGGATCAACAGAGCAATATTGCTATTTCTAGAGCCATGCTGCTAGCATGGGTTAAATGATGTTATGTATTATTTCTAAATTTATTATGTCTGTTCTTCACAATCAATCAATTGTCTTCATCTTTAGATATAATGAAAATAATGAAAAAAAATGCAAGGGAGAAAAAAGCCACAGGAGCAAGTCTTGTAAAGGATTCACTGAGGGATGTTTCTGCCCAGAGGGGACGACCTGGTTCAGTCAAAAATCTGACATCTGTGTCTCCTCCTGTAAGAGCTTTTTCTGTTGTGAAGAAAAATTCAATTTTTGTGAATAAATGCACAGGTAAAATGATTGTTTCAATTGTTTCAGGTTGTACTGGACCTAATGGCAATCCTAAACAGGTAAATTCTACAATACATGACTAATTATCATAGTTTATTCATAGTGTGTTCAATAATGTTACAACATTAACTCTGTTCCACCACTCAAACAGCTTGGTGAGACTTGGCAGAGTGGCTGTCAGCAGTGTGCTTGTGATAAGGACACTCTGAGTGTTCAGTGCGAGCCTCTCACATGTCCCACTCAAGAACCAATAACCTGTACAGAGGAAGGAGAGGTGCTGGTGAACCGAACAGTGGACTGCTGTAGCAAACTGACATGTGGTGAGTGATTCAAAATAACACACCCATCACCTCTTTGAATTTAATAATTTAATGTAATGTAATCTTATATGCTGCATTCACCAACCCAGAAACTGTCTTACCTTTCAACCAACAGAATGTGAAAAAAGTCGCTGTTCGATGTTAAAACCGAAGTGCCAACTGGGATTTGAGTTGGAGATCCAATTCTCAAATGACATTTGCTGCCCCTCTTATATCTGTGGTAAGCTATGCATATTTCAATTACAATGTAAAAAAAAAATGTTGTTTTTAATGGTAAAAGGGTGTTAATACTGCTTGTGTCACATTTAAAATTGGCACGTTTTATTCCATATTTTAAAATGTCTGTAGATTTTAGGATGAAAAACTGCCAAACCATGACAGTTAAAGACTGTAAAATATGTCATTAAATATTACGGTGTTTTACCGTACAATCAACAGTCTCTTATATAAAATATTACTTTATTCTGTATAAATTCCCTTAAAGTGTCTTATAAATAAAGGTTTTGGAATATTTCTTGGTATATTTTACAGTCTTTTACTGTCATGGTTTGGCATTTTTTACAGTGTACATAAACTTTTAGTAATTGTGTGAAAGACCCAAAACTAAATGAAGCATAAGCCATAATGTGATCATCATCATTTTTTATCTAGTACCCAAAGGTGTCTGTGTCTTCAATGATACTGAGTACAAGGTAAGAAGTAATACCCTCTACATATTTTGCATGTGCTCTGTTAAGATTATACTTGCCTGTTAACATGTATATAAAGCAATCTTTAAATTAAGTATACTATGATTTAGACATAATTTTACGGTAATATTTAAGTTCTTCTTTATTATTCAGACCAGAGTGATATTTGTTTTACTGACCTTTATATAAAATTGGCTCAGACTTTGCATTTTGTTGTTTACAGCCCGGTATGGATTTCTCCAAGAGCCCATGTGAATCATGCCACTGTACTGAAACTCAAGAACCCGACAGCAAGTTGAACGCCTTTGATTGTGTTATGAAAGAGTGTATGACGGATTGCCCAGAGGTACTTTTGCATGGCAATGAGAGTATTGCTGTTTTTATACAATGTGGCTGGTCATACCGTTACTTAAAATGTTAATTTAAGTAAAGTCTTTTTTTTATTATTCATGTATTAACCATGTATATTTTAGATGCTCAGGTTTGAAACATCTGTCTCTGAGATTTCTGCTACTATCTAGATACAGTGAAGTACTGAAATACTGAAGTCCACTCCTAACAGTCTTTACTGTAGATTATTCAGAGGAACAAGACATTGAAAACTGATGTTGCAGATGAATTTTTTAAGCGCCACAAATTAAATTGTATTTGCCTAAATTTGGGTGTCTATCTCGAACCTTTGCGCGTCAGAAATACTAATTACTAATTATGTATAAACATAATTCATTGAAGTTGCAGGCCATATTGATTTGTGCATTTCGTTTCAGGGCTACGTGTATGAAAATAAAACTGGACAATGTTGTGGCTCATGTAAGAAGACGAGCTGTGTTGTGGAGGTCCCTGGACTCACTTCTCCGATTATTATTGAAGTAAGTACAGTGTAACAGAAACTTTAATTATGATATCAGTCAGGAGGGTTATGTTCACCTATTGACTTCTTCTACACTTCCAACAGCCTTCCCAGTCTTGGTCACCACCAAATGACAACTGTACTAAGTATAATTGTCAAAAGGTGAAGGATGAGTTTATAACCTCTCAAAACCAAACAACATGTCCTGAATTTGATCAAGAGAACTGCGTTCCTGTGAGTATAATCCTGAAAGAAACAGAAATCCATCTTTCTGGCAACTTAATATCTTTATTAATAGAAAACATATAGACAAATAGAAACACGTAGAAACTGTATCTCAGTTTCACTGAGATCTATTAGATATCATAAGTTAATGTGCATGGTTAGAGAAATATGAGGGAAGTAAATACACAAATACACAATGAAAAAGGAAACACCTGTCAGTGTTGTTTATCTCTGTATGTTACAATCCATGTTGTCTATATTACAGGGAACTGAACAAAGTGACAAGAATGGTTGTTGCAAAACTTGTAAGTATGAGTCGATAATATAAATTCAAATTACATCTCCGTCCTAACTTTTAAAGTGAGATTTTTTTATTATCATCCTCATCATTCTCTGTTACATTTGTTGGTAGTGGGAAAATGTTTTTAGGGACACAGGGATAGTTTAGTCTGTGAAATGTCAAATAATGATTCACAGCCCAAGATTAGGTCTTCAAATTCCTTCTTTTGTCAGACTAAATTATTAATTATTATGTTTACAGTGATATAAAGCAAAGAAAAAAACAGATCCACACATTTGAGGAGTGAACATTTGGCATTTTTGCTTGAAATCATTTATTGATTATCAAAATTGTTTATAAATCAGTTGTTTTAACACTTAATGTCTCAATATTTAAAGATCTCAGCATTATACTAATGGGTTAATTTTGCAAAGATCTGCGGTCAGCCTGACCAGAATACATTTACATATACATTTACATTCACATAACTAATTAAAGGCAAATACATTTATTTTATTTTGCCACTGAAATAATGACGTGTGCTGTATGTTATTTTTTGACATTGCTCATGTTTCATTCACAGGTACTCCTCGTCACAACTGTGAAATGAAGAAGAACACCACCTATCTGCAGACGAAGAACTGCAAGTCTGTTGTGGCAGTGGAAATCACAACCTGTGAGGGATCCTGTGGAGCGTCCACATCAATGTAAGAATCTGAGGGATATACAGTACAAACTACTCACTAAACAGCAGGTGACTGACACTAATCCTGCCTGAAACTGTGTCTATTTACAGGTACTCTGCAGAGAGCAATACTCTGATGCATTCATGCTCATGCTGTCAAGAAATGGCCACTACTAAGAAGGAGGTGGAGATGTTGTGCACTGATGGCAGCAGGATACAACACTCCTACATTTCAGTTGACAAATGCGGTTGCCAAGACACTGAATGTCCCACAATTATCACAGACTAACTAAACTTTTAAAAGGCAACAGTAAAATAGGTGTGAAGTGAAAATCTGACTAATGAACTATATTTTATAAACTTTAACAATTCCCCTCTAAAATGTATTAGAGCATCAGTATGTGAAGATGCAGCTCTGTGTGTCCAGCAGCCCCAAAACAAGGGCAAATAAGTGGCCTGAAATTTCCTACACATCTGGAAACTGGCTCTTTGTACTCTGACAATAGTTATCATCACATTCTCATTTACTGTCAGGGAGGCAGGTCCTCTGGGTGCCTCGTGATGACATATTTACATATTTGGGTCTCTTTTTAGATTTTGAAGAGGTTGTTCCTTTATACAAACTATATGATATGGTGTTTTCAGTCTTAGAGGGTATTTGTGAATTATTTAAACCATGTGTTTAAATTTTAAATGGTCATTTTTAACGGCATTATCAACATAAATTATCAGACAACTCATTGAATCTACAAAAGTGTAAAGTGTAAGGATATCCACACTATCTTTGTCCAACATTTGATGTGTCAAACTGCAAATCTGAATCGCTTTCATGTTATTAAAACTCAAAGGTTTACTGATGATCATGTGTTCTTGTTTTTCTTGTGTTTTTTTCTTGTTCTTGTGCGGCAGGACAAATTAGACATTATGAGGCAATTAATGGGAAACGCTGGTGATATCCCTGCAGCTGTGGTCATGACCGGTCTTGAAATAAAATCCAGAGTCTCTTTTGTCTGAGAAAGTCCAAAAAGGTGCTTTTTTTATCTTAATAAAGATGTTGAAATTCACATTTTTCATCATACAAGAAGGCACAACAGAGCACACAGTGTGTCTTTTCACTGGGATGGTGTTCAGGTTGGTCAGGTGTCAATTATATTAAGTGAAGAAGCCGACTGCAGTTTAGTTAAATTACAACAGTGAATACTGCTGGAGCATTTTGGTTGCTCAGTGCAATGTTTAATGATGTCTTTCATGTTGGCTTCCTGCTGCAACTAAACTTGGACTAAAATAAATAATAACTTTGCAATAATTGCTTGTACCATTAAGTTCAAGAATTTGAAAGAATGGAGAAAAAAGTTCAGATTGAGGGCTTGCACATCTTCTACTCTAAATATTTTGTTTGTGATATTACAGCTGTGAAGAAGTGTATAAATATAAATATATAATATAATATAAATATATAAATTTAAAGTGTAGTGGCCTGCACTTTAATAGTTTTATAGCTCTCATTAACAAAACCAATTGTCAATAAGTGAGGCTTGGCTAAGCTTTCCAGTCAAAACCTTTTTTAAAACCTCCATCAAACGCTCCTTCATCTCATGATATGACATTCAGAGGAGAAAATAAAACTTGATTAGCTGAGTTCTCTCCATTATATGGTGTCTATGTGCATCTGAAGCCTTTAGAGATGCATATGAATTTATAGCAAATTATCTTATGCACACAAGATAAAAAATGAAAAATAGCACATTTTGGGACTTGGAGAACGAAACAAGACAGAATAAAAATGCAATCGACTCCGAGACGAGACCAAGACCTTCAAAAAGACGAAAGACCTAGTCGAGTACCACAACACAGGTAAATATTAAATAAATAAATAAATAAATAAATAAACATTAAATAATGTAAATATTAAATAAATAAATAAACATTAAATAATGTAAATATTAAATAAATAAATAAACATTGAATACTGTAAATATTAAATAAATAAATAAACACTGAATACTGTAGATATTAAATAAATAAATAAACATTGAATACTGTAGATATTAAATAAATAAATAAACATTGAATACTGTAGATATTAAATAAATAAATAAACACTGAATACTGTAGATATTAAATAAATAAATAAACATTGAATACTATATCTCGCAGTAAAGACTTCAGCCGGCTCTGACCGGAACGGACACTCTATCGCGTTATGTCCAGCCGGAACACTTTTAGTGTAACACGCCGCTTGGCAGTCATGTCGGCGTTGGAGTCGGGTCGCTCAGTGTTTGGAGAGTAGAGTCAGATTTCTGTTTAAAAGAAGTCATCCTGTGCTTCTTCTCAACAGGAATACTTTAGTTTGAGATTATGTGTTGAAGGAGAGCGACGAGTTTGTTGCAGTGTCGGTTTATTTTGAGGTAAAATAAGTTTATTTCTGACTTCTTCCTCCTCTTCTTCACTGTTAACGTTAGCTAACGTAACGCTGCTTAGCTCAGTTGATAATGATAAAACCGCCAACACAACAGCGGCTCACTTGTGTTTGGATCGCGTTTACCTAGCGGGGAATAAAGCAACATTTATCCAGGACGTTGTAGTGCAAACAGCTTAAATAGTTAACGCTTATATCTCGCACAAAAGTGCTTAATATGTCAGTCCACTGGCTTTATTCATGCTAATGTGAGCGTTAAGTAAGACGTCTCTGTCTTTACTCTTCTGTCTGTGAGACTGTATCACTGTTGCTCTGGGTGATTGTTATTAATAATAATAATAATAATAATAATCAATGGAAGTTTGTGTGTTTTCTCAGTTATTTGTTTGAGCCATGGCGTCACTATCAGAGGAGGTGCTGCTGGTGGTGAAGAAGGTCCGCCAGAGGAAGCAGGATGGCACACTTTATCTGATGGCTGAGCGTATAGCCTGGGGTCCAGAGGGCAAAGACCGCTTCACAGTCAGCCACTTGTATGCAGACATCCGCTGTGAGTACTAACATCTAATTATAGATAGATAGATAGATAGATACTTTATTGCCTTTACAAGGGAATTTGTTGCCACAGTCTGTACAAAGCCTCACGTACATACATAAATACACAGGCACATGGCCACAGAAATAAACATTCAGTACAGCACATTTCTCCACCCCTGTCCCATAGGGACCCATAGCTCCCACACATGGAGGATACCGGGGTGCTTTGTTGAGAGATGCTATGGCATGGCATGGCGTGCTCGCTTACAGGCCAGTGACCTGTAGATAGGAGCAGCATGAAGAATGAGTTGAGGGGTGTGGCTGGCGTTGTGTGCTATACGAAAGAAATGAACCCTGTGTTAAGAAGTTAAATATGGGCAGAGAAATTTGACATCCATTCAGCCATTATCTGTAACCGCTTATCCTCATCACGGTCACGGTGGGGCTGCAGCCTGTCCCAGCTGACTTGACTGGGAGAGAGGCAGGTTACTCCCTGAACAAGTCTCCAGCTCGAAATTTGACATGTGCTAACAAATTAAACTTGTGCTGAGGGTTTTATATAGTTTTCTTTACCAACAGAAAACTACAAATAGAGATTAAAAAAAGTGATGTATAGTTATATTAGGCTATAGAGAAATGATTGAAAGTCACAGCATTTAGCAAAGGGTAGTGAATAGTGAATAGTTTATTGTCCTCCCTGCCATGACTGAGAAGTGTTGTACAGTCTGATGTCCAGGGGGACTAAAGAGTTCCTCAGTCTGTTTGTGGAGCAGGATATGGACAGCAGACTGCCAATGAACGCAGTGCAGAGGGTGGTGGGTGTTGTCCAGTATGGCCAGCAGTTTGTCCAGGGTCCCTCTCTCTGCCGCTGTCACCAGAGAGTCCAGCTCTGTGCCCACCACAGAGCCAGCCCCGTCCAGTCGAGCGGCGTCCTTCTTCTTGCTGCTTCCTCCCCAGCACACCCCAGCATAATGTGTTGGATGGTGTTTTTAAGTTGTGCTTGTTTTTTGTACAGGTCAGAAGATCAGTCCAGATGGTAAAGCCAAAATTCAGCTCCAGCTGGTCCTGCACACCGGCGAGAGTACCACATTCCACTTTTCCAATGAGAGCAGTGCGCTCAAAGATAGAGATGCTGCCAAGGAGCTGCTGCAGCAGCTTCTGCCCAAGTTCAAGAAGAAAGCCAACAAGGAGCTAGAGGAGAAAAACAGGTGAGTGTCTGCTGCAAAAGGATACGTCTGGTAACATTTTATTTTCAGCAAAGGAAGTCGAGGTTTACAACCTCAGTAGGAACAGATGGGTTTGGGGCTGAGAGCCAAACAGGAAGTCTGAAAGGATGTGTGTTTAGTTTTTGCCAGAGGTGTTTGTAAATGTAGTCCAGCATCACTGATATAAATAGAAAAATATAACTGAGCAATAGCACAAATTTCAGTCTCCAAAATGACCATACAGTCCACACGGTTCTCTACTTCTTTGTGCTTGTGTTGGTCTGAGGGCAGATTAGACACTCCAGCGACTCATCATTGCCTCTTGGGGCACAAGTAGTATTACAAGAAGGCATGAGCAGTAGCTACATAATTAGCATGCTAATTTCAGTAAATATGTCTGCAGCACAACACATAGATGTCGTGGACCTAACGTCATAACTGTTACCTATTCCTATTCTGTTGATAATGTTCATCAGTTCATTTTTTTAAAGCTTTTTAACATTTATCACATTATATCTCATTCTAACATTTTTAACTATTCATTCTGAACATTTCTTACACATTACTGCTTTAATAGAAGATTAACAATGAGTGCCTTCATGTAGAAATTACTGATTAGGTTTTTAGGAAATTCATTAATTAATAATTGTATTCTTAAAATATTGTTCTTTTATTTTTACTTGTAGGATGCTGCAAGAGGACCCTGTGCTTTTCCAGTTATATAAGGATCTTGTGGTGAGCCAGGTGATCAGTGCTGATGAATTCTGGGCCAACCGGTTAGGAGACATAAGCAATGCAGACCCTGCACTATACAACAACAACAACAAACAGGAAGTCGGTATATCTGGAGCCTTTCTGGTGAGTACATCAAGTCTGCTGCAATTTTCCTTTAGATAACAACTAATCTTGATTCAAGCATTGACTAAATCAACATTAACAACATACTGTTGGAGGTTAACAGACCTAATCTTTGTGCTTTACAGGCAGACATTAGACCTCAGACGGATGGCTGCAATGGCTTGAGATATAATCTGACTGCTGACATTATTGAATCCATCTTCAGAACATACCCTGCAGGTAAATAACATCTGAGTTTGGAAGCTAACCCATCATTTGCAGCAGTAATAACAGGCCACGAAAAGGCTGCTACATGCTCAGACTTTCATTTCCAATAAAGATTACAAAACAGTCAGTTTACTGAACACCCTGTTAGTCAGGAAGAAAAAATCAGCTGGTATATCTTTAGCCACATTCTGGTGCATTCCTGCTCAGCCCAGTGGCTGATATTAAATGTGCAACTGGTTTTCCTCATTGATAACATAAAAAAATGACTAAATATATTTATATCAACTTGCAGTGAAGCAGAAGTACAGTGAAAACGTGCCTCATAACCTGACGGAGAAGGAGTTCTGGACCCGCTTTTTCCAGTCCCATTATTTTCACCGAGACCGCATCAACACAGGAACACAGGATATCTTCTCAGAGTGTGCCAAGCAGGATGAAAAGGGTAGGAATTTTTAAGAGGCGCACAATATTTTGATTTTCTATCAGTGTCAGAACATGTATTATTTCGACAAGTCTGTTTCATATGTAAAAGTTGTAAATATGTGTTGTGCAGGCTTAAAATCGATGGTGGTTCAAGGAGTGAAGAATCCTCTGGTCGACCTCTTGTCATTAGAAGATAAAACATTAGATGAGGTGAGATTTCATTAGATGATTAGACAATCACATCGACACCCTACTACCCAAAACTAGTTTACTTCTATAGATTTTTCCCCCCCTTTCTATCCTCCAATCTCAAGAGTTGGCCTTTTCTTTGACACAGGGTTATGGAGTTTGCACAGCACCACCCTCAACTTCCAATGCAAACAGAACTGTGAAGGAAAGCAGCAACGCTGCCATCATAAAGCGGTTCAACCATCACAGTGCCATGGTGCTGGCAGCTGGCTCACGCAAGGGGTAAAGAAATTACTTTCCACAAAATTTATCACTTATTCAGTGTCTTAAATGTATGCTAATTGCATTATATTTTTTCAGGGAAACACCAACTGACCAAGCTAGCGAGACGAGCAGTACGGATGGAAACTCGAGGGATTCAGACTTCTTCCAGCCTCCTGTAAAGAAGGTATGATAGCGCTGTAGCTTTACAGGTGGGACATGTGATTCTGGAGAAATACAATACCACGACAAATACCATGATATTGTGTGAATAACAACACAGCAAGCAATTTAACTGACATTAGCTGTGTTGTGGGTTAGCAAACGGTTGCTAAAGTTGCTGCTGCAGAGTTAACATGCAGAGAGGATGATTGGTTTCCCAAAACAAGCACACCAGCTCCAGACAGCGATAATCACCGCTCTCCTGCTACTATAGCGACCATCACAACAACAGCGTATCTTGGCAAACTAGAAAGTAAGCTGAATGTCTGTGGGCAAGTAATTTAATGTTACCTGACACAAATCCTGGCCTGCATAAAAAGTTATTGTTGTGTGACTCAACCCATGCCACTTTGTTTGTTTCCCATTTACATAGCTATGGCTGTACACGCAGACAGTGATCATAACAGCACGTCATATTATCTGGAATCACTTAACCCACCTTTAATAGAGTTTTTCCAAATCATTGTTGTGACTCTAACAGTCTGAGTCTCTTTTTTTATGTTGTGCAATCTTTCTTAGGTTAAATTACAAGAAGCCATTGAATATGAAGATCTGCAAAGGGAGAACAGAATAAAAACCGTCGCGTTAAACCTCAAGAAGTCTGACAGGTACAGTATGTCCACGTTTTCTTTACTTTTCTTTGTTCTTCACATGCTTATTCTGTTAGAAAACTTTAGCATTATCGTTATCAGTCAAACTTTATTCGTTTTTCTTCCATCAGCTGAACAGAACTTAAAAACTTGATTAGTTGTGTCAGCTTGAGCAAAAACTCTATCACTTAAATAATTGAAAATGAGGCTTCTGTATCCAGAAATCAGCTGTGCAGAATTTAGGAAGAGGCTGGTGTGGGTGAGTCTCACTTCCTCTGGACAGCACTGTTTCGAAACAGACTTGCGTATTTTGTTTTATAGCTGTGATTCACTGTTTTCACTGTGTTAAAGTTCCTGCCAGTGGTCATAACCCAACGCCCAAATGTCACCTTAGCTCATAAAGTGAATGTATGAAATCTCAGGCAGAGGGGGAAAAAATGCTCTTTTAGATTGGAGTCTGATTAAACTTGTCCATTTTTCATTTGGTTGACTGTACAGTGATGTGCTCTAATATAATGTTTCTCACTCCCTCTCCTTATTTATAAGGTATGCTCATGGTCCTGTGCCACTTCAGTCCCAACACTATACAACAAGCCAGGATATCATCAACTCTGTCAACTACATCCAGCACGAGATGGTCAATTACAAACCCAACCTTACTCAGGTTAGATCATGATTCATCAATCACTGACCTTTGGACAAGGATTATCTTTGTAGTTTGATCCGTTCACACACAGCTCAGAAGTCCAACAACAACATATTCTCATGTTAAGATCAGGAAGCTTGTTCCCTGCAGTCACTCATCTCAAGGGTTTCCCCATTTGGGTTTTCCCCAAATTTTCTCTTTCCACACCGAGATATAATACGCCATATATCAAAGACTAAGTTTCTCATGTCATAGTTGACTGAGATAAATCTAATTGCTAATTACCCTCAAAATCACAACAAAATGCTTGACTAATCACACGAGTTTCCATCAAAATACTTCAAATTACACATGACGAACACTAGATGATTCAATATTTGATTTTACTTGTTCTTTGGTCAAAAGATGAAAAATACAGCAGGTTACAATCGAATCTCCCTGAGCTGAAAATGGGATTTAAAGTCACGTACACCTAATTATGTTGTTCACATCTTTTCAAGTTACTTTTAAGAAGTCACATGTTTAAACTCTGAATGGTGCCGTCAAAGTGATTCACCGCACTATTACTAACTGTTTGCAGGTGTTGTCCAGCACAGCTGCTAGTTCTGCCATTGCAGCTCTTTCTCCAGGTGGCGTCCTCATGCAGACAGGAGCACAGCAAGCCATAAACCGTAAGTGTGTTGTACAGTTGCTAAATAACATCATGTCAGTGGGTGCCCATAACACATCTTTAGGAGCAACATGCTAACAAAGTAACGTATTATGACGGTCGCAGATTTATGGATTGTTCACTGATGATCCATACGTTCACTGTTGCTTTATCCTAAATCCACCCTAAAATCACAATACTTTATTTTGTCTCCTCTTTTTTTATCTTTGTTTTTTTATTTCCAGAGATGGTACCCACTGAGGTTCAAGGGGAGTTGAAGCATCTTTATGCAGCTGCTGGAGAGTTGTTGAGACACTTCTGGTCCTGTTTTCCTGTAAACACGCCATTTTTGGAAGAGAAGGTGACAAATATTTACTGTTTTTGAAATGAGGTCAATCACATAAGTTATTCTCCATCTTGGCACCCATGATTTTGAAATAAATAATTAATATAAGCCATAACAGTGCAGCCAGAGTGTAGCATATTTTGTACATAATAAAATGCATACAGTGCTAATGCTTTGGCATCCTGACATTTTGTGTTTTCCATACTTGTCTTACATTAATTTATAGATATTTGTTTTCACTTCAAGCTACAAACTGTTCCATCAGTAAGCAGTTGATATGTTCTTTTATAGCATAATCTCTTATCACTACCACCACCATTACAGGTGCCAGTCACCCTTCATTAACAGTCATTAACTTTTCCTTTCTGATTTGCCGAATGTTTTTCATGCAGGTGATAAAAATGAAGTCAAACCTCGAGAGATTTCAGATGACCAAGCTTTGTCCTTTTAAGGAGAAGATTCAGCGTCAGTACTTAAGTACAAATGTAAGTCTCTGGTCTATTAATAATGGCACAATATTGCAGTATAACAGGTGGTTGTTGCATTAATTATATTTAATGTCTCTACAGCTCACAGGGCATTTGGAAGAGATGTTGCAGACGGCCTATAGCAAGTTTCACATCTGGCAAACCCGCCGCATGATGAGGAAAACCTGAGGTTCGACTGATGGTTTGTCAAAGAGAGGACAAGGAAGACATTAAAGTATACGGACAAATGGCCTGTGGAGGTTCTCCAGACTGCTGTGACGAGACCACAGATCACATCCTGATGGGACGTGGTTCACACAGGGGGATATAGATGGACGCTGCTCTAACTGTTCAACAGAGACTAACTGCATCTCAGTCACAAATAACTGTAATTAGTTTCTTTTTGTTTGTGTTTTCTCAATGGTTGAGAGATTGGTGCCGGTAAAATGGTTAAATGGGACTTTTAAAAAGAAAATAATAGTGGAACATGACCAAATTTCAGATGGAAAATCAGAAAGGCACTCAGGACTACAGGGTGAGATGCAAGCTGCCAACAATGTGTTTCATCAGTGCACAAAGCAGACAACGTAAGCTCGGACATTCAAGGAAAAAAGCGTCTCTGAGCACTGGGTCGATTTGTGGAACAAAGTTCCAGAAAAGTGAATATAGCAATACTGTTAAGACATTTCACACTTGAGTGCATTAGTGTGTGTGCGCCTGTGTGCGTGCGGGAGTGTGTGTATGTGTGCGTGTGTGTGTGACTGAAATCACACTGTCACTGGTTTGTAATGTCTGCACTGAAGACAAAAATGTTACTCTGAATTAAAGTGAGGCATAAAGCTTTTTGTTCATGCCGCTGTCTAGTAAAACTGCAGTATTTCATTCATTCCATGCGCCTCACAATGGATGTTTTGGTAATATTAAAATGTGATTGTTTTTTTTGTTTTTTTTCTGCTACTAATAAACTACAGCATTTAGAGCTGTAGATGTATGTTGCCTTTCTACATGTGCAGCATGAGCTGCTTTGGGTTGGTGGATGGAGTCGGTCAATTGTGGTTATGACATCCAGCATCCAGCGCGGCTGCTTCCTGGAAGTGTCCTCAAATCAGCTGAGCGAAGCGGTGACAGGTCGCCTGGCTGCCTGTTAGAGCACCGTGACACCGACTGCTGACGTTCTCCTGGAAAGGTGAACAAAACCGGGGATGTGAGAGCAGCCTGGAGCGGGTTTGTAAGCTGTAATCTGTAGTGTCACTCCGACCAGTCTGGTGAGTTTAACTTAACGATAAGTGAATGAAAACATCACTCCTAGCTAGTTAGCATGTTTAGCTTGTTATTGTAAATATAGCGACGCCGAGGCGAGTTTGTACACTGAACGGATTTATGTTAATTTTACGAACAGTCGTACATATTTAACACGGCCACGTCTTGCTCATATTTATTTTATTTACGGGGTTTTGATAGAAAACGTTAGCATCAGTGTCAGCAGACGGAGTCTCGTGATGCGGACTGCCATGATCGGCCGACCGAATCGCCCCACTTTAACTAGTTGTTTGTAGGGCAGCAACTTGAGCAATATTCACTTTTTTTTATTTTTTTTACTGTGTTTATACAACTAAAACTTAAACCAAAAAACAGCGTTGACCGTTTGACTGACTCTCGGTGGCATTAACCCGGAACGACTCGGCACGAAAGCTTCAAATTTAAAGGTTTGTTTACGGTTATTCACGTTAACGTTTGAGCGTTCTATCAACGGTTTTCAGAATGTTTGCGTTAACGTTACATTAACGTTTTCCAGTAGTTTGTATTGTAGTAGTATAGCTAGGCGACACATTTGGAAATATCGGTACTTTAACTGGGGATTTCCATGTCCTGTCACTTCATACTTCACTAAAGGTAATTCAGAGGGACGTGTTGTGCATTTTACTCTTCCCCATTTGCGTGACAGTTAAAATAAGACAATCAATATTAAAAAATAAAAACAAAAACAGGTTTTTAAAATAATATGATGCATTGTTTCCAAAAACAGTGTAAATTAATTTAAATTAGCCCCCCTTTGACCAGCTACAACAATGAAATTTCTATTTTGCATATTAATATATGCGTAATATAAAATTGTGCACCACTCACAGAGGTTATTTTTCTGTACTTTGGGTAAGTCAGACATTCAAACTTTTACAGTGCAGGACTACATTTACAGTGTATTATTGCTACTGAATACTTCCTCCACCTCTTACCATAAAGTACAAGGCATATGCAGTCTGTATTGCTCTGTTTAAAGGAATAGGCACTACTTATGCTTATATATAAAGAAATAATCCGTGTCAGACTGAGGTCCAAGGGCATGCTACTTTATATGCTGCAATTAAGTCCAGTTTTGTTTGTCAGTGTTAGAAAACACAGGGTGAGTGAGTGTCTCTGGATTATAGTCTATATTTGAGGCCTTGTCTTGTGTATCATGACCCTTGCACATGACAGTTTGTGCACATCCACATATCTAAATACATTCCCTTTGCAGTAGAGTGCTAACAAATACAGACACAGAGTTCAGTGTTGACTGCCACTTCTCACCTTCCTTTGAGGAACTTGTGTCAGCTACTTTAAGATGAGGAGAAATTATGTTCTGTCATTTTGTTTTCAAACATTTTTGTAGCAGACACACTGATGTTTTTTTGCCACCAGTATCTGATTACTCTAATAAGCTGCTGCTTTAGTTTTGCTTCTGCTTCCTCATAAGTATGCTGAAAACCACAACTAGTAAATCAGTGGCTTTATTGTGGTGTCCTCTAGTCAGTAACAGGTCATCTTTATTCATTTAATGACGTTGTAGCTTTGTTTACGAGTTACGCTCTGCCGAGGGGGTTTTACTTGACTTGGGATGGTGTAAAGTGGAGTCATGGCTCGTCAATTTGAGAGGGTTGGTACACTGCTTAAAGTCACAGATGCCACACAGCTGAGGGTTGTGGTATGCAAGGAAACAGAGTAGTGACTCTTAACGTCCCTCACATTTTATTCATACTTTACTGACTGTCCTTTTCTCTGTCAGTTGTACAGGATCACCAGTGACGATGCCTCTGGTACCAGTTGTGCCGGAGAACCACAGTCATGTACTGGCAGAGTTTGACTGCCTCGACCCACTTCTGTCTGCTCTCAGATTAGACTCCGGCAGGCTTAAGGTATGTTTTACTATCACATGTCTGAGTCGGTCTTATAATGAAGATGATTTATAGCAGCTTGTTAATTAACGGTCTATTCGTAGAATAAAAAATGTAATATAATTTGCATAGCAATGTTTTCATAACACGTACAATCACCTAAGAAATGTCTTTTTGTTACCTTAGAATGAGCCTTTTATAAGACAAACTAAAAACTAGTCACAAATAGAGCCTTTTGCATTTACTGGCATTTCACGAGCACTGTAGTTTCTCCTTCAAGCTCGGAAGGAGAGGGTGATGCGATGACAAGCAGCTACACCTATAGATCCCACTAAATCCTACACACTGGTTCTTTAATGTCTTTAAAGTACTACTCAGTGATGAATCTCTAAATTGTCGGAGTATTGTGTATTTAAAAAACATTGTTCATCTAACAATGTATCTGCATGAACAGATGAGTCAACTCTTTCTACGTGTGACCCTGTTGTGTTGTAGTGTACATGTTTGGCTGTGTCAAGGAAGTGGCTCGCATTAGGAACATCAGCAGGAGGGTTGCACCTGATTCAGAGGGAGGGCTGGAAACAAAGGCTCATCCTCACACACAAGGTAATGCGTGACTGAGCACCTATTGTTTACAGTTGATTCATTAACTTCTTCTAAACTCCTAACCCATTGTGCATTCTTTTTCAGGAGGGCTCAATCACTCAGGTGGCGTGTTGCCCTCATGATGAAGACTTTATCGCTGTTGCAACAAGGTTAGGTCATACTCATCTACTCTCAGACAAAGTTAAGCGCCACCTTCCTTGTGTGTTTGGTTGTGTTGTCTGTATTGTTCATGTTCTTATGTCTTTCTCTGCTTCAGTCAGGGTCTGGTGGTGGTGTGGGAGCTGCAGCTGGAGCGGCGGGGTCGTCCAGAGAGAGTCAGCGTGTCCTGGGAACACCGAGGTCAGGCCGTCACTGCACTCTGCTGGGACACCAGCACACTGAAAGTTTTCGTTGGGGACTCAGGAGGCAAAGTGTCTGTTCTCCGTGCAGGATCCTCCAAGTTGGGCAAGGTAGTGATTGCTGATTAATGGTGAAAATGGTTTCCCCAATAATAATGTATATAAAGTACATGTATTTTTTGAAAAAGGTTAGGCACTTTCTTGTTGTTACACCAGTGGTTTTGTGAGGTCTTAATTGAATCAGCAGGCCTTAATTCAAGCCGGGTGACAGAAGTTAATTTTTCTGATCCTTCTCTGCTGTTCAATCCGCAATCATAGAAACCTTCAAGCAACTGACTTATGATCTAAAAATAAAGATAATTGACTCTTACTTAGTAAGTTCAACACAGTAGGGTTGTCTAATTCAGAGATTTGAATATGAATTGAAAATTGATGGGTCAGTGTCAAACATTCATTATATTCAAGACAACCTAATATCTCTGAACTACAAGGGCTCTGAGAGCGAGAACGGAGGAAGACACTGTAAAGCAAAAACTGGCAGCTTGCTACAGAAAAAAACATCTTTCCAGTCCTCTTTATTAACCATTTTTGCACAGTCTTCATCTCTAAACCAGAAGGGTTTTCTTTCTTTCTAGGGGACAGCATTCGTTATCTTCCCTGTTCAAACCGTCACCACAGTGGACTCCAGAGTGGTTCAGCTCGGGTACCAAGATGGCCGCCTGTTGGTGTCTTCCCTGAGCCGCTGCTACCTCTGTGACACAGAGAGGTGAGTACCAGCAAGGCTGCATCTGTGAAAGACCGTCTTTAGGGAAAGAGACCCTCAGAATGCTCCTATATTGTTGTGGAAGATGAATCCGTATTCCAGTGGTAGATCCAATGTTAATGCTAGTTTTATGATGATTTTTTAATATTGTTAAGAACGATTCTTCACACCTTGGCATTTGGTTTATAATGAAGTTATTTTTATATTTTCTTATTAAGAAGATACATCTAATTTCTTTCATTTGTTCTCATTTTGGGTAATGAATGAAGAAAATTGTAATTCCTGGACCTCTCACAACATTGGTGTATTTTTCTGGATTTATCTGCCTTCAGGGAGAAATTCTGGCGTGTTGGAAATAAGGAGCGTGATGGAGAGTATGGAGCTTGTTTTTTCCCTCAGAACAGGGGATTATTAGTTGGCCAGCCCCCCTTGCTGTACTGTGCCCGGCCAGGATCCCGAATATGGGAGGCCAATTTTAATGGCGAGGTTCAGAGCACCCATCAGTTCAAACAGCTGCTGGCCTGTCCTCCTCTACCGCTCATTACTTACAGGTACTGATTGTTCCAGCTTTTAAACCGTCTTCTTTAAAAGGCCAAACTTCTAATTTGTGTTTTGTTCCTGTGTTACCTGCAGAAATGAGCCACATTACAACCCAGTGCAGAAGAGCTCCCAATCCATCGCCTTCCCTAAACTGCTTTATTTCGGGTAATGTCAGATATAATTTATTGTCAGAGTTATTAGGCTTGGCAATCCCTATTTTTCATCAGTTTCATCAGACTAACTGTGCTCTCGTATTTATTCATGTAGAGACCAAAACTTGCTGACCTGGACTGATTCAGTTATTTATATCTTCACACCTCAGAATGGACAAGTGCTTCTGTGGACAGAAGTCAAAGGTGTGTTTGTTATCACCAGCGATCCTTTGGAGTAATTAAAAGCACACAAGGTGTAAATATAGGTCCAAGAAATCTTCCTCTTGAAATCACTAGTCATTAATAATATCAAGAAAACTTTAGCACTGATCGTCCAGTCTGTTTTGTTCCTGTTAATTTACTGTAAACCTTTTTCTCTGGTTTTGTAGACTTGGTTGAGATTGCAGTCTACCGCAACGAGCTCTTCTGTCTCCATGGCAGCGGACGTCTGTCACACCTCTCCCTGTTATCTGCTGAGCGTTGTGTGGAGCGTCTGCTACGGCGCGAGTCGTGGCCTCTAGCTGCTGTAGTCTGCTGTATGTTCCAGCACACAATCACCACCGGCAGGGTAAGACGGCTGCCACTGCCGTGCTAACTGATCTCATCTCTTGTGTACGGTGCACCCTAGATTCCAGTCTTATCTCGGCTGAGCTTTTCATGTGACTTTCTGACTACCTGTGTTCCTAAGGACAAAGCACAGAATATACCTGTTCACCCGAGGTGTCTCACCTTGAATGGCCTGACTATAAAATTAAGCAAAAATGTGCAGGTGATATGATATGTTAGACATAACTTCTGCTGTTGATTAGGAAACATTATACTGCCAGTAGGGTTTATCACAGTAGTTAACGTTACCCTAACAGGTGAGGCTGATTTCTCATGATCTGAGTAAAAACTCACCTGAATGGAGGTTTTATTGCTCATCATTCTTGTTTGATTCAGGCCAGGAAATCAATTCCCATCGACCGCCTTGAACATCTCAGGGCCCAGCTCAGTTCCAGCACACACATGGAGCTGTCTGGCCAGCTGGAGGAAGTCATCACCAAACTGGAGCCTCTGGACTCGGCCTCCAGCAGCCGTAGAAGCAGCATCTCCTCACACGTAAGTTCTGTCCATGACTTCTCTGTATAAACAATCCGCAAGGTAATGGCCACCATCATAACTGCAGATGATTAGCACCCCACTTCAATTTACTTTACATTTCTGTGGGACCCATTGGGTCCTTTTGCTATGGATACCATTCACAAGTGTCTCTGTGGCGTTACATTAAATTGGATGTTTGGTGAGGGCTAGCAGGTTTCAACAGTGGAATTAAAGTTGTATTTATAAAGTCAGATAACGTTAGCCTTTTAAATATCTCACCGATGATTTGTTGCTGTCTTATGACTCGTCACGAGATCCAGGGAGCAGCACTGCGCACACAGAATAATCCCACATCAAATAAATATGTCGTGATTTGATTACTTTCTCTTTTATTACTTACTTTATTACTTTTGTTTTACATGGAAGTAGAACAAACAGAAATTTCCATTTAGTACGTATTTCATCCTATGAGCCGACTGTAACTGAAGCATGGAGCTTCTGTAAATCTGTATACACGTGTAACAAATGAGTGTACTTATATTGGTTATATCGTTGTCCAGGAGAGCTTCAACGTCCTGGACTGTGGAATCTACCGTGTTATCAGCCGCAGAGGGAGTCAGTCAGATGAAGAGACGAGCTCCCTCATCAATCAGTCCATGTCAGAGGAGGAGCGGCTCAAAGAGTTCAGCTTTGTTCAGGAGGAAGATCAGGTGGATCAGGGTAAGAGATCATCACCGCAGTAGTGCTGAAACAACAAACCAGAAACATAGAGACAAACCTACTCACACACATTGCTGTTTCTTTCTTTACTTCTTCTTTTTCTCTGCCTCTGACTCTCTCTCTTTCTCTTAGCAGGAACAAACTCCTTTTCTGCCTCATCTGAGTTCAATGTGAAAAAAGAGTGAAATTATTTTCAGGTGTACATACTTTCACTCTGTTAAATAATAAAGGACAAAACAAGGATTTTTGTATTTTGGAGCATCATTAGCTGCTGAAAGATTTATCAATAAAATGTGACGTGATAATAATTTTACTCTTTGACTTTATCTTCGTTTTTATGATGATCATATGCACCTGTTTCTAATGCTGTTTTATGTGTTTGCCACTTAAATTAATGTGTTTCTGATTCGGTGTGAAATTATATTAAAACATTTAATCATGTTGCTATGCTGTACCTCTGGATTTGCTGAATGATCTCCCTGATGGCTGAGATGCTTTACAAGCATAATCCCACTGTTAATATCGAGTTTCCTGTCTGTTCCATTGTATCACACATATATCACCATTTTGGTTCTTTTGCATTGTGCAGCGTTTAATTTTCGTTTCTCTGTAGCAGTGTCTGGCACCTTTGCTCCATCTGCTTGCATTATGTCCTCTGCCTCTCATCACTCCCCTCCAATACTCCATCCATCTGTGTTTTTCCTCTGGCTCTTGCCCCCATCTTTATTCAGATCCACAGAACAGTGAGCGCACCGAAGCTGAGCGATCTGAGCAAGGCCTGCAGTTCCACCTCCCCCTCTCATTCCGCCCCAAACCCCCTCGCATCGCACTGCAGGCCGTCAAAGACAGGTGAACATAAAGAGAAATAAAGGACAGACATGCTGATGTGTCACAACAGTGTATTTCATACAGACATGAAGCTGTAACAAGTTCAACCCTGATAAAGTTATTTGTGGATTGTACTTTCATCACTCATTTCTACAATAATCTATTATTCAAGCGCAGCTGCACTTTTAGACAGCTTACTTCCCCTTTCCGCTGAAGACCCACATCCAGTTTTCATCACACTCAGCCATTTGTCACATGTAAAGTCCACATTTTGTAGTTTTGTTTGTCTCTGGTTGTTCTCTCTCTGTCTCTCTGGTTCTTTTTGGTAACAGGTTGTTTTATTGTTTGAATTTTTTTTTTCCTCAGTGTTTCTAGTTTTGTTAAGAAGACAACAGAGAAGATCAACACCCTCCAGATGAACTCTGAGCTCTGGCAAAGACCTGAATTCAGAGAGGGCGGACAGGCTGACACAACACCTCCATACTCGGAGGAAATGGACAATGAGTAAGTTCAGACTTTTGAAAGTGGACAGGAACCAAATTCTGAGAACAGATGGCACTGTGTGTTGTTGTTATAGTGGATCTTTGACTTTAGGCCAAACTTTGAACTAATAAATTGCACACTTGTTTAGTAAAAAAAAGTAATAAAAAACTGTAATATGTCGTCACAGAGTTTATGATGAAATGCCAAACACAGAGGCAGACATGCAGGACCTTCAGTCAGCAACAAAACAAGCTATGTAAGTGCTGCACACTGTTTAGTTAGAAGATTTTAACATTTTTCCCCAGTTTTAATAGCAGAGACTGACCATACATTTCTGTGTATTTTCAGCTCCCAGATCCAGGATCCTTTGGTGCTACTGGATCCAGTCTGCCTGAGAGAAACACTGCAGGAGTGGTTGCCGGTGCTGGAGCGAATACTTGGACCTGAAGAGCACGGGTCAACAGCTGCGGGTGATTCAAACGTAGATGGACCAGGAGAAGAGAGGTGGGAGAGGGATTATCTAAACTCCTGCTCAGAGCATCAAGAGGAGTCTTCCTGTTCATCTGGAGAACCCACTGAGAGCACTAAAGAGGAGGAGAAGAAAGAAGAGACCCCTGAGGTTGTAATAAAAGAGGACTCCACTGAGAAGCACCCGGAAGTTTCAAATGGGAGCCCTGCAGAGCCAGTCCGAGTGGTGTCTCCCAAACCGCTACCGTCAGATCTCCTAGCTAATCTCACCCAGCTGGCAACGCTTTACACAGAGCTGAGCTGCTTCAGAAACCCGGAGAATGAACAAGCTTTGGGGTGCACAACTTTCCTGCGTCGCTACTTCTTTCTGCTGGACCAAGAGAGAGTGAGAAGGATGTGTCTGCTGTGTTATCAGGAGCAGCCAGAGGTGCAGAGCTCCTTCACTGAGGCCATGCTAGGTCAGAAGATTTTCCTTACCTTTCTCACGTGTACAAAAAACTGTGGACAAAAAAATTATTATTTATAATCCACCTCTGTGATCCAGTCTCTCATTTAAGACCTCATTTAGTAATCCACATTTAAAAATGGAGGCCCATTAATCTGTGATACTCTAGTCATTTAATCATAAATGATTTGTAAAATGTCTGTCATTCTCTGTAGATCTCACTCAGTCCAGTAAGGTGGTGGAGGTTATTCAGAGAGGAGATTTGCTGAGATCACTGCGCAGCCTGAGAGAGGTGCAGCCCTGGAGTGCACCTCCTCTTCTCGCTCACTTACACAGGTCGGTACACATTCAGCACATACTTCGATCACAGCTGCAATGGATCCTGTAAAATTTATTGTGTTATTATCCAGGCTGTACGAGAAGCATGGGGAGTCGGCTGTACGATCGTTTTCCCAGTTCTACCCAACGATAACTCCTGCTGACGTGATGACCATGGCTCAGCAAAGCCACTTTCTGGCATACCTGGATAATCTGGTGCAATCACAAAGCGAAGAGCACAGGTACGTCTTCTGTTTTTTTCAAGACAAAAATCACACTGAATTCTCCTTGTTGCTGAATTTTACGTTCATTTCTTCCTCTAGGTTGTCTTTTTTGCAGTCCCTTCTTGAACCAGAGTCACTGAGACAGGATTGGCTGGAGCTGGCACTTACCCATGATGCTCCTCAACGCTGTGATACCCTGACCCCTGATGGACAGCCCAGGTCTGGTTGTTTTCAGTTAGAGGCTTGAAAAAAGTAAAAATAATAGACCAGATGGATGTGATCTTTTCACATATAATCATAAAAGAACAATCACAGTGAGATCGTGGGTGTGTTTCACTGCTTTATTCTATTTAGGTCACAACATGGTAAAATAATAAAGTGAAGTTTATAAGCATAAGAATAATTTGACTCATGTGACTCCTGCTGCAGGTGGCATTCTCACTGTTTCAGCTGGGGTTATGGACGCCTGCTGTCTCTCCTGATTCGTCTTCCCGCAGACTTGTCCTCCAAGCAGAAGATGGCAGAGACGTGCCGCAGTCATGGGTAATTTTGTGTGACCCAACAGGACAACTCCTCATCTTAACATTGACATTAATAACCTTCTGTATCGGGCGTGTGTGCAGGTACTGGATGGGTTACCTCCACCTCTGCTGTGAGCTGCAGCGGCGCACAGAAGCGTTCTCCACCATCTGTCAGCTGGATGATATCAGTCTGCTGGAGGAACCTGAGGGTAAGAGGAGAGTTTAAAACAGTGATGTGCTGCTGAGTTTGCCCAAATGTCTACACTCTTACCCTCAATGGCAGTCTGCACTTATTGGAGAGGCTTTAGTTAACTTGACTTGACTTGAAAACGCAGTCTAATAGTGGCTCTATTGTTTTCCAGGTGTGGAGCCTCAGACCTTGGATGAGTGGAAGCTCTTGATCCAGTTATCTCAGCAGTGCAGCAATGTGGGAGTCTCGGAGCAGGTCACCGGTATGAATGGAAGCAGCTGGTCCAACGGCTCAGCAGACTGTGGCGGGAAGATCAGCCCAGAGAGCCTGACTCTGATGCTGGCTCGGACAGCCGGGCCTGACCGCGCCATGGCCGTCCTGGAGGAGCTTGGAGTGCAGCTGGCTCTTTCCCCGCACTCCAAACTGGTCTGTGAGCTGCTGAGAGTCACTGAGAAGAGGCAGAGGTGGGTAAACTTTTATAAGAACAGAAATATGGGGAGGTCCAGCACTGTCTTTAAAGATGTTTTTAGTTGTAGAATAATGTGGGGAATTTGTGACATGATGGGACCTTCTGCAGGCTTCAAATGTTGGTTTTGATGCATCAACTTTATTAAATTTGACTCTTGAAGAGAGCAGAATACACTGAGAAATGTTTGAGAGACAATTATCTTAGTGGTCTGAACATAATAAGTAGATATTGAACCAAATGTTGTAAATGAAGTCTGAAATGACAGCTCATAAACCGGTTTGTCATTGTTACAAAAAGGACCACCAGAATCAAAAAGAATCAGTGTAATGTCTCATATTTCTTTCGCTTTCTGTTTCAGAGCGATGATCCAGACGATGCTAGAGCGCTGTGATCGCTTCCTGTGGTCTCAGCATGCCTAACTGAAGATCAGGATCTTCTCTACAAGACTATGACTAACACTGTATGTAAATCTCCACAGTAACTGCTGTTGATTAATTTATGCACTGTAATATTTGCCAAAGCTTTCCAGTTTAAATGAGGGCACTGATCCTATCACTGAAAACAGTATTATCTTTTTTTGTTCTGCACGGGTTTCTCCAGTATTACTCTCTTCATTCCGTCTACTTGCCTATTTTATCAGTATTCAGACGTGTACAGGGGTATCATCACACTGTTTTTTTTTTAAAGATTCAGGTGCATGTACAGGTTATCAAATATCTCTATGATTAACTGTCAATAACCACAGTGAAATGTTCTAACCAGGTGATATTATGTGAATAAAAGCTGTCTGTATGAAACCTTTTCTATTGTTTGTTTGTTTTGAGGAACAAAAGGTTTCAGTCAGCATGATGAACGTGTAGTTTTTTCCCTCATTTCAGTAACATTAGAGAAAGAGTTGCAGATTATGTTATTTTGTTTCTGTACACCACAAGCATAAAAATTCAATATTTTCTTCTTTAATTTAAATGACATTTGTATTTAATTACAAAACAAATTCCAACTTAGTTCTAGTGTCCGGCCATGTAGATAGTTTTGGTTTATTTGTTGAGGTTTAGAGATAAAGAATGCGCATAACTCGAGACTATTATGGAGAAGTGGGAAAAGACGGTGACCTGATTCATTATCTACCTGTATGTCAAGTATTTGCTATTTTTGAGAAGAAGAAAAAAAGATTTCAGATCTTGAACATCAACAGGACCTAACAGTAGATGATGGGTAATGTGGGACAACAGAGATAATATTAATAAAAACGTAATGAAATGGGACTGATGATTCATTTGATGGTATCGCACACCTGGAGCATCAAAGGAAAGAGGGGGCAGAGGGAAGTCCTTCACATTTGAGTTTTAAAGGCTTATACCGGACACAGCCTGGCTCTATGAGTCACAGACTCTACAGCGAGTCCTTTCTGTCTGTTATAAATCCTTTTTGTATTGTCATCCTTCCCAGAATCCTCACCTTCCTCATCTTCCAGCTTACCCACCTGTGTGTGTGTGTGTGTGTGTGTGTGTCACTGGCACAGGGACGATCAGATTTAAACTTTGGTCACGTGGTAAAGACATAAAAATGAACCTTACATGTCATTGCGAAATTCAATTTAGCTGCTTAATAATAATAAATCAGACTATCATTTCAATCTGCTCCTATTAAAGTTGTTTGACGAGTGCTGCAAAGATGTAAGTTCTCTGTTCTCCCGAGGGACGGTAGAGTTGTTTAATTTAATTGAAATGATCCAAATATGACAGAGGGTTTTCATCATGGTCGAGAGGACAGAAGTAAATTTGATTTGAAAGGTTCCTCACTCGAGGCAGTGGGTCCAGTGTTTGATGTTGCGTTCCTGTCACCAGGAGGACAGATAAGGGGATTCTGCACATACCTGTTGGCTCTGCTGCCAGTGTATAAATGGCAACCTCGACACTCTGAGCTCAAACACACACTGACACACACACACGCACACACCGGCTGGCTCTCAAGATGAGTTGCGGTCAGCACGGCGGTAAGATACTATGAGCGTGATTAGTTTTCTAAACCTGAAGTGAATCCGTTTAAACGTTCTAGATGGACACAGCACTCGTGGTGAGTTTTCCCTTCTTGGTTGTTTTTAATTAATTTGACAGTAACGTAAAAGTTTCTTGAGATATTCAGTTAGATGTGTTCTGGTTTCAGGTGTCCGTCTCTCTGCTTGGACTGGCTCTTGTCCTGCTCTCTTTCCCTGAGCATGCTTCACTGAGCAGAGAATTTGACAACACCTCAGGTAGGATTTCTGGTTGATTATTAGCTGATGAGGCCAGATTCTGTGGAGCCTTTCTAAGTTTTCTCTTTGTGGTAGTTTCAGGAACTGTGTATTTGGGATCTGTGTTTGTGAAGGAGGCTCTTCAGAGGGCAATTGAGCTGACTGATGCTGCCTATGTACGCACAAGTGAAAGGTAAAAATTACAGAAGGCAATACTCACTATGCAGGGTAGTACCCAATCACTGTGTTGCCACTAAAAAACAAATGAACACTTCCAGGGTGAAGAAGTCTCTGTCTGAAGGTGCCCTGAGACCCAGTGACCTGCTGGCTCAGTTCAAACAGACTGAAGCCAGAACCAGGACTCAGATCTGGGCTGCAGAACTGCTGGACAACACGGTGGAGCTGATTAGAGAGATGGTCTATACTCACACTATGGTGCAGCCCAGCCCTCATGGTAACACAACACACAGAGAAGTTTCTGCACCTGTATGCGAAACATTTTTTCAAAGCAACTCACCTTCAACATGATGAACTAAACTAGTGCTTATCTTACCAGGTGCCAGGTCCTCCGTACACTAGGCTCAGTATGTTTCAGATACAAATTAATGTTTTAATCACATTACTTTGTGCCATCATTTATTCTCACATTATGCACCAAAGATCGACTGAACAAAGACTTTTCTCCAGATCTAGGCTTAAGACAACTGTTTCTCTTTCAGTATCCAGCAAGAAGAGTCACAAAAAAGTCTGTTTCAAATGTTGATTCTTACTATTTGTTCCTCTGTGACACCATTTTGTGCTGCTTTGGATGTACATTTTCACTCTAGTTATTTTAATGTACTTACTGTATTTCACACACTGTTCAGTGGGTATAGCAGGTCTCATAAGCAAGCCCTCGTAAAGACAAATCACGTTACTGATGTGTTTTTAATTCCTGACCTTAGGCAACCTGTTCAAGCAAGCTAATATGTTGTTAAATGTGTAAGTTATTATATGTATGGTTGAGGTGTTGTGTTTACCATCCGTTCTGAAAGAGCTGCTGAGTGAAGGAGACGTGGAGAATCTGCTGCAGGTGACGGGCTGCTCCGCTGAGCTGCAGAGACCAATGTGTGACTCTGACTGTCTGTCTGAGCGCTACAGATCCATCACAGGAGAGTGCAACAACAGGTTAGTGCTGAAACAATACAACATGTATTTACATGTGCAGAGCTAAGTGTTAACTGTGTGTTTGTTGTGTTCTGTCCTATTAAGACAACATCCCAGATGGGGGGCTGCAAACATCCCATATTCCCGCTGGCTGCCTCCAGAGTATGAGGATGCGTGGGGGACACCCAGAGGCTGGGACCCAGAGCACACCTACCATAACGCCACCCTGCCCCCAGTAAGTAAGAGTCCTGCAGCACTCACTCATCCTCTGTTCTGTCAGCCACTGTAGCTCCAACACTTTGTTTATCGTCCAGGTGCGGCTGGTGTCTCAGGAGGTGCTGTTCACCCACAATGACAACATCTCTCTGGACTCTACACTGTCCCACCTGCTGGTGGAGTGGGGTCAGTGGATAGACCACGACGTGGTGCTGACACCTCAGAGCCCCAGTACAGCTGCCTTCAAGACGGGGGCTGACTGCACCCACACCTGCAGCCGGGACACACCCTGCTTCCCCATACAGGTGCTCTTTACTGTCAGCTGTCAGTTACTTTGTCTCTGTTCATTCATTGTTTAGATGCTACAAAAGAATAACTCAACTTTTCCATTTTGAATATTTCCAAAGTTATTCCATACCAATCTTCCGATGTCAGTTGTACTGGACTTAGCCACCTTCTAGTGATTGATTTTTTTACTTGCCGCTAGAAGGGCCTCACAACAGCTTTGTATCCTTCGTCTGTTTACAGCGGTAGTCATTTTAAAATAAAAACATTTTCTTATCATCTGCAGAAGACAAATGAATCAGATGTAGATGGAGGGAACTGATGTTGATTTGGATGCCACAGCGTGGATGTTTGTTCTTTCTCATTTGGATATATAGGAGGTGATCTAAAGAAAGTTGAAATTGTTACACCACACTGACCATAAATAAAGAGTGTTGCTTTCACCACCATCTTAAACTAGGATTTGATTTTGACTTGATGACCCTGTAGCTTTCATTTCATAAGAATTACATTTATTGATATTAGAAAAAAGGTGCCTAAGATGCTTGAAAGACATAATAGAAGAAATATATGAAATGTAAATATACATACATACCAAAATTAAATTAAGTAAATCTACAAAAAAATAGAAAAGAATAAAGGCAGACAAGCACAAATTAAGGTGCATGATAATAAGAAAGAGTGAGATACCATTTATATTGTTGGAAATTACAAGCAATAAATAAAATGCTATGAAAAAAAATATTTTACTGGATAAACAAGACCATTTATTTTCCCTCATCATCGACTATAAAAGTGAAACCCTCTCTTCTCAGATCCCTCTGTCAGATCCTCGCAATGGCGTCCAGAGTTGTATGCCTTTCTTCCGCTCTGCTCCCAGCTGTGTTGCTGGAGTCCTCTCTCATCGCCACCGAGAGCAGCTCAACGCCATCACCTCCTTTGTAGATGCCAGTATGGTGTACGGCAGCTCCACCAATCTGGCCACGGCTCTGAGAAACCTTTCCTCTCCTCTGGGCTCCATGGCCCTCAACTCCCAGCACTCAGACCAGGAGCTGGCCTACTTGCCTTTCCTGCCACGCCTGCAGGCTCACCTGGACCCCTGCGGCCCTCGAAACTCCACCACATCAGGGGCGTCGGGCAGATCCAAGTGGCAGGAGAACACCACATCCTGCTTTCAAGCCGGTGAGCGGGCATGTGTTGTCAGCTGTCTGTTCTCTGCAGGCTTCAGTGGAGCTTTTAGTCACGATTAATGTTTGACAGGTGATTCAAGAGCTAATGAGCATCTGGGAATGATCGCACTGCACACACTCTTTCTGAGAGAGCACAACCGGCTGGTCAAAGAGCTGTACCTGCTCAACCCTCACTGGAGTCCTGACACGCTTTATCAGGAGGCACGCAAGATCATGGGAGCCATTCATCAGGTATCACGAGCAGCTCCAGACACACATCAACTCACCTCCACCTACATGAGCATTCCCAGCAGTCTGACCTCCTTTACCTTCACAGATCATAACATGGGAGCACTACCTGCCGCGGGTCCTCGGTGAGGATGCCATGTCCCATCTGATGCTTCCTTACAAGGGCTACGACCCTGAGGTGGATCCAAGCATTGCTAATGTCTTTGCAGCTGCTGCATTTCGTTTTGCCCACGTCACCGTGCATCCAGTGGTGACCAGACTGGGGCCAGGATACACCACTAACTCCCAGCATCCCCCGCTGCCTCTGCACCATTCACTGTTTGCCTCTTGGAGGGTTGTGCAGGAAGGTAAAGAAGAATGTTGTTAAAGTATTAAACTCAAATTGCATGTGATTTACTAATGTTTTCCTCCTGGTGTGTCAGGTGGTATAGACCCTGTGCTGCGAGGTCTGTTGCTGTCTCCGGCCAAACTGCAGACTCCAGGTCAGATGATGGTGGAGGAGCTGACGGAGAGGCTGTTTCAGGCACAGGGAGGGATGCCTCTAGACCTCGGAGCCCTTAACCTCCAGAGGGGTCGGGATCATGGCCTGCCTGGTAGCAGCTTTCTTACCCCTGGCACAGTATAGTGTCACTGTAACACTTGATACTGAAAGCCTTTTGCTGACTGTCAACAATATTAATTTTCACATACAAATAGTATTTATTTTATCTACCTGCATCTTCATGTAAGGGTAAATGTAATTTTAACTATGTAAGAGGACAAACCTGGTTAAAGAGAAGGGTGTAGATGAGCATCATAACAATGTCAGCTCCATGTTTCAGTAAATCATGCCAGTATCTGTGTTGCAATTCCACACTAATACTAAGTAGGTTTTTAGTCTGTACTGTATTAAGAGAAAGTGAGACGATTAAGGGTACTCAGAAAGTCAGTATGTACACTGAATCTGCTGTTGTTTGTTGTTGCATAGTATTGCCCCACCATGCAATGCATAGAAGATGCCAAAACAAATTTAAAATAAGGTGCAGGTGGAGGTGATAGAGCTCCAGAAATATGTACAAAAACAACAAGAAGCTTTGGAGCTTTCTCTTTGGAAAGTCATGATTGCCAGTGACATTCCAGTGGTGTGGCGCCCATTGGCACACACATCATTTCCTGTTAAATAGAGCAGTAGGATAATTACTACTACTAATAATAATAATAATTAATTCAGTGCTAACTTCATCTTGCTAAATAGTGCACTGAAAATGAACTTAGTACATTACGTACAGTATGAAACGGGCCTCTGGAACTTGAACACCAAACAAATACAGCCATCGTTAATGATAAAAGTTACACCTTTGTTTTGAATGTCTGCCCTGAAGAACGTCTGTTGATTCATTACCCAGTTCCAGATGTAGGAATGTGTTTTAATTAGCGTTCAAGATGCCCACAACTCTAGTAGTAGTTGTTTGAGTAAACATAACTTGTCAGTTGAGAGGAAAGTTGTTGGCAGTTAACTGGTTAACTGATTTGTAGTCAACAGTAGACTAGAAAAAGGTGGAAATAAATGTGTCCTAAAAAAAAAACATTTCACGGTTAAAATAAAGGCTCCGCACAGCCACACAGATATCTTCACTCATCATTATTTTTATTATACCTCTTCTCAGGGTGTAGCTGGGTGGGGCTCTGCTGGGAATTGTATGAAGTCATCAAATTCGGTGTAGCATTAACAATAAGTGAGCACCAACACCCAACTGGCACAGAGCCACTTTGAGCAGGTTAGGTGTGGTTTCCTATCGTGGCACATGCTGCTTTTGCCAACTTGAAACGACGGCTTCATCATGCATGTACATGAAACGCTAATGTACCAACAGCTGATTGATACGCACATAAATCACAATGTTTGTGGTGTCTTACTCGAAATGGTGCAGTGCAGTGCCAACACAACAGTACAAAAGGAGAATACCAATGAAGCACACCTGCCTACACAAGAAGAAGTATAATCAGGCAAAACAAGTCTTTGGGTGCACCGTGGGTAACTACACGGCTGAGTAGAGCATCTAGTCTTTTGCCCCAAAGGTTATTTGACTTAAGTGTTTTAATGTATTTTGATGTTTAATAGAGGAGGTCTTTGTTTCAAGTAAATGAAACCTTGTATTTAATACTCTCCCCTCTCAGTATGTCCCTTTTTTTAAACTCCTGTCGTCTCTCTTCATCAGGATACGGCTCGTGGAGAAGGTTCTGTGGCCTCACTGTTCCCAACACCACATCAGAACTGGCCGATATCCTGAGTAACTTCACTTTGGCTCACAAATTTCAGCTCCTGTACGGGACACCGCACAACATCGATGTGTGGGTGGGCGCCATCTCTGAGCCCGCTCTGCCCGGAGGTCGAGTTGGACCGCTCCTGTCCTGCCTGCTGGCGAGACAGTTCAGAGCTCTGAGAGACGGGGACAAGTACAACTAAATCCTGATGTAAAATTATGACTATTATGATGCAAAGAAGAGAAATCTAATTGTGTCTTTGTCTCCTGAGGTTTTGGTGGGAGAGGGAAGGCGTGTTCACCAGCACTCAGAGGAAACACCTCCGTGATGTCTCTCTGTCCCGCATCATTTGTGACAACAGCCACATCACTCACGTCCCCGCTGACCCGTTCTCACGCATCGAGAGGCCGGAGGACATGCTGGCCTGTGCACACCCGCTCATCTCCCACCTCGACCTTACCCCGTGGAAAGAACCAGACACAGGTGAGGAAGTGGAAAAGAAGAGAAGATACATTTTGAATCATAAATCGCTGTATAATATTCTTTATTATTATTGTGTAGAGGTATGGGGTAATTCGTATAAAAGTAACCATCCTCTCTGTGTATTACAAAAAAAAGAGCCATACAGATAGTAAATTAATGCAGGTTTTTGCGAACACACCAAGACTTTATTTGAAGTATAACACAGTGCAAATAATGTAAAAGCAAAAAGCAAAAAATAATTTACTTCCAGGTGATATATAAAAAATGTTTTGTGAAAAGGAGGGTGTTACAATTTAAGGGGAAATCTTAAAGAATCTTTGTATTCGTACAACCGTGAAGGTTATGTGTATTTTAATATGTGAGGTTAAACTGTGGAATAATTTGGACATGGAACTTCAACAAAGTACAAATATTATTCAGTTAAAGAAGAAACACAAAAACAATATTTCCCTGAGGTATAAGAACAAGGAAGGACAGTGATGATGTTTAGTTTTAGTTTACAGACGCAATGGTGTATACTTGTTGAACACAGATTTAGGATGATGATTTGTAAATATGTATGGTGCACTCGGGTACATACATACATGTGAATATGTGAACTTTAGTTTATGTACAGGAGTCTAGAGATTAATTAATATAATAATATAATAATTAGAGGAGAAGGGGTAGGAATAAATAAGTGTATAATTCTTCCTACTCCTTTTTGAACATGTAAGATTTAATTTGTACTGGTTAGGTGAACTTTATGATTTTGTTTGTGTGTGTGCAGGTTTGACCTGTTTTCTTTCCTTTGTATTTTTCTTTTACATGTTCAAAATCAATTTCACATCGTGATTTCACATCTTCCTTCTTGGACCTCTCTTTCAGATCCCCGCTGTGGTCCGATACCCAGGATTCAATCTGGCTACTCTCTGCACTGCGACTCTGTGATTCTGTATCATTGTCACTCTGGCTTTAAGCTGCTGGGATCTTCATCCGTCAGCTGTGATCCAAACAGCCAGCAGTGGAGCTCCATCCCAACATGTCAAGGTACGAAGCCTACACCAGAACGTAGGGGGCATGAGTGGAGTAGATGATATGGTGTTTGCAAAGACCAGTGTATCTCAATATGGTGTGCAAAATCACAACAACAAGACTCATGATGGTGGTGCTGAGATTCAGATGTGAACAAAAAGTCTTCATCTCAACCAGGTCCATGTCAGATGAACTGGTTATGAATGTTACTATGTTACTATCAACTATCACTTTAAAGTGATAGTTTTGGTATTTTGAAGTGGAAATACATAGTTGGTGCATATGGTAGATGGTGGTCAGTGAGCCCTGAGTTTGGAGCAGCAGACGGGGATCCTGCCACAGAAACAGAGCTATGCACTGCTGTGAACAGGGTCAGCAGAAAAATGTGTTTTAGCTACATAAGAATGACCCACCTAAAAAAAAATCAACATTCATTTAAGTGTGCACTATATAAAGTTTTCTTTGGCACTTACCGTAAAACTTCCAACTGTGCCACTGTATTACCCCACAGATCAGCTGTTTGAGAAAGAAAGTGAGTTTTTTGTGTTTTTCTGCTGACCTCGTACACAGCAGCACATAGCTCTGTTTCTTCAGCGTGCCCCTCAGTTACTGACCACCATCTACTTTCAGATAACTCACTGACTGTGCAAGTAGTACCTCACTTCAAAATACCCAAACCATCCCTTTAAAGATTTTTCGGGGGGAATTTCCTGTTTTATTTGATATCATTAGCTGGAGAGATAGACAGAAAATTGAGGGGAGAGAGAGGGAATGACATGCAGCAAAAGAGCTAAGCTGGAATCGAATCCGGGTCGCTGCGATAAGGACTTAAGCCTTGATACATGGGGTGCACGTACTACAACAACTAATCCCTTTAAAAAATATTGCTTTAAAGGTCCAGTGTGTAAGATTGGGGGCCTCTATTTTCAGAATAAGGCAGACATGGAATATAATAATCAATAATAACTGTGTTTTCATGCATGTATAATAACCTGAAAATAAAAATCTCTTTGTTTTTGTTATTTAAAAATGTTCCTTTTATATCTACCTCTTTCATGGAGGCTGCCATACTGAAACAGTGTTTCTACAGTAGCCCAGAACAGACAAACTAAATACTGACTCCAGTCAGAGCCTCCTCCTTTACACCAGGCAGGCAAAGGTGATGTGAGGGGATTGCAATGCAGCGATTACACCACGAGATGCAAGATGCAAGCAGCTCGGAAATAAACCTGGAACAGAAATTGCTTTGTCAACTATTCCCAAAATGTTCATATTATTTCACTAAAAGATGAGGAAAAAAGTGATCACCCTGTCTCATTAGTTACAAAATGCATGTGTCATTGATTGTCTCATTTGTTGCAGATATTAATGAATGTGAAGAACAAGTTTCTCTCTGCCCACAAAACCTGGAGTGCCTCAACATACCAGGTTCCTTTATTTGCTCAGGTTGGTTCGAGCACATTTTCTGCCTTTATTGTGAAATACGTTTCAAAAAGTACTAGTTAATCGTTCATTACCTTAATGTCTGAGATATTTAAACATGCACTACATATAAACATCATTCACTTGTGCTCCTTTATGTCTGTGTTCACTGTTACAGAAGTATCCTCGCTGTCTGCCGTCTCTGTCGTCACTGCAGTGATAGTAGTGATCGGTGGTGTGGCTGCGCTGCTGCTCCTGATGTTCTTTTATCGCAGGTAAGTCACTGAAGGTAATATATTTAATTAGCATCTAGTAAACTAGAAGTAGAATAAATGTTGTATCGTTTGTTCATTCATGTCTAAAACATAATAAAACAGCAGTTTGACAGTGAAATTTGAATAACTAAATGTCTCTTTTACAGATATTTCCCCAAGAAAGAAGAGTTAGTCAACGCCGGATGTTGCCAGGGAAAAAGTTAAAAAGGAGTTTGCCATGTTAAATGAACATTATTGTCTGTCAACAATATTTTTGCAACTTAAAATAACAACAAAATAATGTCTTGTTAATTTACAATATTCATATCACACGATGGCTGAACAAATCAATATTTTATCCCCCGTTGTTGACCTGCTCATACGATGGCGATATTCTGTCCTCTGACTGCACATTGTTACTGACTGTGCTTACTCATTAACTGTAAGTCAAACTGTTTATTAAGGTCTATTATTAAGATGTTAATCTCTTTGATGAGGCCAGAAAAACAGGATAACAAGCTTACGAAAGCTTTTACAATCCGGAAACTGAAATCTTACTGGAATGTCTGCGCCAAAAACAGATTTTCTTAACATAAAGCCCCTCTGAGCGGGATATGGTCTCAGTATCGCCGTGCCTGATTCCTGTTCACAAACCTGTTGGGCAACTACTGTAACATGCATGTGTGTGTGTGTGTGTGTCTCAGAGTGTTCTGTATCAGGGGAACCAGGCAGTTCCTGGCAATGATCTTAATCTAAAGCCAAATCAGTGTCGTGCCCTGAGAGAAACAGGTCCTGTGTCATCTGGTTGTATTGCTTGTAAAATTAAATCACAGCATTGAGTCATCGTTTCCCAAACTTCAGTCTAAACTTTACAAAAGGCCACAAAGACCCGACATCAAAGTTAAACCTGCTAATTCATTTACCTGCTATCAGATGTTATTCAAACAAGCGACCTATAAATCACACAGTCCAAAGGTGATGTAATCGGGCTACAATGCCTCGTCTTTAATGGAGTGTTTACACTGGAAGACACAGTTCATTATCAGTACACTGAGGTTAGGAACCTCAAAGCCCTAATGAAGGCTAAGAAGCAGTTATTGCACTTTCTGACACAATATTCTTCATTTTTACCTTCAAGAGACCGCTTTCTGCAAAAATTGGCCATTAATAATAAGAATAAATCTATACTATGAGGTACAACCAATATACACTGCATAATATGGCTACATACTGCATTCATGCAAAGTCATTTATGGCTTTTACTGCGTGTACATACTGTTCGTTGCAGACGTGCAAAACTACAGTTGTGCATATTGAAATCACTTGTATTAAAGCTTGTTCATGTTCTGACTATGTTACTGTCACTATGTTGTGCGTGGATGTGTCTTCATTCATTCATTAACAATATGTCTGGTTATTAAGTACAGGCCAGGCTGACATGAAGCTGTTTGTGTTTTTATGCAGGAGTCTTGGCTGTGGTGTTTCAGCCGATAACTGGAAGTAACAATGAGATGCTAGTGAGCATTATATTTACGTAAAAATAAAGGAGACAACTCAAATAATCGCTCTGCTGAAATGAATATTGTCAATCTCACAACAAAACTACTATATTACATAGTTATACACGTATGTAATACATGAGGTAAGAGACCAACTGAACTCTCTAAACTGCGCTCATCCTGCTTTGTGCTCTTCTTTTCGACAGACTAATGCCTGAAACATGACACATACAATCTACTGTATTAACATGAGAAGTTGCGCGTGCTCCACCGGGGAGGTTCAGAAAACAAAACTACTCTCCTCACCAGTGGAGAGAATTACCGGAGGCCTGCAGTACAATATGTTATTTTTAATTCTTTCTAGCGGTGCTGGTTTAATTCTCTGACTTATTGCATAAAAGTGGCACAAGAACAGCTTCTACTTCCCTTGTTGACTAACCTCAGCTGCAGCACTAAAATGCTGTACAAACGCCGCTATTAAAACTGATCCAAGACCTGTTTGTTACCACAGTTTAACCCGGACTAGGACCTTGAATAATTGTCCTTGTGTTTTTGGTGGACTGTCAGGTCCTCTAGCCCTGGTCGGCGAGGTAGAAACCTAACTTGGCCACAGTCATCTCTCTGCGGAGCCGCATCACCTCCCAGAACATCTGCTCCGCTGGACGACAAAAGATACGACACATGAGTTGTCTAAATAAAACAAAACACACACAATACAAAGACATATACATAATAAATAAAACACAAATACACGTTAGTTTAAACTCACCTTCGTGTCTCACCAGGCCCTGCTGGATGTAGCGGATATAAGTAAAAAAATTGCAAACAGCCGTGATCTAGAGAGGTGAAATAAGGTTACATGGCATTAACAGGAGCAACAGGAGTGTATCTACTGAAGGTTACACAGATAAATTGATAGTTACCCGTGCTCGGCTTGATGGAGAAATGTAATAGTAGCTCCCCTTGTCACCAAGTTTAATGCGATGTCGGCAGAGGCGTGACATGCCGCTTAATGCACATTTTCTACAGACAGAGAAAGATGCTGTCAGCTATGAGACACACGGTCTGTGTTTTATCACAGTAAACACTCACAAAACACAAAACATCCCATCAAGTATTATCAATGAAGCCTAGGTAGCCAAACTCTGAACGACAACAAGTGTGAGGTAGTGCACAAATGGAGAAAGTTAGTCAGTGGGAGAGGAAAAAGTTTGAGGTTTCATTAGTAAACACTCAGACACATGCAGATCAGTAATGTACAGATCTGTTTGAATAGGCAGACTTCATTTCATGCTACAGTAGTTTGTGTTAGTGAAAAGCTGAACAGGTGATTGGTTCCAGAGAGGACTTACGTCTCTATTGCTGCCCTAAAGCCACTGGAAGAAAAAGATTTTTAAATCAGACGGTGATTAGAAATGTGCCCATTGATTAAACCCCCTCTCAGATACAGTACGTGGTAAGACGGTGAAAACCCTCCAGCTATGTCCAATAAGCATCAGGAGAGAAACCAAAACCAAATAAGAGTGGATTTTCAGTGTTGTTTAGCGGTGAATGCTGAAAGAAGAGGATGATAGCTACTGCGTAGACGTGATAACTCACTTAGGACCGCCACACTCGATAGCTGAGGCTTTAACCATCGGTAACGCTGACATGGCCACAGGCTCGATAGTCAAAGAGTTGTTTTCCACTGCACTCTGTACCAGCTGTGACAGCTGTGGAGAACGGCAATCAATAATGTTAACATAACTTCAAACATCGAAATATACCACATGCAGAGGTGCAAGTGTGAGACTCTGACCTCAGATCTCGTGAAGGAGAGGCAGGGTCCGATGTCTTCTCTGTAGATACGACTGAGGAAGGCAGAGGAGCGCTCCAGACTTGGATTTTCTTTCCACAACAAAAACTCAGCGTACAGAACAGAGTCCATCTGAAAAAAAAGAAAACAGTCCATCATTACACTGCCTGTCTAATGTGTCAAGGACACAGCATACAGCGTCTAATCCCGATCCCTTGTAACCATCCATTAACCAAAGCCTACAAGGGCTGAGATGAAAATAGTGACAGGTGAACTGACTTACTACTGTAGAGCACAGATCAAATATCAATAGTTGTGAAGGTATTTCAGTCTACATGCATCGCTAAAAATGATTAACTAATTTAATGAGTGAAACACTTCTACTTGTGCCTCCCTGAATATTAAAATTAAAATAAAGCCCCTGCTACTTACTGAGCTGTGTTCGAGTTGTTTTATTATTGCTACTCTCCAGTAAAACCATCTCAAGTTTGAAGAACTGTTTCTCAAACCAGACGTAGATCTAAGCTGAGCTTGACACCGTGCATTGTGTTTCACTAATAAATATGTTTAAAAGAGATGACTGACAAGTTCAAACAGTAAAATCAAGTCTTAACTAGAAAGCTGTAATAAAAAGATTTCCTCAGGTCCGTGTCCATCCTACAGCACCATTGAAAACAGAGACAACACTCTGCTAATGTGAGTTTAACCAACTAAAGATGATACTTTCCCTCTAGAGAGCCAGTGTATAATTATCACTTTGTGTTCTGGGGCAGGGAAAACTTGCTCAGTGTCCCATAAAAGGACACGACAACAGAAAACAGATCCATCTGCCAGCAGCTAAATCTGAAAGTCGAAAGGATGCAGTTACCTGTCTGCCGTCAATGCCTAGACCCTCCCCCCGCTCCTGCCAGTAATGGTCAAAGGTCACACTGACAGACTGGCCAGGGACCAGGCAGAGTATCAGAGAGAGGAGAGCAGGAACAGCAGGCTGGGAGAGGAAGAGACAGCAGAGACAGTGAAGAAAAAGAAAGTCGGGGAGAAGTTAGTGCAGAGAGAAAAGCAAAGAGAACTTGGCTCGCGGTGAAAGAGATACGAGTGACTGGAAACAGAAATGAAAGTTAGAAACAGCTTCCAAAGTCAAAGAAGAAGAGGGGCCAATGTCGAAACTTCATTGAGGCTACCTCTCTGTCCTCTTTGGCCACTGGCTGAATGGAAACTGAGGAAGGTTCTGGTTTTCCATGTGAGGATGGAAAGGCACCGCTGGCACTCTTGTTGCGGATGTGGCCCCCGACATGTTTGTACGCTCCCCTGGTTCCTGAAGACTGCAGCTGTGGATGCAGCTGGCGGTTTGGCGAAGAAGGTGTTGATGTCAACACCAGAGTCTTGAGCGCCGTCACCTCTGCTTGTAGAACATCAATCTGGGAGCAGGAAACAGAAAGGACAGGGGAGGACAATCTATAACTTTGCCAAAATGCTATTTATATCCTTTTATTGTTGACATCAAATATATCTAAAAATACCTTCTTAGAGCAGCAGCCTGTTTTAAAGACAAACTAGCATGCAATCCATAAATAGTTTAGGTGGTATGATGGAATTTTAACGGGACAAAGGGTCATGAAAGTCACAGAAAGGCAGAGAAACAACTTCACACACCTTTCCCTGAGCCTCCTTCAGTTGTTTCTCCGCTGCCGCCTGCTTGACGTTAGCTTCATGCACCATCTTGTGAGCTTCCTGTTGTGATGAAGATTGAAACATTAACAGGATGAAACATTCAAAGTCGATGGGGCAGCAAAACAAGCTGAAAACACCACACTTTAGAAAGAAAGTTGGTTACCCATTTACACATCCGGCAGAAACAGAGCAACATTAGCTCTCTTATTCGCAATAACGTTGACGAGAACATTAATTGACTTTGAGTCTTTGAGCTAAATACAATCAACAACAGTTAGCTGATTAATCAGTTCTTCGTCTGACAGAATTTTTAATCAGCAACAATCACTAATTGATTAATCAGAGTCCTTTTATAGCTCTTAAAAAAGCTGAAACATTAGTGTTAAACTCACAGTAATGCATCACATTGCTTCCTTCATCATCGGGGTCAAAGACATGTCAAAATTACAGTGGACTCAGCCGAGAGCAATGATTACTGCTAACCTCAAACAGACTGGCAGTCAGCTCCTCCAGCTCCTGCTCCAGCTGATTCCTGACTTGCGACAGACGCTCGCACTCCTTGTCCTTTAGTTTCAGTTCCTGAGATGTGGAGGAGAAATGGTCACGACCAGGAAGCACATTTGCATTGTCAACTTTTTTTCAGGTTACCCTGACGATTTGTGCGTCTTTGTGTGTGTCAGCATAAAATGAGTTGCAACACCTTCTTTGCAGCGTCTAGCTGTTCCCTAAGGATCTCCGACCCCTTTTCTCTGATTTCTTTTTCTCTGATCTCCAACGAGGAGCTACGAAGCCGGGAGAGGTCGCCATGATCTCTGCCTGAGGTGGGCACAGCTTGGCCTCCTCCTCCCTCCACTCTGGACTCTGACTCTGGATCCAGATCTACCAAACTTTACACAAGCACAAATACAATCGGCATTGTTAGTGAAGGGGCAAAAAGATTTCATGTCAGGATATGGGCTTGATTTAATGATAATAACTGATTACCCCACAACTTGCTTACCATGTCCTGACTGCTTTGCGTTGTATGTCATTGTGTGTGTGTTTTAATTGTGGCTTAAATCAGCTTTTAAGATAAGTCTGGCACAGAACATTAAATTGCAAACATCTATGTTTAATATTGTACATTGTCAGTCACAAATAATATCAAGGATACACAGCAAGTGACCCTAACAAGGAGCCTGAAACCACTGAGTCATCACTTTCATGTAGGACGTGTGGCATGAGTGAAAAAGATATGATGAATATATTCAGCGGTATAACGGTATAAGTGTTTCTAATGTCTGTACGTCATTTATAGTTCATGTTTCAACAAAAACAGAGATATATCTGCATTAAGTTAATATCTGATTAGATTAGATTAAATTAAACTTTAGTTTCATTGCACAAAGTACAAGTACTTAATAAAATGCAGTTAATCTAACCAGAAGTGCAAAAAGCAGTAAAATGCAGAGTATAATACATGTGCAGATATAAATATATGAACATTAGCAAGATATATACAGTATGAACAGAGTTAAATGAATACATTAACATATATATACAGCTTGTATGGTCTAAATTGACAGTATGTATTGCAGGACATTAGTTTTAGGCTGGCTATACCTAATATTATTAAGAACTAGGATGTAAAATCTGTTAAATACACAAATTTAAATGTACTGAACAACACTGACTTTTCAATACAAGGTTCACTGAAATGTTTCCCACCTCAGTTTTTAAATAATAATTATTTATCATCAATTTAGACATCAAAATATCTTCTTCACAGCTCTAATGCTACACGTATGTGTGAAACCACCTCACTTACAGTCCCCCTGAGGGACCCCGGACCACAGTTTTAGACCCTCTGCTGCTGCATTAGCAGTCCTTAGCATTTGACACAAAGTTATTAAGTTCATGCTCAAAGCAAACAAACAAACAAACAAACACAGCTTGTAGTGGTTAGCTAACAGTTACAACTTTTTGTTTTAATAAGAAGAGGTTTCCCCCTCTCTCTCTAGTATCCGCCCTTACCCTGTCAGTGTCCAGGGCCACTGATAAACCTGCCACCCTGCCTCTGTCTGTGTCTGGGTGTCAGCTTCTCCCCTCCAGTGTCCTCCGGTTGTTGGTTGTTGTTGTTGTTGTTGTTGTTTTTAAATGAACAGATGTTGTACAGACTGAGCTAACGTCAACTAGCTCCAAGCCAAACTAATCACAGCCGTTTTAAATCACAGCGGAGGAATGCGGACGCTGACGTAGACAACCGACAACAACGGCAGCAGCTCGAGCTCCAGCTCCAGCTCCAACGGTCCAACAAAAAAACAACAAAAAAAAAAAAAACGATGAAATTAAACTGTAACAACTACTTCGTTTAAACTCTTTCAACCATGTCCTTCACTCGTTTTCTTCTCATCCACCCTCTCTGCTTTGTTTTATTTTCCCAGCCAAGAAACACGTCCCCTGCTCTGTTTTCTGCCTCTTTCTCACCAAGTCACATGACTTGTGTATCTCCACTCCCAACGGCCCAAACCGAGAAAGCCTGTCCGGTCTGCAGCTGGTCCGGAGCCGCCACATCCGAGCTAACATCCGAGCTAACGTCCAGAGGTGGATGAAGTAATCACATCTTCTGCTGAAGTAACATTATTACATTGTAAAAATACTCAGGTACAGAAGTACACTGCTGAGCTTGCTTAAAGTCATCCTCTCTTTTACTTTTTATCCCCTGTGTTTATTCACCTTATAGGCTTTAATTTAACATTTTATTGGTTTGTATTGTTGTAGTTTTAATGTTTGCTGAATTAATGTTTAATTTTTCTCTTTCTTACTGGCTTTTATTTATTATAACATTTTATATTTGTATGGCCTCATTTTATTTACTTTATTTATGTGTTATCTATTCAACTGGATTCTATTTATTGTTGTCTATTTGTTTTTATTTGCTATATAAATAAATAAAGTTTGGGTTTATTAAGATAAATACTATAAAATAGTAAAAATGTATAATATAATATAATATAATATAATATAATATAATATAATATAAAACATTAAAGGTCCAGTTTGTAGGATTTAGTGGCACCTAGCAGTGACCAAATGAATACTCTCCCACGCTTCATCCTCTCCTTCCAAGCTAGAATCAGTGTTTGGTTTGTATGTTCTGGGCTACTGTAGAAAAATGGTGGTTAAAAATGGTGGCCTCCATGGAAGAGGACCCACTCTCACTGTAACTATAAAGGGCTCATTTTGAGACAACAAAAACACAACGATTCTTTTACTGAGGTTATTATACAGTAATGGAAATATACTAATAGATATACTCTTATACACTTTTATAAACATAAGTATAAACATATATAACTGTAGCCACACACACATATATTAAGTAGTGAAAATACTCAAGCAAAGTACACATGCATCAAAACATATGTCAACAGTACTTGAGTAAATTGTTACTTTCCAACACTGTGTACAGTTATAAATAACATGGTCATCTTCTTATTTACTCATCACGTCATGCGGTTAGCTGTTAAGGTGGGTGTGTGTGAAGCTCAAACAGTTAGCTACTTCACCTTCACTAAATTTAAAACCATTTCAACATGCAACATGTACAGTTTTTACCTGGCCTCAGGTTTCCTCTGTGGTGTTTTGATTGAACACATTCATCCAAACACAATACTAAAATAATAAATGCCTTAAACTGCATTTTACAGAGCGACACTCTTTGACAGGGGTCAAAGTCCAGTAATAAAGTAGGACTAACCTTCAGGCTTTTATCATTTCAACACACACAGTAAGAATCAACTTTCTCAGGGCCCAACACAGCTGATCTGTAAGCCAGCCTTGTAGAGTAATCAACTAAGTGTTAATGTATTAAGAGTAATGTAAATAAATGCTTAATGTAGTATCAAAACTAAACAAAGCTTTGATTATCAAGTGAATTTAGGGATAATCAATTAAATACTGAACAAACAAGGAAAGATTTATGTTTCACATGAAGTAAAATGTCAAAACAGACCAGAGCTTATCACAGATATATATCTCAGCTTCTATGTTTACCAATAAGTTAAAGGAAAGTGCAGTGAGGAAGTGTTGGAGGTTGTTTAGAAACAGTGTATCATTACATAGTTGGTTCACAACAACAATATCTTACTGTAAACAATCTCACTCTGTATATATCTTAGTCACAGTTCTTTAAAAGACTAATTGAAGGGACTATTTCAGATATCAATCATCATTAAATAATAGCATTTTAAACTCTCACACTACAGTAATTCATCCCACCTCTCATTCGACATACACTTTAAACATTTACCATAAAAAAAGCACATCAGTGGGCACCTTTGGCAAGGGACCTCTGATGCATATCTTCCTCCATCCCTCTCTCTTTCCTCATTTCCTGTCAGCTCTCTACTGTACTCTCTAATAAAGACAAAAATCACGTCAGTCAAGTCCTGATCTGACCCCGCAGTAGAGTGAAAACATGCCTGTACGTGCTGCTCTGCTGAATAAGACTTTACAAGCAAGGCATGTCTAAAATAATATCATGTAAGGTCAGAGTTAAACGATTGACTATTAGTGTTTACTAGTTTAAATATGTGGTCATTGCCTTGTCCACCTGGCTGTTACCTGTGATGGGCACAGGTGAAAACGACAACTTTCTTAACATGACTTGTGCAAAAGTAACAAGCAGCAGCAATTTAGTAGGATTTCAGGATTAAAGTAACACTATTGAGCAATAAAAACATGTTTACTCCATACAGGTGAGATCAGACTCGTCTTTTTTGCCCCCGGTGCTTCAGGTTTTGTCACTCACCGCCCAACAACACAGCCTTCCTCCTCTGATTTCCTGCTGGACTTGTGTCTCGCTCCCCGGACATCAGGTGTGCCATAAAAGCATGTGGAGGAGTATACAGCTATTCCAGATCTCCCCGCCTTGAGGACCTCATATCCTGGGCTGGCTGTTTTTGAAGACGGTGGGGAAGAGGAAATCCGGACGCTGTGTATTCCCTCAAAAGCTTCCATGTCTCTTAATGCAGGGACTTTTTGTTTTTAGTGTACCCCTGTAGACATCTCTTCAGGTGGACATATAATGATCCTGCAATAAAGCACCTAAAATGCAGAAAAGAAAGAGTCACATCCTGTAACTTAACAGAGCATAAAAGTTTCACCAGACAAAGTCAAAGTCTTCCAGTAGTCAGTGCACAAGCCTTGACCTCTACCGGGTTTAAACTATAACTTGCAGACTTACCGCAGAGCTTGAGTGAGTCCTTTCTTTGAAGGTTGTCATGCTAAAGGAATTTGTTTCTTTGAGATATCTAGTGTAAACATAACTGCAAGAAACAGTATCATACGTATGTGTAGTGCCAGGACAAGAAAAACACACAGAACATACTCACCAAAGTGCTCAAAAGTGATCCCCAGTTGTTGCCAGTGCATCAAAAAATTGGTAAATCCTGCTGAAAATGTGCTTTGGTAAGCTTAAGATTGAGAGTTCAGCAGGTTGAACTCCACTACACTTCGCCCTGCTCTTGGTCTGCTGGTTAGACAGAAAGGGTTAATCACTAACACCCTCTGGCCAGTTAAAGCTCAGCCGTGCACATTTCTTCCAGCAGAGGGGGTGGCACACAGTCTCACCTGATCAAGAGTTTTCCATGACCAAATACTGGCTGATGCTTCAAATGGAAAATCAATTCTCAATAAAGAATTCAGAGTTCATAAGTGTGTGTTTGAGAGTAAGCAAAAGAGAAAGAAATGTTCAACTTTGAGGAAAATGGTTGCTCAAATTGTTATCATAGAGTCATATTTCCAAAATCTGAACAAACCAACTCAGCACTCATACCTTTAACCAACCTATTTGTGTCAGTGTGTGCAGATTAACAGGACCCGGCCTCACAATGCAGCTTTGTTGTTGAAACAGATTAACACATCAAGTGACCGGAGGTGTAGGAGTCCCTTGCTTTCTTTTTCTTTCCTGCTTCTACAACATTCTCCACGGACACTGCCGCCACACATCTCGAGCCACAAGCGAGTACGATGGCCAAACGTCTTCACATTGTGTGGTAAGTAACCACATCTTCACAGCATTGTGTTTGAGTTGGTAAAATTGACCTTTTGGGACCCTCACATATTGTATTTGACCTTCTTCAGAGCTATAAAATGGGGGAAATTATTATTTAAAATGATTATTTAAGTGATTAGAAAATGGAAAACCAGTGTAGTATAAATCCAAACAGGCAGAGGATATAAAGGAAATAACTAACCCTTGTTTTGTTCGACTAATCATTTCAGATATGTCACTAAACTGGCCTTATGAGATCCAGGTTGGCCGCTGACGGTGAGCTCGGATGAAGCACAGAGAACAACCTCACACTGGTCTCCTTCATGTCACGCCACAGTCAACCAGCAAGTTGGCCAGCAAGCAGCGATGACAGTAACGTACTCTCGCAGGGTTGCTGATGCAGGTCTTGGGACCTTCTTTAACCTTCTTCTGCGATGGAAGGGCAGCATCTATAAACTGCTGTACAGAGAGCTCATCATCTTCACCTTTCTCTACTACTTCTTCAGTGTTGTTTATAGGTACTGTCTTAGAGAAAACTCCATTATTAATCTTTCATGTCCTCTATTCTATAGTGAGACTCAAACATTTCTTTGGTATTTCTGTATTCCAGTGTCACACAGATATGTATGTATCTTTGATATCAGCTCATATCAGCTCTAAATGTTAAGTAACAGTAGTTATTTGCTCAATAAATGGAGGACGTTTTAGAGCTGGAATCTGGGAGCCACTAAAGTCCTTTAAGAGGGCTTCGGGGTGTCCATAGTTTTGTGATTTAAAAAAGTAACTTTCATTTTTGTTCTTAGAAGTCTTGCCTATTAAGTATGTAAAGATAACTGTGTAGTATCACTGTTTCAATACACCAGTTGCTGTTACCTACCCACAGGATGAAGTAACATTCACGTGGAGTTGATTCTCACATGGAAAAGTTTGTGAACACCAGGTTCAGTGTACCTTCTTCAGTGGTGTACTGCCGCTGTTACCATGACAGAAGAAACATCTGCTCAGTTTACGAGAACAAGATTATTTTCACAATCTCACTGAAATATTTTTCATATTAAAACGACCTGTCTTGTCATTACAAAATACGGAATTATTCCTTTTTAACAAGACTGGACCCTCATATGGAGGTTTCTCATCATAGCAACATGACAACTTATGTTGTAAGTAGGAAATGTTCTTGTTTTAATTAAATAAATTGGTATTTTGTTAGATAAATAAATGTTTCTTCTCTTAAAGAGTTGCATTGGTTTTGTGATATAACAAGAAAAGGTGGTGTGTGGTAACAACGAGAAAATCTGTCATAATAACATGAAAAGTATCCTGTTACAACGTGACAAGAATCATGTACAGTACAGTGACCAGAAAGTGCTGCGGGTTCTTGCCACAGGGCCCTCCTCATTTTGTTTTAGTTGTAATGGACTAATTATATGTTTCCTTCACCAGGTTTGTGTTAAATGATGATCAGAAGAGGCTGTTTGAAAAACTGTCATTATACTGTGACCGCTATGCAGAGCTCATCCCTGTGTCGTTTGTGCTGGGTGAGTTCACGCTCCTTTTAAATGATGATGCACACACCTCATCCTCAATCTAAGACTGTGTTCTTGGAAACCATCACAAGAAGTTGACATCTAATTATTTACTTATTCATTTTCAGGTTTCTATGTCACCTTGGTCGTGTCCCGTTGGTGGGGCCAGTTTGAGAACGTCCCCTGGCCGGACCGCTTGGCAGCATTAGTTGGTGGTCATGTTCGTGGAGCTGACGACACCTCCAGGTTGACCCGACGGACTCTAATGAGATATGCCAACCTCTCTGGTGTGCTCATCTACCGGTCCGTCAGCACTGCTGTCTACAAGAGGTTTCCCACCATGGAGCATCTGGTGCAGGCAGGTATGAAGGCAAGTCCTAAAGAGACAGTGCGAGGTGGTGGTTTGGGGTGTGTTTTGCTTTCATTTCTATGTTTGTGTACCTCTCAGGTTTGATGACTTCAGAAGAGCTGAGGCACCTGGAGGATTTGCCCTCTCCACACAACAAGTTCTGGGTTCCTTGCATGTGGTTCGTCAGCCTGGCCATGAGAGCTCGGACTGAAGGTCACATCAACAACGACGTGGCGCTCACAGCTATTCTCACTGTAGGTCTTCACGTGTATCTGTCTGCAGGCCAAAACAGCCTGAACAGCTTCACTTTGTGGCAATTTTAGTACTGAAATATTTTGTCCTGCTTTTCTTTCTCTGTTCAGGAGTTGAATAGTTTACGGGCAAAGTGCATGAAGCTGTACGGTTATGACTGGATCAGCCTGCCTCTTGTCTATACTCAGGTTTTGCCAATATGTTGAAATATAGTACCTCCGTGGTAGAATAAATAGATTTAATAGTTTTTATTCAGTGATAAATGTGCAATGATTATAAGAACTAACACTTATAATGACTAATGCTGAGCTAATATCAGGCTAATGGTAGAATGTGATTTTGTGTGCTATAATAATCATCATGTACCTAAAATTATTAACTCAGATCTAAATTCTCAATCTGACACGATGAAATCAGTTCAGTTGTTGACTTGACTAATCTCTTTTAACTAGGTGGCAACAGTGGCGGTCTACAGCTTCTTCTTGGCTTGTCTGATTGGTCGTCAGTTCTTGGATCCAGCTCAGGGGTACCCCGGTCACGATGTGGACTTCTACCTGCCCATTTTCACCCTGTTGCAGTTTTTCTTCTATGTTGGTTGGTTGAAGGTGAGAAACCACTTTACACTGATGCTGCACACAAAATGTTATTCCTTTGTCTGTTTCTGAGCTGTACTGTTCATGCTCTCAGGTGGCTGAACAACTCATAAATCCTTTTGGTGAAGACGACGATGACTTTGAAACCAACTGGCTCGTCGATCGCAATTTGCAGGTTTGCATTCAAACTATTTGCCACTTTTTCACCAATCATAGATAGAGGCTGTGTTGTTGTTCTACTTGCTCTGGTTTTTGTCATCTCCCAGGTGTCCTTGTTGTCTGTGGATGAGATGTACGACAGCCTGCCGCTGGTTGAGAGGGATATGTACTGGAATGAGTCTGAACCTCAGCCGCCCTACACTGCAGCCAGCGCCGAACACCGCAAACCCTCCTTCATGGGCTCAGCCCTGGATATCAGGTTCAGTAATGTTTTTATTTTCTCGCAGACAACTATTAAATACTCTTCTAACCATCACATAACCATGTGTTTAATCTAGTGTTCCTAAAGAGGAGATGGAGTTTCAGTCCAATCTGGAGCAAATCAAAGAACATGAAGAAGCCAACTACTCCACCCCGCTGATCGGAGGGCTGGGTCGTCTCCTCGGTGTCCACTCCCCAAGCTTTCCTCGATCCTCTCGGGTCTCTTTGCTGCGCCGCCGCCCTGGAGCTCCACTTAGCCGCTTCCCTCTGTACCTGCACCCAGAGGCGGCATCGCCTCTGAGTCAAGCCCGCCAGCCTTTGAACCACGAGCGAGATCCAGACTACGCCTTCTCCAACATGCCCTTGTATGAGAGACCGGGTTTCTACAGCTGCCCACAAACACCCATCCACTGCATGCCCCCAGCGGTGCCCCGCCCGCGACCTGCCCGGCGAACTCAGAACGAGTGGGATCGCAGCTGCAGCTCACTCGCTCATCCAATGGTGGGCTCACAGTTGCTGCCTCCTGACACCCCCAGCCACATCCCCCCACCACCGTCCTCTGCTTTCCCCTGGCTGGGGGAGGATGGCGAGGTGCAGAGTGCTCCTACCTTCTCCTTCCCCGACCCTCCACCTGAACTCTGTCCAATATCTAAACTCAGACCAGGGCACGGCCTGCTGTCTCGTCGCCCTCTGCCTCCCCGCCTTACTCTGGACACCCTCCCCTCAGGTGACAGCCAAGCTGGACCCCCAAGTGGTCGGACAGCAGGAAATGGAGGAGAAAGGGTGTTCACATTCACTCCTCCCTCTCGCACAGCGGCAGCAAATCCCAGTAATCCCAACAGCAGCTCTAGCAGCATTAATGCAACAAGCACCAACAGCGCTGGCACGACGGGAAGTCTCTGCATCAGTACAAGTCACGGTAATTTTAGTACCCATGGGAACTTCGGCACCAACATGAGGGCAAGCAACGGGGGCACCAACGGCGGGCTGAGCAATAACATAAACACAGTTTCCACTTCACCATCATCCCAGCAAGAAACCAATCAGCAAAACTCGCCCAATGATTCAGGAATCTCATTGGCTGAAGGGGACCTGCTGGGAGTTTTGGTGGACGGTGGAGTGAATAAGACGGCGGGAGGAGGGAGGGAGCAGGACTGTGAAAAGAAGGTGTGACAGACTGCTTTTGTGTCACATGTGGTATTCAAAGTATTTCACACAACGTTACGTCTGAGGTGCATTATCTGGAGCCCGACACAGAACTGAAAAGTATTTGTTGCAAACACAGAGTTAATCTCTACTTCCTCATGAGCTCTTGTACAACAATTAACCTAATTGTGATGCAAAAAGCAGCGATTAAACGGTCAACATGTGAATGAAAAATAAGAAACACTTTCCAGTTTCTTATGAAACTGAGACAAGAAGCCAAAATGTGTATATTATAAAACAAGGTAGTCTTCATAGCATTACTCTTTATTCATATTAAGTATCATATGTTACGTTTCTTTTGTCATTTTGAGTTTTTTCAATAAAAAATACAACTTGAAATTGTTTATTACTATTTTATTTCATTATTCTAAGAACCTGTATGTACAATTCAACTTAAATTCACAACTACAAATATTCATAAGTCATATTATATATAGCAGCTGCAGAGAATTTGTCCTGCTTGAGGACACGCAAGGTTTCATATGTTTCACCTGCTGATCCACATCACCGTGTTCAGATAATATTACATTTAATTTAAAGCAGCTGCTGTACAGACAGATTAAATACCATCATGCTCACCATGTGCACTTAACCCATTAAGACATCAGCGTACATCTGAAGCATTTAAAAGGTAATGCTCTGTAAATATATGGAGGTTTAAGTGTGTCATTGAAATGTTTAAATGCAGTTATCTAATTAGCAAAAATAGTTTTTAATGATTAATGATTCACAGACTTTGAATTAAATAATGAAACTGACAAAACATATTTGTATCCATCCCTCCATTTCCTGTAACCGCTTATCCTTATCAGGGTCGAGAGAGGCTGGATCCCAGCTAACAGTGGGCGTGAGGGATTGGGCGTCAGTTCATCACAGAACATATTTGCATAAAGTAGTTAAATCATAATTAAATTGGCAAATGAATGCTATTTTATTAGACTGTGTCCATCTATTTGTGATTTACGCTTTCAATTTCATATGCAAATAATTCATCAAGGCTTCTTTCATGATATGCAAAACTAAAAGTTCAAGAAGTACCTTACAAGGTACAAAGTACTGAAAGGACTCTCGTCTCTTTAAATATCCTCAATAACACTTATGTTATAATATTTACAGGAACATTATAGTGTACACAAATCTAATATGGAGTTTTACATAATTAAATATTATAATTAATTAATTAAATTTATGCCTGGAAAACAAAACATAAAGATGCTAAATCAGAAGACAAATGTAGCTCATGTGCAAAAGATGTGGAATACAGTATTATAACATCAGTAAAAGAAATAAAGTAGAAATTATTTTGCAAATCAATTTCTAAAAGAATTCAAATACAAAAGTATTACAAGCTGAAATATTAATTTCCATGTCATAATCATTTTTATTATAAAAGCCTTTAAATATTCCAGCAGTACAGTCCAGCTTCACTTACACTTATTGCTCAAAGAGAAGCAAATATTTTTAAAAAGAAATGCATTTTAAGTTTTATTATACAGACATTAAATCGTAGTGTTTCAGCCACCATACTTTGGAAACACTAAAAACACTGAAACCATCAGTAAAATATCAAAGTATGAACACATAAATGGCGTGGATTAAAGGTTGGTTCAGTTTTTATTTCTGCTTAACATCACTCAGATCGACTGTAATCTGGAATGTAACATGAAGTGAGGTTTAGAGAGCTCTCTTTGCATTTTGCAAACATAAATAAAGCAGCGTTATTTGTATTACATGCAGTGCATGTTTGGTACAGTGTAGTTTAATTGCCCTCATCAGCCATGGTGTGTTTGTCAAAGAGGTACTCAGCCATGCCACTATCAGTGGCTCCCATTTGGCGCAGGTTGGTGATCCAGTCAGAGAGCTGTTTGATCGATTTAACCTGCTCATCCAGATAATGTGTTTCTATGAAGTCGCACATCTGTGGGGGAAAAGAGAACAGAATATGTCTTATTAGACCATCAGATCCTCCAAATGATCCTGAATTCAGAAAAAAATGATTTTATCTGCAGCTCAGCAGCTTAGTAATGCCTGCTGGTCAACTATTTATGAGCTGAGCTTCACTCTCACTCAGTTGTCTAACAGTAAAAACAAAAAATATGTTAATGAGAGCAACTATATTGTAAATTTGGCTGCATTATAGGTGATCAGAGAGCAGGAGGAGACAGAAAGGAGGTTTAACAGGACTTCTCCCTCCCTCCCTTGCTCGCTTTTCTCTGTGCAGACAAACTCAAAAAAGATTTCAAATTTCTAGTTAAATGCTAATAAAGACAAACATTGCAGCACCAGCTAAAATGGCAGTGGACTATCTCCGGCAGACATGATGGAGCTGGACTGCGATAGTGTGTACACTGGCTGCTTACATGAGGATCATTGTGTTCAGTCGCCATTTTCTGCAGGTCCAGCAGGGATTGGTTTACACTTTTCTCCAGCTGCAAGGAACACTCCAGAGCCTCCAGACCACTTCCCCACTCATCTCGATCAGGTTTCTAAGACAGACATAAATTATTCATGACGATTTATTTTACAAAGAAATAACAAAAATAACCCACAGATGAATTAAGAAACAAACAAAGAAAAAAGAAACATAAATTGCTACGAGACAAACTTTTCACCAGATTTACTTTGTGGATCGACACAGAAAACAGTAACATACAGTAGAAAATGTCAGAAAAAAAAAATCAGTACATACTCTGATGTCGTGGAGAAAAATCCTGCCTCCCCGCTTGTTCTGCAGACTCATCAGCTTCTCTGCATGCTCGTGCTCCTCTTTGGACTGGGCGTTAAAGAACTTTGCAAAATTTGGTAGGGCTTTATCATCCCTATCAAAGTAGTATGCCTAAAAAAAAACAAAAATAAAGAAGAGAAACACTTTTTTTTGTCTTGGATTGGGCAGAAGAGATGCACATTGCATAGCAGGATTTAAAGCATTTCTTACCATGGAGAGATAAACATAAGAGGCATAGAGCTCAAGGTTTATCTGTCTGTTGATGGCGGCCTCGCAGTCCTGGTGGAAGTTCTGTCGGATTTGCGACATCATTTCTGTGTACATTATAACAAAGAGTTAATGAGTGAACATATTTCCACGACACTGTTCTGCAGGCTGTATATTAAACCTGCAGACAACTGCTAATAATAGACCTGGATGGGTACTTGAACTGTGTGTCGCATCATGAACCTGGCCACAAATGTCGAGACAAAGGCACTTTAGATCACAGCTGACACTGGCTGATCAAACCGTACCACACCACCACCGCTGCCAACATCACCTGACACATTATTATTATCACTGAATATTAATGTGTGTCCTGATTAAATACAGCACTTTTATGCAAACATGCAGACCAATGAACTAACAAAGGGTCAGATCACATAAATCATATCAGGTAGATTTTTTGCTGGGTTTACTGGGGATTTCTGTCCTAGACCCCCAGTACAATAAAGGTAATGGACTTAGTTTAAACTAACTTAGTTAAACTACTGTACCTTATAATAAACAGTTACCCTCGTACAATCCCTGTGTCTTATCCTGAATTGGGTGCATCAATCCTTTAGGGGGGAGTAACTGCATTCATATTGATCCATACAAACTGACCTTCATCTCAAAATAACCGACTGAAAGCTGACACAAAGTGAAGGAGTATTAGTCAAAGCCGCTCATAACAGAGCTAAATAAACGCTCATTAATTTACCTTTGATTTGCAGCTAACTAGTGACTAACAGATATCTTATAAAGGCTTTAACTGGACAGTTTGACAAAGCGGCACCAGGCGGCTGTGACTAAGACACAACATTGTTTAGCTTGCATACACTATAAGAAGTAATGTTAGGTCACAGTGGGGATGATAAATGATAGTAAAGCTTGGCAACATGGTGGCAAAATATACACTGAAGGGTAAAGTAACGTTACAATGTATTGGTGATAGCGCTGACTTTATTTAAGGAGTTTAATATGTTATTTTATTACACAGAGCTAACTAACTAGCTAGCTAACAAGTTCGGTTACCAAGGATGGTTGCTAGGCGCTGTTAGCAACCAGCTCTCCAGGTGAACGTTCGCAAGCTCGCATTGAGTCTGCGCATCAAGATGTTATTAAAACCTACCTGGTTTGTTGATGTCGGACTCACTGAATGAGCTCTGTAACAGTCCGATGATTATATTTATGGCGTGAAAGTCCCAGCGACTGAAGTTAAACGACCAGCTGACGGTACCTGCTGTCACGGTTAATGCGCACTGTCTGCACACACACAGGTCGATCCCTGTGATATGATCGGTTTAATGGGGCGGGGATGGTCACGAAATTAACCTCTGAACAGCCACGTGCACTGCGCCTTTATTATAAAGATGGTGATCACATATGTCGTCAGTGGCAGGTGCTTTTATTTTGCATCTTAACTTGCTGGTTTGATTAAATTTACCATAAATGTTGAGAAGTAAAGTGTGTTTTTGACCTCGGAAGGTCCATTTAGCAGCATTTTTCATAGATTAAGTTCAAATTTTACATTTCTTTTTAGCTCTTTAACCCTCTGACGTCAGTTTAATTTACTACCCTGTCCACTCCCAAAAAACTGCTATAAAAACTTCACAAATTAATATATTTTTCTACATAAATCTCTAGTCTCTAGTTCTTAATGATGCTGTTATTTATGAAAAAAACCCATTTATTTTCAGTTATTTTCCCCTTTTTTCATAAAGAACATCAGGTTCCAGAATACCAGAATGGTTGAATGTTTGGTATGTTTGAGCAGGGCTGAAGTTGTTTAAGAGATTTATACAGGAAAAAAAGGAAATTTTATTTTGTAAAGTTTTTATAGCAGTTTTTTTTTGGAAGTGGACAGAAAATGTGTCAAGAGACAAAAGAAATGTGCCATATGCACTAGCATAGCCACAATGATGACCAGATAGACAAAAATGTCCATAGTGACACATGGGGGTTAAGTGTCTTAAGTGACTTAAATATGAAGTCATTTAGCCATGGAGTGCTGGGTGACAGTGTCATGTCTGCTGATGCAGCTGAATGGGACTGAGACGTCTTTAGTGACTGGATCCACTTGTTTTCTTGCAGTGAAAAAGGCCTGCCAGGGCATTAAGATGTGGACATTTCATATCAAAAGTATATTTATGAACACATGCTGGTTGGTTAGGTTTTGTTTAAAGGCCCGTGCTACATCCAAGTGATCTTATCTGACTGATTAGACTGTAAAAAATGAACAATCAAAACAACAGAAAACTAAAGTATGCTGGACCTTTAAAAGTTACTGACATTTCTTCACTGCAGGACCAACTTCCATCAGCATTAATTTCCCCAGTGTGGATCATTAAAGTCCATCTTATCTAATCAAATCCAATCAAAAGCTACAATCTATGCAATATTTTGGCGTAATCAACCATTTTAATGCACTTAAATCCCAAACATGGGATCTCTACTATCATTTACAGTCAGTACACACATTATACAAATGAAAGTTTTTACTGATCATTTCACAAAACTTTCACATCCCACTGGGTTATAATATACACCCATTTTTCAAGTACAAGCGTGAAGCATCAATTTCACCACTTAAAACCATGATATTTTACAAACTAACAACAATATTCCTAAAACCATAAACACGTTTAATATTGGGAACAAACATCAAGAAAAAACATGTTACTTTATTGGAAACAGACTTTAAAACAAAAAATTTAACTTTATACAGCAATGTGTGTATATCTGTATCAGGGTACAGACTTTACTTGGATCCGACTGGAGGCGAGTGCCACACAGCAGAGCTGGTGCGTTTAAAATAGCGAGGCTTGCTCTTGTAGAAGATGTTTTCCAGTCTGGGAGGTTCGATTGTTCCGAAGAAAGAGTCTAAATCAGGAGGGTTGAAGTACTGCTTCATAATGATCTGCTGCAGGTTGTGACCTGGGAGGAGAAAGATTTAAAAACGGTAAATACATTTTAATTTAAAACTACACAACTTGAGAAATCATACTGAGATTGCACGCAGGATTTAGCGAACAGTCATTTCAACTTTGTGTATTAAGAAATATGATTAAAAATCTACAGCAGTTCAGGTACACTGATAAGACTGATATAACATCATGATAAAACAGTTACCTTCTGCCCAGGACGGAATAGGTTTCCTTGGTGCAGACTCATCATCAGTCGAGTCGTCACTGTTTTGGTCCATCCCGTAATCCTCTGCACTTTTGGACGTCACAGGTTTGTTGCCGCCCTTTGGAGTGATGACGTACGACTGTGGTGATTGCTGCAGGGGAGCATAAAACACGTTATGAGGATTTAGTGTGATGAGAAATTATCCATCAGGTTTTAAAGATAGAAGAGATTTTAAAAAGTGTGTGTGAGTACCAAACGTGCTTTATTTACATTTACCTCAATATCCACGGTCACATTTAGGCCACCACCTTTTCCTACGGGCGTGCTCATGACAGAGCGCTGCAAAGATAAAGAAGAAAAGTGGTTCATATGTATTTCACCACTGCTGGTGAACGAGCGGGCCACCATTTTGTTTATCTCATGCATGAGCATGAGGATTCACTTGCACTATTGTCACACTATTCCACTGATCTATAGGTGGCAGTTACATGCCAAGATATGCTGTCTGCCAACAAAGACAGGGAGGAAGAAGTACGCAAGCAGGTAACTATGAATGAATAATGTTGGATTTAAAAAATAATTTTCTGAGGAAGGCTTTGTTAGGCTACGAGGTTACACGAAATACACTGTATTCACTGTACACTGTGTACGAAGTACACTGAATATAAATGTAAGAAAACACCACAGAAGCCTTTAAACAGTTAAGATTTCACAATATCAATTTAATTTATTTAAAAAAAAGTTATCTCTTTACCTGCCTCACAATCACAGGTTGGGAACATTAAAAAAAGTTTAATATCAAGTAAAAAAAAGGTAACTGATGAGATTCTCACCTCGATGTCTACGGTCACATTCAGAGCAGCAGCAGTCTTCAGAGGGGAGAAGAGAGGGGTACATTTAACTCCACAAGTTCAGTTGTTACCGCATTTACTGTTTACTCAACTGTGCAGGTATACCTTAATTAATTAATGGATTAACTGATTAATTCAGTATAATTCGTGCTGGCTTACCTGTTTAGCAGCAGCTTCTCTCTCCTTTGCAGCTTTCTCTTCTTCAGCTTTTCTCTGCTGCTCCTCCTGGTGGGACAAAGAGCACATGAAGAATCAGATCATGGACCAGCAGTGACCGCTGCACGTCTGATGCCAACGCGTACCGACTTTCACCCTTAAGGTCATTTAATAAACTAATGCATTTATGCCCAATGCCACAAAAAGCCAGCTTCCCAAAAACTGCTGTAAAAATATTTTTATTGAATATTTAATTAATATTTTTTTTCCACTTTAAATGAGTCAGTATTTTTAAAACTACTTCAGCTTTAAATATACATATCAAATATTAATTATATTTTGGTGGTTTTAACGCTTTAAAGGTCAGTATGTTCACATACTGTACATTTCTGCATGCTTTGAATGGGGAAAAGATAGCGCCATCTGGTGGACAAATATAAAAATCAGAAAGTAGAAGTCCAAAAAGAAATCTTAACAAAGGAATGCATTCCTTTATGTTAAGATAAATGTAGGAGCTGGCAAATTTGAGCTATAATCATTCAACACAGTCAAAATAGCTAAAATAAAAATAATGATACAAAATAGAGGAGGAGGATCTCTTAAGGGTGAAGCAGATACCCTGAATTAAGTCTAGATTTTTTTATTTTTACACTTTATCCTGTGTTTCTAATGTGACGTCCATGCTCTACAAAACAAATTTATTTCTTACTGCTCAGAGTCGTATTAAAAGATATTGACTCTAAAGAATTATTTCTTACCAGTTTTCTTTTTTCCTCAAGTGCCTTTCTCTTCTCCTCCAGTTCTCTCCTCTCTTTCTCCCTCGCTGCTCTCTCCAGTTCACGCTGCAGAGCGAGAGCTTTTTCTTTTTCCACTCGCTCTCTGTAAATCAATCAGGTCAGTCAGTCAAACAAACATTATTCTTACAGTCTTCACCAATGCACCTTTGAATGCAATACACCTTATCCATGTTCAAAAGATAATCAGGCTTGTATAAAGTACTCATTACTGACCTTTCAACAGCAGCTAGTCGTTCCCTCTCCAGCTCTCTCTCCCTCTCTCGCTCCTGCTCTCTCTTCAGCTCCAGCGCTTTGCGAGCTTCAGCCAGTTTACGAGCTCGCTGTTCCTCCTCCTCGGCCTTCTTCTTGGCCAGTAACTCCTGCTGCCGCTTCTCCTCCTCCTTAAAACAAACAAACACACAAATATTAGAAAAGCCTGATTGCATTTATGTAATGGCAAAGAAACTAGTGAAGAAGAAACTTAGGTGGCTGCAAAAGGTCTTATCTAGAGCCAATTTTTTTTTTTGTCTGGTCTAGGCTACTGTAGAAACATTGCAGACACTGAAAGAGGACCCACAGCATCTGTAGATATAAAAGGCTCATTTTAAATAAACAAAAACATATTTCTTATTTTCAGTTGATGATACGAGTAAAACAAAGTTATGTATATTATGTTCCATGAGGGAATGAGGGTGGCTCATCAGGTTTATTTCACAGGACAAACGAGAGAGCTTGTGATCTACAGCACAGTTCTTTGCAGTGACATGAAATTGATCTACGAAAGCCCCAGTGTGCACCAACTTAAGTACAGTTACAGCAACAGAAATCACTACATAAATGAATATAGATAATAAAAGTCTCACTGCTTGCTGAATCTTCTTCCTCTTAGCCTCTTCTTCCAGCTTCTTCTTCAGCTCCAGCTCCTCCTGACGTTTAACGGCCACCTTCTTCTTGGCCTTCTCCTCTGCCTGACGCTGCACAAAGGAGTGTAATATCGAATATTAGACAAAAGGTGTTGAATCTGTTTTGATATGAAAATACAGCTTCAGAGTCACCGAATTTGTTGCATACCTTGTCATTTTTCTCATCAATCTGAGCCATTTTTTGCTCAATCTTCTTTTTCTTTTCTTCCTCCCTTTGCTCTTCTTTCACTTTGGCTTCAAACACTCTTCTCAGCCTCTCGTCCCTCTTCCTAAAACACAAAGTTAAAAAAAAAGTAAAACAGACGGACTAACTAAAATACTACTAACTGTCCAATCAGTGTGTAAAGAGGTTGGGAGTTAACCTTTTAAGCTCCTCCTGTTTCTTTTTCTTGTCCTCCTCCATCTTCTTCATTCTTTCCTCCTCTTGCTCCTGCTTCTTTTTAAGTGCTTCCAGCTTGTAACGCTCCTTTGTCTGAAAAAAGGAGAAAACGAGGATTAACGGCACTCATGTCATCAGAAATCAGTTAATTATAACACATTTCAATGTGTAACAAATGTCAAATGCATTCAAAGTAGCAGGTGGAGTGCATTCACATGGAAACAGATCACCATATCCTTCTAGCAGACGGATGAAGCAAAAATCCACCGAGATAGACTTTGTTATTTACATTAAGTTTGAACGGCAGTATCTGTCATTTTGAGATCTTTAGTCTCCAAATCCAACACGCTGAATGTAGAGAAAGACACTGCTGGAAACTAAAAAAGTTCCTGTTAAAATAAGCCAGCCTACAGCTCGTTTCAAGACTGCATACCTCAAGAATGTGTGATAATCATAAGATGTTGTGGCACTGAGCAAAACTTGGTGCTTTTATGTCTGTGGTATGTGAGTGTAACAACAGTTTATCCAACAACAAAGACAAAGAAACAGACGTGTCACAAGTTTCCAAATAAATAACAAGAACAGCTGAATACGATTTGATTACAACAAGTTGCTCTTAATACAACCCGAAATGAGACAATGACAGCTTGAGTGTGATCTCCTCGCCCAGTAAATCTTAAATCGCTGACACAGACCATTTTCATGAACAACCCAAATAGTCACGTGGCTCCTGGCTAAGATGGATTTTTACTTCAGTTTCTACTTCTGATCAACAAACAAACAGTGAAGGTTACCACAGCCAATTTAGGTAGTATGAAGCGTGGTTTAAAAGGTTGCAGAGGAAGAGCATTAGTGACTCATGGGATGAAACAAATCAACTAACAAGTGTAGATGGGGTAATGTTAAAATACAGTAGCCCCTTTCACTGATGGACCCTGCAAATGACAGGGCTCAATTATTGTGATAGGATTTTGTTATTTAAATGTAAATCTGTCTCTGTCAGGACTTCTGTTTCTCTTTAGAGTGATTTATCCTGAAATGTTGCTGCTTCTGTTCCCACTAGAGCTCAGATTTAACAGAAATATTTCTAAATCTTCAGCCACCCAAGTCAAGAGCCTTAAATTCAGCACTTAAACGCTTCAACGTGGATATGTGAAAGGGGCTTCTCTAAAAAGGTGGTAATGTGGTAAATAAGGAGACATTTAATCAAGCCGCACAGCGGGATATTAGACACCACCAAACGCCCGCAAACAACATACAGTGCTTCAACATTACACTTACCACTATACCAGTGCTCAACTAGGGAAGGGAGAAAAAAAACATCCAAATAAGAGGATCACATAATTTTGATATCTCAACAAAAATGTGAACCACAATATTTTTTAAAATTTAAGAACATGCACCATTTACCCTCAAAGATTCTGAGTTTTATGAATGTACACAACTGAAATTAAAAGATATGTGATGCGAGTAATATTTCCCATGGTGAGTTATGCAGATAAAATACTATTTAGTTTAATTGCAATGCAATGCCACACGTCTGTTTACGGCAAGTGGAGTTGTCTCGAACTGCTTTTAATGGAAACGTATCTTAGTCCTCTGTTGTGTTTCGTTCACCTCAGCCTGCTAGTGTTGCAGCTCAGCTCTCCTTCACCACAGTGCAAACAGTCCACTGCACAACTTACCTTGGAATCGACCTTCATGGGCGTGGTGTGTTTAATGAAAGACTTGATAACAGCAGACCGGCCGAGGGAATTTGGAGTCATCATTAGCAGCTGATTCTTCTGCACAGTGTGGAGGAAAGATTTCATGTTGGGTCTGATTGCCTGTGCATCAAAAAAGAGAAGTTGTTGATTTAAAAACAAAACAAACTTTTTTAATATATAAATGTCTCAATATTTTTCATTTCTTTTTTTTTAAAGATATTTTTTGAGCTTCTATTTGATAGAGACAGCTGAAGAGTGACAGGAATGTGGGGACAGAGAGATGGGGAATGACATGCGGGAAAGAGCCACAGGTCGGATTCGAACCCTGGTCCGCCGCGGCAAGGACTGAGCCTTTTGTACATGGGGCGGATGCTCTACCGACTGAGCTAAACGACACCCCAGTATTTTTCATTTCTTAACCTTAAAACTTGTATTGAGTTTTTGCATCTTACACTTTGACTTTTCTTGGGAGGGGAGAACCTCTTTGTGGGACTTTCCTCTACAGTATCGGGTGACTTGCGTTTGGTACTCTGGCGTGACCTGAAGACACAGAAATAACATTTTTAAAGACACAGCACAGAATTTAGTTAACAGTCTCAAGAAGTTGATGTCAACACGGAGAGAGAGCACTCACCTCGGACCTGACTGGGAGGTCAGTTGTTTCTCAGCTGCAAGTGAAACACAGAACATGTATTTTACACATACAGTTCACATTCAGCAAAAATTAAAACTTAATTTAAACAAAAACTAATCAATAAAATAGTTCCCATACCTGTTCTCTTGCTGGGTGTGCTCATTTTTTGCTCAGTGGTATACAACGATGGGGGCGCCAGGGTGGGAGAGTTTGCAGCCACAGATCGAGTAACGCGTCCAACAGATGGATGTACACGCTTCGCAGCCTGAGTCAAATAATGTAAAAACATCGGCTGATCAATAACCAGAGAGCAAATTCAAATTTCAGTTCGACACTTTTAATAGACAAAAGACAAATATTCATACCTCTGGAGTTGCCTTTGATTCTTTAGCTGCAGCGCTATCCTCTGTGTCAGCAGTTACAGGTTCCAACATGCTGCAGCAGTGAATAAATTAACATGGGTATGAAACATGTTAAAGTTAATAAATAACACTGAATTCATGCTCAGTCATGTGTAGCTAAGGTTAGATAAGTTATACAGACACCTGATTATTATATATTCATCGATGCAAAGAAACATTTTAGTCAATACTCACGCCTCTTTATCCTCTTCCTCTGCAGAGTCCATGCAAGAGTCCACTACAATCAGAAAATAAAAGTCAAATACAGATTAACGAGAATCGAAGCGTGGATGGTTTAGCTACTTTGGCATTTTATGTAATTAGAAACAAAACATAGCTTGTCTCTCACCATCAATGTTGCTGCTACATGTGGAGTTGCCCATGCGAGACTCCCTCCTCTTGAGCATGGAGCGGCGTGAGGCGCGGCGAATAGATTCCTGAGTCATACTGTGCCGCAGGCCGGCCAGTGAATGACGTAGCTTGAGAGAGCATCGTACGGAGCTCCGTCGTGAACTCCGAGTTGTGTCAGCTATTGCGATCTTAGCAGCTGTGCGGCCAGGAGAAGACTCCAGCTTTTTAGCGAGCTCCGCCGACAAGCGGTCTGCTGGAGAGATGTTGACAGCTACCTCAGGTGAGGGTATCTTAGGTAGAGACTGGGCGGTGCCACACATGGAGTCTGGCTTGACATCTGCATCGTGACTTTTGTCTGTCTTTTCCTCCTCTACCACCTCTGGCTTCTTGTTCTCCACCTCTTCCTCTTCCTCTTCAGTGTTGCGTTGAGGTGACTGGCTCACACTCTCTGCCACCTCAGGCTTTGTTTGTTTGTTTTTGCGGGTGGTGCGTTTGGGCTGTGTGGTGGTGTCGGCTTCGGATGTGGACGCCTCTGGAATATTCCCTTCTTCAGCAATGAAGTTCAGTGATTTGACAGAGGAGCCACGAAGGTTGCTTCGCTTTCCCTTTGAAAATCTGGACAGGAAGGAACACTTATTTATTTTGTTGCTCGTGTTTGGAAACAAATAAGAAAACTTACCCTTTAATAAAAGAGTAATGAAGGAAACAAACCTTCTTCTGGCTTGATTTTCTTCCTGGCGCCCCAAAGACACGCGCTTTCTGCGACTATTCTTCTTCTGTGACGGTGTTTTTGGCATTAATTCTGGCTCGGTATTAAAATCTCTGAAATAAAAAGAAACAGTTTCATTAGAAAAACCTTAAAGACAACTCTAGAGAAGAATAACAGACTTCTGAAGATGGAAACTTGTGAAAGGGACAAGAGACTTAACGTTTATTTATGACCTTACTACAAGCTTACCGTGAGAACATGCGGTTGGCTTCTTGTTGGATCTCCTCAAGCCAAACCATGTGGACATTATCGATGTCGCTGATGAATTCTTGTGCTTTGCCATCGAACATTTGCATGAGCGATCGCACTGACGATAGTACGGAGTTCATGTTGACGGCCTGAGGACAAGATCAGAACATTAAAATCAAGACATGCAGGAACAGGCTTGACATACAATACAATACAAATCAATTAAAGTATCACCATAAAGGTCATACAGACCAGTTTGAATTCCTGTTTTGACACTGTCTATATTTTCCTATTAGCAGGACTCTTTGAGCTTATATGAATATGAAACCCCCTGAACAGCAAGCCATACACATACACTGACCGGCCACTTCATGAGGTACACTTGTACAATCCAATACAACAGTTTTGCCATAAATTCAACTGCCAGCTTTGAAATGTTTTGAAATGCTTTGGATCACACTGGATTGTACAAGTGTACCTAATGAAGTGGCTGTTCAGTGCATTATGTAATGCATCAATAACTAGCCAAACACTTGGATTATATTTATAGTAGTGCTTACGACCATGACTATAACCCACAACAACTGAGGCCATTGTTGACAGAAAACATTCAGTGAGGCATCTGGAAAGAGGTTCTTGTTTTTTTTTTTTCTTTTTTATGTCAGTTAACACCAAAACATGATGCTTACTATTGCTTACATGCTTAACACAGATGAAACCTGTATCTACCACTAAAGCCACACTGTAAACAATTTAATGTAAAAATCACACTGTCTGTTTAGTCAATGTTAGAAAAGCGGACCCTTAAGTGTGAGGCACACCCTTAACGCTCCCTTTAAAAAGGTTAACAAACAACCTCACTAAACAATAAAAAGGTCAAGTCACTGCTAATTACGAGTAAAATGTTGCCATAAACCTTTTTTTTTTCATGTTTGACTCTGTAAATCTGAGCAGCTGTGCAGAAATCCTATCATAATCACAAACAACAGACTAACAGTTTATTTCTTATTTGCATATATTTAACTTCTCTGCACATGTTTAATCTTATCTTATACGTCAATTTTAATGTGTGTCATGCTGCTACTGGATACTTGATAAAGTGTCTGTCTGTTGATTTATTTTTAGTCTTCCATTGTCAGATTCATTTCCTCTCGGGGTTGTTGTTGTTGGATCATGCGCAGTGTATTTTTTTTTTAAATCTTTTTGCTCCGGGCTGTGCAGTAGCTATTTAATAACACTGACTCTTCTTATGTTACAGCAGCTCTGACACATTATATTACAACACAAACAGAGTGTGTTAACATTAAAGTGTTTTATGCTGTGAACAGAATTAGCCTACGTTTCCCAGGTAACGTGTTAGCTTAGCTCAAACTCGACTACCGACGAACACGCGACACAAAACAGTCAAATAACGTAAAAAGCAACCACAAGACTGTTATAACAGTTACTATAGACACGATATGTTTAGAAAACTGAGGTGTAGATGTAGTTTTTTACTTATAACAGCTCCTGCTGTGATGTCCTACAGCGATGTTAGCCAGCTAACGTTTATTCAGCTAACGTTAACGTCAAAATAAGTAGCGTTACCTGATATGCGGGTTTCCAAAATGAGGAATCCGATGCTCGTTGCTCCGCTGACTTTAAAAAGCTAAATCAAACGCATGTTGAATAAAAAAATAAATGTGTAAAAACTTTCCTTTACAGCTCATGTGTAAACTCTGTACAGTCTGAATGAGCCCGGACGGTAACTGGCAGTCCTCCCCGCTGAAACCGTTTAACTTGTTCAAAACTTCAACCGGCCAATCCGGACTGCGAAGCTCGGTGACGTTTGAGGAGGCGTGTTTGATTCGTGCGTTTGGGGGGATTATCCGCACGGGCGGAACAATAGCGAGGGCGTACACCTTCGACGTGTGAGTACAAATCGAACACACCTAACAGAAAGGTAGGGCGGAGTTAAATATTTAAATCCACCAATTGAAATGAGGCAGGATTTGCTCGTCACCGCCCACACAGCCCTCAAACACATGCATGTGACAGCAGCTTAATCTCCTGATTTTAAAGAAAATATGCCACAAAACAAGTAAATATATATTTTATATGTATGTATATTTAAATATAACCACAGTGGGTCAATTACAGAGGCCTTGTTGTGTTTTTTTCTTGTAACTGTGATGACCTCTATGTATCCCAGAGTTGCCTCCTCACTCCAGGAAACAAAGCTACAGGAAGACATCAGTCACACAACAAAGACTGTGGTGGTCCAACATAAGGTAAACACTTTTTAACTGTATTGTTTACTACTTAAAACAAATACACAAGAGATGGAAACAATAGTGAAAATTAACTTTTATTTGAATATATTTATTCCCAATACAGTAGTTTGTTTTCATAACATTATAATACCAAATAGCTGAATTGAAATGATGAGACCAATGAATTATCATTTTTATGTATCAAACCTTCTTTTAGCGTAAAGTCCAGCGTTAGGGTTATGTTAATGTTTTCATTAGTGTGCAATCATCTGGAAATGAGGATTGTTATATTTTTGTTACATTAGAATGAGTCTTTCATATGTATATAAAAAAAATACATTAAAAAAATGGCCATGTTTTAACACCATCACAGAATCTGGTGTTACGGCAACTCACAACAGGGTTGTGCAGCAGTGTGTGGGGAGGGTGTCTATTTGTGTTGAACGTAACCGCTGTAAAACAATCAGGGAATAACTTTCTTATTTTGCAGATTTACCGGCTTTATCGAGGCCGTCTCTCTCTCTCTCTCTTTCTCATTCACTGTCTATGTCTCTTGACCAAAACTCCCTGACTCTCTAAACCCATTGGACACAAACCAAATAAACGTCTTCGTCATTTTGCAGCATAAATTGCGAGTCGGTAGTTTGCGAGCGAGCTCAGTTGGTAGAGCATCCGCCCCCCATGTTCGAAGGCTCAGCAGCGGCCCAGGGTTCAAATCCGACCTGCGTCCCTTTGCTGCATGTCATTCCCCATCTCTTTCTCCCCACATTCCTGTCACTCTTCAGCTGTCTCTATCAAAAATAAAGCTTGAAAAGGCCAAAAAAATATCTAAAAAAAAAAAAAAATTTAGAAGCTTGGTACATGAATTAAACAAAGCCAGCACACAACAGGTAGACTATGTAGAGTTTATCCATCCATGAATCCGCCTGGATAGCCTCAGTTTCAGAGACATTTCTGGCTGACTGTTTGACCAATCTGATCGTCTGATTGGAAGGTGAGGCGAGGTGGTTGCATTCAACAACTACACTAAGATACCAATAAATCCTACACACTGGTCTTTTAATAATGATGAGCACTTTGGACATTCTGTAAAACATAGAAATGAGCAGGTTTCTACATGTTCCCTTTTATACAAAATGTCACTTCATGATGACTTCATGTTCTTTTAGCATTTTTTTTGTATATTAGTTTTTTGCAGTCCCACTGAAAGCTAGATATTTATTACATTTTGTCCAAGGTTGTTTAAGTGAATGGCAATACATATAACCTGGTCATCATATTTTTAATATTGGTAAATGAGATAAGTATGAGGGTCATCGTGGTTTGCTGGTTCAGAAAGGCCAACAGGAAGACATCGAAGCCATTTTACAGACACACCCGGGCTCTCGAGGGAAAGTCACTGGCTTCCCTGAAAATATAGACATGTACAGGTAAATTAATAACAATAATCTGTTAGTGTGTGGTACAGTTCTGAATAAAATCACAGTTTAAAAATGATACTAAGAAAATATATGCACATGAATTCAAACAGATTTCGAGGCTTGTTGAGTAAGTGTCCATCCAACAGGTAATTTCCAGTGTTTCCTCTAATGGAATATATCATGCACCATTTTGGATTGAGGTGAGGTTTGCACTTTATTAATAGCATCTTGGCATTTTAATTAAATTATTGAGATACTACAATTCCTTTTAGTTTATTAAATCAGCAGCTTCACATCCTCCAGTGTGCCCTCACAGCCCTGAGATTCACTCCTACAGACAGTATACAGAAATCACAGTCTTATTTTGAAGAATGGTACGTCAATCTGACAACCCCTGGAGCCTCCGGTTTTCTCCATTTAATGGGAGTCGTGCTCCAGGATATCACTGTAATAAAAGTCTGTCTGTCTTTTGTCACTTTCATGTCTGACGAGCCATTTCTCATTAAATCTGAGTCCATTATTTTCTCCTTGGATAAGACAGATGGTGCCATTTCTGGAGTTGTAATAGAGTACAAGACCCCCCATTACAATCTTTCCTGTTTTGTCCCTCAAATACTGTACTCATCATGTATTATTCTTCTTTATATTTAGTGTTTTTCTGAAATGTATTACGTTTAGTGTAATGTATAGTTTGCCTGTCTTTTGCTGGCCTGTAGTTTTGGTTTAACTGTGCTCTCCTTTCATATTTATTACATAAAATAAACCTTGTTGTATAAAAAACAAAGAAAGTCTTGGCTTTGTTACCTGCCGTGAGAGGGATTTTAGTTCCCGATGCCTTCAGGACAACCTGTAGATCGTAGGACTTGCTAGTACTGCTTGCCTGTTCCCTCAGTATGATACAAATCTCATCTTTCCTCAGCAGCCAGTCCATCTGGTTGCCCAGGTAGTTCACACCACGAATGCAGAGCTCAGAGATGTCATTGGGAAGAAGTGGGGAGAAGGCAAGACAATCCTTCTGAACTCTAGGGAAAAAACAAAATATATCTTGCCTACGTGCTGCATACATATTGAGGTGTTTTACCCATTGTGTGTGGTTGATAACTGACCTGAAGCCAGTATAACCAAACAGCACAGCCTGCAGGAATCCTCCCATGCCTGTGAGAAAGTTGACTGCACCAGAGCCGTCTGATGATTCACTCCATACCTGTGAGGAGAGATAATCGCACATTCACTGGATGTCGAGTTCGGAGGCGTGTATTAAGATTATATGGTGTGTGTGTGAGTCAGCAGGATACCTGGAACGGCCCCTGGATGTTCTTGAAGCACTTCTGAAGTAAAGTGTGAGCTCTCTCAGCCTCCCCCAGCTCCAGCCAGCCGATCGCAAACATGCCCTTACAATGAAAAGTAAAAGCATTGGTGCAAACGAGCACTAATTAATAAAGAGGGAACAGCAAAATCAGGAAATAACATTCACTGTCAGGGGATACTATTAACTAACTAATAAAGCAAACTATTTATATGACAGCTAGAGATACTAGTTTGCAGATTAAGATATTCTAAAACCTGCGACTTAAAATACATTTGTTATAGGTCAGTGTTTCTCAAACTTTTTACACTGTGTAACACCTCAGAAAATATTCGGCTCTCCAAGTACGACCAGAGGAAACATTAGCTGTCTTACCCATGTCATGGCTGGACCTTGAGGGTCTGTTATCGGCTCATACGCTTCAAGGTCATTTCTCCTGACCTCTGGAGTCATTGGCAATCCAAGAGGATAACCCAACATCACTGTGTCCGCCTGCTTCACCGGATGACCTGTGAGAGGCCAAAAAGACAAGTATGAAATCAGGTTATGGACACCAGATTTTCTTCTGCAAATCAGCCAGAAAGGTACAAAAATGAACCTTTAATGTAGCCGTCATACTCGGGGTGGTACTGGGATTCTTGGTCAAAAGGTATTTTTAGGTGTTCGGCCACTTCTTGCCACTCCTTTGGTGCAGGATGTTGGAGGAGGGCAGCCAGCTCCACGGCGAACTGGAGACTGACAGATGAGAAACTTTTTGTCCTACTAGTATTCATAAGTTAATGTGCACTGCATGGAAATGATTCAGATGCCGGTACCTGAATTTGGCCACCGTGTTTGTGTACACAGAGTTGTTGACATTGTAATAATACTCATCAGGGGGCATGACACCTGAAAGGCACAAAAGGGAAACGTCCACTATATTTCAATAACAATAACACAGTTATGATTCAAAGTTAGCCACAAAGTTTTGAAACTTGGAAAAACCTTTGAGGTATATTAAGTATAAAATGTATAATTATAGAAATTGTAAACTACATTATGGTTATTAAAAGATTTAAATAAACAAAAAAGGGTCTGACAACCAATCATTTTGTGAGATAATAAGATTTTCTTGTGGTAGATAAGTCACATCTTATTAAAGAAATTACTTAATAACCACGTAAAGCTCAATAAATTCTGTATACAGGCATGGCCAAGAATATTGGCACTTCTGCAGTTCTGTCATATAAAGCACTACGTCTCACAAAAAATGCAATTACAAATAATTAGGTATTTTCATGTTTATTTCTTTTGTTTCCATTGGAACAACACAAAAACGTGGAGAAAAAAAAAGCCAAATCTCAGATAGGGACCACACAGTCAAACATGGTGAAGGTTCATTGATGTTTTAGGGTTGCTTTGCTGCTTCAGGCACTCGATGTTTGACTGTGTGCACGGCATTATGAAATCTAAAGGCTACCATCGAATTCTGGGGTGCAATGTAGGGCCCAGTGTCAGAAGGCTGGGCCTCCATCAGAGGTCGTGAGTCTTACAGCAGGACAATGGCCCAAAGAATACTTTAAAAAGCACCCAAAAATGGTTTAAGACGAAGCACTGGAGAGCTCTGAAGTAGCCAGCAATGAGTCTAGATCTAAATTCCATAGAGCACCCGTGGAGAGATCCCAAAACAGCGTTTGGGAGAAGAAACCCATCAAATCTGAAAGATCTGGAGCAGTTGGCAAAAGAAGAGTGGTCCAAAACTACAGAGGTGTAAGAAACTCACTGATGGGTACAGGAAACTACTGATTTCAGTTATTTTTTCCAAAGTGTGTGCTACCAAATATTAATTTGAGGGTGCCAATAATTTTGAGTTTTGTGTAAAATATCTTAGATTTGGCTTTTTTGTGTTGTTCCACTGCAAACAAAAGAAATAAACATGAAAATACTAAAGCATTTGTGTTTTTTTCTGGGAGAAATAGTGACAGAAATCCAGGGGTACCAATATTTTTGGCCATGACATGTAATGATCGTCTTTCTAATAATGGTTTTTACCTAAGAGGTGATACTTCTGGTCCTCGGGGTTCCAGCTAACTCTAGAAACCCAGTAATCAGCCACGCCGTATATTACTTCACTGCCCCGACCCTCTGTGAACATGGACAGATCCTGCAATAAAGAGCTCAGTTAATATCAACACACCACACGGAGTGAGACAATATGACAAGAGAGTGTACCTCAGTGAGGTAGAGATAGTGTTGGAAGGCCAGAGTGACGTCTCCGTTTATGTGGATCTCTTGTTGTCCATAAATGTCCTCTGGACACACCTCTCGCCCTGATACAGCGCTCTCCCATGGGAACTTTATGCCCTAAAAAGATAACATATTTTCTTCAGAGAGCCTCAGACATTGTTATTGTTAAAATGTAGAACAAGAAAAAAACACACAAAACACTGACAGTATCAACCCTAAAGCATATCCAACACTGCTGCCAGCAGCTGGTTTCAGTTGAATATTATGGAGCAACTTCTGCTGCTGTAGTCAAAGCACACCTTTAGTCAGGTGAAGGGCTAATGTAAAATAAAATGCTCTTGTTAGACTGCAGATATTTGTTAAAGCTGTTCTGTGACTGATGTTAAATTAGTTTTTCTGTGGTAAGGTCACCAACCAAGCTAGCTGTAACTGTTGTTTTCAGTGTATATACAGAGATATAAACATAAATACAGCTAAAAACAAGGAGCTTAACAGGTAAACATAACTTTAACGTACTATGTACAGATATAAATATAGATAGATATAAATATGTAGATCTTTGTATGTATGTATGTATGTATGTATGTATATATATATATATATATAAACAAATACATTTGTATGCAGAATAACTGCAAAGGATGCTAAATTAAATGTGGTTTATGTAGCAGGTTGCTTTATGTACATGAGGTAGGTGGATGTAACGGTATATACAGCATGAACAGCTTGAGTAGATTGTTTTGTCGGACAAAAAACCCACGCAGACACGGGGAGAACATGCAAACTAAACACAGAAAGGCCTCAGATAGGGGACCAGGAACCTTCTTGCTGTGAGGCGACAGCGCTAAACGTTGCACCGCTGGCAGATTGTGTGATTGAGTGATAATAATAATAATTATAATGATAATACTCTGCTGCTAAAACAACATTACAGTTAACTGTTTATTTACAGTTGAGTTAATGGTTCATGTTGAATATTTTTATGTAAACTAGTACAATTATTGTCTTGTACTTACTACAGGGATTTAGGAATAGTTCAACATTTTGGGAATTTATATTTGGGGACATTTTGGTGATTAATACCACACGTCTGTCTGCTATACATGGAAATAAAGTTACAATTTAATTAGCTTAACGTGAGCATTTGAAGCTCGGTGAAACAGCTAGCCTGGCTCTGTCCCACAGGTATCAAAATGCACTTGCATTTGAAAGATATCTAAAGCTCACTGACGAACGTGCTGTATCTTGTTTGATTCATCAGTAAACAAACAGAAATATAAAAACATATATATATATATATTAAAAAAAGTTGTAGTTTTATGATAAGTTCTGCGTGCAGCAACTTGTTGGCGGGTGCAACAAATTCCTGGAGTCTTACGATTAAGACAAGACTTCAAGAAATTACTGGGGGATAAATAGTTACAGTACGTAACTTTGTCTAACGTGTTTATTGTATCACATCTTTTTTCAGATCTTTCTCCACTATAACTAAATGTAGTCGTGTACCTACATCCCGCTGACCATCATACCTTGTAGCCCTGCTTTTGGGCGTTGTCTTTTGCTCCATCTATCGTCCCCACCCTGTACTCCAGCACAGATCGGGCTAGCCTGGGGTAGAAAAGGGCTATGCCGGGATACATCCAAATGTCCTATCACAGGAAGGTAGGGTCATTGTATGATACAATCCAATACAAAACAACATACAAATAACTTATCTAGCCATACCTGGTCCCAGAAAACATGGCCCCAGTAGTCCTGACCGTCCCCACCATTAGACAGCCCGCCTGGACTGACTCCACCAAAAGAGCTGGAGGTGTCGTGTATGGAGGGGAAGGCGCTGAGGAGGTAGAACATGCAGCCAATCAGAGCCTTGCAGAGGGTCTCTGACCCGGTCGTCTCCACCTTGCTCTGCAGCCACAGTTCTTTCCAGGCCTTCTCGTGAGAGGGACGCAGGTTACCAGTCGCCATCAGATTCAGGCCTTCATCAAAAGCGGCCTCAGCAGTGTCCAAACTGTTGGCAGCAATCAGGATGAAGCCCCAGCGGGCCTGGCTTTGTTCTGGAGTTAGTGTTAGAGTGGAGGGTATGGGGGTCCAGATAAGGTGCACTGTGGGACAGGAACCTCCTGGGAACTCAGCACTGTTTGTCTTTCCTTGGATGTGCCTGCAGCAGAGACAAACTGTAAGATATCATGATTGGTTAAAGACAAAATGTGTTTTTCCTTAATCTCACCTTCCTCCTTTGTAATCAGGACCAGACTCAAAAACAATGTCTTTGCTCTGAGGCTTGAAGGAACTGACCAGCTTAATGGTGATCGGCTCCTCTGAAGTCACCTGACGCACCAACAGGACCTCCATCACCATCAGGTTGGGGTAATATCGGTGTGAATACAAAGACTGTGAGATGGTCACGTTCGCTGAGCTCACAGTGTGCGTAAAAATACCTGAAATGAGACGACAAGATATCATGAGAAATCTTCACAACATGAACACGACAGCCAAACACTGCAGACACTACCTGTGTGGGTGTCCAGGCTGTAGGTGTGCTGGGCTGGTTCCTCTGTCTCAACCTTCACGGCTAGTGGACAGGGGACGTCTGCTCTGTGACATCGTCCACCCTCGCCGTTGTACACGCCACCCATGTGCATGACACTATTGTACACCACCCATCCCAGGAGCCCGTTGGCCAGTGGAGGGAGGAAGCGGTGGTCAGAGGGAAGGGTGTCGGTGGTAAAGATGTAAGGGTCTGAATCACGGGACATGGTGAGTGGACTGGGAAGTCTGGTTTGTCAAATTCAGTCGTTGAGTGGATCCCAGCTCTTGAACAATGAAAAATGGTTCGTGTCATACTGTGGAACAACACACACACACTTGTCACAGGTTCCTCCTGCCAGTAAAAGGCTATTTGTAGATTGTGTACTTTGACACATTAGTGTCACAAGACATCATCGTGTAAGTATGTGAATGAAATGTTGTAAAAACAACCAAAGCTTAATTACAGGACAAATACTTTCTCATAATTAATTAAGCATGTCTCAATTTGTTAATTAATCTGAAGGCATCAATTAGCATGAAAATAAACATACAATCTCAGTGATCTCCTAAAAAGTTGCACAAACATCCAACATAAGTCTCTCTAACACATTATCTACCACAGTGGGAATGTTTCACTCTCACGTTAACAGGAAGACTTACTGCTTCTGCAGCAAACACCAAAACAAAAAAAGAAGTAAATGGAAGGTAAATGTTCCCAAACCGTTTGTTTTTCACAGTTTAACAGCTTTGTGTGCTCTGATTCCTTGAAGCGTTCATGTCAAGTGAAAACAAGAACAAAGAAAAAAGTTGATGAAGTGAACCAAAGTTAGTAGTGTCGAGTATCAGTACACTAGGAGGAGGAGGCTATGCAAGCGCTGTGAGCTGCAGAGAAAACCTGGACATGGTGCTTTGTCTGCTGGAAAACATGGCATGGATTTAATGTGTAGGATTATAGTCAGAGTAGGTTTTCAAACAGGGTGACACAGTGGGGAGTAGTTAGCAGCAAGAAGGTTGCTGGTTCAAACCCCGGCTAGGACCTTTCTGTGTGGATGTTCTCTCCATGTTTCAGGTTAATTGGTGACTCTAAATGAAGCCAATGCAGAAGTGCTAAAAACTGTAATTCCTCAAACGGCCACTTGAGGCTGGCTACAGAACGAGTCAACCTCCATAAGCGCCCATATTAAAATGTCCAACTTCACAGCAGAAATAAACATGTTTACAGCCTGGTTCAGAAAACAGTTTTGGTCTCTATAGCTAATTTCCCCGTTCATGACAACTGTACAGAGGCTGAATGTTTTTTAACTCGCCCATTCAAATTATATTAAAGTTATGCTCAAGGTTAAGCATAATTAACAGCATGGCCGCTTCCATTGACATGCGGGTGTTGTTACTGATGGCTTCTTAGAGCACCACATCTTTGCTGTACGAGTCACTCATGCCAAGCGTGAATGCTTGTTTGTGCCCTGTGATGAACTGGCGACTTGTCCAAGGTGTGCTTCACTTGTTGCCCAGTGCTGTTTTTTGTACCAGGCTGTAAACCGTAATATGGGGGCTTATGGAGATTGACTCATTCTGCAGCCAGACTCAAGTGGACGTTTGACGAAATGCAGTTTTTGGCATTTTCTGCATTGGATTCACTCACAGCCACGTAGTTACTTCTTAGTCTAAGTTTATATCGTTTATATCCACCTCTCCATGTTTGATTCTTTTTTTAAATCTGTCTCCTGTGAGTCTCCAAACAACCACTCACACTCACATTCACACCTACAGCCAACTTAAAGTCACCATTAAACCTGTTAAGCACATGTGGGAACCCACGTAAACACAAGGAGAACATGCAAACTCCACAAAGAAAGGCCGAGGTTCAAACCAGTAACCTTCTCGCTCTGAGGCACAGACACAGGTTCCCTTAATAAGACTGAGCCTAAAGATGAAGTGAGGATTCCTTGTAGTGTTTATGTCGCTAAATATTGAACATGCTTATTGGACTTTAGTGAAATGTCAATGTCAACTCTCAGCTGGAAGAAAAAGGTCTTAGCAATAACAATACACTTCTGTTAAAGCTGTACAGTTTGTCTTGTTACAGGCTGTAATAGCTGCCACCTTGTGCGCACATATTTACAATTAAAACTCCAGGACCACTTGGCTGAGACAGTAAAAATACTCTGCAGGTCACAGCGAGAGTGTTTACATTTTCATCCTATCTTTTCCAAGAAGTATCACGTCACTCTCTCCAAACTAAATCATCTCTACTCTGCTTACCGGCCGGGTGCACTAAATCCCCCCCTTTTACCTTTTTTGCTGTTAGCGCTCGTTTTACTATTTACCCAACCCATCTATATGATAATTTAGAAGAAAGGCTTTGCTGTCAGAGCCCAGAGCCTTTATATGGAACAACCTGCTTCAGGAAAAAAAGGCTGAATCAGTATAAATGTGACTTTAATGAGCTTCATAGTGACATTTCTTTAAGGTTATTTTACTGAAATCTGTCTTTTGGTCCATTGTGTGAAGCACTTCACTGTGACCTAGTTTTTGAAAAGTGCTCAACAAATAAATATGATTCATGTTCTATTAATATAACTATAATTACGGCTGCAGGCAAGGGCTGCCTCTTTCTTATGGTGTCCATGGATGGAGGTTGGAATAGAGTTAATGCAGCTCCAATAACATTTCTCTAAAAACAAGACCAAGTTGATGCACTGGAGGCCTACGGGTTAAGGTGCTGACCATTTACTGCAACATGCTCCGTTTCCATCGAGTCGGGGTCCTTTGTTGCATGTCATTTCCTGTAATTTTTCTACTTCTGCTATCTGATGAAGGCAAAAAATGTCCAAGAAATGCAACTTATTTAAATAAAGCAATGGCACAAAAACTAAGGTAATGGACTGTTAAGACTCCTGCAGTAGCAGTATTCAAATGTTGGAATGCTATCTGCCCCAGATGTTTAAGGTATTTGTTTGTGATCATTTGACTACATCCACCGTAGGCTTGAAATTCCTCATAGAAACTTTGCATCACAAAGAGAGTTTGAAACATAAGGGCATCGGATGGATTGCATGGGAATGATAGGACTGCATTGTTTTGGGTTCAAAGGTCCAGTGTGTAGGACTTAGTTGCATCTGTAATCGCTGCACTGCAATCTCCTCACATCACCCTGGCCTACCTAGTGTACAGGAGAACAACAACACTTTAAAGGCGCCTGTCTAGAGTCAGTATTTAGTTTGTCTGTTCTGGGCTACTGTAGAAACACGGTGTTTCAACATGGCAGCCTCGATGGAAGAGGACCTGCTCCCACTGTAGATATAAAAGGAGAATTTTTAAGTAACAAAAACACAAAGATTCTTTTTTTCAGGTGATTATACATGCATGAAAACATACTTATGAATATTATATTTCATGTCCCCCCAGGACCTTTAACACTGGGCACTAAAAGTAAGGATTTATCCACCTCTCCAGCTTTAAATCTGTCTCTTGTGAGTCCCCAAACCTTAACGCTACGTGATGCTAAATCACTGGAGAGCCCCTTCAAATGCAAAGTCACCTTAAGAGTAACCTTAAGGCTGCTGCAAGATCAGTTTTTGTTACTAGTATAAAATGTTTGCCACACAAACAACCTAACACCTGAGGATCTTTGCCCAGTAATTCACCCTTGGGTATTCCTGATTAAAGGTGGTTTGTTTTGGTGCATTATTTCTTATTAATTCCAAGTGTCTCTGTAAAACTAGCTGTCAAAATGTGAAACAAACTCAAGCTCAGCTGTAGCATCTCACTGGTTGCACCGCTTGGTGGTGCTGAGGAGCTGTTTGTGTAGCGTCTGGCATCATGCCGGGGGTCAGAGCCACAAACCCTGGGAAAAGCAGTGCTTTGTCCATATAAGGCTGCAATCCATCCGCTTCCCTCTTCCTCCCCAGCTCCCTTCCTCTGTCTTTCTCAGACCTGAGGGATATTTACAGAGAGAGTGCCTCGGCCAGCCTGCCCTTCCTTATTAGGAGCTCGGCTTGTTGTCAGTACTTCTACCCTGCAGGACAGTGGTCCATCTCTCTGCTCTCAGATGAGACAAACAGATGGATGACTGGTGTCAACTACACTTAAGTGTAAAATGGACGGGAGTTCTAAAGATGACAGGACTCTTATAGCTTTCACCCAAACGTCTCCCGAGCGCTCCATCCAGCAAATGTAATGATACTCATTTCTATCATGTCAGTCAAGTCGCCCATGATGAACTGTCCACCTGGGAGCAGCTGTAGATTGATGTAACAGTCCAAACATACTGTAAATACATCTAATGCTCGCAGTGTGTGAGCAGCTGTTCCACTTTCTTTCTCCCCCACTGATGGACGACATCTGGCTCACAGAAAGCAGAACAACTGTACGCAGGGATGATACAAGTACAATGTTGGTGAAGCAGTGACGGAGCAAACAAACAGGTGACCACAAGTCTTCAAAGTGAGCCATCTCCATCAGCCACAGAACGACACTAAGAATTCAGGAAACGATGTTAAGATGCAACAAAAATCCACACAAAGTTTTGGGAGTGGACACAAACCCTCAGTGTCTGTAATAACCAGAAAGTCACTACAAACACACTTTTTTTTTTATTATTAGGGTGCAGACATCCATTCAATATATTAGAAAACCAACATGTGAAGAAAGGCTACATGGAATTTTACTTCAAAAGGGTATTATTCAAGACTAATATTTATACACAGATAATATACATAATCATGCTCCCTTGCAAGAGAGGAACTGACAATGAAAAACTATGAAAATAATGTCTTTATCAATGGTAATAGTTAAAACCATTCATAGAATAATAGGCTTTGACGGAAACAGCAATTTCTATATTTGTGCAATGATCGTTGACCTTCAGCTATACGGGTTAACTTCTCCTTTCAAGTTGCTAAGTGAGAAGGCGCTGCTCTGAAATGAGTTTGTCTGTCTGGAGGACGGGGCAAAGCCTCGCAAATCTTTTTATTGCTTTGCAGAGAGTAAAGTGCTGTGGTCGACTGACCTGGTTCTGCGGCCATTTTTTGATTTTTTTTTTAAGAGCATGGAGTGTGTCTGTGGTCACAAAAATAAAAAATGTATGTGGGGAAGTGCATAGGTGGAGAGGTAGGTGGGTTCAAACACAACTTGCATGTGGAAACAAAACAACCCAACAGAGATTCATGGACCCTAACCCCCCCCCCCGTCGTCGTCGTCGTCGTCAGGATGTTGCTGAATGTAAAGACAGAGCCTGATTTCTGAGCTGTTTTTTTTTTTAAAGAACTACACTAAAACCTTTACTGCTCAACAACACCTAACATTTGAACTGTGAGTGGGGTAAATTCGTGAATGTGTGACGTGAGTGTGTTCACAAAAAAAAAATAAATACTAAAGTGGGAGCTTTAAGGCCCAAGCTGCCTCGTGCGCTCGTGGAATGTGCGTCGAGGAAGTATGCGATGCACGTATAGGAATGTGTGTGCATGTTAGTGTTCCCCTGATGCACAGTCGTATTAGATGTTGTGTTTTCGTGTGTTGCACCAGCCGTGGGCATTCTGGCTGTTGTCAAGTTTCATGTTGCTACTGTGGGAGCCTCTGACCATAGCCACAGGCCTTCATGCCGTAGGTCTTCCTGTGACAAATGGGCATTAAAAGGCACACAAAAGCCACTCCAGCTGTTCACAGAGAGGCATCACAATCCAAGTCAAAACTGTGGTGTTCATGTACGTAGGACATTCTGCTGCTTTTCTCCCCCTCTCGCTCACTCGCTCGCTCTTTGGCACCGGGAGGAATGTGTGGAAGGAGGGAGGGATGGATGGATGGATGGAGGGTAAGAGGGAGGGGGTTCCCTGCTCCTCGTGTCTCTCTCTCTCTCTCTCTCTCGCTCTCTCTCGCTCCGTCTATTTGGAGAGTTTGCTGATGACACGGATCAGTGCTCCATTTTCATCTTTAAGACGCTGGTTGTCTGCTCTCAGGTCAACCAGAACCTGGTGGTAAAAAAAAAAATGAGCTCACATGAAAAACAGTTTGAGTTTCATTACACAATTTTACAGCTTATGAGCTAATAACATCAATTCTGTTTAATTTAAATGTTGCAGAAAGCTGTGACAGTGAATTAGCACGCAGAATACCAGGAAACTGCAACTTAATGGTATCAATTACATCTATTCTTATTATCCACAGTAGCATGACAATTCTTATACAGGAAGCTGCACTTTTAATTCATGTTGTGTTTAATAAAGTTCAGTGAAAGAGAAAGGCAGCTGGCTCATTTTTAAAGCAACATTTTGAAACTTTTCTACCATAAAATATCAGATTTCAAATCATGTTGATGCTACACTGACTTGTAATCAGGTGAACGGCGCCTCTGTCATTCCCACTCTGCACCCCCGTACGAACTTTGGGCTCCAGTTACGATCTACCGCGAGAAGGGTGTAACGCTTTTAAGCTTAACTTATTATGGTGAAGCTGGATCATATTTCATAGAGGAAATGTTTTCTGGTTTTCCCTCTGATGTCCTCCGGCTTATCTGATGGACAGTAACTGTAGCTGCTGTTAGCTAATGTTAGCTTTGTTTGTTAGCCGGACTGTGAGTTCAGAGCACCGGGAGAGTGTTTGTACTACAGGCCAGCAGGAAGGGGATGTTTTCAGGCCCGACGCAGGGGTAATACAGATGGGGAAGCGACACCACAACGGGCATGAGAACCAGAGCTGGATGAATGAGACAGACAGACGCCGAGCTGGGCTTCATGTCGCTAGACTAGTAAGTAATATTAGCTGGCTGCTATGTCTTGTGTTGTTACTTGATGTTGGGCCGTATCAGCAAAGTAATCATAACAAAAGCACGTGTACAGCTGTCCATATCTACGACAGCGGTGCAACAGATCTTACTTAATGTTGCTTTAAGCTGGTAAACCATACAGATGGTGATCTTTTCTTGTCACACTTTGGTTGAAATGTGGACAAACAAAGCACACGCTCAAAATTTCAGATGTTGTGAGCCTCAGGAACGGGGATGTCTTTAGCAAGAGGAAGATGCCTGATATTAGAAGGTTACCCAATAATCAGACCCTTACATATGGTAGTTATTCTCCTTTACCAAAACTGTGTGTTGTATATTACCAAAGAAAAGTGTCTGAATCCCCTGTAGAATACACTTATGTGTCAAAAGCCAAAAAAAAGGAGTTAAAAATAAAGTTGTTTGCAGAGAACGAGACAGCACGGACGTGATTTTTAATGACATTTAGAAATATTCTACATATTTCAAAAATAAATCATTATTCAACCAAATACCTTTATTATATTTATTATTTTATTATTAGAGTTTTATTTGGGGAAATATGTTTATTTGCTTTGTTGCTGAGAGTTAGATGTGAAGAATTATACCACTCATGTCTGTACAGCCAGACAGTTAGCTTAGCATCAAGAAAGATAACAGCCAGCCTGGCTCTGTACGAAGGTCACAAAATCTGCCTATCAGCACCTCTGAAGCTCACTCATTTACATGTTGTACAGTGTATACAGGCATGCTATCACATACAGAGTCCCCCACACAGTGTTACAGTATAAAACAAGAGGAGAGCACAGAGAATACCTGCTCCTGTGTCCTGCAGACTGACTGAAGTTATACTGCCTGACCCGACTGTAAAACAAGTGGTGCATACCTTTATGCTATGATAGATCTTATTTGAGATTTTCATTTATGAAAATAAACCACAGCTTGGATGAGTTTTTGCTCTGATAACAGCTTGTGCTCTTTCCCTGCACTTAGCATCACGTGTCTCATCTATGTATGGCTGATTGTTCCCAGTTACTTTGGAGGCCTTAGCCAGCAGAGACTGAAGTTACCTTTAGACAGAGCCACACTTGCTGTTTGTTCAGTTGTTTCCAGTCTTTACGCTAAGCTAAGATAATTACTGTCAGTATTTTCATCTAATTCTTAGCCAGATATCAAATAAGCAGTATTTTCCCCAACAATGTTGAAGTATTCCTTTAAAGAAACAGACTTTAACTATTCACTCTGTATTACTGGAAATTATACATGAGTCACTGTGTTATTTACATCCAAACTTATGAGAGCGCAGAGATCAGATGGGTAAAAATACCCGCCTGAGGTAGTTGTTAGGTAGGCAAACATCCAGTCATGTGAAAAGCAACCAAATGAATCCAACACATATCACAGAGATAAACACCTCCTGCTCTGTATAAACAGCTCCACAGTGTACCTCCAACAGCACTGCTGTTCTGCACAAGCTAAAGCCAAGCTAATCAAGCAGAAGCATGCAAAGTGTCTGTGGCCACGATAAGAACGTCTCCTCACCTTTAGCTCCTCCTCCAACTCTGCCATTCGCCGCTCCAACATCCTCCGGTCCTGATGATGCCAGGGGGAGACGTGAGGGAGAGTGTGAGGGGAGGGGGCGGAGTGATGTAGAGAAGAAGAAGGGCCATGAAAGGTGAGTGAAAACAGGTGAGAAAGTGGTTCACGTTTGGGGGGAGGGAGGGGAAGAGAGGAGAGAGCGTCAACAGACAGCAGGGGTGGCAGTAGTGAGGCAGATGAAGCTTAAACAACAACAACAACAACAACGAGAGGCACATCATGAACAGGGAAGCATTACCTTTCTCTCCAGCTCCAGCAAGGCCGAGCAGTCAGTGAAGCGCTCCTGTCTCTGTTGAATACAGCAAATCATTAACATCATCATCACCACAACATATACACAGGTTAGTCACGTCTGTTAGGTCCTAGCAGGCCGAGTAAGGCTGGTGTGTTTTTCACTTATTAATATAACTTTTCATTTAAAGGAAGAAATGTGTTATTTCAAAATCTGATTAAATTTTTATTCTGACTTGAGCGTGACTGAAACGAACCGACAAGCAGGAAACAAATTCCAAGTCTGTGCAATGCATTGTGGTTATTAGCTCTGTGTTATGGACCATTGATTGCAAACCAAATCGAGCAAGTAAATGAGGTATAAATAGTTAATCATTATTCGTGCTAGATCTCCTAAAAATACTGGAAACACTCCACAGAATGAACGGTGGTTGACTCCCACTGTTAGCTACTGCTGAGATCAGACCAAGTGAGGCTGTACAGGTCATGGATTACAGTGTTAATTCATTTTTAAGAGGAAGAGTGAATTACTTTTATTTTTTTGATTAAAATCATGAGGGTTTCTCTCGTTAGAATAAGGTTTGGGTAAACACCGTGACAAATGATTGCCACCAGAACTGAACACACAAACAGGAAGTCCACGAAAGAAAGCATGTAAATACTGGCCACAATTATAGCCAATTACAGAGACAGACGATTACCGCTGTAAAATACTTCCTTCTGTTTGCGTTTAGCTCGGTGTGTGCCTGTGTTGTCACCTGTGTGGCCTTTTCCAGGTCCAACCTGGTTTGACTGACAATCCTCTGGGTGTCCTGCAGCTGAGACTGGAGCTGACTGTTTTCTCTGGAGACCTCCTCGAACAACTGACACACACACGCAGACACACACAGCAGTATGTAAATGAGAGAAATAAGAAAGACAAATTTTGTGACCTCAGTGTCAGTCCTGTCTGCTGACCTTCTTAAAATCCTTCATCTCTGAGCCTCCTCCCTGGGTAAAGTCGTTACAGGAGTTGTCCGATCTGAGTAGATGACAGAGGACAGAGGTCAGAGATACTGCTATCAAAGAGACTGTGTTGACAGAAGATGAAGAAAAAGGGCAAATCGAATAGGTCAAAGGCTGAAATCATACCTGGAACTAAGGTGTCGGACTGTCTGTGAAGAGAAAAGACAAGCAAACAAGTCACGGCTGAGGTCGTAGGTAATAGTCCACTGAAACAACAAACAACTACACACAAACACACACCTGTGGATCCAGCCCACTGCCTGAGAACTCCTCCTCTCCACTCGGATCATTGTCATCACTCTGCAGATGACACAGACAATCGTCAAGTTACAACGTTATTATCCATTATTTTTTTGTTAGCATCACGCTGCCCGTGCAGTGTTTACCTCCCCGGTCCTCTGTGCCTTCCTTCTGGCCCGAGCTTGTCTCCTCTCCCTGCGCTCCCTGGCCCATCGCTCTGTCTCACTCTCCCCTGTGCTGGCCTCAACATCTGGAACAAAGCCAGACAGCAGTCATTTAGGAGCAAATCAAATATTTCAACAAGCACCACATCGTCAAAAAAAAAAAAGGGAAATGGTGGTGCGTACCTTTCTTGTCAGATGTCTGAGACCGTGGAGCGCCGGTGGGCTGCGTGAGGCCCAGCAGGTCAGACTTCTGCAGACTGGCAATACGAGACCTCCAGCTCACTTCCTGTAAACACAGTATCCCCTGCTGTGTGACGTCACATGACATTATATAACCGTAGAAGGCCTATAACTCTGAAATATGGCTCTCACCCCTTCCTCTCCCTTCTTTGCTTTTGCTTCCTTCTCTTTCTCCTTCTCTTCCTCCTCCTTCTTTTCTCTCCCTTTGTTGTCCGTCTTCATCGTCTTCTCCGCTTCCTGCAGATCTGTTAGCGTCACCCCCTTGATATGAAAAAGAGATAAACGCTTGTCTTACCGACCACACCGACACGCAGAACATCTTAAGTTCATAAACTGGAATCAGCAGCGAACGTGTGAGGAGGTGACGTTGGTACCTGAGTGGAGCGGCGGGATTGCCGTGCATGTCGGGAGCGAGCCTTCCTCTGTGCCTCTGCCTCCTCATCCCGCACCGGTGTCAGGTATGATCTACAAAAGTCAGCAATACATTTAGATCCAACGCAGCATCGTCTTCATCATCAGTTTACATCAGCCATTTGCAATCCACACACGCACGCGCACACAAGGACAAAAGCTTTGACTCACTTGCGCCTCTGCTTGGACTCCTGTTCGCCTGCGGTCGTGCCTCGAGAGTTGAGGGTGGTGACGACAGACTGATCCTTCTTTTCTGTCTGTTCCTGAGGAACTCTGGAGGAAAAAAACATAGAGTGTGACCATCAAACTTTGAGATAAGTGAGCAAAAACAACTGGAAAATTAGTATAAAAATGAAATACCTCTGGCCCAAGACACTATTAAGGCGGCTGAGTCCAGCAGAGCTTGTTCCTGTGCTAGCTGAGGTTACGGTGGGGTCATCCAGTCTCTTTCCATAAGATGAACTACAAAGACAAAAGCCCATTGGAAACACAAAGGCATCTTTCACAGCCACACACACTCACACACTCAAATTAGTATTCACTGCTGGGGGAATGTAATGAGCTGTGACACAGCAAAAACAATCGCACGCAAACAGGAGAGCAAACACATACAAGACGGGCAGTGAGCAGCATGACTGACCTGTGAAGCAAAGAGGGGGTGGAACTAGTGAGATCATTCCCTGATTGACTATGAAGGCGTCGGGTGTAAGAGGAGCTACGGCTTAGCCAACTGAGAGAGAGAGAGACAGGGTGACAAGGGCACATATGCGGTGACTCAGAAAAACAGATTCTGGTTTCACGAGCTCAGAAGCACACGAGAGCACAAGCCCACCTGTTGGAGTTGTCAGGGCTGCTGTCTGGAATACTGAAGAGTCTCCGTGTTGGGATGGGCGGTACCCGGGCGAGCCTCGGCTCCTGAGAGAGAGGAGTGAGATCAGTATTTTGTGTGACTCAACAAATGTCCGTAAATAAAGCCTTTTGAGTCACGTTAGTTTGAAATATTGAAATATAATAGCCAGTTTTGGGTGTGAATCCTTGAATCATGCGTACCTTAGTGTCGGCCTCGGAGCTGAGGCGGGGGCTGGATGCAGAGCGGGTCATACCCAGGGTGGTCTCTGGAGGTCGGCTGGAGTCTTGGCTGAAGTCGGACAGTCCAGCTGAGCCCAGAGTCACCGAGCTGCCTGCCTTCCTCAAGGATGTTCTCCAGGATCCTGGGGCCTCTGTGGTTGGGAGCTTGCTCGGTTCCTGCTACAGAGCCCGTGAAAGTCATCATCATTATTGTTCAGTATTGTTGACATCTGGTGCTTTATATATAATATCTCAACATATCTGACCTTTTTCACTTGGCTTGCAGCAGTACTCGTTGACATGGAGGTAGGAAGCAGGCTGGCGGCGTTGCGTTTGTTGTTCAAGTTGTTTATGATCTCTAGGTTTTTCGCTTTCTCTGCAGCCGTGTAAAGATCATTAATAAATCACCGGTAAAATCATAAACAAAGTCCATCTGATAAATCATCTTTAACACAACTTCTCTCTCTCTTAGAGCAGCAGCTGCTCTCACCTGACTCGGCGTCGCTCTCCGATTCGCTCTCCTCCTCCGAGCTGGAGCTGCTGGACGCTTTCCCCTGGCTCTGAGACTGACTCTGTCCCGTCTGACCTTCCTCCTCCTCATCCTCGGCCGGGCTGCTCGGCAGGGCTGGGGGCGGGTGCTTCTCGCGCTCGTGGAGGCAGATCTTCTCCTTGCTGCTCATACGAGAGATAGAAGTCCTGCAGGGGCGGGGCCAAGGTGGGGTGGAACAACAACAGGTGGCATGCAGGGAGCTGATCAGTGAGGGCAGTCATTCCATGTGCAGCCAATTAGAGCGAGCATGCAACACGTCGGTGGGTGGGTCACTTCCTGTGATGCTATGTGTAGCGTTGGTGTCTTATCACTGGGTGTAACATCGACCTACAGCTTTTTACTCCGTCACTCTTTACTCTTATCTCACACGTTTTAGGATCTGTCGTCAATGTGTGACGATGCAAACTTTACACAAACCCATGGGGAGGAAATAGCAACACAGCCTTCACACACGACAAAACAATGTGTGTCCCAACCACATACTGTACAAACTACACTGCTTATATAGTGTATTAGTTTGGTTTATAATGTGCTTAAAGTTTTGAACTAATGCCAGGTACCTATCACTAAATCAGAGCTCCTTGGTAGCCGATAGTTACGGCATGGACTCTGCAGCCAATTGCTGATTCTAGCAGGCAACCTTTGATGCATGTCACACCTACATCGCTATATGATCTCCGGCTGTATTAGACTACTGTGAGCAATGTGTATGATGATCTTGCTCTCAGTTATTTACTTTAGATAGATTAGCCAAAACCAGATATTATTGTCTTGTTGTTTTAAGATATGTTAAGTTTAGTTTAGCTGACATCCATCATGAACACCTCCTCTCCTTCAGTAACAGACTGCTACTCCCACCCAAGCTGTAACCTCCGGTGCTGGGAGATGAAGTCAATGCGGAAGTGCTAAAAACTGTAATTCCTCGAGCGGCCACTTGAGGCTGGCTGCAGAAGTGAGTCAATCTCTATAAGCGCCCATATTAAAATGCCGAACTTCACAGCAGAAATAAACATGTCTACAGCCTGGCTTAAAGTTGCGCATAATTAACAGCGTCTCCACTTGATTGACAGGTAGATGCCATTACAGATGACATCGTCATCCAGGACTGTGGGGGGGTGTATACTCTGAATGCGCTGAAGCCACACCCACTCACAGGAGCAGCCAATTTAAAGCGACTGAAACGTGTCAGATGAGTTCAGAAAATGACTAACTTTGAAACACTCTGAGCGAGATGAAATAATCTCTACCTCTCTGCTAGGGGTGCAGGGGTCCGCTCAGGGTGGCCTCAGTGTATCATCGAGGCACCCTTTAGGACCGACCAAAAAATCCTGGACTGAAAACTGGTGAAAAACTGTTTTAACCTCTAACTCCATATTTCAGTAATATATCGTTCAAAGTCTTTTCACGTGTTTGCAGCAACTATTTTCCAACATATTTAATGTATTTTGAAAGAAAATGCAGAATTGCCTTTACACAGACTTCGTGATATATTTTAATTACTCCAACAATGGAAACATTTAGTATTCAGTATGAAACTGGGACACAGACTGTAGCGTCGTTCAAAGGAATGCTGGGACTGTTAACATTATACCTGCATGCAAACTGCTGGTACTGGGATTACTGGGATTCAGCTGAGGAACAGCGTAGCGTGTGCCCACATACACACACACACAAACACACACACATGCCCACACACTGGCACTGACCTGCGCGGGCGAACTGGTACCATGGAGATTGGCGGGCTGGTCTCAATAACAGGAGTCTGTTTCTCTTTCTCGCTGCGTAACTGAAGAGGAATATAAACACACATAAACACAGAGAACATTCGCCGCTATAACGCTATCAATCATATCAGGTTTATCTAACTGAGTGAGATCGTCGTGGAGCCCGTGTGAAGGCGGACTCACGGCATTCTGTTTCTTCTGTAGCTCCTCCAGAGCGTCCGCGAGGTTCTCGTCTGCGACATCCAGAGGTGTTTGGCCCTACAAGGACATTCACAGTGCATCATCAGTCACGGCAGAAACAGAGGCTTCAATCACAGGAGTTTACGCCAAGTGAAAAGTGTGTTTGTCCTGCACTCACCACATTGTTGACGGCACCCATATCGCACATGTTGTCAGCGAGCAGGGTGCACACCTCCTCCTGCCCCCAATGAGCTGCTGCATGCAGGGGAGTCCACCCGTCGGTGTCCCTGCTGTCCACATCCACCCCACACTGCAACAGCACCCTAAACAAGAGGAGGAGAGAATGAGGAATATCCAGGAGGAGAATGCTATGGATAAAAAAAATATTTGATGTGTGTGTGTGTGTGTGTGAAGACAAACGCTAACAAGCTGTCATTGCTCTCATGTGTGTGAACTGATGCTCACTTCAGGACTTCGATGTAGCCTTTGGCAGCGGCGACGTGCAGAGCGGTTGCCTTGGTGTTTGGGTGAGGTGTGAGAGTGCCGCCTCCTGCCAGCACCGCCATGGCGTCCTGGAGCATGATCCTCTCCTCCTCCTTTCTGGCCTTGTCCACGTCTATTCCTGTGACACACACGGGAACAAGCGGCTGCAGTTGAAAACAGAACACAAGCACGTACACACACAAATGCTGCAGACAAAAAAGCAAAATATTCAGTTTTATTTATCTGATATTCATCATCTGTGATTTCAGTTGCATGATGGATCTCAACAATGTGTGTATGTGGCAGTGATAAAGATATAAGCCTGGAGCCTCAGTACACTTCAGTGCTTTGAAGGTCACAGAACATTTGGTACACAGTGACTCTGTCCTCATTTCTTTGACTATTTCTGTCTGCTCTGAGCGGGTCGTCTGCTTTAAATGTGACCAAAAAGTTATGCTACTTGTGAAGGCGCAAAACTGATGAAATGTTAATAATTAAAATAACAATAATAATAATAATAATGACAATAAATATGAACTTTTTTTCCATAGCTACTACATCTTTTTTAGATTTCAATTTTTATATTCTTAATTTATCTCATTATTTATAGAAAATGAAGTGAAAAATGCCATGACAGTGTCCTATAGCCCAATATATGATGATAAAGATATGTGCATTTATGATTCATGATATAAAACAGCAGATAATCGTGACGTTTGAGAAGCTACGAGTGTGCGAGTGGCTTCAGCGGCCTTCAGCGGACACGTCTCCAAAGTCCTGGAGCTGAGAATACTGCTCATTTTTACCTGATTTGGACACCTGATTTCATAAACTTGTCGTTATTTTTAATCATTCAAATATGGCTGGGCGGTTAATAACACTTTCTTCTTTGAACTCAGAACACAAATGTATTCTTATTTTACGGGGACTTCGTATGTAAGGTAATGTTGGTACCTTGTTTTTTAATTTCCCCTTTGAGGAGTCTCTCCATGGCGTCCTCGGTGGCCACATCCAGAGGAAGCTCTCCTTCACTGTTCACCGCCCCGACGTGAGCGCCGTGCTCTATCAGGTATCTTCAAAAACAAAAATCAACACACAGAGACACTAAAACCAAAATACAGTCTCATATGTTGGTTTAATTATTGCCTGAATCCACTGTTGTCTGTCCTGTGTTTACCTCAATGTGAGCCTAGACTTTCTAAATACTCAGGACTATTTAAAATCATAACAGCAGTGACGTGTCAGTGTGGTCATGGTCAACACTCACTTAGCGATCTGGATGAAGCCGCAGGAGGCAGCAGCATGCAGAGGAGTCCAGCCCTCGTTGTCTCCTCTGTTGACGTCACTCCTGCTCTCCACCAGAAACTGCACCATCTCAGCATTTTCATCAATGCAGGCCTGCCAGAGGATACACAGCCACATGATGGATCGCTATACAAGTGTTTATTGTTCGCCGCTTGTTATAAGTATCCCCGCTATGTATATTAAAAAATAGAAACCAGACAGCGCGCGTCAGTCACAGTACAGTTTCGTTACAGTAGAGATTCATTTCAGTCACTTCATTTTGGTTTGTTGTGAAATGCAAAACTGCAGTCACTTCCAAAATCTACTAAATTCAGCTAAAGCACAGCGGCTAAAACAATGACTACTGTGTCTACTTGTTGTAATGACTTTCTGTTAAGTGGGCTGCTAAAAGCCCTCAAGTACTTTCCAAAACAGTCACTTTGTGGCAAAAGTGAAACAGCGAATCCATTTAGCTGCTTTTCCTGAGGCAAGGTCTCGCTAAGATCCCAATGTGATCCAACAAAAGTCCCAAGATGAATCCCATGAGGAGCTCATGGTATTATGGTATGATAAGTTGCTTTAATTTCAGCTAATATTTATGTGAAAGAACTCCGGGCAGGATCTGTGTAAGCCAAAGTGTCTTTATACTCCAAAAGAAGATGTTTGGTTTTTTAATTTATTCTTAAAAAAAGTCAAAAAACCTGCCAGTGGGGTGAAATTATTTCAGCCTGTTTTAAATACAAACATATTACAAGGATTTTCCAAAAATAAGCGTTAATCAGAATGAGAGTGAGCTCTCAGTACTCACTAGTATTAAAGTAAGCTGATTTGTAAATGAATAAATTGTAATAATCTAAACAGTGTTGGCTTTTATGTTTGTTGCTTTAATGTTTTTTCAAGTTTTAACTCTTTATTATCGACTAAAACTGACACAAAAAGAGCATTTTGGCAGTGACAGTTGGAAAGAGAAAGAGGAAAATGTATATGCTGAGCTGCTGATGATGAAAATTAAATAAAAATAAGTTAAAAACAAAAATCACATGAGCTTTTTTTTTTTGTTGGTTTCTATTTTTTGCAATAAACTGAGAACATCTCCAACGCAGGTGTTATACTCTTGAGGGAATTGCATGCTGTTCTGATGTTAAATTTATAATCTGTGCTCCTTTTCCTGCTTCACTGCTGTTGATTTAGGCGACACTGAAGTCCTAACTCACTGAGTGCAAGTGACAGAAACACTTTGTTCTTTATGGTTACAAACCGTGACGTTTTAAACCCCGACTAACGGTGAAATCGATTAATTGCTGCATGCCTAGTCACAGCAACGGTGTATAGGCCGAGCAGACACAAATGCACTGCAGCGCTGCATTCAACATCTTTTTATTATCGATTAATCTGTGAATTATTTCTCAAATAATCAAGTGATTATTTATTTTATAAAAATGGCACAAACAGTAGCTCTGTCTGTAGGGATTTAGCTTTGGAACCGGAGGGAAGTCCAGCAAGTATGGAGGATCAACTGGTTGCTGGAGAGGTGTCAGTTCACCTCCTGGGCACTGCCAAGGTGCCCTTGAGCAAAGTACTGAACCCCCGCCCCCCCTACGGCCGTGCACCGACAGCAGAGGGACATTGCCATCCCTTGAGGCTACAACAAGTACTTAAGAAGATTTGGCACTGTACACCAGCAGGCTGCTCTAAAACAGCTATAAATCAGCCTGAAATGAGAGTTAATAACAAAGATATTTATGATGATTCTCTACTGAAGATTAATCTACACTGGTGAAATAAAGAAAATAAAAAAAATAAAAAAAATAAAAAAATCAAGCTAACCTTTAGCTTATTTTCCCACTTTGCCTCGTACAACCTGAACGAGGAACATGTTGAACAAGACTGCACTCCCTAATGCAACAGCGTTTCCAGCCATTCATTATCACCGCAGTCACAGCAGCGTGTAGCGTCTGTAACCACACAGAGCCTCGTCCATCAGGCCGTCTTAAGCCACCTACTGTAAGAGGCTTTGCTTTTGGGCTAAATCAACTAATCACAAAGCTGCTACAAGTCTCCACCCTCCGTCATAATATAGTATAATTAGTCTGGTAGTAGGGTGGACAAAAAAAGAGGTAATTTTAAGACCCTGGGATGAGATTTGTAGCTCAAAACAGAGGCAGAGCCAGCATCCATTCGCAGCAGAGGGGGGAGCCCTCTGAAACAAGTGGGTGCTCCAAGCTGAATGAATGAACAGAGGGTACTTCTTGCACCCTGCATGTTACAAGGGTGAACACACACAGCCTCCCAGCAGACTCCTTCACTGGGTCATCAAGTGAGTCATTGTGGAAATCGCCTTTTGACAACAGCAGCTTGTGCTGTTTGAGGAATGTTTTCCATTTCTTCATCCGAAATCCCTAAAGTCCCCACCATGGGGAATTGGCAAAGGGAAGGAGAAAGAGAGAGACAGGGAGAAGGAGGAGGAAGAGGAGGAGGAAGGAGGAGGGGGACAAAGGAGTGAGAAAGCATAGTGGAGAAGACAGAAAGCCTTTGGATGGAGAGGATGGAAAGTTTGGAGAGTGCGGGCCTATATTTAATTCTGGTTGCCAGGCGACCGATGAGCAACAGGCAGGGGAGAAAGGGATGGAGAGGGACCACACTGGGTGACTGGTGGTCCCACGTGTGGATCGACTCCCTGAAGGGGGAGCATCCAGAGGAGGCAGCAGGAGCACGCTCACGTCACTCATCTGAGCTTCATCATCAGATACATAATTAACGTTAGAGAGGGAAAAACAGCATGACATCAGTGGGAGCGCACAAGCCAGCTGAGCTACAATTCAACTCCAGTGGGCAGGAAAATTAAAAAGCACGCCAGCATCTATTATGATGACTTACTCGCTTGGATATCCAAGTTAAATCCACGTGACCGTGAATGCAAAGAGACAGCAATGTGTTTATGACACGCGGCATCATAAAAGCAGAGGAAATACTGCATCACTTGAGGGCTTGTGTGACAGTGATGTTGTCCAGACGGCTCTTCTGTGTTATGACTGAGGGGAGGGGACTGAGGGAGGCTGGAACAGAAAGAAGTGAAGCCAATTTGGGACATGCAAAAGCAACAAAATGCATTTTAAAAAGTGAAGGTTAAATCAGCTACTTTGGATGGAGTGTTGATGGTGAGGCGTTCAAAGACCTGTTGATCAGATGATGAAAACCTCCTTGAATTCAACGACCTATTATTTTACCGTGACTCCACCAGGGACTGTCTGACACAGTCAGTGCCTATTAATGTTAGAGGTGACCGGCTTGTGCTGTCTGCTGCTGGAGCTCCAGCTCTCCTCATATTGCTGGATAAAGAAGCCTATAACTTAGTAAAGATGTCAAAGATGGCCCAGCCTACCAACAGGCTAATAAACTAACTGTTACACAAAGAGGCCAGAAATGGGTCCTCCGGTTTGAGCTAACGTTACTGAAGCTGCCACGTTGAAAAGCAACGTTAGGATTAACTGTACTTTTTTTTTTTTTTTAACTCCACGGTGAGTTAACGCTCCTCAGCGGTGAGAGAGCGTTCACTAACGGGGATGAACGTTGAACCGTGCCCGCTAAAGTTGGAGCTACAGTTAGCATCCCCACCACAACGCACATTAACACGCACACAGCCGTTAACAGTTTGAGAGCAACGTTCACTTTTTTTTCTCTACCTGATGAAGCGCTGTCAGTCCGTCTATGTTGGCGTGGTTGATGTCAGCTCCCTGCCGGAGTAACGCTGCCACCTCCTCCCGGTCTCCGGCGGAGCAGGCGGCCATAAACACAGCTCCTTGGGCGAATCGAACTTTCGCCCGCCGCGTCCCTGAACCGCTCAAGTTTTCCCGGGCCTCCCATCCAGTCTGATCGGTCTCCGAGCCCAGCCATCGCTGCAGCTGATCCTGCCGTCGCTGTTTGGCAGCTTCGGACCGGGAATGGTCAGTGGCCGCCATCTTCCCTGGTCTGTCCCGGACAGATTCAGCTCATGGTACGAGGAGGAGAAGCGGAGTGGATGGTTTGGATTGAGCCTCTCCTCCCCCCCCCGAGGTGCGCCCCCTGGCGGACACACGCTGCAAACGGCACCGTGAACTTCGGTGCGAACTTCTGACTGAGTGGCAGTCTCATGCTGCTTTCAAGTGCTGCTCGGAAATTCCTATTTCAAAAGGAGCTGGGTCTTTTCTTCATAACACTGCATTTACACTGTATTTTTTTCTTTATAACAATCAAAAACAAATACAAATATACATGATATATCAATATATAGATACTAAAAGTGTAACTAGTACTATATATGCATATTTTATTTTAATAGTTTTATTTTAGGTGACAATAACTATGCTATTTCACCATATTTTTTATGCATTATTTACCAATGACAGTATAAACTATGGACAGAGCATGAGTGACGTCACTCGTAGGTTTCTGAAGTGCCGAAAATACATGGCCGCCGATATGTTGGAGCACTGCTTCTTCCGCCTCCCGGTTAATCGAAGGTAAAGACTAGGATCGGCAGGCCGAATGACGCCTGGGTGCTCTAATAAGCCACCTGTAACTGCACTTACCTGTCAGTCAAAGCGGCCACTCTGTTAATTATGCATAGCTTTAAGCCTTAATATAATTTAAACAGGTGAGTTATATAAAAATTCACCCTCACTACAGTTGTCATGGACGGGGAAATTAGCCATACAGACCAAACCGTGTTTTGAACCAGGCTGTAAACATGTTTATGTGAAGTTAGACATTTAAATATAGGCGCTTATGGAGAATCACTCACTTCTGCAGCCTGCCTCAAGCGGCCCCTCGAGGAATTACAGTTTTTAGCACTTCAGCATTGGCTTCATTTCCCAGCGCCGGAGGTTGCCACTTGATTTTTACTAATAATTTAACTTTAGTGTGTACCCTCCCTCAATTTTGTATTTATATTACGTGTTTGTGTGCTTTCTGTTTTTATTATCTTTTATCTTGAGCACTGTGTACTGCTTCAAAACCAACCTTCATCCTTTATGGACGAATAAAGTGATTTATTGATTGATTATTCTGAAGACAGACTTGACTACACACACATACAAGAACACAAATTAAAATGACTTGTCATCATTTATGATTGAGTGCAAAATCCAGACTGGCACCAGTTCATTGTGGATTTAGCGTAGCTGGGAAAGCACTTAAATTACAAAATCCATAGGAAATACGTTGAAGAAATTAAGAAATACACTGTTAACATAAAGGCAGAGATAACATATGTTTGAAAATAGATATCCATACAGAACACATACTCCATACTGCTACCAAGTTTCCATTTTTCCGACATCACGTGAAGGCGTTGTCACGTATCAACAAGTATATCAGAGTAGCCTACATAAAAATCTACGTACATATTTTTGCCTTTGTGGCTAACCTGTTATCAAACCTGGACTCTCTGGATTTATCCAGGACTGAGCAGCTTTTGAAGCTGATCAGACTGTGTGATGACTGTTGTGGTCACACTGCTGAGGGGGATTCCCGATGTGCGCCTCCAATGTTGACAGTCAGTCTGCAGTAAATCCTCTGTGTTGTAATGACAGCGTTTGTTACCACTGTGGCAAAACATGTAATATGACAGACACACATGCCTTAACGTGTTAATAACAGTTTTTTTTTCTTTGAGGCCTGGTTTTTAATTTGTAAATGATCTTAAAATGTACAAATCAGTGAGAATAAATCCTACAGATCTACAGATCTGCTCCTGGATGGCTTTGAAAAGCTTTGAATTGTAAATATCAAGTGTTGAAATATAAATACATAGTAAAAGATTATATAAAACTGAGATGATACCACATATATCTTTCCAATGTGTGTCAGAAAACCAAAAGAACTGATTATAATTACTAATAAGTTGTGGATTTTATCATCAGTTTTCTGAGGAGGATTTTATGAATACATTTTTTTAAATGTAATTTTAAAATAGCAAAATAAACCAGGAACTCATTTAATCTTTTTTTTTTCAGTTCATGATGCTACACCTTTAATTACTATCAAACTGTACTCTGCGGTAAAGAAAAGAGCTACATTTTATCTGTTTTTACACGTACACTCACAAATTAGCTGTGATTATTTGTCATTTTGCTTGGATCATCTGGAAGCCTCTCAAGAACCACCTTCGGATCGCTGATCCCCCTGTTTGTTTACTGTTTGTGATGTGTACTGTTCCCTGCTCTGTGTGCACTTTTTCTCCGTGAGCTGCAGCTTTTCTGAGTAATGTGACGATCACTGATCTGAGTGGGAAAACACTCATACGCTGTGAGTCAATGTTAACAATACCAGTTTATTTAATGACCACATAAATATTATTCCCTTCAACATTTTGACAATATGTTAAATTCACTTGGCAATTATTTCATTGAACATTAAGGCACAACTTTGATCACAAAGTTTCTTGTAGAACACAGTACAAGAAGTATTTAAACAAGTAGGTTATTACCTAAGAAACTCATGGATGTCATACAGTGATATCACATAACAAAGTGCAACGTAGATTTAACAAAATCACATTGTTGATTTACTGTGTGCGCATTAAAATGTATATAACACAAAGCAGAAATTCAATATAATGTAGATTTAACTTACATGTAAGTCAATCGAGATGATAGAAAAAGGGAAAACAGAGCAGAGCTGTTTGGTATTTTTCATATAAATAATGAAACATAATATGTTTTTTTCACAATACTGCATTGACACTTGCATCAAATAAATGGAGTAACTACCTGTAACAAACAGAAGGGTGTGTCCACTGTTTTCCCCCCTCCAGTCAGAAGTAACTTGGAGCTCATAAGTGGACGCAGCAGGAACTCTGTGCTTAACTACTGGTCTGACTGCATTCCACCAAAAACATAAACCCGTTCATCTATTTTAACCATGCTACTTCAAGTGCACATTTTTGTTTGTAACATCCTGTAATTCAAGTTTGTACATGACTGCTTGAGCATGTGCTAAGTTTAAATGCACTTCTGTAGACCTGCAGACATACTCTGACTAATACTGTAGCTAAAGACTTCTTTCATAAGTCAAAAAAACTTAATGTACACTAAGTGTAAATATGGTAAATGATTACTATTTAAAACCACTACGCAAAGAGGCTGATTTAACTGCAACTTCTTCCTGGCAGCTTATGTAAGGATGTAAACAGATAATAAAATCTGATTTAAATTATCTCAAAGTGTTCCTGGATCTAGAGTAAGTAAGTCTGAACTTCAGGCTCTCTTCAGGGAAATCTCTTAGGAGATGCTGATGGTTTCTCCAGAGTCGGCAGCAGGTGGAATATTAGACAGACAATGTCTGTGCATTGAGAGGCCTTCTGGGGAGATGATGCATGGAGGGCTCTCATCTGGTGATATCGGTTTAGTTTCGAAGGAGCCTTGCAGGTCCATGTTGATACACAGGACTCCAGACAGCAGCTGTCTCTTGTACTGGTCGAGACGCATGAAGACATCCAGGACTGAAGAACTGCTCTCGTTCACCCAGGTGGGAAACAGGCTGGTGGAGCTGATCTGGGATGGGAGGGACTGGTAGTGGTGCAGTTCCAGCTGGCAGAAAAATCTGTAGCAGAAAGCAGCAGATTAGCGGCAGAAACAGTGTGAAAGTCTAAACCTGGTTCACTTACTGTTATTAACGCAGCTAAATCAATATTTTTAGGATGACAATGTGGAAGACGTCACTCATCACCTAACAATCATCTGCAGAGGTTTACAGTGAGTCTTAGCTAATTAATTAGTTGTCCGGCATGCAACTTTACTTGTTTGGTTCACTCTCACTGCTCTCATAGTGTACACAACCTGCTCATCACCAAACAACAGACACAGTTAGCAACTAGATGGTGAATACAGTGGAGCATTTAGCATTTGAAGTGACAGATATTTCCCTGAAGAGTTGAATGAGAGAGTGAATATTAGGCTTGTATTCATTGGTTAGCTGGAAACAGGCTTCTAAATGAATGCTAATATTATCTTGTGTCTGCTGGATGTGTAAATAAGAATTGTTTTGAAAGTTAGGCTTCTCAGCTTGTTAGCAAAAAGTGATAATATGTCAATGATGTGTTCACAACGTCCTGTTGCCCCCAAGTGGCCAGAAAATCCAAAAGTTATTGCAGGCTGAACCCCAGCTATATTTACATAGCAGCTGTAAGTCATACACATAATGTATTCTGCAATGATTGTACGTTAAATATTGCCTTACAAAGACAAGTATAACTACCATCTTTGTAAACAGATCTTCCAGAAGAGTCCCCCCTACCTGGCAGACACATGCTGGGAAATACTTCTGGAGGCCTGGCGGAGAACATGCTGTAGGACTTTTAATATCTGCTCTCGAATCCACCCTACATCTTCTTGCACATCTGGCAGCCACTCCAGAAGTCTACACATGGGAAAAAACTGCTGTTAGTCAGTGAATGACAGTCCAGGACTTTCTGCTGTTTGAATGATTTTATAGGCCACAGGCTGGTGGCAACAAGACCAGAGTAGACATGCAGCAGTAGTACTGTGTTGTAGTACTATTTTGAGTGAAATAAAGAGGAAACAGGACCAGATGTAATTAAGTCCTACAGTACCTGAGAGTCAAGGACAGAGCAGACTCCAGAGGGAGCGTGTAGGGAAGCATCATGGCTGAGGCCATCCTGACAGGAAGCATGTTGCTTAGCGACTGCACAAGGCTCCTCCTCTCCATGCAGGCCTCAACTAGAGCTGCAGAGGGAGGCAGAGATGATCACAACGGTTACCCAAAACTATCTGTAGAATTAACCTGCTTCATTCAGTGTTATGTGTTACAACATATACAGCATATCATTTAAATTTTCAGATTAGTCTTGTTGGTAAATTCAGCATTTCTCTCTCACTGACATAAAGAAGTTGTGCATTATTCCAGTCCATGTTTGAAAAGGGGAATACTATACAATGGAAAGTGGGTCACTACCCACATTAAGAGTGATGGTACTGTTCCAACAACAACTCATTTGTATGCATTACCTCAAATAGTCCTACTGTACATTTATTATCTTTATATATTTTTTTCATATTATTGCTATCCTTAGGTATATACATTTTTTTCTTGTACTATGTTTATTCTTGTGCAACAATCTAACCACCAAACCAGCCCAAACCTGATTCTGAACTGACAATCATCATCATCCAAAACATCAACAAAGGGGTCCTTTTCTTGATATATAGTGTATATTATATTAATTTAGTATTTATGCTACAATCAAGGCAGCCACTGATTCTGGTTTAATATGAAAATCAAGTTGGAGAATCTTGATACTTGTTTGAGAAATATCTTGAACTTCAGGAATGAAGATGTTGAAAAATCTTCAAATATTTCACTGTATGTATGTATGTATGTGATTACCTTTTTCATTTCACTAAATTTCTTTGCAAACTTATTTGAACAATCGGATATGATGTCTAACTGAAGCAAGTTGTAAGTGAGGTACTTTTTATATGGAAATGAATGGAAACCAATCTCTGCCTGCAAAGTAGAATCTTTTAAAACTCCAAATAATTACTGCACACTGCGGATGATCAATGGCAGTACAAAGTACATGTAATACATAGTGTCGCTGTCTCTGAGCAGACCTGATTTTGAGTTTTTCAATTAAACACTAAAAGACGATGTGTTCTTTATTCCACTCAACTCATTGGATTATCTGAAAAATGTATTTTCACGAAGCTAAAGCAGTGGCTGTATTCCTTGGCCCGTGGAAAGTTGACATTTTGAACAGGGCAGTGATAACAGCTGAGATATGAAGCCACGTGTACCTTTGTGCAGGGTGGGTGGAAGGTGTTCAATGATATGCTCCTCTATTGAGGAGCTGCAATGAACCATCACTGCTTCCTCTTCCACGAGTGACTGTTTCTCCTCTTCATTGTCTTCATTGTCCTGATCATCGTCATCGTTACAGTCCTCATTTTCATCACCGATGGCTAGCAGGGGTCTGTCTCTGTGAGGTCCATTGAAATTAAGCAGTTCTAAAAACAGAAACAAATGTGAAAGCATTATTATTATTTATTATCTGTAATCAATGCTGAAGTAATTTTTAATTAGTTAAAGGTCCAGGGTGTCAAATTCAAGTGGCTCTATTTACAGAATATGGTAGAAATGTGCATTTTTAATGCATTTCATGGCCACCATAGACACAAAATGCCAAAAAAATAAAAATAAAAATTGAATAAATATGGAGAAAGTTTGAAAAGTAAACCACTGTTTCTTACCATTCTTCTTTAAAAAGTGCAGAGCATCTTTATATCCCTGCTTACACATGGCCTTCATAACCTGCACACAAAAGAAACACATACATTCATCCCTCATGAGTTGACTGAGGTCACTCCAGTTCATCTGAGCCAATCAATTAATCTGGAGACATCTGTGTGTGAGTGTGTGCATTTGTATGAGGTTGTAATCAAGTGACCTACCATAGGGTCTGGAGGGAAAAGTGCCCTGGAGACTCTGTAGAGGTTGGGGAGATTGAACTGGATGCTTGTGTTGGTGAATCGCAGCTCGTGTATGTTTGTCGAGGTGTCTCTGGGGCAAATGTCACTCTCTCCGGAGAACGGGGACACGGTGATGGTATTTTTCATTTCATACTGAGGGAGGTTGTCGGAAATGCCTCCATCGACATATCGCTGAGCGATAAAAGATAAATATTAGCGTCAGAACAAACAGAAACAGATCACTCATAGCAGAATTTCTTCACAATATTGACACAAAATCCTTAAGGGGCACTCAGAATTGATAACAGAGACATCACATCCTGTGTATTGATTAGTGTTTGTTTTTATTGAAGCTGGTGAACTTTTAAACTGGCTGTGTGTCAACAGATAAGAACAGGGTGACATCAGTTTTTCTTTTTTCTTTTTTTTTTTTTGAGGGTAGACGAGGACACAACAACCTTAAAGCCTGTGCCAATGTGGTCGCATTTGGCTCTGCCACTCTCAAAGTTTGATCACAAGGCCTGCATACGTACAAGCACATGTAAGCTCATAAAACCCATCACAGAGGCCATAGAGGGAGGGTGGGAGCGCTGATATTGCTCAATAATGTTTCCCACTTAACCTTTGTGCTAGAAACATGTTGAGCAAAGTTAAAAAAAAAAAAAAACTACTTTCCCCTTTAGTGTGAGACCTCTGACAAACACTGACTCCTGAGGAATTTTCTAATCATTGTTTCCACACACGTGCCATTCAGAACAAACACATTCTTGAGGAAGGGAGGGCTGTGATGGAGGGCAGTTATGGTTGAAAAAATAAAGTGCCAAAAGTAACAACAGCAAAGCACAATGAGAGGAAATACCCTCAAGGTAGACTGGTCATTAAACCTCTCCAACAGTAGTAGCAGTATCTAACACTCAGCTCTAAAAATCCATGAAGATCATGGAGGCAATTTCTTTTCATTAGATTAAATTAAAGGACAATCGACAACTTGAGGACAGAGCACATGTGCTGAATAATAATGAATCTACTCACCACTCCTTGCAGCGTGGGAGGTATGAGGCCACAATATACTGGGATGTAGGCACTGCAGACACATGCCTAGTTAAGACAAGAGATCATATAGGAACAGTGTTTTTGAGAAATTGTTGGGGGTGTAAAGGACACTTTACAGTGAAATTACATTTTTACTGCATTACTGTAGCTGAGTCAAACATCATTAGGGCTGCGATTATGTTTATCATCAATTGATCTGTTAATTACTTTGATTTATCAATGAATTGTTTTGTTTATGTCTTTAAAGGTTTTCTTTTGTCAGATCAACAGTCCAACACACAAAGACCTTTGGTTTACAAAGATATAAAACAGACAAAAGCAGCAAAGCCTCACATTTGAGAAGCTGAAGCTAGTGAATATTTGGCATTATTCGTCAAAATGTTCTTCTGAAAGAACCCATACATAGGTATGCCCCAGAATACTGCCACATTATAAGTAATGAGGTATCAAATTAACTGTGTCCTAACATCTGATTTTGTTAATATCAACCAACTCCACAGCAAAATATTGAGAAAAATATACTGCACACCTGCACCACCTCTTCTTTGCTGTTGAAGTGTGACACCAGGACATTTTCCCCATCTGACACTCGGGTAAGAGAGATCCCTAACCGCCCGTTGGCCTCATGGTGGCAATCAGCTGGCAGTGTGCGGCGCAGCATGTGGCGCATAATCTTCACCAGGTTGAAGGAAGGATGCATGGGTCCGAGGAAACGCTTCCTCGCCTCTTTGGCAACATCGATGATATTCGCACCAGCCTCTCCTGTGAAGACATTGTTAGTTCTTCATGAGACTGTACATTGAGTACTTAATAAAGTCAGGACATGCTACTTCAGAAGCAAGTGTATCAAGATTACAGTGATTTTGTCAGAGGATACTCTGTTTCCCTTAAACCCCTCTTCTTGGTGGTCTTTAGGAATGAGAATAAAGATGAAGAAGAGCACCACCAAACAGGAAAGGGCTTAACTGTTATGTTCATATTCACTGTGAAATGGTTATGATCTGGATGCCATGTTGGTCCTTTTTTTTAAAATTATTATTTCATTTTATGCTACTTTATTATTTCACTCTGATGCAATTCGAAAGGAAATATTTAACTGAGATACTAGATAACACACAACAATGATTAATGAACAAAAAATATTCAAGCAGTATATAAAGTTTAAATCCACCCCACATTTACTAGCTGCAACAATAAAGTGATACTTACCCATTAATACTGTTTATATTGTATATATCTTAGCATAATTAAGACCGACCACTTCATTAGGGACATTTGTCCAATCCAATGTGACCCAACACAACAACTCTGACATAAATTCTACTTTTACGAACCTTATAATGTTTCTGTCTTTGTTGACACTGTCAGAGAGGTAATAATTCTACTTTATGTTAATTATTGAGGTCTTAGTAGGTGCTGTAGTTGTACAGGAGTATTGAGAGGTGTTTCTAATATTTTGGCCCTCTTATGTATGTAAATGGGGTGGCTGAAATATTAGCAACAACTTTCAATATAATGCAAACTACAACAGTAAACATAATAGTTAATAGTAAATTAATACCTTTCTGACAGTATCAACAAAAACTGAAACATTATAAGCTCTTATTATAATTGGATTGTTCTTGTGTACCTAATGAAGTGGCCGGTCGGTGTGTATCTCTTTATATATGTACATTACTGTGCAAACTGCATTTCACTCTCTCAGTATTTGTACTATATACAGTGACAATAAAGTTGACTCTAATCTAATTAATGCACCAATAATCAAGTAATATAATAAATGTGATTTTCAAATGGCTTTTAAATATGTAATACTAATACTAATGTACAAGTAAAAAAAGTTAGAATGACTTTTAATGAAGTAAAAAGAAGAGTACTTCTTCCACCACTACTGATAAAAATAAAGGCGATTTTCTAATGGGCAGAAAGTTTACTTTTACTTTTATAAATAATAATATATAATGCTAATACTTTTATTAGTAACAGAGTATTTCTACTTGTATTGAAGTAAAAAGAAGAGTACTTCTTCCATCACCACTGATTAAAATGCTGCATATATGTTAATACAACAAAAATAATAACACATTGCTATTGCAGCTACAGTATATAACCTTATACCATAGTAAAAGCATGATTCTGCATAATAAAGACTGCCAATATTTCGTAGCAGTAGTATATTTTGCTGGAAATACTTTAAATGTAGGGCTTTTATCTCCACTTCAACAGTCCAAATTTGAGCTTAGTACTCTAGTAATCGTTTAAGACTCAGAGGAAATACTAAAAAGCATAAATACGCACCGAGACACACTCCAGTGACCAGGGCAGTGGCGGTGAGAGCTCCGGCTGACGCACCATAGATGTGCCGGGCGTTCTGCACCAGGAACGGAGCCTGCTCCAGCAGACAGCTGGCGACACCGACGTGGTAGATACCGAGGAAGCCACAGCCAGCGAAGGAGATGTTCCACGGCGAGTCTAGAGGTAACATGCCGGTGACTGTGGGGCTAAGACAAAGTTCAACAGCTACAAAAGAAGTAGAGTGTGCTGCTGAAGCCGAAAGTTATTGATGATGCGTCTTTATATGCTATTTTTAGGATAACAGGTAACCGTTTTTAGCTTTCTAGTTAACAGTGAAAGTCGCAAGTAACCTCGCTTTAAATGTATATTATTTAAAAGCACAAAACTCCCTTGTGTTGTAGCTAAATCCCTTTAGTGAATGTTAATAAAAACAGCTCAAAGCTAGTTAAATAGCTCCGAGGTGAACCACGGGGAGTTCTTTGTGTTGTTGTTGTTGTTTCACCTACTTGGTTGGTGTGTGTTTGGGAGGCTGGAGCAGAGAGAACTCGTTCGTCCAATCACAATCGACACCGGAGAGCAAAGTGACCAATCACAAATAGAACCGGTGATGAAGTGACCAATCACAATCCACGATGCTTAAAACACCCGTGAGGTCAATAAGAGGACGCTGACAGCTGTCATGTTCCCCAGGCAGAGCATTTTGTTTTGTCCTTCATGTGCTTATCTGCCTGTTTGTTTGTTTGTTTTTACATTTACAAACTTTATTTATATATTTTTAAGCTTTATATATTTTAAAGATATTTTCTAAGCTTTACGCATTAATACAATTTTAAGCTTTATATTTTTATTTTTTAATATATTTTTAAGCTTTATACTTGTATTTCTTTTTATATCTTTTTTAGGATTTTTTTTTTATTCTTTGAATATATTTTTAAGCTTTATATTTTTCATTTTTTAATATATTTTCTAAGTTTTATATTTTTATTTTTTAAATATATTTTTAAACTTTATATTTTTCATTTTTTATATCTTTTCTAAGCTTTATATTTTTTCCATTATCATGCCAAAGAATGTGTATTGATTTCTGACTATGCAATATTGGTTGGCTTATTGTTTACAGATTAGCAAACCTGCAATAGTGCAATAATTTCTTGTTTATTTGTTGTAAGACAACAAACTTAGGTTTGAGAAACTTATGTGTTCAGCGAGAAAAAAAATCTGTCCTAAAAATAAAGGACATTTGGCTTGTTTGCAACATCCTTGTTACAAAATAGTAAACGGTAGTAGGGTTTCACAAGAAATAGTAATGAAATCACAAATGTCTTGCATTTGAAGCACACACAACAATAACAATCCGAAGTTTTTCTGGAATACTTCCTCGAATAAACTATTCGCAGAATTAGACTGCAAATGGTTCACTTTTGTGGGCACTGTTTCAGATTCTGTTCAGGACACGGACCCTATTGTGAAAGCACCATCAACTAGGGTTCATTGTTTAAAAAAATGCTCTATTCTAAGTGTGTACTGACCTAACTGTCACAGAAGTCCCATGTTCAAAAGGATTCACCTTTAAATTTGGTGATTTGATTAAATGCATCATTTTATTAAAACAAAAAGGCACCATATCAACCAAAGCAGGTCTTATCTCAACATTTGTGTTGTGCTTACATGGCACAAAAAAGTTTCACAAACAAACTAACAAGCTGTTGTCTTCAAGCAATAACCTTGTTACCGTTTGAGTGTCTGCTCAATAATAAAACTGTCATGTTCTGCTGCGTGCTCTGTACTTAATGAGACCTTGGAGGTGACAGCAGGACTCACTTGGAAACAGGGAGAGGTTGGCTGGGCCGTGATAGTGTGTCAATAGGGCCCTTACAGCACTTTTCCAACTTACCAAACCAAACAAGTTAATTGGGAACTGATGATGCAGCTGTAGTTGAAACAGTCTGCTGGCATCACAAAGGCTAACATTAATTGAAGTTAATAACATTTTATGATCAGTTTTAAACATTAAAGTAACCAACATGAATTATTATAAAAACGTTCTAAATACAATTTATCAGTTTTAAAAAAGGAAAGGCTTAAATCGTATTTATGTACTTTAGGATTCACTCAGTGCACCAGAAGAGAAGTCATTCCAGCTCCAGCTCCAAGAAAAGTGACTCAGAATGTGTCTGATCCGAGGATGACAGCTGCACTGGGTTTTTTTTTAAGGATCATTTCTTTTGTTATTGTACCCAAATATTGGCACAGTGTATCTGAATACATTCTTTTCTAGTTAAGTAAATGGTTTTTTCCAGAGCAGCGATGAACTTTTGACACAGTTTCTTTACCAAGTGCAGTGCAGTTTGTACCGACTGTTCAAATGAGTTATGAGATAAAAAAAAACAAGATGTGTAACAGTTTTGAAGAAGAATGATAGTTCAGACCAAATAAGGAAACACAGTTAATGATATTTATCTTTAACCCTCATGTGTCACTATGGACGTTTTTGTCCATTTAGGCAAATTTTTCCTCTTTATCTGGCCATCATTTTGGCTGTGATAGTGCATATGGCACAATTTTTTTCCTAACAAAGTCTCTTTCTTGACACACTGGAAAAAAAACCCCTCTTAAGTCATTAAGGACAAAAATGTCCACTTCCAAAAAACTGCTATAAAAACTACAAATCAATATTTCCTTCTGCATAAATCTCTTAAACAACAAACTACCAAACATTCAATCATTTTCAGGATTTTAACCCTTAAAATGCCAGTTTGATTACTTGATGTTATTTATGAAAAAAGCGAAAATAACTCACTGTTTTTCCCAACAACAGTGACATGAATTCAATTTTTCATTAATTTATGCGTTAATGAAAAAACATAACTATTACAACTGCTCTTGACCTACGCTGTAGACATTTTAATTTGATGTAATCTAATTGTTTGAGCCCATGTGCAAATAATATTTAATACATTATATATAATACATAATACATATATAATAATAACAGTAGGATCAGTACACTAAACACGGTGGTAGAGCGCACTAAACAGCGCCCCCCGATGGCCGAGCAGGTACTTACACACGTTGACCCAGCCGTCCCGCCCTGACTTGAAACTTTGGCGGCGCTATCGTCAGAGGCGCTCGGTGTTACAAACAGACACAACCGGAGAGGCGGGGCTCCCGACTTTTCAAGGCGACACGGAAGGAATAGGCTCCCGCCCGTTTCCCGTCGGTGGACTATGTACAGCAAAACGAACGCACAACTGATATGTGGCGCTTTTGGTTCAAAACATTGTCGGACACAAGGAAGTAAGGAGAGATGTGACAGTCAGGTTAATTCAGAGACTAATACTGTGGATTATTTAGTAAGTAACACCACATTAGCCTGTAAGAACAAGTAGAAACGTTATTAACGCAGCTGCAGGTGTCAACAGATTTGTAATTTCTGGCTAACATACGTAAATATGATGAGGCGACAATATAGCTATGATTAGCTAATAGCTAACATCACTGTAACTGTCACAGTAACAAACATGTCTGGTAAAATACTCCTCGTCGCTTTTCATGGCAGTCATTTAGCTGTATCTGGCTTTAATGACAATGATCGATTAAGTCCTGACATGAGTCATGTTACAGACATGCAGAAAGATCGAAAACAACGGACCTGCTATTGGACCAGCTAGCTGTGTAGTGTTATACTGGCTTCAGTCGCTCCTGATGAAGGATGGATGGTGGCATTATGGAGCCAGGTGATGAAGAAGTGGCACCTGGATGTACCCCATCAGACCCTTCTCTGGACATGTTGGCTCTGAGGCTGTGCAGAGCACTGGTGTACCAGGACCAGGAGAAATCAGAGACTGGACCAACGAGTGGCGTGATGTCTGCAGGTCAAGCAGAAGAGCCAGAGAGAGATGTGTCTCCCTCCAGCCTCATGGACACATGTGGTCCTTCCATCTCAAGCCTCTCCTCCTCTCACTCCAGCCGCCATCACCCCAATATGTCTTCATCCTCATCTTCCTCTTCCTCTGCCTTGTGTCTGACTCCACCCTTGCCTCCCTCCGTGGAGCTCCCAGCCGTGTTGACGGATACAAGGCTGACCCTGGATGTGTACCTGGGTGGATCAGGCGCACTGCCGCTGCTTTGGGGATCCATCCCGGAGAGGCTGAGGGGCATCCAGTACCTGAGGCTGGGCTCTGAGGATAAACCAGGCCTGGATGGTGCCCTGGATGTTCTCCCCTTCCTGACGGAGCTGCGCTCACTGGCTATCCGGGGTACTTTTCTGATTAATTCTCTGTGGTATCAGTACAGTATAAATATCAGTACGTTAATACGTTATAATCTGTGTCATTCTGTCTTTTTCATTTCATTTTTCATCCTGTCTGTCTGTCGCTTTGCTCCAATCTTTCTGCTTTATTTTAATCAAAACCAAGGACACTGTTTTTATGACTCACAAGGTGACCCGCTGCCTGGCCTCCTCACCACTTTGCCAACATCTGTTTCCTCCCTTTCTCATCTGGTGCACCTGGATCTCTCGTTCAACCAGCTCACCTGTCTGCCACCCTGCCTTCTCAATCTCCCTGAGCTGTCCTCTTTGCTCCTCTGTCACAACCACCTTTCAGCTTTTCCTTCCGATATAGGTCAGCTATCCTCCCTTACCTACCTCTCGGTCCTTGGGAACGAGCTGGTCTCTCTTCCCTCGAGTCTGGGTCAGCTGAAAGCACTACAGACACTGGATATTTCACACAATCTCCTTCAGCGACTACCTGATGAAATTGGGTCTCTGGAGAAGCTTGTTAAGCTGGAATTGTCCCACAACAAGCTGAAGCAGCTTCCAGCGAGCATGGGTAAGGGTGTGTCATTAAAAGACCATTACTGTATTTAAGTCTAAATTTCATATGGTTTATTGTAAGTTAAATTCATGAATGCAGCATTAAGCTGATGTAAACCTTGTCTTTTCGTTGCCCAGGCTCTCTCCTGTCCCTCAGGGAGCTTGTCATCTTCAGCAATGACCTACGCCTGATCCCACAGTGTCTGAACAAATTGCCTCTGCTAAAAATAGATGTGCGGGACAATCCTTTGGGAAGACCCCCAACGCCTCCTCCTCTCCCTCCTACATCTGGTGAGCAGAGAAAAGACTTCACTTTGATTAAAGAAGATTAACTGTATTGACATTATATACGGTGTTTACATTTGCTGTCAGCATATTAACTCTGTAGCCTCACTGTTTTCATATCAGTTCAACGAGAAACAAGAATTCCAGAGCTGCACCTCGGATTTAATCAGCACAGGTACACAGAAACGTTTTCTCAATCTCTGCATTAATATTTTAATTAAAGCCTTACTGACTAGATTAAGATTAAAGATGTCGTGCTCCTTTTGCTCCTTAGTTTCTCTGTATCGTCTGCTGGGTGTCATGTGTTTCTCCCAGGGGGGGCTGAGCTGCTGTTCCCCCCGGGGTGCCTGGCGAAAGCCACAAGACTGGAGTGGGTTGAGAAAAGGCCGGAAAGGAAGTGGGTGCGGCTGGAAGAGCACGACATCTTACTGAGTCGTCCACTGGAACTTCGTCCTCATGGAGTTACATTTCTGAAGGTAATAATAAAAAGGCTTATTGAACTTAAGTATTATAGGGACACAGATTTTACACACAAAGCTCAGTTTGTTTGTTATGTTTCATATAACATCTGTGTTGTATAATGTTGTCAGTGGCTCTGGAGGAGCTTTGACAAGTCTGAAAAAATAACCCAGATGAAGTCATAGTGACATCATCAGATTTATTTCAGCGTGGGCTTGGAGCAATGACAGTATAAAGAATGAACAGAGCCTGAGTGACGTCACCCGTAGGTTTCTGAAACACTTTGACGCCGAAAATATATATAGTGTATATATGTATATTGTGTGACATAAATGTACTTCAACAGCCTGTGGAGGTGCGTGTTCCATATCATCGGACAAAAAGAAAGGAGGTGGTGGTGCAGAAGTTTGATGGACAGTCATGGAGCACTTTGCCCACGGTTCTGAGGAGAGGAAGCGAGAGCCACAGCAGTCACCCCGGTGGACGTCCAGCCAGGGTAACTATAAAACCTCCCACTGCTAAAGGATTTTATTACAGTCGTATTTAAGTTTTTTCTTTCTTGATAGTGCAAATTCTAACAGTTGGTGTACCTGCAGTTGGCCTGCTGCTCAGTGCGCCAGTTCTCCTGGTTTATGGCAGTGTCACGTCCAGTAAGGGACAGTTGCTCTGTTACACCAGCTGGAGCTCTGCTGGTGTCCAGCTCTGACCCTGGAATTAAGCTTCACTTCCCTCCAGACTCCACCGTGCAGACCCGCACCATTACCTTACAGGTAGCACTGCAGCACATGGCAGTTTATATCGGTTTCTTGTTGAGGTATCTGTGACATGTTAGTTTGTCTCTCTTTATGTAGGTGCTTGAGGTGTCCGTGGGAGAGGTGCAGGCTGTGTGTGGTGATCCTCAGGCCAGCGTTAGCCCTCTCCTCTGCCTCTCCCAGGCTCCCAGCATAAATTTCCTGCAGCCTATCAAAGTTCAGGTGCCTCTGCCATCTGGAGTCACAGGTACATTATGCCATACACCGTCATTCTCTTACATGTTTCTATGAGCATGTTTAACATTGTTTAATACTCCTGCAGGCCATACAGTTGATATGTCCTGTTTGCATCTGCTACATGGAGACCCCACTGCCCAAACCTGGACTGACATTACATCACAAGTGTCTCTTTACGTCACCCATTTGTATGCCATTTTCTACATCACACATTTCTCCTGGTAAGTTCTGTATAAGATATTCTCATAACGTATGTTTTATATAGATGTGGTTATTACAGCTTTGTGTGCTCTATCACAGGTACTGGCTGTGGTACACCACTCAGCGCTGTGTTAGCGGGGTGGTCAGGAAGGTTTATCAAAAGCTAAAACAGTTCAGAGTCCAGTTCCTCGTCCTCCAGCGGAAGACTGATCCTTCACAAGTTATGCTACAGTGTTTACCTTCTAACAAGGTCTGTAACTCTCCTGCGCTGATTGAGTCTCATCATCATCATGTGTAAATGAAATCATAAATGCTAAACAGTGATTGTGATGCTTCCTCTGCAGGTGGAGGGAAAACTGCAGTTGTTATTGAAGCGATACGACGGACCTCAGCCTTCAGATCTGTGTGACCTGCTGGAAGGAGAGCAGTTCTTTGCAGGCTTTGAAAGAGGCTTAGATGTCAGCACAGGTCTGAAGTCTTACATAAACATTTTTTTCTCCTGCTTCCCTTCAGGGTCTTATGATGTTGTGTAATAATTGTCCTGATAATCTTATAGAGATTATATTTTCCTGTTTCCTCCAGAGACACCAGAATGTGTGGGGGGAAGACTGAGTTTTGTGTTTTACTCCAGCGTGGAGAATCGGAAGGAAGTGTTCATCTGCCCAGATCAGGGTCAAAAGGGGCCAGTGAGGGGACAAGTAAGACTAACGTGACGTTCAACAGACTGTGTCTTGCTGTGTTTTCTGTTTGTACACATGACCTCACTTACATTATACTAGAACAAACAACATGTACCAGATTGTACGTATCACTCGTCTACTGTACATACAGTACAGTACATTCTACACTAGAGGTCTGTCTGGATGAGATTAATTATACTGTACAGAGGGAGGTGGAGAATAAAAGATTCAATGTAGACCTCTGTTAAGTCATAAGTCATCATTTGGCGACAAAGAAAAGTTTACTTTTAAGATGCAGATCCTGGTCAAACAAAACAAAGGGAGGACCAACAGCAAATCCTCTTTTGAAAATTGTAAAGTATTTAAGTTCAGGGTGACCAGTGAGTTTGCAGAAAAACAGTAGGTAATTGTGGCTGTACTGTATTACTGAAGTGGGGGGTGAAAAATTGCCCACATATGCGCTCCAGATGGGATTAAAATCACTAACCAGAGCAGCTAATGTTAAAATGACTCCACTTCCCCGAGAGAAATAAATCCAGTCCGAATGGGGCTCTCATTGTCCAGACAGTTGAAACCTCTGTACACTGTAATAAAATCCAAACCAGTGTGATAAATACTACCTTAATACAACATTTGTGAACCTTTTTAATTTTAAATTGTTGGTGACGATGTCAGAAATGTGTTAATTCAACACTATACTTCAGGCTTTATGGGTGTTGGTTTGCGTTATGTTGTAAACATTTCTAATGTTCTTGTATATCCATGAAATACTTACGAACACCTTACAACTGTAACACATCAAACTGACAAGTACAACCTCAAAATGTGCTGTAAGATTGAGCCAAAACAGAAACAAGTAAAGTATTTGTCTCCATTACACCAACATACGCTGAACCTTTTATATAAGGTTATAAATATTTTGTAGTATTTATTGTATCAGACTGCATGGACGTTTGTACCTTGGCTGCCCGGCTGAGTGCCGGTTAGAAGTGCTGTTGTTCTTTTATCCCGCGTATCCGTCTGTCAGCATTGTTTGTACGACGCATTGACAACATGTTTTGTGCCTCTGTTACAGGTGTCTTTTTATAGAGGAGAGATTCCTGAGAATCTTCCAGAGGAAGTGGCAAAAAAGAGGAAAGGACATGACAACCAGTGGCTTGCAACTTTACCACTAAAACTTCCTGTCAGTTGGAGTGACAGTTTTTTTTCCTTATTTCACATGATAACAGATGTAGTTGTATTTCTGGACAGTACTTCAGTGTGAACCTGTTGTGCATTTTGTCCTAACATATTGGATGGTATCCCTTTAGATATTAGAGTTTGTGTATATTGGTTAGAAATAGAAATAAGACCACATATTTACAGTGTTTCTCTTGTACACATTAGTATTTAGCGCCTAAGTTAGATGCTTATTTTATCAACACTGCTCATGTCATCTTTTCTCTGCTTTTGTCATAGGCTCTAAATTCAGATAATAGTTTCATCATGGAGGAGCCCCAGTATCCTCCTCTGAACCTGGGTGACCCTGAGAGCGGCTACCTGACAGAAGCAAACTTGCTGTCCATCTCTCTTCAGATAGGACAAGACTGGCACATTATTGGCATGAATCTTGGCATAAGCTACCAGGAGTTGGATCGCATCAAGTACAAGCACAGGTAGGAATGAAGAACCGTGTCGCGCTCAGCTAAAATTCCTCAACTGACCTCAACAATATTGGTAATTCACAGGTTGTTGTTGGTATTTTCTAATTTGGTAATTGCTTTTATGAGCTATTACTCACTTTATGTAGGTTTATTTCAAAGCCAAGACTCAGACACCGCACTGCTCAAATATACTACTACAAATTCATATTTGGTTTCTTAGGAAACTTGATGTCTTGACTCAAACGGTTTTAACAATTCTCGCCTTCAACTTGAACAGAGTTTAAGAGTTCAGAGACAATCACATGAAAGCAGAACTCAGTTACTTATTATATTATAAAAACTTATTATAGAATTGCCCTGTTTAATCTAGATTCTCGTTAAATACATAAAATATACAAGCCTGCCAGAGAGATTTAGATAAATATTTACACGTTTAAAGCATCTCTGCACGAGTGACTGACGTAAGCAGTGCGTGCACACGAGCTGAAGCCTCTAAGGGGAACAAGATGGAGTGAGATGTAATGTGACTGAAGGAAAACCGCAGTGGGAGAGAAATGGTGGAGAATTTTGATTGTTTTTAATCTGCACTGTCAGCCATCACTAAGCCATCTGGGACACTGCAGGAGATTACACACAGACTGATGCTCATCTGTCCCTCCCCCCATGCTCATGCTCAGAAAACCTCTCACGACGCATCCTGGAGGTGGAGGAGAGATGCATTATGTAAAAACATGCATGAATGTAGATGGTTTTCTGTGTAAGGTGTTTATCTGGGAATTCATACACACATTATAATGATTTGTGTATTATATGGAAGCTGCCCAAATAAATGATTTGGAAACAGGTGGTGCCTAAATCACGAAGATTTGATGCACAAATATTTACAATTCATACATGATCTTTCTTTCTGCATGGAGAATGTAATACCACACATGAATAGTGTTTGTGCTTTTCATTTATTATGTTTATTAAGGTAGAATATGTAGAAAATTATTGTATCTTACTGTGGAATTTAAATATTCCTCACGGCCATATAGTTTCAAGTTTCAGGTTTATTTGTCATGTGCAGGTTAACGCAGGGAACACAGGGTCAACAATACAATGAAATGTGTCGCAAGAGAGGAACCGGTCAGCTCAGCATTAAGAGCATTAAGCAGTGTAACAGCACCAGACCTAGAATAAAAATAAGCTAAAAAGTAAAATACAGTACGATAACATTTTAGGTAAAAAGAGCAATATAGAAATACAAAATGTAAAATAGAATAAAAAAAAAATATGACAAATATAAAAATATGTGTAAGTGTTAATACGTATACACAGGTATTAATATACAGACAGGTAATGATAATAAACTTTATTTATATAGCACCTTTCCAAAACACAGTTACAAAGTGCTTTACAATAAAACAGAACACAATAAAACAAACAACAATAGCAATAGGTTAAAAGCAATAAATCAATAAAAATTGGAATAAAATGTGACATACATCATAAAAAGTTAAACTAAAGGCCTTTTATAAAAGTGCGTTTTTAAAAGTTGGCACAAAGTTTGCAGCCCTGATCTCCTCAGGCAGGTCAGTACACAGTTTTGAAGCCCTTACTGCAAAGGCTCTGTCACCTTTGTGGATATATTTGGACCATGGGACAACCAGGAATGACGCAACTGAGGATCTCAGGGAGCGAGAGGGGATGTAGGGCACTAGAAGTTCGACTAAATAACTTGGGCGAGGCCTCTCAGGGCTTTAAAAGTAATCAGTAAAATTTTAAAATCCACTTTGCAGATAACTGTTAGCAAGTGTAAGTGAGCCAGAATAGGTGTGATGTGAGTCAAATCCTGGCAGCAGAGTTTTGGATGAGCTGGAGGCAAGAGAGGGATTTTTTACTGATGCCAGAGAGAAACGAATTACAATAATCTAGTCAGCTTATTATGAATGTATGAATAACAATCTCCAGATTTTTTTGCAGACAGAAATGATCTAATCTTTGAAATGTTTCTCAGGTGACAATAGCAGGACTGAACCGTTGAATTTGAGGGTATGATTGCAAATGACACCAAGGTTTCCATAATGCTGGGTTATGGAAAAAGACAGAGAACTGATATCAGATATCAGAGGCTGTTTGTGATTTGATTATCTGATTATTCCAGTGAAATTATTGGGAGAATATAACATAAAATATTGTAAGAACCTCTGATATTTTAAAACAATGTGCATAGTTTTTAATCCTTAGGTAGGTCACTGTAATCAAAGCAAAATGTCTCATGCGTCTTCTCTCCTAACCAGAGATGACCTGGGAGGCATGGTTCTGGAAATGCTCTTCCACTGGGCCCGGGGACAGAGGAATGCAGGACCGGGGGCAGTGTCGAGGCTGGTGGACGCTATGATAGAGAGTAAAAGGAGGGACCTGGCAGATGAGATTGAGGACATTGTCAGCATAGGAAGGAAAAAGTACTTGGAGTCACTGAGGAGAGTAGGCCTGGAAGGAGAGAGCTCGTCCTTCGCTGAAACACAGCAGTAGATAAACCCACGCTGAGTGCAGATGGCTGGCTTACACATGAGTAACCTGTTTGTTTACAATGTGCCCCCATCATCTCATCCTGCTGTCTAAACAACTGTCCTGGACTACAAAACAACTCATTTTCACAATCATGATAGCTGGTGGCACCTTGCAGAAGATGAATAGATGAAGTGCACGAAGATGATGGCCTGTCTCAGTGTGCAAGACAATACTATGGAAGCCCATTTCTGCCACAAAAAAGGGTGAAAGGTCATCTATGATCAAAAAATAAATACTCATGGTGAGTCACGATGTCAAGCCAAGTAATATTTTTGACTTACTACCTCAGACTGTCATAATTGTGACTCATAATCTGGACTTAGTGTGTTGCAATTTTGTATTTCAATTCAGACAGTGTCTCAAAAGTATGGCTCAGTATCTCATTATTTGGACTTACCACGAGTATTTTCATGCCATGAATTTCCCTCATACCTGGTCAGGACAGAGTTAAGACACGGAGCAAACACCGGGAGGACTTGCTTAAAGCGCCAGAGGATACCACTTTAATGGTTGATTAAATTTCTTCCTTGTGTGCCTTTGGTCACCTAGAAACCAGCTCAGCTGCAGCACAATCTGAAGTGACATATCAGGAGGAGTTTTTTTTAAAGAATGTATATATGAATTTGCAATATTTTCATCTCTAGTAAAACTGTGATTTAAAGCAATGTGTCAGCTATGTTTTCTGACTTTGTGCAGTGAGTCATTGGTTGTTTTAGACTTGTTTATTGCTGCGTTGTACAGAGCCCGTAAAGTCCCAAAGGGATTTTATTTTCCCCCTTGAATATCATATCATGAGATGAAGGAGCATTTTATGGATGTTTTTAAAAATGTTTTGACTGGACAGCTTAGCCAAGCCTCACTTACTGACAGTTGGTTATGTTAATGAGCGCTATATAACTATAAAATTGCAGGCCACTACACTTTAAATTTCTTCTTGACAGCTGTACTAACCAGTTTTAACAGACTACATCACATTTCACTGGTTTTAGCTTCCCTCCGCTGGCTTCTGGTGCGTTTTAGGATTGATTTTAAGATTTTACTGATCACTTTTAAAGCCTGTCAGGGCCTGGCCCTCAATTTTATTGCCAGAATGCTAACTCCGTACGAGCCAGTTCGCAGCCTTAGATCCTCGGGCAGGTCACTTCTAGTTGTTCTGAGGTCGAGACTAAAAACTAGAGGTGATCGCGTCTTTTCCATGAGGGCCTCTCAACTCTGGAATGACCTGCCTGTGGAGCTAAGGCTTGCTGTTTCTGTAAACTCGTTTAAATCACTTCTTAAAACTCATTTTTACAGACTTGCCTTTATGTGATTGTCTATTTTTTTTTTATCTTTTATTGTTATATCTTTTCATCTCTTATTTTGATTGACTGTCCTTTTATCATTTCTTTCATCACCTTTGAATCTGTTACATTTTTATGTTTTCACTTTTCTGCATCTTATCCTGTGTGGCCTTCTGTTGGCTCTGCTGCGCTGTAAAGCACTTTGTAAAATTCTGTTTTTTAAAGGTGCTATATAAATAAAGTTATTATTACTATCAAAAACAAAATCTTTAGAGTAGAAGATGTGGAAGTCCTCAATTTGAACTTTTTTCTCCCATTCTTTTAAAAATTTTGAACTCTAAAAATTCAAACTTTTTGCTTAATGGTACGAGCAATTATTGCAAAATTATTATTTATTTTAGTCTTGAACAAAGCCAGGTTGCAGAAAGACATCATAAAATTGGTTAAACGTTGCACTGAGCAGCCAAAATGCTCCAGCAGCATTCATTATTGTAATTCAACAACACTGCCATTGGCTTCATCACTTAATATAATTGACACCTGACCAACCTGAACACCATCTTGTGCACACAAGAACATTTGCACCTTTGGGGACTTTAGGGGCTCCTTAGCATTCATCCCCAATATTTCTACTGTGTTTCTATTTTAGTGTTCAAGGTCATTGGGTTGGTTGAATCGTCATGATGACGCTGGCTTACCATCCCCCACCTATATCTACACCTATACTGCAAATAAAATATGTGTCTGTACTTCTACTACATACCACTAGAGGACTCTTTAAAATCCCTTTTCTGTTTTTTTTTTAATTCTACTCCTACTCCTCCATCGCCAGCTTGGCTGCTGCCCCCTCCACCCTCCATCCACCCTCCGTCCCTCCCTCCTTCCCTGCCTGCCTGCCTGCTTTCACTCCCACCTTCTCTACCTCCCTCCACTGGACTCAAATGCTAGTAACACCGGTAGGTAGGTTAGCTATTGTCGGTCTGTCAACCAAAGACACACAGTGTTTTAAACCGGCTTTGATTGATTTATTTATTTTTAACCACCACTACCACACCAGGAGAGATAACGGGGGAAAAAACGGCTGTATGTGGTATGTAAATAACGGGATGCAGTGAGAGTCTTGTTGGCGGGGTGTCTGATTGAGAAAACGGCGTGTAACCGTTAAATATGTTACCTGGAGGATGTACGTGAACGCAACATAGTAAACGTTACATAGATCACGACCGTGAGGAGCTAGCTTGTGTTGCAGCCCGGGATGTGATTGTTTGCGGGCTTGTCGCTTCGTTGTCCTGTTATGTAGCGTTTTTTCAACATATGTTGGGTTTAATATAACGTTATCGGCAGCGGACTCTTATAATAATTCAACATGATACGGTGTCGGTTATGATTTACGGATGAATAACGGTTATTTTGAGGGGCATGGAAGGGGTAGGGGGGTCGGTCAATATGCCGGTTATTAATATGCCTTGTCATATTTTGTACATCTAACCGTCGAGCCGTTGGGCACAGGTGTAACGGTTATTCAGTATGATGTGAAAGATAAACCTCCATTTTTAATGCATGAATATATATTTATAAACATTTTATCTCGCTTGGGTGTTTTTTTTTTGGATGTTACCACAGAGTATCTACATTTCCTCCAGATCTTTAAGGGGGGCCGCTGCGGCCGCCCTCTGCCGGCTTCCGCTCAGTAGTGACGGTGTAATTATCATCATGTGGGCCGGTATGTTGGTAGTGGAGAGTTAAACCCACTGTAACTGTACCCACCTCCCCTTTTTTTGATTGGTAGATCAATGTAAAGCTACTCACCTTTTGACAGGCAGAGTGTGGTTAAATATTACCACACTGTAACTCTTTAGCACAAGGTAAAATATGCAGTATTTCTGTAAAATAATCCTTTATTTATACTGAATGTCTTGCCTGCTGGAGGCCATTGCTTTTTTTTACCCCTTACAAATTTACTGCTGAGTGAAGGCATGCAAACTTGCAAAAAAGCAACTTTTCCACAGTTATTGGATATGTTATGTCAAGGCCGAGCATTCCTGCAGCCTTGAAATAATTCATGAGGTGAGCCCTTCTTGGGTGTAGGATGACATCCTATGTTTTCCATTGGAACTGTTGTACCTGTTTCATTCAGTCGCTGTGTTAAATATTAATTGAAATAGCCTCCTCTGAAAGCATGCTAAACTCCCAGAGTCAAGGACTTCTAAATGTCACTGATATGTGCACTGAATGGAAATGAGGTACAGATGCTGTGCTATTGTGTGTAACTTACAGTCAAAGCTGTGTTGTAAGTTGCAAACGGTAACCAGATGCTTCAATGCCGCATTTGGCTTTCTGTCTAAAGAAAGTCCGCACACAGTGGTGTTATTATTTTCATGACAAGGCTGTAGGAAAGCTGAGAGGGATGCAAAACAGAGGGGATACAACAGAAAAGCCCCAGGTGACTTTAGAAACTGGGCCACCAACACAACACCATGTTTCTGCACTACAGAGGGCCGTGCATTTCTGCTTGCGTGCAAGTTGAGCTGTTATTTCTGATCTACAGCAGGTGATAGTAAAAAAAAAAAATGCATTATTGTGCAAGTTCAGTGGCTGCAATATGAACTCAGAGTAGAGGATCTGAAGTAGAAATGCATGTGTCGTGGTCTGATCATAACTCTCATTCCACTGGTTGTAAATGGAGATTGCTAGAGAGCTTTCATAAGTAGGCATTAGGTTTATAATCCTGATGCTGTAGGGAAGAGGGAATAGTAATCAGATTTATCTGTAACACCACAAATTTCTTCTCTTATTTCCACAGTGCTGTAGACGTCCATCTTATAAACCAGTATCATAGCAGCTGGTTTATTTGTAAAGGACAATAGGCGTACAGCTGTCCTTTCAGAAATAATTCATGCACAACAATATCAAGCTTGCACTAAATCATATAATAGTAGCTCTCTTTTTATTAGGCTGAAATTATACTCACAAATTTATACTAGAAAATAACAGCTCCAGAAGGAAGTGGGCTCCTGCAGCTGAGAGAAGTACTTGACATCTGATAGAGGATTGCAGTAACACACTCGTGTCCGCAACAAGCCTCAGTTCCTCTGTTGACGGCTTAGAGCTCACAGTGCGTTAATCAAACCAGTTCATGTGAGACAGATGGACTGGTAACAACAGCCTGCTCTAAGCTAATGAGCAAGGAGGGGGGATCCATGTGATTTTTCCCTTTCTTTACTGTCTTTTCAACAAAGCTACAGTCATGTGAGTGGAGTGCTGTGTCAGTAAGCCACTCACTTCCTTCTGTAAATCACCAAACTCACTGTCATTAAGTCAGCAAGACCTTCAACTCTGTTTGGTACTCGAGGACTGAGGGAGAGCTGTGATGTTTAAGGTAAATTTTCTCTGGTTGATTTAAATGAAAGTGATTTGCATTGAGTTTTGCATAGGAAATTAACTGGTGTGGATATGTCTCCAGATTTTCATGATTTGCAGGGTTTTACCTGCCTGAGTGTGATGAAAGTATCACAGGAAATGCAAAACATATTTTGAAATACATTCCTGTGGTCTCTTCGTTTATGCATTTTCCAAAAATTCGTAGTATTTTATCAAAATCCAGTGTGTAGGATTTAGTGGCACCTAGCGGTGAAGTTGCAGATTGCAACCAAATGTATTATCTCTCACGCCTCACCCTCACCTCACCGCCCAAAACTCTGGCTGCAAAATTCACATTAAAAGCAAATATTCATATCTAGATCAGGCTTTGATTTGTCTGTTCTGGGCTGCTGTAGAAAAATGGCGGACTCCCTGAAAGAGGAGCTCTCACTATAGATGTAGAGGGCTTATTGTGAGACAACGAAGCAGTTCTGATTTTCAGGTGATTATACATGAATGGAAACATACTAATAAATATTGTATTCCATTCCTGCCAATAAATGCTCCTAATTTTTACACACTTGACCTTTAAATTAATTAATTAAATTAAAATATATAAATTTCAGAGCTTCCTCCGCGTACCACTCAAGGGAGCTTGCGTACCACCAGTGGTACTTGTACCACAGTTGGAGAATCAGTGAGCTAGATCATCTAGCTTAATGATTGTTTTGTATATTTGGAAAGAAGAAAAATGTGCTCATAATAGTTGAAATATTAGAAAATGAATTGTAAACGATCACGGTTACCAGTTGTTACCAGCTATCGTACCAGTTATAACTGTAATTGTCTAACAACACTCAGGAAGTGCTTGATCTTATTAAGCTGAGATTAATCCTAGATCCTAAGATTTAAGAGCATTTTATTCATCATATTCTTCTACATATTACCTCAACTACATAATATCTCAACCTATTATGTAATATTTATTATTATTATTTAAAGACCACATATTATATTTATGATCAGCGTCTTTGTGTTTGATACATTAATGTATTACATTGTTGCACTTTATATAGCATGTGGTGTTATTCATAAATAAGTGTTTAAGGTCTGTGAACTTGTAATTTTAAAATTAAATATTTTTAAAGTTTTAAGTTTGGGAATTTAACGTCCTGACCTGAGTGAAAGTAGCTTGCTTGCTGCTTTACTGACAAGTTTCAACATAAGTGTCCTCGTCAGTAAAAGTATGTTTATTTCCTTATTGCTCAACTTGAAATGATGGGCAAGGGTCAAAAACAGAGCTGTTATCTGTCGGTGCTCTTTAATCAAGTGCGTCCAATAGTTGAGTAACTACGGGGGGGGGGCTGGGTTAAGTTAGAAGTTAAAGGCTCTGCATGGCAGCCACGTTTCACAATCACAGTGTCGATTGTTTACTCATCAGTGCTTATCTCCTCTGGAGGTACAAACTCAAAATATGACCTCTGCGTGAATGTGTGTGTAAGAGAGAGATGTTTCAAGTCACATGTGGTTTAAATGAAGTCTGGTCAGATGTAATTTTCCTGAGTGAGGACATACCAGTCCTCCTGCAGTTTGTAAGAATAAAAGGAATTCCTGTTTGGTTGATGAGTGACTCCACTGTGCTGTGGACACTGTTGCCAGTTGTTTCCGTACAGACTCCAATTGTGATGACAAGATAGTACAGCCATGCTGGACGAGTATTGCTGCCGGCACGGTAAAAAGCAGGGAGATGCCAGCTTGATGGGTGACTCATGTAGGACTGCAGTGCTCTTTACAACGCATACATTTTCTCCTGCTACCAACAGAACATAGCATAGTCTTCTGTAAATTAAGATGAACAACATGTTCATGTAGCATGCAGTGTTGGTGATGAACAGTTAGAAGGAGATGAACAATGGAGGAACGCTGTGAGAATCTCCAACAGAGCTCAGACTCGCTGACCTGCTCTGACACTCCCTCTCCTCCTCCCTCCTCCACCTCTGGGCCTCAAGTCCCCATCCAAACTAAACACACCAGACCACAGCTGCATTCGTGCTGAGATACAGCTATCGAACGCCTAAACGTCAACGCATGCTGTGCAATCTCTCTGAAACGGAGGAATTAAGTGATACTGGTGTCGTATGAGTGCGTGCAGTCGCACTTCACAAAGAAACCCACAAGTCAGCAAAGATCTGAGGCGGAAAAAGCTGTGTTTGAGAGTCGTGACTCGTGACTGAGGGAAATGGTTGGGGGTGGGAGGGGGGGCTGGTGAGGTGGAGAGGAGGAGGAGGAGGAGGAGGAGGCGGGTTGCACACGTAGAGGCAGGTTGTGATTGGTGGATGGAGGGGGTGGAGAGAATGAAAGGGGGAAATGGGAAGCATCTTTTCACACTGAGGCCATTCTGTACCAAAAATAGGGAGCATCTTGGCCACATCAGACATTTTTCATCTGTTTGCTCAGAAATTATTGTTTGTGCGTCCAGAGGAGAGAGCCTCTCCCCTTATGACTTTTTTAACGGTGAAAGAGCTTATGCGCAGATGTGTTCAAGGACACGTGTGACGCACAGATGTTAGATGTGTTTAACAGAAAGTAATCCCTCACTAAAGCTCTGTTTTGAAGGATCTGTCAGCAGTGTTGCCAAATTATGACGCGCAGTAGTTGGACTGATTCAATTAGGTTGACAGAAAATGAATAGCAACTATTTCGACCGTCGATTAAAGCCAAACATTCCTTCACTCCAGCTTCTCATCTGTGTATGTTTGCTGCTTTTATTTGTCTCACGTGATGTGGTGAAATGAATATCTGGAAGTGATTTAACACTGTTGGCATTTCAAATACATTCCACTTAGCTGTGTTGGGGCTACTGTCGTGAGTTGCTTGTTTTAACTGGGCTTAGTTTCAGTTTCCCAGCTAGCCTGGAGCGTTACTGTGAGCATTTTTAGCCAGTCATCCCAGGCTAATACTGTTTTGTACTGTACGGATTTGCAACCCTACCTGTAACTAAAGGGTGTATTTGATTTGGTCCAAAACACACCTGGGAGTCAGAAACTTCTTCTTACTGTGACGCAGCCTCCAACCCCCTCTGGAGAGGCTTATATACTCGTTTTGCACTAAAATACCGAGCCAGTGCCCCTCTGGAGACTGTTTTCAAAAAGTCACATTCTAGGTAAGAAAAACACAGATTTGTGTTTGCTGAATTGGATAGAAAAAGAGTTTAACCAGCTCAGTGTGGTCCTTCTCTCAGTTCCTATCAGCTCTGAGGCAGTCAGCACAGCAGAATCACCGGCCGTCTTTCGCAGTAGTTTGAGAACCCATTTTTCACACTCGCGCTTCGATCTCACATCTCACTTATGATGCAGCTCTCTTCGATGCTTTTAGCTGTTTATTCTCGAGTCAGTTTTCGATGATCTGTAGCTCTTCTTCTTTTGGACAGAAGTGAGTGCCAGATTAACGTAACACGACATGAAAGCAATCTCACCACCTTGTGCTTCAGTAAATTTATATTGTGTAAAAGCAAGTCTATGTTGTGGGCAGCGTTGCTTCATTCTAACTTTTGAAATGTACTGATCCTGTTTTGTTGAAACATTTCTGTTAACAGCCGTTTCATGAGAGTGACAGATCCTTTCTTTTCCACTTTCTTTACAGATATCCCCTAATTTGAACTAACAGCAACTGCAAGGAGACAAGTGGACAAAAAATAATCAGACTACATAATCCCACCTGGAAAGCAGCACAACACTGTAACAAACAACAAAAGACAACGACAACCTACCGAGTGACTAGCTAACACACAGATTGACACTTTGACTAGCCGGGGCTTGACATAAATGGCTGACAAGCAGATCAGGTAAGGTTGAATGTGCAACAACTACAAATACAACAGGCAGCGCCATGGCTTTGTTTTCATCTATTGACCTTTCATATTTCATGATTTTTTTTTTTTGACTCTTCCTCTGTGGTCGCCACCTTTATCCAGTTTGCCTGCCAAATTGATCAATGGGGGGATAGCTGGGCTAATTGGAGTGACCTGTGTGTTTCCCATTGACCTGGCCAAGACTCGCTTGCAAAACCAGCAAAATGGATCTCGTCTTTACACCAGCATGTAAGACATTTCTATGTTTGACCTTTACGTGTGAACAACAGCTTATTGCTGCTCAGTTGCACTGGTTTTTACACGCAACATGTTGTATTTGTGTTTCAGGTCAGATTGCCTTATTAAGACCATCCGGTCAGAGGGGTATTTTGGGATGTACAGAGGTAAGTTTTTAACTTTGACTGTAAGTTGTTGTGATTAATGTATAAAGTGTTGAACCACTGTAAAACATGAGAGCATCAAAGCTGTTAGGCAGCACAGGATTCTTGCTTTCAGCCTCATATTGAGGCTACAGACATCAAATACAGAGATCTGTGTCTGACTTCTACAGCCAATTATCTGGAAAAAAACCTTCCCCCATACACCGCCTCATTCTGTCTCTCCATTCTCTGTTTCTTTTTTGTTTTTCTTTTTTGTTCGTTCTTTCTTGCTCTCCGTCCTTTTTATCCTCCCAGGAGCCGCGGTGAACTTAACACTAGTCACGCCAGAGAAAGCCATCAAATTGGCTGCCAACGACTTCTTCAGGCATCACCTCTCCAAGGATGGGTGAGGCATAAAAGTGCTGATAGGATGACTGACACACACCCACGCCCCTCATTCACACTTTGATTAGCTGGCGTGTTTACTAACATGTAACCTGACGCATTAGATGTCTGTATTTTTACCAGGTCTCTAGTATATCCACCACCGTTCTGTTGGCTCCTCCAAGCATTTCACGGCCGTTTGTTAGCGGTCTGGTTTAAAAATACTGAATAGCTTGCATGCGTGAGTCCCGTCTGAAATCACGTTACGAAGTAAAATTAGCACATAATGGTATCACATGTCAGGCATTAGCAACCATCGTCTGGTGTTGCTCAAATCAAGCGCTCATTGTCCTCGATGAAGACTGTCTACATAGATCAACCTGAAGGTTTCTGGGGCATCTATCTCCATCGCTATGGTGACAAACATGCAGGCTGATGAATGATTGACTCGTCTGGCTCAGCCGCCAACCTTGTGAATTATTAATCTGCCCTTGCGCCTGACATGTTGATATGGAAGACAAAGATTAGCATCAGCAGCGCATGTGGTGATAACTCCTTTTCTAAAGAAATAAAGTTGTCTGGCTTTCACACTGTCAATCTTGGTGCATGCTTTAATCTGATCTTGCTTCTTCTTCTTTCTTTTTTTTTTATTATTAGAAAACTCACTCTGGTCAAAGAGATGCTGGCCGGGTGCGGGGCAGGTACATGCCAGGTGAGTGAGCAAAGTACTGCTTTAATTGCATCCTCCTGTTCTCCATCTGGAACTTGCTGCCTTTGGCTCTGCCAATGTCAGCTCACGCGCTGGGCTTCATCCATTGCCTCATTTGTCACTGCCTGAAGCCAGAATTAGCCGAGACTACGTCTGAATGAGAGGTGGTAGTTGCAGAAACATGCTTGGAGTTTGTCTCTGCACATTTCTCTCTGTTATCTCTGATCTGAACATGACCTCTAACGTTCCATTTTCATGAATGATCTTTAATCACTGGAAATGCTGTCCCGTTAGCAGGCGACACACTTAGCGGCTAGATTTGAGTGATCAGATAAGACGTCAAGAGAGTGCTTGGCCATGTGCTCTAAGTGAGTGAGTCAGAGGGAAATGCCTGTTGTCAATGAGGGCAAAGGCTTCAAGCCTGAGGAGCATGATTAGATTAAGTGTAGCAGACCTTGGATTAAGATTGCAGCTGAGAACACAGCCATCTCACCCTTAATCCAGTTAACTAGTTACTACTGTGGATTACAGAAGAAAACAAGAGTTGACATTTAGCTACTGGATGCCAGCAGATGTACACTGGACACATGTTATTTCCTGATACATTTAGCACTCATCAACCTGAATTCTGATGTTCAAATGATGTCAGATTTGTTCACATATATTGCTTATTTTAACACTGTTACCTGACACCTTTATTTTTGTTCTGCCGTAGGTTATTGTCACAACTCCTATGGAGATGTTGAAAATCCAGCTCCAAGATGCTGGACGGATCGGTAAGAGGAAATGAAATCCAGATGGTGATTCTAGCAAACGATGAAGTGCAGGGGGATAAACTGGAGAAACGGTGGCCCCATGTGGTCACATCAGAGATTACAACAGATTTTATTCTGCTGTCTTCTAACTGTTATGAATTCAAAATGTCTGCCCATATACCTATTATTAGCATTGTGGCTGTATATGAAGCTGTTTTGTTTCTTGTTGCTCCACAGCGGCTCAGAGGAAGCTGATGCCAGAGACGGTGGCAGCAGGTACTGTGGAGACTAAATCCCCCACAGCCATGCAGCTCACCAGAGAATTACTGAGGGAAAAGGGCATTGCTGGGCTGTATAAAGGCCTTGGTGCAACATTGCTCAGGTAAAAAGAGATCTGGTGACTAGGAGGTTGTTTTCTAACCAACTGTAAGGAGCTTCATGTGTCTTATTTTTCCTCTTTTTGTAGGGATGTTCCCTTCTCTATCATCTATTTCCCCCTGTTCGCCAACCTGAATAACTTGGGCAAAAGAGGCATAGACGGCCCCGCTCCTTTTTACGTGTCGTTTATATCAGGCTGTGCTGCGGGGAGCACAGCGGCTGTTGCTGTCAACCCCGTCGATGGTGAGCAGTGGGATGTTGTTACAGCGAAGTGTGCGCCATTATATGCTGATGTTATATATTCACCTGAGCTCTGTGTGCGTTGCAGTGATAAAGACTAGACTGCAGTCGCTGAACCGAGGGAGCACAGAAGACACATACAGCGGCGTGACTGACTGTATCAGGTGACCTCATTATGTCTTTACTGCTGCGGCACGTGATGCTGTGTGTATAGTCGAGTCAGAATATATTTAAAGTGCGTTACCCCACAAAATTGTGTCAACATACTTCACATAACAGTTATTAAGAAAGACAAATTCAAATAGGAAGAGATAAAACACCACCAGCAGCATATCTACTGGTGCTGTTTGCATGTTTCACATCTTTTAATGAGCTTTTCTTTGCTCTTCAGGAAAATCTTGCGTAATGAGGGTCCATCAGCCTTCCTTAAGGGAGCCTACTGTCGAGCCTTGGTCATCGCACCTCTGTTTGGTATCGCCCAGGTTGTCTACTTCCTGGGCGTGGGTGAATTTCTCCTCAGCTTCTTGCCTAAAAAAGACAACTAAGAAGCACCTCCTCTCTGCCTTTCCCTCCCATAACGTGACACACCAACCCGAAGGATTCATCTCATTCTGAAAGAAATCTCTCGACAGGTCAAAAGCAATGACCAGTCGGTGCGTTTTTTGTTTTAAATTTGTCGTTTTGAATGTTGAAAAAATTGTTAAGGAGGGAGCCTTTGTTTGCCAAGCTGCCTGTAGTTGCACACCAAAATTCCAGTAGGCATGCTCAGCTCGTTCTCTGGAAATGAAGCCACAAATATCAGTAGAAGTTTTAAAGGAATATTGCTTTATAATTGCATTTTTTTGAATATGATTGTTTAATTTGCAAGGCAGATGCACTGCCCTTGGTTGCTGCAATTCTGTAAGCCCTACAGTACCTAATTTACAATTACGTACTAAATCAGTAATTCACAGTACTAAGTTTTAATTTTAAACAGTAAATAGCTAAATTAAATGCACATTAGGAAGACGTTTGAGAACATTAGATCTGGTAGAAGAATCCTCCCACACCTTATGTCTTCAAAGATAGTATATTTAGAAATATAGCAAAAGAATATATGCCTCTGTCTCAGACAAAGACCCAGGGCATGTGTTGATTTGATACCAACACACCCCCCTTGATCTTTCCTGAGAAGCCACATCCCTTCCTGTAAGAGGTCGTAATGAACTCAGCCATTCAGCTCCGAGCAGACTTTGATTGCCTTGGCTTTCTAAGTAGATCAGGTTCCATCTGATATTTAGCGCGACCACAATGGTTGGACTGTTTTGCCTCTGCGAAAGATATCTCGTGTTTCATAGTCACACAAACACACACTAGACTGCGATGGTGTACAACATTTGGGCATTATGCACTACCAAACTACGTGTACACATCGTTTAACCTCCACTTCTTTCTGTGGCTCGAAATGGTGAAGCATATTGTACTTGTGGCCCCGCCCTAATCAGTGATGTCACGGCGGGGGTTTCCGCTTTTGATGGATGATGGAAAACACCTGCTGTGACATCACTGATTGGCTTGTGGCCAAAAGTGTAATGTGCTTAAAAATTTCAGTCCACTGCAGTGCAGAGGCGATTTTCTGCCTTGCGTGATTCACTGTGGATTCACATGAGAGCATTATCTGTGAACACTAAATGGGTTGAAAGTAATTTTAATAGAACACCAGATTATTAGTAGACATTCAGTAATTGTGCTGACAAATGGTCAGACATCACATACCGGGATCTCACTGGTACAGTCATCCATTGTGGACGCAGTACGACTTAAGTAAGAGTAGTTTAAATCCCCCTTTAGACCCAGACATGATTATTATTGTTTACACATGAGTTCACACTCGGTTTAGATTCTTTGAATCCAGTGGCAGGACCCAAAGAGCTAATGAAAAACATTTCTCAACCAATGCGGTTTCAGTGTTCTGTGAGTTTTACCAAACATCTCTGCCTGTTTGCTTTAGAGGTTTTGTTTGCTTTAAGCTGCTCGGGGTGGAGGGGAAAGCAGCCCATGTCGTTTATGCATCACAACACTGAAGCCCTGCCATTGGTTTATCACGCCTGGAGATCAAGGTGACATTGATGTGTATTCTCCAATCACATTCCTTCCTCGCTCCCCGCTGTCCGAGCAGCTCGTCAGTTGTACCGTTGCACCGTAGACTCGCGAGGCAACTTCTCAGCGTGTTATCGTTTATGGGAGTGAGATCTATTTATCAATATTCCTTTCTATAGGCAGCATAGCACTATATATTTGTATGTGATGTTTTATTTCTGTGTCAAAGTGTCCACCTTAACTATATTGTACATATGCAGATGATATGAACTTTATGTTTTAGGATTTATTGTTTGTTTTGTACATGATGGCTTATTTGCACACCTACCTCCCACCGCCCCCCTCTAATCCATATTGTTGTGATTTTGTGTTACGATGATGTGGACATATCAAATGAAGGAATCTGTTTTAATGCAACAAGCGTCGTATGAACTTAAATGCAGCGTATTGATGAGGGTTATTTTTTACTGTATGCAAAGAGGAACACTAGTGTAGATCTAGGATGATTATTTGGAGGTGCCATTTCTCCCGAGCTATCGGTTAAGTTGGCCTGTTGGCCTGTTGTCCTGTGTCCGACAGTTTTATCACCTAGGACCAAATGAAGCATCATATAATGATGACAAAAACGTAGTTAGGTGTGAGCGGCACTACTTAAACTGTTCTGGAAATTAAATCCTGGACACAGCCAACAGGGATGTGCTGAAGTTAGACTAAACTGTCTTCTTGAATGGTGCTTCTTTTATGAGGTTGCTACATGATGACAACAGTGGCACACACATATATATATATATATATATATATATATATATATATATATATATATATATATATATATATATATATATATATATATATATATGACCAAGGCTGTATCGACCGAAACACATGCTAGCAAATCTCAGCGTTGTCTTAACTGAAAGCCATAGGCCAGGGAGGAGCAACACAACTGGCACCTCCAGCCATGTTGGCAGCAGATGACAGAGAAAAAAAATACCTGTCTACTCGTGTGAGCTCGTCTTTATGAATTCCTGTTGTAGTTTTTTCAACATTCCTATTGCCAGTTCATCTCATATATACAGTATATATGCCTATTTTTGTGTCGTTGAGATTATTGTTATGATTTTTGAATCCTCCCTCGTCTGTTTTCAGATTTTATTGTCTGTTGTTTTGGTTGAATCTTGAAAATGTCGTGCAGAGTCAATTTCTTTTACTCAGCTGTGAATCCTCACTGACCTTGTGCATTTTGGTTATGTATGTGTGTGCGTGCGTGTCTGAATGTGTAGTGCTGTAGTTGATGTGTAGTTGTTAGCGTGACACTGCGGTATTTTTCTCTTTGATTGTCAGACCTATGCCCTCTCCCCTTTTCTCCTTCTATATGTCACACTCCTCTAGCACCTCCTCTCCCCCAGCATCCACAGCCAGAGGGGGGGAAGCGCAGGTTAACGCAGAGGAGCTCTAAAACACCAAATGTATGACTTAGTGTATACAATCAAAGAAAGCACAAAGGATTATTAGGCACAAGAAACTACACGCCCCACTTTGATTAGTCCTTTTCACAGCGATGTTCTGCTTTGCAGACATGAATTAAAGATTTATTTCAGTGGAGATGCTGATCGAGGTTAACTTTTAAGTCTTGCGAGAATCTATGTCTGTACAAACTTGATCCATAGGGCTGAGACGACAGGATAAGTTGTGTCCACTATGTTTGTTAGCCATCAGCAGTTATCCACAAAATGTATATCGCCTACATATTCTAAATGAAATCAGATATAAGAATGTAACTTAGATATTATGAGATGTATTATAATTATAGTGAAGAGTTTATTACATTTTAATCAAAAGATTTGTGCTTTACACATTCACTGAAAAAAAATAAATTCATGAACCAGCTCACTGATATGCAATAAGTAGAAACCACACACACACAAAGAAAAGACAACGCCACTTTTCAATTACAAAATCTCACCGTGTACGATGCAACCAGGGACCTTGGAGGCCATCCAGGTTCACAGCCTCTGTTGTCTTCCTCCAAGAGGAATTGTGCATTACAGCACTTTAAAACAAGGACCCCCCCCCCCACACAGACACACACACCTCACTGTCCATCTACAAATATATCTCTCTCTCTCTGACAAAGAGGGTGTTTATGAATACGTGTGGTGAATGACACAGCTGTCCTACACATCGTTGACAATGCAATGGAAAAATAACAAATAAAAAATAAAATATTGTGTTCCCTGTCACAATTTGCTGTTCAATAAACTGACTGTCCTCAAATCTGCCTGATGTAGTTGTCTGTACTGATGTCTCTTTTTGTTGTTTCATCACTACATTCGCTTTCAAGGTCCAGCAGTCGTCTGACAGAAGACGAAAGAACTGACGCTGCCCTTTTTTCTGTTTCTGTAGTGCAGTAAAAACAACAGGGTAGATGTTTTGAGGAGTGCCAGGATGATCATTGTGGGTCCTGGAGGGGCAACGAGAACAGCTGAGACTGCTGTTGAAGTGATGATCTGCTCCCTTGTGGAGCCACCAGGTGTCAGTGTGGGGTCGTGGGAGAGCAGCCCAGTCCTTTTTTTGCCTTTGCTTTGGTGGGAGTGGGGAAGAGCGTGTGAGCAGTGCAACACACTACAGGTGTACGAATAAGCTTGGGTAGCGGTGTATCACGAGCTCCGATCTCACTCTCTGTTGAGCTATCTTACTGTCAGCCATGCGAGTCTCTATCTCTTGCAGCTGTGATGCTGCTTGTGCACAGATGTGCCTGTGATCCGAGTGGTTTCACTTGATAAACATGGTGTTTCTATGTGTGTATAAGTTGCACGATAAGCAAATGGAAATGGGGATTTCACAGAATGTTGGAGTTTCATAAATCTCTTGTGATTCCTGCACGTTTCAGCAGAACTGATGTTATGACAGAAGGGTGTATTCATTATTAATCCCCTGCTGTTTGGTATGTATTCAACATTACTGTTTATAGCATTAGTTTCCAGGGTGCTATTTTGCATCATAATTACATCACAGCACCTTCATATAACCCTGCACACACACACACACACACACTGCTCTCTTTCTATACGCCTGTGTCTTTGTATCCAGGTCTGGAGTCAGATTTCCTATATTGAATTTTGTGCCTCTTTGAGAGATTCCTTTCATCAGATGATCTACTCCAGTGTTTACACATACACATGAGAGATTAGCCAACGGCTCAGTTTACCACAATGACAAGACTTTGAAATATAGGAATGAACACCAGCCACTGTTCTTACGCTCATTTGGATCCCTTTCATGTGTCACGACTTAAGCTTCCACCGATGAACTATTCTTAGTTTTTCATACTTTCTAGCAAGCAGAGGAGAAAAATGGTACTTTAAACTGAGCTTAAAGGATGGAGGGAAGGGGAAATCAAGAGGTGGAGACAGTAAAGGACCATCGATAGAAGGAGCAAAGAGCCGGAGGAAGGGAGGGGATGGTGTTGATGTGTATATAGGTCACTAAATCAATGGGAATCAGGTTTTTGAAGGGGAGAGAAGGGGGTATTTATAGATACCAGTGGAGACAGATGCATCAGTGACAGGCACAATGATGCTGGGAGCACAGGAGGAGAAAATCTGGGAATAGACTGTGGTCAAATTAGTCTGCAGAGAATTCTCCTAACAAATGGCAAAAGATTCTCAATAGTGAACAAATAGCACGGAGCGCAGTGCAAAACAAAATATAATCAAATGGAAATCACTGCAGGATACTTTGAGCAAATGACCTTCCCAGCTCTATTGACAAAACGCAGGCAAACTGTTAGTTGCTGTATTGCAAATGCTCACTGCATTTGCATCCACAGTACAGCTCTATTCATATCCTATTGAATTGTAATCTGCGATATCAGAGAGCCACATGATTGAAAGCAATATTAGCTTTCTATTTTGCAGGCTTGTATCATGAAGCTGCATATTTATTACTCTGGCGGACTAAGAGCCACCGTGTACAATAAAAACACGGTGCATTGTAAAGATTTCAGGTCAGAGGTTATTGGTTGAAGGGTGTGCACTGTAAGGATTTCCATTTTATCATAAAAAGATTAATTACACGACCAGTTCTACGAAAAAAGAAAAAAAAAACTAGCTTTGTGCTGCAGTTTTAATAACTGTCATGTCTTATCCCATTTATTTTGTAATGTCCCATGCCTCAGTCTACCCGCTTCATGTAACCAGAAGTTCCATAGCAAATTGGAAACTCGCTCCGAGTACAAGAAGGAAAAATAATTGAAGAAATTGTTTTAAATTGGCTTCTGACTGGATTTTTTTCTAGGACTAGCTTAACTCAAGGTCACAGACAAGTGGCTCCTTCCTCCACTTTACAGTGCTGCCTATGTGTGATGTAGGACAGCCTGAATACTGAGTGGTAAAACAATCTTCATTTCTGCATCTAATTTAAACAACATTTGCATAGCAGCCACATCACCTTGTAGCAAAAAACTGCCACCCAATTACTCCTCTTGAGAGCTCTTAATCTCTGGCCTGTGCCTAATAATGTGGTCAATAAACTCGTGCAGGGCAGTGTCTTTGAAGATGAGACCATCTGACCGCCGTTTGTATAAAGAAGGATGAGGATATGGATATGCAGCAGGTGGGACATGGTTGAAGTGACACGGCCAGATGGGTTCACCTCTTCCTCTCTACTTATACGAGTGTTCAATGACACAGAAACACAGAATATTCACAAGATTTTACAAACCAGAGGGTGTTGTTGCTTTAATGACAGATTTATCACTGTGTTAAGAGGTGGAAGGTAGCTAAAAACACAATCAGGTGCTACACAGAAGTACAATTTATAGATTTATACATAAACTATTTACATTTTTACCACATATATTTATTACTGCAGCGATTATCTTGCTCGATTTATCTGTGGATTATTTTTCCAGCTAATCTAGTCATTATTTAGTTGACACATTGCCACGCCAGATGGATATATATATATATTTATATAAATATATATATTATCAACAGTCTTAAACATGTTTATTTTACTGTTGTAAGACGAAGCCCTCGAACAGCTCTTTCAGCAACAGACTGCTACTCCCACCATGTAAGAAGGAGCGCTACCACAGGTCCTTCATTCCTGTCAGGCTCTTTAACACCAGCATGACTTTAGGACTTTAGATTTTTTTTAAATATATATCATTATATCTTATCTTATCTGATCTTATCTTATAAATAAAAACAGCTACAAATCCTCACATGGTTGGCTGGACCTAAGTGTCTCAGCATTATTTATAAAAAATCCTATATAAACCCACCCAGCAGCCACAATTAGCTCCACATTGATCAGGTGCAACATTAAAATGCTAAATGTACCCATTAATGAACCTGTAATAATAATTTGTAGTGAGGTCATATTGTTTGTTTTTATATTATATAATGGGATGTTGGATATAAATAAATAAAAACGCAGTATACACACACACACACACATATCTATATATATATAAAATAATAGTATAACGTTCTTTTTGCTTGTAATTGGGTATGTTGGTACTTCATTAACACATCTGTATACTTCTACCACCACTAATGAGATTCCCATTACACGCAAAACAATATTTTTTTCCTTTAAGTGACATTAGATTAATGCACAAACAGAATGAGGAAACACACGTGGCAGCAGAGCAAACAGCTGCAAAAAAAGAGTCACTTTTTCCCATTTTGTCCTCTGAGCTACAGTGAACCGGTGGTTATTAGAGAGAGAGGAGAGAGAGAGAGAGAGAGAGAGAGAGAGAGAGGAGAGAGAGGGAGGGAGATAGTGTGAGTGTGAGTGTGTGAGAGAGAGAGTCTCAAACTGGTTAGCCTACCTATCCACTAGGAGGAGAGGAGAGGCTGTTGAGGAGCAACAAAACAATAAACAGCTACTACTACATCCACATCATCATCATCATCATCATCAGCGGAGTTCACACGATACACGCCAAGAGGAGTACCAACACATAATTGAGACAACGCCATCGTATTTGCCTCGGAGTGAAGTAACAGCCATGTATCTGAACAGGGAAGAGGACAATAGCAAAGGTAAGATCCTGTCAAGAATTGTGGCACTCTGAGCATCCTGACAGTTTCAAGGTGTTTCATTGCTGCCTCTCTGTCTCTCTCTTAATTTTTTCTGAGGTGACTGCCTGACATGAAAAGGTGGGGATGTACTGTTACACATCTCCCCGTTAATGCATGTGTGTTTCATTTTTAAACAGGCTTATTGCACCGGTGATGTTAGTGAAAAGTGTGGGCTGTCATTATGTAATATCTATGCAGTTAATTGCCTTCTAGGAGGATGCTTATCATTACCTCAATCCTGCTTTTATTTCACCGTGAGAGCGATTAACTGTGAACCTGTTGTAGACACTTTATCATATGGCATGTGTGTGCATTGTTAAATGTTTTGCCTATTTGTAATATACCCACTTAAGGGGCAACATAACACAAGGTCAAAGCCTTTAGCTACAATGAAACCCAAGTGTATATAGGTTATTTATGGTGCCCTACAGCTTTAGACGTCCTGCAAGAAAAAATACTAAGGGAATGGGTTGCAGCTGATTGCTTAACGGGGGGGAGATAACCGTGCAGCAGCGAGAGGGGTAAAGAGGGTACAAAGGAGGCATATTTGAGTAATCTCTCCCACGTGTTTTTGAGGCGTGATTTCTTCTTTCTCATCGGCTGCACAGAAACACTCCGGACTCCGTGTCCCTTGCTGTCACCACGAAGCGTAAATAACAATAATAAGTGGTAATGCTAATTACCACCTAAATCTTCAGGTTACACGAGAATAACACCTGCTGCTACCAGAGGAGGGGAGGAGATGAGGGAGGAGGAGGTAGGGAGGTAGGGAGTGAGGGAAGGGAGGGTGTAAAAAGAGCAAAAGGCAGAGTGGGAGGAGCCATTTTTGTTCATTTCCCCGTGATGTGAGATAATGGGATCTCACCACACACTCACGGACAACAACAGTGTACTATACGGGGATGTGTGCGAGACTCAGCGGCAGCGGGCAGCAGCATCCGTGGGAAGGAGAGGAGAGGACGGTGGCTTGCCATCAGAGCAGCCCGTGTCTAACAGAGCGCAAAAAACGAAAATATCATATAGTATCACACGTTATTTATACGCACAGAAAAGTTATTTAAATGTCTTTTTGACCTGTTAAGTAAGAAAGCTCAGTAAGGTCACTTAAACTGACCTCCACATAAGTGATAGTGTCCCAATACGAACATTAAGGGACTAGGAAGGCTTGAAAGTCCCCCATGGACGGTTGTAACCCAACATTAGCTCTACTGTGGCTACAGATGACCTAAACCTTGTTGGTTGGCATGGTGACCGGCATTTAACAGTTGCCAGTTGTAGCTAGATAGCAATTGCCTAGCTTAGTAATAGCAATAGTAGTTGTTGTAAACAAAGAAATTGGCAATGGGAGACCAAAGCTGTTTTCTGTACCAGGCTGTAAACATGATTATTTCTGCTGTGAAGTTGTCCATTTCAATACAGGGGCGTATAGAGTTTGCAGTTTATGGCACTTCCGCATTGGCATTTGCCTTAAAAGTTAAAAGCTTGTTGCACCGCCATGTCTCTACAGTAGCCCAGAATAGACAAACTAAACACTGACTTTTCTGTGCGTTTCGCAGCCACCATAGTTTCTAGCTTCTATTTTCGAAAGGTTTAGTATATTTCCGTAGCTTCACCCTGCGGAAGGGAGGGCAAGTGGAGGTGGTTTGCGACCCACCACTTCACCGCTAGATGCCACTAAATCCTAACATGTAAAAATGCAGAAGTAAAAACGCACTTGGCTTCTGTTTTCAAGCACCTTTGTGCCCAAGTACATCCTCACAGACCTGCTAGCATGGCTAGTCTCGTTGAAGGTCAAAGAGGGATGCAAAGAGAAATGTTTGGAGTATAATCGATTGTATAGTGTGATCCAGAAGGTCGTGTTGGATCGTAGTAGGTGCTGGAAGGAGAATCAGTTGTGAGCATAAGTGTACCTGTAACCGGTTGTTTGACTTCTAGGACAAATGGTTGTTTGCAGGGATTGATGGACTGCAGGTAAAGTAGTAAAGATATGGGTAGGCTGACTACTAATGTGTTGGGGCTACTCTTTTAGGTAAGGAGCTCAATACTTGATTGACACGCCTTTAATTGATTTATGTGAGTGGGTGTTCCTTTCCGACGGGTGTTTCCCTTGCTGCACTGCTGTGGCCTTTAAATTCACACCGCGTCTCAAGGTGGAGTGGCAGGGAGACGGAGAAAGGTCTACCAGGGACGTATTGATTATGGCCTCAGAGGATTAAAGGGGGGCTGAGGACAAACGTGTTGATCATATGTGAGCCTGAAAATCACACAAACTGCTGGCTACTGTCAAATAAACTGTTGCAATAAGATTAGATGTGGGCTTCAATCATTACTGAACTTAAGAAAAAAGTGTAGAATGTAGAAAAGGGGGGATGCTGGGGATAAGTGGCACCCTATTATTGTCTCTTCAGTCTGACGGCTAAATGGTTCGTTATTTATACCCGCTGGAAAACATTCAACAACTATTTAGACTACTTACTGATGTTCAAAATGCAGCAGTGTTAGCTCCTGCGGGGTTTGATTGTAGGCCATTAACAGACAACTTTTGAGATGTTCAAAGCATCCAGACCATCCCACAAACAGCCAACTTTTCCACACCATGGAGAAAATGATATTTTTGAATATTTACTTATTTAAAGTCTAATGAATTCTTGATTTTGAACAAACCTGTCACAAAAGCTAAATAACAAAAACAAGATTGTTGTTTGTGATGGGTGTGGCATTCACCACTTTACCGTTGCTTTTGACAACAAAAGAAATTTACTTTTTGAGGTTAAACGCTTTAAGGCATAGGCAGAAACAAGACTATTTGGCGTACTATTTACACAGTAAACATCTTTTAAGAGGTCTAAGATGTTTGAAGTTATTGGGTGTAAGTTAAGGATGAATGCACAGTGTATGGATGACGTCGCCTGTAGGTTACTGAAAACCCGTTATGAAGCTCAAAATCTGTGACTCTGGCCGCCGCCATGTTGGTTTTCCAGCTTCTGCTGCCTCCCAGCTAATCTAAAAGAAAGACGTGGATCATTGGTGGAGTTGAGGTGGGCTGAATGACGCTCAAGCAAGCCATCTGTAATACCACCCAACTGTCAATCAAAGCAACCACGCTGTTAATTATGCATAACTTTAAGCTTTAATGAAAGTACAGTTGAGTGCAGTCGTCATAAACGGGGAAATTAGCTATAGAGACCAAAACCATTTTTTGTACCAGGCTGTAAACATGTTTATTTCTGCTGTGAAGTTTAACATGGGGGCTTATGGAGATTGACTCTTTCTGTAGCCAGCCTCAAGTGGACATTTGAAGAACTGCAGTTTTCAGGCTTCACTTCACAGTCATGGCTAGAACTTATGATTATTTTTATTAACAGTTAATCTGCCAACTATTTTCTCCGTCAACTGATTGATAGCCCAAAAGTCTACTGTCATATCAGGTAATGAAAAGCAACACCAAAACTTAAACCAGCAAATATTTTACTTTAAAAAATGATTGTTTCATCATTTATATCTAGATTAAAATCTTGAAGTCACTTTAAGGAAAGATTTTCTTACATCAGTGCTGTGTCTTAATTAATTATAATCATGCTAAGTGACCAAATTTTAATTAATTACAAGAAGCCTGAAGTAACATCGTTTTTTATCAGTAGATTGGAGTTTTACATGTGGCTTTACACATGATAGTTAGTGTGTGTTTCTCCCTTTTAACCATCAGCAGCAAGTGTGAAAAATCTGTCAGGCTGGCGGCATCATCACCCCATACACAAGTAGGAGAACATTCGACTTGTGAAATGTCTGTGCTGCACAAAATAGGCAAATTCACTTCTATTGCCATTTCTTTCTGTCGTCATGTGAAACACAGTGCAGGAGAAACAGCAGGAGACCAGTAAACGAAGAGCTTTCCAGCTTTCACGACTGTTTTGATGAACTGACTGTAATAGATTTGTCGGACAGGAGCTGATGCCTTTATTGATCGGTTCGCACTGAGGGAGAATGGCTCAGGTACATGTTAGGTTTAGGGAGACATGTTCTGAGAGGGGGAACCTGTGGTTGACTGACTTCATGTATTATGCATGTCATCACCCTGATCTGTATATCTGACGACAAGAGGTGGATCAGCAATACAGCATTATGGCTCTCTCTGCGTGGAGCAATGTCACCTCAGGAGATTGTCTTACTGCACAGTCCAGTTCAGTCCAGTGCAGGATTGTACTCGATACAGTTTACATGAATATGTCTAAAAATAATGAAGAAATCAGTGCAGAGCTTCACTTGTTTGCAGAGCAGCATAGGGCATTATCCTCCCCTGGATGTCGACATTTTGTTATCTCCCTCCTTTTTTGTGGTGCTAAGTCTGGAGACAGAGTTTGTGCATCAGGGACAATTTGCCCTAAATTTATTTGATGTGTGGTCCTGTACTCTGTCTGGCACCCAACCTTATCTACCACTTGAATATGATATATAGTAATACCGTCAGTTTTACTGTTGATTTAGATTGGGTGCTGGCCTTGAATTTGGACTGTAGTCTAAAACTCAGGGCTACCAATCTTAATGACTTAAGCTTGGCATGCAGCACCTGCAGCGAGAGAGCTCCATATGAAGAATTTATTGTTTTGGCATCTTTGCAGATGGATCTGCAACCTAAAAAGGGTTGATGTGATTAAAAGAGGTGGAATACCATGAATGTTAAAAAAGATAAACTTTAAGAAAGTTATTTATAGACACTTTCCTCTGTTGTTAGACTGACTGACCTAATTCTGGACCGCTGAAAGACAATTGCTCTTTTTAACCATGCTAGAGGTGTGGCCCTAGAGATGGCAATATCGGTCAGTCTACCACTTTGGTCCAGACCACTGACAGTAGAAAGAATAGACAGGGTATGCATGATGCCACCCACAGGTTTCTGAAGAGCCGCTTTGAAGTTTAAAATATGTGGCTCTGGCCGCCACCATATTGGTAGTCCTGCCTCTTCTGCCTCCCGGCTAATAAAAATATTGACAAAGACATGGATCATCTGTGGACCTGAAACGCCTGGGTGCTCTAATAGGCCATCTATAACGGCACCCAACTGTCAATCGAAGCGGCTATGCTGTTAATTATGCATAACTTTAAACCTTAATATAATTTGACTGGGTGAGTTATATAGAAATTTAGCCTCAGTACAGTTGTTGTGAACAGAAAAATTAGCTATATAGACCAAAACTGTTTTTTGTACTAGGCTGCAAACATGTTTATTTCTGCTGTGTAGTCTAACATTTTAACATGGGGGCTTATGGAGATTCAGTCTGTAGCCAGCCTCAAGTGGCCATTTGAGGAAATGCAGTTTTTAGCACTTCTGCATTGGCTTCACCTCAGAGCCTTGGAGGTTGCCACTTGGTTCAGACTGAATTATCTCAATAACTGCTGTATCGCTTGCCATGGAGGTTTGTACAGAGATTTATGGTCCCCAGAGGATGAATTGTAATCATTTTGATGATCTCATAATGTTTCAATCTAGCATTTGCAGGTTGAAGGTTTGTTGGTCTGCACCACCCTCAGCTGTATTTTGTGTTTATGGGTAATAAGCAAATTAACTAAGACGGTAAACCTTTCTAACTGCTAACCATTAGCATATTAGTATTGACAGTGGGATTATATTAGCATGCTGACGAAGCACAAAAAACCCTTCCACAGGGTAAAACAATACAAATGGATTTGTTACTACCTTTGAAGCTACAGGCAACAGCCCTATACATTTTCAAAGTTGTGCTTAAAGCCTTTGTTATAGGTGTGATTTACTGTACTTATCTCTGAATGAAAAGGCCTTCATTATGCCCCGGGTTTAGACAGTTCTTGGTATACCAGCTTGGCGGTGTATCACAATTCTTTGTATGCATCAAAGGATTTTAACTGCTAAGGAAATGAAGTGGAAAACGGAGAGAATTTGTGGCCAGTCTTTAACATGGTGTGAAGTGTTAAGTGTCAGCAGAAGACTGAGTTCCTAACCTCTTATTATTGCCCTGTAGAAATTGATGATGTCCTTTTACTTCATGGCTGTTTTACTAATGTGGGATGGGAAATTATTTGGGGGGGATTGCTGTGGCAGTCTTGTAATGTCCATGCCTCTTAGAGCAAGATGGATTAAAAGAAAAAAAAAAAAAAAACGCTGGATGCTGGGAGAAAAAGGTAGCGCTAAGGGCTCAGCAGCTGCGTTCAACAAGTCTGTGATCAAACTTAAAAAGGAAGATTGCTGGAGATATTCATGATGCCCTCTCTTTTCCCCCTTAATGTTGTTTAAAGAATAAAGATGCCGCGAGCTGTTCTGTTGTCCTGTCAGCTTGCTGTTTAGATATCAGATGTAGAGTAAATGAAAAAGCCATTATTTTACAGCAAAGGCTAAATTAAATGCAGTAGATTCAGTCTGTGAGCATCAGATTGTTGAACACCATCGCAGTGGAGACCTTTAGACATGTACGGCGCATAAATTGGCACAGGAATAACGTAATTGTAGAGATGGCTTAATCAGCCTATTTGACATTTAATGGATCGCGCCGTCACTTGAGCTTAAGTTTATTTAGCTTTGAATGGATAGTCAAATGGTTAACAGCTCCAATTTATTATACAGATGGATGTTGTGAGCTAAGCCATTGGGAAAATCTGAAGGATCACCGGAGTCAGAGGAACAGGCTACAATGCAGCGACGCAGGCAATTAGATGCTTTTGTAGGAACACCTGCAATGAAACGCGGATTTGGACCTGCTGTTTCACTTTTCCACTGAGAGAGCTCATCATCCTTCTCCTCTATGAAACAGGAAGCCACATCAGCTGATTAGAGCAAAGTCTAATCACACTTTGAATCATTAAGGAGCTGCAAAGGAATAAAATTGCATTTGTAAAGAAAAGAAAATTAGATTTTATTGATGAACCTGCAGCCTAGTTGACATCCCTCTTACATAATGTAAAGTTAGTCTCATGTAATGCAAGGTAGTGCTGTAGATCTTACATTTATTTGACCTCATTAATTTAATAACGGAAGTCGTGTATTCTAATATTACACAGAATCAGAAATAAAACAGGATCCATGTACCAGACTTGTTGATGCAGCTCCATAGAGCCGGAGTTATTCTTATGGTCGACTCTCTCTCAGCTGACTAGCTTGCGGAGGAGGACGAGGAGGAGGAGGAGGAGGAGGAGAAGGAAGTCTTTCACTTCTCCTTTCTCTGCCATCTTCTGTCCCTTCTCTCCTCTGTGTCTTGGGATAGAGGAGAGAAGAAAAAAAAAAAAAAAGGACAGCGCTGGTTAACATCAACCGGACCGAGAGAAGAGTGATAGAAAGCAAGAGGTACGGAGGCAGACAATAGAGTGAAAAGATGGAGAGAGGCATGAGAGACGGAGGGAGAGAGGGAGAGAAAGCAAAGAACAAGCCCTGGAGTGCTAGCCAGTCAAGGTCACACAGAGGAGAGGAGGCCCTGCGTGTACATGTCTATGTGTGTGCATTTCAAGGGGGAAAACAGTGGGGATGGGAGGCCTACATAGTAAAGAATGAAGGGTTGGTGACAGCGGATTGGTTTAGTCTGGGATGGGGGATTTGATGGGGGAGGGATGAAGAAAGGAAGCGAGAGAGATGAAAAGAGCTTGTAATATGGCTTCACAACACTCTTCTTACACTTAATATTCTCCTCAATCCTGTATTCACGACAGGAGCGGCATAATAAATGTGCAACTTTGTACATGTTGGAGGCAGCGGTGCTACATATGTGACGTGTATGACGATACTGCATGTGAATGTTTACATGTACGCTGTTGTGTAACCGCCCAGTCCCGTCGTGCTGATCCATGTTCTCTTTGGAGTCGCGCATTCTCTCTCTGTTGCTTTTTTCTTTCCCTCTCACCACTCGATGACCTCTGATGTGTCGTTGCAGCTCCCACTTTCAGTAGGTGCCATGCTGCACTCTGTTAAAGAGCGTGTGTTTTGAAGATTAGAAGCAATAGCTCTGCAGGTACATCCTACAACCATCCTCTATGTTCTGCAAGCAAGCCGACGAGAGAAAGAAACCGTTAATCCCATCCAGAGTACTTGCTCTACTTTTGATTAGCAATGAAGAAAGGGAGACTATTGCATAATGGATAGCCCAGTGCTTGTCATCTTAGGATCAAGTGTTTTGAAAGCGGGATTGTGGTTTGCTGAGAACATTCTTTATTCGGTTATCCTAGCAGGATGCAAGAAGTCACTTGGAAATGTGATCACTGCTGTCTCTTCAAACATATTAGCCCTGTTTGCATCTCACACCCAGGAGAGATTACGTGTCTGAGCAGTTGCCATAGTGTTTTGGAGCACCAAGGTGCTGATGTGAAAGATCTGAGGTGGCTCGGGCGCGCCGTGACATTATCTCTCCGGAGCAATGGTGTGTGGAGTCGTGATAACGTATGATGACTTTGTTTGCAGGAGGTCAATAGTTCACCCTGTGTGTGGCCCCCCGGGGTCACTCCCAGCTCTTAATGTTGTATCAGATAGTCTTAATGCATTCACGCTCCATTGGTGTAATTTTATTTTACTTTTTAGGGAAATTTCCCCCACTCTGTCATCGCCACCACTAATCCTTATATTAAACCTCTGGTGGTCACACAATTGCATTCAGTTTAAGACTCCCAGAGAATTCCTGGCAAATTATCCTGTTGACAGACATCATTACCATTCCAGAGAGTAATTAATCTTTCCACGCCGTGATTTTAAACAGATGAAGAGTAATAGCTTCTGTAATAATGGATTCAAAGCATTTTGCCAGCGATAGACTGTAATTTAACTCATCTTAAACAGACTGTGCCAAGCTAATCTGCAGTATATGCTACTGTACAAATGACCCTTCATTTTGTGTTATTATATTGGACAGCTGATTGAATAGAGACAGGCTGTTAACTAAGGGGGAGAGACAGGGGTGTGGCGAGCAGCAAACCAGGGAGGGATGTTGTTGATATGTTATATTTTCTTAACCATCATCCATCCATAATGGCGTCCCGACCCTTAGTTTAGAGGATTTAGAGGAATTTAGAGGAAACTGTCCCAAGTCATTAAAGCAATAGTTCGACAGTTCGACACCTCCTTGCCCCAAGACTTTCTAGCTTTGATTAGAAGGAGCTAATTTTCCAAAACCAGACAATCCAACCACAAATGTGCTCAAACTAATGCAACACTCTGAATGACTGCCAGGAGATACTGTCTGAAAATATGCAGCATTAATAAAATCATCACGTCTCCCCCTCTCTTATGACAGTGTTTCACTCACTCTATTTCATTTTCTTGTTAAGAGTTAAATAAGAAGATACATATCACTCTCATATCAGATAGTTAGTCAGGCCACAGATATGTCTACCAAAATGCAGGACAAATAGATATAAAAACTCATTTGTTCCTGCTGATTGACAGCGCCATGTAAAATTGTTTTGTGGCATGTATTCATTGTTTATTTACTCTTTATTTGTTACTTATGTTTGTGTTATTTGTATTATGTTTATTTACATTTGTGTTGTTCTGCTGCTGCACCATAAATTGCATGCTGGGGATAATAAAGATATCTTTAACCTTGTTAAATATGAAGCTGCTGCAGCTGGTTAGCTTAGCTTAGCTTAGCATAAAGCCAGAAAAACAGAGGGGAAAAAGCTACCTAACTAATTCTAACTATACCAGCACCTCAGTGGGCTATTTACCTGCTAGCTATTTCCCCCTGTTTTCAGTCATTATGCTAAGCTATGCTAAGCCAGTTTACACAGAGAGAGTGGTGTTGGTCCTCTCCCCTAATTCTTTGCAAGAAAGCAAATTATTCATTCACCAAAAATGAAAGGAAAGCCGAGCAACCAGTGTTTTTGTTCATGTTATTCGTGAAAAAATTATCTTTGCACACCTGTGTTAAGACAGGTGCATAAACATGCACTGGGGACTGGGGGACAGATGTTGGGTGGAGGCAGCATTCATTGTTATAAGCATAGTGACGTACCACAAGCGAAACAAACAACGTTTGTGCGTACACATACACTTTCCAGTAAAAAGACAACAGAGTCGAGACAGAAAACAGACTGATGAGTTATAGGTTTGAGGTGAGCACCAAGTCATTGTATTATTCAAACAACACTTGCATAACAAGATTGTTGTCAGCGTGTCACGTGTTGTATTGAAGTTCATTATTTCAGAGTTTGTTGAACTTGGCTAGCAGCCCACATCCATATTGCTAGCTCTTGCCACAAACACACATCCACACTCACTCCCCACTTGTTTCCCCCCAAAGTCTGAGTGAGGATTTTGCCCTTGTGCGTAGGAGAAAAGGTAACAAGTTCAAGTAAGAAACATTAGCTCCCACACACACTCCCAAATGCTTTAAAAACCTGAAAAGCGCAGGTATTTTCTTACAAAGTGAACGTTCATACTGGAGATGCATCACGCTATTTGCTTGAGTACACGATGTTCCACAAGTTGGTGCGTGCGTGCTGGAGCATTAGTGTGTGCGTTTGTTTGTGTGGACGCACTGTCTCTTGGTATTTAGCAAAAAAAAAAAAGTGCGCGGTTCTGTGTGAGCCACCCTGTATCTGGCAAGCTTGTCAGACTGACAGATTGGACTGTATGAGTGCCATCTCCTCAGCTTGGCTGCCTGAGCGTTTTTCCCTTGTTCTTACTTCCTCTCTCCTTCCTCCCTCTGTCTCTTCTTCCTATTACCCCGCTTCAGTGGTGACCAGCAGGGCAAGGGATATTTTTCCTTCATTTGCCTTATCTAGCTAGCTGTACAGGTAGGCCCTCTCTCTGGATTAAGTCCACTCACTGTTCCATAACTGTAGCTACAATACCTGATGGATCAGCTGTCCAGGTTTGCCTCCCCTGTGCTCGAGGTAGCTTGTGACAGTGTGAGGTTAAAATGCCAGAGATGGCAGCAAGCGCTCTGTGTCCTTGCATTACTCTCTTCCATTAGAGCTTTTGTCACTTTATGGTTGAATCAGGACTGGTTCGGAAATACACAGATACTGTAGATGAATAAGAAGAAAGCGCCATTGTTCTGCCGAACTGAAAAGGGGGGGGGGAAGGTCATGAATGGGATTCAACAGAGTGATTGTGTACGACTGTGGGTGGGGGGAGAGTTCACACAAACTGTTTTCACACATGTGCTTTTACTAGATCTGTAGTGACAATAATAGAACGATAGATTTTCAGCAGCAGCTATCAGTGTGTCCTTATTTTGCTCTATTCACTACCTTAATCTGTTTTTATTTCAGTAAATTAAAAAGAGATAACGTTTCAATGGACACGTTTATACAGTTCTCACATCTGCTTTATGTGTACCTGGCCATTTGGGCAAATGAGGCATTTTGAAATTGGCATCTTTTGTGCTTGCGGTGCCCCCACTAGAGCTCCTTGTGGAGAAGAATGGGATGAAGGGAGCAGAGGAGGAGCAGGAGGAGGAGCAGGCAGAGCAGGGAGTAATGAGCCTAGGCAGGAGGGACAGATGATGTAGGGGGGGGAACCTGAAAACAGACAAAAGAAATACACAGACACACATCTCTAAAGCAAAATATGGATTCACTTGACTGATGAGGAAATGGAAGAGCTGGGGGGCAGATGAAGGGGCTTCACCAGCTGAACATTTGGCTCAAGAAAAACACTTTTGTGGTGTAACTGAGTACCTGTTATGAGCACAAAAAGATCAAATTACTGATACCAACAGGTGGGAGACTGGTGTTGATGTTCTCTCTCCTCCCACTCCATCTACAAAAATGATCTGGATTACTGTTTTCGTCGCTCCTTTTGATTCCCCCCACCAGTCATCGAACTTTTTGCCGGTCGCAGGGCTTATCATCCTATGTTTGCTTTGGCAGCGGCGTGAATTGGTGCAGCTGGAAGAGCACAATGAATTGGATGCAAGCAATTGTGCATGCATGGGAGTGAGCTGAGAGAGAGAGAAAGAGAGCTCAGCCCCGGACTCAGTAGAGCTGAGACACACCAGATTGGGCTGACTCGTCCAAGCAGTACATTTCTGATTGGTCTGGGCTACATAGCTGAAATGTGCCTTTTGTGCCGCTGGTCCACAAATCTGACATGCTGTAGAAAATCTCTCTGTCTTATTCTCCCTCCTCACTCTCACGCTAATGAACAGCAGTGCTTTTCCACGTCCGCAGATCGTTTTTCATGTACGCAACATTCATTGATTAACGCTAACCACCTTGGCTCTCAGGCTTGGGAGGGGCCTCTGTAACCCTTAATGAGTCATAAAAGGTGAAAAATTATACACTCCAATAGTCTTCACATTGGGTGATATTTCAATATTTGGTCACTCACTCTTGGAGTCTATTTGCCCACAGAGTTGGCACACGCTCAAATTCCCCCAGACACACATTTGCACAAGTAAACAGAGAATTCTTGACTTTCCAGTCTCGTGGTGTGTTTCCTGCACTCGGGATATTTAGGTACAGGCTGCAGGATCCTGCTGCACAGCCCGGAAAAACAAACATGACAGGTCAAACAGAAAGCTACCAGAATGCACTGTGATTCATTTCAGCTCACTCACCACTAAAATAAGCACGTTGATTACATAATCAAAACAAGATGCCTGGATGCCAAAAAATAAACAAAAAAAACACTATATGGTAATTGTCATGCTATCATCCAGTGTGCTGATTCTACAGGGCATCCAATCCATGGTGATATTCCCTTCATGGGTGGCAATGTTTGTGAGCTTGTCTTATATGTGATTATCCACTTGATAAGGACAGTTTGCCCACCGGTGACGGTCAGCACGCTCCCAACAAGACAATGGAGGTCCTCGCTTGTTAATTGAGCTATCACAGAGAGATAACGTATGCATAGGATGTCATAGTATCTGCCTCTCACACCATCTTTCCCCAGGGTAAATCTGTTCCTCCCTCGTCTCCGAGTCCATTGCCCTCTAAAACACAGCGCCTAATTACAGAGCAACAGAGGGAGGAGGTGAAGACAAAGTGGGAGAAAAGAGCAAAAGCCAGAAATGTGGAAGAAGAAGATGAAGAAGAGGAGGCTCTATGTGTATAGCTAGAGGAGGTATAAATGGGTGCACGAGAACAGCTGTGAGAAACTGATGCTGGAAAGGACAGTGTTCATAATTAGGATTGTTTAAGAAGTCGCGTTTCTTGAAAAATTACAGTTAATATTTGATGATGACTGCACTCTGTCACCCCCCCTACTGAACAAGCTCTCACTCTGAGGCAAACACACAATGACTGCACATCAGACATGGCTGCGGATTGACAGGCATGAGGCTCCCAGCTTCTTAAAGCGCCTGACAAACCTCATTAAGGAATGTTCATGCAGCCTCTATTGACATAAGACATACCAAGGAAGGGTCATGTATAAAACATGAATCTCCTAAGGTTATATATATATATATGTAAGAGCCTATACATGGACCTATAGTGTTTTGTGCTGTATAAGCTTTTACTGAAACTGTAAACACAGTGGAGGCCTGTGATGTAGTATACCATCAGACTGTGTTGTATTACATGTTGGTGGCTCAGGGAGAAGAAATGATGGCCTCTGTTTTACTAGCAGTGGGAATATTATCATTCTGTGCAGACATATTTTGCACACACCTCTGTCTCAGTCCAGATCCCATAGCCACGTTCACCCTCTCTCCTTTACTCCTCTGAAATATTAATATAATGTAATAGGCTATTTGTATTAAATATTTAATTCTGTGTCATATTTGCATCTCATAAACCGCTGGTCTGTATTACTTTGGATTACCTTTGAAATCTTGAAACTTGCAGGACTGGGACAGAATTAGAATAGCAGAGGAGCAGAGGGATGGTCGGGAAGAGGAGGCGTGTGTGCCGAGCGAGCTGGGAAATCGCTTCGGGAAGTTCAGCGAAAAATGCCTCTTGTGTCCTTTTGGCTGCTCCATTTTCCTCCTCTTCTTCTACCTCTTCTTCTTCTTCTACTTTTAAACACAGCATGCTCTGCACAGTCTGCCTCTGTTTATTACCCACTGTTTGCAGCAGCACTTTGTGTAATGTGCTCCAGACAGATTTGACAGGCTGGACGTGGACCATAAAATACCTCCTGCTGGGAGTACTATCTACTGAGCGATCACAAGCCCAGGAACATGGAGTCTGGGAGGTGTAGGTATGATGGAGACAAAACTGAGGGTGCAGGTGAAGGCACATAGTGATTGCAATTAAGGTCCCCTGTCCTTAAAATCATAAATTTCAGGAAGTACAGTATATCACAGTTTTTATGAGCAAACAGGGATTTCTCACCATAAGTGAGGTTTAAATATATAGCTCCATAAAACAGCATCCTGCCTTTATTTACTGTAAGTAAGATTATTATCCTGACAGTTAAAAGTACACTCTTCTCTGAGGTGAAAAGATCACATTGGTTTTCAGAATAAGTTCTTTTAATATGTCTGAGTGGTTATATTGGAGCATAGGATCAGCTTTATAGTGCTGACCTGAGGTTATTACTACGTGCAGCGTTGGGGAAGGAAAATCTATTGCATGCAGCCAGTGGTGTGCAGTTTCAGTGGTTTGAAGCAGCGCCTCTTGGACATTAAGTTGTAACATCAGACCTGTCTTATACACTCGATGCTCCACCTGTTGAATTCTGCTTTGGCAATGCAGACATGCATGTCTGATTAAGCGACTTGTTGAACCACCTGCATAGTTTTCATTCACAAATGCTGCACTCTGCATTGTTCGTTCTTATTCTGTAAAATATTTTGACACATTTTTTTTGGACAACAAATGTGTTTTCCTGTTCGGCAGCGGTTATTGTTTCCCAGAGACAAAATCAAATGTGAGCCAGGAAGCAATGTAGTCGCTTTAAGACAGATTCAGATGCCAAGACTGATTTGCATCTCAGGCTAGATAGATTTTTGGATGGAGTTGTTCTGAACAGAGCATGAAACACATGTGGAAGGGCTGTTCTCTGACAGGATTATGGGCCACCAGCCACAACAATAAGGCCATGTAAGATTTGTCAGAACTCTGGCCAAATGGAAAAGGTATAAATAAAATGTCATATATTTGTTCTTACCAGACTATGACCTACATGGCAATCATTACAATTAGATACAAAGTGCAAAGAATTACAGTTGTTTTAGGTTAGTTTTTCACGTATTAGTGATCTCTATAAATTGAATGCATATAAATGCAGAATGTGTAGGCAAGGGACCAAAATTTGGCACTGGAAGTGTTCTGGTTTCCTTTTGTAGTCCAAATCGTATTTGACTACTAAAGGAAAGCTATATTTGAGCAGCTTTGGTTGCAACAGTCTGTGTGGGGAGGCTGAACACATTGGTTGAAATATATTCTCAGAAGAATCAGCTATCATCTGACAATAATTTAGCTGCATTCATATGCAGATATCTGTTTATAGAGATTAGCAGAAACGTCTTTCTTGTTATTCTCACGTCAAGTTCAAGCGCCAACCTCCATGGCTGTGAATTGAAGCCAATGTAGAAGTGCCAAAAACTGCAGTTCCTCAAATGGCCACTTGAGGCTGGCTACATAACGAGTCAGTCTCAATAAGCCCCCATATTAAAATGTCCGACTTCACAGCCTGTTTACAGCCTGGTACAATAAACAGTTTTGGTCTCAACAGCTAATTTCACTGTTCATGACAACTGTACTGAGGGTGAATTTCTACATAACTTGCCTGTTTAAATTGAATTAAGGCTTAAAGTTATGCATAATTAACAGTGTGGTTGCTTTGATTGACAGGTGGCTTGTTTGAGCACCCAGGGGTCATTCAGCCCGCCTCAGGGCCAACAATTTTTAGATTAGCCGGGAGGCGAAAGAGGCAGGACTGCCAAGATGGTGGCAGCCAGAGCCGTTACATTCTGAGCTTCAAAACGTCTCTTCATTATCCCATGGGTGACATCATGGATAAGACGGCCATTCTCTCTACTGTCAATGATTAAATTGCTAATCAGACTTCAGAGAAAGTCTTGGCCTGTATATTCATTATCCATTTTCCGGATGTCCCCAGGCTATACCAGAAGCCCAGAAACATTTGCCGTTGCCCCTAAAGGCTAACTCGTCATCAAATGATAGCCGATGGGCTCCAAGATTGTGATATGAGTAATGAGTGAGCCCTGCTTAGTCCTTTTTGGCTTTGCAGAGAAAAGAAGGCTAATGAACAGCCCTGTGCATCTGCAGGCCTGCATGCCCATGTTCACTCGTCCAGCCAGCCATACGCATGATCTCCTCTCCCCCCTCCCCATCCTTTAGCCTTCCAACCCCCAACTAGCACAGCCTCGAGGTAGGGCATGCTGGCAGTCCTCTGTGTTTGATTTTTTTTTTTTTTTTTTACGTGCTCTGGACTAATCCTATTTTGGGTACTGCTTTTTGAGTCAAGGTTTGCACAATCTCTCCAGGCCAGATGCAGTAAGGCCTGACACTGCAGACCCCCCTCCCCCCTACATATTATTACATCATCTGTTTATGATTACTCCACCATTCAACCATACATCACCCAGGAACACCGTGGAAGTGGCACTTGTCATTTCACCAGTCGTTGGAGACAAGGGTACAAGGGTCTAAAAGGGAGGCACAAATCTTTGAGTTGTACTCTTCGTCTTCCCCCATTCTCCCTCGTCTCAGGTCCCATTCTCCACGACTGTCAGCCCACACAGGAATCCTCCAGAACAGCCGGATGAATCACCGCGCATCCACAGGCTAAGAACGGCACACGTTCTAACAATTTCACAAATAGGCATAGACACATACCCACACACACACACACATACTGGGCCGTATCTGTGCGTCAATTAGTGTTTTGAAATGATACAGCCACTTTTGCACACCATTAGAGAGAGCTGTGAGGGATTTGTGTAAAACTAGTTCATTAACTTGTGAATGCCACTGATTTTCAAATAGGAGTGCTGTGTTTAAGCACAAAATGTCCCCTAAGCACTTAAGCACTTGATCCAATATTTATTTTACTTTTTGTCTTGATTGCATGATTTGACTTTTTGCCAGTTTTTTTTTTTATTTATTTAACAGTGAATGTGATATGATTTCTATGTATAATGATATTATATCATAACACATTTTTTAACAAGACTAAGCAGTCTACGGCCGTGTTATGAGCTCTGGAGGGTGTACTTGAGCTAGCTAAATGCTAGCAGGCTTATTTATAGCAGCAATAATGTTAATTATGCTTACCTAAAGTTTAGCATTTTTTTTTAATCTACACCAAGTATAGCTGAGGAAAATCATTTAAATTTTGCTGGTGTTTGTCGATTAATATTGAACAAATTATAATTTTGATGGTGCAAGATGAGAAGTTAAGGCATCACCAGTCACAGTTTCTTCTGAGGAGAACATGAATGTGTTAATTAAATCAGTAGCAGACTCAATTGCAAACACCAACCGGAGAATTGGAAGTGTGATGAAGTTGTTGTAAAATGTTGTTAATAATCAAATAGCTTATATATTAATAGTTATCCTGACCATTAATGAGCATCCATCTTTTGGCAGAACTTGTTAACATGTTTATATATGAGTGGACAGGTGGGCCCATTCTCACTGTGACACTTCATTTTACGTCTGTGACAGGTGGACTATACTGCTTTATTATTTAAATACTGATGTTGATAATAAAGTAATATTTTTCACCGGGTGTCCATAAACAGTGTAAAAGTGCATGGGGAGAAGTACTTGTGGTCCATCTTCTGAACTTTGTAGTTTTACCATAGATCACGTCAATAACATCCGCCATTGCTTAATGAGCAATAGTCCCTAGTCTAAGCGCAGTCATCTTCTCCTAAGTCCTCCTCCTTCACGTCTTTCCTTGACCTCGTGACGTTTGCCATCGAGGTCAAGGAAAAATGTTTAGGAAAGGACTTAGGAGGTCATTTTTTTTGACTATTCGACTGCACCTACGGACCAGACACACAAGGGAGGAAAACAAAGAATAACACAAGGAAGGAAGGAGCATGATCCATGATTCTACTGAATAGTTGTTGAGCTATATCGGTCTGAACCAAATTAATGATCATCATGTCAATCATGCATGCCTAGATATGCTGCTAGCGTAGCTAAAAATGTTCTCTGGACTTTTTTTTTACCAAACTGAATCCACTCCTAATGAAACTAAACTGAACTAAACCAGGAAAAAAAATAGGTACTGATATAACAGGAACCACTGTTTGGAGACTGTTCCTTTGTGTTCTCAAGAGCCCCTCAATTGGCTTAAAGGTCAGGTTGCATACAAATCACACCACCGCTCTGTTTGTCCTTTTTAGTAATTTAACAGACCTCGTAGAGACACAGGGTTGAGAGGCTGCCTCAACAGCGTCCGTTATTCTTCGCCTACTCCATCTGGCCCATTACACATGACGAGAGTTATAGCTGTCTTGAAGAGAGTTAATAAATCAACCAGGGATCAGGTTTGTTTTGCCTCTTTGTTTTTCATTCCAGTCACAATAAATAATACTCATAATGCCAGTAAGATTGCTTGTGACAACTTAGTTTGCGTGTGCCCATGTCATTGGCCAGGAATACAGTGCTCTGTAGCTCTCAAGAGGGCACCAAGTAAATAGAGAAAGTGATGGAAAACAATGCACCAACATGCTTTCACAATCATACATTTGTAGTAGAAATGCTACGTCGCTCATTATGACTCTGCCAAAGAAACAGTGAAGGTGATTTCTAGTAATAACTTCAGTTTATACTCTTTCTAGCTCTTAATTCCTCTCTGGGTTGGACTCTAACAGTAGCTCTGTTATTTCCCCCCACTCAGTTACGCCTGCAATAGTTAGCCAAATGACATCCTTGTCATGATGTTAGGGTGATAATGTCAAGTAGGTGTGAGGGCTGTGTGTGTGTGTCACTCACTTAATGGCAGCAGCCAAGCCTGCCATTTATTCTCTGCTTCCCTGCCAGCCAGATGGGATACTTCGCCGTATTGGTTGACGCGACATACAGTGACATCCTGCACGGTGCTGCAGGTATTGTGGCCACTCCCGAACTCACTGCAGCAGCTTGTGTGAGTGTCAAGCTTGTATCTGCACAACAGTTACTATTAATATGCTTGTGAGTAAGAATTAAGACGAGCTATTACAGTATAGAGCAAGGCTAAAATGTCCTCAGGTGCTGTGTAATTGAGTTAATGTGGAAGGAAAATTGCAGGCTGCTCCCAGCAGAAGTGAAGGCAACAAGGACTGGTAGTTAGTGGAAAACTATATTTCCCATGAGCTCTTGACTGTAAACCTGCTGCGACTGAGCAGCTGCATGGCATCGTCAATATGTCTCAGTCTGCTGGGTACTACCCAGCTGTAAATTGTTGACAGATATACAAGCAAACACATCAACGGGCAGTCAGGCAATAGACAGCAGGCTGGAGGCCCGTCCAAGATGACCCTGCACTCGTGGCAAGAGCTAAAAACTTCTTACTCAAGAACAGCCACACATTAAATCTGATAATTAATTATTAAATGTGTTTTCTGGAAGAAACACATTTGAATCAGAGGAAGCGGATGCATTAAAACCTAAAGTAGATGTTATAGGATATATTTCATTACTTTAATTTGTCCTTCCATTGACATTGGCTGATGCTAATGAGAGTTATTTTCTGTGGTGTCTGTCCAGCTGGAGTCTAAAAGCAGAGGGGTATTTAAATCTCCTCCTGCTGACACCGAGCCAATGTAGTGTCGTCCCTGGGGCCTCTGCTCAGTCCCCAGCACCGAAGAGGACATGATCACTTCGACTATAGCAGAGCTTTACCGTTAACGGCTGACGAGAAAGGTCACCTGGGGAGAAAGGTGGTCGCTGGAGAGATGGGATTCTCTGTTTCACCTGATGAGAGCAGCAGCCACTGAGCAAATATAACACACCCTGTTGCAGAGTTGTTTTTTCCCCCCCGCTGCAGCCCTATGACAGTGTAAATTACAGTTGGGCAGCCTGTTGCACAAACAAAGACAACACCAGAACAGTTTTTTCTTCAAAAGTAACCTCTCGCTGTCCCTCACTTAGCCGCCGTACACTTGTACATCCTCCACCCACCAGCACTGCTGACTAGAGATGTCAAACTCGTAACATTTTACTTTCTGAGTCACTCACTAAACAGATCCAAATCTTACGAGTCCTTTGAGTCATTTGAGTCAGTATGTCCATAAGTATATAAATTCTCCTAGTGAAACACAAGCCCCACTGTCTTGGGCTACAAATTGGCTAAATAAATCCTAATTTGAGAGCTATTCTACGAGGAGGGTAGTATGTTTGTGCATTTGAAATTTTGATGCAGGAACTAAAACTTTAAGGTTTCACACTGTGTGTGGAGGAAATGATCCACTTGACTCAGCGGATCTGAGTCACCTGGATCTGCTGGATCAGCGAGCAATCCACGGGTCCCTTGAGTCCTTGGTGTTTCCGGCTCTGTATGGGTTTACTTGTGCAGGAAGGATCTGAGGATCTGAATCTGATTTCGAGTCTGCGGGAAGTTGTGATGATCCACTGTGTCAGCTCATCTAAGTTCCGACTGCCGAAGCTATTGCTAACAGTGGCAACTACTGCTGATTGTCTACGATAACAGCGGTATTTCTGGCAGCTACTTAGGCAGATGGACTGGGGTATATTGTAATGAGATTGTACAGGTTAAAAGGAGAGTAGTGAATGACGCAATTTATCGTTTTAATTTGTATATGTGGCACGGTGCTAGGCGGGTGCAGGATGGTGAGGATCCGGGTTAATGGAGACTACAGACTCGTTAATCCCGGGTCAGTTAGAGGATCCGAGTGAATGATGAATCGCGATTCATACTCCTGACACTAGTTGTGAGAGGGTTGTGGTCACAGAGTGATCAGTCATCACACCAGCCGAGGGTACAAGTTTGTAAGTGTGAGGATTCGACCCCAGGGAAAGTGAGTGCCACTTGCGGAAAAGACATAGACATACATAGGCAGACAAGACACGCACGGATGGCGTCAGGTCACGTGAGGTCTGTCTTTTAGTGGCTTTTTTATGGAGTCTAAAGGGAGACGACTTTGGCTGGGTTGCGGCCGAGTCAATACTCTAACCTCTAGCTAGAGGCTAGGGTTCGCTGTGTTCTGGGTTTTTACTGCCTGGTCTGTCCAGACAGGTAATAAAGTGCTTTTTACAAGCAGTCTTTAATTGAATGAAGAAGAAGAGGAAAGGTAGAGGCCTCCAGGTAGTCATGAATCTAAATTAATTCATTTATGACAAATGGAGTCTGTCTGGCTTTGTCACATGAACTTTGCTCGACAGATCAGTTTGTTTTGGCTGCGAATAATCCTGTGAACGTCTTAAGCGAGGCTCATTGTGTAGTTGTGTGGCGTTTGATGAGATTTCATATAAACCATAACGGAGATGCTGGGGACTAGGCTGCCTCGCTGTCATTCAGCTGTCATTCAATTAAAGTTGCACTTGTCCTGCCAATACTTTAATTACACCCTCAATAATTGTTTTCCCATTTTTGAAGGAGTGAGAATATTTAGGCTAATATTTTTATATGCAGAGGAGGACCGGAAATTGGACATAGATACACACAATGCACACACACACACAAACATACCATGAATGCATGCAACAACTCTGCCCTGTATCTTTAGGCAAATACAATTGACTCTGACTTAGATTAGATTTTATAATTCCACCCACATAATACATCTGGAGCATCCGAGACCTCTTTGTCTTGGTTGATGTCACCAGCAGTGAGCTGATGATGTGGGCAGATGGGGACTGTAGGCCTGTATGCATATGCACAAGCTTCACAAATTGCTCTTCAATAGCATTACAGTTGAGTCTCTCTTCCCTCACTCCCACTCTGCTTTTTTCCTGCACCGTTCTCTCTCTCTTTGCACACTTTCTTGGTTTCTTCACATCTCTAAAGCGCATGTGTTCCCACTCATGCCACTGTGCTTAAACTGTGTCAAGTGGAAGAATATGTGTGCATTAGTGTATGTTCTTGCAGTTTTTGCAAGTTTTTTTTTTTTTTTTAAGAGAGACGGTAACTAAAATACAGCTTTCATTGCAGATGTTAAGGGTGATCCACATACATTAGAGCACAGACGCAAAGAAGGCGATAGAAAGTCACATCTAGGGAATGTAGTCAAGTCAGAGGAGCCAGCCAAGGCATTTGGCACAGCACAAGAGTATTACCATTTTGGGCCGCATAGCCATCCATTCCATCCATTAGCTATAACTACTTATTATTGTCTGTGGGGGGGGGGGCTGGAGCCAATCCCAGCTGATGTTGGGTGAGAGGTGGGTATGCCCAAAACAGGTTGCCAATGAAAGATGGAAAGCCTTACTAATTGGCCACTCACTAAAAAAGTTGGGGGTAGGCAGGGTGCCTCATTTTTCAGAACAGCAATGGCCTTTTGTATTTGGAAAAACGGGCTATCTGACAAATGTGCTTTTGGTCCAATGGGACCAATGAGATTTTTCATACTATTGAGGTTTTGGAGTAATGGGCCATCAGAAACCCGATCACCACCATGGAGAGGGGTTTAAAACAGAAAAAGAAAAAGCAAGATACAAAAGTGTAACACCGAAAGTCCACCAGGGACGTCTCTGTCACGTTGCGGCTGCAATGCTTTTTTGGTCCATCCTCCACACGACGGATGTGATGCGGTGCGGTCCATGTGTGCAGTATCAGAACAAAGCTGTTTATTTAATTGACTTCTGCATGGATCATCAACTGGTGAGCGTCCTGACTTTTTTGCCAGGCACATGTAGTTTTAGCCTCAGTTATTAGCATGATATCATCCAGTCAGACCCTTTTTCTTAATTTAAAACACGGCATTTAGAAATACAAGCTGTCAGACGCAGGGTTTCCAACCAGCTTGTAGAGTTAATGTTAGCTAAATAAAAAAAAACAGACTGATGTAAACTTTAATATCAAATGGCAAAATCAATATTTGGGGCTACAAATGAGAAGCTGCTGTGTACCTCTGTCTAAAATCAGCCACCAAAGATATCTGGACAACTAAGGCCATTGCTTTGTGAATCGTCAATGAGAATAATAATGAACCCTGAGACAGAGAAGAAGTGTAGTAAAAAGATTCGGTAAGTTGCTGTTTTATTGCAAACCCTAACCTCGCTTACAACAAATAAACTAGGCCATATAAAGGGAGCTTAATTCCCCTGAACCTGGAATAATGTTAGTCATGGTTGACTTAGTTTACAGCTCTCATGCTCATTACTGAGACGGACACTAGTCTACCTCCAGAGTATCAACAGCCACCATGTGGACTTAAGTCAATAAAGTCAAGGGCATCAGTGGGACTGGCGAGTAATAGGTTATTTGTAACTATGTGATGAAGCCGCGACATCGTAGTAAAGCTCGAGGGTCACTAAACAGGAGAAGCACATTCAGCTTGACGAGGTTTCTGGTATATATAAGAGTCATTTGTTGTGGTGGGATGCTGATGAAAGTGGGAAGAGTACTTAGAAAACAGGAGAAAGGTGAAGTCTGAATGCCAAGGGTTACAACCTTATGAGAAGATGAATCAATGATCATATGAATGTTTTATATAGATAAGTAATATAATATATATAATTATCTGGTAAACTGCAACCAACATGTGCATCCATGAAATAATATCCAAGCAGCCAGCCTCTTTAAAGTAGTGTTTTGAAATCATCTGGTGATATATGACCGTAATTCATTATTAATATGTGTTTGATGCGAGGCAGAGGCACTTACAAATTGGAAAACAACTCAGGCTGTTAGGAGGCAGGGCAAGAGTGTCCTTGGTAAATGTGTTGAGTCCTTCCTGTGGCTTACATATGAAAGTCATCCATTTCAATCGGACCAGTTAATTCAGTCTTTCTGAGGCAGAGCTGGGGGAGAGAATTACGGCAAAGGCACTGATAGATTATGTGATAGATCAAGACGATGCATACTATATAAAGCCCCGATCAAAGACACATATGTACCCATCTATAGCACTCAAGTCAGTCTGAATTAAAAGTAGATAATGTTCATTTACCTCCCACTGAGCTCATGACATTATATAATATATATAATATGTTAATATCACATTTTCCAACAGGCTGCATTTTATTTTTAATAACTGCACCAGGCTCGAAGAAAGAGATAATCTGAATCACTGTAGATAACTAAACTGGTGTTGTAAAGAAATATAGGAGTCATAGTAATTCAGGCAGAGCTGATTTATTCGCCTCTTTAAATATGCATTATTTTTTTCATTGCAGTACGTCATTTTGAGACTTATTATACAGCCTTTTTTACTACATAGAAGTTAAGCTATTGGGTCAGTTCACTGAGTATCTTACTGTGAGCAGGCTGCTGGTTGTTTTTCACAGACACTCATGAGTATTTACAATTAGCATGCACAAGATAAGGAAACAGTGAGTGTTTCTAAAATGTTGGCCAAGGATTTTATGAGGGTATTGTAATCATTTGACACTTAAAGGTACAGTGTGTAGGATTTAGTTGCATCGAGTGGTGTAATCGCTGCATTGCAGTCTCCTCACATCACCCTCGCCTACCTAGTGTAAAGGAGAAACAACATTTGAAAGGCGCCTGTCTAGAGTCAGTATTTAGTTTGTCTGTTCTGGGCTACTGTAGAAACACAGTGTTTAAACATGGCAGCCTCCATGGAAGAGGACCCGCTCTCACTGTAGATATAAAGGGAACATTTTTAAGTAACAAAAACAAAAAGATTTTTATTTTCAGGTGATTATACGTGCATGAAAACACAGTTATGAATATTATATCCTATGTCTGCCTTAACTCATCATGGCGCTGTATTGGTCTGTCCTCTACACAACTTTGTTTAGCCCGCTAGACTTTGTTTACTTGCTCAGATTTGGTAATTTTCCTTGGTTTATGTGCTTCCAAACATGCTTCTACATGAGCAAATATGCTACGTAGTTAATTTGTTTGGCTTTTGTCTGTTTTTACGTCTGGCAGTTTGCACAGGATGTTTTATTTTGAAAATCGACCGGATTCTCTATGCTGCCAGCGCGAGTTGCTCTGTGTAAAGTGACGTGGGCTGCTCACGGCATCTGTCAAAAATAGAACAGTCTTGTATTTCCCCGCGGAGCCGAGCGGAGGTCCGCTTCTGAAACGGACCGCAGTGGTAGTGTTTGAAACATTGACTAGAACGGGCCATGTTGCTGTGGCGATGGCGGTGCACACGCAACTGGAATTTGGGGGTCATTCTGAAAATATAGGCCCCCAATCTTACTGACTGGACCTTTAAATAATTACAGAAACATTGTCTGTGCTGGAGAAAAATGCAGTGTTTTCCAAAGTCGCATGAGGATATTTACTGTTTTATTTAGGTTATGTTTCATATAGTGTCAGGTTCAGAAGATTTTGTTCCCTTGTATTAAATGAAAACATTATCACAGCTTCAGTTCATTTACACCCCACGTGTCCAGAATTTGTTGGGTTTTCTGGACGGTTCAGCCATTCAAGTGTCGGAGGTGCTAATAAGATGACTGTGCCATTATAGGTGACACCAGGCATGTGTCACATGACGTCTTGCTTGGTCCAACTCCAGCCACAGCTTGTCACTGGGCTGAGATGGATCTTGTCCCTCATCTGAGAGCAGACAGGACGTGGGTGGCAGTCCTCTTACTCTCACTGTGAAACAGCCTCTGTGACAGCACAGCAGTGCTACAGCTGAGCCACGGGGAGCATATAGGGACAGAGAGCAGGCAAAGCACTCTGTAGCCTACAGGGGATGCAAGAGATACTCACTCTCACAACAGGTGCTCTCCCTCTCCACCTGTCAAAATTTTACTGGTTGCTCTACACGTCTCTCTGAGTGTCCACCGTGGATTCAGATTACCAGGTTGTTAAAGGACCATACCAGAATTTAACTGCAAATTATATAAACTCAAAGCACCATTACTTTTACACCTCGCTGTCCACTTGCTCGAGTTCGGTGATCCATCACAGTCAATATTAAGTTGTTGTTTCTCGACTTTATGGTTGCATGGTAATACAGCATAAAGTGGTGGCCAAGCTAAAGTCTGTTGTCAGGAAATGAAACCCGGGAAACTTGAATGTTTTTTTCAGGGATCATGTAAATTTGTAGCTTCTTGCATTTGACTAGCAAGGACACCAACATCAACAAGATACATTTAAATGATTTATTAACAAAACAAAAGGTTGTGAGTGAAGGAAGTGTTGAGGGGAAGGTTAGGTGGGGAATCCACTATAACACCCAGCCACCACCCAACCCTATGGAGGGTGCTATAGGAGAAAGAAATGGGGTGAGCGGGAAAGGTGCGAAGTGCGAGAGAGAAAGAGGATTAGAGACAGTGCTGGCATACTCTGAGAAATACATACTCTCAGTGAAAAGACCATGTGACAACCTCTGGTGCTGGGAGATGAAGCCAATGCGGAAGTGCTAAAAACTGTAATTCCTTGAGACAGGCTGCAGAAGTGAGTCAGTCTCCATAAGCGCCCGTAGAAGTCCAACAGTATTTTAGAAGAGAAGCATGGTGCTGCAACTGTGTTGGTGTTACAACAGTTTAGCAGATAATTGACATTTTCAAAGAGCTGCCATGTTTTTTTTTTTCCGGGATACCAATGCCCACCCACCAAGTGGTACATCCATTCAAATAGCTGTAGGAAGGTTTCACAATGATGTCTGCATGAAGTAGAGAACTATCAATCATCTGTCGTACATCCTACTCGAAATGACGTTCAGTCTCAAGGAGAAGCCTGTTGAGTCTTGCCAGACTGGCTGCCTTAAAACCCATTAAACATTAAACACAACACTAAAACACACTAAAACATGCCAAAAAAACCCCCAACGGGTCGCCCTTTGAGCATGTCACAGCACTGCTAACAACCACCTCTGAGCTCGCTGTGCGAAATGTCACCTCATCAGTTTATTTGACAATGACATTATTTACCTGGAACCATAGTAATTATTCATTTTATCCACATCTCCACTCTTGAATCAATTTTACGCTCTTCCCACACAAATCATTTTGTGTGACTGAGCACAGGAGAAATATTTAGTTTGAACACATTAAAATGCATGCTGTCTATTTACTACCACCCAGTCTTTTGTCTTGAGAAAGAACTGTAAAACAAAAGCAATAAAATGCAGCGTAAAGTTGAGCCAGAAGGTAGGTGGAACCCATTTGAAATACTCAGTATCACATTATAACTCCAAGTAATATTTTGCCGTTGCACACAGTTTGAGCCTGAGACAGGCTGTGAAGACATCTAAGTGACATCTGAGGATTACCCCAACAGCAGATCAGTGGCTACAAAGAGGGCAGAACCCGAGCTTCAACACAAGAAGGGGCCACTTTGAAGTGACGATTAGGCTAGGAGCTTTGCACCCAGAGCTTCTGAGCTGCTGCCCTCTCCACCTCGGTCAGAGCATAAAGATGCGCCGTGGCAGCTTTGCTGACTGGACACTGCTCCAGTTACGCCTGTCCAATTAGCAATTTCTTCTACCCCTGAGGACTGGTCCCTTTCTGCTTGGCTTAGCTCACTGCATGTGGGCCAGATCACCTACACGTACAGTACCAATCTGTGCAACCACAGTAATGCCTGGTGTACTCATACTACAAGACTTTCTGCAAGTTCTGCCTCCGCCTTACCCTTAAACATCCAGATTTAACCTCCTGCACATCTTGGTCTTTGTTGTCCTTTTTGGTGATAGGGTTTACTGCAAGCTTATTCACACCATCATAGTCGCTACTCAGCCCGGCGCGTAGTGCCATTTATTTTCTCTTTTATGTGCATATAAAAGAGATGGCCACCGAAATCTAAAACAAACAAGCGACTTTCAAGTTCAAGAGTGCTCTGACTTCTAAAGGCATCTGATCAAAGGGTTCAATGGCTTGTTCGGCTCACTTGTCAGTTTTACCAACTGGTGCCATTTTAGATGTGATTCATCGCCCTCCATTTGGAGGTATTTATTCATTTCTTACCTAGTTAAATATAGTCAAGATTCCTACATGTGCAGTGAAATTGTCTCCGCATTCCAGTTTCAGCATGCAAACGCTGTTTTATCTTTCGCCTTCTAAATGTGTCACCTGCTGGAGTATTTCATGCCAGAAGTTTTGTTCAAGGGAAAGATAAATTGAATTTCCTTAGAGCTGTGATAGCTGTATGTAGCGCAGGCTTCTCTTACTCTAATGATGCCTCTTTTCTCCTCAGCTATAGCGCTGAAGCTTTGCATATCTCCCTAATACTTCAACACTGTATGTTTCCTTTTATTCCTCTGCACTGCCTGCACACAGTCCTCCTCTGTAGCTTCTAGAAAGGGAAGTTTTATTTCATGAACTGGGAGTCAGAATCCAGTTGTACATTACTGAGAGCACTAACAGGGGGCCTCTTTGGATGCTGCATTTTATTTGGAGGCTCCCTTAGCTCTCATGACTGACACAGATCATAAAGCACACTATCCACCACCTCGACCTTCACAAAGAGCACAGGACGTAGGGCTCTACATCAGCTGCTGGCTTTCACGGATGCACCTGACTCTCCAAGCCCTTCAACAATCAGAACATCCATCACTGAGCCACTTAGCACTAAAGCTACCGTAGATGCTCCCTTAGCTGGAGACCGGTTCAGTTTTCCTTATTTAAAATCCATTGCTTCCCTTGCTGATATCGTGGTATCTAATGGACTCAACTTTATTGACCTCTCCACGAAAATACAGTAGCAGAGGATATAGCCTGTGTCTATTTCTGAACATCTGTGAATAGAGATATTCATCATTCAGGGGCTGGCTGTGTTTTACTGACCCTCTAATGCTCGAAAGGGCATGTGTGTGTGCCTTTTAACCATTAGCAGTCTCTTTGACTGTAGATAAATAACGCGGGGGGGGACACTTGTAACGACTATTACGCAGATTATATCTATACCTTCACGATCAGAACAAGATCAGTCAAGTCAAATCGAGTCTTTACCAGTCTGGGGCAGTTGCCGTTGCCAGGAGATAAACTCATGAAGCGTGCGATGTTGAAGATAGTTAGGATCCATATCTCTTAGGTTGTTACAGACAGGTGTAGGGGCAGACTTCCGTCAGCTACAGAGAGTAGAGCAGTCACTGTTTCTGAGGCTCGGAGTGTGGTAGCTCTGGCTGCCCCCATCTTGGCAATCCTGCCTCTGCCACCTCCTGGCTAATCTAAAAAACAGGCGAAAATGTGGAAGCCACACAGGGGCCACACTTTTAATTATGCATAACTTTAAGCCTTAATATAATTTGAACAGGTGAGTTGTATAAAAATTCAGACTCCGTACAGATGTCACGAACAGGGAATTAGCAATAGAGACCAAAACTGTTTTTCATACCAGGCTGTAAACATGTTTATTTCTGCTGTGAAGTTAGACATTTTAACATGGGGGCTTATGGAGATTGACTCGTTCTGTAGCCAGCCTCAAGTGGACGTTTGAGGAACTGCAGTTTTGAGCACTTCAACACTGGCTTCGCTTCACAGCCACGGAGGTTACAGCTTGAATTAAACAAGAATGTAGGTGTCAGACTTTTACGAAAAAGAGCAAACAACAAAAGATTTGCTTTTAGGAAAACTCCGCAGGGCACCTTTAAGTGTCATAAAATTACTGGCTGGTGTTAAAAGAACATGAATGTATTTCTAAATGTGCTGTCAATAACTCATGAGATAAAATAGTTAGCAATATGACACAATTAATATAGCATCTTCCGCTAACTAGTGTCATAAATGTTGTTTATCGTCACAGACCAGATAATCAATGATGTTGCTCCAGTACAGTTTCATTGATTTGTCTGTTCTCTGCTGATCATGTTTAATTCAGGGAACTCCAGTTACAGTAAAATAAGCTTCTTGGCTGTAATTTCTGTGGTTGCTATGGTCACTCGGCAAGCCTTGGCCGTCTAGTTGAGAAAGTTGAACCCTCATACAGCATGTGCATGAGAGCGGCAGCTGTCCTCTGTCGCTGTGTTTACATAGAAAAACAATGAAGACGACAGTGGCAACACCTCGCAGTCTGAGAGCGTCTTTAGGGGGACAACATGAGCCAGAAGCAGTTTTATATGATGACTGTAAATATTTTATGAATAAATTAGCCAGGCTACAAAGTTAACTCACCTCCAACTCTCCCTGCAGAGAACTCTCTGTTCCCTATGTCTGTCCAAACTCCATTTTGGTCATTTCCATATAAATTTCAGCCCAAATGCACAAAGTAAATGCTTCTTTTTGGTACAGTCACACTTGAATATGTCTTCTTGTGGAATTTTAAAGGTTGTTTAGTCGTAAAAGTCAAGTCATCACACACCTATCATCAGGTGTGCTTCCCATACGGTCTTAGCTGTTCAGTATGTGTTCTGTCTGCAAGTGGCCTCAGGTGTCAAGCTGACTTCAAAACAGCAGTCGAGGCTGAGAGAAGACTGAGGAATACAACGGTGATCCCATTCTTATTTTCCATAAGAAACAAGTTTACCCGCCGCTGTTCCTCCTCTTTGAGCTCGTCTGTTCCCAGAGGACATGACGAGGTGGAGAATAAAGCAAAGATATGATGGAGGAGTGAGATGAAAAGGCCAGTTGTGACAAGCAAAGGAAGGCAACGAGACAGCAATTGGGGAGAGAAGACAAAACCCAGTTATTGAAAGGAAAAGCGTTGGGTGTTTGTCAGTGTTTATCACTCAGCTGTGTGAAAATGCACCCTGACACCCCGTTTATCGCTGTATATTTAGAAATCAGAATTGTTGGAGGAAAATCACGAATTTGAATACATTAGCATCTTCCCCACTGTGCAAATATCAACGCTCAATGAGACTTCATATTCTTGTCCTCTTATGTGAAGAGCGTTGAATTGTTTAAATCCGGCGAAGAAGTGCATGAGAATTTTATATTCACTTATTGCCGGTATCATAACCAGCTTGTAAACAAACGCAGGTGCGCAGGTGCAAGTGTGACACACACACACACATACTGAGACACATGCGAACAGCAATAGATGATGTTTTTTTATGACTGTCTTCCAGAGCCACCTCTCTCACTGGGCATCTACTGATACCCATTAATCATGAGCTCTCTTGTATTGTCAGCCCAGCCTCTCCTCCTCTCGCCCCCACCACCACACCACCACCACACACCCTCCTCTACTTTCAGCCTGTCAGTTAACAAGCTGTGACACCATGACAGTGATGTGTGTGCAACTGAGTGATGCCTGGCTGCAGCCTTTATTTGAAAGGTATTGAAATGCTCCGGCATGAAGGGGGTAGTGATGAGATTGTATTTCTCAGCTCCTTATGACAGAATGTAAAAATGGCAGCTCTGCCTGGCTATTCAATTAGACATGGAGGGGAGAAGGCCCAGCTTTGTTTTTGGGTTGTTCCCATTTGGCATCATGATTTATTGTGGCATGCAATCGGCTCGGTAGAAGGAGAATCCCATGTTTTTATTTTATTTTACACACGATAAGGAAAATTTCTATGTATGCATCACTCATTTTACTGCCTTCCTATATGTGTGTGTTTGTGCGTGCAGGCTCAGTGTCCCTCAGTGTGTTCCTGGTCTCCCTCGCAGTGACAGTGTGTGCTGTTTGGCTGGTGGCTCTTTGTGGCGTCTGTGGATGGTGTCAACGCAAGCTGGTGAGTTTACACACATACACACACACTCACACACTCACAAGCTTCACTAACAGCTATACTGTAGCGACCAGTTGCCATCTTAATATGCTTTAGTAATCAGAGAGCTTTAATAAACATTGTCTGCTGTGAGTTTACATGAAAAAAAAAAAGAAACTTTAGTGCATTGGAGAAAGAACGATGTGTGCAAATGTTATGAAAATCTGTGCAAATATTATGTGCATATTATGTGTTATTACTGATGACCAGCGAAGCGAGTATTTAGATGTTTTACTTATGTAAAAGTATCAAACTGTGTAAAAGTACTCTAGTAAAACTGCAAGTAAAAATGAAATTTATGGCACATATATCATCCGTCCATTTTCTGTAACCTAAGGTCATGGTGGGGCTGGAGCCTATCCCAGCTGACATTGGGCGAGAGGCGAGGGACACCCTGGACAAGTTGCCAGTTAATCACAGGGCTGACAATCATTTACACTCACACCTAAAGACAATTTAGAGTCACCTATAAGGTTAAGACTGTGGGAGGAAGCCGGATTACCCGGGGAAAACACGCAAACTCCAGTCGAGTTTCGAAGCAGGAACCTTCTTGCTGTGTGGTTACAGTGCTGCCCCATATATATCATATATGATTACGATGTTATTACTTAATCCTTATGTAGTTTTACTGTTGTAGCTGATCACAGTGCGGCTCGTCTTAGCTGCTTTATTTACAGTACAAGGCCTCCTTCAAAGGGGTACAAGATTAATGGGTACTCATGGGATGATTAATGAGAGAGGAAAGAAGAAAAAGAAAAGTTCTTCACCCGTTTGGACTTTGAACTGAACTCTTTGCTTTTTACGAAAAATTGGATAATTTGACCTCCTTTTTTGGGCCTCAAACTGTTACTTCAGTAAAACCTCAGAAGTTTAGAGGAGAAATGAGTCTTTGGTGACTAACAGCTCAAGTTAGAAACACGTCAAAGGGCCCCAACTGAGAGGGCACAAAAAGTACAAGTACAACTATGTTTTAAATGTAAAAGGATAATCTGAAGGTAACTGATAACTATATGTTAAATAAACAAATTGCAGTAAAGTTCCTCTGAACTGTAGTGGAACACAACTGTATTTAAGTACGTTTTTTGAGTACTTTCCACCGTAGAGAAGCAATAGCCGCAGTTACATCAATGTCCACATGACCACAGCAGCTCACACTCAAACTAATGAATCTCTCAGACGTGTACAGCTCTAACACGAATAAACTGTGCTGATACAGCATCAGTACCAGTCCACTCAGAAACAGAACACAGATCAAGCAGACTGACCTCTAATAGAGGGCATGTCATTGTGATTATGTGGTATGAAATGTGATTGATTAAAGGGAGGCAACCACTCATTAGGAAGACAGAGCTGTACGGCTAAGTGCCACCTCACTTGACTGATTTCTTTTAGATTTGCATGCCTTTAAAGTTAATTGATTTCTGATTCATCCTGTGCTTGTACAACCCAAGAACACAGGTCACCTATTTCAACTTTAACGTTGGCTCAAACTCTCTTTTTCAGCCTACCGTCGCACTGCTTTGAAACTTATTGGTCCACAGATGGCAGGATTTGGCATTGCAACAAGCTCTGCACACCACATGCCTCTCTACATTATGTCATTTGCATTGCTCGAATCCCCAGAAGGTGACTGTACCGAGATTACTGTTCGAAGTTATAATGTATATGAACCAGGGGGGAAATGGTCTGTGCTGAAATGGGACGGTGGTACACAGTCTTTTTATTGTTTGCTTCGCTGGAACATAGTGTTATATTTGATATTCCACTTTAAAGTAAATGGAGCAGTGAATGACTCCTAGTTCCCTGCTGTGGATGGTGGTAGCTCTGCTTCCAGCACCTAGGAAAGTGCCTGAGGTCCCCTCTGGAGCACTGCTGTAAATGGATCTTATTTCCATCCTGTGACAGTGCAGCGCAGCGGAGCAGGGGCGAGATAGGATGATGATCTGTTGGCCTTATGACCCTGTGAAGGCCGCTATCAACCACATCCTCACACACAAGATGATGTGCCTCTGTCTCAGTGGAGATGCAGTTTGTGCATGTCTTGTATTTCTTTCCTGTCAGTGCTTCCAGTGACCGTGCTTACTTCAGAGTGTGCATCTGTGATGGTAGGGGGTAACACAGAGTAGCATTAAGATGTTAATTAAGGCTTTTGCAATCTTCGGACTACTTACTTTGGAAAAAATGTCCACCGCCCACTGGTGTGAAACCACATTAAACACAGCTGCTTAATGTACAAAATAATAAAGCATGACTGAGATAAATGACAGTCATTTCCACGATGATAAATGTGTTATTGACGACGTACGGCACGTTGACAAAGCATAAATACTGCTAATCTTGTTAAAAATCATTTTGTCCGAATAACATCATCATCCTTAAGGTGTGTCATTTTCTATATGTGACTAACAACCATGAAGGCGCAGCAGCTCTTCAATCTGTTTGTCTAAAAAAAAGTAGCGCTGACTGTTTCCACTCCCTCACTTCCCTTGATCTCTTTATCTCTTATTTTCCACAGTAGCCCTATATTCCCTGTGCACATGATTAGAATATGTATACAGTATAATTTGCATAAATAGAATTACTCTGAGCTGAGATAGCTTATTATAGATGCATACAGTATCTAGTATGTTGTATATATTTATGCAGGTTGTGCACAAAAAAGTGCTCTTATCTTTCATAAAATAAAGATTCATTTCGTTTTTGATGATTCCGAGTGTACTCTTTGACGGCGTCAGCTTTCATGAGAACAAATGTTTGCCTCAAGCTTCACGTGTCAGTTGCGAGTAGGCCCATGCCAGTTTTGGTTATGAATCATAGGTTAATAGACAAGACATTTTGGGGTTTGAGTGTTGCTTTCTGTGTTTTTACTTTGGCAACCAGTGCGACGGATTTTATTTTAAAAGTCCTCATGTGCAGTCACCCTGAAGCCTGCCTCCTGCTTGTCTTTCTGTTATCTAAGCCCCCTGGAAGTACTGCACATTGAATGCTATCGTCTCCTTCTGCTGCCTGCTAGGTCTGTTTGCTTATTGCTGTTTATAGATGCATCAGCATGACATTTTTAGAATATGTGCTAAGCCAATGTCATTTTTATAAGCGACCTCACATTTTTTAGTCATTATTTTGTTTGTTTTCATGATTTTTTTTTTTTAAGAGAGACGAAAAAAATGAAACAAAAATTCGGATAATAATATGATGAGTCACATGGTTATTAAGCTGCTGAGTTGTGGGGCTGATGATTGTCAGCAGGGGCTTGTGTTGTAGGTGTTGGGTGGGATTTTCAGATATCAGAGGTGGTGCAGCTAACATCTGTTTGAGCAGCAGTGGCTGTTTGGCATTCAGAAACCCTCTGCTCGCTCCTGTGAGCCCTGTGCTGTTTGATCCGTGACATAGTTGTGAGCGGAGTTGAGATTGGACCTGACCAGATTCACAGCAGGATTCAATCCCTGTTGGGCTTGTATCAACAACCTTCAGTATTTTGGTTGCATTAACAGGGAGTTAGGAGTTCACAGTTGTTAGGAGGATGATAGTAATTTCGTCAATCAGAGGAGAGAGAAGATCTGAAAATCAATAATTACAGAACGAATGGGGATATTATTACAGCACATTACGTGTATGTGAAAACTTGACCTGTCAGTGTCATGTAAGTGACGGATAGTGTTGGCTGCGTTCCTGGTGATATTTAAATTTTATGCCTCTCGGTGTCAAGCGAATGCTCCAGAAGAACACAGGTATTAAAAAAATGTTTTGACAGATGAACGAATTATCATTTGATGATTTTGCAGCGGACGACCATTTTAATAGTGCACTCCTCTCTAATTATGGTGCGATGTGGGTAATATTGAGCGAGCATGTAGACTCTTGCTGCCTGCTAATTCACAGCAAACAAACACAGCTGGGTGTTGGAAGGCAGTGCACTGCCAACAGAGACAGAGAGAGAGACTGGTTCTTTCACTCTGTCTCCTCTCATGTCTGTATTCTTCAAGAAAACCCGCAGCATCACCCTGGGCAGTCCAACATCAAGTGTCTTTTTTCACTCATCTACAGTTCCCTGTTTTAATCTCCGTCTATTATCATGCCTCTGTGAACACATGAATCTGTAGTGGTGATTAGGGTAATGAGCAATTAAGTATGTACAACGCATTAAAGATATTTCAGCCCTCTTATGTTAACATACTGTAATTAATGTGTAAAGCTTTCACCATAAGGTATTTGAACATTAAAGACCATTATTTCTTTTATGTTTATTTAGGTCTTCATTACACACTGGGCATAAGGTGGAAAGCCATCTTCGCCTGGCAGCTACACTGAGACACAATGAAATGACAAAGCACGTCCATGTCCTCGAGAAGGAGGCAAGAGTTTTCTGCCCATGACATAATTTGTCTGTGACTTCCAAACTCATAACGATGTGACAAACCAATGGTGAAGGTTTTATGTGCAAAAACAACTTGGTAAGGTTTAATAGATAGGTTAGGGTTAAAAATAAGAAACATTGGGGGATTGAGGGGACCTTCATTATCATGGTTACAATAATAAACAGATGTCTTCATGTGTAATGGCTTTGTTGACTTCCTCTTTGCTCCTGATATATGACTTGAGCCATTAGAAGGCTTCACCACTTTAATGTAAAGGTTGTTTTGTGGCACTGACTAAAAAAACTGATGCTGTTCTTCTTGGGATGGCAGTCACCTGAGAAAGGATTACTGTGTTACTGTTGTATGTTTTATTTTCAGAATCACGTGCTGTAATAGCATAGTAAAACATCAATAACTTAAAGCTACAATCCATATACATACAAAAATATATATAACCCCAGTATTAAAACTGAAAACACATCATTAGAACCTACTATCACTGTCGAACTGATTGACTAGTTTTAATATAAGGATTAATGTGAAATAATAAGCACTTTTCTGGTGCTGCTGAAGGTTTAACGACATCAGTAATATTTCAAAACACTAAAAACTGAGAGCTCTAATATTTAAAATAACCTTTAATAACCTGTCAGAATATTTATTTGTCCAATTGTAATAGTTCACTAATGATGTTCATCACATAAAATTTCAAAATTGCAGATAAAAAACAAACTAACCAAACTGTCTTTTGGAGCATCCTCCATATGTTTTGGCCCTGAGCACATAGGCTAGTTCCTCTGTTCGCCTCACTACACATCTGCTCATCTACTGTACTCGACTTTAATAATGCCTATAATCATTTATATTTATAATATGCTTTGTTAGGGGTTGATCATTAATAAGTGTAATTGTTTTTTGTTTTTTTAGGCTTGCTGCTATTCGGATATGGTTCATCATATCTGCTGGAGCTATTTTGAACCCATGGCTCAGAGCCAGACAGCACTGAATACTATAATTGTGTGAAACCCTTTGCCATATAATAAAAAGTCGACTGGTTTAAATGAGACTCAAGTATCTTTCAAGGATATTTAAGTAGAGGATGAGGGGAGAAATTGCTTGCTCTTCCATTGGTTTCCTTTAACCCTAATTTGGGGTATTGAGCTGATTTTCTTTGTTGTCTCTTGCCTCGTGTCCATAGAGCTGGTGAGCTTTGTTGTGTTCATCACTGGCAGCCTCCACAACTCCCTTGAAGATAGAAGTGTTTGTTGAGAATGAGCTGTAGAGGAAAGGTGTAGAGGAGATGGTTTTGAAGCTTTCTTTGTGTATGTGCATGAAAACGAGGATCGTAGGACACAGTGTCCAATGCAGAGTGTTTGAGTTCCTTGTTTTCACATTCAATCCACTCGGGACTTCCTGTCACTCACTGTTTCGTCTCTCAGTTCACTTTTCGCACCTGTCCCTCCCTCCCTCCCTCCTTCCCATTTCTTTGTCTCACATAGCGTCCTGCACTGTCCTTGTTTTGCTGTCCTGCTGGCTTACGCTTTTTTTTTTTTTTTAAATTTGATTTCTATTTTCAGCTCTCACCTCTCTTTCTCCACTGGACATCTAGCCCATTCTCTATGTCTTCACCACCTTCCTGAAAATTTTACGATAGCATTGAATGATACATGAGCTTCCTTTGATAGCTTGTTCTCGTCTGACAGAAATCCAGACTGTTTTGCCTCAGTAGAAAAATTGCCATACAAGAATATAGTATTTATTGGGGTGCGCTTACGTTCAATGATTTTCTTGTATGTGGAAGAGTCTACCTCTTGGGCATGCAGATGGTTTGGAGCTATAATGGCAGGTTGTATACATCCTTGTGTTTTCAGAATGGTTTGTCAAGCCAGTGATAACAGCTATCAAACGCCTAAAGCAGAAGAAGATCATTAGTTGTCTCTATGAAGTAGGCTGAGGACATACAACTGTCATGCTGAGATATCTATGATAGTTCATAAAGAGTCTGTTTATCTCTGAGTTGTTGTTGAAATCGCAAACACACAGCTTGCATGCAGCTATTTAACAAGCTGTTTCTGTCAGATCTATGTTTATTCATTTGTTGACCTTTCTGTTTCAGGTTGGTGCTGATTATACAATAGATGAGCAGCTTTGTTTCCTTGTGTGTGTGATGGATATCATTTTTGCTCATTGGTGCCATTGTGGGATTTATCGTTTTTGCTCAGCAGTGCTATTGTCAATTCTGGCTTTGAAACAGGTCCAACAATATCCAAAATCCACAATATTGAAGGTTGGACTGTAGTTTGAATTGATATCTGCGTTATCAGTACCATATGGAGTTTACCGCAGTCTGTTTGATGTGCAGAATATAGTCTGTGGCACGTACGCGTCTGCTATTTATAAATATTGCATCATAGATAGGTCTCTGTATATGAAACTCATACATAACCTCTGGATGATTGCCTCTTTGTAATGTTTAGTGGCTCTATGGGTTTAGGTTGATCATGAGTAGAAAATACTGGGTATATGCTCGCAGCCTTACGGTGGTCAGCAGCTCCCTTAATCTTGGTGCCACAAGATGCTGATCTAGCTGGAGAGGAAGGTATCTTTGCTTGTTGTTCATGGTGCTCATTGATTAGGTCTAGAAATCTGGATGGGTCTAAAGCTCAGACCAGAAATGACACCTTTAAGATTCAAACTGACTGATGGTGCCAACATTTAAGACACAGACCCAACCCAACCCAACCCAAGACCCAAGGCTATATGTTTGTTAGTCTTTTCTCAGAGGCAAAGTAATGTGCTTGCTTTGGCAGACAGTAAAGGTTTTATGGTGATGGTATGTGTGCCAATGATGGCACCTGACCTCCATCTAGTCATACGTGGAATAATCTTTAAATCTCTAAAATATTTTATTAAAATGAAATAACACTGGTTTAATATCATATAATACTATCATAAGACTACATTATTTCAAATGAAAATCACCTATGAGATTGCAGGAATGTAATTTCAAATGTGTTTTTCGTTTCTTGTAATATTACGTCTTAATATAAGCCTGCTACGTAGTCACGTTGATGCACGTAGTGGAGGTAAAACAAAGGTTCAACGTACCCATTGGTGGTTGGAGAAACAATTGACCATTGAAAGCTTAATTGTCACAATCATAATGAAGACATCATCTTCTTAAATATTTAGGTAGAAGACTTCTTCAGTAATATATAGCACTAGGAGAATGGCAACAAGAGTGGATAAGATTGATGCAGCCATACAGCTATTGCATGTCAACTTACAGGAATAACGACTCACACATTTTTTTGATCTTTGATGTTACATTTACTTCATTAATTAAGCTTCCCGACCTTTGAATCTTTGATTTGTTCAGCAGTTCAAATAGGTTTGATGTACCCATTGGTGGTTGTCCCCTGGTTGGAGAAACAATTTACCTTTGAAAGCTTGATTGTTACGATCCAGAATGAACACGTCATCTTCTTAGATAGCTAGGTAGCTACATTCATAATGAGTAGTGCCCGAAAAATTGATAGGATTAATGCAGCTGTACAGCTGTTGTTGTACATATACTGAACATACAGAAATAACAACTCACATAACTCACATATATCTTTGATCCATTTTAAATGTTACTCGTCCTAGCCACCACTAGAAATGGCAATTCAGTGTGATTGCCAGGCAGTCATTAGCTTCCTAGCCTATACCACATACCGTATGTACTTTCAACATGACAGGCATGGATGGATGGAGACGACAGGCACAATCAGAGAGAAAATATGTTACATTACACAATATTTGGAAATAAGCAAAGCAGAGAAACGCTTTCTGTGATAAAGCAGCTGGAATCAGACCCAAACCCAATATGTTGTCGTGGTGGTTCTGGTTGGGTAGCTGAACTGTAGCGAGGTCTGGTGAGGCTTATCATGAAGGCTCATTACAAGAATAAAGTGAAAGCAGGGAGGTTGCCTCGTCCATACAGAACCATAGCACAGTTTGAAGCTCCAGGCTCAACCCACAACAAGCAAGTGTTCCGCAGGAAATTGCCCTTCAGCTAACTTAAGATCCCTTTGTCCAACCCAAGCCACGGAGGCAGCTCAGTGTATGTCTTCCGTCTCATTTTTCCGGGATGGAGAATCCTCGCCTATCCTCGATGTGTATCAGAGCATCACTTTCAGGGAGGCAAGTGTGGTATTTGGAAGGGAGGGGGCAGCTTTGGACTGATCCCCTCCCCTGTCTCACTTGTAGCAAAGTGTCAATAGAGATTACTTGCATTGTGACACATGTGAAACACCTTTAACTGTAATGAGCTTTTCCAGTAGAATGCGCCCAGCAGACCTCACTTTTCGAAGCCTTTAAATTGCCATTATTTCCATGGTTACAGCAGGTCATGCTCCAGCTATTTGAAATCAGGCTGGTGTAGGACTTTCTAGGGGCTTCTCTCCAGTACCCTGCGGATTACCTTAAAGAGGCAATTGCCATGTAAATTTCAGGGTGGTGCGAATGATAATCATAGTCAGAAATGGCTCTCCACAGTAGATTTGATTTGACTTTGATGAGTGTAATCAGGAGACCATCAGGTAAAGGACTGATGGCACAGTGTTCCTGAGATAATGGGAGAGGCATTTACACTTGAAATTAGTATAGCAAAAACACAGCTTCAAAGGACAAATCTAAGCTAACCTTTTGTTTCTCTGCTTTCTCTGTCATCCCCTCCCTCCGCTTGGCTCAAGGGGAAGAGGAATAAGCCAGGAGTGGAAACAGCAGACACTCCAGATTCGGCACGTGGGCGAGGGGAGAAGAAAGCCATCAAGTAAGTGCCTGCTAACTGGTTGGGGTAGAATAATCCGGTGATAATGAACTCTGTTTGGTTCAGCTCTGAGTCCCGTCAACCGATGTACACAACACAAACAAGACAATAAAATGAAGCCTGTTGTTTTATCTTGAAGAACACAATATCTGCAAGAGCATATTCGGGCAGACATTTAAATGAAAGGTTAGTGATTTAATCAGTATAGATTAAATCTGCATTATCTTACCTGTGAAGCTTTTGGCTGGACGAGTCTGCTCCTGCACTTATCTTATGGTTTGTTAGATAGGTCTCTCTTAAGTGCAGGCCTTTAGCCATGCCTAAAATGGTGCATGTTGAAGTAAAACGGAGGGAGGCTTGAGCACTCTTTGTGAAATCGTTGGCGTATAAATGTTTTTTTTTTCTTAACATTTCTTACAGGGCTCAAACTGAGCTTAAGGTATTTTTTGTTCTTGACGAAACAAGGCTATAGGTCAGTACCAGAAAATGTCAGCTTTGTAATGCTAAGTACAACACTTTATTCCACGAAATGCCTCTATTAACCTGCTCATCATGACTTCTCTTCAATAGCCCGCTGTTGTCTGAGCTATCTTTGAACGTCTGTGTTTATTTTTGATGTTCTGTACGGACAGTTTTAAGCACTAAAGATGGGTTACGTGAATGTATTCTAACTTCCCGTTGGTGTCTTAATTTTTTGCACTTTCTTTCTCACTGGCTCCAGCAGCATTGGTGTGCTCTGTTGGTCATTTCAGCTTCAAACTTCTTCTCTTTGTGCATTGCCTTTCTCTCCTGCTCTGTCCCTGTGCTACAGCTCTGACCACTGCTGTGTGACTTGTATGACATCAGTGATTCTGCTCACCTTTTCTTCCTCTACTTTGACTGTCTGCGATTTATCTCTTCTGCCTTGTGCCTCATGCGTTCATGCGCTCTCACTGCTCACGCCGAGGATGGGGGCCCAGACTTCTTAATGTTTACTCAAATGTGTTTCATCAGTGGTGCTGTGCTAGATGAACAGAATTTAATCACATTGCTGTTTGTATTCATCAAATTATGACTTCCTCTTTTCTTGCTGCATATCTACTCTATCTCTCTCTGTGTGTTTGCTGCAGCACATTGCTTTATGAAAAGCTTTTGTGAATGCCTCTTTCCCCCCCAGGCTGCCCCTTTTTTATTTTTAAATCGGACCACTATGGTGCTTTGTCAACTTCAGGTGGAAAAATAGACCTTAATCGGTTTTGTTTTGTGCAAGACCGACCCTCTTCCTTTAAACCAAGCCCTTGCATCGTCTCCCAAAGCAGGAGTGCCTGATGCGAGTAGTTGGTTGGTACCGAGGCTGTCCATAGTTGTGTTGCTCTGACCTGTCTCTCTCTTTGGCCACAGTGATCTAGACAGAGACTTTTGGAATAACAATGACAGCAGCACAGTGCAGCAGAGGTGGAGCTCCTATCCGCCCAAGGAGTTCGTACTAAACATTTCTCCCTATGCCCCATATGGAGATCCTCGCCTCACACTCAAGTGAGTCTTGGTCCAAGGTTGGTAAGAGACTTCCCCCTGAGCAGGGCTGTAACGAGGCAGGGGCAGTGCCACTCTCCCTATATTTCCTTTCCCTTTACTCCCTTTCCTTCTTTTCCTGTCCTCTCCTGTCCTCTCCTCACACCATCCCCCTTTTCTAGCCGTGCAGTCACCACCACGAGCCACTCATCAAATTGACATGGGATGTTATAATGCCTGACAGTTTATTGAATCCACCTAGTGTCATAATCTCGATTATTTTTCTTTTCCCGAGGACCAAATTTTCTCATAAGTAACCTGGGTTTTTCAGCCAAAGGCATTTTAAAAGAGCCCATTCTATAAATGTCACGATGTTGCAATATACACAAACTGCACATTTCTGGACTTATTATTGTTGCATAATGTGATTTCCATCAACAATAGTAATAACAACACACCCAGTGTTAGCACACTGGAGGGCAGAAATGGTTACTAATGATTACTCATAATCTTCTTGGGAAATGTGAGTGTGGGAAATGTCACACACACACACACACACACACACACACACACACACACACACACACATTAAAGTGTCCCCGCGACAGCAATTCAACTATTACTGCTATGGCAAAGTGGCACGGCCCTCTAACATCCCTGGGCTAATTTCTGCCGCTACTCCTCACATCCTGTCACCTTTTAATGAACACAGAGGCGCATGGTCAGATGCCCCCCCACTCCCTACAGCCCTGCCGGTCCCACTAACTTCTGACCTCTAACCTCTCACCTTTCTCCCATGGGGTGTAACCATGGAGACGGACAACCCTTTGTAGCCTTTCTCTCCAAAAGACATGTGTATACCTTAACCCACCTTCTCTGTAATCTGTGTATCTCCCTGTCCTTTGCTTGCGTGAACTGAAATTTGCTGTTCTCGTTGTTGTTATCGTTGTTTTGTGGAGGGTTGACCGTTAAACCAGGTGCCAGTGTTCATCTGTGGTTTACATCCATCTGTGGCTACTCTCTGATCCCCATCAACTAATAAGAAATAACGTGTACTGCACTAACATTATAGCACTTGAACTGTGTCTACTGTCCATCATATTTGGAGATAAGGTAACAGTGTTTTTTACGTGATGAAATAAAAGTAATTTTTTTCACTCACTTGGCACTTGAATCCAATATAGCACTAGCAAGGTCATACCTATCTCCCTCCGGGCACCGAGAGGACTCTAAGCTTAGACATCCTGCTACCAGGCATCTGTCTGATAAACTGTCTAATAACTGGTCATCTTTAATAGACCTAGCTGTTGAGGACTGTGTGTTAAATTGCCTGGAGAAAGGAGGCAGCAGTGTGCTTATGAGGACGGTGGATATATGGATTACTGTCTGCCTGAAGATGATGGCTGCTGATCTCAGGAAGCCCAGCTTTAGATCCTAGAAGTTCATTTTTTAAACAACCCTCAAGGTTGTCATTTATTGTCCATAAAGCTGTTTTTCAGCTGGACCTGTTTTCACAAGATTTTCTCTGTCCAGTGGTAAAAAAAAAAAAAAGACAGATGAACTCTAAAATGAGCTGTTTTATCAGTCGTGTATGAGTCAGTAAAAACACTGACATTCGACTGAAATGAGACATTATAAACTTGAACATTTTAACTAGGAGTGACATGGGACAACTCCTGACTCCGACCAATAATATGCAGCTAAAGCCAACAACCTGCTGGGAAATCATTTCCTGTTTGAGATTCTCTCGAGATCAGCAGCTTTCAGTCTCTGTAGTGACACTTGGCCTCATTTATCAAACAGGTTAGCCTGCACTATCAATCTCCATGTTTACGGATTTATTGGATTGGGCATTCAATGCTATAATTCATCAGTATTGAACTTGTTATATATGTAATGTCGGTGACAGTCATGGCACAAACTTGGCATAAATCATTTTCCAAATTTAGTTGTGGTGAATTATATTTACCTTTATTTGATCAATCTGATATCAAAGATGTTGTGTCTAAATTCCTTTTATAAATCACTTTTGACTGTCAGTGAAGTTCAGTCAGAAACTGGATGGATATCTAAATATTTCTGCATATATTCTCGGTGATTTATGGTCCCATCTGTGTATGTGTTCCTGCTTTTAATAAAGAGTAAAGACATTCACCTTGTGCCTGGCTCGATAAATGAGGCCCACGTCTCCTGTGTTGACCGTTGCTTCAGCAATGTCATCCATGCTGTTGTTGTGATTGATGACTAATCCACATGGACTGTCAGGTCAATTGGTCAAAATTAAATGTGAAAGGTGACCTTCAAAGGGGGACCTGACGCAAGTGTAGCAACCTCCCTGATCACACGAGCACAGTGTTTTCTTTTGTGCCACCAATTTAGTGCCTCCTGGAGCGAGAGCACCATGCATATTCATGAAATGTAGTCATGTCACCAGAGGGCACTACTGTGCTTTATTTTTGATCATCACTGCTTTCAGAGTAGACATGACATTTTAAAACTAAAACCAGTTTTGAGAGGAAATCTGCTCTTAAGTATGAGCACTGATTAATTTCTTTGCCTTGTGCCAAACCTTTCTTTTGGAGGTCAACATGATTAGATTTGCCCTCGTGATCCTCTCTACTGTGTGGTGCTGGTATTTCACTACTTCCTGTTGACTGTTATTCATACTAAGTGGTGATCAAATGACAAGCAGATCTTTAAAAAATGAAATATTACACATTAGGATCTAAAAATAGAGTTTAATAGATGTTTTACAGGAACAAATGCACTTGTATTTAACCAGTGTCACTTTGGATGACTTCCCAAATGAGTCGATTATTTGCTCATGAGGCACTTCAGTAAAAGCCGTCCTCCCGTTGCCCTAAGTTGCTATCATTGAATTGCCTTGTGGAGAAGAAGTCCCAAATGCCTAAATGAATGAGAGAATGAGAACTAAATAACCGACGTCCGCACACTGTTGCCGCTAGTGAATGCTGGCAGCTGTAGTATTGGTCCTCCAGGCCCAAAGGAGTGACTTCTTTGCTGGTTTTCCACCCTCCACAGGCTCCCTGTTGTCCTCATCTACCTCTTCCTCCCTCCTCTTCCTCTCCCTCATCCCTCTCTTCCTCCACACTGGACTCCAGACCTTTTCACCCAGCTGCCTCTCACTTGGCCTGGAAAACTAGTCCTGCCCCCTCACACTCTACTGATCTGTCTCACTTCCTTAGCCATGTGGTTGCTCAATCTATTTTCCTGTGTGTGTGTGTGTGTGTGTGTGTGTGCGTGCGCGTGTGTGTATTTGTTTGTGTCTGTCTTTCTCACACTCTTTGGTCTTTTTCTCCTCTGCCTGTCGTTATTCTTCCTTTTCTATACCCTCTGTCTGCTGTGGGACCTCCTGCACCCTGTCTCTGTCTCTTAGTGGGGCAGTTTCAGGGGGTCAGAAGGGGGCAGCAACTGGGCATGGGGATGATGGGGGGGGTCCTTATCGCAGTGACAGCGTGAAGAGCATGGTGACAGAGGGAGTGAAGGCCGGGAGGTGGCAGACCGTCCAAGGCCACATGCAGTCTGGAGGATTGAGACCCAGAGAGTGAGTTCAGAACCGGGCAGAAACATTTCAGTCACTCTGAATAAACACATCATTACTATGCACATATTATCCTTTAGCACGGCGGCAGCTCCGATTAGATGAATGAAGCAGAAACAGGGAGTGTCAGGTCAACTTCAGCAGGGAGCTTAGGTGTCAAGGTGAGCGTGTGGGCACAGATCAAAGTGTGAGCACCGGGGAAATGTGAACTTGTCGTCATCGCGGGAAGATAACAATAGTTACTCGAGCTGCATCACACTGACTCAAACCTTCAGCTGACACAATCATCCCCAGCTGCTCCTGTATAAATCTGCAGGAGAGTATGATTTATTTATGTGAGGAACTGCACTGCCTGTACGTAAAAAAAAAAAAAAAAAAGCAAAACAGAAATAGTCTCACTTTCACACATTGGCGATGCCAACCCGCCTTTCAATTAAGATTTAGCCTGAAATGTCAAGCGCATGTTAGTTACCGACCCACAGCCATCACGTATGACATGATTTAGGGTCTATATTCAGCGTGTTGTAAATGAGGCGGTTAATTTTCAGTTTCTTCATGATTTTTTTTTTTTGCACCCTCCTTTGGCACCTCGTGCCTGTGATTTCTTCCTCCACACAACACATTTATGCTCATCGCAACCTCACTCCTCATTCTTCTCTCCTTCCTCTCATCTTTCTTTTTGCCCCCTGTCTATAATTGGATTCTATTTTCAGGCTGCTATAAGTGTCCGTGTCTCTTGTGTTTGTGTCTCGCACCCCATTTTCTGTCTCTCCTCCATCGTCACCCTCTGCTCTTATCGCTCCCATCGCTCTCCCTCCATCTTTCTGTCTGCTGGTGTAAAGACACTCCTCTTATTTCTCCTTTTTTTGTTTGTTTTGCCCACAAACTGTTTCAATTCTGCAGATTTTTACAGTTAAATATGATGAATAGCTAACGCTAAAAGCCTTATGTAAAGTTGTGTTAGGTGAAGTAATGCAGAGTGCGGAGTAAACTGCACCTAACTGATGTGAATAGCTCTCTCATGACCTAATTCTGGTAGTCTGGGTTACACAGCGATCTGAGAGAGAGGAGGATATATTTAGTGAATAGAAAAAACATATAAAAAAAAGATGATACAGGACACTGTAGAGTCCCCAAAGCACAGGATTTATGTGCCTTTAAGTAAGTGATAACATGTGTCCCACACCTTCATGTTGAAACATTTTTAAGAAGGGCAATGAGCCAATTAACCAGCATTTATAAAGGGGAGGAGTGGAAAATGAGAGGCTGACAGAGGGAGGGAGTCATACTGTAGGACTTGGTTGGCTGTTGGGATGTCTCTAGAGGTGCAGCATGTATTTAAAAAGACTTAGAGAGAAAGGAAGAGAGGCTATCAGAGATGGAAAAAGTTGACTGACGAGTTAGAGGAAATGGGGATCTCTCATCAGACCAAAAAACCCTCAACGAGAAGGCCGGGAAGCTGCAAAACCACGACCCACGCGCCTCGACGAGGTCACGTGGCGCTGAATCGCACCACGCCCGTGCGGACTGTGCACATCCGACCACTGCCCGCGCGAAGCACGCTCTCACGCAAACAGCACGCTCACACCGCGCAGACACGCAAGGCGCATCCACATCTGACGCAGACGCACAGGGCGAGCTCACAGTCCGCACACTGCTGCCCGACGCGGCCATATGAGCAGTACACAGCACACAGCGATCACTCAGGCTGCACCTTCTACTGCTATTTCTGCTACTGCTGTTACTGCTGCTGCCTCACGTTGCTCTCTTTCTCTCTCCTCCTCCTCCTGTCTCCACCTCCCAACGCTCCTCCTCCTTCTGCCTCCTTCTCCACTTTGCCCTCAAATACCACTCTTCCTCCTTCCTCTTCCTCCCTCTCTCAATCATCAACTTCCTGTTTGGATGAACTTTCCTGTATCTATCCTGACGTCAACCTGACTTCTTCTTACTGCCCTGTGCCACCTTGTCTCATCTCTGATGATTCTTTCCCTCTCTTCTACGTCTCATCTCCTGACCTCACCACTTCTGACCAACTCACCACCTCTTGCCACGGCTCCTCTCCTACATCTACTTCTTCATCTTCTTCCGTGTCCTCTGACTCCTTCTTCCCTCCTCATCATCCTGTCCTCTGCCGGCCGTGGCCTTCTTCGCGCTCTCTTTCCTCCCTGCTCCTTTGCCCTCCCAGCTTTGGGGATCCAGTCTTATCCTATGCATCCACTTTGGAGCACATCCCCTCTGGGCCGGCCCGGCCTCGGACGCTGCTGCGCCAGCAGAGCCTTCAGCAGCCTCTCATCCACCCGCCTGGCCCCGGTCTTGGTCATCCCCCTACCACATCCCAGAGCTTGGGACAATTACACACTGCGCCTGGACAGCCTGGGGGAGGCGGGGGTGCTGGGAGAGGAGGAGGGGGAGGTGGCAGCAGTGGTGAGGGTGGGGGTGCAGGTACACGAGGTGGTCCCCGGGGTGTACGGGGCAGCCCGGCAGGAGCAGGTGCCTCTCGCTATAGGGGAGGTGGAGCAGGAGGGCGCTCACGTGCCAATCCTGGCAGCTGGGATTACATGATGGACCAGATGCGGAATCGCGGCCTGGATGTCAAATCCTTCCTGTAAGTCTCTACGACTCCTCCTTCATCGTCTTTTGTAGTGTCACCTGCTTAGGCCTATGTCTGTGCTGCATTTTATGCTTTAATGTGTGATGCTTAATGTCTTAGAATAAAATAGTTTTAATGTAAGTACTGACTAATCTTTATCTTTGTGAAATAGTCCTTTCTGCCTTTTTCTTTTGGGTGTTTTCTTTCAGTATACATCTGGTATCCAGGGAAGGATATTACTTCTATCTATTAAAATAAGGACTTTATGCCTTTTGCATACCTGTATGTATGTTGTGTGTGTGTGTGTGTGTGTGTGTGTGTGTGTTTGGAGCATATGCAGGACCTTTTTGGCATTGCTTTCAATGGCAAGGACATACTCTATATACAGTTACAGTTAGAAGCGGGAATTAGTCCATTCAATAATGTATCACGTCAGATGAAGATGAAAGCACAGGAGGAGGTCAGAGGTTGGTTTATTTATAATAATAATAATGATCCATATATTTTCTGGGCTGGAGCCTATCACCACTAACTTAAAGGTGACAGGCTGGGTACACCCTGGACAAGCCACCAGTTCATCACAGGGTATATAGAGACAAACAACCATTCACACTCACGGGCACGCTAAATAAGCTAATAAATAACTAGCTAAATAGTAAATCTTAAAATTAGCTCTGTAACCAGTGTAAGGAAGCCAGAATAAGTGTGACGTGAGTCAAAATCCTAGCAGCAGAGTTTCGAATGAGCAGGAGACGAGAGAGGGATTATCTCACTGATGCCAGAGAGCAAAGAATTACAATAATCTAGTCGGCTGGTAATGAACGCATGAATGACAATTTCCAGATTTTTGACACTTGCAATGCTGAGTTAAGGAAAGGGACAAGACTGTCTGAGATTTGATTATTTTCAAAATCTTGACCTATGACTAATAACTCTTAGTCTTATCAGCAATAAGCTGCAGACAATTTTGTGCCATCCACTTGTACATGTCCTGAAGGAAGTTTAGGTTGCCAGGAAGTAATTTGATGTGTCACAGCTCAGATAGAGCTGAGTATCGTCTGCATAAAAATTGATATGACATTGACATTGATATTATGTTGAAAAATATATGATGAATGTTAATAAGGATAGAGTTATAAATGTGAAGAAGGTATTCTGTTTAGCTCTTAGCCTTATATTTGTGTTGGAGATGGATCATCTCATCTTATCAAGACATAGATTATGTGTACTAGATGTTTATTAGATGTGCGAATAAACATACAATACCAAAGTTTGAACAAACCTTCTCATCAGTGTTTTTTTCTTTAATTTTCTTATTTTATACATGAAATTTTATGCATAAAGTAACACTGGTGACATCAAAACTATGAATAAATATCCTTAAATAACCTAAGGTGTGTTTTGGGTCACTTTCATGTTGAAAAATGAATAATAGTTGAGAAGGTGTGTCCAAACTTTTGACTGGTACTGTACGATGAATGTTAATAAGGCTTATATAAATGAGTTTTATATGTAAATAAGGTGTTATTTTTAGCTCTCAGTCGTTTGGCCGTGTAGCAGATGGATCAACATCTCATCTTATCAAGACATAGATTATGTTTATTAGATGAGTTAATACATACAGTTACATGATATGAAATCAAGTGTTTGATGATTTAATACATGGCGAGCAGTGATCAGCGATCAGCTGACTTTAATTACAAACCCTCTCACTGAGCAATCTGTTAAAAAATCCTAATTTTAGAATAAATGATCTCATGTGCATGAAAAATGGCGAGGTGGTCTCAACATATTGTGAGCTATTTCTGTCCCACTCTGTGATAAATTGTTCAGTGTTTACAGTGTATGCTCTGCTAAACAGAAACATCTGTTTGGATGGCATTCAGCCTGTCTGCTGCAATTGTCTTTACAGGACAGCAGCAGGACAGAGCTAGTGGTGCTACTTCATATTATTCATGAGACGGTGTCATGAAAAGTCACAGTATATTTCGCATTCACACTGTCTCACTCTGTTACATGATGCTATTTGTGAGGTGTCCTTTGGAATAACTGTTAAATATCCTGCTTAGGAAACACACCAGTAGGCCTAATCCGTGTTTGCATCTACATGTTTTTATGCTAATAGTAAATCTGTGTCTGCTGGTTGTTTGCCGCTAGCCTGCTGGCATGTGCATGTCACACAGCCCATGTGTCACTGTGCATCAGTATAAGAACAAGGGTTAAGCAGCTGTGTGTAGATTTGTGTTAACCCTGAAGCATTGATCTTATGTCACCAGCACCATTACTTCTACGACATATTGTTACTTCAGGCCAGAAGTGGAAGATAGAGGCGGGAGGGCAGATGAGAGAGAGGGATGGAGGAGGGGGTGATAAAAGGATGAGGAAGGACACTGCCAAGGTACAACATGTGTTTAATGTCCCTTTGCACTGGATCCATCTTACAGTAGCTTTTCACCATTGGGTTTTATTTTTTTATGTGTGTTAAAGGCAGGCAGGCATTTGAGTATGACACAGCTGAACTAATGCCACCGGCTAACTGAGCATTAGCGATGTAGCACATGCCACCATCAAGGTCATTGAGACTATCGCCCATAATAGTCAACTATAGCACTCATCATTTTAATGTGGGAGAGGTCATTGTTGTATTTCCTTCTCTGCAATAGCAACACCTCATATGATTGATGACAAAGTGGTCCAGTAATAGACATGACCCATTGTTGTTCAAGCCAGTTAATTTCAATCTTGGCCACAGTCTCCATCTGGGTGAATCATTGCTCGGTGGATATATTGACGTGATTGACACAGAGATCTAGCATTTGGAGCCGCTTGACGAAATGGATCTCTGACTGGTCTTCATGCTTTTTGGCCTAAAATCAATAATTTATCCTAGTGTCAATAATGTCTGCTCCCACTCTCGCCTCTGCTTCCTTAATGTTCAGTGCATTGATTTAAGTGTTTTACCAATATTCTTGAGTGTAAATGCTCATACTTAAAAGGTGATGGGAGAAGAGGAATCCAATAAGGATAACTGGTACAAGCACTATACAGTTATGTGTAGTACTATATAGTACTTCTGCAGTTGCCAGGGGACATGTTGAAAGATTGTGATAAAAAGTGAGCAGAAAAGCTGAACAGTTAGCTAAAAGACTCAAGTCTTGGCTAACAAGTCGAGTTGTTAGCTAAAAGTAAAGCTAAAAGATTGTAATAGTTACACAGAAGTAATGGGTAAAACATTGTAAGATTGTAAAATAATGGAAAAAAGATTGTAATAGTTAGGTAAAAGTGATGAAAAAAAGTTGAAAAAGTTATCTTAAAGTGATTAATATAAAGTTAGCGTAACGGATAAAAGGTTAAAATAGTTAGACAACCTTTAATCCATTGCTTTTAGCAAGCATCATAGTTTGCTAAAAGTAATGCATAAAAGGTTATAGTTAACTAAACATGACACATAAACAATTGTTTCAATAGTTAGCTAAAAGCAATGCATAAATAAATAAATAATATAAAACCACTTCAAATTAACACATTTATGACCGGTGGTGGGTACTTGAGTTAATCTGAAAGAGCTTGTGGAGTTAGGTCAGACATAAAACTTAAAAAACCACTGGTGTAGTCTTAAAACAAGGAGATTATTAAACTAAAGGCTTTATGGTTGTGTAAGAAAAGCTGACGGCGTGTAAGAAAAGTGATATTTTAAAGTTTCCAGAGCTTGGCAGCACCATACTTTCTTAGCGGAGGTATTGTAACACAGTCAGAGGCTTAAGCTATAGAACCGTGGGTGTGGGTGACAGGAAGGAGGCAGTGATGAGGAGGCAGAGAATTAAGTGTAGGGGATAGGGATAAAGGGGGAAAGGGGATTTGGAGAGCAAGTGTAGCCGAATTGAGAAGATGAAATGAGAAGAGTGCAACACACAGAGAGAGTGAGAGAGCAGTGACCCAGAAAACGGTGACATACACCGAGCACCTCAAGACACTGTGTCACTCAAATAGAAACAATTAGTCCAGATCTTCTTAATGAGGCTTAATTAAATCTTAACTCTGGAGAAAGTCGACAGGCATGTTGGATGGGAAAGGTGAATCTGGAGGGAAAGCAGAAGGCAGGTTGAATAACTAGATAATTTACAGAGTGTGTGTGGGCGGTGTGGTGTGGTTCGTGTGTGTGTGTGTGTGTGTGTGTGTGTGTGTGTGTGTGTGTGTGTGTGTGTGTGTATGCATACAGGCCTGTACATACCTTTAATATGTGTGGAAGCTGATGTGCAAGCTGCTGAATATCACATCCATTAACAATCATTAACTAATCATCAGCAGTTCCTTTAATTATTTGTTGTCTGTATGATGTGAACACAGCCTGCACCTGTTGTCAGCACCACTTCATTAAAAGCATTACATTATTATTAATTTGGCCTTTCAGGTTATGGTATCTTCTTAATATCCTTCCCTGGACAAAGTGCTGCTGGGGGTGTTGCAGATTTCCCTTCCCGGGTCTCTTATTGTCCCGCTGCCTCTCTGGTTTCTGTCCTTGCTGTCACCTGAAATGACCTCTCCTCTCTTCTTCCCCCCTCTCTCTTGCACCACACCTACCTTTATGTCCAAATTCCCTCTCCTTTGTTTGCATCTGTTCTCTATTCTCGCCTGTCTTTTCTATTCTATCTCTTATCGTATTTTTTTTTCACGGGGGAGCCAGTGAAGGCAAGATGGTGGTCCTGGCTTTGGCCATTGGTGTGGCCGAGCAAGATGACTTTGCCAATATCCCTGACCTGCAGGAAACAGCGCAGGCAACACCACCAGCCAATCAGGACCCCCCTCCTGAGAAGAGGTACCAGATAATGTATGAGAGCGCTTGTTGTATGTGAGAGAATGGAGTGCAAATGGATATGATATCGAAGAAGATGATTTCAGACTCTAGGTAGAGGAGACTAGTTTTGTTTTCTAGTGTTTTTCGGTGAGTCACTGCGCTTTAGTGCCACAGACCTGCACCTGAAATAGCACTGTGCTAAAAATGAGAAACCAAATGAAGAAGGAAAAAAATGTATAACGATGAGATGAGTAAAGAGATAAAGCAATTTGGATGTTAGCTGTAAAGCAGTAATGAGCTCATAAATCACGGCAGTGCTGTGCTCACTTTTTCTGCTTTTTAGGGCTAAAACATCAACAAATCAAATAAAATGTTTCCACATGCCAGTGGTCTGTTTTTTCCCGGACCATGATAATTATCTCCCCCATATCACAATGACATCCTCGTCCACCATTTTCATCTCTATCTGTTTGTTTCTTCACTCCTGCTTTACAGAGACCTCCCATCGGTAATTGTCGTATTTCCTTTGTATTTTCATGCTTTTATTATCCCAGCCTGTGTTCCTTTTTTTTCTCCTCCTGCTCATTAGCTTCCTTCAATCACCTTCTGCTGCTTTGAGAGTCCCTGTCTCTGCAGCTCCACCGAGGGGCCCAGAGAGCCTCCTCATTACTCCACAACATGGTAGTCACTTACATAAACATGCTGCTAAAAATAAACCTTTTTTCCTCGCCAGCCACCTTACACACTGGAAGCCAAAATATTTCCACTCATCTTTGTGCCACTCACACTCGATTCTTCCTATCCCCGAAAATAATTAGTTTTGCAGTCTGCTTAGGAATGTTTAAGAAGAATGAGACAAACCGCACTGCGTGTGTGATGTTTGTGTTCTTGTTTTTTGGCCATGGGTGGTGGTTTAGATTATTTGCGCCAGCGTGTAACACCACAGAGCCACAGAGGGAAGTCCTGCGTTTGGTTGGTCAAGTCCAAGCAGCAACCTCTGTGGTGCAGTTCCTCAAACGTCCACTTGAGGCTGGCAACAGAACGAGTCAATCTCCATAAGCCCCCATGTAAAAATGTCCAACTTCACAGCGGAAATAAACACGTTTACAGCCTGGTACAAAAAACAGTTTTGGTCTCTATAGCTAATTTTCCTGTTCATTTTTATATAACTCACCTGTTCAAATTATATTAAGGCTTAAAGTTATGCATAATTAAGGTGGCTTATTTGAGCACCTAGGCATCATTCAGCCGCTGATGAACCGCGTCTTTGCTGAATTATTATAGATTAACCAGGAGGCGGAAGAGGCAAGACTGCCAACATGGCGGCAGCTAGAGCCGCATATTTATGAGATTCAGCGCGGCTTTTCAGAAACCTGCGCTTGACATCATCAAGCGGCAACCTCCGGTGAGTGGGTGCCATCACAGATGGTTTGTCTGAGCACCCAGGTGTCATTCAGCCTGCTTCAGATCTGCCGATGATCTGCGCCTTGGCCTATTTTGAGATTAACCAAGAGGTGGACAGATTTTGAGCTTTAACACAGCTCTTCAGAAACATGTGCTTGACGTCACGCATCCATCGTCCATCCTCTATACTGTGAATGGTAACACCACAGAGCCACAGAGGGAAACCCTGCGTTTGGTTGGTCTTGCCTTAGGCAGACAAAGCGACGCACTCGATTTCCTCTGCAGTCCAATTAGGTGGTTTTAACCCTCACTTTGATTCTGTGACAAATCGGAGACAATTTGGAGATACATAATACGACGCACACCTTTAAAACAAAATGGCAGAGGAGGGCGAACAAATTCTGATTTACTCGTCACACCAATTATTCCTCATTCACAAGTGTTTCATCAATTTGACACATGATTTGAAACTGGAGCTCTATTACAACACCAATGGTAACTGTTTTCTTATCTGGACTGCACAGCTGCACTATGAAGCTGCACATGTGGGAGACATTTGCGGAGTCTCTCACTTTTATTTATCACAAAATGCACCTTTGGAGCAACTAGTGTTACTCTTGCATGCCCGATTTTAGTCTCTTGCCCCTAAGCATCATGTGGCCTTTCCGCTAAAGTCAACACAGCTCCGCACGGAGTTACAAACAAGCATAAAAGTATTCTTTGAGTAGGGAAGTCGCTTTTGTGAACATCAAAACTATCGCTATTGTTCAGGATTAGTGCGAAACCTGCAGTGCCACAGAGGAGTACAATTTTCTGTGTAATTTGCTGTGCACATTACATCTGGCTTTTCCAGCTTTTGTGTTCACCTGGAAACCTCTTTAAATGGGTTGTGAAATCCACTAATAGACTAACAGGAGGCAGGAACCGCAGGCTGCTCAGTCCAGCACGTAGTCAGCACGACTCACCTTGATTAACGGTGATTGAGTGCATTGTGGTATTTTCTAGATCAACCTGAGGTTCATTTAATATCTTGCTGTCAAAACAGAGTGAGTGGCAGCCACTTGAGCTACTTATTGCTTTGTTTGTGTCACGATAGATTACAAATTCAAATGTATATTAAATGATTTATCCGCGCTTTAATTGGATGCTAAATTTAGAAGGCTCTAATAAACATAAGTCCGAAGTGTATTAGAAATGCAAGGTGTAAGCTGGCTGGGAGTATATCATTCCCCGTGGTGTTAGTGCTGACTTCACAGATGTCTGACCATGATTTAATCAATCACACTCTTGGCATATTGCTCACTCTGAACGGGGCTCTCGAGCCCGCCTCGAGCCGGAGACAAAGCCACGCTTTCATTCGTCTCTCACTCTCTCCACACTCTATGTATAGCCTTATCATCGCAGTCTGTGCATTTACATCAAACTTGTCTTCCATGAGTCTATTACTCATCTCCATACCTGCATCAATCATGTTATACCCCATGAATTTATTTAACTAAACTGATCATCTAAACAACAAGTCACTGGCAAGTTAAAGGTCCAGTTTGTAACATTTATGACCATCTAATGGCAGAAATGTTCATTAGTGTAAAATAAAAATAAGAATTGTTGATTTGTTTGTCCTGAGTCTGCCGTGTTGAACTGGCACATTTCATACAAACTAAACACTTGCACTAAGGCCTTTTTGATAGTATCACAGCCACCGTAGATTCCCCTTCATGCTATAAAGGAGAGGGTGAGGCTTGGTTGAAATCTTACACACTGGACCTTTAAATATTTTAAAATATAATCAGTGTTAATATAAAAGATTTCTCCACATGTGCTGAATGTCAAAGAGACGCTCTGCACAGCTGTTGTGCCCAACGTTAGTGAAACAACCAGTGGTGTAAGGTAAATTCACTCAACCACTGCATTACTTATTTGACAGTTGTAGTCAATAGTTACTGTATGTAAAAAAAAAAAATTAGATAATATATATATATATATATATATATATATATATATATATATATATATATATATATATATATATATTAAAGATAAACCATTCATCCAGAGTGACTTACAAAAAGGGAAACAATCAAGATACAGTTTTACAAGGACATGTTAGTGCAGCATAGAAAAAAGCGACAGCTCTCGGATGAGGATAGATTTATCATGTCCAGTTGTTGGTAGTGTTGGAGAGGAGGTACTCTCTAAAGAGCTGGGTCTTTAGGAGGTTTTTGAAGGTAGAGAGGGACGCCCCTGGTCTGGTAGGAACTGGTAGGACGTTCCACCAACGGGGAACAACAGATGAGAAAAGTTTGGATTGCCCTGAGTGTATGGGTGGTAGAGCCAAGCGTTGGAGGCGTGCAATAGTCAGGAGGTGCCTGTATAGGGGTGTTCAAGTAGGTGGGTGCAGACTACTTTGTAGGAAAGAATTAGCAATTTAATTTTAAATAAAACTCAAGCTTTTCATCTTTCTTCTCCCATTTATCATCTCATGACCTCAGATTTATCATCTGACACTTTGGAGGCAGCCAACTCTGATACTGCCCTAAACTACAAACAATACATAAAGCAAATAAAAGAAGCTCCACCTCACCTCAATGTAATAATGTCCTATCCCTTTAAGTACATTTTTCTGAAAATACTTATGTACTTTTACTTTAAATAGGAGTATAAATCCATCCATTTTCTAGGGTCACTGGGAACTGGAGCCTTTATAACTCGAGTATAAATCCAAAATAATAGAATATGATCAATAATAGAGTATTTTTACATTGTTTTATTGCTACTTTTTTACTTTTTACTACTAATGTAAAGATGTAACTGCTTCTTCCACCATTGGAAACAACAATACTCCTAGCATTGCGCTGCAATTATTTAAATAATCCTGTTAATGTGAACATGTATGTAAAGTACTTAATGAATGCCAACAAAGAGGCTTTTCATTTACCCTCCAGCAGTTTGTTAGCGCTTCATTGACACTTGGCCATAGCTGAAGCCGAGCCAAACAAACACACTGTTATCCCCACTGGCCATGAGAAGGTGTTATAGTGCGTGATATTCATTACGCTCCTTCACTGACCTTGTGTGTGCGATCGCTGGTTGAAAGTGTCGTGTGTGGCCATTTGTTTATGAAGTGAGGCAGTAGCTGACTGACAGTTTGAGCTGGTGGCAGTGATAGAGACTTTCAAACCAAGGTTACACATTTTCAGTGGTGAGGGAGAGAAGAAGGAGGAGGGCTGGTTGCTCGATTAAATAGCATGTAAGAGAAACTTGTTGGATTTTTGTGTTACTTAGATTCTGGCGCCGCACATGCTGAGATGTTTATATCCCAGGCATCCATAGGTCTTAGAGATCTTAGAAAGTTTGATTAGGATGTTAGAGTGGCTCGTTAATGCCTCATTGGTCTCCACTCATACAATTCTGTTGCGATTCAGTGAACCTATACTGTAGGTCCTCCTCCAGTGTTGCTATAAAGAGAAGCCACAAATCCCCGAGAGCATTGAATCTAGATCTCTCTCTGAGCGGCGAGTGGACGGCCCAATGACGATGAAGGTTCAGGACAGAGGAGGCGGAATATATCCTTGTGCCACATTAACATTCAATCCACTTGCCTGTGGTCTTTCAATTATTCATCCATGCATGTTACATCATTTTGTGTAAGCCAGTGGAGTTATTTCTTGTTTGAGAATACATCTCGCAGATATTGATAAATATAGATGTATGTGCAGCCTCGAAGATGTGACGCGCTCTCTGGTTGTTCTCTGGAGTGTCTGTTAATTGCCAAGTGGGCTATATAACATGGCTTCATAATTCATGAGCTTATTATTTAGCTTAACTTGACATGAAAGCCAAAGACAAATACAGTGTATAAGCAGTTATGACCTTTTACCTAAATCAATATAAATGTTTGTGTATTTAACGCCATGGCTCTGTGTTTGTAACCACATTAGTCTCAGGAGGAGGAGTTTACTTGTAATGTTAGGTCACTCCGAGGTCACATACACGCGTGGCGTGTGATTTAAGTGGTCATTTCGCACCTTGTTTTCTTAGACGACAGAGAAAACTGCTGTTATAATGCTTGTAGATGATATAATCTGTATGTGTGTTTGGACATAAACATGTAAATTGATTATGATATGCTCTGCTAGTCTGACACAGTGCTCCTCCTGTGACAGGGGTTTTATGGGGCCCGACAAATCAGCAGAGTCTTCAGGGGCTCTGGTTAAGACTGTCCCCGAGGCTTTGACTCCCTGTGGCCACCATGCTCATCCACGCATCGCAGAGGGGGGGATGTTGAGATGCATTCAGTTACATGCTTAGAGAGGGGGAAAGTAGATAGCACTAAGGCGGAAAAAAGGGAGTCACAAAGAGAGTAGGAGGAAAGGAGTGCATTCATATCCATCCATCCATATGCCAGGGGACGATGAGAGAAAATTCAAAGTACAAATCCATCTTCTTTCCACGAGAGTAGCAGGAGAGAGCACTGTTGCACATCCATATGTTATGTAGGGCTGAAGGAGCACTCTAGCCAGCAGGTATACTGGTACACATGCTCATCTCATACATACAGATAGACGGATGCCGGTTGGGGAGACGAGCTATTTTGGAGCATTAACCTAGGACCCCCTGCGTCCTGTCGCAGAACAGGTGGCACATCTGCAGCAGCAATCTTTGAATCTAATCGGGATTCAAAACATTTGGTAGACTCGTGTTTGGACTTTTAATAGGCTTTTAAAATGTTTTGATGATTCCATGTTGCTGGAAATTCCCTTGAATGATAGGTTAGTTATTGTAATTGGGCACGGAGACATGAATGCTAAATTGCAAAGAGTATTGGGACGGCCATAAAGGGAGATGGGGCTCAACTGTTACAGTAGATAGGGTAGACACTAAGCTCATTTGGCTTTGAAAGTAATCATGTTTGCAGGGCTTTACTTTAGCTAAAAGGGCAATTGCTGGCCACTAAACTTTAAATTAGCAGTACATTAAAAATACCTGAAATATGGCTCCTTATAACGTTTAAATACATAAAAAAGATCAACATTTGGCACACGCTGAATTGTCCTGTGGTTTTCTATTTCCATTTGGAGTTCAGCGAAAGAAGCAGATACACAGAAGGCAGCATTTAGCACCTCCCTTGTTGCTTCTTCCTGAAATGGGATTTCAGTAAATGATGCTATTTTAGACTCATTTCCAGTTCCAACATGCAGGAAGTAATTAGTTAACAACAGCAAAAGCATCCATATTTATGCGTCGCAGCAGAGTGTTTGGCCGTAGCCTGAGAAGTGAAGCAGCAGGGATGACTCTGGTGTGAATGTACATGTGTTTCATGTGGATGGTGAGTTACGTAAGCAGCACCATGCTTCACTCCTCCTGTGGTTTTGACTGTGTATGATCCTGGGAAGTGTGCTGTGGCCCCCTGACGAATGATAGATCTAGTGGGCGGATATGAAATTGAGCATAGACATTGAAATACATCACTTCATGGTCTCAGGCGAGCGTGTTTGTTTGAGTGTGACATGTTTGCAGAGGGGTGGTGGGGCAAAAAAAAAAAAAAAAGAAAAAAAAAAAAGAAGGGTATGGAGGTGCTGGGTTGGGCTTTCTTTCTCGCGTCTCTCTCCAGCCTAGAAGTGGAGTGTCTTTCCCCCCCTTCCCCCTCTCTTCGAGCTGCTGGCCCTCGGTCAGGTAACAAAACAGGATAGTATCACAGGACGGTGAAACCCGAAGTGGCCCCGCCTGCCTCCATATGTCTGTTCATGTGAATGTGTGTGTCTGCGAGGCTCTCACCCGTACCTGTCATATATCCTATACCTTTATCTTCTTTGTTCTCAGTGTGTTTGCCTGTTTGCTGCACCCCTCTAAACACACCCTTCCCCTGCGCCCACTTCCCCAACAACCTCCTGTCACACACACACTCATACCCCAAAACCCCCCATATGTATGGTCTGTGTTTCTAGAGCCGTTGCTATGCCAACAGCCCACTTTCTGTGCCTTAGCTGTAGGAGAATCTGATCTCAAGTCCACTCTGCCTCCCACTGGTTACTGTAGTCAACTGCAGGCTTTAAAGCATCAATTTCCACATCAAACCCCCCCAAGGGGGTCAGATAGAAAAGAAGCATTGGCACAAAAATGTGCAGTTGTAGTTTTTCCATCTGCCACAATTAATATTGCTTTTTTAGAAATTAAATAAACCAAAACCAATCTTGATTTTCAATTCTTAGCGTACTGTATGATCTGGAGGAAGTATGTTATATTCTGCAGCCGCGGCCGCTTGGTTTAAACAGCCTGGAGGCAGCACTGGAGCAGAGGACTACCTCAGGTGTTGTAGAGCAGGGCTGGTAGAAAGGGCCATCCCCCTGGCTGCATTAGCTCTTACCTGAGAATGCACTGAACCCCTGAATGAAGCATGAAGGAGAATGAATAATTGAAGACGTTCACTCCCCCATCGATAGTTGGGAGGTGGAGGAGGAGGGAGGTGCCTTGCTTTACTTCAAACCCAAAGTCTCTCTCCTTGCTTTAGAGCAATCCTCAGATCTTGACTTAGTGTTTCACCCAGCCTTTTTCCTCTCCTCTCAAACTCGTTGCCTGCAGTTTAGCAAACAATAAATAAATAAACAGGCCCTCTGAAAATGCAATTACCTCCCTTGGCAACTAATACGACTAACACCAATTGATGAATATTCCCTTCCCCTTGTCGAAATGGTTAACATCCCTCCTTCCCCCCCGTCTCGCTCTGGTTCCTTTGCTGGTTGAAGTGATTGTCTGTTTGCTTGTCTTGTTTGCTTGCTTTTTCTGTCTGTCTATTTGTCAGTATACTTTCCCCCGGTTCTGTCCTTGTCTTCTGCAAAAATGTACACATTATTGCATTCAACATCAATTCTCATCCAAATTTGCAGTTTAGAGCGCCCAACAACAAAAACAACAACAACAAAAAAAAGAAAAAGAAAAAAAAGAAGTACGACCCACGAAACATATATTCTCTCAGTGAAAAGCTCAACAGAGAATGCTGGCCAGACAGACAGACTTTCTATGGGCTCCTTGTTTTCTGCCTGTCCAAGGCATTGCCTTCACTCTCTGAGTGACAACTACTTGCATATATTACATATGCACATGTAGCCAATGCCAGTTTGTGCTTTGGCCCTTGTGTCCCCAGTCCACACTTTTAGAGTGTTGCTTAATGGTTGTAAAATTAGGTTAGATTTAAAGCTAACATATACAATTTATAGTTATTATTTAATTTCTACCAATACCCTCTTTTGTGACACTCTAAATGTGCATTTCCTATGTTCTTACTATTTGTCTTTTTGTGTTTTAAATGATATTTTTGTATGGTATATCTACGCCTTATTTCACTTTCATACTCTTCTATCGTTTATTTTATGCTCTCCACGTAAAGAACGACGGTTCTTGCTCTTTCTGGTGACTGATTGTATTTATTGTCTTTTTTCTTTCTTCTTCTTTGTGCTCTCTTTCTCCCTTTAGCATGTTCGTCCCTTTGTCTCCTGTTAGAAATATTATGTGTGCATAGCTCTTTATTTTTTTTGTCTCTTATTTTCTTTAAAATACTTATCAGACTGACGAAACTAAGCCTCTCTTGTGTTTCCAGGCTTTCCTTCCTTCATTCCCTATCTTTTCTTGCAGCTCTGTTTTTTCTCTCTAATGTGCTGGTGTTTGTAACAATCTCACTCTCTGTTTTGGTTTTTTGGTTTTTCTCGTAACCTCACTGTTCATGCTATTAATACTTGCTATCTCTTCTTAAACAGATAAATAATTTTTCAGCTTGCTTTTCTATTTCTTACATTCCTTGTTGAACCTTCTATCTTATCTACAGTCTTTATGATTTCTGTCCAGTTTGTGTGTATGCATCCTCTCTGCATCTGCTCATTCTTTTCTCTTTCTCTGTGTGTTTCTGTTTCTTATCTATTTACTGTTTGTTTATTGCCTAACAGTGTTTCCGTGTTCAGCTGCTCCATGTGCCTTGACCAGTCATCTATGGAGTGCTGTGTGTCCAATGTGTCACATTACATTGGCCAGGATTTTTCACATATTTTGGCTCTTTCTTGTTCTATCTTTTCTCATTCTTTCTTTAATCTTTTATAATTTTCTTTTTTTGTTTTCTTTGTGATTCTTCTTGTTTTCATGATGTATGAACATAGAGGTTTTTCTCCCAGAATGTTTGTCCCACTTTTTAACGTTATGTTCTCAACAATCCTCGTGTGAAGGACTTAAACTTAACATCTATTAACATTTGTACCTAAGCTCTGCCATGGGAGATCTCTGCTCTCTCTTTTATGTTTTTTATATTAATATTTTGTGTTGTTGATGCAGACTTTTAATAACTGAGAGATTTAAACACACAAACACTTTACAAAACTGTTCAACATCTGTCCTGTTAAACGTCTGGTCGTCTACATGTTGCTATACATGTCTGTCTGTTGTATTTATAGTGATGTCATGTTGCTATACATGTCATTATATATGTGTGTCTCGTTAATGTCTTTAGAGGGAATAAAGGGTTAAACATAAACTCTATGGGGTTGGGAGATAATTAATTGGTTTCTATGAATTTTAAATTTAGTGGTTCTGTTTTATGTTCTGTCTGAAAATGTGTTTGTTTACTTGGTGGAGGTAACTTTCTTGTTAGAGATTTGGATGTTTGCCACACTGGACATATGTATAGTCATCCCAGATTCCAAGTTTCATCAAACGCACCACATCAAATGTCCTCAGTTCTAGCGCCCGCCGTTAATCTGTGGAATCTCTGGCAGATTCTTATTTGGCTTCGCTCATGATACCTAGAGAAAAGCACAATCCGCTTTGAAGTGACATCTATCCAAAGCAAACTTGGACTCAATTGGTCGTTTCAGATAGGATGGTGTTCAAGTGCCAAACAGGTGGAGGTTGGACTCCCCGTGTGCTCAGACATTCTCTCTTTCTGGAGACGAGTTAGCTTCTCAGCACATTGTCCACATTGTTTTCCCTCTGCGTCAACCTCTCTTTTTGCTTACAGGGGCAACAAGCCAGCTAACAGCCCTAAAGGCCAACCCCCTGATGCTGACGGCCACTCCTCCGTAACTGACCTGGCCAACTCTCTCACTGGAGATATGGTGATGGTAAGACGCTTTGTCCCACCACACACCAAACACATCTATGTGTGTATCTATGCTGATGAATCCCAATATATGCTTAAAGTATGTGGACACCCCAGTCCATCCTTAGCTGCAATTAAATAAAAAGGTGGGTGTTATTTTATTGTCAACATATTCCATTAAAAGCCAAAAACACAACCATTTTTAGTTTTTCAATAATTTCTGACTGTCCAATCGTGTGTGAGTCACCAAGCCCACTGATTCCTACCGATGATGTGTCTTTTCCCACAAATAGCCGGGCATCGTAGATCTTAGAAAATGTTACTCAAACTGGAATAAAAATCTAATTTGTTTGAGACTATTTTTGGCTGTGGTTGAATATGTGAATCAATATGGCACAGCTATGATGATGATCTATTAAATATATTCAAATTTTTTTTTTTTTATTGTTTTTGGACAACAATGGAGCTCCATCGTACAGTGGATGAGATATATCAGGCTTTGGTTGCACAGACAACTCTTAGTCAGATCACTTCATTCTCAGATTTTGGATTTTACAGAATTTCTCTGACTTGTTCATAAAGAAAATCTTAAGTGTGGGACAATTAAGGAGACTTACAAAAGACAGATAAATGGACAAATTGAAGCAAAAGAGCTAAAATGTTATTACTTTTAGTCCCTAGTATTAGTCAGGTTCCAAAAACACACTGTAAATACTTGTGTCTTTTAAAGTTTATAAAGCAGGCTTTCTTTTTTAAAGTCTCAAGTTGGTTATTTTCTCAGACTTTAGAAAGTACTGACCCTGACATGACAGACCAAGCTTGTTATAGAGGAGCTTGACTAGCATGTAAAGGTTCCTGACCTTCAACACCTTTGGTGATGGATCAGACCGCCAACTGGGAGCCAGTTGTTATCAGCCAAAATCAATGCCCAACATTAGTAATGCCCTTGTAGTGGTGGGTAGAGGACTGAAAATCCATACTCAAATAAAAGTACAATTACTGCTATATGAAACGACTCAAGAGAAAGTGAAAATGATCATTTAGAAGATAGAGTCCATAGTTAATAAATCACTGAAAGAACAACTTACTTTGCATTTTTAGGGTGTGATTACTGCCGTTACATATTAAAAATTAACATTAGCCAGCTACATTTCCACATACAGTATATCCAGATGGCTTTAATGTCCTTTTGAGTTTAAACAAGCAGAGATCTTACAGTTTTTCAAGAGGCACAGCAAGCACTTCATGTCATCAACGATTGTTTTTTAGATTTCGGTATAAAAAGTGTGGACAGGGATTGTTGCTGGAACCTGCCTTTTGTTCTGGGTTTTGCTCTGTCATCATCGCATTGTTGTCAGAATACAGGTGGTGCTTATTTTTCTTCCAGGCAGCTGGCAACTTGGCATCTGCAGTAGAGATCCCTCCTCCCAAACATACACCCAATCCCCGCATTTAGAGCAGAGCTGTAACAAAGGTACAAATGCAAATGTAGCACAGTTAAAAAGTAGATTACTGGCTCAAAAATACTCAAGTAAAGAAGTGTAGTTTAAAAAAAAGGAAAGTGAGGAACACCTGTTAATTAAAAAAAACACCTTTTTACTCATGTGAGTTACTTGTAATCCATTACTACCCACCTCTATGCTCTTGTGCCTCCATTCAAGTTCAAAAATCATTTGAAACCACACAAGTTGTGGAATCGTAATGATGCCCACGTTTTTTGAATATAATATTAAGTCATCACACGTGTGCATCCGCGTACTTTTAGCCGTGGACTACATGAGATAATTCTCAGTCATCAGGTAGGACTACTGTTGCTGAGTCATCCTCCATGCACAGGTTGATTTACAGCTGCACATGGTAATAAGGGAGCCATAATAGGAAAAAAACACACACAGGCAGTTCCCACAGTGGCAATCAAGCGAGACAAGCCGTCCAAGGTGACTCACACTGTTTGATAAATTAGACTTGGAATATTTCACACTTGCTCTGCCTGTCAGCTCTAAAAAAACCCCATATTGACAGAATCTGAGCGAGCAAATCTTTGTCACTTTGAAACTGAAGCTCTGGCTTTAAACCATGAAATTAACAGTTTCAGGTAGTTCTCTGAGTGTTTGCATTCAAACCAGACAGACAACCAGGCCAGTCTCTCTCTTCTGGACTGCTGGTTGTTTTATCTCTCCTCAGTCCAATCTTTGGTATTGTTAGAGAAAGAAAACAACAAAGGGCAGAGACAGAAGGTGGAGAAAAGAAGTGACCATGAAGACAAGTGCAGAATGCCAACCTTGAGCTGTGCTCACATCCTCTCCAGGCCCTCATGCAATACTCTCTCTCTCCTCTACTCTCTGTTTTTTTCTCGCTCTCTCTCTCTTTCCCTCTGTCTGTCCTCCGCTGTCTATCAGATAGTGGCCTTTTAGTGCACAGCCATGATAAAGCAGTCAGAGAGGCTGTGAGAGCGAATCTGTGGTCTAAAGCTCCTCTATCTTCAATCTGGGTACCTCCTGCCTCTTAAGAACATTAGAAAGGAAATAAAACACTCTCAGTCTTCTTAATGTCAGGCCAATCTCTGCCTTTGAGCAGCTGCTTAAGTATGCCGTGATAGAAATGCAGCTCTAAAATCTCCTCCCCTCACAGCTTCTCTCTGTCACGGTCTGTGTGCACGTGCTTTTGTCAGAGAAAGTGTGCGCCCTTGGACTGAACTTTATATGTGAGTGGCTGCTGCTGCTGCTGCTGCTGCTGTTGCTGCATGTGTTTTATACTTATATGACTACATTTGTTGCCCCGCAGCTGTCTCCAGGTTCAGAGGATGATGATGGGGAAGGGCCTATCAGTGAGAAGCTGGGCCGGATCCAGTTCAGCATAGGCTACAGCTTCCAGAACACGACCCTCACCGTTAAAGTGCTCAGGGGGCAGGAGCTCCCAGCCAAGGATTTCTCTGGGACCTCCGACCCATTTGTCAAAATATACCTGCTGCCTGACAAAAAGCACAAGCTGGAGACCAAGGTCAAGAGGAAGAACCTCAACCCACACTGGAATGAAACCTTCCTGTTTGAGGGTCTGTGTTGTTTCCACTTGGCTACATAACAATATAACATTTGTAGTGGTGTGGTTAGATCAGATCTGCATAAAAAATAAAAAAAACTACCATGAATGAGAGAAAATACGGACAAAATGCAGGACTGTCTCATAGGAAATAAACCAAACTGCTCGAACTTTGTGCAGATCACTTTGAGAGACCACAATGCTCGTTATAGGAAGGTTGGTGGTTTCCATTATTGGGGCATGACATAGTTTTAAATCCTATTAGACATTTTGGGAAATGCACTTATTCGCTTTTTTGCTGAGCGTTAGACAAGAAGATCAATACCACTAATATCTGTACTCTGAATATGAAGCTAGGTGCTGCTTCGCTCAGCAGCAGGGGGAAACAGCTAGCCTGTCTCTGTCCAAAGGTCCAAAATCAGCCCACCACCTCTAAAGCTCACTCATTAACATGTTGCATCTTTTTGGGGGGGGGGTTAAGAGTGGTACTAATCCTCTCATCTGACTCTCTGCCACCTGACCTTGTTCCATTAAACATTCACGCCAGTGAGCGAGAGTCGTTTTTAAAAAACAGGATTGTGGGAGTTGTGTGAAAACAAGGTGTGAAGTTATAATAATATTTTTTCATTGATAAAACCTCTAATTCAACTGGTAAAAAATAATATTCTTAAGAGCTGCAAAGATGTTAAGTACAGCCGTGCAGAGAGCAGTGAAGTGTCTCACCCCTATACGTTTTGAATTAGTTTCATTATGACCATTGTGTTTGGATGACAGCACAAAATAGCCAAAATAATGTTTAAAAGGTTCAGAAACTTTTCTAAAATTAGAACATAGCCTGTGCTTTTGAAAAGTGAATGAGGTAGGTCTTTGTGATTCGAGTATAATGATCCCTCTCAGTCATTTGAGAGAGCGCTGGCTGGTCTTGCAGTTTCAGAAATGCACTTTGGCCTTTGCCAAATTCATCCGTGTTTGCAGAGTGCAGATTACTCTGCCCTCTCTGTGCTGTCAAGAATATATTCTCCACTATCCGTAACTTAACTCTCTCCTCTGTTTCTGTCTCTGTTTTAGGCTTCCCTTATGAGAAAGTGAGAGAGCGCACTCTATACCTTCAGGTCTTGGACTATGACCGCTTCAGCAGGAATGACCCCATTGGAGAGGTGTCAATCCCCCTTAACAAGGTGGAACTGGGCCAGATAAAGACCTTCTGGAAGGAGCTGAAACCCTGCAGTGATGGCAGTGTAAGAGAGGGAGGAAGGGCCATCTGGCTAAATGATGATGAATCCGGTGTTTTCATTCAGATATTGCAATTACTGTTTTATTAAATTAGTATGGCGTTGAGCCATTTGTTGATGTGTTTTCAGCATGTGAGCTTTGATTGACGTAATTTTAGGGTGAGTGACGGGCTTAGCTAAGTCTAGTCCAGTCACTGGACCACCAGGGGTTAGAGCAGAAAGGGCAGTGTGATGTCAGATTACACAACAAGATAGTGAGTAATCTGGAGTTTGATATTCCCCGATGAAACATGAGACTGGGTGATTCATACTGCATTGTGTGTGTGTGTGTGTGTGTGTGTGTGTTCCTCAGGGGAGACGAGGAGACCTGCTGGTGTCTCTCTGCTATAATCCCACTGCCAACACCATCACTGTGAACATCATCAAAGCACGCAATCTCAAAGCCATGGATATCGGGGGCACCTCAGGTAGAGAATCCTCCGTGTTTGTTCAGTCTTTTTCTAACCCTTGTTCACCAGTTTGAAGCCCTTCCTGTGACATTGGAAGCTCTGCGGCTTCACGGGCAGCTCCGTCTCGGTGTTCAAACATTTACTGACCCGTCCGTGCAGAGGACGCTGGCCGTCTGGCTTCCAAGATGGGTCGCGTTGTAGATAGCCGTGGCAGCAAGGTGACATTACATCAAGCATCTCGCCCTCTCTTTCCTGTCGTCTCTCTTTCTGTATATCTATGAGGATCTTCAGCCTCCCAGACAAATCTGTGTCAGCTCAGTCTGGTGCTTGTTTTTAAGATATCAGGTCTCCTTTGTAAAAGTACTGCTTCCTGCAGTAGTAGGAGCGCTGCCTGTTAGTATTACGGAATATGATAATGCTCCAGAATTGGTAGTACAAATCCCAGGCCCTGTTTCCATAAATACTTCCTCATTTGTATGTTTCCTAGCTCAGGGGATACTGTGACCTTGAGCTCAAACTAGGTATCTGCTTCCCTGCTGCCTTCCCCTGACTTTAACAATTAGGAGGGTAATTGCAAACCTGACCCTTAAAATCACCTTGCATGGGCATCTTCATCCTTGCTCTCATGTAAACTTCTGTTCACTGTGTCCACATTGCAGATCCATATGTGAAGGTGTGGCTGATGCACAAGGACAGGCGTGTAGAGAAGAAGAAGACAGTGACGATGAAGCGCTGTCTTAACCCCATCTTCAACGAGTCCTTCCCCTTCGACGTGCCCGCCCATGTGCTGAGGGAGACCACCATCATCATCACCGTCATGGACAAGGACAGGCTCAGCCGCAACGACGTTATCGGCAAGGTAAGGGCTTCACAATACTCTTTGTGTTGTTACCCTTGGTTACAACAAATGAGCCCCTTCAACTCCTCGATACATAAATGAATATGCTGGTTTCATGTCTGACGATGCGACTAAGAAAAGACATTTTCACACAGCAAGCGGGCGCCACCTAAGTCAGTCAATGTGACCATAGCAACCACAGAAACTAAACTGAGGAAAATGAGTTAATTACTGAATTATATATATATCTTACTCCAGCAGTGAACAAACAAATCGATGAAGAGAGGCGGTCTAGGATCACTGTTAGCTTCGAGGTTTGATTATCTGGTCAGGGGACAATAATCAACTGTCATGAGATTAGTTAGCAAAGCATCATCTTGTCATATCTATTATTTGAAAGCGATACACTATCTGATGAAGAGTTAGATGAGAAGATTGATAACTCTCATTTCTTGACAGCAGACAGTTAGCTTAGCATAGCATAAAGACGGAACCGACTAGCCTGGCTCTGTCCAAAGGTAACAAAGCTCACCTACCAGCACTTCTAGAGCTCACTAATTAGCACATTATGTCTCATTTGTTGAAACATGCAAGAAACTATGTTTAAACGTCAATTCGCCGTTTTACAGGAGGTTTTGCACCGGACTATTTCTTGGCGGGAAGCAGTTGCCAGGCAACCAGCGGAGACTCCAGGGAGTTGCTGCTCCCAGCCAAGAAATAGTCTTCATTGATTAAGGCTTCGATGACCAGAAATGTTGCATATTCCATGTCTGAGAGGGGTTATAGATTATTTTACAAGTCTTCATTACCGTCCCTGCTCTTCTTCTTCTTCCTCCCTCCTCCTCTCTCCTTAGATCTACCTATCGTGGAAGAGTGGACCAGCGGAGGTGAAGCACTGGAAAGACATGCTCGCTCGGCCGCGTACTAACGTCGCCCAGTGGCACGCTCTCAAGGCCTGATCGCACCACCCAGCTCCCTCCATGGCCCATTCCCATCTCCCGTTCTCTCCCCCTCCTGCTCCCTCCCCTCCTCCCACTCCCGTCCTTATGCACAAGACTGACTTGCTGCCAGGCTGCGAAACACGGGTACAATTAGCCATCTGCTCTCTTAAACCTTTAAACTCTTTTCTTTTTCAAAAATCTCTATTCCTCTCTGACTCTTCTCTCTTCTTCTATTCCCCTCCTCCTCATACAGCTGTGTCTCCCCCACCCCATCCCTCTCACTTTGCCAATGGTCCCCCTGTTTCTGACTGTCTGTATGTCTGTCTGTCCTTATGCACTTTGCCTGTGGAGGTCTGATGTTCAGTTTCTTTGTCGACCCCTTGGTTCTGAACTGCACTGCAGCCCCTGACCCATTTAAGGTGCCAGTCCCGTGGGATCACAGAGAATCTTAAGTAACGATCTAATCTCATATAATCCTATTGTATGACTATTCCAGGTACACAATACTATACAGTATGTACTGTATGTACATGTACATATTAATATATTAGGCATATAGATTGGCAGATCTCCCCCTATACACATGACTAGTATACAGTATGTTATCCATAGCCTGACTGCCGTTTCCTATCTCTCCTGTCTCTTCATTTGTCGCCTCGTCCTTTTCATCTGTCTCAAGTGTATTATATCCTCTTCCCATTTCAGTCCTCTCTCCTTTGACTCAAAAGAGGTTTAATGTTCAGCTGAAGTTGTCAAAGCAATCAATATTCGGTTTGTGATGAAACCAGCTGAAGTCAAGATGAAATCGTTGATACTCTCTCCATCCTCTTTTTTCTTCTCTATGCTCTTCTTCTTCTTTATCTTTTTTTTTTTTTTTACCCCGTATTGTTCCCTCTTTCTCTTCCTCTGGCACAATATTAGTGAATCCCTCTACTTCCCCGACCAACACTTTCTGGACCTTCCCCTGGCCCCCCCTCCTCTTGTCGTCTGTGTGCTGTGGGTGCTGTGCTGTAGCTCCAACAAAAATAGAGATTAAAAAAAAAAAAAAAAATTATAAAATAAATAAATAAATAAACTGAACTTTCCGAAAGCTGGGAAAGTGGGAACACAAGAAACTTGTGAAAATGGATCGCTCCTGATTTTTCCAGACAAAAAGCCCTGAAATGGAGAGAGAAAAAAGAAGACGAAAAAAACAAAAAAAACAAAAACATACAAAAAAAAAAAAAATCCCCCATGATACGATGATGTCATTTTTTCACAGCATCACCAACTGAGGAAAACAATTTAAAATCTTCTTCCAACGTTAAGATGAAAACAGAAAGTTTGCGCTGTTTGTGCACATGCATTCGGTCGTGTATGCAAACTGTGTCTGTTTATTGATGCTATGAATTCTTTGTGGTGCCCTGTGCTCTTGTTTTGCGCTGATGGGGTGTTGATCTCCACCAGTTTTGACTGTATGTATGGTGTGCTGCGTTAATGTGTGTGTGTGTTCACAGGAGCAACACAATTCAGACTCGGCAGAAATCTTCTTCTCTTTTCTCTTTCTCATCTTGCGCTCTTCTTGCTCTTCTTACTGCCATTGTTTCCCCATCCTCCTTTACTGCCCTGCCTTCTGAACGAGGGCACGGGGAAGTTCTATCTGCACTTTTTGAAAATGTAATGACAACAATAATGATGATGATGATGATTATAGTACTGGTGAAAACTAAGGGAGGAGTATCTGAAAGGGTGAGCAGCAGTTGGGGAGAGGAGACGTCTTCTCTGTGATTTCAGGGTTTGGAGATGAAGTGGAGGACACAGAGGATGGATGTAGGGCTCTCACCCTCCTCTTTATGTTCCTCTTTTTTCCCCTCAGTGTATCTATGTGTGTGTGTTTGTGTTTGTATGTCAGCTACAAGACTCCTGGTGGCAGGCTGCTAGTGTCTGAAATGTCAGGCGTGGATGGAGAGATCAGGCTTGTCACATGGAGGCCGACCAACACGACAGCACTATAACACAATGTGTTGATCAACAGCGAGCTCTAACAAAGAGTCTGGACGCTGAACAATAGGTGCATATCTGGAAACAGTAAGACAGATGTGCATTTTGGCTTTAACGCTGATAACAAGGCTGAGTTTTTGTTGTTGTTCGCGGAGAGGCCTGTGTATCACAGACAGTGGGTGTGATATTAGATGATGGTCTGATCTGCCACAGTGAGATACTGTAGAAGCAGATTAGACATTATCTCTTCCCTGAGTGCTTGAGAGCACCACACAGTGTGCTGGTAGCTGCCTCGATTGTCAGGCGCATTCATTCAGCTCAGCTCGATATTCCTGTAACGTAAATAAACAGTCATAAAGCAGCGACGTGAATTGTCAGCCATTAAGAGCTGCTCACACAGACGCTTCCTCAGACTTACTCTCTGCTGTAACTTTCTGTCAGTCTGTGTTTTTGCATTCATAAAGTCCCGTGAAGCGTAATCCTGTCAGCTACTCAGGATTTGTTTTACTGGAGCGGTTTCTAAATGATGATCCACCTTTCAAGCATCTCTCCGTTTGACTGACTTAGCAAGCAAATTTAATCACTTGTTTGTTGTTTGGTTGAAGCATCACTGATACTGCTAATGCAGCAGTTTTTGTTCCTTTAGCTAACACTGGCCCCATTAAAATCCACGCTTAACACGCTGTGGGGCCTGCAGTAGATTTTATTTTCCCTTATCATAAAATATTTCGATAGTATCTCACACTTTTCTGCTTATTTTGATGTATGATTGCGATAACCTGATCACCACGGGAAAGATTGAAAGATTATGTAATTGTAGTTTAATCTGCGACGGGTTAGTGGCTCTAAAAGGCGGTCTTGGCAACGCACTTCGTACTGCAAGTGTGTTCTGACTTGGTGCTGGCCGCTGTGCTGCACTGATCCAGTCCAGCACCCTTCAGAACAATTGGCCAGCTGTGGAATAGGGCCCACTGTTTTGACAGCCACTGCCTGCAGTGTCACAACGTATTACACTCCCATTAGGTGGTCAGAAAGGAGCAATATCTGCTTCCTCAGACCTGAGGGACTCGCCATTTGCACAGGTAATACTCGCTAAGAATAAGACAAAACATGGAGCGCTCCTCTCATTAATATCCATGAACATGATGGACAGAGATAAAGGCCTGTCAGTCACAATGAAGAGAATAATCAGAAGGAGATCACCGCTGTGAAAACCAAACGTGGTTTTAATGTGCAGGTGTGCAGGTAATGAGTCAACACAATAACTCTGCCAGTTCCTTTCACCAAGATTACATGTTGCTGGAGGAGTGATAAATTGTTATGCTACAGGGGTTTACAAAGCTTAGTCATCAGTGACCCTGTAAACTGGGGGATATGGTTTTATTTTTAGTAACACGAGGCACAGCGTGATACGACTCATCCTCGAAGGTAGGCTGAAGGCTGAAGGGCTACAGGGTTAGGCTTTTAAAAGTTACACTGAGTGCTTTTGAATACAGACTACTTATTTAATGTAAATCCAATGCACACTTCTATTTTTAGAAGTTCTTAAATAGGACGGTGACACAACCTTTGGGCAAAGGCGGGACATTAGCGAGTTAAATGAGCAACGAAATGCTTCAAAATTGAACATTTTTCTCCCTTTAAAGCCGCTAGAATCAGTATTTTTATAAGAACAATATATCAAATGATAATGTGCTAAAGGATTGCTAATAGTAATTGTCAAATATCCCCTGAGTCTGTAGCTACACAAACTTTTACAGGGCTACATAGTGAGTTTCAGCTCATTTAGCTGTCTAGCCCACAACTTTACTGTTCTGGATCTCACATGTGCTGTAGACACAGCAGGTAGTGACTGGCTGCTGAAAATAGTGGACCAGAGCTCAAATTGAGTGAATGTTGGACTCACATTCACCAAGTGACTAGAAACAGGACTCCAAATGAGTGATAATGTTGCTCCCTAAATGCTGGATGTGTAAGTAAGCAGCTATTTGCTAACAAGTTTGTCATATCAACCTAAAATGTGATGATATGTTGTGTTAATTATTACTTTTCTTCTGGCCTTTCCTAAAACTAAAAGTACAAAAGTATCTTGGTAAGCATTAAAGTGGTATCCCTTGACCAAAAACTTATTTGCATATTACAAAATACAGAAAACCATAAAGCCAATTAAGGCAATATTTCATGTTTGATATGTTAATTTAATTCATTTTGTTTGCCTGAATGGCCAAGATAATCATAGCCGTGCTGATATGCAGTATAACGTCACAGCCTTGAGTGTGATATTGCTTTTATACAACATTTCTAACAAGCGCCATGTTTTAGTTTACAGTAATAAGTGACAGATTATGATTTGTTTGTTTATTTAATCATTTATTTGGCTCCGCCAATACAAATAGTTTATAGTTGCAACTGAACTGGGACTGAACTGTTGCCAGACAATACATCAACATTTTCTTGAACAGTAGCTCGCTAGCTTTGATCTATATATCTGAATGTTACCGCAGTCTGGTCGACGTTAATATTTTTGAGACTTAGCCAACTCTGATGGCAGTTCAAAGCCTGCGTTACTTCGTTTTTGCTCTTCTATAATTTGTCTAATGTCGTACGAGCACTCCTGAAGGTTTACACTGAAGTATCCAGGCTTCTGTCCTTCCTCTCGTCCTCATTCTGAGGACCATTTATAGTTTTAGTCCAGTGTTATTTGTGGAAAAATGTTTATCTTTGCAGTGCATGGTTCGTAACAATTTGAGGTGGATAACGACCGTTAATTAAATAAATTTAGCACCTGTGAAGCAGAGTTATACATGTACTTAAAAGTCCCCTTGACTCTTGTCCAATCAAATTACTCGGTCTGAGTACTGTACTGATGAGTACTATGTTATCCTACATACAATGTTACTTATTGTTGGGGAGAGGACCATTACCCTATTAGTCTCTGAGAGCCCAAACAGAAGGTCTGTATCTGACTGTTAAACATCATCAGTTCAATCATGAAGTATCAAGCTCATAAAAACAATGTTAAGTATGTTTTTTGAGCTGTTTAAGAGGGCTCCAAACAGAGCATCAGAGGAAGAACTAAGTGCAAGATATACAAAGATTAATTCAGCAGGTATCTTCATTTATCCAGATAAAAAGTGACTATTTAAGCTTAAGATCACAAATTAAACTATTACCGCTAAAAATGGCTCCAAAGTGAATGTAATATTGTTCTTTCATAAGATTACATTTAAGTTATTTCCTTTAGGAAACTTCAGTTTATCACAGTTATTCATCACAGAGTATCTAGAAAGTTGCACACTCCATAAAATAACCAGGAGTCTCAAACATTATGTTCTCTCATCGCCGGCAGTCAAACAGCAGCACCATTAAAATGGATGGTAAGCTCAGAGCCAAACAGTATAAAGGAGAAAGCAATTTTCAAATCCCAGTTTTATTATACTGCCACCTGTCTCACACCTCTAAACATATTGCCTTTTGTTGGCACCAGCACTGTCAGCAATGACCTTCAACTACCCTAAGCTTATGAATATAGCATGACAGTGTTGCAGATGCTCCCAGTCAAGACTTTTCTCAGACTAACTCGACTCAGCGTACTTTCTCTCCTTGTGTTCAGCCTCTTTCATCAGAGCTTCATTCCCTGGTGAAGCCAACTGGTAGGTGCAGGTGTGGATAATTACTGTTTGATTAAAAAAAGTTTAACTCAAGATGACAGACACAGTCAACACTGCCCACAACTTTGCTACTGCTCTGACTTTTGAGTTAACTAAATGAGTCTCAACCAGTGTATTTGCTGTTTCTGTAATTAGTTTTCAACGAACATAAAGCATAGCCAATGTGGCATCAGGGATATCAGCCTGTCCAGACTGAAAGATCTTATTGGATTTCATTTGGTACAAACATGCATGATCCCATGATGGTGAGGTTTAATATCTTTGGTGATCCCGAGACTTTTCCTCTCGTGCCAACGTGACTTTTTGTGTTTTGGCATTTCGTGAAATGCCTCGACATCTCCCATTCGAGAATTGTTATAACCACAAGACAGGACCAAACTTTAATCCTAATGAGCAAATGTTAGCATGCTAATGCTCTGAACCAGGTCAACACGGGCCAAAGTCTCTCTCTCAAAGTCTACTCCGTTTATATGAGACACACAACGGTGAGCTGTAAGTTAAAATTTCAGATAATATGTTTACAGACTGGTACAAAAAACAGTTTTGGTCTCTATAGCTAATTGATCCACATCTTTGCCAATATTGAGATTACCTGGGAGGTGGAAGAAGCAGTAGGATCTAACATGGTGGCGTCTAGCACCGCATATTTTTGGCTTCAAAACAGCACTTTGGAAACCTACGGGTGACATCACTTATGCTCTGTCCATTCTTTATACTGTCATTGGTCTCACCATGAAACTCAACACGTGACCCCTTGTAGCAGGAAGTAGTGCACATGCCATGAACGCTACGTTCTATACGGACTATACAGTAAATAGAGTTATTTTAGACTCGGCACCGTCAGTGTGATCATGTTAGCATGTTGACGTGAGCATTTCAATCAAAACCCTGCTGTGCCTAACTACAGCCTCTCAGAGCCACTGCCTGTTGACTGATCATTCTGTCCGGCCGGATACACTGAAGGAGGAGATGCATCTCTTGGACTCTCATCTTCGCTAAGATGTTTATTTATGGGTGTGGCCCCTCCTAAATTTATCATCGCCACCAGCGGCCTTCCCCGCCTCTGTTTACTTTCTAAATAACTGAAAGCTTTATTGGCTGCAGGGGTCACAGCTGTTTGCCAAGGGATTAGCAAGATATTCTTCTGAGCCTAATGATATTGTTTGTCCTTGTCATACTCTCCTTATTCTGTGTCACTATAGTTTTCCTTGATGGATATGGCTTTCTTAAGATGAGCGTCAATGACTCACTCCATTGGAAAGGTGCCTGCTTTGTTGTAGTTTGTGCAATATTAAATTAAGGGTACACTGTGCTTTATGAGAGGTGTGTGTGTGGATTGAGATGAGGCTGTAGTAAGCTCATCCTGCAGGGGACTGCAGTTGATGTTTAAGTCTGCTGAATCATATTATGTATGGCTGAGTCAGCCGAGAAGTTTTCTTGGTCACCTTTGTTGTTTGTCCAGCCGCCCGCCCCCCCGTGTGAATCTCACCCTGCGCCAGACAGACCTCGCCTCTCCTAACTCACCCTTTCAATTGTTTTAAGCATCTGGTGAAAAACCAAATGTGACTTCTCCCAATCAGGGTTAAAGAAAGCATCGTTTGAATGGTAACAAAATGAATATGAAAAACAATAACGAGTAATAATATCTTTTTTCTTTTTGTTCACATTTGACTGTTGGTCAGTGTGTATGTATGTGTGTGCTTGGTGTTCTTGTGTTGGGTTTATTTCTTTACCAAAACATGATAAGAAAAATCCTTCTGTTTTTGAAAAACTTTATGTAAATATCGTTGGTGAAAATTAACATTTGTTGTACGCCAAGTTTTCATTTGTCACTTGAAATGATGAAGAAAACAATGATATTCATGAATAACAGTGGTGATGTTGATGATGCTGAAGCTGATTATACCTGCCCTTCTTGAATAAGGGCTTTTGATGTCCGCTGTATTTTTGTTGGAGGTGTCGTGAGGTCGGGGCAAGAGAAACAAAAGGAAGGAGTGATACCCAACACATCCCAGGCCCACTGTAGCAACACTGCCACATACCTTTTACCCCTCGAAACCCCTATAGGAAATACACTGAGCGATGTGTGGCACAAATTGTAGCCTGTGTCCGTAATGCCATAAAACGTCTTTGTATTTTTATTACAAACATGAAACACAGACTGCTCCTTGGCTGTGTGAGAGCACTGTTCACCTCCCCGTGGAGTCAGTCTGCTCCGGTCGCTTGGCATCACATCTCACCCTGTCTGCTTATAGGCTTGGGGATTTACTGTAATGCCATTGTGTTAGACGGGATTGGCCTTGTATTGCCACCGATGATGTCTTCCTCATTGAATTTGGAGACGTTATTGCTCTGCTGGAGGCCGTACATGGGGATGGTTCATGTATGGGGAAGGGAATGGATTCCAAAGTGGAAGGACGTGTCTGTCTGACCCTGTAAAGATAATTAACATGCTTGTGATTCAGCCTCTTATTTTGGGTTAGACTCATGATTAAGCACAACTGACTGCCGTGAACTAGCCAAATAATACGCTTGTCTCCTGCCTAGACAGATATTTTGTAAGAAGGAAGAGGAAAACCCAGGATTAGTGCGAAAGAGCCAAACTATAAACAGCCTTGTGAGTTTTAAATCATTCAAAAACAGTGAGGGAGAATAAGATTGATATTTCAAATTGTCCAAAATGTGCCCTGTGCCTTCTCAAAAAAAAAAAAAAAATATTTTATATATATATATATATATATATATATATATTCAGCCCACTGCTGCAGCCAAAAAAAATATAAAAATGCACAGGGCTGTGGTCCAGTTATTTTCACTGCAGGTGTCAGTACGCCTACTTTCCTGTTTTCAATATTTTCAATATGCCATAGCCTTATGTATCTGGTTGGCCCGTGTACAGTGCAGGGATGGAGCTTATCAGTTTCATGTTACTTTTAGGACTGTCTCTACCACAGACATGATATGGTACAGCAGATACTCCCAGCAGCCTTCTGCAGGAAGGACAGTGGATACAGTCCTGCCTTCATTTGTAATACCATCCTTTAGAGGGACTCCCACAGGGAGTCGGAAAATACACACACACACACACACACACACACACACACACACAATCTGTCATTTGTCGATGCACTAAAAATAAATTCGGACTGTTTTTCCCGAAATCCAGATCCTTCAGAATACGTGTATTTTTCTTTCCACGCTGGTTGTAAATAGACTTTGTGATTCGGTTAGAGCAGCCTCTAACTCCTGCCATAATGTGGACATTTTTAAATCAGGTAGGTAATAAGCAATACACTTAATTGATCTAACGCCATACACTGAAATCTTACTCATCTGAGTCTGATGGTGACTCATTTGCTTTAAAGGGATGTTGAGGGTAACACTCCTGTTTCTTCACCTCCTTTCTCAACTTGCCATGGCCCACCCTCTTCAACAAAGAGTGCTCTGACTTAAAACACACAATTGTGATGTGTACAATCTAATTTAATGTATTTATTTATGTATTTTTGCCAACTTTGTATAGTGTATAAATATCTATAAATATATGAAAAATGACAGTACTGTATAGATTTTAGCTGCCTGGTAAGGTTAATAGTATATACTTGGTAGACTAAAAGAAAAAGTGTAGAGCTGTTCAAAAGCCAGTCATTGAGAAAATGCTTTCTGTAAAACCCGGTGCCACTGGCTCTTTTTATAATCTAGGTTTCGTTTCTGGTTTATTTTTTTATTATTGCCAGTGGGATCCAAAGTGTGTGTTGTTTCTTCTTTTCGTCCGTTCGTTTGTTAATTGGTTCGTTTGTTGTTTTTTCTTGACAAGACACAGCGAGGTTCTGGCAGCCAGGAGAGTGCAGTGGAACGCAGACTGGGACCCTGTGCAGTAGTGTGTGTGTGTGTGTGCGTGTGTGTGTGTTAGGTGTGTGTCCGTCCATGGTAGTGTTAGTGCTCTCTGTGCAGTGCCTCCCTCCTCCCTACCTCCTCCTCCACCCTCTCTCTCTGATGTAGTTTGTCATGTGACGCAGTGTGTGTTAAGGTGCAGGATGACTGTGTTCGCTGAAGCTGGCAGATGCCCTCTCTCTCTCTCTCTTTCTTTCTCTGTGTGTGTCTCCTCATGTCCACTCTGCTTCTTCATTACAACGCTTCATTTTAATCCTCCACCAAGTATAGATTTCCACTTCCTCTGCCCCATTGTTCATTTACTCTCCCATTCAGCTGGTAATGCATACACCACCAGAGTCTAATTTCCCAGTAATCCATGCTTCCTCATCTATCTGTGATTCTTTGTCCATTAGCAGATCTCATCTGTCACCCTCCACATTACTGTAGAGCACCTTGTTTTTCCTACTACAGCTCTGTGGACCAGAGAATGATTTAGCACAAAGAGATCCACGCACCTCATTCCTGTACTTTTAGCCTCCTCTGCATATAACCTTCTGAGGAGAAGGGCAACTGCTAGCTCAGCACGCAGAAACACAAAGCAGCCATATTCAGATGTCAAGCACAGACCTGTGACTCAAATCTATGTTGTGGCAGCTTCAACGCCGCCCCGTTTTGTAGCAAGAGCAAGAGAATAGCCTTAACGATTGGACCAACTACACAAAAGAAAAGTAGTGGGATATGTGCATTTGTAGTGGACTATTATTACCTTCCCTTTCCCACACCAGATTTATTACTCAGTATTCCGATGTGTTGCTTGGTTGCTCTGTACATATCTGTGTAGTACTTCTGTTGATGTCCTTGTGTTAGGGTAGTAACGGGTTCGTACTGGGCGGCCTCCGCAGACGTCCTCTCTCTCCTGTCTCGTCTCATTTTCTTAAAAAAACTTCAAACATTCCATCCGAATCTCAAGTGAACAACATTTTAAAGATGATTAGATTTCATATAGACTGGGGGGGGGGGTAAAAACAGCAGAAGGACTGGACTGCAGACATTTCCACTGGAGCCATGATAATAACCAAGACGTCATGTCTGTGTTTACGTCCCTCTGAGAACTGCAAACTAAGAGTAGACTCAGCATAAAGGCCGTCACACAAGCCTCTCTGCTCCTCCAAACCCGCCGCCCACCTGACGTCACCTGGCTCTGACAGGTCAGCGGGTCACCGACTGGTTTGAGTAGCCGCTGACCACCAGGAGGGGTGAGGAGGGTGAGGTAGGTGAGGCGGTGGGAGAGCCCCGGGAGGTGGGAGAGGCCTGTCCCTGTAGTCACATTCTGGGTCAGGAGGGAAAAGGAGCGAGGGCGTCTCGAGGTCAAACCCAGTAGCACTTTGGTTTTGCGTTCCATGTTTTTTTAGCCTCTCCTGTTTTTTGGCCGAGCAGACTGTGATCTTACTGGTTGATTTTCTCGTTCTCCTCCACCCATCAGTGTTACAGAGTGTGTTGGGTGGACGGAGCCATGGAGCTGAGCTCTGATTTTGTTCCATATTAAAGAATCATTTTTACTACACCTGTGTCCTGAGACTCAGTGGTCTTTCTTTCTGTGTGTTGTGTGTTTAAGGTTATTTGAAGAGTAATAAAGAGAGTCCACAGACTGAAATATCTCAACTACTACTGGATGAATTGCCATGACATTTTGTGGATACGTTTATGGTCCACAGAGGATGAATCCTCTTGGTTTTGGAGACTCTCCCTCTACTCAAGGTCCCTTGAGGATAAATTCAAGGATCCCTTAAAGTGACATTCTGTAGAAATTTGATTTTTTTTTTGTGATTTAGCGCCCCAGAATGAAATACCAGCTCTACAGTCATACACATGTATTTGTTATGATTGCATTACTTATGATCAAAAACTAGCAAGTTGACAACTTTGCTAACAGTCAAACATCAAGCAAGTGCAACAACACGAGACATAGCAGCCAGCTAGTATTACTTACTAATCCAAAACAAGACGCCCAGCTCAGCGACTGTCACAAAGCTCTAACCATTGCCTAAAAGTCAGTCCCATATTTACTCCTGTTTGGCAACTGTGCTTGGTCACGCTCTTCTTAACTTCTTCCATCAAATTCCTCTTCAGTCTCTTTTCCTCTGTCATTACGTCTATAGAGGATTCTGAGCTTGGTTACATTGCCCACTCCTTTTCTGGCATGACAACAGCTCTGCATTTGCCTGAGCTCAGGGCCTAAAACCTGTGGACGACTGTGCTACAAACACTAACACACCCAATCTAAACATTAACATTAGCTAACAGCAGCTACAGTTTACATTACTGTCCATCAAGAAACTCGTAAGTCACTGTGAGTTGAAGAGGAGCAGTCAGAGGACACAAAGTTACATAGTACAAGAGCAGACATACAGACCGCACAGTGACAGGGACACTATTCACAAGATTGCAAGTCAGTGTAGCATGAAAATGATTTATTTTATGGTAGACAAGTTACACAATGAGGCATTATCAGGTCAAAAATGTGTCCAGTACTTTGGTTTATGACTTAACCTGTGAATGAATGATATTCCCGTCAGTGTAGCTGGTACTTTAGTGCCCATTTGCAAGTGTTAGCATGCAACATGCTAAACTGAGATTGTGAACATGATGTGAACATTAAATCTGCTGAACATCATTGTCATTGAGAGAATATTAACATGTAACATCATCAGTCAAAGCACAGCTACACAGAGCTGCTATATTGCTGTGGACTCAAAAAATCAATAAAAAAGAATTTTAATTGGTTCCAGCCTCATTTTTTTCAGTAATAAACTAACTAATAAAACTGAGTACCTTATTATAGTATTTTATTGACCGAAATATGTCACAGTTAAAAAAAACAGAACCCAAATGCACAACTCAGGTGGGAAAAATCAGGTAAAGACTCTTCAGAAGAGTTCAAGGATACAAAATCCAGACAGACAAACAAAGTTAAAGGGCTGGGCTGAGGCAGAAACTGAATATAAACGCTGGGTCAAAAAACAGGCTGGGATATAAATGGGTGCTGGAAAGCAAACGCCCCTGGCACATAGACAATCTGGCACAGAGCTAGTGCCTGAGAAGTGGTATATATACTGGGGAGTAATGAGGGGAATGATGAACAGGTGAGTGATGAGGGTGATCAGGTGAGAACAACCAAGGCCGGCTGGAGGGAGTGGCTGGCTCTGAAATGACAGGAGAGTTAGAACATGAACCAAATGTAAGACAGAGCAAATGAATGAAACTAATCCTGACACAATAAATCAGTTAACTGAGAATAAATGTTGCAAAGAGAGGTGCAGGGAAGACAGAAGCATCACGCTGGCCAGAAGGTGTGCAAAAAACAGATTGACTTCATTCAGTCACGAAACCAAAATTATCATTTATCAAAGAAAAGTTAGGCTGCTGCTCATCACAAAGCACACAAAACTGAAAGAAAAAAAACAAACCCTGAACCAGCCAACACATATATACTCTGATAGGCCTTCTCTCCAGTTCAAACTGGACTGTCAGAGTAGAGCTCTGGAAGGAGAGAGTCAACAAGATTAACAATAAAACCATAATTTCTTTGATTTGCTCATACCAACATATTCATATTAAAAATATTGTACATTTGAAAATAATCAATGAAATGTCCAACATGCCTTATTTCTCTTAATCAACTGAGATTTTTCCCCACATTCCTATTGAGGCGCGCTCCCTCTTTAAGGTGTTATTAACCACCCAGCCAAATTTGAATGATTAAAAATGTTGACAAGTTTATGAAATGAGCAGTAATCTCAGCTCCATCCCCTGAATGCCTTGAAGCCACGGCCACTTGTGGGAGCAGTCAATCAGCCATTTTGAAGCGACTGAAATGTGTCAGATGAGTTCAAAAAATGACATGACTAACTTTGAAACACTGAGCGGGATGAATTATTCTCTGTCTCTCTGCTAGGGGTGCAGAGGTATGCTCAAGGTGGCCTCAGCGTGTCATCGAGCCACCCTTTAGGACCGCCCAAAAAACCCTGGACTGAAAACTGGTGAAAAACTGTTTTAACCTCTAACTCCACATTTCAGTAATATATTGTTCAAAGTCTTTTCACATGTTTTCAGCAACTATTTTCCAAAATATTTAATGTATTTTGTATTTTGAAAGAAATCTCAGAATTGCCTTTACACAGCCTTTAAGCACCTGCCCAGATGGCCTACACAAAGGACTAAAGTCAGGTGATGTTTTCTCTACATTGTATCATGTTTTTAATGTGTTTTAAAAAAAGAAATTTAACACTGATGAATATGGTGACTACAAGTTAAATAGAAAAAACAAAAACAAAGAAAACTGTAAGACACTGGCCATCTTTCCTAGCAAACAGTGATGGAATTGGCATTTCCTCACAATAATCAATAATGAAAACTGTCTCTTCTGGAAAGTCAACCCACATTATTCTTTAACCTGGAACCTCCCGTTCAGCCTCAAAAGCTTTTCTAGTTCATCTCAAGGTGTTGGATGTGATTGAGATCAGAACTCAGGTGCAGGTGAGTTCATCTCCTCCACACTAAACTGGACAAATCATTTCCTTTGTGCACGGGAGCAACAGGTTGAAACTCTTGCCCCAAAGTTGGAACCACCTGGAAATAAAACTCCTCTTGCCCCCCAAGAAAATGTGAACAAGGGCACCCACATCGTGTGGCTGCTCTGTGTGTTTCGGTCACACATACACATCCAGTGTAATTAAACTGCAGTATAAATAATTAGCAGCTGTAATGACACCATTCCAATTTAACTTGTCCCACCGTTTGCTGATAGAGACGGCAGTTTGCAAAGGTTGTTTTTGCCTTTAAGAGTAATTAAAAATGTATAGTGCAGCTCTGCTCTGAGCAACACATTAGTCAGCATGAAGGTAAATGAATCGCACAGCTACATGCTACACTCTGAAGGAATCTTTCATCCTGTTTTCAAAGATGATGACAGATTGTCTCATTAGCACCTGCATTGTTCATGCAGTTCAGTTCTTTCCTGACATTTTGCACTTTGGTTTAACATCTGTTTGTGTTTCAGGTTCAATCCATCAGGCGTGTACTGTAATGCAACATCAACACGATAGTGAAGTAGTTTGTTTCTCTTTAATTGAATCAGTTTCTCATCAAGTTACAGGAGAGCCTGTCTTGCACCTGTCAGGAAATGTACACGTTTTGACTTTAAACATCCTATTTTATGCCTGAATCCCTCCGTGCTCATCACAGTCTACCTCCTTAGCATTACACGCACCAAAGCTGACATGAAATGGAAAAAGATGACAATGCAATTTATTCCAAACCATCCATGCCAGATTTGCCTGTTAAGTACAGAAGTCAAAAAGGAAGCAGGGAAGGAGATAAAACTCAGAACAGGGAGGCGGTGAAGCAGAGAGAGCACCTCTGAGACCTGACACACAAAGAAGGGTCTTAGCGCCTGAGCTGTCTTTTTATGTTTCTCTAAAAATTAATTCCATGCTATTCTATGGCAGACATAGGATCATATTATTGAACTGACAGAGAAACCCAGAGCAGCAATGTGTCAGGAAGCAGAGCTGGGCAGGAAACACAGACGAGCACAGAGCCAGCCGAGCTCCTGCAGACAGGGGCCGAGGTTTCGTCCCTCCCTGAACTACAACAGACGGCTGCAGGCAAGCCAAGCGCATCAACTCGACGGGAGACCCTTGCTTGCATCACCTCAGTCTATTTTTAGATCCACTGCACCCACCTTTTTTTTTCTCGCCTTTTAAACTCTCTCTCTCTATTCTATCTCAAGTGCAAAGTGTTAAAGGAGGTGCGGCATTTTTTTTCTCCAGTATTATTGTCAGTGTGATCAAGAATCTGGCCTCTAACAGAGCCTGGCTCATGTTGTAAGTGAATTAATCAGATTGCTGCAGAGATGAACAATCACATAGAGGGCTGAGAGTCTGCAGGTTTTCATTTCAAACACAGAGTACAGCAGGTGCTTCCACTGATCAGTTCCTCCTCTCTGATTCTCTGGCTGGAAGTTGTTCTAATAAGTGAAATCATCTGGTGTAATCTTCAGCTGGAATGAAAATAGGCGCCTGGTCTATTTTTGCTGTATGGATCCCTGTGAATTTATAATTAGAAATGCCAATAATGTGCACATTGTGTTTAAGAGAAAAGAAGCAGGAAATGAGACTGTCAGTTTCAATGATGCAGGCGTTTGTGTAGTAGTTATTTTTTGGAGAAGATAATGAACAGTTTCCAGGCTTGGCATGACAGCATGTCAAGCAAGAGAGACTGTGGGAACGACAACACAAGCAACAGCTTGGTAAAGATAGGCTCCACCGACTGCCAGCGTTGGACAGATGGAGGGAAGAAAAGGAGCAAGAAGTGATGTGACAGAGGTGAAGATGCAGTGTGAGTCCAAGGAAATGAGATGAAAAGCAAAGAGATGAGAAGTGAGAATTAAAGGAAATGTGTGGAAATGATGTGACTGTTGGTGGTGATGCAGGTTGTCATGGAAAAAAAGACTTTAGAGTCCTAAATACTGAAACATGAAGAAATCAGATCTCTGATATAAAAGGAGAGGTTGTGTACGATCCACTGGATGGAAATCAAACTGTTTAATTTAATAGAAAAGTCCTCCTGTTGGTGGTTAATTGCTCAGAATATGTCTCCATATCTGCACCCAGCTCAGATTGTTCCTGATGTGCTAAATACACCAGCAGCTGAATATCCTCCAGACTAAATTGACATGCTCATGTAGATGTGTACAGATATAGAGTAAATTATCCTTGTCTGTCCAGGGTGGACATTTTTATCAAGATGTCATGCAAATTTCAAGCCATCCATCATTATTTTTTTATTTTTTACATAACCCCTATAGCTTTTCCGGGCTAGGCTAAAGTCAGAGTCACTGTGGCATCACACTGCCATCCAATGGACACATGGAGTAACTGCCCAGTCTGCTGAGGATGTTGAGGTAATTTAATGTACATATTATTCATCTTTGAATAAAGTAAATACAATGAAATGTAGATGAGATGATCCAAAAGTCTTGAGACTGGTCTCTTTTGAAGGTCTCAGAAATTAACTTTTACTCAGTCTTATCTCGGTCGCATACAGAGAGAACTCAAGATTTTATTTTAAGACTAAAACTGCGGGGATATCACTAAATTGCCTTATTTATTAATTAACTCCTAAGAGTTAATCTGTAAAGCAGCATCCAGAAGAAGAAACACACATCAGTCTGTAAGTATTGCACACAAAAACATTAGCTACATGTTAGCTACCTATGCTACATACAGTCTGGTCTTGGTCCTGACTCGGCCTCGACCCCTCAAAGTCTTGGTCTTGTCTCTGTCTTTATATAACACCACGTAATGTAAACAGTTATTACATTTTTATTGTGTACTTAAGCTCTTCTTGTGAAGCTGTATATAAACAGATCATAAATGAAAATATAATATAACAGTTATATCAATACAAAATGAAAATATTGTACATAAATCAACACTTTATTTCCTTATATTTGGTTATACCTACATTCAAGTGTGTTATAGATTATTACATATTATATACTGGTTAGAAATGATAAATGTTAGTGTAAGTGTTACCACTAATAATAATACAATAATATAAAATGTATGTGGCAAAGAAAGTGTAAAGAATACTGTGACATAGTAGTGTAATGTAAAACAAAATGAGAATTGTAATATAATGCAGTACCGTACTGTGTTTAGTTGTTACTACTTCCATTATTAGTCATATTAGTTATGATAATATGATAATATTATAATATAATATTACAATAGGTAGTCTAGTGATTCCCAACCAAGGGGTTAACATAAATTATATATCCATGTATTTGTGTTTAGCACTAAAATAAAGACACAACATTAGTATGAGGCTGAGCTTTAGTACATTTGTTGTCATGATAACCAACAAACTCCCAGGTGTGGTACAATAGGACATAACACCTGAGTCAGCTGTAACACCTGAACACCTTTGAGAGTCTGTGAGGACTCGTTAGCGTGCGAGCAGAGGAGATTAAATATGAAGATGGAAGTGCTGATGAATGAACATTTGAGCCACTGGTGTACAAGTATTGTGTGCAACAGTCTGCTGTGTTGTCAGATGTGCACTAACAACACAGTGTTTGGTGTCTGCAACATTAAATAATCCAAAGGACAGGTGTTACTCTTGATATATACAGCAGAGATATTATCTAATGTTAACTATAAGCAGCCAGCCTTTCACTCCGAGGTCACTCCTCAGTTGTAATGTTGCTGCCCTTGAGCTGAATCTCCTAGCAACAGAGACATGTTTACCTGCAAAAACAACCACAACACAGGGAGGTGAACCTGAAGTTACAGGTACGTCTGGGGAGTAAGTAAGGCTTTCCTCTGCTCTTCTTTTTCTGAGGTAATTTATATCCTGTGTAAATAAAAATATCTGTTATTGTGCTGCAGTGCTGCTCATACTCGTAACTCTTCTTCTCACTCAAACAGTATTTCATAAAGAGAGCACTTATTGCATTATTTGCTACAGACTCTGACTGTTCTGTTGGATACAAAGGAGTTACACCTTGTTTGCTGCTTTTATTTGTGGTTACAGCAGTGCGCACATGCCCAGAGGAATTTTGCAATCCATCACTGTTGTCACTGAAGGTTTCCATTACAGAAGTCACAGATGGCTGAGCAGGGGAAGATGGTCATGTCGGCTGTTGGAGCAACAGGCAGCGGGGGACAACCGACCAGCAACACAGTCAAACTCTGTAAGGCTTCTTATGGTGAGATGAGGGGGGGCTTTTATTTACATTAAAGGATAGTCTGAACATAAGCTGAAATAACTTTTATTATTAGGATTCAGATTCTGATGGCCAATATTTGTATGACTGTGTTAGACCCAGGTAACTTCACTTCTCATCCTGGACGTCCCAGTGGGACCGGCTTCACGTCAAACCAGAGATCAGCCATACATTACAAGCCCAGTTTGGACCGCATTGACAACCCTCAGTTTGGGTAAGTGTCAGAGCAGACAAGAGTTCATGCTTTACAAGCTTCGGCTATAAAAATGAAACTTAGATGCTTGCCAGTTGAAGTGTAGTCTGCTTTAAAGGCCTTACACAGGCGTCTGATTAGACCTCTTTAAACAAATCACCAAAATAAAAGCCTAAATTGTCTTGCCTGTCACAGCCTTGAGAGGAGGTCTAACCAGCCAAATGCATGCTGACAAGTAGTACCTGGCTATGCAGACACTTTTGGTTTTATTTGGCCAGTTTTTAAAAAAAGACCTTCACACCGACACAGTTGTTTCAGGATGATTAAACCAATGCAGTGAATTAAGAGCGGTCAGTTTTTCACCGAAGACATCTTGAAATATCACAGTGTGAAAAGCATGAGTTTAAATAATACATCAATTATGGTTGAATTCAATTTAGCTGCTTCAGTTTCAGGGTCCAGGTATTGTCCATGCAGCCTCACTGTCTGCAGCCTGGGACACTTAAAAACAGAGTCATCGTTAATGTTATAAGAAACACCACTAACACCTCCTACTATGACAAACTGAAATATCTGCTGTGAGAAAAAAAGCCTTTTAAAGAGGTGATATTTGTTCAGCTGTAACAGGTGCAACAAAGTGAACAGAAGAGTGCTCTCTTGGACAGAGGTGTATTTGTGATGCTCATTTTATTGAATTTCCAAAAACAATGCTCCTGTTAATGTAAAGATTTTGGTGCTTGACACTTCCCATCCTTTCTACGATATAAATAATCCCTAGTATATATCTACCATTTGAAAAAAAAAAATGCATTGAAAACCACAAACAAAACTGTATTCACCAAAACCTTGAATAGAGTTTCTTAGACGTCAAAGTGCACAGTCATCTTAAAACTGCTGTGTGCTTTTATTTGCTAATGGATGTAATGTAATGGATGTAAGTCAAAGATTTGTGGAAACCCTGACTACTTATTTTATGGATTAATTTTGTAAGAACTATTATTATTGTGGTTGTTGTCTATTTGTGTATGAGACATATATGAAAAGTTCAATAAAAATATTGTTTAAAAACAAAACTGTATTCACCCTCAGAGAGTGATCATCTTTAAGGTCCTGCAAACTCATGATAAATCCTCACAGGTGCCCTGAATCATTCTGGCTGATTGGACGTCTTTTCATAAAATAGGCAGATAAAACTGAAGGCTTGACACCACTGAATATTTCGATATCATATGTTCTCTTGCCTCAGAAAGCCTGGTCCCTCACACACAGGCTTTTTTGTATCTACAGACTCCTGTTATCTGACAGTTACATGTCTCAAACTAAACGACACTACCAGCCTCACATCCGATCTGATTGTCCTCTGCTGAACATCGTTAACAAACCCAGAGAGAGTGGTTTTCATCAGCTGAGGAGTCATCCGAAAGCAGTGACTGAGGAAGAGAAGGTCTTAACACCAACACATAAACATAACAACACCTGGGAGAGATGTGGAGAAGCGACACATCAAAGTAAACTTCTCATTATCTGTCTTCTTGTATATCTCCTCAGACAGAATACCAAAGACTGTTTGTGCCACATCATCTCAAGTCAACAGGTAATAAAGCCTGGACCTGCTGAAGAGCCGAGTTTATGTGAATTTTAAAGTTTAAAGACTGATTAAAACAGGAATGTGGGGAAGATAAAAACAAGAAGATCACCATTTTGTAGCACAAATATACTGTTGCACTTCCTCCAGTTTCCCAGAACCATGTGACCATCGGTCCAAAAAGAGAAAGTGGTTTCACTGAGGGGACAGACCTTCAACCAAACACATTCAAGGAGAGAAAAAGCTGCACGGTAAGTATTTTAAACACTATAATCCCACAGCAGACACAGTTATTTCTTACGTCTTTCCCCCTGTAATGTCTTTTTCACTTTTGTGTCTTTTGCTCATGTTCAGGTCGAACCCCTCCAGACTCACAGCTCAGTGATGAAAAGCGACTTCATGCCGCCGTCATTTCTGCAGGTTGACCTACAGGACGTCTCTCACTCAGGCCTCTCTTTTGAAAGGATGTAATATTATTCTCCACAGTCTGTAAGCTTCACCGGTGTCTCTCTGTGCTTGTGTTTGAGGGCACTGAGGCAAGGCCGAGCCTGTGCAGTCATTCTTCCCGAGAAACAGGATTCACTCGAGGTGCCATCGCTCCCTTGGCCTGCCCAGTGAGTATAGAGAACCCCCCGGCCAGTCAGCTGTAGTAGGTTTTAATGATATCACTAACTTTAACATCCTTCCCTCTGCTCTTGTAGACCTCCCTGGTGCCATCACCTCAAACTAAAACTAATGCACCAACTGAAAAGGCCATTGGAAAAAAGGTTATATACGTTTATTTTATAGTTTTGTTTTAGGTTTGTTTTGTTTTTTTTGCTTTAACCTGTTGATACTCAGTCTGTTGTTGTGTTTTCTAGGAGTCCACAGGGTCTCTTCTCAACGCTTCAAACAACCAAGCTTTCCCTAACACACCCTTTGACTGTTCACACTTCACTACGCATTATAAGAGCATGTAAGTGTGTTTAATACTTTAAGATAACATTAATATTAACCAGCTGGGATGACACATTACAGGATATTAAATATTCAGTTTAAAAAACTGATATTATTAAACTATAACTATATATTCAATTATATTTTCCAGGTTCTGTCATCGTACTGATTATGACAAGCTGAAAAACGGTTGTGCAGTCACAAAAATGGACAGTGGCTACAATCGTCGAGACATGGACAGGTACACAAACAAGTTCCACACGTGAAGTCTCATCATGCACACGTTTCCTTTGACTCACATGACCCTCTTCTTTTATTTCGCAGGTTCATCCTCAGGGGCTAGACCTGCGATAGCACCTGCATGACAACCACAAAAATCCAATTTGGGGTTTCTTGTTAAGGCATTACTCTCTTTACTTTACAATCAGAGTCATTTGTGCAGAAATAAAAACTGTGGATGTCTGAATAAGAGCTATTGCAGTATTACATTTCCTTCTAATGAAATCCTGAAAACCTTAATCGCTCCTCCGTCTGTGTCGTTCTACATCAATGCTGTCAAAAAATGGCTAATTTTCATGTCTTTGTGAAGTCCTTTTTTGTGAGTTGAATAGCTGCCAGTCAGACAGTTGTGTGAAGTGAGTCGTGTGAAAGCCAAAGAGGGAGTGAAGGAGATGATGCATTGTCTTTGACCGCCTCTCTGTCACTGACCTACAGAGAATGAGAGGAGTGTAAACTAATGAGCAAAATAATTACACTCAGACTGAGTATGGCACCGATTCCCATCGACGTCTGCGCTGTGTCAAACTGTTTTGCCACCCACAGCTGTGGAACGGGCAGCAGAGCACAGACCGAGGAGGAGGAGGATTGAGTTTCCAAAAGCATGTGTCATATACTGTAACACCATACTATACACCTTCTGCAGGCCAACACTCAGAAACTACAGCAGTTTTACATTATCAACACACGTCAAATAAACACAAGATTGCTGTGTCAAAACAAGACATATATAAAACCACACAGAGCAAAGTATAGATTGTAGATCATGTTTAATTAGCTGCCTATAGGTCTCCCTGAGGTGAACAGTGAAATAATATGCTTCATGAAGCTCTTGGCGTGGAAATGTTTGGTCCAGACTGAAATATGTCTGCAACTATCGGATGGATTCATGATCCGAAGAGGATAAATCCATCTGACTTTGGTGATCTTCTACCACCAGCGGGTTGACACTTAGTTTTAAGTGAAATGTCTTAAAAATGTAGGATTGATATGAATTCTTGCGCAGACTTTAATTCCCCCCTCAGGATGAATTTTTTACATCTTTGATGATCCTTTAACATTTCCTCTAGTGCAGTGTTTCTAAAACTTTTTTTTTTTTGGCCTTTTTATTGGATAGAGACAGCTGAAGAGAGACAGGAATGTGGGGAGAGAGAGATGGGGAATGACATGTAGCAAAGGGTAGCTGCAGAGCTTTCGTACATTGAGCGGACGCTCTACCAACTGAGCTAATCGCCGCCCTGTGTTTTTAAAACTTTTTACTCCACGTACCAGCTCAGAAAATATTTGTCTCTGTAAGTACCACTTACTACTACAGTGACAGTTCACACAGGAGGCAGGTTTATTCCTGATAAGAAGATTATTTATTGTTGACTGTTGTTGAACACCGGTTCAAGAACCAGAGCTCATGTGGTGGAGGTACTCCTGATCTATACTTTTCTTCCTGATATTTCCTGTTTGGAGTCCACTCACTAAATCATGTCACATTTTAGCTAATCATGGATGTTTGCATGCACTACATGAAGGAACGTGACAACATAGGCTGATATTGAAACAAGGAAATGCAAAACTTATTTTAAATAACTAATAATAGGTATATAATACCTGCTAATGACACTCCCATCAGTCTCTCCTGTACTTTGTGTTTACCATAGACAGTATTAAGCATGGTAGGTTTCAGAGTGTGGTGGCAGTCCTGTCTCCGCCTACTCCCCATTAAACTGAAAATAGGCAAAGTCATGGATCGTTGGTGGAGCTAAACTGGGCTGAGTGAAGCCCTGGTGCTCAAACAAGCCACCTGGAATGACACCCACCTGTTAATCAAAGCAGCCACACTGTTAATTATGCATGACTTTAAGCCTTAATACAATTTGAACAGTTGAGTTATATAGAAATTTACCCTCAGTACAGTTGTCATGAATGTGAAAATTAGCTATAGAGACCAAAACTGTTTTTTATACCAGGCTGTAAAAATGTTTCTTTCTGCTGTGAAGTTGGACACTTTAATATGGGGCCTTACTAAGGTATGTTTGTAGCCAGCCTCAAGTGGCCACTTGAGGAACTGCAGTTTTGGCATTTCCGCATTGACTTTACTACACTGGCCACTTGGGGTTTACTGAAAATTAGCAAATGTTAGCATGCTAACATGATAAACAAAGATGCTAAACATTAGCATGTTAGCATCACTAGCATTAGAATTTCTTTAAAACATCCACAAAGCTGCTAGCATGGCTACAGACTCGTTATATATACTGTAAGCAAAACTGCCAAATATTCTCTGGTTCTAGTTGTTGTTAGTACGTGATGCTAACAGTAACAAAACATTTGAAGATGTCACCTTGGGCTCAGGGAAGCTGTGATAAGCATGAACCTTCACAGTTTTCTCACATTTTATCGACAAAACTATTAATCTATTAATCAGGAAAATATTTGACAGATTGTTTGCAGATAATGAAAATGATAATTGGTTGCAGCTCTACAGGAACTTAAATGGCAACAATCTTTCAAATGCATTTTTTAATCATTTGTTTGTAATTAAAGTTTTTTGTTTTCTATGATTGAAAAGCGAATATCATTTATCAACCTAAACATATCAATTTGCACTCTAAGGAAACTGTGACAGATAATTGTCACTATTTTCTGATATTCTATGGGCCAATCAATTAATTAATCAGGAAAATAACCAGCAGATTAATAGATATTAATAACAATCATTAGTTGCAGCCCTAGACAGAACTCAGATAGCCGTACATACAATATATGTACAGAATTGTAATAAAAGCATTCATCAGTTTGAGTCAGTTCTGTTTTCTCGGCACAGACACAGAACTTGCTGCCACACGAGTATGAGCATAAATATTTCAGCATTGGGGATAAATATTTCACTCCTTCAATGAGATGTGAGAAAAAGATACGTGGAGGGAAAGAGGATTGGATTACATACGAGCGCCACATGAATAATGAGTGCAAAGATGAGAGGAGAACAAGCGCCGGGCCTGCTTCATGTTCAGACACTGAGGAACAAAAGGTGTAGTCACTGACAAAAAGGAATATACAAAGTTCATGACGGACCTGCTTGATTTTTTTGTAAGTTCATTTCATGTCTAAAGCCTCCATATGGACTTACCTTTTATGGTGAGGCACCCCAGCTATTCATCCCTCTGATTTTCCTGCTTGCCCCCCCTCTCTGTCTTGGCACTGACACTCACAGGACTGCTTACACAACACTGACAAGGTTTGGGGGGGTTGTGTTTAGCGTGTCATAAATATGGTGTAAATCTAAATCCAATACACACATTTACATGCACACACCGCCTCGGGTTTGTAAAAATAGCAATGAGGCGACGTGCGCTGGCAAGTACATAAAACAGACACTGGCCACGATGTGTGGAAATACTAGTGTGTCAGTCATGTAAACAGTAGCTGCTGCTTTCACTGGTTCCCAATTAAGACATATTTTCTCATAAATGAATGACACTGGCTTCATCAGCTGAGTTAATATTTAATAATGGAAGATCTGGTCTCCGGTATACACTCAGAAAATAACCCTAATGTAAAACAGCCGTACACACTGCATACACACACACAAACACACTCTCCACCTGAGTCCTGCTCTGATTTGGTCTGATTGAGATGTGACAGGCGCCATCAGATTACAGTTTCATAATGCCTGATTGCTCATTTATTTTCACAGTTAACAATAGATTAGGAATTAGCAGCACAGCTAAAACAGTCTTGTCCATCCATCTCCACCTGCCCGCAGATCATCGGAGTCTGGATGTATGACGGGTTATTCATGCCCCTTCATCTTGCCCCCCAGTGTCCTCCAGCTCCTCATACTCATAGTCCATCTGACCTCTGTCATACTCCAGCTCCTCTCCCTCATACTCAAATCCCTCTCCCCCATATCCTCTCCCCTCCGTCTCGTATTCACCCCCCTCCTCATCATATTCAAGCTCAGCCTCATCCTCATACATCTCCTCCTCCATCACCTCCCCCTCCTCTTTCCCCTCTTCCTCTTTAATGTCTGCGTCGCCTAAAGTCACCGCAGCTTCGCTTGCTGCTTGTTTGGAGCTGCTGTTCTTAAGGATACCGTGAATCACCACCGGCTCCTCTTCTGCCAGAGCCAGCTCTTCGGCCTCTTTCTCTGCCTTTCGTCGTCTCTCCATCCTGGCCTCGCGTGCCTCCAAGAACTCTGCAGCACCCTCTCCGACCACAAACACCTCCTCGCCCACCTTAGGAGGGGCAGTAACCGGGTTGTGGTCATAGGAAAACAGGCGCAAGGCATGGAGACGCCTCAGGCTTGGAAACTCTGTTATCTTGTTGCGGTCCAGGTCTAGTATCTCCAAGTTCTCCATGCGCAGCAGGACTCTGGGGAAGGTGTCAAAGCGGTTACCATAGAGCCATAATCCCGTCAAAGACTCCATACGCCAAAGGTCAGACGGCAGCGTCTTCAGCCGGTTGTCTCCAATCTGAAGGGACCTGAGGTTGGGCAGATCATAGAGCTCCCGTGGAAACCTCTGGAAATAGTTGCTCTCCATCCACAGGCAGCGCAGATTCTGCAGGTTTGTCAGCTCAGGAGGGAAGTCCATCAAACGGTTGCTGCCCAGGTAGAGGCAAGTGAGGTTAGTGAGCTGGCAGACGGCCGGAGGGACGTCATCCATCTTGTTAAAGTCGAGGGCGAGGGTCCGAAGACCTTGCAACTGAGAGAGGCTGTCCGGCAGAGTGCGTAGACTGTTTCCACAAACATACAGCTTCTCCAGATGTTCCAGTTCATAAACACGTTTAGGTAAACGCTTAAATTTACGGTAGCTCAAGTCCAGTACTGGATCCCCACTTTCCAACATTTCCTCCACTCCCAGCGGAAGCTCTTCCTCCTCCTCTTCCACCTCTTCTTTCTTCTTCTCTGGGATTTCTTCCTCCTCACCATCCACCCCGCCACCACCTCCTCCTCCTCCTCCTCCTCCTCCTCCCTCTCCTTCTTCTTCCTCTCCCTTTCCGGAAGAGTTGCCCATGCTGTGGCCTGCAGCCCCTGACTCCAATGTGAGTCAGGACAGAGTCATTTGATGAGGTAGTGTCTGTGACAAGTTAACCCTCAGTCTCGGAGCTTGGCTGAACCCACCGCCTGCAAACAGCATCATGGTCCGGGTCAATTAACACTCTTGCAGCCATGCCACAGTCAGGTGTCTGTTCGTCCCTTCATCTGATCAGAAAACATCAGGAGAACTAATTGTAGAGTAATAGTAATGATAATAGTAGTAGTAATAATAGTAATAGTAGTAGTAATAGTAATAATAATTGTAATAATACTGATAGTAGTTGAGCTCAACAAGGTACAGCTGAATTTTGAGCTGTAATTGAATTCTTGCAGTCCTTACCCTTTCATCTCGTCTTTAACGTCCTCCAGGCTTTTAAAAGAAAGATAACACGGCAGCTTCACCTGTTCATGTGATCTGAAATAAAACAGGAAAAAAGAAAATGCCACTTTGGGACACTAAACAGTCAGTTTTATGTCCCTCTTCCTGCCGGCGCGTCTGTGGATATAAGCCCAGAGTGTGCGCGCAGCTCAGTGACCTGGCCCGCGGCAAAGAAACAGACAGTTGATGGAAGTGTGTCCACTAGTTAAAGCTGCTGCTCCACATCAGAGGCCGAAGTCTGCCGGAGTTATATAATCCACGCTGGAGAAAAAGAAACTGCTCATTTGAAGAAATTTTTGGTAGCAGCGCGGACTGACTGAGTGACTCCTGATGCTGGCCGCTTCACTCCATCAGTGAGAAGGTTTACATTGAACTGCTGCCTCCCTCCTCCTCCTCCTCCTCCTCTTCCTCCTCCCTCCTCCTCCCTCTGTAACCGGAACAGAGGGCATTCACATCACATGGTCAGTGTGTGTTTGTGTAGCCTCTTTCAATCGCTCCCATTTTTAACCATCGTGTTTTGAAACAGTTTTTAAAGAAACTGCAGCACTTTAAACATAAAAAGCGAATTAATTTAATTGAATGTTCGTGCAGTTATAGGCCTACAACAAGACAATTACAATAATGTCTTGTATTGTCTCTGTTATTATTATAATGCAAACATCTCGTGCATGCAATTTATATTTATATTGTATCTAACCGTTTTTTTATTATCATATCACCGTTTTTTTCATATTTATCATATTATCTGTGCTTCACTTTTATATATCTTAATATCTTATATAAATCTGTTATCTCTGTCAAGTTACCATCTAATATACAGAAATGTCTGCACTAATATAAAAAAGAAAGAAAGTTTTAAAAGTTTTTAAAGTACACACTATCACTATAACTGTATTCAAGTACAATTTGTGAGTTTTTGCAACTTTATAATTTATAGATAATATATGACATTAACAAGTGAGGTTTAATGTAAGTAAGTAAAATAAACATTGAACAGTATGAAAATCCCCACCCGATCAAAAAGATATAAACTTGAATATATAACCATCTAAAGAATGCTGAAATTAATTTTAGTACAGACAGATAAGGTCGTCCAATTCTTCTTGAAGAATGGTCTGCCTTTATTATTATCTGTATTATGTTGTTACTCCATTAAGTCAATTCAAAAATCCATTCTGTATGCAACAAGTCCTTTTACTTAAAGTACATTTTGCTGATGATACTTAAATAATTTTACTGTAGCAACATTTTAAAACTAAGGCTTGTAACAGAGTATTTTTCTGTAGTTGTATTAAGGATCTAATACTTCTTCCACTGCATACATAATACATTGTAAAAGACTGGTAATCATCACACAGTCTCCTGGACACTCCAAAGATGGTAACTCCAGTGCTGGTTTGTATCAAACTCTACAGACATTAGCTTCAGCAGTTTTTTAGAGACCAATTAAAAAGCAGTGACGACAGACTTCTTGCGACTTTCTGCTTTGACACAGAACAGATAGTTCTGAAAAATAACAAAAATAACCTGTAAACTGAGTCCAAACCTCACACAGTCCAACCTGAGACCACTGTAAGCATTACTGACACGTGAACTAATAGGATACAGGAGTATTTTAATGTACTTTTAGAGTTTTATTTCAGCATTTTATTGATCGTTAAATTCTTGATCTGCAACGAGTCATCAGATAGATGCAGTGGAGTTAAGCTCTCAGCAAATAAAACACACTAAAATGCAGTTTAGATTGAAATGAATGTGACATGACTAAAATATATTCATACACTGTGCCCCAAAATAGCTCCAAAATTTGGGTAAGCCCAGAGCAAGTTTTAAATAAAAGGGCAACAGCTGCAGCACTAGCTAACTTTAAACAGCGGATGAGTATTCACATTCTCTCCGACCGATAACAATATAAAAATACTCCATTACAACTGCATACTACAGTAGAATAAGTAGTACAGTAGAATAAGTTTGATGTAACTAAGTACACTTACTTAAATACTGCACTAAAGTATAATTTTAAAGTACTTTGGTGGTAGTTTATTTACATTTTATGATTCCGTACTTCAGCTCTGTGTGTTATATGTGTGGACCACCTTGACCAGTTACTACATTTTAATGCTGTTTACAAAAAAATGCAGTTGTAACAATAATCCAATAATGCACATATTAGTAATACAACATTAACATATCATTAACAGGTGCCATTTTTCTACCTAATGAGTATTTGCTATAGTACTTATGTGCATTTGTGTATTCAAGAGTTTCTCCTTCTGAGTGCAGTAAGTTTTACTTTACTTACTAAAATACTGAACCTACTTCTGATCTGTTGGGTCATTTAATCTGCAGCAATGCATCATACTTTTCTGAAGTCCTCATATGTTTTGAAATCTTAAAAAAAAGTGATGAGAAAGTTCAACATTTCTGTTTAAGAAGCAGGAGAGTGCAAAGTTCCTTGCATAAAAATACTCAAATATGCTGATACCTCAAATTTGTCCTGAATATACTTAGTCACGCTCCCACCTCTGATTTTACTGGATACTTGACAATAGCAGACAGGTTTGCTGATTGACATCCTGTCTTGTTGGATGTGATACTGAAGAAAAAGCCTGGAAAAGCTGCTGGGGTCAGATGTGCAGCGCTTCTGTCAGCTTGATGAGCTGTGGCAGAAGAAGCGGACAAACAGGGAGACAGGCCGCATGCTGCTTCAGGATAATCCTGTCTGATATGCTGAGGACCAAAAGAGCTGATTTGCAAATTTCTGCATCGCATTGAAACGACCCTGAAATGACACAATGGACTGTAAGCAGCAGACAGACAGACAGAGACCTCAGGCGGTGAATGGTTGTGACTGCTGAGGTGAATGTGTTGAATGCAGATGAAGCACTGCGTGACCCAACCAGCGTGGGAAACATATGGAAAAACAGGCAAACAATAAAAAAAAACTCAAACAAATGCAGACAAAGATGGTAATTTTTCATCATGTACTAAAAGTAAACCATTAATAATTGAATATCACATTTGGGTTACATGACAATGTTGGCATATACAATACAAAGCTGTAATGACATCTGCTGTTGCATCCTTGAGGTCAAATGAGGACAAGGAAGGTGTCTGATTAAAGGAACACATCTGCACCATCTGCTGGTGGAGGAGGGGACTGCAACAGAACATTTTGTAATATATATATCAATAATAGGATTACAACATGTTATACCAGTCTACTTATTTCAACTCAAAACTCAAACTTTGTTTTATAAAAACAAGTATGGTTATCAAGAGATGACCACAGTCCTAAAATACAGTTGTACAACTGTGTTTATTTGTCCTAATTTTAAGAAGATGTGTTACATATGTTACATAAGTAACAGTAAGATATAAGAAACATTAAAGGGTCTTTTTCAAAAAGAAAGAAAAAAGTCACATTAAATCTACTTTAATTTAATTTAAAATAAAAGATGAAAACTTCCATTGACAGTGACTACAAAAAACTGTTCATGGACTTGGTGTAGTGAAGAGTAGCTGGTTTAACCCTGTAGAACTGGGCAGAGTTCAATGTTTTTTCTTGCACAGATAAATCCACTTCCTGGTCTCTTATATCATATTTCTTATATTTAGAAATTATGCAGTGTGAGACCACTGAGGTGCAGCACAGAATGCCATGGGAACTTTTTTCTAGCATTGGCATTCAAACTGTACTCCAACTGAAACATTAGACACTGAGAACAATAATATCAATATTACAATATTACCTTTTTTCTATGACTTTGCAATATCATGGCCAATACTACTTTTCTATTTTAGTTTACTTTAGATGACTTTATTGTTTTTCTATTAGGCACTGGTGTTACTATGCATTTTGTGCAATCTCTCAGGAGAGTCTTAGCCTGGTATCTGATTCTGCCTTAATATTTTAATTACATGTTACCACATACTCAAAATATTAAGTTTGATTGCATTACTTTGGAAATTACAACACAGCAATTGGAGGCCGGTGCCACCAAGCCTCCACTAATACAATGTTGATCAGAGTGGTCTCAGTAATACAGTGCGCTCTATAATCTGACTGTAACTTTTGCTATTGTGAGCTATCATTATTAAAATGGGCATTTAACTGTGTAGAGATTAGTTTTTACAAAACCTTGGATAAAATGGGTCTGTAGTAGATGGGGGTCAAGACCAAGTTTAGTTCATGTTTAAAAGAGGAAATATAACCAGAAGCTATGGACTTATTTAGAAGAGAGAATGAGACAATGTGACTAACTGTTTCAAATACCTTTTTAGGATACCAGTTTAGAGTATTGGGCTCAAACTGTAGTGAAACCAATCCAGACTTTGCATTTAAATTTAGTCATTTAGCTGACGCTTTTATCCAAAGCAAAAAGGGAAACAATCAAGGTACAATGTGACTACGACTTATTAATGCAGCAGTAAGTACTGTGACAGTTCTAGAGAGGGTAGATTCAGCATGCTTTGGCACTACCAAAAGAGTATCAGAGGACCTCACATTACATAACCAACTTACCTTGCTGTCAGATCTAATGGTGTAATACATCATGTCCAGTTAGGCTTAGGCGAAGCAATATACACAGTTTAGGCGATATAGCACAAAGTGTTAGCCCTTTGACTGTCTGTCGGCAAGTTAAAATGGTGAGAATATGCTCACTAAAGTGCACACCTAAAGAGATATTCATTTTTTTAGGTGGGCCTTTTTTATGTTGCTAAAATATGTTATTCAGTTGACCCTTTCCATAGAAATGTTTTGCGTTACTTCTGTGCCAGGACATCTGTCTGCTTCTCCAAACTTTGAGCGCACTGACTATGCATAAGTATCCCTTTAATGTACCAAGGGACAATATGTAAATCGAGGGCTGAGCACAGATCCCTGTGGCACACCGTAACTGACCTTCTTCTGGTCTGATGAACAGTTGTAAAACAAAATGAGATCTTTCGGATATGTATGATTTAAACCAAGAGAGGACAGTATCAGTGAGACCAATATAACTTTCTACATGTCATTTAAGCCCACTTCCACTATCCCCTCCAGTACCATCACCACTTATCTCCATAATAACTACCTCGAGTCAATGGATGGATGGTTGGATGGGTGGTAGGTAGGTAGATCAGTTGATGGATGGATGGATGGATGGATGGATGGATGGATGGATGGATGGGTGGATGGATGGATGAGTAGGTAGGTAGGTAGGTAGGTAGGTCAGTTGATAGATGGATGGATGGATGGATGGATGGATGGATGGATGGATGGATGGGTAGGTAGGTAGGTAGGTAGGTCAGTTGATGGATGGATGGATGGATGGATGGATGGATGGATGGGTAGGTAGGTAGGTAGGTAGGTCAGTTGATGGATGGATGGATGGATGGATGGATGGATAGATGGATGGATGGATGGATGGATAGATGGATGGATGGATGGATGGATGGATGGAAGGGTAGGTAGGTAGGTAAGTAGGTAGGTCAGATGATAGATGGATGGATGGATAAATGGATGGATGGATGGATGGATGGGTAGGTAGGTAGGTAGGTAGGTCAGTTGATGGATGGATGGATGGATGGATGGATGGATGGATAGATGGATGGATGGATGGATGGATAGATGGATGGATGGATGGATGGATGGATGGAAGGGTAGGTAGGTAGGTAAGTAGGTAGGTCAGATGATAGATGGATGGATGGATGGATGGATGGATGGATGGGTAGGTAGGTAGGTAGGTAGGTAGGTAGGTCAGTTGATGGATTGATGGATGGATGGATGGATGGATGGATGGAAGGGTAGGTAGGTAGGTAAGTAGGTGGGGGTAGGTAAGTGGATCGGTGGATGAATGGATGGATTTTTACAATGTATACTGCACTGCATTTAGTTTTACAAAACGATTGGCTACTTCTTATTTATATTCATTCTTATTCTTATTCACTTATTTATATTATGAATACAAACATACATTTACCATTAAATTAAAGAAATATAATATATATCATCTGAAATGGGCTTTTACTTACTTTACTACTGGTACTTGAAGTATATTTTGATGTACATGTTGAATGCAGGACGTTTACTTGTAACAGAGCATGTCCACACTGTGCTTATACGTTAATAAACATGTGAGCACTTCTTTCACTGCTGTGTATAATGGAGGACTGTAAAAAGCGATGTGCTCCCGCAGACACTTTCCATCTGAGCGCTCAGACGACTCTGTAATATTCAGATGAGCTGTTGATTGAGCCTATTGCACATCAGCCAGTGGTCCAGGATATACTGTACTCCGATTGGCTCAGAAACCCTCGAATGATCGGCACGGAATTTGTACTGAATGAGTGGGTGAATGAGTCCGTGAACATATTTGGGAGGACAGATGATGAATTTGGGGGGTGTTAACGATTTAAAATGGATGTGAAGGAAACAGGAGCGCATAAAGTGATCCGGCGTGTTTAATGTGAGTGAATCCCGAGGAGAGCAGTCAAAATCTGGATACTGTGAGTATGAAATATGTTTCATATGCATGTAGCAGGCCTGTAGGCTGAACAGCCTGCCACACGATATCTGCGATTATTGTTTAAACAATCGATACGCAGGTGATAGACGTTAATCGATCGGTGGTTTAATGTTTGTTGCGTGTCTTATTTTTTTACATTTAACCGCATACTATGCATTGCAACTTACTGCTTGCTTGCGCTGCTTTAAAAACGAAAACGCACTTACAGGCTAAATATAGATTTTTTTGCCCCTGAATTTAATTATCTGATGTTGCATTTGGCCTTTATATGCATGCTTCATGTCGAAACAGACAAATGATGCCAACTCTGTGATGTGAAAATCCGCCCTGCTTCATCAACAGCCTCCTGGTTGTCGGATTTCATCATCAATTATTAGTGAAGATGTTGCACAGCTCTTTGTCTTACTTCACTTGTGTTACAATCAGCTGCGTGGTTAAAGTAAAGAGAGCAACAGGTTAAAAACCTCTTCCTCTGAATGCCTCTCCCTCTGCACAATCTGTGAGCTACAGACTGCCAGAGAGGTGTTAAACAGACTGTTTTCGACATCCAGGTGTCAAACTTTGTGGCTGACTGGATCTTTTAGTGTGCAGGTGGAACCAGGCCAGAGACAGCAGTGAGGATGGGAGGTGGAGGCCAGCTGACGGAGCCAGGAGAGCCTGGCAGTGGGCGAGCTGATGGTGTTTACACTTGGGAGGAGGTGCAAAGACACTGCAACAGGAATGATCAGTGGATGGTCATCGATCGAAAGGTTTATAACACCACACAGTGGGCCAAAAGGCACCCAGGAGGGTTTCGGGTCATCGGACACTATGCTGGAGAGGATGCCACGGTGATATTTTTTAATAATATATATATATATATATACCACATAACACATTTCCTGAGAATATAAGTGGCTTTTGTTGTGGTGGTGTTCATAAATGCCAGTGGTACTGAGGTAGTCTACTAAAATATACTGAATGTACTCTACTTTCTACTTGATACATCACCACATTTTAGAGGAAAAACATTAAAATTACATTAAAACATTTGTTAAGCTTTTCAAATCCAGCACAGTTAAAGATAAAATCAGTGGTTTTCAGCCTTTTTGGCCCATGACCTCTTAATAAAACAGTCACATTAATGTAATAAGTTTTCTGTTCTCAATGTAATAAAAGTCAACAATGAAATAACATTTTTGAACCAATAAGAAGTAATAAGAACATTTGTAAGTTGTCTTGTGAAAATTGACTTTGATACACTTACTGCTTTCAAATAGCTGCTTAAATATGAACCAGTCCTGGAAACACACACATAAACACCTACTCTGTCTCTCTCTCTAGGAATGAAGTCTGTATATTTGTGTAACTTGATGGTTAGACTTATCTCCAGCCCTGCCATCTGCACCTTAGTACCAAGTGAAGTGCAAACACATGTTTGCAAACAATTAATCTGTGTTGTGTAATATGAAATTATATATAAACTTTAATCAAGTGTATTTAAGTTCTTCAAACAGTCAGGCACTATTATCTCTTGAAGTCAACTTTCAACCTCTTAGTGTAAAATTATGAAGTGGCCTTTATAACATGAGGTCAAACTTTGATAACACATCATTCAGTTTTACAGTGATGATAAATAAGATAGAGGCGATAAAGCGTATCATGAAATCAACCAGAATTTAAGATTGTATAAAAATAGATAAAAGACATTCGTATGTTTTGTGAAGCAGGAAACAGATGTGGAAATACTTACAGAATAATTCTGTTTTTGTCTTTTTATTGTTTTCTGTCCCATCAATAAATTAACGACTCCTCAGAGTCAGAACTACAAACTAGTTCTACTTCATCCAGCTACAACAGTAAAATGCTGCTAACAAAGCAATGCATTAATAATCTAAGAATGTCATGTATGATTTTCAAGAAGATGATAATACCTCTGTGATCTTACTTTAGTAAAATCTTAAATACAGATCTGTATTTGTATATTATTGTGTTGGTACTTTGAATTAAATGATCTTAGTGCTTCCTTCACCCCTGATACATGTACATAAATTTTAATTTACTGCATCACTAACAGGATGTCTGTGTTCTAGGAGGCGTTCACTGCTTTTCACCCTGATCTAAAGTTTGTGAAGAAGTTTCTGAAGCCCCTGCTGATCGGAGAACTGGCAGCAACAGAGCCCAGCCATGACCGAAACAAAAATGTGAGATCTTGTTCTGATTCTTTACAAAAACAACAAAAACACATTATTTCTGTAGCAGCTTTGGTCTCTTTGCTCTCAGTCGGACAACATGGCAGGATGACCACCATGTATCTGAAGGGAAAAGATCTGTTTTATTAGTCATGAGTTTTATAGTGTTCTGGAACATCTGAGAGACTGGACACTCATGTCTAATTAGCCGTTAAATAATTCAAACTGCTTCAACGCTTTCTTGTTCTTGTCTGTGCTGAAACCCTGTTCAAACACTCAAATGCATTGAGAACATACATTTTTCTTAAATCCCCAAAACCTTTTGAGCTTTACACAACATGTCTTTCTTTTTCTCTGTTCTCAGGCAGCAGTAATAGAGGATTTCAACACTTTACGTGATCAGTTAGAGACCAAAGGTATGTTTCGAGCTCAGCCTTTGTTCTTCTGCCTCCAACTGGGTCAAATCCTGGTGCTGGACGCCCTGGCCTGGCTGATCATCTGGATCTGGGGAACCAGCTGGACGCTGACATTTCTCTGCTCAGTCATACTGGCGATTGCTCAGGTGATTTGAACATCATTACCTCTGCAAACGAACTATAAGTCTGCTGCAGATCTCAAAAAGCTGGTTTCTCTTCTTCTGTAGACGCAGGCTGGATGGCTTCAGCATGACTTTGGCCACCTGTCTGTCTTCAAGAAGACCAGATGGAATCACTTATTGCACAAGTTTGTCATGGGTCATTTGAAGGTAATTGATATTCTTGATCATCTATTTATTTTCTGGAGATTTCACACAGATATTAAAAGTTTGCTTTCTCAGGGAGTTTCTGCCAACTGGTGGAATCATCGGCATTTTCAGCATCATGCGAAGCCCAACGTCTTCAGCAAGGACCCTGATGTCAACATGTTGCACCTTTTTGTAGTTGGAGCTACTCAACCAGTCGAGGCAAGTACCACAAAGCTGATATTTCTGATTTCATAAAACAGCCCTGAAACATCAAGTACAATTCAGCATTTGATGTTTCATCAGCTTCTTATTTTCAAATCTGTATTTCTGTGTTACAGTATGGCATAAAAAAGATCAAATTTCTGCCCTACCATCACCAACACAAGTACTTCCTTCTTGGTATGTTTTCTTGGCGTCGTTTAAAAAGAATGAAACTATGAAAACTTCACAGCAATAACTGAGATCTTTTTCTCTTTTAGTTGGACCACCGCTTCTCATTCCAGCTTACTTTCACATTATGATAATGTACACGGTGCTATGGCGCCGTGACTGGGTGGTAAGATGCTGTATTCAGATTTTATGTGTGATATGTCCTCATACTCCGCTTACAGCAAGAGAAACAAACAATACAGTGCAAGAAAAGATAAGAGATGACTTTCAGGCAGTTATGATAACAAAGACACTGCATTAATCATGTTAACCTTCTTGTCTTGTGAAGGACCTGGCCTGGATTATCTCTTACTACATTCGCTTCCTGTGCTGCTATGTACCCATGTACGGTGTGTTTGGCTCGATCGCACTCATCTGTTTTGTCAGGTAAATGAACTGCAGCCTGTTTTTGGTAACACTTTCTAATCAACTGTATATATTGGAACAAATTGATCAGTTCAGAGTGTACATTTCTTCAAACATGTTTCCTCAAAACCTTGTACCCAATTATTAAATCTCTTTCTTAATGAAACATTGGACACTCTAAAATCGAAAATAATTATCTTTACCCACATGCCACAACCTAAAACACACTTTTAATAATGGTATACTGCCATCAAACCAAACACACACCTTCAAATTGGAAATTGGAAAACTGGCATACTCTGAGTACAACACTAAAGAAGTATCAAGGACGCATATTCATGGTCACTGAAATTTAGAAGAAAGAGCGAGATAGATAGATTAAGTTATGTTGGAGGACGTTACGTTAGAAGAAGTTTTTTAATATTTCATTATTTATCTACAATGATTAACAAATGACTTACTAACATAAATAAATGCATTAGTTTCCCTTTATAACCCTTTAAAATGAATTTGATCAACATAAATAAGCCCATTAGTTTCAACTTACAAACATGGTGTATCATTATTCAGTGATTGGTGTTGTGTTGTTATGACTGACAGGTGTTTGGAGAGTCACTGGTTTGTGTGGGTGACTCAGATGAATCATCTGCCGATGGACATCGACCACGAGAAGCACCGTGACTGGGTGACAATGCAGGTACCTGCTTTACTAATTATGACACCCACAGTCACCTGTTGGTGCTGCTGATGTATGAACTCATGTGCACTCCTTTGTCTCATCCTCTACTTTAGTTAGAATCAACCTGCAACATTGAGACGTCTCTCTTCAACGACTGGTTCACCGGACACCTCAACTTTCAAATCGAACACCAGTAAGTCGATGATGGAGTCTGAGGAATGGGCTCAAGTCTTCAATAACACACACAAAGCTGTTTTAGTGACGTGTCAGCTTTTTCTCTTTATAGACACAAAAAGCATTAAGGCTCCATCAAACATCTCTGAAAGCCCCTACAGCACAAAGTAATCTACATCAGACGTTGTATAGCCAAACTAAATGCAGTCCAGGAGCTGTGACCTTGCAGACAAAGCCCTGGGCATTACCAGAGAAAAACACTGAAAATCAAATACCAGTTTAACTCTTAAGAGACACCATTACAAACTCAAACTGTGCAGGCAAACACTTTATTTTCTATTCCGGTGGAGATCCCAAAGTTTTCAAAGATATGTCAATCTGAAATTTGGACAAATGTGTGTACAATTATTTTAATATATTACTCAGTGTGAACAGCACACAGTATACAGCCAGTAAAGCTCTGTTGAAGAGTTAAAAGCATGCTAACGTAGAATATACTGAATATAATAAGACAATGATTTTAATAACCTTAAAGCTACTGCAATTAAAGTTGCTAAAGTTTGGTTTCAAATCTTAAATATATTTTATCACGTTATAAATATTTGACTGTTTCATTTATGACTGAAAGAATATAGAACATCTCTGGTGAAATAAACAAACAAAAAAAAAATTAAATTGTTTTAGCAGAAAATGTTTTTGTTGTATGTTCATGTAGGACACCATCACCCATATTAAGAAGCTGATTGAGAAAATTGTTTATTTCTGGAAGCATTTGTTTTTTTTCCCCTGTAAATAACAGTGACATGACTTTTAATAGTATACTGATTTGCACTTTAGCAGTTTAAAAGTAGTTTTTGGAAGTTCATAATTTGTTGTATTTCAATTTTATTGTAATACAAAAGTAAAAAAACATTTTGTCAAATACCTTCCTGTATGTGCAGTGGCGGCATAAGGTAGCTAGCTATGCAAGCTATTATGATAGACACTATATTGTATATAGTATGGTCTTGTCACATGATCGAATAGACACATTGGACAACATCAACATACTTAGCAAGCATTATTATAGATCTGTATATGACAAAAATACCACAGACAGGTAGGTAAAAAGGTAGAAATGATTAATTTAATCAAGTAGTATTTACAGTTTATGCAGACTAAGCATATCATTTTGTTATAGATTGCTACCGACCATTTTACCAAAATAAATAAATGGCAAAGACTGGTTTCTCTACTAGGACGTATATATATATATATATCAAATGGCACCATTTTTCATCTGTGATTTTTCATTTTCTTAAAACCCAGTCACTGACAAGTTGCATGCTGTTATGTCTGATTATTTAACATCTGTTCTTTTTGTCTCTGAAGCTTGTTTCCCAGGATGCCGCGCCACAACTACCACCTGGTGGCCCCAATGGTCCATGCACTGTGTGAGAAACACGGGATTCCTTACAAGGTGAAAACGATGTGGCGAGGCCTCGTTGATGTTATCAGGTTAGTCAAATAATAAAAATAATAGGTGTTTATTATTTAGTGCAAGAATGAAACATGTTGATGTTGGTTTTCAGTCTGAATCAGCAAAATATAAATCCCATCAATACTCTTTTTTTCCTGCAGAACAAAGACGAGTGATTGAGCTTCTACCTGATTAAACTGATGTTTTTGTGTATTTTCTTCTCAGGTCACTGAAAACCTCAGGAGACCTCTGGCTTGATGCATATCTCCACAAATGACCAATGAACCTACACTGAACCCAAAAGGAGTGACGTTTTTTTTTTCCTCTCCTGCATTGTTCATTGATTGTATCTATATATTGGTTTTACAGGGCACAAAGTTAGCACCAGCCAGCTGGTAGATTTGTTTCTCTCACCAGCCAAAAAACAAACATAATCTATTGAATGGCTGGTAGAAATTTGAGCATTAACTAGCTGTTTGAACAAAAAAAAAGTCAATTTTGCACCATGGTTTTATAATCCAGTTGACAGTGTGGGATTGATCTTTTCATATCGCTCGTGTTATAGTTCAGTGTTTTTACATCCTGTGCAGGATTTTTAGTGCTCACAGGATTTTTTCTCTAATTGCCTTACATTATCTTGATCAACAGTGGTCTGGTGTTATAAATACAATTGTGAGTGTTTGTGAGTAATTTAAAGTGACGACTTTCTTTATTTATCATGTGATACAGTTTGAACAATAAAACATGACAATTACACGGACAAATGACAAATCATGTGTAACCGAGGATGAAAATATTCTGCACTTAATTTAATTTACTCTTGTTCTGATCTCACAGTATACAATAAAGAAACTGTATTGACTATTTTACCACCACTGGTATTATTAATACACACACAAATACAAGAAATTATGTACAAAGAAAAGATGTGATATGAAATATTTACCAAGTTTATTTGTTTTTTTATTTCTTTTAAACAGTGTCCCATCATATTTACAACTCCCTTAAATGTTTTGTTGAAATCATTTAATTATTCACATCAAAACGACATAATCTCATATATTCCTTATTATTCCGGTGTGTCTGTGCGGTCCACACTGGATAAAAACACATTAATAACAGCATCTTACTATCATTGACAATATCTTCATGCAGGATTATTGACAGCTCCTCTATAGTGCAAGCTTGCCAGAATGTCTGATGATTATAAACAACATCTTTATCAATACTAATAACAACCGCTCATCTGCAGTTTCCAGTCAGGATGAGACTACTTCTGCTATGAGAACTAACATAGAGAGTGTTTTATTATTTATTTCACCTGTAAACAGTAATGTGAAAATAATTGGCTATATATCATATAATGTGTCATACATTCTGGCACAGATTTAGATATGCAATAGCTAAGATATACTTATTAAGTAATTCAGTAAACAGCTGCAATATTAACAATGAGCATTTACATCGACATCACACTGCTTGTACAACAATGTACGTTACATGCTTGTTGTGCATACACTTACGCGAGCACAAAACTGTACACAGATTCCTTTTTTCATGCAACAGAATCTGATGAGACAACAAAACAAAAGCAACATGAGATAAGAAAACATTTGAATACATACATGTTGGGTGATACAAAATAAATATACAATTAAAAATGTATACATTTCAGTATGTTCTACTGTAGGCCATAATTAACCGGAGGTTGATTTAAGAGGCTGCTGCAGTTAGAGAGTGTTCAGGGGAGGAAAGCGCCTGGATGGGTCGTGTTGCTTCAGTCATTTTTGCTAGAGTCGATCTTCTCCAGCTGCCGCTTCATGATCTCCTGCAGCTCTGAGCCTCCTTTGGTCGCCTGTAAAGGAAAGAAAGGACAAATCTTTATTTTAAAGATTCACTCATTACAAAGTGTAGAACAACCAGCTTAAAAAGAAGCCATTAAGGACCTTTCAATGACTGTACCGTTAAGACATAAATTAGCTAAATCAGCAGAAACAGACAGGTTAAGGAGTGCTACTTTTCCCTGTCTATGTTCAATAAATCAATTTTACACAAACATTTAAAACTGTATCATCATTATTAAAGTGCTTATACTATCATCAGCCCATAAGTAAATAGATTAACAAGTCTATATGGATGACAGATGGACATAAACAACAAAAGGAAGTAAAAGTTCACTGAAACCAGGAAACAGAGAGTGATCGTCGAGAAGGATCATCTTAAGATACGATACGATATTCACTTGTCATAGCAGCCCGTATACACAAGGGGGATAAAAAATTACTCATAAATCAGAAATATATAGAAAACGACTTTGAATAATCTTTGACTGAAAGATCCAAAATGTTTCCCTTTGTGGGACTCCTCTAAACCGCTCCGCACTGACTGAGTCACAACCTGCTTCTTTTGTTCCTGTGTGAATAGTGTATTTATGCTCATCATGATCTCTTTGTGTTCGCTTTAGATCCTCCCTACATGAAACAGCCACACAGACAAAGTAAATTAAACGTTTGATAAATAATATCACAGGTAATGAATTATTTTATAGTTTAAGATCTGAATTTAATTGATCAAATTGTACATTTCTTGAATACTCAGTGTCAATAATTCATCTGCTGTACTGTTTTTAGTTTTTAACTTATTCTCCATAACCTGTGTTAACCTATGTTATACTGTGCACACACCCTAATAGTCTATTCACTTGTCCTAACCTGCCCAGATAAAGACTGATCGTTAACACGTGTTGTTTATTCATATCAATTAAAGTCTTCTTACATTTTTATGCAAACAAGTGTGTTCATCATTGCAGCTTTGTTGTGACAGGTGTTTTAAGTGTTACCGACCTCCAGCTGATCTTTCTGCACGGAGACCTGAAGGAAGACACGACCGCCTTCTTCTCCACACACCGCCTTCAGTTCTTCTTTGTTGAGGGAAAACAGTTGGGCTCCAGTCAGGATTCCCAAACAGTCAACCGTCCTGCAGACAAGACAGTCAGACAATTCATTTACTCATTATTATGCGTACATTTACTTTCTTTTTTCACTTTATTTGACAGTGACAGTAGAAGGAAGTGATTTAAGAAAACAAAGAAGCATTTTGACATGGAACAGTAGGAAAAGCACAGATGACTGGATTTCGTTGGGGTGTGTCTCTTCGAACATCCTGTTGTTGTGCATGTTGACTTACTGTGACATCATTACACCTGCTCTGCCCTATGACTCATTAAAAAAAGCTGTATAACACACAGACATCACCATAAGAAAAGTAACAAAAGCAGACACCTCTGGACAAATAAGTTGGGACACTGCTGACATTGCACATGTTGGATTTCATGCACAAAGTACCAAAATATCTTCAAACAAACGCTAAAGCAAGCAGCTCTGTGTGCTTTAACACAGTGGAGCAAAATGCTAACATGTCATATGCTAAACACACTGCAAAGCCAGATAAAGGCAATCCATCCAAAATCACAATGGGGTCAGTCAGATTCATCCCAACTGATCTAAAATGTCCTTTAGTGACAGTTAACACAGAAGAAATACAATGCAAGTCAAATATCAGCTACGTCCTGATATTTGGTCATAATTTGAAGGTGTAGGTGAAGAAGGTATTTTGATTTGGTGGACTGATGAGCGTCATGGGTGACTTACGCTTTTGAGAAACCTTTTGAGGTGAGCCATGCAGTCACCTGCTCTGGGTTTGAGTCAAAGGCGAGCGGTATTTGGGCGCTGGATGGTCGCTCCACGCGGAACTTCCTCGTTGGCTGGCTTTTGTTTGCAGTTATCGTCAGTAATAACTCATCCATCACTGCGGCACAGAAGACAGGACAACAGCAGACGTCAGAACAACTTGTGAGAGCTGCCTTTTTTCCTAAATCTGACTTTGTTTACTGCTTTGTGTTCACTCACTTTTGTCGTTGGGTTTACCCCCGATTCCATGGCTCAGAGGACTAGTAGGTGATGCTGTGTAGCCTTGCTGCACACACACAGACACAAACACAGTTCATGAGAAAATAACCGCAGTCAGTATTATTCCAAAAACAGGTTTGTCTTTCATTGCACTCTGGTTGATACATTTTTGCCCCTGAGCCAAACGCAAAAAAAAAAAATGTGTGTGAAAGTATTTCACTCCAGGAAGAGTATCTGCATGCAGCAGCTGCTGCAAGGCGTTGGTCAACCTGCATGCAGCTTGATTGCATTCACTACGTGTCTTTGGGAATGTAGGCTTTCGGTGAGGGTGGGAACATATTGGTGCACAATGTGTTGGATCACAAGAGAGTTCGCAAACAAAGCTGCATTGATCTAAGATCAGTTTAAGTTAAACTTTTACTGTCATTTAGCTTTCATCTCTGACGGTATTTATTTGGGGATTTTTATTCAGTTGATTACTTTATCGCTGGATGATAATGATAACAATGCCTACACTTTGGAACATGTGTATCTGTCATCTTTTGTACTTTCAACCAGGAAACAAAAATTCCCGTTTGCTCCCCCAAAGTAATTCATCCACAAGCAGCGATAAATAAACCTTGAGCAGATTGCCTACATTTGGTGCATCCTGATAACAGCCTGAGATAAGGATTATGACAGTATGAGAAGGGAGTGAAAGTGAATTTGACATAAATTGTTCAATGTTCAATTGTTCAAAAAGTCAAAACATCTCCGGTGGATTGCATTCTGGTCTACTGAGTTTGTAGTCAGACTGGCATCTTAATACTGTTGCAAAGTCTGAAACATGTTCTGACATTAAACTTCAGTGTAGCACCTGGAAACTTTCTGTCACGACATCACGTTGCCCGAGGGAAAGCTAAAAATACACCTCAGGACTACAAAACAGGCTCAGAAATGCCAGGTGTGACACCAATAGCTGGGTTTTTAACAATGCTATCAACAGATCACCTGGTAAGCTTCGTGCTCTTCTATCTTCACCACGTCCAGGATGTTAAATGGGACGTAGCCGGCCTGGCCGCTGCGATTTCGTAGTTTCCACCACTGTTTGTCATCTTCTATCACCTACAAGACAAATTTCACATCTCACTCCACAGCAACGAAAAACTGAATTCAAGGCTTGTGTAACACAGCTTAAAAATGCTGACACAATCGCATTCAGGTTTAGTTGAGATTTAGCACCATCCCTGCCAGATGCTAAAATGCTCATCTGAATTATGTTAATATATAATCAGTCTTTGTGTCAGTTGTTTTTACCTCTAGGATTTCATCCTGCAGCACCGACAGCTCGTTGGCATTTCGTGCTACAAAGTGGTAGCGAATTTTGGCATATTTGCGAGCGTGGGGCATCCCATTGTAAGACCTGTTAAAACACATAGTATCCTCTCAGCACAGTTTCCTCTTGTGTGTAATAGACACAGCAAAGTGTGTGAAGGACGTTACTTACCCATTTGACGAGTTCGAAGAATGAGTTCCGTAAAACTGAAAAAACAGACAGATTGTTATTTTCAGGGGTTTGGACCTGTAATGGGCAGTACATTTACAGATGTTGGCTAACAAACAAAAACCTTACTTCATCCACTGAAGTTCTTCTGTAATTGGGGCTGGTGGGAGTTCCCGGTGGTGCAGTGGGTCCCTCTGTTTCCCACGGCGCCGTCCTGAAGTGCTCTACTGGTGGCTCCCAGCCATTACGAAATTTTGGGTAATAGGGAGGAGCGCACTGATCCCTGGGCCACTCTGCCCTGTAGGTGGAAAATGATAGTGAAATGTGACCTTTAAACTACACATCCGTACAGAGAGAGTCTGCAGTAACAATGCACCCGTGTTTAAGTGTCCAATTGCTCCCAAAGGTCAGAGCAACACCTTGCATGAAATGTGTGTGTGTGTGTGTGTGTGTGTGTGTGTGTAAATGGGTGAATGAGAGGGAAATTGTAAAGGACTTTGCACTTAAAAAGCGGAGCCATTTATTTACCTGGGTTTAGTCCATCCATCCCCAAGAAGCTCGAAAATGGTCATCTCTTTGGGGGTGAGGTGTCCCCGCAGGAAGTCGACAGCATCTTTGCAAAGGTGAGGGGAGATTACTGAACGCACCATTTCAGGATTTCCACAGCTCTGCAGCACCTGTAGATGCATTCATAAGTTTACTGACTACACATGCGTGGTTTGATTGTTCAAAAGAAAGTACATATTTTCTATTAACCATAGATGGCCAATATTGATGCCGGTATGATACCTCAGTTTTTGGTACTGGTACCGAAATGTAACTTTTTTCCATATTGTAGTTTAAAGAAACATTTTTTTTCATTCATGAAAATATACCAAATATGCCAAGTTTGTGTGCATGTTTCCTAATTTCATACTTTGAACCAGGAAATATCTGATTAATGAATAAGTAAACAAGACAAAAGTCCATAAGTCTTGGATACTCAGTGCTCCAGATAAACTTTGGCCAATCCTTGTGAAGTTTGACATCAAAGATTTTATTGCTTTTTAAAAAGCAATAAAATCGATACATAAACAACAATAAAAAAACAGCAGCATTCTGGATAAAAACATAATATTATGCATCATCTTGTTATCTTATTTACATTGAAGAGAAACAGAGTAAACATGTATCTAAAGCTGCTGCACGTTGATGCTGATTATTGAGTACAGTTAATGACCATAGGGCCACATTTTGAATATCATGCCCCGGCTTTATCTCGACCTTATCAAGCAAATCCAGTGTGTCCAGAGGTTACTGTGCAATGTCAAGGCAGAGCAAAATCACAGCTCTGTGTTTCTGTTCAGCAGTATCGGAGGTGTGGCCAAACACTGCGGGTTGGGAAACCAACATTATGTAATTGTGGCTGCACCTGAGTCAGAGCTGAAAGCCACGTCTCTCCAGTCTGGTGAGAGTTTAGCTGAGTGGGTGTGGCAGCATCAAAAAAAATAAAACAATTAGAGGAATGTCTGTAAACTCTAAACTGTTTTCATTGTGTGCATTCAAAGAAGCTCAGTGTATTTCTGTCAGATTTGTCATTGAGGGTATCCAGTGACATGGAGAACTTAGTTTAGCGTGACATGAATTTACATTGGTGACATTTAGTAAAATCACCAAGTGCTCAGTGTGATAGCATCTGTACAGCAGCTTTCAACCATTCCAACCAGTTCGACAACAGATTTAAAGCTCTTACCAGCTCCAATGGGCCAAAGAGGAAGTGAACCAGCTCAGACGCACTTGGATTCTGTATGTGTTTCTTCAGTTTGGCCTGCAGGGGGCACAGTGACAGACACACGCAGTTAAAAAGTGGAGGGCAACCGATGAATGAGAGAGGTTAGGAGCTGTGATATCTCACCAAGAGGTTGAACGCCAGCTTTAGTTTCTGCAGGCTATCAATGACCTCTGCTTCAGAGGGGGGCTTGGCTCGCAGGGTCAGCATGCCCTCTGTAAACAATCAGAGCAACAATGACCACACGCACACTACGCAGTTACGCCAGCCAAGTTATGAGAGAGAACTCAGGTTTAACTCTCTGGCCAAGGCTAGTAAACCTAAATGTTATTTTCAAGCTTACAATCTATGTCTCCAGTAAAAATAAAGGTCAGCAACATGAAAATGTTTAGTTAATAAACAGTTTTACTGATGAAAAGTTCACCTTGGCCAGACAGTGAAAAAGAGCAAGAAAAAATGTGCTGCATCATGGTTTCTCAACTCGTGACCCAAAAGGTCCCAAAATTCTCACAATCCCAGAAAGATCATAGAGGTTATGATATATCAAACCTATTGAGTCAAATTAGAAATTACAATTTTAAAAACATGTGAATCAACACATCAGTCTTACAAATCTTTTGGCCAACAAGTGACCCCCACATGGGATTCTGACCAAAGTTGAGAAACTGCACCTATCTATGTAGATAGATCATTTTCAGCACATCTGTCTCTGTAGTCAGGGACAACACACATCTGTGTCACTTCTACACAGTTATTACCAAAGTACGTGTGAAAAACAACACAACCTGCGTGTGTGTTTGCCCCTGACACAGGCGCATTAGTCAGTCACATGTATGTTACATGTGCAGTTTGTCTCGCTGCACAGGGAACAAGATGAATTCATATAAAAACACAGCATCACAGCATTGCTGGTGTTGTATGGTAAAACATTACTCAGCAATATATTACAGTAATATTATTACTTTAACCAACTATGCGTCCATGAATACACTTTTGATTTTAATCCCTGTAAAGCTTAAAATAGTTTTGAATCCTCCATGAACAGTCACCTACTTTTGATATTACTAATATTTCGACTTAACAAAAACACAACACTGTAATTCAGGCAGAAGCACACTGAAAATAATAAATGAAATACACCAGATCAGCACTCCCAGGGAGCGAATAAGAAGTAATAATATTACCTCCGTAATGACAATGAGTAATGAGTACTGTGTTACTTAACAGAAGCCCAAACTGGCCTCAACTACCACACATGCATCACTGGATGAGAGTCCCGGGCCACAGGACACAAAAAGACACAAACATGGCATTGTGAGCAATATAATTATATTGTCACTGCATTCGTGGCCACCACATAAGAAGAAAGGGAGACAGACCTGCTGGTCCTTTCTTCTTATTCTTCTTACTCTTGTTGCGATGGTTGAGCTGAGAAAAGGCCTCTGCTGCCTTTTGCAGCCGTGACACAAAGATCTCTATGTCATCCAGGGCACAGTTGAGGATTTGCTGAGGGAGACGAATCCAGGGATTTAGCAGGAAGAACAGATCTTTATGAAAGGAACTGTGTAATATAATGACAGGGGACATAAATGTTGATTAAAAAAACAAACACTCACAACGTCCTTCTCAATGCGCTGGGCCAGCTTTTCATGTGACTCTGCGTCATGTTGTCCGGGGGCTCGTTTGTCTACATCCAAACACAAAAAAAGCTTGTGTGATTAAACAAAAAACACATTCATATGAATGCAACTGTTATAAGAACATATTCTCACCCTGTGTGTTCATTGCTGCTACTCGTCCCCTGGCAGCAGGAGTGGGTCCCCGAGGGGCCGTGGGAGGAAGGATCGTTTCTCTGTGACGGTTCATTTTCTCCTGGTTCAACCTGGAGGAGGAGGAATTGAAACCTTCAGCACCCAAACATCAAGGTAGCTAACTACTATTTACAGATAAGTGTCACCCACTTCAGCTACAAGAACATTTGTGTGTGCGTGTGTGTGTGTGTGTGTGTGTGTGTGTGTGTGTGTTTCTACTGTAGCATTGTTCTTACTTCAGAGTCTGAAGCCTCATTTTCTTCCCATGCTTGTTGTCTCCAATGGCACTGTCTATATCTGCATGAACCATCTCTGCCTGAAGAAATTGAAGAGAGACACAGAGTCAAATTTAAAGGACCAGTGTGGAGGATTTAGCTGCATCTAGCGGTGAAGTTGCCCGTCTTATTTGACCTGCTCATTCCTAATTCAAATACAAATTCAAAACAGCTGGAGCAGCTTTACACAGACAGAAACACAGAAACATGCAAATATAGAGATAAATAATACAAGGGTACTGAATGTGGAAAAGTCAATAAATAATTGATAAATAAACTACAAAAGGACAAGATAAAAATAATTAAAAAAAAACAGATAAGACCAGATAAAAAACATACACCAACAGTGACAATGGTTTAAGAACAAGACTACAGAGCATTTAGCAACCGGGAATGAACGATTTAGAGTATCCTATCCTCTAGAAAGAGAAGCTACAGTGGCCACAAAAGCCACACCAGAAAAACCCTAAAAGGCCTATCTAGAAGTCGCGTTTAGTTTGGGCGACTGTGTAAGCATGGCAGTTCAACATGGCAGACGTACATATGTGAAAGAGGGCCTGCTGTGTCTGTAGATATAAAAGGTTGTTCCAACATAACAAAAACATAATAATTTTTATTATCCAGTGACTATACACAAATGAAAATATATTTTTCTTCTTCTTTTTTCAGTAAAAAGAGGTCCCTAAATCTGACATACTGGACCTTCAATATCCATTTGTATAGTTTTATTGTTGCTGTGCAGGGGAAAACCAATTCTCTCTCTATCATTCATTCCAATAGATACAATAGATCCATAGACTGTTCCATGTCATGTCTTTAATATCATTTGATATTTGATATTCTCTTATTTGGATTTCAAAACTAAATTTACATTTATGCCACAAAGCTCTTGATGCTGTACTAATACTCTCATCAGTTGTTATGAGCCCAATAATGGCGATCAGGTACTTCTAAGCTCTTTCTTTGTTTGTGTTTCTGAACTATAAAAACAGTTTTTACAATAAGTTATAATAATGAGGCTGTTCCCTTTATCTTTGAACAAGGCCGCAAAAAATGTAAAAGGATATACAGAAGTACACCGCCACCAACAGCACTGAAATCTGACCTGGTGTTCAAACAACCGCCGCTCGGATTTATGAGTGACACAAAACACAATGCCAACCAATCCAGCACAGATGATAAAGTACGCAAACTGAGCCAAGCCTGTAATAACCAAACTGAGACTCACCTCCACCTCGTCACAGTGGAAGAAGTGGATGTCGGGTTTGTGTTGCTCCTTGTCCTGACACATCAGCAGCAGCACGGAGGGGTAGCGCGTCTGATTCAGGACTGTCTGACTCATGTGAATGGTGGGGAGAGGAAAGTTCTCCAACTCCTCCTGCAGGAGCACAACAGAGGAATGTTGCGAGGAAAGGAGTGTTTCAAAACAATACTACAATTTGTCTTCAAAAACATGTATTTGAGGGACAAATTCTAATTAAAGGAATAGTTTGACATTTTGCTCTCCTGAGACATAGATGAGAAGATCGCTCTCATATCTGCAAGCTAAAAATCAAGCTACAACCAGCAGTTAGTTTTCTCAGCTCTCCCAGCACCTCTAAAACTCACTAACTACTCACATTAGTGAGCTTCAAGTGAAAAACAAAAATTTGCAGTTTGAGGCTATCAGTGTCCACCTTCTTCCATTCTTTATGCTAAGCTAAGCTGGTTGTAGCGTCATATTGCTCAGACACAATGGAAACAGTCTTCTCATCTAATTTCAGCAAGAAAGCAAATTTAAAAAAAAGTCAAACTGTTCCTCTAAAGGTTGTTCAGTGCATGAATAGATCATATCCATGTAGGTCATCATGACGTGTGTAAAATGTTCAGAAAACATTAATAAAATACATTATGCTGCATACTGTTACATCACAATTAACTATACCTCCATATGCTTTAGAAGGTTGCGGGCAGTCTGGAACCAACCCAGCAGACAGTGGGCCAGATATCCTCAGATACTTAACTCCAAAACACACTAGATCCTACAACTCCCAAGATTCAATGTCATAGCATATTTTATTAGGCACTCCCTGCCTTTTTCAAACTCTATGCCCCCACTCTGCAATGCAGGCTTTCTGTCTCTAAGCCCAAAAACATTGAGCAACCTGGGGGAAACAAATACTACAAATCAATATATTTAATCTGATGATGTGCAGATGTGGTGTCATACCTGTGTGTCACAGTCCAGCAGTCTGACCGCCTTATCGGTGACCTGCAGGAGCATCTCCTGTGTCCAGATTTTATCTTTCTGGTCCAGAAGGACCAGTTTCTTTATGGCATCGTCCACTGTGACAATGGCCTCCGTCTTGTCCATAATGAATGTGGAGAGATGCTGAAGAGAAAACAATGGGCTGGTAAATGAAAGGTAAGATTTTTAGCTATGACGGGACTATGGCCTGATGTGACCTAAAAACATTGGCTGTATGGAAAGTCGGAAAGGTTTGCTTTAGAAATATGAGGGGCATAATTTGAAATATAGAATATTTCTAGTTAACTGTCTGTATTAATGTTATAATTTGATATTTTGGGAAATATACTAGTTATTTGGTCTATGTCAGAGTTAAATGAGAGAATCGCTACCACTAATTAAATCTGTACATTCAACATGTGGACTGGAAATTGAGACCCATCCTGTCTCTGTCTAAAGCTGACATAAGATTCACATACCATCAACTCTAAAGCTCACTAATTAACACATATTATCATTGTTTAATCGTTTGTTTAATCTGTACAAAGATAGTGTAAACATGGCAACAAGTCTTCACTAGATGCCAAGTAACTGTTTCTAGTTTAGAAATAGTTTGGCACATAAAACCATAACTTTAAAAAAATAGATATAAAGTGTTAATTAATGAGCTCCAGTTGTGCTGTTACCTTTGGACTAAGCCAAGCTACCTATTTCCAGTCTGTCTGCTAAGCTAAGCTAACTAGCAGTGTGTAGGAGAGGCATAATTGCTTATTACAATGCCTTCACCTCAATCTCACCCTCTTGACCTGAAGGAGAAACTATGGTGACTGTGAATTGCACGAAAAACATGAAACGCCCTATAGCCAGTGTTGAGTTTCTCAGTTCTGGGCTACTGTCGAAACATGACAGTTCAACATGGCAGACTCTGTGGAAGAGTTCATCTGTAGATATAAAAGGCTTGTTCCAAGGTAACAAAAAAGTAATGAGTCTTATTTCTCAGGTGATTATACACTAATGAAAACATAGTTATACATATTATGCTATATTTTTAAAAAGGATTTCCCTGAACCTCACACAGCTAACATTTTACAGATGATAGCATAATTAAATCTTGTAAATTATTCTTCTGTTTTATCTGTTATCAAAACATCAATATTACCACTTTCCCAGTTCTGTAGCAGTTATCAGTGATTAAGTGCTAATGTGAGACAACGCCTTCCCTGACCTGAAGCACATCTCTGACTCCCCACTGCTGCAGTCAGAGGCCTGATTGCTTTATTATGACACAGTTCCCGTATATGAGATGTAATAAAGTGATTAAATAGTGTATCAGCTTTCTGGGCAAAGTAACGATAGACTATAAACATTTTCAGGAAGTGCTTTACTTTTATCGTTTTTCACATGAGGTTTAGTGACCCTGTTAAAATTATAGATTCGTACATTGTTCATCTTAAGTATAATATTTCCTTACATTTGTATAAGCCAGGACAGAAACACACACACAAAAAAAAACAAAACAGAAAAGAAAGAGATAAATCACTTTGAACAAACGTCCTCAGCTTGATTTAAATTGGTGACGATTGGCTAAACTTTTGGATTCTCTGGATTTTTCTTGTTTTATACAGATTTTCAAATTCACTATCTATTCTATTTGCTTTGATTCAAAGCATGTGACAGGTACCACATGTATTAGCAACAAAATAATAATAGTACAGTAAATTATATGAAAAAGTAAATAAAACATTTAAATAATAAAGAATGATGATACACAGCATAATGCAGAGGAAATTGCAAATGTCCGGGATCACTCAAAGTGTGAAGGAAAACCATTAAACATTAACTTTTTATTTCACTTTAATAGGTGCTAAAATGATTTTTGATTGAGTTTCAAACGCCTTTGCAAAGTTTTTGATTTCTACATGTTATTCAGCTTTATTTCTAAAACATTTTAAAATACAGGAATGGTGAAAAACACACTTGAATCTTTCAAAGAAAAAGAAACAGACAGATCTTACCTCGACATGATACTGTGACGTCTCGTGCATAATAAAATTGGAGTTGGAGTATTTTTTCCTCTGTTCTGTTGATAAGAAAGCAAAAAAATATTACTGACTCAGAAAAGTCCTGTCTGAGATCTTATTGTAGGTCTAACTATGTAAACAGCCAACTACGACACAGACCTGAAGCCCACATGTTGTGCGTCTGAGCAGAGCGAACAGATGAAACAAAAGAGTAATGTGAGGACTAAAAAGACCAGCAGGGCAATAAGGAAGTGATGAGAACATGTAACGTGGGTATGTTTTGTTTCATAGGGCAACTGTACACGTAATAGTTTTACAGTCCACTCACAGCGGTGCAGGAAACACAACAGGGGGCTTTGCAATAATACAACAGTCGGCAAACTATACTTGTACTACTTGTTACATATTTTAGCATTATTTTGTGTCCAATGTGTCTTGTTAGAGGGGAAATAAATTGAAAATAGACCAAACTGAGAAGTTAATTATTAAACCTCATCAATCTCAGGAGTCTGTGTGACCTGATTTGATTTCTCTCACGTCATAGTAGGCCTATCAGGGGCACAGATTTACTGCAGAGTCCAAAATCAGGGACTACACCTCTCGACAGCACCATAGTCATTTCCTGAGAAGTCCATTTTCAGTGTTCTGTATGTGGACTGCAGATTTCAAGTTTCCACATCAGACTTGGGTTGCATACTGGATCCACCTCCTCCTTAAAAATCATGCTATCTTAAACTCAGATTTAAGGAAGTGAAACTTTCCCCTTCAGCAGAAGAATATAAAAACAAATTCTGTGGCAAGCATCAAAGTGAGGTAATAATAAGCAAGACACGTTTTTGAGTCGTGGGTATTTTAAAACTGCAATAATATTTTGCAGTCATGTTAAAGGCAACCTGATGTTTATTTAATATCTGTCTCTTTAACGCGTAAATGCTGCACTGTATTCACCAGCTAGTCTCTAACTGTGTCTGTCTGTTGTTTGGTGTTGAGCACAGTGAGTTTTTAGAGCTTTTTTACTGAAAACTTAGGAGTGCAGTAAATTTGGGGGTCAGGCAGCTAAAATTTCAATGAGCTGAAAGTCACTATTAAGCTCTGTAAAGCCGAGAGGAAGCTGCAGATTCATTCAAGGTCATCCAATTATCTGTGGCTTCATCACTATTTGACACTGGCACCTTGTTTTCACATTGTTATTTGAAAGAAAGTATCACATCATCACAGGGCATGGTTACCGAAACACCTTTCGTGACCTGAAGCACGTCTCTGACTCCCAACATCAACTTCCCCACTGCTGCAATCAGAGGCTGATTGCTTTATTATGACAAAGCTTCCTTGTACGAGTTGTGATCAAAAGATAATATAGTGTGTCAGCTTTTATCTCTGAACCTGAGGGAAATATCTGGATCTTTAGCCACTAAATGCTACACTGTGTTCACCAGCTAGTCTTTAACTGTGTCTGTCTGGTGTTGAGCAGGTTGCGCACACTGAGTTTTTAGAATGGTGAGAGTGAACCAAAACAGTAAAGTTAGGGGCTGGACAACTAAACAATCACTATAAAGCTCTGTAAAGTCCTCACCACCGCGGCGGTTTGATTCCAACCTATGGCCTTTGCTGCATGTCATCCCGCATCTCTCTCTCTCTCCCCTTTTTCCTGTCATTCTTCAGCTGCCACTTTCAAATAAAGCCCGCCCCCCCCCCAAAAAAATCAATTTTCAAAACAGCATTGTTCACAGCATTGTATGCACTGTTCTGGTCTATGGTAATGAGTGTGCCAGTGTGCTCATTGACCTATTTACCAGGTGAATAGTCTGCAGGTAACAATTACGGTTAAATGAGAGCATGTTCCTATCAACTCCACTGCCAGAGCTCATATCAGGTCTCTTTCTGTCCCGCACCCAACAGAGTCAACATGTCGATGCCTCAGAGGTTTTCTCTTCATATAGACATTCAGACGCATTTCATTTTACGGTGAATGTGACACAAAGGCTCTGCTGTTTGCCAAACACTTAACAAAATGTGTGTCGAGGCTCTAAAGTACATTCCAATATTTGATATACCCTTTCTGATGAATCAGTGTGATGTAAACATGTTTCATAAAGCTATGACTTTATTCCCAGCACAGACTTTCTATCCATGCAACCACTGTGACTGTCAGAATGATGCAAGCGTGCGTCTTTCCTCTTCCTGCCGTTTCCTTCCTGCTTGGCTCCCCAAAGGTGAAACACAAGCGTCAGGTGTCGTTCTGAAAGTCGAGCTCGGCCCATGTCTTATTAATGACTGACATTTACGCCAATCAATTCACAGCGCTGCAACAGCTTGCAATAAGAGCCACTTAGCAGGCAGATGGGCAGATCCTCAGGGCTCTCCAGAGTCAATGACCAGTGATAAACATGGCTGCTTGGCAGATTATCAAACCAATACATCGCTCAGATCAATCAGACAATCCGATCCCTCGCTAATAACTGCCCTTTAAATAAACTGACTTCTGATATTTAGCCTGACTCAACCCAAAAGGGCACGGTCACGAAAATGTTTAATTTAAATAAAAAGACCAAAATCCTGTGTCCAACCACCCAGGTAACTCAATCAATAAACAACTCATGATACTGTGTTGCTGTGTGATTTTCCTATAAAATCACCAGAAAGTATCAAATCACCTCAAATCTCAAAAAAATACCTTTTACAAATACTACTGACGGCAACTCTTAAATGTATTACAGTTAAATGGTTAAAGCCTGATAACCCAACATATGTGGAATGAGAAGGTCTGGGAAATCTACAATATGGAACAAATAACTTGATGAAAGATATATTTCTTAACAGGTGGAGATCTACCATGACTATACTAGTGCAGTAGACATATAGACACATGCATATCTATTTTAATGTCCTTGTGTCACTCTTATTTAACCACGTAATTTGCACACACGTTTAACCTAAAGCATGTACTCTTATGCTGTATTAAGCAAATTATAAATGGGAAACAGCAGACGAAATGTGAATATGCATGTATATGATTATATAAGTTGCTAAAACTGAAATAAAAATTAAGTTAAAAAAAAAAAAAATCACCTAAATTCTCAAAGGCTGATTCACCACAAAGTCAAACAAATGTAAAACATTAACTATTTGTTTATCGAGGAGGTAAGAGGCCGAACACACTAACACTATTATTATGTCAAATATGGCCGCTGATAATACTGCTTTAACAAAGACTGACAGACCAAAACTAAGTGCTGGATCTATCGCAGGCATTTGAGAAAAACAGTGCAGCAGGACGAGATCAAAGATTCAGCAAGAACTTCCACCAGCTTTGCATACTGGAGATTGAGACTTTTGCTGTTGTAGTGAGGACCAATAGTCCTCTATCTCTCCAAATATCTCCCACTGTTATGGATGCTGTACAATACTGTGCACTCTCCTGCCTCTCTGGTTCAGGAGGACAGGCATGCTGCCCTCGTCCTGCAGTGATGAGGTAGTGGTGACCATCTGCCACACAAGATGAAACGAGCCAGTGAAAAACAGCACAGGCACATCACACATACAGTAGGATATTTCACAGAGATCACAGGTATGGGTGCATCCTGTGGATATTTGGATGACTTGTGGCACAAAAATATATCACAGACAACAAGGTGCACAGTCAGATGGTTTGGGAACATCTTGCATACCCACAATACCATCATCTGTCATTTGAGGCTATTCTAAATTTGGAACAGTGCAGCGATGCATAAGAGCAGGTTATCCTGTTATACCTGGGTGTAGGTTTCAATCTGGCCTATGATATGCTGTACAATGTTTCTCTATGTTGGCAGTGTGGAAGGAGGTGCCGGCAGGGACCAGTGAGCTCATGTGTGAGGCAACACAGAGAGGACCAGAGGTGAACGAGAGTCCGCCTCTTCCTTTCCACTTTTCAATGCGCCTTTTATTTACCTGCAAGACATGGGCACCCCCACCCTGTTCCAACCACACAGACACACCCTGCGCTGCCTCTTAATATAACACACATTTTAGTCACAAACACACACCCTGGTAAGTATGCCACCAGCTAAAATAAAATGTCAGCTATGCCCTACAAAGCACACGACTAAGACTACAAAGTGTACACAAACAACAAAAAGCCTGATGCATCCAACAACAAATCACACAACGCTATGCGGGTGGGTGCAGAGCTGTTCCCTTCAGGGGCCCAGCTTCTCTCCTCACGTCCCTCAGTGTTTGACAGAGGTCTCAGCAGCCTGAACACGACGGGGCCCCTCAGCAGGACCTTGGCCCCCTCTTATCACTGTGTGTAGGAGAGGACTGTGATAGGTCAGCGAGGCTGTGTGGTTGCAGCAACATATGACAGAGTGAGAGCGCTGGATTTCCTGATATTTGCATAACAAATTGAATATTGTTGTTGTGAGTCAATTACAGCGCTGAATGACATGCCAGGATGATTTACAGTTAGAAAAGGTATTAAATGATAAAGCCTAAAGAAGATGTACAATTTTAAAAGCATACTTCACCTTCATTTAAACAAAAGAAAGCACTTTGCTAGAAACAGCTGGGCACTGTAAATGTTACTCAATATACATTTGTAGCAGAAGTAGCACAGTGTATGTGCGTCTAACTCAAAATAAACTACAGCAGTGAGCAAGCTCTCATAAAACAATTCCTTGACAAGTAAGAGTGTTTAACCATCTAAATTACAAGCTGTAGTCTGTAAACAGTCTGTAGTGACTCATATAAATAAGGGCAGGTATAATTACATGTGAAGGGCATTTAAATGCAAAGTCCTGAATACACGCCAACAATAAAGTACTCCTTCTATACAGTATTGTCACTTACCATAGAGGGCCTTGGCGCTGATCTTGCTGTCCGATCTGGCCACTCCACTGCAATGACAAGAAGAGGAGATGGGGTTACGCTGCATGCGCTTCATCTTTTCCCCTGCACCTCTGGATGTCAGTGTCACAAACCCTCTAAGACTCCCACACTGTCACTTCTCATGAATGCAAGCCCACAACAAACTAGGAGTGATATATACGCAGAGCAGACTGGCTAGCACTGGAAGAGATTAGCCTGAGATTCTGAGCATATGGACCAGCCAGGGAGAGAGAGAGAGAGAGAGAGGGAGAGTGGAAAAGAGGAGAGAGGTGGGAGGGAGAGAAAGGGTGTAGGACATGGAGGGAGGCTAAAGCCAGGAAACCCATGGCAAAGCAAACAATTCTCAACAGAGCCTCTCTGTGCCCGAGGTCCCTGACCCACACCACCTTCTACATACTGGGTTAGTGATTCTCTGGCGCCTGTGTGAAAGTAACCCAGCAGTAACACGATTAGCTAACACTCCACAAAGGTAAATATGTGAGGGGAAGGAGGAATGTGTGCGACACTCACTTGGCTTGCCTCGACGGAGGTCCCACGACGCTCATGATTTCAGGCATCAACCTGAAGAAAGAAGAGGATGAGAATCAGAAAAAGAAAGAGGTTGGCTGCTAGTGAAAGACTGAGAGAGGGCAGTGGCTAGTGTTGGAGAGAAAACCACCAAAACAAACATGCATTATTTATCTAAAAGGCCTTTTAAATGCCTGTTGCATCAGATATCTTTTCCGTTTGGTGAGCTCGTATATGCAGTCCATGTTGGTTAAGTATAAAAAGCTATAGGCATTTTATTATGGTTGTCAGTGTGGTATGCAAAGTTGAGGCGTAGCCTTCAAAACAGCCTGTTCTTCCACTGTGGAGAGCCAGGTGTTGGGCCTGTACTGCTGGTAGTCAGAGGACTGATCTGGGACAATGGCAGACAGCAGGCTGATATGCGCTGTGTAATTAGATCCACTCTGTTGATGACTATATCTGCAGTTAATTAATTCGGTTGGGCTTTGCACCCAGCCACTCTAACTATTTGATAATTAGCACAGCTTCACAGGAGACAAACCAACAGAGTACGACGTCCAAATCTGACAGCTTGACGGGAGCAGGAAGTGAGACAATGAAACTCTCCCACACCTTTCCCTCGAAGCCTGGAGCCTCTGACTTGTCTGTCAAGGCACGTACTGACGACGTTATGTAACACATATATCAGGTAAACACACTTTGGCTAAACACTAAATGACCCTAATGAATTACCACACAACAGAATGGGCTCTGCTTGGTTCTCTTGATGAATTTTATCACCACATTTTATATAATCACTGATTAATGACTAAAGTGAGTTGTATTTAACATTGGCTAACCTTTTACCATATGTGACTTCTTGACATGTAGCGCTTTGGGTAATGCATTCAGCTTGTATTATTAATTGGTGGCGAGAGGTTAGGATCCTGTGTTACCGGCAAGTGTTCTACAAGAACAACCCAACCCGTAAGATACTGACCTCATGTCACTTTGTGCCACTGGGCATGCTTCCCACAGAGGCCATGAACATTTCAGTATAATTTTCTAACCAGACTTTTACCACTGGTTCATGAGTTATGATTTCCTCATGCCATGCCTTAACCTCCTTTCTGAACCATAAACCATTTTTGCATGACGAGCAACAACAGACTACACATGCACAAGGTAAATACTGTATATTACAGGTTACTGGTGCAACCACTTAGGCTTATCTTGCAGCAGATCATAAACGTAACCTGCCTTGACAGGTAATCTCCTCATATAGTCTGAAAGCCAAATCACAACAATGCTCACACAGAGGACTTAAGCTAATATTACTTCCTACAGATACACACCTGTATCTTCAAAAGGGATCATACGCAACTAAATCTTATTGAGAAATGAAAAGAAGATACAAAGAAAACTAGTTGTATTTATTTTAATAAGTCAAGTCTGCACAAAAGGTAGACTTCCTTTTTCTGTCCTTATCTCTCTGGTCATCTTCTTTCAACGCTATTGTTCTCAGCTATGGCCCTCCGCCAGGTTTCAGGAAGGAGGTGAAGCCGGAGCAGCACAGGCTGGGTGTCATGTGTTGTTAAACCTAAGGCAAGAGGCCCTCTGAACACCTCTGCTCCACTCCGCCTAAGGTGCTTATTGGTCAATAATGACAACCTCTTATTTAGAGGTAATTACACAGCGTTAAAACACCAATTACACAAGAATAGAAGCATAACGTGCAAGTGGTTTATCTTCAGCTTACTCACAAAGCCAGGCATGCCTCATATTTAATGATGTAGTTTTTCAAAATGACTGATCATATCTGTGTCTTTTGATTTCCATATTTAATGGAATGAGGTTACACAAGCGTTGCTATATACATACTGCTTTCTGTGACAACCCTTTGAGAGCAATGAGAGTGCAAATAATAACTTCAGTCCCAGTCCAGTGGCATCCTTTCTTAAAAAAAAAAAAAAAAAGTCACATATTTTAAGCTTGCAGTATCAGTCACGTGGTCTGCATTGTTTCTTTTCTTCATATGCAAAATCTCATTTTGGATTGAAACTCATCCTACTGTCAGAAATCTCAGTCTTTGAACTTTGATCGATAACAATATCGTAATACATAGTGTCATCATTTTTGATTATGCACCTTAACTTCAACCTTGATAACAACTAGATATTTTATTCTCCTTGAAAACTGCTCAAAAAATGCTCTCACACAATGAATACCTATATTAACACACACCCATAACACACCTAAAGATTAAACAAACTCAAGAAAGCAGCAAGAAAGACTGACAACAATAATCATGAATGACGTGAACATTAATGGTGAAATAAAACAAAGTGTTTACAGCATTAGGCTCATTCATTAAGAAAAAACACAAACCGTTACCAGGAGGTCAGCTATATCAACAGCAATATCAGCTTGACCTGACCTTGTCATACTACAATCCTAGAAATGATTTACAACTTATGTAATGTGTTTGGGAAAAAAAATGAACAGGACTGTGCTTTATGCTCCTGAGCAAGCATTTTTGTAAGAGAGGGCTATCTGGTTTTATTATTTTAAGCCTTGCAGCCATCTGGCTGAATAACACTTCTATGCTGTCTAGTGATGATGTTACAGGTGTACTTTGGGTGTACAGGTGCAGTCAGGCAGGTGAGTGTGAGTGCTTTCTCTGAATCAGGGCACAGAGAAACAGATGAAATCACTTCAGATTTCTCAGGCACGGCCCCTAATTGTTCATATAACACTCCCATCACATGGAGAACAACACTCTTACCCAACTAAAGTCTCAAATTGGCAGTATTTCTCCTCTGGTTGTTCATGTGTAGCATGTCATGAGGTTATTCACGAGCATGTTCAACCCAAATGAAAGCACACTCCTCTCAGCCCACAGCTAAATGCTGTAATTACGGTTGTGGGTGACATCAGATTTAAATGTACAGCAGCAACGTGTGGTTTGCTGCTGAAAGCAAGCAGAAAATTAGTCTAGAAGGACCCAACACCAAGTGTTACAGTAAGTTTATTGCTCAGTGGATGAATTGATTTCTTCCAGCCTGCAAAAAAATCATAATGTGCTGACAATTAATCTATTATTCCCCCCCAAAAATCATCACTTACTAACAACAAGTCATAAAAGAGTTCAGAACAATATGAAGTTGAGCAGGCATTCAGCCATGATGGAAGACCATATACTATGATGGAAAGCAGCAGCAGTCATTCAATGGACCTGACGAGATTTGTCAAGGGCAACCATGTTTGTGAGAGAAATAAAGCAAGAAAACAAATAAAAGTGTAACTTTTACCCCCCTCAGAGGAACTCACTGTGGTGTTTTTCGGACGGGATGCTCAAGGTGACAAACGTGGTCGAGACAGCGCCTGAAAGCATCAGCCTGCCATCACAACCTGCAGCCGATCAGGACGATAAACTCCGCAGGATATTTGCAACCTGTTTGTTTTGAAGTAGAGCAGAGTTGAAATCCAACACTGTAAATAGTTTCCGTCCAACGCCGAGCGCAGACTTTTGTTGTTGTCGGTTCCCAGAAGCACAGTCGCCGAGGAGGCAACGCGGGAGCAGGTGAGTGATAGGTAAGTAACTCAATCTGACAAGGGAGGAGCTCCGCAGACACTTTACTGGGGGTGGGACAGCCGGTGTGAAGTGTTTTTTTTCTCATGCTGAGACCTGCGTTACATAAAGCTAGAACAACCCACACTGAATTATCCAATCACCAGATATTCTTTAATATCTAAGATATTGTATTGGTATTGTTTGTGTAACCAAAGAAGTGGTTTCTAATCTTTTTTTTTGCTTGTGATCCTTTAAAATGAAGCTTGTTTGGGTAGTTTTTCTCTCTCAAACAGTTTGATTTGAAGGATTTCTGTTTGTCTTTTTAGTATTTCACAAGAAAAAACTGAAAAAGAGTCAGAAAAATAAACATAACTGTGCATCAGTCATTTTAAATCACATCAAATCCATCTTGAGAAAGTTTGAGGGACCCTGACCCCATGTTTGAGAACCACCAACCCAAGCTCAAGTCACATGGCCAACATTCATATAGAAATAAAAAAAATCAGATGTCAAATTAGCTGTGTATGATTCACAAATGCACAATAAACAAAAACTCTTCAGTTGTGGAAAAAAATTAATTTCCACAAGGTTTCACTTCTTTGTGCAGCAAAGTGGTGATCTGGTCTGAACTAGTTGGATTCAACAGGGTGAATGAAAGAGGAGCAACAGTGTGGAACACTGCCCAGGTTTCAATGTCACTCTCTGGTAAGAATGACCACTCTTTGTCCAGCTGCAGTGTGCTGTCCCTGCAAAGAAAATCATTAAGATAATGCACTTTCTTCTGGGTGTAGTGCTGCATGTGAAGAACCGCATTAATCATCATGTTTTACCAGTTTTTTTAAAAATGAACACAGTCATGATACCAGCAGCTTTAAAGAGGAAACTATAAATGCTTGCACACACACACACACACACCTGACCTACAGCCAGTCAGATGAACAAGTGTTTTTCTGTGTACTTGGTTGTTGCTCAAGCACTCTGAAATGTGACTTGTTTTGAAACTGGTTACTTTGGAAACCTTTCCATTTGGTTTGATCATTAATTTAAGCTGTCAGTGCTGAGAAATAATAAATGTGAATAATGTGGTTTACTATATGACTATACAATTAGAACAATTTAAAAAATACTCTTGAGATCTCCACCTGAATGAACAAAGTACTGATCTGACATCTAATATGTACATTTAAAGGTTTAAGGAGCCAAAATGAAACATTAATTTTGAACCTCGAACAGTTTTCAGTCACGTAGTTATAATTTGTGGCACTACAGAAGAGATTTTAGTAAAACTGGAAGCACTTTATAGCTCAGAAGGAATATTGAAAGGCTATTTTCCACACTCCAGCTGGCATGAATTATTAAATCATTGAAGTCTAAAAGTGGAAGGCTTGGGAGAAGAAAATGTTCCTTTTTGCAGTCCTAAAATCAGAGTTGTCTCTATTGAAATCTTAATCAAAACAATTCTGCCCTCTACTGGAGAAAGAACAAACACATATGAAACATATATTTAATGTGGTATGCTTAATTTTACAGGAAATAATCAAGAGTAATACAAATATAGATTTTATTGCTGACACAAATATAGAGAAGAATGTTAAAAAAGAAATATTGATTTTAAAAAATCTAAAAATTTCTTTTGGCACAGAGGCCTGACTGCACCAGACCCACAGAACAATGAAGGCGAGGCTTCTTCGTGAATAGACACTGAAAGACACAAAGAAGAGCAAAATAATGTGTTATTAACAAACATTAAACTGTACCTGAATAAACTTAAAGCATATGAAACACAAAAGCTATTTAGTTGTTCAACATCAAACCAGTTTATCTTCATCTACATTGATTTTCGAATGTATTTCAGCCATCAGCCAGCTGAATAAACAATATCCACCTTTCAGAATAAAGTATTGGATTATTGTCCTTGGATCTATCCTGGGAGGAACATTTGAGGATGTGACGACATTGTACAAGGTATACAGTATCACTTGAATGCCGCCCATATCAATAATTCAAACAAGTCCTAAAGAGGACCAGGGTTTATTTCATTCATGAACAAAAGCGTGAACAAAAGGAAAGCTCATTGCTGTCCGGCATCTCAAAACATACGTATGAGATGCTAATTATTTCAACATATCTTGTCAGTCAAAATAAATGGAGCCTCAAATGTAGGCCAGTCTCTTCATGTGATAATGAAGCGTGTTATCTATGTTTGATATCAGATGCTGTAATTTACAGACTTGTCTATCGTCGATGCTGACATGACATGACACGTTTGTGATCTCACATGTCACATCAACAAAAGCTTCTCCATCTATCATGGCTGGTGAGGTTCAATATAATGTCTATGTTGATAATTAATCAGAGTGGAACTGACCTGGCTGGTTGGACTAAAGTGCTGAGAGTCAGACTCCATCAAAGCCACTGACGACGAGTAAGACACTCCTGATCATTACGCCTGCCGTCATCATGTACGTCTGCCGCTATAGGAAGTAGACTATCAGCAGGATAGTTGTCCCTGTCACAGAATATAGCCCTCACTGATGGAGTCGGGTTGCTCTTTACGCCTGCAGACATGGGCCAGACACACAGGGTCAAAGACAGTGGAAGAGGGCTGTCAGTTACTGTTGAATCTGTTGTGTTCAAACGACGTGGGCAGGAAAGGTCAAACAAAATGATACTATAAGATATATTATGATGCATCCAGTGTTTTTGCAGCTTAATAAATGCTGAGGGTTAAAAATATGATACTCTTTTGCTTCAGTGTTGACCAGTATTCCTTTTGTAGGTCCCTCAACTTTATGGAAGTGCAAAGACTGAATTGCAAAACTAAATTTTTATTATTGTGTTCACTGCTATAGAAGACCTCCAGTCATGTGATATTACTGCCATCCATTTTTAAAAGCAGAACAAAGTTTTTTTAGATTAATACAGCAATTATTTAACACTGTAAAAAAAAAAATGGTCAAAATTGGTCCCATTAGAGTGAAAACCTGCTTTTAAGAGAGAGGATTATTTTTTTAAATCTTCCATGTTGTCTCCATGTGCCTTGGATTTACAAACTATGACTTTAAAAAATGTAACCCACAAGATAAACAATAAAAAAACAAGTTGTAGGAATAGAGTAGCAGTAACAGGTTGTGAGTCTTCAATTGAGATTCAATCAGGACAAATTTAAAACATGCTGGGAAGTCCATGTACGATAAAAGTAAACTACAAAAACAAGTATTGGTCTTTTAACTACTAATTAGTGTTATGTTTGTGTCTGTTATTTATTTTATAAATTACAAGGAAGAAGAAGCATTGGATATATAGTTATGAGGACATGTAAGCATCACACCCTATAATACTTTTCTTCTTTCTGTCTGTGTTATTTCTACTTTTATAAAATATGTTTAAAACATTAAATTCCTCCTCAAACTTAAATGTAAAGGTGGAAAATGAACATTTGCATGTATAGAAATACTGTGCAAATAATAATAATCCTTTTGTTTAGCTTTACCAGAACTAGAAGATGCTCAGAAGACATGGAGGAAGTCCAGATCAGCCAGGATGAACAGCAGATTTACATCCCAGATCAGAGCATCAGCATCAGCAGGAAAAGACAGCATCGAACCTGACAGCACCAGACACATTTTAGTGTTTTCTACAGGTTCATACAAACACCTGTTGTAAAAAATAATCTGTGTTAGCTAAATGTTCAGCACTCACTCTATGTCCAGGACCAAGTAGACTGATGTCAGTTTCAGTATCTGTAAGGTGAGGTGTTATCATTCATCACAATGTCAGTAACAGAGAGAGAGGTCTGTTTTTTTGACAAGGCTGAATTAAATTAATTATTATATTGGCTGATCATCCTAGAGGAAAACTTTTTTTTTCTTTTTTTTTTTTTTTAAATGAACCTAGCGTTTAGTCCTTAAATTAACACATGAGCCCATTGAGCAAACCACAGCACAGATATATTAGATAATATGAATGACTCTGTAAAAGCGTGTCCATAGCAACCACGCCATAGCAACGCGTCCACCAACCTGATCTTCGGACGTCGCCATTTTGATTTTTTCCCTCAGCGTGTTCATTGCTTAAGCAAAAAGATAAACGTCTCTGCCTACCGGCTGGAAGATGAACTACAATCAAAACTAGAAGTCAGATAATGAGAGAAATGAATGGATAAATACTCAAACACAGACTTCTCTCTCTGTGATTTGAAAACTTCTTTACTGTTTTTAATATTATCTCTTTTTTGACTGGCTGGCAGCTGGAAGGCTGTTGTCCATCAATGTTTGTTGTCAGTGCACAACATATTTAAACTATAGTTAATTTATTAAATAACCATTCCACTGTTGAAACTACAAACAAGCTTTAATACTTAACTATTAGTTAAACCTCAGCACTATAAACACTCTACTCTCTACCTGTTCATCACAATAGAGCAAGTTACCAACTAAGCTAGTGAGCATAGTGAAGAAGCCAGTTTTCTCAGGAGGAGAATGTTAATGTTGCTCAATATCTTGTAAATAGGCATGTTAGTTTGCTAACGTGTTATTTATTATCTCTCTTTTTCCCAGCCTGTTCACACGCTTCCAAGTGGCACAAAAATCAATCAATGCGGCTTTAAATAATAAATAATGAATGAAACACAGATCCCATGGTAAGTGGCATCAAGTTGGAGCTATAATACAGTTCATATTCTGTACGAAAACAACAATTTCTGATACATCAGGACACAATTTGCCATGTCACTTAAGGACATTGTTTGACCCAGCTGCATTTCTTCTCTACAGACTCAGCTTTACATGCCTAACATTTATCTAAACTTTACCCTACACTTAACCCTAACCTTGTGTTGTAAAGTGTAATATTTAACAAAGTCCCTGGAGTCCCTAAACAGTGCACAAGTGTACATTACACATGCGGTTACAGAGCTATATGAGATAAGAAATATAGAATACCAAAATGAACTGCTTTAGCATAGCCAGCTGTTTCATTGTCCCCTGCAGCCTCTATCTGTTTCTCTTTCTTGCTTGTCCTCTGAAACAATCTGCATAGTGTAATTGAAAGAACGGAGGCGTTGTTTGGGTTGAATGGAGGAAAAGCAGAGGGGTGGAGGGGTGGAGAGGGAGATGCTCCAGCTGTGGGGGAACAAGACAACACAACAGCATCTCACATGTGGGTGAGGGTGGGGGAGGGTGGGCGTCAAGGCTGCGGGGGCTGCACACAGTGGCATTGTTATATGGGGGGTGGTGGGGGGTGGGATGCAGCTGATAAGGTTTTAGAGAAATGGATCATTCCCTCAAATCCTCCCCTTGGGAAGCCTTGACACAAAACACTCCTGTTACTGTATGGTTGTTTAAGCTGGAGGAATTCATAAAGGCCCCACAGAAGTCTTTTAAATCACTAAAATATACTGCAGATCAAAGTTTCACAAATGTTTTTACACCGCCATCAGGGAGAGAGAAAATATTTATTTTTAGGATCATGAATCAGGATAAAACTGAACTTGACAGCACATAGTGACTTTTCCTTAGGCTTGACCTGTAACTGCACGCTGTTATTGTTGTAGTGTTTTCATACGGTTAAAGCAAAGTCAAATCCATTTTCAAACCAGATCAAACACGTTACTTTCAAATCATCCTATCATCTATTTTTAGAGTCTCTATTAGGACACAAGAAAAAGGGAGAAACTTCAGGAGCTGCAACAGAGGAGGGATCCCGCTTCCTGCAATAGACATGCAGTATTTATCATGTATATAAGAACAAACAGAAGTACAATAACAGTAGATAATGATGTTTAAAACTGGTGCACTCAAACATATAGAGCATCAAAACACATTTTTCCTGTTAAAATGTTCAACAATTTTAGTTCACATATCAAGTCTCATATAAGAAAACTAACACTCAATTTAATAATGAATTACATTTTTCCTGATTTTTATTTCAATTAATCGTTTTATAAAATGTTAAAAAGTAAAAATAAAGGCCCATCACAACTTCCCAGAGCCCAAAGTGATAACTTCAAATTGCTTGATTTGTTCGCCCAAAAGTCCAATAGACAAATATATTTAATTTACTAACAGATATGACACAGACACGCATCAAATTCGCATGCTTGAGAAGCTGCAAAACGCCTCCAGTAAAAGCTCTGGCACCACAGACACATGCGTCTTTACAAAAACTTTTTTTTTTTTTTGTTCGGGGATCTTTTGCAGCAGTCCGGCGCACATCCCTCACCTGCCCTCAGCTCCTCTCCTCCGACTCTGTGCCGCACACATCCTGTCTGAGAGGGAGAGGCGAAGGAGGAAGAGAAGCACCAGAAAGGACTTGGGGAGTCAAGTTTAGACAACTTTTACGCACACTTGTTTTTAAAGACTTTTAAAGCCCTCTTGATTTTTCCACAGGATGATGGCACTTTTCGCGAACTTAAACCAAATCTTATTATGAAGCTTGTTGTGGGAGCTGAAGTAAAGGTGCGCCTGAAGGAACTTTTTTCTTTTATGGATCTTTTGTTGGCACCTTAATTTAAAAATAAATAAATAAATAAAAGACTTGTTTTAAAGTTATTACGGAGTCATTGGAGGCGTTTGGCTGAGGGACGTCAATCCAGTGCCAAGTTTCTGAACAGGAGAAAGAAAGTTCCTCCGCATGAAGAGTTGTTGGATTTATGTGAACTGAAACAAGAAGAAGAAGAAGTCATTAAGAAATTCATTCGGATTCCGTGATGTACATGTGAAAGTTTCCCCGATCCGAATTGATTTCGTTCGGACAAGGGGAGACTTTAATGGATTTTTTATGTGGGACCCGCTAGGATGGACGTGGTAGATGAAACAGAAGCGTTACAGAGATTTTTTGAAGGTAAGATTACTATGTATAGGTTTATATGTGTTGATACAGTTTAGTCTTAAAACTGATTGGGCAGGAAAATGATAGTGAAAGGAAATCTTATGAGTTCTGTTACTTCTAAATAATTTGTTTTAAGAGGTGTCATTTTTTACCTGTTGTACTGAATCTAAATCCTAATTTAAACTATTGTAATGGACCACTTATGGCAGGTGGTTAACGATAATAATAACTATAATATTTGTGAGTGATCATATACGACTTGGGGCTTTTTAGGTGTAGGTTTCCCAAACTTTTACGCACACCTAACTCTGTTTTCTACTTCTTTCTTGTCTGTTTGTCTTAAAAACTAAAAATGCAAGAAGGCAGCAGGGTTAACGGGTGCGGGGAGCAAAAGTGCTGGTGATGGGTAACAGATCAAGTTAAACGGGGAATCCTAAGAAGAAGGGGGGAAAAACGAGGTGGAAGAGGGTGGGGTGGAGGGTGAGGAGGTTGTAGGAATTCAAGTTAAGATAAATGGTGTGTTTTGCAAGGGTACTGTGGCACAATGTGTGTGTTAGAGACAGACATGAGCAATGTGATTTTAACTCATGATAGTGTAATGTTGATCATCACAAGGCCAATAAATACAACCAAAGTCAGCTCAGAAGAGTGGCTTAAGTTTATTCTCATAATATCAGCTTGATAAAGATACATTTTATACTGTGAATTTAAATAACTGAGACTTTGGTTGGTAAACTTTTTTCCACATGTACAAAAAAAGTTTGTTTCTCTTATGTTGCATCCCTGATTCATCTACCCTTGTTTAGTACATCTGAGCTGTGTGTGTTGGCTTGCAGGCTGAATTCAAATTAAGTCAAAAACTGAGAATATTCTTGACTTTGAACCTCATATTCCTGTAGGAAATGTCGTATATCACAGGCAAGATGATCACCCTTTGTTTTTCCCTGCGCTCTGTAGATCTCACATCTCACTAATAGTTTTCTTTTTTTTTTTTGTTAAGAAACTTGATGTCAAATGGTCCAGGAGAAGTCAAGTGCACATGAAAACACATACTGTGGTTTATGTGTAATAAGTTATCTGCAGAAAGACTTAACACTTGATTATAGTATACACTGAGTGTTGATTTAAATATACACAGCCATCCATCCATGACTGTCAGAGGTCCCTTTCCGTTCTGACAGGAATTTAGTGTGTTTACATTCTTGCTTTGGGAGTAAGAGAGATGTTCTTACTTTGGCTTTATTTCAGCCACTTTAGCTTGGACTAAAATGTCAACTTGTCCATGAGGAGTATACAGTAGGTGCCGCCTTAGATGCTTATTTTCCTGTTTAACTTGTTTTTTTCTCGTAACTAACTCTACTAATATTAGACTAATAATTATATCTCTCTCAGGTCTTTAGACGGTCAACCTTGAAGTTAAATCAGTGATAAAAAGTAATCAGTAAGCCTTGAATTTTATATATTAGATAATTTGTCAACTACTGTCCAAGCTGATCTTGCCCTTCTCCTGAAAGAGAAGCACGCTGACTCACTATAATGAATTTCAGTACTAGTAAAATGTGTTTTAATAGGATTAGTGAAATATGTATACATTCACACTAATGCACAGTGTACATTCCTGACATAGCCTTGGTGGCTGTTAAAACACAATGAGGTGAGACTGGTGTTTCTCCTGGAGTATTTGGCCTTCCCCAAGCTCTCACTCTCTCTGACTCCATTAGAGTGACAGTGAGCAGACACAGTGAGGAGGTGAGATACTGCAGACTCAGGGTGCAGAGAGACTGGCCTGTTGAGAGAGAAACCCAGTTAAACCATCAACCAATCCAAAACTTGACCTTCTCCTCTCTGACTCATTTAGACAACAAACAGTCACTCATACACTCACAAAGCCGTGTTTGCACATACAGAGGATCATGACATTTATTGCTGTTGTGTTACTCCGAGTAATGCCCCATCTTAAGTCAACCTGTGTGCCTGTGCGCTGAGATTTAAACATTCATGCCGCAATGTTAGAGTAACGTTGGAGATTACTTAGAAGAAATGGTCACACATACAGCAGACATTAAACTGCATATATATAAAGTACAATAAGAGTCTGCAGCCACAGTAGTCACTCTGTAAGGCTGTCCTTGTAGGCACAGCAGTGCTTTGAGTTAAATGCTGACATCAGAAAAAGTTCTGCAACTCACTAATTGTTTTTATTTTCATTTAATCTGCCAATCATTAATTTTTTGGTCTACAAAATATCAGAAAAGGGATAATTTCATTATCTGACACCTTTAAATGTCTTCAAATCTTGTTTTGTCAAACCAAAAGTCTAAAACTCAAAAATATACAGTTTACAAACACAGGAGACAAAGAAAACCAGCACATTTTATGTCAATTAATGTCCTGTGGATTGATTGGTTGATTGATTAACTGACTGATTGATATTTTCAGCTGTAGTCAGAATGTTAACATGCTTACAACGTCAATGATGCTGTTTTGTCAGGTGTGATGTTTGCAGTGTTTATTATCTTAGTTTATCATGTTAGCATGCTGGCATTTGCTAATTTGGCACAGAAGACAGTACGTCTGAGGGAATTTTGCAGGTAACCACAGTGTTGGGCAACACTTTGACCTGATGGTTGTTATCAAACTGTGTCTGCCAGAAATAAAACATTTTCACCTTCTAATCATCAGGAGGTGAATGAACCATGTTCTCACTCATATTGCCCAAGAACAACTCATCATTCACGTTACTATATCAAAATTCCTATCAAGACCCGCTGTACTCCCACAGTAGTTGTGAATCATGGTTTGCGAAGGCCGTCATCCATCTTGTGAAACCGGCGTGAAACAAGTTTGGATGGTTCCTCCAATTTATAGGTTTAAGATTGAATTGACGATAGAGGAATGTATTGTTTTTGAGCAGCCAAGCTTACAGTGCTTACGAGTAGGTTTTATTTTTCATTGTTGTGCCTCACTCCCATCAGTGCTGACTGCCAACTGAGTAATCCTCAACCACTGAATGGTGTTAGTGGTTGAATTGGACTTCATGTGATTAATTCATTTGTTTTTGTTCATGTGTGTGTAATAGCTTAAAGAGAGGCTGTTATGCAGCATGTATCATCTTATTATATGATATTAGTTAGCCATAGATTTATATAAAGCCATAGTACAGCCACACTGGCTGCAGGTGTTTGTCAGAATATCTGAAATATCTGAAATCCAAAAGTTAAAAATAAAAAAAGATTATCAGAAGCAGACTTTCTTCTTGTCTTCCTCTATATCTTCCTCCTCCTTTCCCTCCTCAATATCTTTCACCATGTTTTGTAAGTCTGTCTACCGTTGGCCCTCAAACTCAACCTCACACTCGGAGTGTTTAATTTTTTTCCAACCTCCCTCCATGTTCCCGTCCCAGCCTTGTCACTCCTGTAATCTCCTGAGCCAGGTCCGCCGGTGCGACCAGTGCTTGTGTGCGACAAGGTCTGTGTGTGGTAGCCTGGTACAGCCCTTTCTCATGACTGGGAAATAATCCTCATTATAACACTCCACAAGCCTTTCTCTCTCACACACACTCACTCACACAATATGCACGCGCACACATACGTACACACACACACAAATTTGTTACCCTGATATGCGTCTCGCAGGTCTGCAGAAGAAAGACTTACAGCCCGAGTAGAGAAACATGTGAAAATTAGAGAGGAATTGTTCTTCTCATTTCAGGTGCTTTCATCTCAAGGACATCAACATGCTTTGGCTACGCGCAGGTACTCTGCCGCTCTGTCCGCTCTGCTTTTCTTTAGATTTACCTGATGAGGGGCTTTCCGTTCGTATTGACCTCATAATTAATGTCTGTGTCATAGTGATCGTCAGTCTTTTACCAATAACACAAATGGAGAAGGTCTTTAACTCTCGGGCTGTATGTCAGAGCTGTCTAACACTTTCTTGTGTAGATCTGAAACATTTCCTTTGATTTACTATTTGTCTCTGTATGCATGTTAAATTGTTCACTGTAGGCATAATCCCTGTATTTCTGGACTGTGCAGCATCTTGTAGGACAGCTGAGAGACACAAGATTTCTTCTGTACATTGATTATATTGATTACTAAGATCTGTCAGGTTGTTTTTAGGTTATTTTTGTGTCATAAACATAATACATAGACAGAGAATATCATTTAAATCAGGTTTATTTTAAATAATCTCTGAGATAAAGGCATGCATGTGTTTATTCACTGTAGACAACTATCTGTTCTATAATTTCTTGACTGATCTGCAGACATCGCATTTGTTGCAAAGCTTTTTTTTTTTTTTATAAATATTGGGCCAGTATATATAAACTAATGTTAAATCTCTTCAGTTCATTGAATGTGTGTGCATGTGTGTCATGGGTGTGCAGCCAAGTCAATCTGGTCTAAATGTTTGATGACCAGATGGACTTTGTTTCTCCTCTGAAAGTGTTTAATTATTAACATACACATGTGAATGCATACAAATTTTATTCAGAAACAAAAATCTGTAGAAAATTGAATTTCTGACAAATCATGTTCAGCTTTTATGTTCCTTCTTGCCTTGCCGTGGCCTTAATAATAGTTTATACAAGTCCAAAAGAAGATAATTACAAAATATACTATAATTTAAAATGCATGTAACGAAAAGGAAAAGCTGTGCATTTGATTGACTGGTGTAAGTCGAACCATGTTTAATGGGCACTCACACACTTGGCCCTCTGTTTGTGTTCATTTTAGATTATTACTCCGCTGACAACCCAGGCATTGAAATGGTGGCATAACACACACACACTCATACACACTCAAACAAACAAACACACATGCATGCGTATGCTTACACACATACACACACATACACACACACACACACACATACTCCCCTCTCAGCCCCTAATCTCTCAAAAGGCCAGTCTGTATCGAAGTTGGACTGACAATCATTTCACTGTTCCTCGTTGGACACAGCTGGACAGAGAAAAACATAGAGGGCAGAGAAGTTTACACATCCAGTTCAGGGCTATTTAAACTTACTGAAAAAAATGATTTAATGTTTTTAAAGTTACTTGATTTATATATTTTTCTTTTATTGTTGCAAATGTCAGATGTTGCACTGTAAACTCTCTTGTTTGTGGATGGTTACAAAGGTAGTGAAAGTTCCAGAAAAGAGGCAACAAACATGCTGTATCTGTTCTCAGTGAACAAGGACTGTGCTTTTGTTTTATCTGGGTTGTTGTACCTGGGTCTGTAGTTTTTTGTTTTTTTTTTTTTTTTTTGGCTATGTAGGTTTTGGATTTAACCAGTTTTAAATACATGAATTTGTTTTTTGTAGCAGTTCTGTCCAGCGCTCTTCTAACTCCTGTGATTTTGTCTCACCAGTGAAATTCTACTTCCACAATGTGGTCTAACATTTAGTATATCCATTGTAACCCTTTCTGTATTAACTTCGTCTCCACACAGTGACTAACTTACCCAACAGTTCCTTTTCATCAATTTAGGCATTTTGAGTAATATAATTTAGTTTAATTTAATACTAGAAGCAGCTTCATGTCCAATATGTTGTGGTGCATACAGGTGGATAGATGACGAATGGCTACAAATAAGATGTGTGCAATTAAAATTAAAAAAAATATTCTTATCTGTAACCATTATGTGTTTATATTTCTGTTGTTCACTCCTTTGATTCACTCTCATAGCATTGCTGCAGGTAGCCGTTTACACTGAAAAAGCTCAGCACCCCAACAACAGCAGGCAGACACATTTCAGGACTAGCTGGTAAAATAAGCGGCACATTCAGCAGGGAGAAAGAGCCAGATAATTTTATTTCAGGAGTTGGTGGAGGCAGAGCTAAAACAGTGTCTTACATTCACCAAATGGACAGGAACAACTCCAAATGAATGGTAATGTTGCTCTTTAACTGCTGGATGTGCAAATAAGCAACTGTTTGCTAACAAGTTCAACATATCAATGCTAACATTGTACTTGAAAGGAGTCATATGTAGTGTTGTAACTTGTTTCTGCTGCCCCAAGTGGGCAAAATGGTTATTGCAGGTTTAAATCATTTGGATTATTGTCGGTGTATTTATATAACACACAAATTTGGTGCTCTATTTGGAGCTGTTTTGTTGAAAGAGTCTATGACAACTAACTCTGAGTAAAGCACAAAACTATTAAAGACACCTGGGTCTTGAGAGAGGACTTGTTTTTATATCTTGAAGTCTTGAACTTCTAGCACTTTTGACTTGAACTCAACTGGGCTAAGTCTCGAACTTCTCTTGGACACGAAGATAACTTGATTACAGCTGTGTTTCATATTCTCTCCTCAGTTTTCATTGTAGGTTTTTTCCATTTCCATTCCATCCTTGGACTTATATTCTGTCTTTCTTGCCCCTGCTCTCCTCAACCTCCATCTATCTACCCTCCGCTTTCTCTCCATCACTCTATTTGTCGTTATCAGGCCTGCCAGCTTAAATTTACTGCCTCTTTGGGTGGGGTGCACATCTGGATCTTATTTTACAGGGAACCATCCTGCTTTTCTCTTGCACTGGCACGTATTAAGAGACATTATCCATCTGTTTCTAAGATAGCCAGTCAGTGTAAACACCCTAGTTTTCCTTAAAAACATGGTAATGTGAGGATGTATAATGTTAAACAAGAACATTTGGAGTGTTCTTGGTAGTTAGGTTTGTGGGTTTGATGTCTGGAGTTTGTAAGATGTTGATGTTTTTGCTGCTATATAGTGTCAGCTCTGTGTTTGGATGTGACAAAGCACACATTATTCTCTAGATAATATGGTCTGGAACGGTAGCAATGTGTGAAGAAACACAGGAAATTGTAACAATAATACTAATAAGTGACATTTCTTTGGGTTTCTGATGAAGAATGAAGTGTTAGTGGAAGACAAAAAAAAGGGAAAAGGAGATATTTTCCAATGCTAACACAAAAATTCCTCACATTCCCAACTGAGTAGCTGCTTAATCTATCAGAGAAAGTGTGTGTGTGTGTGTGTGTGTGTGTGTGTGTGTGTGTGAGAGAGAGAGAGAGAGAGAGAGAGAGAGAGAGAGAGACTGGGGTTGCCTGCCCACCCACTGTATACCAGGTCCTCTGCTTCACCCTCTCCGTCCTCCTCCCCCTCTCTTCTCTCACACTCACTTCATTTCCAGCATCTGCAGTTTGGGACATCTAACGACAGCTTCAAAGAAAATTCATCACTTTCTCTCATGTTACATTCGAGTTGGTCGCTCTTTGTGTAAGAGGGAAGGCTAGTTTATATAAACGGATGTACCCTTTTCTAAATATATGCATAAGAAAGTGCTTGTTCTACATGTTGGTGTTTTAAAGATTAAGCGGGGGGTCATGTGTTTGGGATTTGTGAGGCTTTGGCTATCAAAGGGTAAAAATGACCCCGGGGTGAAGTAAGGGGAGTATTAGGGAATTTGAAATTTACTATTGCTATAACCTTATAGGAAAATATTTTATATCATGACACACAATGAGAAGAAGCAACCTTTTAGATGTAGTTCACCTTTATGAGATGTAAACACAACACAATCTAGTTTATAATTTTGATGTAGTTACTTTATGTTAACTCTTTTTTTTATATAACAGGAAAAGGCAGCTGAGGTACAAAACAGTAAACGTCAACTGGAGTGAATCCAGTCCATATGTACAATCAGTCAGAGGCTGAATCATCTGTATGTGATCTGTAATGTTCACCACTAACACATATTTAGACTGTTGGTCACTCTTGTAATCTTTTCTCTCTTATTCTTTAAACTTCCAGGAAAGTATTGTGGAATTTTCTTTCATTCATCTATATTTACCTTATTCTGATTAATAATAAACAAACAGAGTTCCTAATATGTCATTAGTTCAGTCTTACAGGGAATTGTTTCAACATAATCTTGTGCTGAGAGAACTGTTGCGGCACTGTGTGGAGTTGCTGAAAGATTCCCATTGCTAATTCCCAGATGCTCTCCATCTCCCCTGTGTTCCCGACCCTCCCTTCTCCACAGGTCATGATATTACCAGTTCTCTGGAGCCAGCCAACATCGACACCAGTATCCTGGAAGAGTACATCAGCAAGGAGGACGATAGCACTGACATGTCAGTAGGGACTCCAGACCAACCCAGCAACGTCAAAACAACATGCACCAACCGAATCAGATCATGTCGTTACAAAGGAATTTGTTTTTTCTGATAAGGCTAATCCCTTTTTTTCCCTTCTTCGTTCTCCCAGCTGTTTCTCAGAGGTCCACAGCGCCCCAGGACCAAATTACTCATCTCCCCAGGCAGGAGTGTCCTCCGCTGGGGGGTTGGTGTGTGGTGTGAGCCCCCCTATTCCACTTCGCCAAGGAGCCCCTCTACCTGGGCCCCCTAACTGTCAGAACGCCTACCCCCCAGGTCCATCCCTGGGCCTCCGACACAACTACTCCTGCCTGGGTCAGCAGCAGCAACACCAACACCAGCAGCAGCAACAGCAGCAGCAGCAGCAACAACAACAGCAGGCTCACGTCAAGCCTGAGCACAGAGGCCACTACGCTCCGGGGTGAGCACAATACTTCAGACAAGATGGAAGAAATATAGCATAAGTTGGTACTTGGGAATGTTCAAGATGCTTCTGCAACTCACGTTTTAAACTTGATTTTTTTTTTTTAAAGTATGCAATGAAACCAAACGCACACCCTACTATAAGTCCATTATGCAATCAATACTTGATTAAGCTTCATTTGTACAAATAAAGCACTGGGCAAGAGGGGGGAGGGAGACTGATAACAGACAGAGAGAGAGTCAAATTACATCCTGTGAAAAAATCCTGACGCATGATCTTGTGTAAAGAACAACTACACTCACTCTGATCCTAGTTTCTCCCTTAAATATGATGGCAGTTTAGAAAATAAGAAGAATATACGAACTTCATGCATGGTATTTGCTTTAAGAATTGATTTATTTCTATAATTTGAAAGTAAAACATGACTATTTTTGTGATTAAATACAAATACGTCTATTTTTTTAGGACACTACCTGAGTCCCCCCCAGACTCCAGCTCAGAGCCGTACTCTCCTCAGCAGGTGAATGGTAAGTGACACGTTTTTTTTCCCTTTCCCTGCAGAAATGTGCAAAACGGTGACAGAGAACGCACAAAAAAAAGAGACCATACAACAAACAGAAACAATGCTTTAATCTGTAGACTGAGTCAGAGGAAGCTACTGAAGTATTCAAGGTGTATGTAGGTCTCAGACGCCTCTCCGCTTAAGTCAATATCTGTTTCTCATCACTTCATTGTTTTTGAACAGAGCATAAAGACAATAAAATGCATTCCATGTGCAAACCAATCAATATATTGAATTCACTGTGTGTCTGTCATTTATTAATCAATGGTGTACATCATTTCTTTGAAAAATCTACAAAATTTTGTAACCTTAGAAGCTTTAATTCCAAGTGTTTCCACAAAGAATCAACAATCTATGTTTGGTTTGTTTCAACGTACAAGTAACAGTACTCAAAGTCATTATGTACTTGTTGCACTTCACACACCTGTGTTGATCTTGCCCATTAGTAAAAAGGTGTGGAATAGTGTTATCTGATCGGCGTCCCTCCAGTTCTCCTGTTGAAAACAATGGAAAGTACCTTTAGCCAAGGTTGGAGGGAAGTAGAATAAACTGCAATCTGAAATTACGGCAGACCAGCCATGAGGGGAATAGCTACACTCTGTATGTGATTAAATGTATTTGCAATAGTAAATATAATCATGTAAACATTATGCTCCATCCTCGTCGTGTCTTTTAGATCCTCACATGATCAGGACCATGACACCAGAGAACATGTGTCACATGACTCCAACGCCACCCCTCCCACCACACGGCCACTATCCCAGCATGCATCGGGACATGTACCTGAAGCCCGAGCCCATGATATCACAGTATCCTATTGGTCCAGCCACAAGCGGAAATGGAGACATGCAGCAGACACAGATGCTCCATCAGCTACTGCAACATCCTCAGGGGCAAGAGTGAGTCATGAAGATAATGCAGGGAGGGAGGCAGGGTTCAGCTGTCCAGTTTCTATGGAGCAAGTAATGATGGGAAGGAGTGATAATGTGTACAACGTTTGACTGTGTTTTCAATATCCTCACACAGTGGCATCCCTGTTCACCAGGCCAAGAAGAGGAAGCACTCCGACTCTCCCAACAGCACCCTCAATTCCCAAATCCTCACAGGTATCATCAAACAAGAACCAGGTAGGCAGGCATCTTTCTTTTCTTTCCTGCCTCCTCTACCTCATGCTCACCTGCTCTTACCTACCCTTTAACTCTCACGCAGATAAAGAGTTTTACAGAACAGCTGCAGACATGCTTAGCATTAGATTTCTGTCTTGATTTAATTGCTTATATTTCAATCTGTTTTATCACAGGATTAATGCAGGATGCAGACAATGCCTACCTGGACCCAAACTATCAGTGCATTAAGTGGCAACCTCACCAGCAGAGCAAGTGGACACCACTATATGATGCAAACTGCAAAGAGCTGTGGGTGGAAGTTATTTTGGCTTATTTGTATATCTTGAGGTCTTTATTTGGGGGATAAAGGAACTAAAAGTAAAAGTCAGAAATGGAAGACGTTATAATTGGTTAACAAAGTATACAGTGGGAGTGGCAAAGGAATAGCAGGGTTGAAGAGGTCTACAAATTCCTCAGAGGTGAGTTGTGCGGGGGAGTGAACGAGCGCAGGGTTTCGGCTTGGAAAGACAACGTGAGGAGGGGTAAAGGGAAAAATTAGTGTACACCTACTTTTGCTTTTGTAATGCCAAAATAAAAAGAGCATAGATAGCAGCATAGATAAGGAGGAAGGTTAAAATGAACTCAGAAGACCTTTCAGATATGTTATCAAAACCACCTGGTCATCAAAACTTTTAGCACACTGAACCTATATAAAGAGACAGAGGGTTAGACTTTTATTAAGGCTTCCAGAAGATCTCATTCCTCTGGGTTGTAAAGTAATGGCACCAAAACTGAGGCTCACGGGTCGTGAGGGGCCTCTGCAAGGGGCTCTACCAATGAGGGAACGTTCACATAAAAATCTCTGATTTTATGTCACAAAAGTATAATACAACTGCCATGTTAGGTCCCCATGTACAGTATAAAAGGTTATTTATTTCATTACATACGTATGCTCTATCCACGTGTATCTCTCTGAACGCTTGTTCCTAAAAACATGTGGAAACCCCCTGTCAAAAGTCTCCCCCTGGTGATAAAAACTGCTAAACTCACTTTCTACTTTTTTTAATGCAGTATGCTTCCTATATGTTATATTCACGCGTCACAATCTCTTTCTTTGTCTTTAGTCCGATGCCGACCTACCGCGTTGATGCCGACAAAGGCTTCAACTTCTCCTTGGCTGATGACGCTTTCGTTTGCCAGAAGAAGAACCATTTCCAGGTCACAGTATACATAGGCATGCTGGGCGATCCCAAGTACATCAAGACAAGTGAAGGCCTCCAGCCCATCGACTGCTTCTATCTCAAACTCAATGGAGTAAAGGTGAACGAAGGGAAAATAGCCAACATGATATCAACTTGAGAGATAACCGTCAGCTCTACAGTGTATTTAGTTTATGTTTTATGTCTCCCCTTGTTGCTAGGTGGAGGCCATGAATCAGTCTATCAGTGTGGAGCAGTCACAGTCTGACCGCAGCAAGAGACCCTTTAAGCCAGTGCTGTGAGTCTGACACTTTAAAGGATAGGACCACATTTTTCATATGCCCATATGTGTATTAAAGGTCCAGTGTGCAGGATTTAGTATGCCTACTCCTCTCCTTCCAAGCGTATAGGAACTACAGTGACTGGTGTTTAGTTTGTCCATTCTGGGCTACTGTAGAAACATGAAGGTTCAACATGGTAGTGTAAAGCTGCTTACTCTTAGCGTTAACTATAAGCTTCACTTTTACTGAATAAAGTTTCAGACTGTGGGTCAAGCAAACGCATGGGGACAGCTTCTTCTGTGCAACATGAATGCTTTAACATCTGCCTCAACAGTAGGACAACTCAACACTGACCACACAGTCTCAATCACAAAGTGATACGTCACGTCAAAGTTGCACTTCATATCACTCCGCCCATATAAAGAATCACTTATTTTACAGGCAAGGTATACTATGAAATATAGTTCCAATTTCAAACTGAAAGAACAGACACAAATAGTTACCTTAAGTAATTAATTCTCTAACTCAACCTGAGCAAAAATTATCCAATCTCTAAAATAAATCTCATCAATAGATCCCCCTAAATGTTAGTTAAGATAATTATTGCATATAATTATATATAATTGAGTTCATTATGGTGATGGCTTTGTAGCAAAAACTGTTTATGAATCTTGTGGTGCGTGTTTTTATGGACCTAACGTTTCCTGAAGGGGGGCAGTTCAAACAGGTGATGGGCAGGGTGGAATGAGTCTTTCAGGATGTTGTTGTTTTAACGGCCAGTGTGATGAAAAGGAATTAATACAGTAAGCAACTGTTTCAGTGTTCATGCTGGCACCTGACTTGAAATGTTGTGAGCATATCTTGTAGCTGAGGCAGAAACTGTATACAATGGTAGGAGGATTTTGTTACATGATGTATTTGTGATGTTGTTTCTTCCAGGGTCACCCTGCCCTCAGAGCAGGTCACAAAGGTCACAGTTGGGCGGCTCCACTTCAGTGAGACCACAGCAAATAACATGAGGAAGAAGGGCAAACCAAATCCTGACCAGAGGTGAAAGATATACCATCACATATAGATACATGATTTACTATGATCCAATCAAATCTTCAGGAGTCACATCTTCTCCTGATGTTTGTGTCGTCGCAGGTATTTCATGCTGGTGGTGGCGCTGCATGCTCAGTCCCACAGTCAGAGCTACACTGTGGCTGCCCAAGTGTCTGAGAGGATCATCGTCAGGGTAACGTCTGGCCATGTCTGTCTGCCTCCTACAACGATCATATCCCTTGTGAATGTGGCACCTTTCTCTTGTCTACTGTACATGCATCTCTGCACTTCAGCATCACTGTGTAGATCCTCTCCATTGTCTGTCTTTCCATTATGCGTGCCTGTGATTCCCAGCACACACAATGTATACTCCACGACACAAAGTTTAGGTCACATTGTAAAACAAAGTGCATTGTGGCTGTCCTGTGAAAGCCATATATCTTCAAAACATCAACCACCAACCTGAGCTGAGAAAATATTAGCTTTGTTATAACATATTTTTTCAGTTGATTAAATTATTTAACTTAATTTATTATTTAAGAATTTAGAATATTTGAAGAAATTGAAGGAACTATTGATCCTAAAGTTTATCTAAAACAAAAGTGTGGAGATTTGTGGTTTTCAGTGGACAGCGATATACTTAATCTAGTGTAAAGCATGAACTTACAATGTATTGTTAAAGCTACCCAATCATGTACTTGTTACTAGTCAATGTGCTTATATGAAACCACAATTAAGTAAATTATTTTGTTAATTCAGTAATTTAAATTCAATTTAAACAATGAAAACGATATAAAGCCTCTTATGCTTATGCTAAGCCCAGTACATCTTAGACTTGCGTTAAAGGAATAGTTCTACATTTTGGGAAATACACCTTGTATTCTTGCCTCATATCTGTGCAGTACATATATGGCTGGAACCGGCAGCTGGTTAGGTTAGCTTAGCCTAGTATTAAGAATAGAAACAGGGGGAAACAGCTAGCCTGTTTCTGTGCAACAAAACAAAAAAAACCCCAACAAAATCTGCCTGTAGTCTGTAAGTGTAAAAACAAGATATTGTGGCTTTTTTTACTGGTGGTTGTTATGTGCCAGACCAATTCTTGGTGCAGGAGTCTCTGGTATCCTTACAATGACGACAAAGAAGAGTGGCATAAATTTTCCGATCTAACTCTCTGTGAATACACATATTTTCCAAAATGTCAAACTATTCCTTTAAAAATGTTGTAATTATTTTTTTAGCATGTCTTTCAGAAATACCTGAACCATCATTTGTCTGCGCACCTTCTCCGTCTCTCTGTTACAGGCATCCAACCCAGGCCAGTTTGAAAGTGACAACGAGGTGCTGTGGCAGCGTGGCCAACTGCCAGACTCGGTGTACCACCACGGGAGAGTGGGCATCAACACAGACCGGCCGGACGAGGCCCTTGTTGTTCATGGCAACCTGAAGGTCATGGGCTCTCTGGTACACCCATCTGACATCAGGGCCAAAGAAAATGTCCAGGAGGTGAGGCTGGTACTCAGTGTGTATCTATATGAGTGTGTGTTTGTGTGTGTGTGTGTGTGTGTGTGTGTGTGTGTGTTTCCAAACTGTCCATGTGTGTCATTTGTGCTTGTCATTGTGAATCATGTCATCCAAATGCCCATGCTCAGCACAGTTGACTGTGCAGTTCTGTCTTTTCATTATACTCGACCAAAGCATTTTCACCTGCAACACGAACATCGTGTTTTCATACCATCTGCATGGATGTCATTGTCATTCTGTCTGTGTGTAGGTCGACACCACAGACAATTTGAAACGGATTTCTCAGATGAGGCTGGTCCATTATCAATACAAGCCTGAGTTTGCTGCCACCGTGGGCATAGAGAACACTTCAGAGACTGGTAACAACTTCATAAATAACAAATTCAAATGTTTGCCCCCATCATCTCATTTCTTTGTACACTGTATATCATGTTATCATCTTAATGTCTTAATATTTGATCATTTTTATACATGTGTGTCCTGTATCTGTATGCTCCTTCATGCTTTTGCTGCTCTTTTTCACTTGAGCACTTGTTATATCCTCCTGCAGGAGTGATCGCTCAGGAGGTTCAGCAAATATTGCCTGAAGCGGTGAAGGAGGGGGGTGATGTGGTGTGTGCCAATGGAGAGACTATCCCCAACCTGTTAGTCGTCAACAAGGTAATGAAAGCACACAAACATACACACGTGCACTCACACATTTCTTCCATACATACTAACAGCTCTCTCATTTTAAAGGAACGTATCTTCATGGAGAACGTGGGAGCGGTGAAGGAGCTCTGCAAGCTGACAGACAACCTGGAGACTCGTATAGACGAACTGGAGCGATGGAGCCGCAAACTGGCCAAGCTGCGTCGCCTTGACAGTATGAAGAGCACCGTGAGTGGTGGCACTATCAGGTGAGAGCAATGAGCAGAAATCAAATTTAGTCTTCAGAACAAGAAAGAGAATAACGTCTGAGTAGAAAAGAATGAATAAATTACATTTCTCTTTCTTGTCCTTGTAGCCAATCAGGGAGTTATTTTAGCAGAACGGGAAGTGGCCCACTAAAGAAGAAGACAGTCAGACCCGGGAGCAAGGTCTGTGGTGATATGATGTATTCAAAGACGTTAAATTGTCAAATTCTGCAAGTGAACAACTTTAATGTGAGTCTGTGTGTTGATTGCAGAATTTGCTGCCAGATCAAGGCTGCATCAGCCAGAAGTTCATGCAGGGAACCATCCTGGCTCTGGTCGTCGTCATGGCCTTCAGGTTAGATTGAGCAAAATGTGTTTGGGGAGGGAGTGGCGGGTAAACAACAAATCAGCTTGTACAATCATGACATGATGATGATATATTGGATCTTTTTTTTTTTTTCCTGACAGTGTCATTTCCATGTCCGTCCTTTATGTGTTGACTCTTCACCACAGAGGAGACGTCACAGAGAAAGACAGGTATGTGCAGACACTTCAGCTTTTTAGTGAAAGAAATCAATTTTCCACTTCTTCATTAATGTCTTTCTGTAAAATCTGTTCCTGCTTTCTGTAGCTATGTTCCTTCCTGTGTTCTCTACATCTCTTGGATGCCCATCTTCACTGCCACTGTAACTTTCTGTCCACCTGTCTGCCCTTGGTACGCTTCCAACACCTTCCTTTCTTGCCACTTGGTTAATTTTCTGATTTACTCTTTCAGTCTTATCTTTGATTGCTTAGTTGTGTGTTTCTTTAGTCCTGTCTGAAAGGAGATCATTAGTCACATATCTAAACACCTTACAATTAATTGGTTTATAGATGTGTCATTATTTTAACTAAAGCATGCTTTTGACCTCCTGTACTGCGATCTGATTGGTGAAGGTCCAGAGCTGCACTGGGATCCTCCCGCAATACTCCGTATACTTCACCGTCCACCACCCCAGCACCAGGTGAGTGGACATGCTCACTAAGCTCAGTGGTTTTGGAAAGCACAGCAATCAACAGGCTGATTTAGATCTGATCCTTTTCTCTCATTCACTTGCAAATCCTCCAGCTTGCTGTTCAACCACAGCCATAAACAACCAATCAGCTACAGTTTTGACACTGAGTAACAACCAATCCACAGCAGGTAAGTAAGCAAATATTAGATGTTTTCATGTAGTATACATTTGTCCTCAATACGGGTTAATTATCTTCCTTCTCTAGATTTAGGCAGTCTGGTTCCAACACCAAGCACTATTATTAAGAAGGCCAAGTCCAGAACAATGGACAAGGAGAACCGTGGTAGAAACCGCCTGAGTCACACCTCAGCACCTTTGTACTATGCCAAGTCCAAACGGCCAGCAACTACAGACCTAGACGGAGTGGGAACTACCAACCGTCTACCCGGGGGTCAGCAGCCAGCGTCACGCAGACAACGCAGCCTGCGCACAAAGGGTAAATCCACAAACACAGCCCAGACCTGGCACTTTCTTCACACACATAATATGAAGTATGCAAACACAAAAGCCATTTGTTTGAGAACAGCAAACAAAGCTTATGTACATACTGTACAACGGAATGCTACGGTTATAGTGCTCATAGTGCGGCTTTTCTTACTTTTACAGGAGGAAGGTCAGCTCCCTCTCTGGCTACTCTACATATCCTGGAGACAAACCAAGAAATCACAGCTCACAGTTGCACAACACCTGAGGGCTGCAGGTATAGATTTTTCACTAATATTGAATTGACATTGTACAGATTAATGACAAATGAAAGGAAAAAGCAACATGAAGTGTCCTAATAAAGTGACGGTCCACTACAAACAGCCAGAACAGTTTCAATGCTCCTTGGTAAGCCAAGGATTCTCCAAGAACACAGCTGGAGGGATGAACTGAAGGGATGGTGGAGAGTGTTGTATTACTCGTAGGTTCAAAGTCTACCAAATCTGCTCAGTCACGTTCAGATATGGTGACTGTGAAGGCTAGAATATGACTGAATTGAATGAATGAATTTTTAAAGACATCAAACTATTCAGTAAAAGATCATTTTCTGTATGGAAGCATCTGGATTTATTATGATTCTCCTCTCACATATAAGTTTCTTGTCTGTATGTTTACACAGTTACAGTTTGAGTTCAAGAGTTGATGTTTGATGCTGTTTTTCTCTGTGTCTCCAGTTACACAGTATCACTCCATGGAAAGAGAAATTCTTCCATCTCACAAATCACTTTGCGCATGACGTGAGTGTACAAGTTTCCTTTAAAGACCCATGTAATGTGGCACTACATGAAAAGTTAGAGTAAATGGACCAGTGTGTCAGATTTAGTGGCGTAGTGGTGTAGTTACTGATCGTCTCCATCCTAGTGTGAAGGTGAAACCACGGTGGCTACAAAACATGTGAAAAACACAAAAGGCCCTATCTAGATCCAGTATTAGTTTTGTCTGTCCTGGCCTGCTGTTCATCATGTTAGACTCTGTGGAAGAGGACTTATGTCTGTACATTCCATGGTAACAAAAACATAACAATTATTATTTTCAGGTGATTATGCATTAATAAAAACAAAGACATGCATATTATGTTCCATTTACATTTCAGCCCCCTAAATCTGACACATTGAACCTTACACTTTTAAAATGATTAGGTAATTACTGATCCATAAAACAAAGCTTTACTCATGCAACTAAAAAACAAACTTTCAACTTATTTACAACACATTTAATTCATTGAAGGTCCATGAACAGTGTGTGGGTGCAACAATGTGGAGTCACCAAGGGACGTTTATGTCCCAACCACACAGAGAGAGAGCTCTATGATGGACAGAGTGCATCAACAAAGGTACATGATGATATACTTAACCATGATCCATCACATAATCAAAATATATTTCCTTCTTTTGTCATTTTGTATATGAAACAATTATTTATTATTCATAATATTCTTTATAATTTACTCTAAGGGGACTTATCACCTGTGGTCAGTGCCCGTGCTGTCTTTTCAGGACATTACCTATCACTTCCGTGTCTCCCTGTCTGTGAGTAAACTCCAAAATATAATATATCTGTAGATGCTGGGTGATTCCTCTGTGTTGTTTGATCAATTTATTGTGTGCTTAGTTTGAGCAGTGAGTCACTGACTGATTAATGATTTTCATTTCCTCGTGCTTTTCATTGGCAGAGTGAAGTAAGTTGTGCCACTGATGGAGAAACCTCATCATACTCTGACTACCATTTTCTCATACAGAGCAGCTGTGAGTGAGAAGGACGACCATGTGTGACAGTGCCTTTACAACATGTCACGTTTTTTTCTTGGTGGTTCTATTTGTACGCTGTTGTGACGGGATCAAGTTTTGTCTCATTATTGTACATTATTTTTAAAAATACAGAACAAACTATATACAACTGTCCCCACTGTAATCCCCTCCATATGTATATGCATTAAGACATCTCTTTGTGCTGTGATCACTGGAATTTGAAACACTGTTTAAGTTTGTTTTGTTTTTTTGTTTGTCACTGAAAACGTCTTAGAACACTGTAATTGACAACTGTGTTGTGTCACTGTTAACTGCTATTATGTAATTAACATTCATGAGTTTATAGCTCACTTAATTACTGATCACTATGTCTTCCATACTTATCATAAGCCATAATTACTTTTTAGCACAAGTTTCTTAATGAAGTCCAGACTAAGATACTGTAGATGACACTACACACATTTTTGCTTATGTTTTTAATATGTTGAATCGTTATGTACACTGAAACTAGTGTCAACTGAAAACAAAAACACTTTTCAGTAGTTTTATACACTGGAGAGAAGATTATTGGCTTCTGCTGAAGGCCTCAGTGAGTGGTTGCAGCTTGCACTGGAAATATACCTCAGTAGTGCACACTGGCAAATCCTGGGTCTGTACAGTAGAGCATTGTGTTTGAGGCTGCTGCAGTCGACTAGACTGTCTGCTGTCTCCTCGTGCAGCATCTGACTAAACACTGTCCAGAGTGGAAAGTACTCTGCAGTATTCCTATCTCAACATCAGATTGTTACATTAGATGTTTATGCATGTGTATTACGAGAGCCTTCACCACTGAGTCATGCTCATTTCAGCAGATTCACTGGATAAGACTGGATAAGTCAACAAATCACTGGAAATGAACATGTAGAAACACTGACAGCATTTAGCATCTGATAGTGGATATGCCAACACTGACAATAATTCAAGAAACACTGGAATATCATACACTGTATTTTGGTAACTGGACAGAATGCTGGTAAGGCAATAAATGGCATATATCATGTCAGATGCATGCCCAATCATTTCTCTAAAATGATACATCTCAGCTCAGAGGCAACTCAAACACTAATGGCTTGATCATAAAGCTGAGAAGGAGTCACATTTATTTACACACACTCAAGAGATAAAAATTGATATACACTGGATTCGCTCATGTTTTTTTCTGGATGTTTTAAATATTTTCCTGTGCCATACCATTAAGCCTTGATAACACTTTTAATATAACCGAACTGTGTAATTTTTTCTATCCTTTCCTGTCTTCAAGGCGTTCTCACCACGTTCACCACCATCCTTTCGTTGACATTTAAAAAAAAAAAATCCATATTTCATATGTGTCTGTGTTCAGAAAGAAAAAACACAAATGTAAAATCAATATTAAATAGGAAAAACAGCCATCAGACAAAGGTTTATGGAAGACACTGTACAATGTTTTCAGTATAATTATGACTTCAGTGGGTATAGTGTACTATTTTAGCTTATTTATAATGCACCAGCTAGCATTATGAAACCACTCTAGCACTTTTTGCACTGTATATATGAACTGCTTTTGCGCTATCCAGTGCACCAGACTGTTTTCATGTACTCTGGCAGAACTGCATTGCATGTAACTGTATAGCTTCATTTTGTTACTACCAATGCTCCTTTTTATCTGATGTGTTTTATCATGTTGTTTTTATAGTTGATATTATTTTTTTTGGTTGTTGTATTATCCATAATATATTAACTTTTAGCTAATGGAGCCCAGACATGATTGATAAGCATGAAAACACACATACACACAAACAAACACACATACGTTTCTAATTTTAGCACTATTTGTTAAAAGAAAATGCCAGAACACTAAAATATGTTGAGTACTTTAATACACTACTTTATCTTTTTAGCCCATATTATCATTACATTTTTAAAGTGTTTTGTCAAAATATGCTGTAATACTATGAATGCATGTAGTAAATAAATTTGTGATTGAATTTTCTGTTGTATTTGATTGTCAACCTGCTTTATTAGGGCTGGCAGTAGCCCACTGTAGGGATTTGTCTTGGGAACCGGAGGATGGTTGGTTCAAGTCCAGCATGGACCAAAGGATGGGAGGTAGCTGGAGAGGTGCCAGTTCACATCCTAGCTACTGCTGAGGTGCCCTTGAACAAGGTACCGAACCCCTAAAGCATCCAGTAGCAGCATGCAAACATACATTGAACATACATTAGAATTAAGATATAACACAGTATCCATAGGTTAAAATTAACCTGAGATAGATCTAAATTTAAATATGTACAGAGAAATTAAACATTTGCAGAGAAATTAAACATTTGCATAGGATTTAAATATGTACAGAGGAATTAAAAATGTGCAGGGGAATTAAACATTTGCATAGAAGATAAATATATAACTGTGTTAAGAAGTTAACCCGTGCTAAAAATCTATATAAATACTATATAAAAAGTAGAAAGTGACTGTAGAAATAAAAATGTTTTATAAAAATATGAGAAAGAACATTTGCGTGTGTATGAGCCCTCTGTGTGTGTGTGTGTGTGTGGTTGTGGTTGTATTTTGGATAAAATGCATGTAAAAACTTTAAAATTTCCCCTCGAGGGATCAATAACTTATTACAATCTATAAGTGTCCATTAGATGGCAGCCACACATTTACTAACAGCATAGACGTCAATGAAGGGAAACATGCCCTGAGTTTGGCCTCTCGGGTAGCGGATTTCTCACTACAGCCAAAACAAGTTGTAAAAAGGAAATTACAAGACAGTGGAAGAGCTTAGACATGTGAATTTAGCTTACAGTATAAATATTCGGCACTCCTGTGGGCAGTTTGTGAGGAGGAGAATCCTGAGAGTCCGAACTGAGGGCATAAAATGTCCGCCGTGAAAACGTCAGCAGTACGTCACGAAAAAGCAGGAAGCGATAGTCAGTACGTGGCCTTTTCATCTTGGACGACAGAGACAGGAGCTCCGCTTCATCACAAAAATGGTAAGATTACTCATTTTTATCTCGTATAGGTAACTCAAACTGTAATATACAGTTAGATACAGTCTAACACTGTGTGTATTTGCATAGCAATGCGCCTCCTGTGTGCAATTACGGTTGTGTAGCTTTAGATGTGCAGACTAGCCCAGCGACGTTAGCTTGTCCTGTCAAATTCACTGACTTGACTCTATTAAAACAAACTCATTGGAAGCTTTTTGCTATTATTAATCAGACTCTATCGTCGCGGTTCATTGTGTGAAGTTAAAATAGAGTCCTGGAGGTGATGTATAGCTTGTCTAACCTGCTAACTCTTTACTGTGCCTGCAGGAACTCGAGGCTATGACCAGATACACCAGCCCGGTGAACCCGGCTGTGTTCCCCCACCTCACTGTCGTCCTGCTGGCCATCGGCATGTTCTTCACGGCCTGGTTCTTCGTGTATCCTTTCATTGCAGTGCATTGCATTGGACTGTGAATGTGGTCAACATGAAATAAGGGATAATAACAGAGATCATTAGGCTGGCAACCTGCAGACAGACCATACAACAGTAGCCTAATGGTCATATCAGTGCAGTTTGCATGTTGTGTGTAGACACTTAAATGTTCAGTGTGTAAGATTTAGTAGCATCTAGCTGTGAACTTGCAGATTGTAGCCAACTGAACACCCCTCACATCATCCCCCAAGCTAGTGTGAGAACCAAAAGCAGGTAGGAAACTGTCAAAGGCCCTTTTCTAGAGCTTGTGTTTGGTTTGTCCCTTCTGGGCTACTGTAGAAACATGGCAGACTCTATAGAAGGGGACCAACTCCCTCTGTAGATATAAAAGGCTCATTCTAAGCTAACAAAGACAACAATTCTTACTTTCAGGCAATTATACACAAATGAAAACACACTTAGACTAGTATATTCCATATTTAATTTTATTTTTATTTCCCCCAATAGAAGTTCACCTAAATCTTCTAAATCTGGTTTAACTTGTGCTAGGTTTGCCATTTCTGCCAATGATACAAGCATAATAACCACTAAAGATTTTTAGATGTTTACTTAAAACCTTCCAGACATCCACTCAGATGAGCAAAATGTAAAATTTAAATGATACATTCAGTTTAGTACAGCTTAGGACTTATTTTCATAGTTCAGGCCACGATTTCCAACAACAATACTGTGAACACAAGTAGTTAGATGCTTCCGCAGATTTTAAACAAACTCTCAAGTTAGCCGTACAGAGTTGGAAAAGAAAATGAAGGTGAACAGTAAGATTGTTACACTAAGCATGACACTTTACAGTCTTCCTGCTTCAACTTTGACCTAAGGAATTTGTCAGATAGGTGTGCATCATGATGGACGTTCATTAAACCATTTAAAGGGACAATCATTGATCAAAATGTAAACTAAAGAAAATTTAATATTCCTAATTGGACTCATGATGAAATGGAAGTCTAATATTTTTAGACACTATAAAAGATTTGTTTATAATTATGTTTGGATGGTTTCATTTTTTGAATTATACTCTACTTATATCATTGATTGAAAAATACATGCATTTTTTAATTTCACTCACTGACAGTATGCATAGTATTCTGATACCCTAACACTGCATAAAAATGTACAAAGCAGGAGGCAGTTTGGCAAAAGAGCCCAGAACTTGGCTGTTGGTTGTATTGTTTTATGAGTGAACCCTTAACTTTTCATCAGCTATGAGGTGACGTCAACAAAATACACTCGGGACGTCTACAAAGAGCTGCTGATCTCCCTCGTGGCTTCACTTTTCATGGGTTTCGGTGTGCTGTTCTTACTACTCTGGGTTGGCATCTATGTATGAAGGTACATTTAAAATCTTATGTAAGTCTAACAGTTATTATTTTTATTTTTATAATTTGTATTCACTGAAATGGTTTTGTAGTGGTTAACTTGTTCTCTCTCTCTCCTTCCTGTTTCCTGAAGTTTCGGGTGACTGACTTAAAAGAATGACACATTCCAGTGGAACCAAGGACATCGCAGACAACACAAACTGGATTTAATTGGACTGCACTGACGATATTCTGGGATCATATGAACTCTGATTTTCTTTTCACAAGTAAAGGGGATTTGTACAACTTCTTGTGTCTTTCTTTGTTGAACATATCTGCGATGCTTGCAATAATCCATCATGTCATTTGATATAATTATCTTAAATGTTGATTAACAATTTTATCGAGGCGAGAAGTTCACAGCCATTTCACCTGTTACTTTAGATAGTTGGGTTATTTTGACACGTTAAAGTCTATTCATGGTGGCTTTCACTAGTGGCGCCTAAAACCTCAATCCCTGATTAATCTTTGAGTTAAAAATAGAGCAGTCTGTTTCACCTTGTCTCCAGGATAATACTGACTACTCTAGTGATAAAGGATTTATACCCTGGGATTAGAGAAGGATTGTTTAATAAACAGTGGGGACACGATTCAAAGATCCCCAATCAAAGACAACAGAAATTACATAAAAACTGGTTTATTAAAATTACATTAACACATACTACATCAAATAGGGCAAAATAAACCACCAGGTTTGTTCCTTTGTGGGGAAATAACATTTCCAACAAAGCTGTTACTACATGTTGTTCTATAAATGGTACATTTGAACAGATCAAACTTGCCATGGGAGACATCTATAAGAGTTCTTTCATTCTGTCTGCAACTCAAAATGACTTACAAAGGCCACGTAGATTAACAGACCCAATCCTGATTAATGCAATACTGTACATGCCATGGTTGGCTTACGTGCCACTGTAAACCATTTAACTGGCTGCCAACTTTGCCAGGAAGAGCCAGTAAACACAAACTGGTGGAGACTTCATCCTCTTTCTCTATTGGTGAGCTCAATCAGTGTTCAGCATCAGCGAACTGATTTCTGTTTAATAGTGTAAAGCTTTTCAAGTGTCCTTTTTAGGTGCACAGTTCTGTCATGTCACAAGGGCCTTTCTTGGCAGGTCCTTTGAGGTCTCCCTCAAACCTGCCGCCCCTTTCACTGACGAGCTCTGGCGAAGGCGTCACGCAGCCACAGAGAGTCCTCATACAGCCTCGGGTCTCCCATATACTCAGCTGTACGTTTGTAGAAGTAGTAATACAACACTGCCGCTGTTAACAGAAAGGAGTATAGTTACTCAATGACCACAAAGACTACGGAAAACAGATTAGTGGTGAAAATGTACCTCTGAATTAATCCACCAAGTACCTGTTCTCTGGAAAACAAAAAGAGCTTGAAGGCCATCTGTCCAAACGAAGCGGTTTGACTCGAGCCATCTCAGGTTCTAGAATAAGAAACACATTTCAGATAAAAACCTAATTACTCTGATCTATGATTCTATCAATATTTCACATGGATACATGTTAAAATACATCAGCTTTCATTTAGTGTTTATACAGAGTCAACATGTAGGTGTCTGTGACTGTGTTATAAAGCCATACCAACACCCAGCAGTGGAGGCAGATGCTGAGGGTCAAGTAAAGAGCTGAGAACACCAGCAGAGCCCTGAATCTCTCCAGCAGCAGGGACACCAGGCCAACCTGGAACACGTATGTGTTGAACATCATCAGCAGAATGATGATCACGTTGAACAGGATGGCGATGTCCTGGATGCTGCAGACAAAAGTTGACCGGTGCAGACAAAGTTGACCGGTTTATTTTTTAACATTTCACCTTTCTAATGCAGTGTGTGCGTCATATCACTTATCAACACAGCAGTGAAGTAAGAGAGAGAGAGAGAGAGAAGGACACTGTGCAAGACGGCTATGTTATTTTTCTTTCAACAAACATGATATAGAAAAAATGAATATAAACCCTGCCAAACAGACCAGCCATTGAATAAAGGTGGTTTTAACTCAGCAGCTTGGGATATAAATGGTTCTGAGATATATTAGAGCAGCAGAAGTATTTTGAAAGGCAATGAGGTAGATTATTAGAATAACTATTATATTCAGCCTTAAATGAGAGCCACAACTAAGTATCATTTCAGAATTGACTAACCTCTTGGATTTTTCTTGGATCAAGCCTGATCAATAGGTTGATCATTTAATTTAGAAAATATTAAGAACAATAAGAAAAGGTTTGCAATGTATATGTGTGTAATATGACACATTTCATTGTTATGTATAATTCAGTGACTTACATGAAAAGCACTAGCTGGATGACAGGCGCTCCTCTCAGGAGTTCACTGAAGGAGTTGACGAAGAGGTCATAGGCCAACAGTGTCAGCTGGATCAGCAGCACCAGGGAGTAGTTACTGGTCTGAAGCATCTTCAAGGATGCTGCTGCAAACCACCGAGCTTCAGTCTATATTCTCCTCGCTTCCAGATACTTTTTTCTTCACAACTGCAAAACGTAGGTACTTGATGGTGACACTGTTTGGTCTAGATTCACCCCCTACATACTTTAGTAAGAAAACACTGGAGTAACTTGTCCATTCACATAGTCGGGCACTGGTGGCTTTTCTACTACACTGGGTTTGTCCCTCTGTCCACAAACATCCTGCTTGTTGTCCTCAGGGGAAAGTATGTTGGCGTTTTTGGCCGTTTTCATATCCTGCATGTTGACATCTTGGATGTGGATAGTCGCCTCGTCTGCTGCATTTCCTATGAGACACACGTTGTTGTGAAGAAAAGTCATGGTAAAGTAGCAGTAACTCCTATCTTCACCTTGGTGCCATCTCCCGTGTGGAGACGGCTAAATTAACAGTAAATATATGAGGTCAACATGCTCAGGCTATTGCACATGGAAAGGCAAAGTCTGGGATTACAGATTAATTTTACCTACGTGGACACCACCATCTCTTGTTTAGTTGTTGTTGTTGTTGTTGTGATAGACACTCCCTTTCTTTTTACACATACACTCCACATAAGACGGCAGCCTAACGTTGTGCAGTGATGGTTGAAGATAATCCGGTGGACGGATAATTGAATCAGACCAGTGTTTCCACAACAAATCACTGGGTGACTGGCGCGGCTCTGATTTTAACTTCGAGGAACTCACCGACACGTTTTGCGTTAACCATCACAGCATTGTTTGACCACTCATACGTAAGCTTCACAAATAACCATTCACACAACAACTACTTACCCGAAAAAGAAAACGTGCGAAGAATGAAAATAGCTCACTCGAAGCCGAGAAAACGCACTAAATTGCTCATATTCTCACTTTTATCGACAAACACTGCTAACCTCTTGGGGCGTCCACTGCTGCTTTTTCAGCGGTAACGTATGTATTTCCGTAAGTTCCATGGTAACGCTGTTTTTACCGTAATAACCAACGTATAGGTGCTTGGAATGTTTATACGTTGTACGCTGTAAAAGACCCACGTGTGTGTGTGTGGGTGTGTGTGTGTGCGTGTAATAGAGAGAGAGAGAGAGAGAGAGAGAGAGAGAGAGAGAGATTATGTGTATGTGTGCATGCCTGTAGCTACAATTGGTTGTTTATGTGCACGTGAAGGTAGCAGCAATGCCAGTTTTAAAATAAATCCAAAATGTTTAGTGGTAAAGAAAATGTGTTCGGTGAGTTGTGAAAGGTAGGTCAGAAGGGCATTTTGGGGGCTTCTGTTTAAATAATATAAAAATATGGTTTTCTTTTCTGGTGGAGAAATGTTTTATGAACACTGTGTGTGTATCCTCACAAAAATATCTTCAAAATCAAAATGTCATTTGCTGTATTTATGCCTCAAGTACAAATCCACAAAACTCATCAGTTTATTCATTTTGAGCACAAAAGGACTGACTCTGATGGAAGCTGCTCGGTGCCTCTTTGAGGCAAAAAAGTTGAAGTTCTGGACATAAAATTACAGATCTTCCACATTGTGTGGCTCAAAGAGCTAGCACACTAGAGACTTCCACTTAAATTAATTATTGAGGGTTAACCCGACAGCATAATTCAAATGGTGAAATGCATTTAGAGAGACACAACAATATTATGTCCAATACATTTATTTATTTATTTAGAAATCATATTTACACTTAATACAACAACACAAAATACAAATGCTATTTTTCACTAATTTTACAAAATGTTTATTTCATAATCCATCCACCATTCATTCTTTTTTTTTTTTCCTATGACCGCATGTCTTTGGAAACGTGGGAGGAAGCCAGAGCACCCGGAGAGAACCAAATCAGACGCCACCGTGCTTCAACAGCATGGCAAACACTTAGGTATGCCAAAACTGTCAGGTGGATGGATTATCTAAACATTTTGTGTGCCTCATGAAAAATAGGAGCTTAAATATTTTTGAGTAACGCCTGCACACCATACTTTCTATATGGTCTAATTAATCAGCTGTCTTATCATTAGCTGAGCTAACAGGTGGAATTAAACGTCGATAACTGCCCAGGCTGGGAACAATCAAACCCAAGTGATTAGGACACCTCCCTCAAGCGGGCAAGGAAAAACTCCCCAAAAAACCCTTTAAAGGGAAAGACAGGAAGAAACCTTGGGAAGGATCACACAAGAGGGAACTCCCTTCCAGAGATAGTTTAGTGTCTGATGGGCCGAAAAAAGCCTGGTGTTGTTATTAACTGTAGCCAACCAGAGGATTAAGCATTACTTAAATGCTCTTTTTTTTTAGTTACTCGTTCCACCTGTGCAGACGTTACTATACAAACCTCCCATGTCAGCCCGGGCCATAGTTCTGTTGTCTTGGGAGGTTACATCCATGGCCTGGTGTTATCATAAAACAATAAAAACAATGATGTGACCATTTTAAAAAGTGATTTAGTGCTGTGCTTATAATGTGAGTGACAGATTAGATAAAAGACATTTTTAAAGGTGCTTTGCTGCCGCAACCTTTTCAATGTAAACAAAATGGCAGCAGTGCGGCACCAAGTGTCCCTTTGAACAATTATTAAGATCAACTCTACTTCATTCAACACAAATATAAAGTGTAAGATTAAATGGTGAATTCCTGTTAATGTCTGAACACATTTCCTGCTTCATTCCACATCAGACTTAAGACGCTTTCAGGTGAACGGATTTAAAATCAGCTGATCCTGATTGTGAGCTGCCTTAGCTTACCTGTACTTGTATGTTCACCCTCATCAAGGCTCACTCTTTCTCATCCCTTTTCCTCTTCCTCCCCTGAGAGGAGCAGTCCTGGCTTATGTACGGATCAAATGTTTAATTCTCTTGAATCGTGCAGTGATCGAATTGAATCAATAAAGGGAAGTGATGTAACACCTACCTGCAGTCGCTGTCAGAGGGATTGGCCTTGCTGGATGAAGCCTGTTGAGAGTCGCAGAGCGTCACTGTGGGGAAAACATAAAAGTTCATATGTTCACCAAAATCTGAAAACTTCTTACAATACAAGATAGATTCACAACCAAACTACCAACATGTCATTTTAGACAGGACATGGTTGAGACAAAGATGAATTGGGGCTCCAACTCACCCAGACTCATCTTTATCCGTTTCCTCTCGGGTTCAGAGCTGCAGTCTGTAATTTTCCTTAGGTTGATATGTGAGTCAATGAACATGTCCCACTTCCTCTTCCTCTGAGGCTTCCTTTCGTCTGTGCTGGATGGAGCCTCTTTGGAGTAGCGAGTGAAGAAGTCCATGTCCATCCTCTTCCTCTTTCTCTCTGGCTGGGTGCTTTCTGGGCTGTTGCATGGACCAAATGAATTGTGAAATGAATTTCTTCAATTTCAACAGCAATGTCACGTAATATATAAGTATATAGTAATATTAGCACAGCAAAGCCATGCAATGCTTACCTTTTGTCACTCAAAGATGAAGTGCTCCTCAACCTTTTCTTTCCAGGTTTAAGTCCGTCTCTGTAGGACGGCACCTCCATACTGATGTTCAGGCAGCTGGAAAATGCTGATGCTAGTTCTAGTATGATGGGATGCTCTTGGCGACTGTGCCGAGCAGGAAGGTCCTGGCGGATTAGACTCTGATTCTGACACACCTCCATCAATTCACAGGACGATTTTACGCTGGAAGAAAATCATTCAATCAGTCATTCATCCATTCACAGCAGCACAGAGATTCTACACACGGCTTTTTAATGTAGACTTACTAGAAGCTGTTGGCGTAGCTGGCTGCAAGGTCGTTCATGGAGATGAACGGATCCTCAGGAAGATGGCTGGGTGTGATCCTCTTATCTACATCCAGGTGAAGCATCTTCTTCAGCAGACTGACAAAGTTCCCCTGGTCTTTGATTTCTGCCATGGTGTCCTCATCCGACAGGTGATGAGCTGGCTTCACCTGAATCAGTTAAAGTCACAAAGGTCAGGAAAATCTTGTTTGTCTTAAAGACATCTTGTAATGGATTTATGACAAATGTTTTAAAAAACAAACATCTGATTTCACAAAAGGGACCTCCTACCTTTGTCAGATCATCCAGGGAGTTGATACAGGTCTTGGTCCAGGAGGTGTCTCCATATTCGTGTATTGTCTAAAGAGAAATAATACACAGTGAGCGACGTTGGATTTAAAGACAAAGAGACTGATGGAAGGACAGAAAATAAAGAGAAAGACCAACCAACAAGTGTCCATACCTTTAATCTCCACTGACTACTGCTTTGGACAAACCAAAACTTTGTGTTGATCCCGTCCTCAAGGAGTTGCTGCGGTAGCTGACCCTGAGTCTGCACCATATATCGAATCTGTTGGTGCAACACAACGTCACTCTGTCAGTTACACTTGGTACAAATCAATAAATATGTTAAGTCTAAGGGAATCGCCTCGGTCTCAAACTCGTACAGACTTCAGAGTGATATTAATAACCTCATCTAACTCCTGGAAAGAAAATGTTCCCTTCAGGTGTTGCTTGAGATACTATTCATAACTAAAACTAATAATAATTTCCATTTTTTACCCCTCATACACAATAAATTAGACTTTGCTGAGTTTAAACACTGACCATGGCGTATTCGCTGTTTGCAGGGTACAGCAAATTGCCTGTGAACAACTCTGCAGCAACGCAGCCCAAAGCCCACATGTCGAGGGCTGGAGTGACAGGAAATCCCAGGATGTTCTCTGGAGCCCTGAGAGAAGAAAAAGAAACAGCAACGTATGTTTTGTTTCTTTGTTTCAACTGCTTTGTTGGTAAGGTCAGACGTCTACACTTGGACCAGTTACTTACCTGTAAGGGAGTGCTGCAGTGTATGCGCCCCACTTTGACTCTGAAACATGACGGGCCAAGCCGAAGTCGATCAGCTTGATTTTCATTGGCTGGTTTACGTGGTCCACCATCATGATGTTATCTGGCTTGATGTCTGTATGTACAATTCCGATGTTCTTCAGGAAATGTAGAGCTGTCGCCATCTGAAGTCATGAATAAATCACATAAGAAGGTCAGTCACTTTAGATTAGAGCTGGACCGATACATTTGTAGGCTGATATCGGCCTTTCACAGATATGTCAGTATCATCATATATGTTGTCTGATATGAAAAGACACAACTCAGCACACCAGGTGTATCAAACTTTAGATTTTTACTGAGAGGGCCGATATCTATTATAATTTACAGATGTCCTGTCAAAAAACAAAATTGACACATACCTGGTGCAGGACTGGGCGAATTTCTTTCACTGAGAGCGAGCGGGAAGGTCTTGTCTGCAGGTAATCCCACAGACTCATGTCCAGCATTTCAAACTCTAAGCAGATGTATTCTCTGTCGATAAAACTCTTATTGTATCTAACAAAGTTAAAGCTGTCTGAGTTGAAAGCTCTCAGCTGTTCAAGAATGGCCACCTGGGGATCACATGAGATGTTAGATTTAAGGTGAATGGTTTAAATGTTTGAAGCATTGTGCAGTACAAATGAACACTTTGAACAAACATCACTTGTGTTTTACCTCTTTCTGCACTTGAGGTGTGATGTTGTTTTTCTGTAAAATCTTCACAGCCACCGTTTCCCTGGTGGCTGCCTTGAGACACTTGGCGACATTTCCAAAGCCCCCCACGCCCAAAACAGACTGAACAAAATACTGAGAGGAGGGTGAGGAGAGGACGCGTGGGACCACCTGGGACACCTCACCTGAAGTGGAGGAGGATGTGGCCTTCTCTTCAGGTGGTACAACCAGAGCTGGGTCCCGGTAATTTGTGGTCTAGAGGAGAAGGAAAGAGCGATGGACACAACATAAAGTCACATTTTGTCCCATAAAACAGGACAGCAGCAGTAGCAGTATAAAGAGTTTTCATGCAGGGATGATATTGGTCAGGCTGTCTTTCTGTTTCAGTTTAAAGTGATGTTTATGAGAGAAAATACATTTTGAGAACTAAATGCCATTTCACTTCTTCTCTGATCAGACTGGATATATTATATTCTTCATTAAAGCTTTGACAGTCTGATGGATTTACTATAAAAATAACTATATTAAATATGTCTGCTTGTTAGTGAAGCAGATCATTAGACTGTACTGCACACCGATTAAATTGAACCAAAATGTAACCGGTCAGTCGTCTTTGGAAGGAAACTTGTGACGTATTTGCACTGAAACAAACTCATTTGATCGACTTGCCATGATGTCGCTGTCGAAGTCTTTTCCTAAAATTTTAGTGTTGATTCTCTCGCTGAAGTCTCAAGAAAACGTACAGTTGGAGTCCAAACTAAGTTCTGCTGAACTGTACACTGAGCTCTGTACTAAAAGCTGCAGGTCTGGTTCTGTTTGGAATGGGGCCTTTATGTTTTCACATTCAAACAGAGTTCTACATTCTGCAGGTAGAACTTTGCTTAGATTTTTAAATCATAGTAAGAACAGCTGTCTGAAATACTTGCATTTGACTGTAGCAACATGTACTTTGTTTTTTTTTTCATCCAACATAAAGAGGTTTCTCCATAAATGTCGTCTTTTCTCCGAATTGAACAAACATGATTGGACCAACCTTCAAACAAACACTTCACTGGACAGTCATTTAAATACACACACACAAATACACATTTCATTCAAATCCATGAGTTTTCTGTTAAAATCAACTCAAATGTCAGTCATGTATATTTGTCAATGTTGGTTCTAATGACTAAATACATTGTTTATGCTCATTTATTCAGTAACTAAGTACATTTACTGAAGTACTGGACTTAAATACGGTCCTGTGATTATCCAGGTTGTACCCCACCTCTCGTCCAATACCAGCTGGGATTGGCTCAGCCCCCCACGACCCTGATAATGATAAACTGTTATGGTAAATAGATGTACTTTAAATATGGTTCTTGTACTTGAGTTTCCATCTGGTTGTACTTTATATTTCTACTCCACAACGTTTTAGAGACAAAACTTGTCCTTTTTACTCCATTTGGTTGAGACCTTTCATCATGTTTTAGATATCTAATTTCAACATTAACATGAGGAAGCTATTAAAACAGACATTTCACACACACCTCCACACACCTCCACACTCACACACACACACACACACACACACACACCATAATAATATTAATAATAAAAAAATAATACATGCTGCTGCTTTTTGTTTTTTTCAAATGTTGAATTTTACCCAGAGGTACTATTAGAGAATTACAGTTTCATGACTGTTACATTATATTGTTCTTAAATGTATTTTCATGCTTCCCATACAACAAGCTTTTAATGAATTAATTTAAAGTTAATTTAAATACTGGCGTTTGTGGAGACTGACTCACTTCCAGAGCCTGTCTCAAGCGGTCACTTGAGGAATTACAGTTTTTAGGAACCTCTGTGGCTGGGAAATGAAGTCAATGCAGAAGTACTACAAACTGTAATTCCTCAAGCGGCCACTTGAAGCAGGCTGCAGAAGTGAGTCAATCTCCATAAGCGCCCATGTTAAAATGTCCAACTTTACAGTAGAAATAAACGCATTTACAGCCTCATTTATAAAACGGTTTTGGTGTGTATAGCTAATTTCCTCATTCATGACTGAACGGGGGGTGAATACTTTTTTAACTCACTGTTTCAAATGATATTATGGCTTATTAGAGCACCTAGGCATCATTCGGCCAGCCTTAGGTCCACCGATCCACATCTTTGCCAATATTGAGATTAGCCGGGAGACAGAAGAAGCAGTACATCCATCATGACGGCAGCCAACGCTGCACATTTTGCTTCAAAACAGCGCTTTGTTAAACATATGGGTGACATCACTAATGCTCTGTCCATTCTTTATACTGTCAAGCGCTAACCTCTGGTGCTGGGAAATGAAGCCAATGCAGAAGTACTAAAAACGGTAATACCTCGAGCGGCACCCTTATTGAAACTTCACAGCAGAAATAAACATGTTTACAGCCTGATTAAAAAAAACAAACAACTCATGCTCTGTCCATTCTTTATACTGTTATTGGTTTTAGTCCATATTTTAGGTTTTTCTTTTTTTAATAAAAAGAAATCCTGCTTTGACATAATTGACATGAAAATGCCGTATAAATGTTGTATAAATAAAGATTTTGCCATGAAATGTTACAATGTTTTACCACAGTATCTTATATAAAATACTTCTACTACTATTATATATAAACTCCCTTAAAATGCTGTATAAACAAAGGTTTTGAAACATGACAGTGTTTTTACTGAAAACAATAAAACAGTCACATTTCATGCCAGATTTTACAGACTTTTACTACAGACATTTTTTTACAGTGAAAAAAAAAAAAATACGGGTGAAAGTTGCGTGGTCTACATCAATCATTACGGTAAACTCCGATGGCAGGCGGCCGTCACTGCCACCTAGCGGCTGAGGTCAGTAACAGTTCTTTGACTGAAGTACTGTGAAGCGATCAAAGGTAGTGGACACACAGTGGGTGAGTGACATTTATACAACCTCGATGAATTTATGTAAAATAGAGTAACCCCAGTCGTTTAGATACATTAAAAACAGCGTTTATGTTTACATTTCCTTCGGTATAATACATAAACAACCGTGACTGTTGTGTATTTCTTTTCCTCTTTAATGATAAATGTGCATTAGTTCAGTATCTTGGTTTTAGTCACCTCAGATAGCCACATTGCTTCATAACTGGTGGTATGTACGCCGTTTTATTCAGCGTAGACAGCCGAACCTGGTCTCAGTTAAACATTTTTGGTTCACCCTGTTGATTTTAGTCGCTAATGTGCTTTACATGTTGTCTGTTAAACTTGTTTTATCACCAGGGATGTGTGTGTTTTCAAGCAACATATGTTCAAAGCTCACCTACACAGTCCCAGTTTGTATGAGCTCGTGTGAAAAAAGGTGTAGTTTGACTGACAGTTTTGTAGTTTAGGACATGCTGTCACTTTCACTGAGTCTGAATGCTCCACTTTGCACTTCACACACCGACTTACTGCTAAATAGTGTGTTACTGTAGGTATTTGAGTTTATTTGACCATTGGCGTGGCTGTTGGCTTTTTGGGAGTCTGGTTTGAAGTACAAAATCCTTAACATGTAATGTTTGCATAAGCCTCTTATCTTGGATACCAGCATATCTCTTATGGTGTGAGGACGTTTTAATCATATATCATCAGCGAGATGATTTACCAGCCGCTATCAGTGCATACTTTTTAGGTATTGTTTTTATGCCCTCATAGATAGTACGACTGGAGAGATAGGAAGGAGAGGTGATATTTAACGGTGACGCAGACCTCAATTCAGTGTGTGCCTTAGAAACAATTCAAATGACACCATTTATGATGTTCCTCCTGTATATTGTAGCCTAATCTAACCTGAAAGTTGGTTATGTCATAAATCACTGTTGAATGGATGTTCATGGAGATACCGAGGCAAAAATTTGCTTGCAATTGTGGTATTTTGTCAATGCAAACACACTGCAAATGCTCTATTTGCATCTCCTCTCCATTAGTTATTTACCCACCCTTCAGAGTAAATGTTCTCACATGACACCATCCTGTTTTTTTTATTGACTACACATCCTGGTGTACAGTCGTGATCACTGCTAAAAGTGGAAGTTAGGTTTACCGCATCTAAATCAATAGTGAGTACAACTGGTTTTGTCAAGTATTTGGTTTATTTTGCCTCGGGATGTTAGAAATATGTAAAATAACATGCCCTCACACTGGATTCCACAAACAGTCATCAACTATTATAGACACGTCTGACACCAGATCACAGCAGCTGTAGATAACGTGCAGAGTCACAGCTTAGTTTGTTCTGCACCTCATGTTTGACAAGGGAGGACCTGCAGGGCTGGCTTCTCACAGTATCATGCAGCATTAAGTGTCTTTTTATTCATTCTGGGTCATCAAGAAATTAAAAACAAATGACTGATTATGCCTCAGACTGTCTGTATCCAGTAGTAAAGAACTTTAACACTGTAAGAATACCGATACTGATTAATTGTTTAGTTATATGTCAGAAATGTTTTTAAAAAATGGCCAGCAAAACCTCCTGGACTCCATGGTAACATCTTTAAATATCTTACTTTAAAGAGAGTTAGGTCTGCAAAGAAAAGCATGAAATCGTCTCCAGAAAATGGTCAGCCATGGTCGGTTTTTCACTATTCCTGGTTGAAAAGTGACTGAAATTATTGATTGATGTTACTGATCAACTAATAGATAAATTGTCTACCTCTCATGACTCAAAGAAAAACAGATAACACAGATAAAATCAAGTTTTATCAACTAAGGAGGTCAACATGTGTGTGTATATGATACATTCACCAACTCCTTACCCATCTGCTTCTGCGCAGTCATGTCTAAGTGGCTGAATGATGGCGAAGTGCTGGTGGCTCAAGGCAGCGGTGAGGCAGTACCAGTGAGCCCCAGACCGCGGGGCTTATCAGCTGGGAGCCCCATGCCAGGCCGGGGACGTAGTCCACAGTCTTCACCCAGCTCCAGAGAATCTGTGCCAGGAAGCCCGCACGTGGAGACCATGGGCAAGGCGAAGGAGCTGTTTGTACTGTGTGACAAAGAGGGGAAAGGGTTCATCACAAAGCGGGATATGCAGGTGAGCAGCTGATGTGGTAGAATAATAAAATTCAGGCCGATTGTAGAGTCTTGAACTATCCATCTTCTTGTTGTCAGAGGTTACAAGGGGAGTTGCCGCTGTCCCCCGAACAGCTGGAGACGGTGTTTGAGAGTCTAGACAGACAGAGCAATGGATTCCTCACTCCTGCTGAGTTCAACACAGGACTCGGTGAGCGTAGTGTTTTGAGTGATTTGAGATGACTGCTCACTGTGATGTGAAGGGAGAAAAATACTATTCATTCACAAACATCTGCCATCTTCTTTGAACTAAATCTTCGGTGCTTTTCTCTGTCTATGGTTCAGGTGAGTTGATGGAGCTGGACGACACGACTGAGCTGAGTCAAGAAGAAGCAGAAGAGGATATGGACAGGTTGGACTGGTCCCAGGACCCAGCTGAAGTTAGATTTGTAAACATACTGATGGAGCTGGGCGCTGACAAACTCTTCAAAGAGTAAGATAACGATCATACAGTAGCATATCTACACTTAATTGCCAGTTTATTAGGTACACGTAGTCAAAGCTAATGCAGTGAGAGTGTTTCTGTTATTTAGACTACATTTATTGATATAAATGGATAAAATAGTAGAAACACGTCAGAATAATGCACAGCCAACAAAATGACAAAGGTTCAATCAACATTTCCCTAAAACAGCTTCAGCTAAAAACTAAATGTAACCTAGGTAGGATTTTTGCAGAACTTTTTTGAACTAGGATTTGGTTTAGTTTTACTAAACTGGTAACTTAATATATGCATATTTTCAAATATCGGCGCATGAGGGGCTATATTTTCCTAAAACCATCAGAAACTGGTTTAAGAAGCACTTATAATTGAACTGCTGAGGTTTTATCTGTTTAGCACAAACATGATTCATGTTACACACCTCTTCTCTTAACTCTCGTAAAACTGACTGAAGACAAGTTCATCAGAGCGTGTGATGGTTTTTGTGACTGCATTTGAAGGCACATTCAGATTCTTGATATTTTCTAGACTGACTGACATTCATGTCCTTAAAGGTCCAGTGTGTAGAATTTAGTTGCATTTAGTGGTCCAATCACTGCATTGTAATCTCCACACATCACCCTCACCTTCCTAGTGTAAAGGAGAAACAACACTTTAAGGACCCTGTTTAGAGTCAGTATTTAGTTTGTCTGTTCTGGACTACTGTATAAATAAGGTGTTTCAAGATGGCGGCCTCCATGAAAGGGGACCCTCTCCCACTGTAGATATAAAAGGATATTTTTTAAGTAACAAACATAAAAGGATTCTTATTTTCAGGTGATTATACATGCATCAAAGCATAGTTATGAATATTATATTCCATGTTTGCCTTATTCTGAAAATAGAGGCCCCAAATCTTACACACTGTACCTTTAAGTAATGATGTTTTTTTTTAATTTTAGCATATTATAGCATATAATATGAATTACTCCAGAAGTCAAATAGAGATATTTACTGTATGCCAACACTACCTCTGAAGAAAACAGCTGATGGTCTTAAACACATTTTTTGTTAGCCACATAATTCAATATGTGTTATTTCATAGTTTTGATGTCTTCAATGTTAATCTAAAAAAAATTAGAATGTAACAAAAATAAAGAAAAACATCTAATGAGAAGGTGTGTCCAAATGTTTGACTGGTACTGTTTATTTATCGTACATATATTTACATTCCACTCCTTAAAACAAAAAACATAAGGTGGTAAAAACAAGTTTCTTAAGCAAACAATGCAAATCTTAAAGCACTCATTTTAACAAGTTGTGTGTCGTGTTGTGTGTTGTGTGTCAGTCAGCAGGAGTTATGTTCACTGTGGTGTGACCTCCAGAGGGACAGACCGGAGCTGCTCAGTGTCCTGGAAGGCATCCTGATCCACGCAGTGTCCTATTTACAGGACTCCATCAGAGAGAGAGATAGCTTGGAACAAGCTCTATGCAGGTTTCATCTTCCTACCATTGTCCTCTGCATGTGAACACAATAAACATTAATTATGCCTCATTTAACTGTGAGTATTCAAAGTTTTCTGAAATCACTCAGCTCAGATTTTTTTCCCCGTCTCAGACGAGAGAGTGAACATGATCGTGTTGTTCGGTCCATATATGAAGAAATGGAAAGCCAAATCCGAGAGGAGAGAGAGAAACACCTGGCTCAGGTACAGATGTGTGCTGTTTAGTCCAGCCTTTATGCTATTTAATAAAAGTGGCCATCATGATAGCATTTAATGAATATATTGTGAAATCAAGGACAGTATTAGACAGAAGCAGAGAGGAAAGCAACTTGAGGAGGAGCTGAAGATTCGGGAGCAGGAGTTGGAGAGCTCATTGACAAAACAGAAGGAGGTAGGCATCCAAATAACACTAACATACTGTATGTCTCTGAAGAAAGAGTGTGAAGAGTTTTAGCTTAATGAATGAATCAACGGGACCTGTCTTTGTTCTAAGCTGGAGACCAAAATCCAACAGTTGCGCTGTGAACAATCAAACATAAAGAGCCAGAACCAGCAGCTGCAGAGCCTCAACATGCAGTTACAGGAGCAGGTGGAGAGCAGCAGAGAGCAGCTGCAGGCCGCCCTCGGTCAGCTCAGCGTGCTGCAGCTCGACGCTGCCCAAGAACAAGTGGCCAGACAGAGGTGAGTAACTAACAGCACACACTACATGCTGTCAATGTCCCCAACAGATACATCAGAAATGTGATTATATTAGCACCATCTATCCTTGAAGTATGACTAAAATATGTTCTTTCTAATAGTTTTATTACAAAGCGCATTCCTGTTTTGGTTTAACACACTGCAGTCATATGATCTTGCCTTTTAGTCCTAGTCAAACAAGCTGCAAGCTGTTGAGAGTTTCTTTTCCTTTAACCCAGAACAGAAAAATAGTCAACATACCTCATGTGATATTAAATTAAGAACATGCATAACTTTTCCACGTCAAACAGGTTTAAAAATACACAACAAACTTCTCAGCTGAGTGTAAAAAGGAATTTTAGGTCCCTGGGAGCTGATCTGATAATATTTCCAAGAATACCAGTTTATTAAATGCTGCTATAATTCTGCATTTTCCAACAAATTCCTTGAAAAGATGAAACAAATAGTCCGCCACTTTGTTGCAATTAGGCAGTCTCTCAATGATTTATGACTTCCTTACCCTGTCTGTGACACTCAAACCAAGGAACATTTGTTTATATTGAAAATATAAATCTTTCAAATCAGCTCCCAAATAGATTAGATAATATATTTTATATATATAGTTTCATATTTAACAAAAAAAAAAAAGCCTAACCTAAAATTGCTGGGCACGTCATACAATGAAGTTCATGTGCACTCAACAACCTTTAATTCCATACTGAGAATTAAAACAATAATAAAATAAGTTATAAAAAGATAATAAATACTCTTCCCCCATTTACTCATCCTCCCATTTCTCATCACAAATACATTTTATCTCACACTCATTCATGCAGTTAAAAAGATAATTATTGCATATGATTGCAGTTTAAAACGTTGTGATGTGTTCTGGTTACATGTTAGCAAGTGTGTGGCTCATTGGTGTGCTTTTAATAGTCTATCGTACACAGGAATAAGTTATAAAAGGCTTTAGCTACATGAGCAGTGCTTTACTTGGGATATATTTTATTCACAATCTTTTGTTTGCTTCACTGTAGAAATGTGATGAAGGTGTCAAGAAACATGCAGAAAGAGAAGGATAGTCTCCTGAGACAACTGGAGCTATTGAGGTAACAGGCTGCTGTTTCGATTAAGATCTTTTGTTGTGAAGATAAATGAAGTCTATAGGTGTGTCTCAGTCAGTGTGATGTTGGTTGTAAATGATTTTCCCTCTTTGTGTCAGGGATATGAACAAAAGACTGCGGGATGAGAAAGATGCCCAACAGTCTCCGAAGAGGGTTAGTCACAAACACTCTGTCCTTCCTCCTCTGCCATTAACTTATTACCTCAGTGAAGACCTTTGTACCCCGTGGACACAGCCGATTTATCCAACCTAAGCTAAGTCTTGGACTGGTGTCATGCTTTATTTCATCCTCTGGACAATGATTATTTATGGTGGGCAGCTATTATTGTTTGGTTATTGACTGATCTTGTGTTAATGAAACTGACACAGTTTGGGATTTCTTGCGATGTCAGCAATGTTTTTGTTTGTCTCTTGTTAGCTGTGGTCAGTAAAGTGAAAAGGCATTTATTCTGTCCTGTGTAAACTTGAAGGAAAGAGTGTGTCGTGTTTGTTAATGAAACTGTACATAGCATTTATTTATGCAGGTGAACTAGAGTGGGTCAGTATTCACCAAACTAATAAAGCCCTTTATCACAATTCATAAAGGAGTGCTGATCGATGAACAGTTTCCCCTTTATTCAGTTCACATTCATAAGAAAATCAATATACGGCGAGCTGTTGATTCAAGAAACCATATTGACCGTAACACAGTGAACACCTATTGGCCGTTTCCTTTACTTTTTTTGTCTTCTTGTATATATTGTATATAATCAAATAAGTGTATTGCTGAAAAATGATTAAAATGTTAAACAGCAGCAGAATAAATGTCGCAGTTGGACTGAATTCTTGCAAATCTAAAATAATCTGCCTGTTTGAAGCAAAGAGAAGAATTAATGTTCCTTGTAAACATAAAACATCTTAATGTTACTCATTTCTTCTGCCTCACAAAAATCTTTTAGCCTCCACATGAAACAAAGACTTTGCTGAAGAAAGGGTCAGTCATAGGTAACTACTTACTGCAAGACAAGCCATTGAAAAGGTTTGTATGACTTAAGTGCATCTGATCACATCACATTTGTCATCTAATGCGAGGCAGATTGCCCGAGGAAGCAACTAATTTTGTGTATTCGTTGATTCTGAAGACAGCTGAGCTCATCTGATGAGTTGGAGCAGGACAAAGACAGAGAGATGACAAATTCATCCAAGAAACACCAACCGTCATGTAGAGTCAGGTTTGAGAATGAACAGATGCAAACTCAGGTAGGGAACATGTTAAATCCCAAAATATAACTCAGTTGCAGCAGCTACACGATAGTGGGCGCAGCAATGATGGAGCACAGATTTGTCAGAACAAAAAGCTATCAAAATGTTAAGTTTGGTGCCTTTACCTGAATTTTAGAGCACCAATGTCAGTCCTCAGCGATTGTTCAAGGTGGTATTCCTGGGTAACTCAGGGGTGGGTAAGACCTCCTTCATCCAGCACTTCTGTACAGGACACTTCCACAGTAAAATGAGCGCTACCGTTGGTAAGCTTTTCTTTTATTGTCCCTTTATTATCATAATGAACATGTACCTCAGTGTATATATATAAGTAAAGTATGAAACCGTGTTGCGTTTAGGTGTAGATTTCCAGATGAAGACTTTAAATCTGGGCTCTACCACGATCACCCTGCAGCTCTGGGACACAGCAGGACAGGAGAGGTCAGACGTAACACACTTTATTCCCATGTTTGCCAGCCACATAACATCATACCACCTGATAACTCAGTTGTTCTATTTTCCTTCAGGTTTCGCAGCATCACCGAGCAGTACTACCGTAAAGCTGACGGTATCCTCGCCATGTATGACGTAACTCATTCCCCTTCCTTCACCGCTGTGCGAGGATGGATGGACTCTGTGAAGGTGAGCAGGTGGAGATGACGTGGATGGAAAAACATGCAAAACAGTTTGTCCCAATTTGAATACACATGGAGGTAAATGACAACACAATGCAACAGGAATCTCTAAAGACTCCTGACTCCTGATAAATCTCAACTTTTGTTTTTGTTTTTGGGTTTTTTTTCAGTCTGATGTTTATGATAATGTAACAGCTTCAACACTAATAAGAGTGTATATTCTGCGTCTCTCCCAGGAGAAGATGTGTGAAGGTGCAGTACTGATGCTGCTGGCGAACAAGCTGGACCTGGCAGACAGTCACAGCAGACAAGTGACGGCAAAGGAGGGGCAGAGACTTGCAGAGGTGAAGCACATTTAAATATTCAAATGAGTTTTTGCTGTGATTACTCATAATGTTACTCACAATGTTTTTGTTTACACAGCAACACCAAGCTTTGTTTTATGAGTGCAGCGCCAAAACTGGATGTAACATGGAGGAGGTGATGAGTGATCTGGCTGGGTATGGCATCTTATTTCTTTGCTGTGTGTCATTAACATCATCTGGATCCTGTATTTGTATCTGCTGTGTTGGCAGTTTGTTGGTACATTTAATTTGTTTTCACTGTAGCTAAAATACACTCAGTCACCAGTTTCTTAGGTATGTAGTCTTATTTCAGCAACCGTGTGAGAAATCCTTCATGAATGTGGAAGGTGTTGATCAAACTTTGTAGTTACTTTATAGTTATAAAGTATAGTATAGTAATAAGTGCACCTAACAAATAATCTGATGATTTGTGATTAACTGATCAATCATTTAATCTATAAATTGCCAGAAAATGTGCAAAATTCCCAGCACAATTTCCTAGAACCTCAGATGATAACGAGACGAAGAAATATTTGCTTGATAAATTCATGAATTTTAACATTTAGTCTGTTCTAAGTCAGTTTAGCAACATGCTACAGGATTATTTCTCATATTTAGTCCGCTGTCATCGTTACAAAAGGAATGAACCTGATATTTTTTTTTCCACTGTGTTTTTTATTGTTTTTTTAATGTACAAGCAAAAACAAAAATATAACAACATAACTTACAACTGCACAGAGAGAGTTACAGCTTACATCCAGTAGTACATTTTACTGTACTACTGACTTAACACTTTAATACATAGGTTTACATTATTATCAATAAAATTATACATTGCTGATGCCTTTGTGTCTAAACCTAATCCATTTTCCCATTTTCTGTTAAACACACACACACACACACACATACTTCTTTCACTCTTAAAAAATGAGTCACTCAGTCTGAGTGGGTCCATATCAAGACATTTTCTCGTGATGGCCTTCCTACTGGATTATATTGCCCAGGTACAAGAGTGAACATTTCTTGGGGACTATGACCTTAAAACCACATTCAATGCTGCATTCACTCTTTCCCAGAAGGACTCCAGAATATATGTATGATTTGCATCTGTATGCACACATTGCCTCCAGCATGTTTGTTGCCTTAAGAGCTGTTTACCTTTTATGTTAGATGTTTTAAAGAAATGAACAAGATTTTTCCCATGAAATTCTCTCCAGCTATGTGAATTTGTGGATGTCTGTTGTGCTGCACACATACCATTCTTAAGTTTGACATAGTGTATTTTTAGCTTGACGTTCCATTAATCTATGGTAGAGCTTAGAAATAATCCTCAAATTAGTGGTCAATTTTATATATATTTTTTTATTTCTCACATGTTGTGGTTTCTTCTCAGGATGTTAGTGTCCCAGCTTGATCGACAATGTGAAGATGCAGTTGTACTGACTGCAGACCCTGCTAAAAAGCGCTGCTGTACATAAACACAAGAGGAAAGGACGCTCCTATCATGTGTCAACACTATGGCCGGTCACAGCAGCATCAAGTTCATCTTTGTTGAAATATTTGGGTAATGGGGAATGTTGAAAAGTGGTGCCCAAGTCCTGAGGTCACTTATATCATCATATCATTTCTGCGAACAAGTTTACTGAACAGTATCTGTAATGTTTGCCTTTGTTGTTATGTATCTTTATAAAACATCAAATAAAATATATTTTTGTTGACTGCTTTGTTGTCATAGTCTTTGAACAATATCTTACAAGCTGCATAATTTGTTTTAGTCCCAGTAGAGCTCATATGCGTGAGAAACCAGCTGGGGGCAGCCATGTACTCCACATTGCTTGTGGAGCTGCCTGTGGTGCCAAAAGAGGACAAACGCTCAGGCGCTTGGGTAGGAGGCTCGGGTCTGAGTGTCAGCTGAGAACTTGCACTGTTGCAGCTAACCTTCAAAGACAGCAACGCGTTGACACCCGGGTTGGAGGGATCTGGGAAGACGTTACCCCGATAATCTACATCCTTCTGGGCCCATCATCTAAAATCAGGTAGGAGTATTTTAGTCTCAGCGGAAAGGGAGAGGGGTTTTTCCATGACACAATGAGTTAAAAATAACTCCTGATTCTGACCATGGAGAGATTTTGTTTTGCTGGACAATCATATTTACACACGGAGTAATTTTGTCTCGTGGCTGGAAAACAACATCACATTTTTCATGTGTTTAATATTTTTATGGTACTGTTTGTTTATTCTTTCTTGATTTGTTTATTTCTACATAAAGAGAGATGTTTATTGACACCTAAAAGTAAAAAATCACCATCTCACATGATGCTCAGAGTCACAGCTTTTCTTAAAAAAAAGACGCAGAGGACAGTTCAAGTCAGGTTAAAACAGATTAATTCATGAAGTAAAGCATTAAGAGTCAACTCTATATCACTGGGGTGTGAGAAGATCAGGTTAAGTTACTGGGATGGGGGACATGTATATCTGTCTGCTTGGTGACATGTGACACAAGTTGTTAAGTATGTTTTCCCCACAACATATTTGATCTTTGAGCTCTTCTCATTTCTCTGGTACAGAAGCTTTTTTTATTTGCAAGTTTGTGACGCACCACATTTTATTTTTGGTCTTAATGTTGCTCACAGGTAACATGTCAGGAAAGCTCATGTATACTGTAGTTGTGTTGCAGCAGTAAATCACCTTTTCACACCAGACGTGGAACTAAAGTAGACTGAAAAAGGGAAATTCCTGCATGTATACCACAACTGACTAGTCTCAATCAGATAAAGCACTAATAGGCTTTAGCTTGCTGTCATGCAAGTGTGAAGATGTGTGATAACAACCATCAGTGTTGGAGGAGGAAGATTCAGCTGTGCTATCTTATATTCTTGGAAAGAATTTCTTCAAGATTTTGATTTAGTAATGCTCACCCTGTGTGCAGATCGACCTAGAGTATATGAACACTGACACTGTTTTTCATTGCAGAATGGAAAGTCAACGTGAAAAAAGACACACCTGTGGGACAATTTGTCTGAAATATCTACTTCTTCTCTTCAACCTTCTTTTTTGGGTAAGTTAACATGGCAGTGTTAAGATTTTATCTGAATTTAAGACAACAAAACCACCCGTTAAGGCCTCTACTGGATATTATGATAATTATTAATGCCATTAGTAGTAATAATTAACTTTAAGTTAAAGAAATAAAAGCATGCTTTGCCTCAGATTCCACAGAAATTAATAATTTCCCTTTTTTCGAGACTGCATCACTTCACAGCTTGTGCAGTTTCTTATGCAACTTATCATGCTCCATATAGTTTCTATAAACTACATGTATGGTATCATTTAATGTCTGCAGTGTACCAAAGTTGCAATGTTCCATACAGACTGTACTTCAGAGATAATACCACTTCATAACCTTTCAATCTCTTAACTTTATGTTTTCAGAGTAGATTGAATCAGCCCGTAGTTTACCTACTTATTCTGCATTTCCACACTCAGATATAAAGATTTATGCGCGTCAGATAACAAACCAAAATCGGCTGAATGTTTCTTGACGCTGACAAGGCAGGGCAGATAAAGAATAAGGCGTTGTCTTGTTTCCTTCACTGTCACATTTTAGGAGTTATATATTGTAACTGCTAACATTCATGTGGTACATTCCTGATATAAGCATCTGGTTTGAGTTGAGCTGATAACGGTACGCTCTTTCAGCTGGCAGGAGGGGCCGTGCTGGCAGTGGGAGTGTGGACTCTGGTGGAAAAGAGCGAATACATCAGTTTGCTGAACTCCAGCTTCTACTCAGCCTCAGCTTACATCCTGATAGCTGCGGGGGTCATTGTGATAATGACCGGGATCATCGGATGCTGCGCCACTCTGAAGGAGATGAAGAGTCTTTTGATTGTGGTAAAACGGATCAGACACACAAACACTGCCCTGCACCAGAGGTTTTATTTACCTCGATTGTTTCATGATCCCTATTTAATAAACTAGAAACCAAGAAAAGACAGTCAAGTTCCTGTTTATACAAACACACCCTGGCCTGAGTCTACGTGTACTGTAAGTTAATCCCTGGTGACCTTCTGTCTTGTCTGTCTGCATTCAGTGCAGCTCATTATGTCAGACAGGCATGACTGTCAGATATAACAGACAAAGTCACGCAGAGTGTGTCTTTAAGAGTTTAGATTTAGAGTGCGGCTCATGCCAGAGGAATGACGGGCATCACAAACGGCTGCTTGGACTGAAGTGTGTGAGAGACATAGACAGACACAGTGAGAGGATGTAATACAGAAGCAAAACTGCACAAGCTGTGTGACGTTATGTCTATTTCCATATCCACCACAACCTTTGTAATGAATAACTTCCCATAACACAGTTGGTGTATTCTAGTATAATGTTTTTTTAGTCATTCACAGATACTTTCCATGCTAATGTCATGCACTGAAACACCACTGAAAAATGCTGATATTTATATGTTTTATTCTCAATGTATTCACAGCTGTGTTCTTGTCTCCCCTTTACAGTATTTATGTTTGTTACTCTGTATTTTCCTGTTGGAACTCATCGCTGGTGTGTTGGCCTTCATTACATACCAAGAGGTGAAATTGTCTTCTGTTCGTTTGTGTTCATAAATATTTGACCAGAGCCCAGTGACAGATATTATCGGGATAACATTTCCTGATTTCCTGATTGAAGTTCTCAGCTGATTGTACTTCTTATTTTCGCTCACTTGGTACCAGCAATCACAAATTGGACTATTTTTTCTAACTCCGTTATCTTTTAATGTGATTTCAAATGTCATTCCTGTTCTCCGCCATTTCTATTATACTTTTTTATCACCCATGTGATGCTGCTCTCTCTGTTGTGAAATCTTCTCTGCATGCCTCTCTGTGCATGTTCTTCATTTGTCCTGTTTTTTCCACTATTCTCACACCTCTCTCTCTTCCCCCCTTTTCTTGCTCCAGTGTTTCCCTTTCTGCTACCAGGTAATCTGCTGCCACCTGTTTCCATTTTATATCAACCTGTTTCTCTGACAGGTTCATATAAAATAGTTTGTTTTCACCTCTCTATAGACAAGCAACAAATCTGTTTTTATCAGCGAATTCATTTAAAGAATGCTCATGTGGAACAGGGAGAGGGGTCAGGCGATCTGTGCTCATATGTTTTGAGTTATGTGTGGGCATTGCACAGGTACAAAGGAATGTTAAAGGGGAGGAAAGAAACTTGACCAGGGGCTATTTTTATTGGTGGGAGGAGATTTGCAGGTGACACATTTCTTTCTGAGCAATCACTGAAATAATTCTCCTGTCTCACAGCTGGATGAGGAGCTCAGACAGAACATGAAAGCGACCATGCAGCTGAAATACCAGCAGCCGGGGGAGGAGAGTGTCACACAGGCTGTGGATAAACTTCAGCAGGAGGTGTGGAAGTGATACTGTATGTTTGAATCACAGCTGGAGTACAGGCAGCCAGACAAAAAGTATCAGTTTAGATGACATTTACAGCCTAATTTAACTTTACATTGTTTTTTTTAATCTATCTATCTATCTATCTATCTATCTGATTGTTAAATTTAAAATGAGTCAGCCCTTTGAGCCTGCATATCATCATTATCTCATGTTTTTTATTATTGTTCCTCTCTGCACTGTTCTCAGTTTAAGTGCTGTGGCAGTCACAACTCCTCAGATTGGACGGACAGTGTGTGGATCCAGGCGAATGAGCGGCTCGTTCCTGATAGCTGCTGTAAAACTCCCACTGACCTCTGCGGTCGCAGGGACCATCCCTCCAACATCTACAAGGTGGAGGTAGGTAGAGCGGTCCATTTTGGTGGTGGGTAAATGATATAAATTATAACAAGACTTTCATTTCTTTCTGTTTTACCTCCTTCCAGGGAGGCTGCATTATGAAATTAGAGGAGTTCATCCTGAGTCAGTTGTATATTCTCGGTGCAGTGGGCATCGGGGTTGCATTTCTACAGGTAAAGCACAAAGTACTGAACATGTTAATATGAACATCTCTTAATCTTGTGCCAGGAGCTGAACTACAGTGTGGAACTAACAAGTTCCTCATGTCTTTTTCTTTTCTTTCAGCTCGTGGGGATGATGTTTACTTGCTGCCTTTATCAGAATTTAAAAGAAGATCCGTACTGATTTTATGACTTCCTTTAATATCACAAAATCACACAGTCACATTATAAACTGTAAACTGTTTGGTTAGACTTTTTAATGCCCCAAAGTTTTGAATAAGTTGCTAATTCAAATAAAGGCATCATGATTTTAAAATACAGATGTCATAGATACTATAATGCTGCTGTGCAGCACTGTTCTTTTTCTGCTTTAAGTATCTTCCCTGTTATGTTGAGATTATGATCTGTGGCTGAACTTGTAACCAAAATACTCATTTTAAAGAACAGAAAAATAAGAGCATGCTGTGAAGACATTTGCAGTCATTGTTGGACTTGTTGTTTATCTATTTTTTATAATGTATCACACCTAATTTGAAAATGAATATAAAGATATGTTTTGTTTGTTAAAATGCAAATAAAAAATGCTTGGCTTTTACTGTTCTCAAATTAATTTCACATAAATTTTATTTTTTGGCAATGAGCTTTTATTCTGAAATCCTTTACCGGATGTTGTTGTCAGCTGACAGTACTTCCTCCTTTCGTATTTGTCTTGGACGTCTCTCCACCTACAATTTTCTCTTTATTCATTAAAAACAAGTTAAAATATTTAATGTGTAGTGAACACAGAGGTCAGTGAAATGTCTGCCAAACCAACATGTCTGATCGTGGCCAGTGCTTCTCCACAAGGTGGGTCCGTTATCACCTGATGAAGGGATGAATTACACAGAGACACGCTGCAGTACTGACTTCATTCAGACAGCTTTGTATCAATTAGAGCTTAACTAATTAATTTAATTAACCTGTTAGCTGTGGTCAAACATCACGCATTAGTTAGCTAGCTTAGCAACCAAGCTACGTTTTCTGTTAACACTGAGCTCTTTGTCACGTTTGAACTCGTGTTTCGTTATTTTAGGGGTTCAAACTGATGTGTTTTGTTACTTTTAGGGGTCTAAAATTATGCATTTTGTTCCTTTATTGGTTTAAATTATGTATTTTGCTACTTTAGGGGTTTAAAATTATGTATTTTGTTACTTTAGGGGTTTAGACTGATGTGTTTTATTGCTTTTAGGGGTTCAAACTAGTATGTTTTGTTACTTAACGGGTCTAAAATTTTGTATTTTGTTACTTTAGGAGTTTGGACTGATGTGTTTTGTTCCTTTATGGGTTCAGAAATATGTATTTTGCTCCTTCATGTGTTTAAAATGATGTGTTTGTTCCTTCAGGGGTGTCAGCAAAGTCTTTTCATCAGTCCTTCAGCCTCTGTAGCTCAGTGTTTAATCTTCAGACAGCTACACCTGGGGTAAGTAAATGTTCAAAGTTCATTATTGATACTGAAAGCAGCAATTCAACCACAAGGTTAATTAGTTTGTAGTAATGGTGAAATGTAACTAAGTACATTTACTTGGATACTTTATACTTGCTCCACTGCAATTCAGAGGGAAATATATTTTTACTCCACTATAATTACTTGACAGCTGTTATCAATAAACACTTAATTTCACACAAACTAAGTGTTTATAAAATATGATGCTTTGATTTAAATGAAACAACTCAACACTCTATAAGAGTGACGTTGAAAAGATTGCTCAATTAATCGACAAGTGGATTAACAGAAAATTTAAGTTTGTCATTTCTCCTGTAAAATATGTCAAACGTTTAATGCTACCAGCTTATTTTATTTATTTTAACAAGGTTTTATTTCACAGGCCAATCAATCAATAAATCCGTAAAATAATCATTAGTTGCAGTCCTATGCAAAAGTTAAAACTCCACCTCAACCTGCTGCAAATGTAAAAACTGCTTTTATATTAATGCACATAATAATAATCTAATGAGCCTATATATAGTAGTATAACAGTGTTTTGAGTACTTTTGAAACTTTAATTACATTGTAAAATATAATGTTAATACTTACTAATTCACTTAACTTAAAGATCTGTAAACTTAGTTGTTAATAGTAGCACCAGATGAAGTTTGCCCAGTTATGATCAGGCTATTATATCTATATATTAGTATGTCTATTTTTCTGAGCATTTTAAGGACTTTTTATCTTTAAAGATGATTTGATTCATTTTGTCAACGACAAAGGACTAACCAGTAATATAAAAGTGACTTTATCAGAACAGTTAAGTGCATATATAGCTGGATATATAAGCACTACTGTGCTTTAAACTGTGAATCACCAGGTTTTAAACAAGAAGTTAACCCAATGAACTACTTCCATGAATTGTGTGAAAGTGTGTAATGCTGGTTGTTTTCCCCATTGTTAAATATTTTATCATTTGTCTTAGAAATGATGGAAAAGATGCAAACTGCTGTCGGCATATAAACAAAGCTTACATTTAGATTTTCCGTGCTGAGGTGAGATGGCGTTCTTTTTTTCTTCATTTCAGGGGAAGCCGATAGACTTTATTGGAGTCGATGAAAGCACTGCTAGATGGGTGCAGGACTTCAATGTGAAACCCTACGCAACACCAGCCAAACTTGAATCTATAGATGGTGAGGTCATTCATTTCACGGTCATTTTGGCTGTTTTTTTTTTTAATGTGTCCTTTTATGTTGTTTGGGTCAGTTAAATGTCACGATGACCCTTTCCAGGTGCCCGATACCAGGCGCTGCTCATCCCTGACTGCCCCGGAGCGCTGAATGACCTGGCACACAGCGGCTCTTTGCACCGCATTCTTACACACTTCATCTCTCACCAAAGTGAGTGTGAGGCTAATTTTAAAATCAGTCAGTGTGTGATTTATATGTCCAGTGTGTAGACTTTGTTTCTGTGCGCAGAGCCTGTTTGTGCCGTTGGACAAGGAGTGTCAGCTCTGTGTTGCGCCACTGAGGGACAGAGCTGGATCTTCAGTGGCTACAGCTTAACAGGGGTTAGTCTTTTTCAAGTAAACATGAATTCAATATATCCAAATATACAAATTCAATGTTGTTAATAACAGCAACTTTTTTTGCTGAAAGCCGTCAGTGTTTGAGCTCGTGCGGAGGCCTGACTTCGCCAACCTGCCCTTGGTCGTGGAGGACTTTGTGAAAGACAGTGGTGGATCGTACACAGGTGAGTGGACCTGCAGAGCACTGATACTAATTTGGTTAATACTTAATCTGCATTTCAAAAACCACCTCATGTTTATCTCTTTGTTTTTCAGCAAGTCAAGAAGACGCTGTGCATGTGGTCATAGACAGACACCTAATAACTGGACAGAACATGCAGTCGACGTCGCTCGCTGTAAATAATCTCATCCTGCTCTGTAGTGCCAAGTAAAAATACAAAATGTTGACATCAAATTGATACATTTATATTCGTGTAATTAAACAAACATTCATCTCACACAAATATTGGAAGATGCTGGTTCAGAACAGATGTTTGGCAATGCTGTAAATACATATGCTTGTCGATGTACTTGTCAATGCTGTTATTACAAGCCTAATAAAAAAAACACACACACAATCAAATGTCTTGATTTGAAAATTAAAAAAATTAGAAAACTTGGGGTGTCAGGTGTCAGTTCAGAGGATGTTCAAAGCCGGAGAAAGACGCATCTTCACAGCAAACAAAGCTGCATCCAAAAGCAGAAATGTTCAACAGAGAACAAAACAGATGATTTCTGGACTTGGGGTAACAAAAGGCTGCCAATGTTTGTGGTACGTTAAGTCTGAAGGCCTCAGAACAAGAATAGCTCTTTATTTAAACTTTATACTTATTAATGATCCTGCATGCTGTATTGTTGAATTGACATATTACTGCACCCTGACTTAATTATACAATTTTTTCACAATATTATCCATGAAAAGGAGAACAACATACTCAAGTACCTCATGTCTGCCGCTAGTATCATTTAAATCAACAAATCCCAGATTTGTTCACATAGACGAGATTTCTCAACACTTCCATGAACCTCAAACAAGTTAATATTAACTGAATCCTGTCAATGGTTCACGTCACTCACTCAAAAATAATACCTGCGTTACAGCTCTTGAACTTTTGGTGATTCATATTCAGGAAAAGAAAAAAGCATGTGCTGATGATCAACAGTTTTCAATATCAAGTTCAGCTCTCATAAGAGATCATAGAAATAGTCCAGACCCTGTCCTAATTCCCATAAGGAAATTCCTGTTCCCAGTTCAGTGGCTAAAGAGATCCTCAGGTAGATTGACTGTAAAAAAAAAAAAAAAAAAAAAAGAAAATAATGTAAGTTTCTACACAGAGAATCAAACCCAATGAAAACATCACTTCAATTAATAATCATCTATGCTGCTCTTAAAAAAACTTACCTTCAGTGATGGATAGTACACCACATGCTTCACTGCATTGTTCCTGAAAAGAAGTGACAGATCTCGTTAACAAATGCTGTTAAACTTTTAAGTTTTAAGTTGTAATTGTTTGACTTCAAGTGTCAGTAAACCAGTACCTCTTGTAACTGAAATAATGTTCTCCAGCATATTCATCCCAGAGATGTTTTGGCCTGTGTTCTCGCAAAATCTCAATGTACCTGCAGGAAATCCAAAACAAGTTTAAGTCAAAGCCACTGAAAATCAAAGGTTTTTTACGACTATATAACAAAACAAGAGATTTATGTATTTGTGTTCTTGTCATTGCTCCTGTCACCACTTTGATGAGGGTGGGGATCAGCTGGAAAAATGTGATGACATGTATAGAGCTGATTAATTAGTAGGATTAGTTGTCAGCTATTAAATTAATTAGCAACTATTCTGATAATCGATTTATCACTGGGGGTAATTTTTTAAAGAAAAATATCAATATTCTCTAATTTTAGCTTCTCAAATACATGTTCTGGTTTCTAACCTTTTATAGATCAATCAACTAAATGATTAATTGAGAAAATGATCAACTTTTGAAGTCATTAAACTTAAATCGCTAAACTGTAACTAAGTATTCCAGCAGTAGTCGTTATCTTACCTTCCTCCAAGGATCGGCTCTGTTCCCTGACTTGCAAAATCAAGGCCGTACAAGTTGAGTCCAAGCAGGATCTTTTGCCTCCACTGAGTGTTTGGTGCGAGCTGGAGAACACACTCTCTCACCCAGGGCAGAGGAGAGCTCGGGCCTGGTCTATTAAAAAAAACAAAAAAACAACTCAGGACACTGTCTGCTTTAATGCGGTGAATCTTCTTGTATGTGTTTGTTACTCTAATCATGTCACTACCACAATGAGTCTATGGACATCACCTGGCACCGCTGGAGTAGTCGTATGTCATGAGGCTGAATGCATCCACTGCAGGGGCCAACTGCTCAAACTCCTCTCGACCAAACATACCTGGCTGCCCCGCACTGATGATGAAGAAGTGATGGAAAAGAAAAGAAAGCAAAGTCAGAACCAATGTCAGTGATTTTCTTTTAGTATTTTTCAATGCTAAAAGTAAACGAATATTACTCCTTTACCTTGTCACAGCAGGTGGAATCACAAGAATGCAGTCTAATCTTTTGGCCTTCAAAGTCTCACAAATGTGTTTCACCAAATGGACCAGCTCCCTGTACGGAGAAGGTTTTACATGTTTGCTGACGCTCTCTTGAGTCAAACAGATGTTGATCAGAGTAATAAATCAAAAGGGTCGACTCACTTTCTTTTGTTACCTCCCAGCTGGCTCCACAGCTCCAAGGTGAAACCATCGAAACCTTCAGTCTGTAAGGCCACAGAGTCGTTAGAAAAGCAACACTGCTGAAAGGGATTTGAGGTTAAACACAACACCTGATTACCTTTGCAACATCCACCAGCTCACTTCCAAGCTCTTCAATTTCATCTTCACTCCCCAGGACGCTAACGTAGTCTTGGTAAGACCAGCCATCAAATAAGAGACGAGGCACTGAGGGTAGAGAGAATAAAATGACCAAACAATAAAAGTCTAAAATCACCTGCACTGATTCATGTTAAGAGAGCTGTGAGGAGGACGTCTACTCACCCATCCTGACTTTTTTGTTAGACTTGCGTACAGCTTTGACCCAGCCTGTGAAGGCAAAAACACCTCTTTATGTAATTTGTTGCGATGCTTTAGTCACTGACAAAGACTAGTAAAAGCTTTCCATCTGAATATCAGTGGAGTGGGTCCTGTACCTGGATCATGATCGTGGAGTCCAGTAACGTCAAAGGTTTCAGGTCCCCGTCGGCGGAGCTGAAGCCACACTGGAGACACTGAAGTTAGTTTAGGACCAAACATCTTGGCGATGTCGTAGCCGTGTGAATTCCACTAGAGGATGGGAAAATGAATATGATATGCAATTTAGAGATAATGCATTTCTGCTTGAAAAATGAGTATAACAGTAGCTGATTAATTTTCTGTCAGCTGAAACAGTATTTAACAGTATCTCTAGTGTAAATGACCTCTTTGCATCAGGCAGATTAAACACCAAAAGATAATTTTGCAACATAAAGACAAACTTTGTCAGATTCAGCTGAACTTTGTGATGCCTTTTTTAGCTTGGTGGATAAGAATATCAAATCATGTACAGTATATTGTGGGCATGTGAGTATTGGATTAAGACAGACTTGCACAAATCTGAACGTGTCCTTTGATGCTGTGGTAAAAGTAGACGTGTTGCTGGGTGGATTTCAGACTTACAGGTGTGACATATCCGAGCACTTGTCCTTGAAATGTTCTCTTGACGTGAGCACAGTGCCTCTTTTCCTCCTTCACTATATCTTTCCAGTGTGGGTCTGACACAACAAGGCCTCTCTCCAACACAGACAACTCAGCTGGAGATGTCTAAACAGTGAGAGCAAAGAGGAAAGATCCTATTTCAGTGACAGATAATCATCATGATGACTGGACAAATGACAGGTGAGAGACGAGGGCCTCCTCCTGGTTTCTGGAAAATGCAGGTGAGTCCAGTGACATGCCAGGCAAACAGATGAGGACCTGACAGCACACACAGCTCACACCCATCTGTGAGGGTAAAGCCCTGAAGTTACTCACCTCGGCCTCAGCTTTATGCGACTTCTTTGCATCAGTTTTGGAAAGTGTTGCACTGACCAACCAGCAGCATGAGATGGCGTGCAGCAGGAATAATGTCGTTCTCATTTCCAAAAAAAAAGAAACGCAGTGAAAAGGCAGTTAAATAAAAATGGATTGGCTCAGGTCTGCAGGTTTGCAGTGCTTCCTTCCTTCCTGACTGAGATCTGGCAGATTAACAACCAGCATATCCTCCTGCGGCTCCAGATCACACAGAGCAACGAGCCAAAGCCGCCACGTTCATGCTGCTAACACATATCATGACAAAATACACCTGGCTTTGACTGTCGCGGCGGTTGGTGCCGGTTTTGAATGACAACTTAGCTCAACGTGTTTCTCTCTGGAGCGTCAGCCGAGCTGCTGGGTGACTTCCGCGTGTTGTGTTTTTCAAAATAAAACGCGTGCGTGTCGAACCTGCGAGAGACCGGAAGTCATCTGAGCAGATAGGTGGCGGTGTGAAGAAGACGACATGAGTCAAACAAACACACCGGTGTGAGCCCACAGGAGGAGGATATTACAAACCTATAAGTTGTCCCTGATGTTTTATTTGAAGTCTTCTGCTCCTCCGGTGTTTATTTAAAGAAGCTGACATTAACAGGTGAGTGTCATCGTCGCTTGCTAACTCGCTAACTAGCCGGCTAAAGTAAATTGAGTGCAGTGTGGCTAACAGGCTAACATGTCAGTGTTTATGTTTCAATGAAGCTTTAACTATATTTCAGGTACTGAGCTGCGTCCTGCTGTTTTCTTTAACTACATCCGAGTATTATGATGATATATGAGGCTGTAACAACATGTAGCAGGTTGTAATATGTATGTGTCACCCTTTGCACCTCAACACTCCACTCCAAATACTGGAACACATATCATATGTGATATGTGCTAATATAAACCATATTGATATTATATATCTTATTTATACAATATTCTTATCTTTTTGCACATTCTGTTTACATATTTATATTCATAGTATACTATTTATAGTATGTATATCTTGTATAATCAAGTGTTTATGATGCATATATAATACATATACTACATATCATACATGTATCATACCATATCATATCTTGTGTGTGTGTATATATACATATATTTATACATGTGTACATACTATATATTATATATTGCAGTTATGTATGTATGCACACCTTGCACAGGCTAAATATATGACACATTTCTATGTGTATCTATATTATTATTATTATTATTATTATTATTATTATTATATACTGTTGTTATTATTATTATATACTGTTATTAACAGTAACATTACAATCATACCATCAGTACTATTACCATCATCTTGCCACTGCACCTTATCTACCTGTTCATCTTGTGTTTTTTAAGTGTCCTTGTCCCATTCTGTGTTTTTATTTTTTTATTTTTTTCTACTTCAGTATTTTATTCTATTGTATTTTTATTGTGTTCAAATATACCGGACTGCTATGACGACCTAATTTCCCTTCGGGGGAACAAAACTAAAACACAGTCATATTTCAAAGCAGGACCTCGTCTAGTTTGACTCGTTTAAGTGAAGTAGTACTGTTTTGGATCTGTGCTGTAACGCTGATTATCTTTTGGGTCTTTTTAGTGAGTGATGGCGGTTGAACAATTTGTGTCAAAGACACTCGAGCTTCTACAGGAGGAGAGGGAGGCTGAAATAGAGGAGACCAGGTACGTAAAAGAACATCCGAGCTGTGACATTTTCCTGTATGAAGGAGTAATCCATCAATTTTCCAGGAAGATTGAGAGACTGTAGACTTCAAGCTTCAAAAAAATGGGATCTTACACTTCTCATAATGCAACGCAGTGGCATCTTCCAGCCAGCGAAATGCTTTGATCTTTAAAATGCAACACCCTCAGTTTTTAATGCAGCTTTCTGTGATAAATCTGAATCCTCCAAGACTTAACTGAGATTATTTCATGACGTCATGAGTCCATAATCCAGAAGGGACAGTGACGGTGGACATGCACATATTGTTTATACTTATGTATAATTATGTATACTATTATGTATGCAGAAGGTCTACAGGACTTTAAGTCAGCGATGTAGTGCAGCCATGTGGATGATGAAAGTAGAAATGAACCTTCTGACTTGAGAAAACTGCTCCAGAGCCACAGAAGAGATTGTACAACTGTTTTTGTTGGCTGGCTGGTGAATTTAAATTTTTCTATAGAGAGCTTATCGTGTGATTTACAAGTAGGACAAGCCTTTGGTCTTAACCTACAATGCTTTTCCCGCTACATATTTGTTCTCTCAGGATATGGCAGGAGAACATCTCTCTCAAGGATCTTCAAAATAAAGGTGTTTGCCTGCTGAAATTGCATATAGGAAGTCAGTCCACAGGCCTGTATGGTCGCACAGTCGTTGTCCTTGAGCCAAGAAAGCATCTTGGTTTCTCATCTCTGCCGAGCAACAACTTTGGACCTGGTGAGATGAATGAATGAATAAAGACTTGTGTTTTTCTTGTCGCTTTAGTTTCAGAATTTGTTTAATGACATGTTTGTCTTTTGCTACAGGCGACATAGTTGGCTTGTATGACACTGGCGGATGCACCGCAGACTCACAGGTTGGCACAGGAATAGTGACAAGGGTCAGCCAAGCTTCCATAAGTGTTGCCTTTGATGATTCAAAGGATGGCCTCAGCTTTGATACAGATGCTCTTTATAACCTCTTAAAATTGGCAAATGACGTCACCTACAAGCGAATGAAAAAGTGAGTGCCGTCTTTAATGTCGCTGTAAGACAGATACAAGCTGGGTATGAAACCCTGAAACAACTTACACTGTTTGTTTTGTGCTTGCAGGGCCTTGAACGCCTTAAATGGATACGGCAATGGACCAGCTGGCAATCTGATAAATGTTCTCTTTGGAGACACAAAACCGTCTTCTCAATCACAGCCAAGCAAGTCACATTTTACAAAATATGATTTAAAAAATAGTCCTCTAATTGCTCTGTGAAATTGTCCTCTGTAGTAGCTTTTACACAATGATTTCATACCTTTCAAATCATCGTGAAATATTACAATACACTGACTAATTCTGGGCATTTGTTTTGCTTCATCAGATGAAGTTGAATTCTTTAACTCGAACCTGGATGATTCCCAAAGAGAGGCTGTGTCGTTTGCTCTGTCACAGAGAGAACTGGCCGTGATTCATGGACCACCAGGCACCGGGAAAACCACCACAGTGGTGGAGATCATCCTGCAAGCGGTCAAACAAGGCCAGAAGGTGAAGAACGTTTTTCTTATTGGTGTACATGTGAATATTTTTTTGTGTTCTGTCATTGTCAAGATCATTTTCATGTTTGGATTCTGTGTCTGTGCAGGTCCTGTGCTGTGCCCCCTCTAATGTGGCTGTGGATAATTTAGTAGAGAGGTTAGCCCAGTGCAAGGCAAAGGTCCTGAGGCTGGGTCACCCCGCCAGACTGCTGGAGTCCATTCAGAAACATTCACTAGACGCCATCCTCGCTCAGAGCGATAATGCAAACATCATCGATGACATCCGTAAAGACATCGATAAAGCTTTTGTGAGTATTTTACTGAGTGCAGTTACTAACATATGTGCCATCTTGAACGATTTATAATATTTTACATATTTTTCTAGGTGGGAATGAAGAAGATGCGTGAAAAAGGAGAGCGGGTGAACTTCAAAAGGGAAATAGGAGAGCTAAGAAAAGAGCTGAAAACCAGGGAAGCTACAGCCATCACCCAGATCCTAAAACGTGCTGACGTTGTGCTGTCGACCAACACAGGTCAGTAACGGCCTTCAGTGAATAAAATGAGTTTCACTGGTTGCAGTGATGATGAAAGGCAGTCAGAAAACACTTGTCTGCGTCTGCAGGTGCTTGTGATGATGGCCCTCTGAAGTTTCTGCCAGCAGAGCATTTTGATTGGGTGGTGATAGACGAGTGCGCTCAGGCCATGGAGAGCAGCTGCTGGATTGCCCTGCTCCGAGCACGCAAGTGCATTCTGGCTGGAGATTACAAGCAGTTACCGCCTACTATCAAATCAAAAACGTAAACAACAGGTTTTTATGCAGTATTAAATAAATAACATTCAAGATCTCTTTAGCTGAAACCTTTTCCTTGAAGGCCCCGGAAAACATGGTTTCAAATCCAAAATGTATTTGTTAAAATTAAATATTTATGAGTAAACAAGAAACAAGCTGAGTTACAGAAAAAGTTCCAGAAAAACGGATCCTAAGTTGTTATTTAAGAGCTTAACACTCACACAAACACTTTATCTGGACTGTGTGGGTGTGGTTTGGTCTGATTTTATTGATGACAAATTTCATCACATTTTGATTCAGTGTTGATGAAAACACAAATCTTTGAGAAAATCGTATTATTTTGTGTGTTATTGTCGGACTCAGTCAGTCAAAGTAAAAAGTTGGTTGAGAAACAGGCCTTCAGGACCTGTTATATAATGTTTGTAGTTTTTCACTCATTGTTCTGTTTTTATGCTCCACAGGGCTGCATCAAAAGGTCTGTCTCTCAGTCTCATGGAGAGACTTATCCAGATGTACGGGGACTCAGTGGTCCGCATGCTAACAGTTCAGTACCGCATGAACAGTGCCATCATGGAGTGGGCCTCCAAAGAGATGTACCAGGGAAGACTAACAGCTCACAGCTCTGTGGAGAGACACGTGTTAAAGTGAGTGGGAGCTTGCTGATGGAAAGTATCTCACTTTTGTAGTTCAGTGACAATAACTCATTGAAATGCCTTTTATGCAAAAGAGATCTGCCAGGAGTCACCTGCGTCGAGGAGACCGTCACGCCGCTGCTTCTTATCGACACTGCAGGCTGTGGTCTGAGTGAGATGGAGGTGACAGATGAGCAGTCCAAAGGCAACAAAGGTTGGTCTTTTTTTTATTATACATGATTTTATTACAGTTAGTTTGGTATCTAACAGTTTGTTAACTTTATCCTCAGGTGAGGTAGACATTGTTGAATTGCACATCAAGGCGTTGATTGAAGCTGGACTCAAAGCAAAAGACATAGCTGTTATTGCTCCATACAATCTACAAGTAAGTCACTGACCGTGTGTCATTGCAATAATGCAGAACTTTGTTTTCCATCTTAAATACTTATATGAAAGATTTACACTCACAGTAAAAACAACATAACATAATTTTTTATCTCTGTAAAGGTCGATCTTCTGCGTCAGAAACTTTCGTCGAGGCACCCAGAGCTGGAGATAAAGTCGGTGGATGGATTTCAGGGCAGAGAGAAAGAGGCTGTGGTGTTGTCGTTAGTTCGCTCCAACAGAAAAGGTACTTATGTTTTTACTGTGAGGTCGTGTCTGTTTCTGCCACTCCGTAAACATGAGTGCCATTATGTTACGTAAATACACGTTCTTTTATTTTAGGTGAAGTTGGATTCCTGGCGGAGGACAGAAGGATCAATGTGGCTGTAACACGTGCGAGACGACACATCGCTGTAGTGTGTGACACCCAAACTGTCCAGAGTCACGCTTTCTTGAAGTCCCTCATCAATCATATGACTGAGTTTGGCGACGTCAGAACGGCATTTGAGTATCTCCAAGACATCGTGCCACAGAACTACACCCGCGATCACAAAGACGCAAAGGCTAATACGTCTACAACCAAACAGAAGGTTAAAGATCAGCCTCCCAGCAAGACAAAGCAAGGACAAAAGAAGCCAACTGGTAGCAGCAGTAAAGAAAGTAGGGCTGTTACACAGAACAAAAAGTCGCTGCTGACAGAGGAAGAGCAGAACAAGAACAGAGATACTGAGATCAGAGAGCAGGTGGAGAGCTTTCTGAAGGATTCAAATCGAAGTGAACTACAGTTTCCGTCATCGTTTAACTCTCATGACCGCCTGCTTGTACACCAGATCGCAGAGGAGCTGGGCCTCGTGCATGAGAGTAAAGGCGAGGGGAAAGACCGGTGTATCACTGTGTCCAGGAAGCCGGTGTCAGCACCAGCTGAGGAGCCAACAAAAGAAGAAGAACAAGAAGTAGTCCAGGACGAGAAGACGGTCTCCAATCCCCAAAAAGAGCCACTGGCTCAACCTCCATTAGACCTGAAAAGTTTACATTTGGAGCGAATGAAGAGGGAGCAGCAGAAAAGGGAAGAAAATGCCCGACAAAAGAAGGAACAGAACAACATCCCAACAGTTTCATCATCAAAGAAGCCCAAGTCAGCTAAAGGTTAGTAGTAGAAATGTCTAATTTTTAAGTTCTTTTATGATCTATCTGCTCTAATGTGTTCACCTCTGGCGTTTGTCTCATAGCAAAGAACCGAATGAAGGCTGGCGCCTGCGACATCGCTGCTGCTGCTGCTCCGGATGACGACTTTGACGCACTTATGAACGCTGTCAAGAAGGCCGATAGTGTGTGCAGTTTTGTCAAGTGTAAAGCTTCCGTGCTAACACTTGGACAGCTTTGCCTGTTCTGCAACAGACAATACTGTCTCAGTCATCATATACCAGAGGTAAGACAGGAACACACCACAAAGAAAAAGTATTTTTTTCCATACGTAGCTGGTGTTTATAATATAATTGTTATTGAAAGTGCATGGATGAGGCCAGGAAAGTATTTTACACATATGTGTACTAATATTTCACTGTAACATCTGAAAAACTTTTGTGTTTCTCTAATCTCTGTAAACCTTTTTAGGTGCACGGCTGTGGAGATAAAGCTAAGTCTCATGCTCGGATGAGAATAAGCAAAGAAGGTGTTCTTTATGCCGGGAGTGGCAAGAAAGACAAATCCATGGACCCCAATAAGAAAGCCTACCTGCAAAGGAAACTGGACTCTAAGCTGAAAGACATGGCGTCACAGAGGAAACCAAAAAAAGAGGACAGTTGATAATGATAACAAATCAACGTAATAAATTAACTAAAAATAGATAAAAACTCTGTTCTGAACTTAATTAAACAATTCAAATGTGGAAGTCGTCTCATTTGGTCATTGGATACAATTTGCAGCGTGGATTAATCAATATTTAAACTGTGCAGTTTATCTGTTATTTTTGTATTAGCAGCTGTAACACACACTCACACAGAGCCATGTGTCTACTCTAAATCCACTGTTATCGTCTGAGGACAGATTGTCAGTGGGCAGGAGTTTTTCCCCTCACACAATCCAGGAGAGAAGTATGGGAAAATCCTCTCTGCAAATCTGTCACTGAATGTGTATATTGTTGTCGAGTCGGCAGCATTGATGAAAATTACCTTCCCTTTGTCATAGTTGAGTTTTACAGTAATCCTCTCAGGTTTCTGCTTCACCACAAGCCTGGTGCGATTCGCAGTCTCAGCCCACAATGTGTCTCCGTCGCTCAGGCTTATCACCCAGAAACCCTCAGTTGGATTGAGGAAGACGACACTCTTCCTTGTGATGGACTCTCGGGCCACTCCGATACACCAGCTTTTGCCTTTGCCAACCTCTACGGTCCAGCTGTGTTTTCCAGATGTGAAGCCGGTGGCTCCCAGGACACACACACGGTGGGTGCAGCGTTCAGGGTTGTCAGGTAGGACTTGTTTGCCACTGAATTGTACACAGGTCAACTCTTCAGAGAACTTTAGGTTGGACTGGGCCGTGTTTGGATCCAGAGTGATGGGAACTGAAAATGTAAGCAAAGTTCAGAAACATGCTACAGAAAATACTTTAAATAAACTTTAACTTGGGTCTGTTCACCCACCATATTTGACAACGTCAGCCATCTTCCTCCAAAGTTGGTACTTAAGTAATCCCAGATGCTTTGCAGAGTGAATCAGGATATCTCTGATACACTCTGGATCCTGAATGTTGCGTTTGGCCCTGAAACACGTTGAAATAATCACAACATTGTCTTATGGAGACAGTTTGTGCTAATGTTAGCTGATGGTGTGACATGCATACCTTTTCATTTTCTCCTTGTAGTCCTTAAGTCACAAAAAGAAGAAACATTAACAAAAAGTTACATGTAGGAGCAAGAATATTGAAAATCAGCATTGATAGAGAGTTAACACCTGCATGCTGACTCCAAATGGACAAAGTTTCAGTCATGGATGGATGTTTGTCAGGTCAAAGTAGTCATCACATTCACACACCAACAAACCCTCCAAAGAAGTGGGCATTCAGAGATAATACATCAAATAAATGTGAAAAAGCATTAAGATGTATGTTAACAGAAGATCTCCGCTCATGTAGCCATACATCATATATATTTAGCCATGTAGCACTGTGGTGGTGATATTGTCTGTTGGCCCACGACTTTGGTCAGGACTGGAAAATCTCCATGAAATTTGTCACAGACATTCATAGTCCCCAGATGTTTCATCATAATAACTGTTGTGATAATATTTGCAAATTATATTTGATATATTTGATGTATTATTGTCTTTGTACTCCTTGAGACTGATACATTCTTGTAAGTTTTAATTTTGTACCTCTTGAATTGCTCATAGGTTCAAAAGTTTGTCCCCCTTTGGATGGTTTACCACACCTGGCTGTCACCACAGAGCTCAGTAAAATGTTCATTAAATAAATGTGTGGTTTGGAGTCAGAGTGCAGATGTAACTAGTAGTAGTGTAAACATTGGCTGGTAAAGCACCTGTAAAAATGGTAACTCCTTCGCTTTGAGGGCCGTCTCGATATCACTGATGGTGAAGGAGAGGGTACTGATCTGGTCCTTAATTTTTTTCAGCTTCTCGGTCATCACCTGGTTTTTAATTTGCTCCTCCTGTTTGAGCACCTTCAATCTGGTGTTTTCCTCGTTCTGCAGAAACTGATGCAGCTTGGCAAACTCCTCCTTAATTTCTTTCTCAGTTTGAGAAGCCTGGGCCTGTAATGATGAGAGAGATGGTTAGTCTCTAAAAGCAGTAAGCAAAAGGAATGCTTACAGTATGTGACGTGCTGATAGATCTGTCTTTCCTCAGAAGTGAGTAATGTAATGATGGACATGATGACTGGACTGACTTTTACCTGAATATAGTTTTTTGTTTCCTCCCACTGCTCCTTTGTCTTGCTCAGTGTTTTGAACTTTTTCCTCAGTGACTCCAGCACCGCCGAAATTTCTGTCTGAAACGTTCACAGAAGAATCAAGAGTTAAAATCTGGAGTTGAAACTATTAATTCAATCAACTGATAGAAAATTAGCAATCAATCATCTTTCAATCAATCAATTTCCTTACACTATAAACTACATTTCTTTAGATTTAAACGTGATTATGAATTATTGATTGATGTCTAATAATTAATTGACATTTGGCATATTATTAATGATATTAATCATTAGTTAAATCCTCTCCTACACCTAGAAAACTACAACCACAGTAGCACAAATCTTTCCTCTCACAGATAACTAGTTGAATTCAGTGTTTATCGTGTTGGAGTGTATGTACAGTAAATCCCCTTGTTATTTGCCAGTTTCTATTTTTACTTACCTTTTTCTGCCGAGCTGCCTCCTCTACCGGGCAGCAGTCATGAACTTTATGCTGGCTTGATGTTTGGCAGACAAGGCAGATGGGTTTTTCATCGTTCTGGCAAAAAATTGTCAGCTTCTCGTTGTGAATACAACAAAATTCTTGATTCCCGCCGTTCCTTTCATGTTGATATTTGTCTGCAGCTATCTTCAGTGGCAAATTTATAGGAGGCCTCCCCTGAACAGCCACGGTGCGACACACGGGGCATTCTCGACATCCTTTCCATTCCCAGAATTTGTGTAAACAAACTCTGCAAATATTGTGGCCACATTTTAGGAGAACAGGAAGGCAATAAATCCCAGAGCATTGAGGACAAAGTAAGTCCTCTTCACAGAGGACACTTGTTGCTGCCATCAGGTCTGAAGTTTTCCGTCAAGTGAGCTTACAGGAAAGATTCCTGCTCTTCAGGTGTAGTGACTTTAGGCGGTGCAACCCTTAAAGCGCTTGGTTGAAGCTTCTGTCAATGCTGGTAAACTCGTGCGACTGGTTAAAATATGTGTCCGGTGTTGCATTTGCACTGTATATCAAAACTTTTATCTGTAAGTATGAGGTCAAGGAAGAGGAAACAAAAAAATAAACAAGCAACACAAGTAATCAACAGCAGCACTAATGTCACAGAATAGTAACACTTGTATTTGTTTTCAGTGCATTTTATTTCCCATGATGAAATGTTTCCATATGCGACACAGTACCATGGTTTGACTCAATGCATAAATATATTAACAATGCATTTTAGTCAGACTCTAACTCATTAAAATCATGGTTATATCAACATGATGTCTAGAAAAACATAACAATTCTACATGTATTTAAATGTTGTGTTATTACTGCATTAATCCTCTGAGGAAGGCAAAGTTTAGAGGCAAAAACAGAGGTAGTTTAAACCGTCAAAGATGAGTGGCTGTATTGTCAGTAAATTCTTAGTTATACGCCAGAACCAAGAAAGAAAAACAAAAAAAAAAAGCGTAGAAAACATCCACGCTTTACAAGAGTTTTACATTGACTGTACTACAGGTAAACAGACAGTGAATCAACATTATTTTGGATGCACGGACCTCAAACAAGAAGAAGCAGGTGCTGTACAGTAGTGAGGTCAAGTAGTGACGTGTTCTCAACAAGAGAAACATAAGTGCTTGTGCAGTAAAAGTAAATGTGTTGCTCTCTCTCTCTTCTCATGCGGTCATGTGTCAAACTCACATGTTGTGTGGAGAGAGAAAACTCAATACTTCATATTTTGAAACTACAGTATTGTGTGCATTCCTTGAGTTTGATGATTTGACTTTAGTAATAAGTTTTTTGTCCTTGCTGAAGCAAACGTTTATCCTGTTTTCACCTTCCCACCTGAACTTATTGGTGTTTTTTTTTTTTTTTTGTACTTTCATGAATGAATCTAACTAAAAATAAATTTAATAGGAGCTTAAAGTTTTTGAGGAAAACCTACTGCGTATGAAAAACCTCATTAAGCCATGATGATTTTGATTGATGTGGCTTTTTTTCCCCCCCACAAATCGTAATATATCTAAAATAAATTGAACAAATATATAAGGAATATGAATGATAAAAGCCACTGGATATTAAGAAATACTACAATAAACAATGATGAAATAGGCAAATGCACAGATTCGCGGATACATAATTTGTAATCCAGCTTTGTCGCTTGGCATTGTGAATAAAACATGCAACAATAAATTAGTTTTTTGCCATTGTCCCGAAAAAATTACAATGCCTCAGCAAGTATATCATCTCAATCTGACTATTGAGATGTTGCACCAATTAATATTTACATGACTATAAATATGAAAACGCTACATTAAAACATACTGTATCTCCTCTAAATAACTGTTTGACGAGTGTGTGATTGGTCAAAGAAGATCCTTTCCCAATGCTTCTCAACAACATTATCTTGATGTCATGATTTAAGAGTAAAACAATCCCAAAAAAATGGACAGAAAAGGAATCTCTATAAACACGTGTGTTGATCCTGCTCCTTTATCTCATCGAATAAGGAGAAAAAGAAAAAAAAAACAGCTGCATGTACTTGTTTTGTAAAGACATACTAGTTTTTGAATGGTTAAGAGATTTTAGTTTGTTTTTTTTAGGTTTTACAAAACACCTCAAAGAAATCAAACTTTCAAAACGAATTAACATGAGAATAATATGTACATGAACGCAATAATAAATATTCCATGTATGAAATCAGGTAAATTCAGAAATGGCTCTGTGCTCTGATTTAAAAAAAAAAATCAGAAACTGTTGTGAGTAAAGATCAAGTGGATGTTGTGTTAAAGGTACTATAACAAACTGTGACTAAGATTACAGATATGACTGATGATTTTAATAAACAATCTAATGCATAAAATAGCAAATACAAGTTATAGATGCTCTTTGGACGATCCATACCCCTCAAGATTGAAATTCTGCAACAAATGGCCAGTCGTCAGAGACAATTCTTTCTTCTTCAGCTTATATTGAAATGTAACACTTGTACCTCCTCAGTCAGCTGTAACTCACAGACTGATGTCTGTCAATAAGGTGGATGCCCTGATTGTGTCCTCAGAGCCACACTCTGCGACACACTCTGGGTTCAGTTCAGCATCCTCTGCACAGAGCAGTGAATTATTACTCCTCAAACATCTTCAGCACATCTTCCCGAGGCTGCCTGCTTCTCTCAGATCAGTCAGGAGCCCGCGAGGCTTCACGCCGTGTCTGCCGATCCAACACACAAACACAGTCTCACAATCACACGAATCCAGGCTTCATGGAGGACTTGAAACATTTGGGACAACCCTTTGTCCCGTTTGTCTGCAGACACCTGAAAGGACAAAACAGTGGCTTTATATGGCAGTGTCAAATGCACTGTATTCTATTAAGTCTATTTCAGGTGTGAAGAACATCAACAGTTTTGTGTTATCTCTCAATATTAAGTGTCAGAAACAAATCAAAGAAAAGAGCATCCCGTGCTAAAAACACCCACTTGAGATGGAAAATGTGGGAACAGGGTAAGGCCTGCAGTTTTTGGTCCCTGTCCCCGATGGACTCTCCACACATGCCGCAGTAGAGCTCCAGCTCCTCGACACACTGCAGGAACTTCACCACCTGCTCTCTGAGCTCCTCCTGCTGCCCCCGGCTTCGATAAATTCCTTCGCTCAGGCAGTGCACCTTCAGTGTACACAGCTTCAGATACAAAAAGAGGGTCAGTGTCACATGGAGACTGTGATGTTTGTATGATTTAAAAAAGTCTGCGTTTGGCTGCGACTATATTTTTTCTATTATCAATTCATTTGTAGATTATTTTCTTGATTTAATTGTTTGTCTTTTGTCACAGTCGAATGTATTATCTTGTTTTGTCCAACTCAAAAATCCAGTGAGGAAAGTCACTAAGATACATTGACTTAATCAGTTTTGAGGTACTTAAATATGTCTAAGTTGTGCTACATTATACTTGTAATCCACTAAATTTATTTAACAGCTATAATTACGTTGATTTTTACATACAAAACATACGATCATTTATTAGATATGAGACATTGTTCTAGATTAAAGGCCCACATACCATCTGCAGTGTTCAGTTATGTTGCTGAGCTGCTCAGGCTGGAGTTGCGCAAAGCTTTCCTGGCACTTAAGTGAGGTCACCATGTACTTACAAGAACAGCAAAATTCCCCGCAAGAATTATATCGTGTGCATCATGTAAAAAATATTTAAGGACCTTAAAGGCAGTATAATTTCATTTTGCCTGGTGAGTATTTACTTGTGATACTTCAAATATAATTTGCTGTTAATACTTTTGTAGTTTTACTCAAGTGATTTGCAGATTTTTCAGGACTTTTACTTGATCTGATTTTACTGTAAGAGAACGAAATCTTAGTGCAACTTTGTTTTTTTCTGAAAACAAATATTATTTGATTATTAAAATTGTTGCTAATTAATTTTCTGTCCATTGATTTGTCAATTATTGGACCAATCGCTGTAGCTCTACTTCTGTGTTTTATCCTGTTTCCTGTGTAAGGAGTACCAGTTACCTTGTTTCCCATTCCATCTGCCAGTTCCTGTGCTCGCTGCAAAGAATCAAGAGCCTGAAAAAGAAACAGTGAGACAGTGTGTGTCATAATTAAAACCTAAAACAATGATCAGGTCAGTCAGATTTAAATATAATAGAAACCTTGTCAAATTCTTTCTGCATAAGCCAACACTTTGCAACTCCCAGGTAGACTTGTGTTTGTCCAAGACGGTTTCCAATCTCAGTCATGATGGCCAGGGCAGACTCGTAGCGAGGGAATGCTTTCTAGATGCATAGAGAGAAACACCAAAATAAAGAAAATTTAACATTTGAAGCTAAAATCTTATCATTAAAACCAAGAGGTCTGCACAAATGGTGGCACCTTACATCAACGTCACGCCTGCAGCGGTGTATGTCGGCAAAGTTTAGTAGGCATAGAGCCTGCAGAGGACGGTCACCATGCTGCAGAGCAATCTTCATAGATTCCTGTTGAGTGCAAGACAGAGAGACTTTTAGAGGACAGAGTTTGTCTGACTCCCTCCCTCCCTCTGTGATACCAAAGCTCTGCTGAAATCTAATTATGGAAAATCATTTTGAGTCATTTCTTTCCACTAAGTCGGGTTATAATAGTTATAAGATAAAATAAAACGTAATGGCAGTTTTAAATTAGATAATACCATAAAATTAAATCTTATTGAGGGTACAAATATTTTATAGGGTACATTTAATTAAAAACAGACACATGAACAGACAGCTCTATCCTAATTCATCAGTTTCAGTATCAGTATTTTTTCAAATAAACCAGACTGGTAAATGATGTGGAACGTGTCACTTGTCACGTTGCTGTTTCACCTTTAGCACTCTTGTCCTCTGGTATTCTGATTAAGAAAAGATGCTGGTGCAAATAGTTTGTCCAAATGTAATAAATCTGAAATGCATTCTGCTGTCTCGTTACTATACTTTTGCACTCCAAGGCAATGACACAAGTTATTTTTCACCCTCGGTACATAATTAGAACACAGTGAAGACTAAGGCCACCCTCTTCATTAACACCTAAAACCAGCGCCTCTGTGAGCATATTTTTGTCGAGGTACAACAGAACAACTGGCGCTTGCACCTGTCAGCAGCAGAACATCGACTGTATCTGCAGCTCAGACATCAAAACAGCCAAAGGCATCAGGGGACGACAACTTTGTAGGGAAACCAAAACTGTGACAGAGTTAAGTAAGTTTATCTTTTCAGGAATCAATCTCTGAGGACTGTAATCATATGTTCGTTAAAAAACAATACCTCACAGCATTCCATGGCGTCTGGCAGGCGCTCCAGTTTCCTGTAGGCGACAGACATGTGGTACTGGCTCATGGCTCGATACTTGAGGCTCCAACCCTTGCCATAGTCATTGACGAGCTCAGCTGCTTTGCAAGGGAAGAACAGGGCTTTCTCGTAGTCCTGTTGGCATAAGTTATTGATGAGTAAGACTGACCAAAAATGGCAGCATCTTAGTCAAACATCCTTTTTAGATGGTACTGACATGAACTTCTTGGTTTGTAATTCCCTTTCTCTGACCATCCAACCTTTAGAAAACTATTATTATTAATATTATATGTTTTCTTTCATAAAATAAGGTGACATATGAGTGCATTCTTCAAATGATACTTCACCGCAATCCCATTGAAATCAATCCTCCCTGGGAAGCCGAGGGATTACTCTTACAAATCTCTGATGTCAAGGGTACTACATAAGCCCCCCCCCCCCCTCCCGGCTAGCCAGACTACTCACTCCGCCCCTTGTTTTACAATGCCCAGTACTACATGAGATAACCATTGATGATGTTTGCTTGAATGCTCTGCAGTGTTATCATACACTGCAAATAGTTGGCAATGTTGGCAACATCAATATTGAATGCGCAACGAAGACACGTGTGCAATCCAACAAATGTTTTACACAAATAAAATACCTGAGATGTCTGCAGCAATCAGTATTTTAGACCTTTTACAGCTCGGAAAATGTTTTTACTCATTATATCTTGTGCAAAAATCTTTTTTTTTAAAAAACAACTGGTCAAAAGATGATGCTGAGCACAGGCAAGGATGTAGTATTTGCAGTGCAGCACATTCAAATGACCAAAATGATCTTTCAGCTTGACTCAGATTAAATCATTTAATAAGAAATACCTTAAGATGGATGTAGATGTTTCCCAGACTGCAGCAGACTCTGCACTCCAGCATCTTGTCGTCATTGTTGTGTGCATAGCGCAGGGCCTTCTCGTAGCTCTCCAAAGCTTTCTGGAAGACGCTGAGGCCCAGGAAGGCGTTGCCCATGCTAAGACATACCTGGCCATTGAGCTGCAGGCTGACGGTGGTACCCTGCATGTTTAAGCAGGTCTTACAGTAGGACACCGTTTTCTGGAAGTCGCACAGCTTCTCGTTGCTGCGCGCCAAATTCAGGTAGCCCTCTGTCAGGTAGTCTGGGTCCTCCATTTCTCTGGCTGTGTCGATTTGATCTAGAGCATACTGCAAAGAGAGAGCGTAAGGTGGCTGAAAAACCTGCAGGCAAGTCGTGAATAATAACATGGATGTTAGGTCTTAAATTCAAATAGGATAAAAGAAAAATGATATGATACATTTATTCAAAGACTACTTCGTCTACTTCATAAAGTCCTCATTAAAGCGGTGTGAAAGAGAGTGGGTGCTGCTTGAGTAAAGATGATTATGTCAACAAGACACCCCACACTGATACTCAGGTTGCAGGACACTTATTTACTCTGCATCGCATGGAAGCCACAAATTAACCCGTGCTTCTCAAGATCACTGTAAATGGAACTAAGAAGGTGACCTTTGACCTCTTTGTGTTCAATAATCGCTCGGGCATTGTGGAAATGTTAAAAATGCTGCTACAGCATGAGCTGTAGTAGACCTGAGCAGACAGGATGACATAAAATTGATGAGAAATACAGTAGCACTCAATCTCACACGCACAAATATGATCACACAGTGCTAAAAATGTCTACATGGCTATTTAGCGTCAGAATATTAGGAATATTATTTCCCCAAATTAAACCTTTAAATATCGTTTACTCATCAACACTGATACTTCTTACCTTGAGCATATCTTTATATTTTCCCATTTCCGAGTGAGCTGTGATCAGGCACCCCAACACTCGAAACTTCCCCCCAGGATCTGAGGTCTTCTCCAGCACTTTTGTCCAGACATGCAGGGCTTTGTCTGTCTGATTGGACTGATACAACCTCAGGCCCTTCTCTATCTGCTGCTTGGTTTGGTCCTGGCCCATCTCTGGTGCAAGGCGCCTCATAAAAATATTCATTCGTTTAGGCCATGCAATTTCAGTGAGGCAGCAAGAAAATAGATCCTTGCCATGCACAGTACAACTCCAAAGAAGATCCCTTGAAGATGATCCTCTGAGAGGTGGGAGCCAGAGGGCCTACCAGATCCCGCTCTCTCAGCTCCGGCTGTGCTGAGATGGAGAGGAAACTGGATCCACCGAAGTAAAATGGCAACACAGCAAGACCATTATCACCAATCGCTTCGTGGAGAGCTGGAAAAATGCCTTCCCCATTTAACTCTGCAATGATCCCCTCTCACCATCAAAAATTCTCCCTCAGATTTCCGTCTGAAAAATGCCAAAGAAACACGTTTCCCGGCGGAGTGCGAGCAGCGATATCCCAGAATATCTACTCCCTCCACACCCCAGCGAAAGGAATTCTCAGCACCCCCCCACCCCCGGTGTCCGTCCCCCTCCACCTTCCCTCCTACTGCTGGCGCTACAGCAGATGGCCTTGTCACTCTAGACCATGTGTCCCTTCAGGAATTTTGTCCTGCCCTCAGCAAGCAGTCCCAAGGTCACTACAGCTCCTAGCGATCTACCTTCACACTAACCCTCACTCGCTGACCAAACACTGGACTACGCGTTTTTACATCACAACCCTCTGGGGCGTTAAAAAAACGCACATCCACAAATGGATCTCGCCGCACTCTTAACATGAGGGACTGTGAACTGTGATATGGGTTCTATAAACAGCTTTATTGCCCAACATTAAGGGACTGCATGTCAGATGGTGCTCGTAGTGGCCGTCAGTTCCTATTGGGAGTTCTTATGGAAGAGCATATGTGCCCCCAGAAACCCCCACCCCTCATCTTGGCGTCAGCAACTGATGCTTAGAATAGTTCACAAAGTCTGACATGTTACTGGGTTTGGGTTTCAGCTGCACAGCGTCCTGCAACACATCAATGGGATCAAAGTTTTGGCCTCTCTGTAGTAGCTTTTCTCTTGTTCAACTCCCCTTTTTTTTCCCCCCCAAGGACAAAGCAGGCACCTTTACCACCTCGCCATTCACAAGATGCATTACCAATCCAAAGATAAATACTGCTGGGAGTTATGTCTTTGTTGAGGCGAAGCTTTTAAGTGCACCATTTCTAAATGCATCGCTGTATAATTGCAAGAATGAAAGATCCTAAATCCCTGGTAATAAACATTATATTAATAGTAAGTGATAGTTAATGCATGAAGCCTAAAGGGCCATAAATATCAAAAACAAACAGTGACAGCGTGTAGTTACAGTGATATATTTAACATTTCTGTTACCAGTTAAACTTGAACATCGTACATCAAAAAAATACAATTTTAAGACAAGAAACTGTGAAAAATTGAAAAGTTATAAAACATCATCTGTTATGTTTGACATCTGAGGATATTTAACCTACAACATCATGATACACGTCTTCACATACGATATACCGAAGGATGTTTTCTGTTCAGTCGAGGTTTTTTTTACACTGAAGTTGTTCATGCGTGTCTATAAACGAGCAGTGCACAGGAAAACAATGTCGATTAGTTCATCACCGGTTACAGCATCATCACAAATTGTTTGACTTCTAAAGGGGTCCACAATGAGACACACTGTAATACAAGACACACACACACAGCGCTGAACTGTTTTTACTGGTCTGATGGTGAAGTCAGAATGGAATGAGTGACACAGAAACCAGCTGAGTAAATACATTTAGAGCAGGTCTCCTCTCGGGGGATGGCTGGACAGTGAAGTCATGGTAAGTTATCCGACAGTCTTCCCTGATTGTCTGTGGTGAGTTAGTGGACCACAGCGTCAACATCCAGAGGACAGTTCAGGCCAAAACAAACTGCCAGTTTGTGAGGAGGATTTTTATACCCCTGATGACAGAGACGACAGATGTGGCAGGGTTAAACTTTAACGTGTTTGCGTCACCTTTCTTACATTTGTCCCGGAAGACGTATATGCAGCCGTTACAGCTGGCCACCTTCCACAGTGAAGGAACGCAGCTCCACACCTCAGGGAAGCGCAGGCGGGTGAAGCTCTCCAGCAGGGGGTTGTAGCACACCAGGGAGTCTCCCTCTGCTACGATAAAGATCACGTCCATGTGGACCGCAGCGTGCATGCAGCCCGCAAACGGCAGCATGTAGGGTTTGATCTGGCACTTCTGGGAGGCGGTGTCAAAGCACTGAATCAGTCGAGATGGCTTAGTAAAGAAGTCCATGTCGTTCTCCTCCCCTCCGAGCAGGTAGATGGTGCCTCCCAGGTTAACGCCAGCAGCCCCAGACACCGCAGTGTCCAGCTGGCTGGTCTCTGTCCACATGTTGTCCTTCACTGTGTAGTAGATGACGGCGTTAGAGAGTGTGTCCTGCAACGTCTTTCCTCCTAGTGAGTAGATAGCGTCCTCAGTAGAGACAGAGACCATGGTATGGTGGAGGCGGTCTCTGGGCAGTGGGGCGCAGCGTTCCCAGTCCATCGTGTGCATGTTACACTTCCACATGCGGCGAGGGATAGACCCCCCGACGACATACAGGTCACCTCCGTGTTTACAGGCTGCAGTGATCTGATGGCATAAACTGTTCTGACCGCTCACGCTGATCGCATCGTCCTCATCACAGTGAAGTGACACAGCCAGGGAGTGAGTCCGCGTCTCCTCTTTACCGATCAGATAAATGTGGACGTTCTCACCAATTTCCTTCAGGCACACAAGATAAAAACATACCAGACATCAGAGATACAAATCATGACAGACAGACAGACAGACAGAAAATGAGGACATCCTCTTCCTCTTTCCAGCTCGAGATGAAAGAATGTTACCTTGAGATTTTCTTGCAGGATACACAAAAACTCCTCTCTTTCCACCTTGTTGTGGTTTATCCACGACTCGATGGCCACTGTTGGATTCTGGGAGCTCGGGACTCCATCTGATCACAAACAAACACAAAACCTAATGCGTCACATTCATAAAGTTTGTCATCTTTTTCAAGTCTAACAAAGCTAAAATAAACACCAAGTCTGAAGCTTCAAGACTGTGTTCATTTCATATCATATGTAAATACAAACACAAAGTACATGGCTTGTGGTAAATGGAAAAACGCTGTTTGAAATGTCATGGCACACAGTGATAACACAGACACGGTAATACCTTTAATGATGTCCAAAAGCAGACAGAGAGGCAGATTAAGAAATTCTTCAGTCTGATGCAGCTGGGCGAGGTGGATTTTAGCACAATGCTTGGCTGCAGTATACAACTCCTGGTCACTGTGTCTGTCTGCAAGCCACATCACCTGGGTAAAAACAGGTAATCATGAAACTGATACTACACAATTATGACCACAGTCAGCCAGGCTTGTGAGAAACAGTGAATCACCTGCAGGCAGTTCTTGACCTCTACTGTCCGCGAGAGGAAGCGGGAGCACTCCTCAAACAGTGCAGTGAGCTGGTACATATCTGCCATCTCATAGGTGTCCTGCAGCTCTTCCACCCTCAGCTTTATCGTGCCGTGATAGATGTAGTCAATCAGCAGCTGGAAGACAGTGGCGCTGACATCTTTCAGCTCAATAGAGCGGTTGTGGGACTCCTTGAGGTTGGAGGTGAACATGGAGCGGAAGAAACTGCTCTGCGCCGAGAGCACCAGCCGGTGCAGGTGAAACTCTTTGCTGTCCACGGTGACGGTGACATCGGCGAACAGGCCGTCCTCCAAACACAGGTCCATGATGCTCTTCACCACCCGGCTGGAGTGGGAGCGGTCGGTGAAGGTGTATCCCAGGAAGTAGTTCTCCTCTCCCACAGATCCTCCGACACTGAGGCCCCCCTCCTCGCTGGACTCCATCTTTGCTGCTGGCCTGACAAAGTCAGCAAACAGCACAGCATCCATTTACACTCAGTTAGACTAATGCAGTCCAATACAACAGCCCTGCAATAAATCCTGCCTTCATTTAGATTTTATAGCTTTTATAGAGGGGCGTTGACTAATACTGGAGGCTGATGCAGACAAATCTGACAACAATATAACAACCAATAATCATTTTATAACATAAATAAGATTAAAAACACATATCTGTTAAGGATCCCTTTAAAAACAGTTGAAAAATAAACTTCACATTGTTTTTTAGTGCTCTGCCTATTTATTGTATTTCTGCGCTGTAATTTTTGTCAATAATCAGCCGATATACCAAAAGAAAACATCAAAACTACAACATATATCGGCGTGGTTCATTTATCTCTACAGCTACAGCTCCAGTGTTGATTCACGATCATTATATTTGTGGATACAAGAAGGTTGTGATGCTGTTAAATTGTATTGTAGACACTAAATGTGAGACACCTGTCAGGAAAACACAAAATAATTAAACACTTGAGACAACTTTCTGATGATTCAGGTCATATTTAAACTCCAATAATCCCGACAACAGCTGAACTACAGCCGCTAATTCAGAGAACAAACAAGTGTTTACACTTACTGACTAGCTGCGCTATGCTAACGCTAAGGCTAGCTACGTTATGTTTAACGTTAGCACAGCGGCTAGCCGGCTAACGTCCCCCTCAAGAGAAAATTAAACCGTGACACGGTGGAGGGAGAGTTATAACGAGGACGTGAGGTGACACAAACGAGTCGTAAAGCTTTAAAAAAAAGGAGCAGTAAACACGCGTCGTTACCGTTATTTCCACTTTATCATCCAGGAGCAGCTGAACTCTTCACCGGAAGTAAATAAACTTTTTTTTAACGGTCAGCTTTGAAGCGACACACCGCTGTCATCTGCTGCTACTGCCCCCATGTGGCGGAGATGTGTCACTAGATTAGATTAGATTATACTTTATTTATCCCACAACGTAGAAATTCACTCTTAACAGCAGCAGAAAAGGTGTAATACACACTATAGACGTAAAATAAAAAGGGCAAACACAACGAACAGACAGAAGTGTCCTTCAGCCTGTACAACAGACAAGAAACAAACAACAGACAAGTGTACAGATGTGCAAAACGAGTACTAAAGGTCAAATGGCCATGATATAAATAATATTGCACATGGTAAGTAATGGAAATATAAATACAGATAAAAAACTAAAAATAAATATAAAAGCTATGGTGAGTGGTGGTGATTGGAAACAGAAACTACAACATGATCAGGTGGTGCAGGTGTTCAGACAGCGGCTGGGATGAAGGACCTGCGGAACCTCTCCTTACACAGTCTGCTGCTGAATTCTCTAAAAATAACGCCTTTGTTACAGTATGTGGTGTATGTAATCTTCACCAACTGAATGAGTTTTTAAGTTTATATCACATGTTTGTCTCATCCAGGTACACCGGCTTCCTCCCACAGTCCAAAAACATGCACTTGATAGGTTAATTGGTGACTCTAAATTGCTCGTAGGTGTGAATGTGAGTGCGAATGGTTGTTTGCCTCTATGTGTCCTGTGACGAGCTGGTGACTTGTCCAGGGTGTGTGCCCTGCATCTTGGCCTAAGTCAGCTGGGCCCCCACCATGACCCTGATGAGGATAAGTGGTTACAGATAATGGATGGATGTTTGTCAAAATAAAGTCAAAAAGGTGAGCTTTAAAATCTTAAATGACATCTGTCCATCCACTGGATTTTTAAATAAAATGTGGATTCTGTAAGAAAGATACTGACAGTGCAGAACATTTTCTTTCAGGTTAACTTTTCAGAGCTGGTTTCACCCACTGAGTGTGATATCTGTTAAAGTAAAGTAGAAAAAAAGGTTTTTGTGGTAAATAATTTCATTTTGGGGGGGGGGGTAAATATTTCATCCATAGTTGCAGATACTTGAAGGTTAATGAACAAAAAGAATGAACTAAATGCATCTCTTGAGATTATTAATGGCAAAATACCCTAAAACTAATTTATTTATTGGACTTATTTATGTTGAGAAGGACCCCTGACTTCAGGTAATTGATACTGGCTTTATGGATGTTTGTTTATTTATTTATTTATTTCGTTGCATTTTTATTATCATTCAATATGAATACACCTGAAGAAATGGCTTAAATGTTGCATTTTGAAGAGTAAACGGTGAAAATAGGTTAGCTGCCTCTGTTAACTACAAATCCTGCTCAAAGTTACTGCATACTGTGGTTAAAAAAGAACCAGGAATTAATAAAATTGCTGTCTGCTTTGCATTACAGCCAACTGGCTTTTAGTCCCTTTTTCCAAGGTGGAAAAATGCACGGTATTCGGGCTGCGTTGCTTCTGCCTGGTTTCACAAAAAGAGACGAGGGACAGCAGAGGTGAGAAGGATGTGATGTTAATCTGTCGCTAAAAAATCAAGAATGGATCCGAAAATACATCTTAAAATCTGCCTGCATGTCATTTTCTGGCTTTGCTTTGAGCAAGTGCTGCTAGGTAAGTAGAAACAGACTTTTGACTTTTAACAGGACTGCGATGTTGACAGAGATTTTGTTGTATAAAGATACTGCATGCACTGTTCAATATGCAGTACAGGGACAGTTTATCTGCAGTTATTACATTTAGTTGTATTGCAGGTAAACTTTAATACGTTGTACTTTAGATATGGCTGCAGGCAGACATCCAACTTCTCAAAAACCTGGCTCATCGGTTGCAGATGCAGACCTGATGTTTGAGGTACTTTATTTTAGACTTAACAGAAGTCTTTATGCAGATTAATTAAATATCTTGAGTTTGTGATGAATATTTTCTTTTCTATCCTGTTTTCAGTTCTTGCTGGGCGGGATAGAGATGGACCAGGACAACAATATTATCCTGCTCGACAAGGAGCTGGCATCAATGAGGTCTGGGCGGGCTTTCTTGTCTCAGATTAATGACAATATCCCCAGAAGTAAGAGCTCCATGGCGCAAATGGTTAACTCACTGCAGGACAGGAGGAGGAGACCACTGACCCTGGCTCAGTTTGAGAGTCTTGTCCTGAGCATGGTGTACTCTGCCCACCAGGCCCAGCATCAGGAGACAGAAGAGGAGCAGGAGGCGTGGGGTGAAGTGCTCCTCCAGCTGGCAAACGTCACGGTCCATGAACTACGTGGAAGTTATCTCTTTAATTATGCATGATACACATACTGACACTCTGTATGAGATAAAGGTGTACACAATAAATCCCCTGCCAGATGTTTACTCGTGATAAGATATGTGGTCATAGATTTGTAAAATAAAGACTCAATCGTGTAAGAAATGAGATATTTTTTTATCATAGCATAGGAGAAAAACATCTGTGAGAACATACAAAAGTTTCAGTCTTAAGCCGATTTATAAAAGTATTTCTGAAACAATCCCTGACGTTTTGAACAGTAAACAAAGAAATATATACATGGATTTTCAAGATCCTCACTATTATACAGTTTACTTCTTCCTCATCTGTGCTTGTTTTTGTTTAGTACATCCAGCTTTGGTCTTGGTTTTGGTCTTTGTTTCTTCCAGAGAAGCAAGTTTCTTCTTAAGCTTTGCATCCACAGCAGCAGGACCTCTCCTGTCCCTGCTGGAGCGCTGCTGACTCCTCCTTTGGCCTCTTAAATTTTCCACTGAAGTTGAGGTTTCCTCCTCTTTGTGCTGATCGCTGATCAGTGACTCACTTCTTTTCCAGACCAGCACTGTCACGCCTGTGAGGGAACATTAAGCAGCTTTAGTGGCACAACCTGGCATCCTCTCAGAGAACTGGTTTGAATTAAGATCGACCAATGATGTTCTTTTGAAGAACTCACCCATTCCAGATCCAATCACATCGCCCATTGGATTGAATTTGTTGACCTGTAAATAAATGTTGCTATGTGTTAATAACTACAGCTTTGTGCCTTTCATTTTCTGGTGTTTTATTTTTTATTTGGTGTTTTATAACAGACTCACAGATTTGATCCCTGGGACAGAGGGATCTTGCAGCTGACACACGAGCTCTGCTGTGTTGGAATCAAAGATATCGATGGTCCTCTGATCTCCCGGGCAAACCCGGCTATCAGGGTAGCGACCCGCCACAATCAGGTCATAGACAGGGTGCCATGTGGCCTACAGAGAAATAACAACAGTATATAGTTTGTTACACACTGACCAAGCACAGACTAATGACAAAATGTTGCTCCCTTCAAATACCACCTGGTCCATTATTACCTACATATCACATGAATATTAATAATATTTCACCAACAGATTCTTCAACACATTTTAATACTGATGACTCAGCCTCACATGCATTTAGCTGTTGCCGTCAAACCATATACAGATTACAATTAGACTCTGCATACTCAACAAAATAAAAATTATCTTTGGGCATCGTTTGTGCGACTAAACTGTGTCTGGTACATTTCTACATAAGTTGCAGAGAGATAAAAACACATGTCAAGAAGAAACAGACCTTAATGGGTGTGAGATGCTGAAACTGCCTGTGAGGATGTTGGATGATGTGTTGAGGCTTCGACCAATCAGAGGACGAGTAGACCCGGATCTCGTCGTACTGATCTGTAGTGAGCAACTTAGAGCAGTCCAGTGGATTGAAATAGGCTGTGACAAAGATGAAAAAAAATAGGAACAGACTTGGAGTAAATGGAAAGACAAAGAAATGACACTTTTACCTAATAATTCATACATACAGTCATCTATATTAATGTGAAACAGTAATAGTCGACAACCAGCGATCTCTACAAAATCAGGACATTACACTTAATAAACACTAATGTCACGGTGTTTGCAAACTGCAGAAGTTTCCAAAAAACTTGTATGTATGTAGCAACAAAGACCCTTTTCTGGATGGAGTGTCACCTGAGTTGACAGCTCTCTCATGAGGCAGTTCATGGAGGAAGCTCTTCTTGTCTTTGATGTTTCTCAGGTCCCAAAGTTTCACTGTATGGTCAACCGAGGCCGTTGCCAGCAACCAGTCACAACGGGAGTTGAACTCTGCATGGGTCACTTTGGCTTTGTGCAACTTGTCACTAAAAATCTACAACATCAAAACAGAAGAAAGCCATTTTAAATGTGTTAAATCTGATAATACTCTTTTTAGTGTCTAAAACACAATACATTGAAATACTTTGTGTGCTAAAATAATCGACACACACCTTTTGGCCATCTAAACCCAGGAGTACGAGCTGTCCCACATTGTCTCCTGTCACAAGCATCTGTCTGCTTACTGACACATCGACACAGCAGTACCAGTAACTGTAAGAAGCAAAAGTGAATTCAGTGGATATAGCAGGTGAATTTTTTTAAACTTTAGCATAACATTAAGATCACAGCATCAGTCTTCTTTGTGGTTTTCTCACCAAACATTGTGGTGATCGTGGCCACACTCTTGAGTTCTGGACAGAAGGGTGGGCGTGCAGCCCTCAAAGCTCTGCACGGTCAGCGTGCCCTCACCAGAAGCCACATAAACTTTGGAAAGGTCCTTCGGGCAAAACTTTATCCCTCCGATAAAGTCTCCTGCTCCGTTCTGTGCACACAAACACAAATGCAGGCTTATCACGGGGCAGTTTTAGCACTTCACTGACACACAAATGTGAAGCATTAATCCAATAAGTGCCACTTGGTAAGAAGACTGATGCTAGACTGACTAACTTACAACCCTTTTTGACTGTATCTTACAGAAAACAAGGGGGCTTAAGTCTTACTTCAGAGTGTCTGTGCTGGCAAACACTGTTAGAGTTGTCCCACTGAAATCTCGAAGAGCTGTCGTACCTCCGATAGACGAGGTGAACAGCTGAGTGGGATTTAACTGGTTAAACTTCATGTCTGTAACTGAGTCTCCAGCCCCCATCTAAGCACAGAACCAATAACAGTGTCATAATTTGGAAATCAAGACAATCTAATTTGCAGTAAAAGTAGCTGTCCTTGGCCTCTAAAAGCATTTGTTGAACAACTTGTGCTGTTCAAGGATCTGGTAAAATAAGCCAAACCATTGTGCAGGATCTCACCCCTTGAATGAAAGTTTTCTTTGCAGGTGCCTTAAAGTCCCACAGATATAAGTCACCACCTTTGGACCCCACAGCCAGAGTGGTGGGGTGTGTGGGATGCCACTCCAGACAGGTGATCCTGCGGTCGAAGGGGCTGGTGGCACCGTGGTAATGATAGGACGACAGTGAGCGAACAAAAGGTTCCTGCAGGCACTGAAAGAGACAACAACGCTTAAACGACTAACTGATTTATTCAATATTTTTTAAAAGTATTGGGACCCAACATACACTGACTAAACACTGACTCACTCACCTTGAAAAACAGGTAAAAAAAAGCTGCATTAGCTTAAAATTAATGCAACAACAAAAGGCAACAGATCTATTTATTTCAGATAAATACTATAAGTTATCCTTTAGTATGTGCATCTATAGGGGTTGAAAGTATTTGTTACAACTAATTATTGTTTTTGTAACTGATTAATCTGTGCATCAACTACTCTTTTAGTTTATGCTGACTACTAACTGACTGATTCAGACTGTGTCTACTTCCATAAAGTGAAGGTGGACACTGACCCTGGACCCCAGACAGCTCTGGTCTTCCTGTTTTTTGCACTAATATGTACGCTTAAAACACAAAATTTAATTCTCTGAATGGTCTGCGATTGGGGCCAGGTAGTAGTCCACCATGGTTGCAGATAATTTTCTGCACCCTAGTAAGTTAATCTGGCAATGAATACATGTTTCTACATAACATAAAATGATGCACATATAGCATGCACCCTTGCACAGATTGATGCATACAACATACATTTTAAACTGCTGTGCACTGTTACTGTCTGTTCTTCCTCTTCTGTACAGCCTCACCTGTCTCATCTGTGAGTGAAGACTTTGACCCAGAGTGCTCTTGTAGATGTAGTGCAGGATGCTTCCATACCCACTTCTCTTCTGAACTCCTGCAGACTGAAGAGGAGGGCCTGCAAAAGACAAACCAACTCTTACGACATGAATATTTCATGTAGGATGTCACCGTGTTGCTGCTGTCCTGTCACGGCTGCACACCTTGTTTAGATGTCTCTCCATCTTTTCTGTCTCGTAGTTTTTTGGAGAGAGTTGGAGCAGAGTCATCTCCGGTCCTTTTCTTTCCTTTACCCTTTGATCCAGTTGCATCTAATTGCGTTGGTTTCCTTTTCATTTCCCCCCCTTAAAAAAACACGACTCTTGTTAAACGACACTACGCTCGGCACTTCAATTTCATCACCAAAGTTAACACAAAGCGCTTACCTGAAACTTTCAGCGTTTAATGCAGCAGTTTCAGAGCAGTTGTTACATAAATCAGCAGCACATGTGAGTGTGTTAATGGCTGCAAATGTGAGTGTTTTGTAACCCGTGTGTGTGTGTATGTGTTGCAGTGGGTGGCCGGTAGGTGTCAGTGTTTATTTAACAACAACCTCCGCCGACGCCATGTTTGGTGTTTAGGCTGGACTACAAACTGACGTCAAATCAGCGTTCATTTCCAGGGTCTTTATTAATGAAAAACAAACTTAAATACATATAAATGCTTACATTAATGAATAATACAGTTGCTTGATTAAGTAATTTAAATAAATAATGTAACCTTTTTAAATACTAGTTCGACTACTACAACTACCAATACTACTACTACTACTACTACTAATAATAATAATAATAATAATAACAATAACAACAACAGCTATCAAAACACAAACACATGATATATTTAATTTAATTTAAATTAATGAATTAAAATATTTTAAAGGATCGTGCTAGTCAGAGAAATGTTGGCTCAGATTTCATTTAAGTATCATATGCAATTGATATTTTAAATGATCTGCTTTTCTCATTTATTGTTTTAAAGTGCTTTACCACCATGTTATAGACCCGTACTTTTATATATGTCATAGTTTCAGAGTGATATGGTCCTACATGGTTCACATTACATTGTATTGTTGACCCTGTGTTAACCTGCATAAGTCAAATAAACTTGAAACTAGCTTTTATTTGTTGTTTGTTCAGTTTGTTGTTAAGACATGAAATATTTTAGTTTATTTTGATCTTTATGCCTGTTGCATTTGTTCTGGTGTCAGTTTATCTGGTGACTGTTAAATATTTTACATATTTGTAGTTTCCATAAAAGGCTCGGAGGTGTAGGCGGAAACACGTGACCAGCATCTGATTGGCTGCTTTCGGCTCGTTATTTGAAAACGTCCTCTGGTTTGAGGCGGAGGGAAAGTTCAAAAATTGTACCATCAACAACATCGAAACTAAACTAAGCGGTTACCATGAACAGACAAGCGTAAGTAGATGTTTTAAATGTTTGTTTAATGTATATAGGCTGCATGTGTTGTGTTATTGCTAAATGTTACAGTTTATCTGAGATATTTGTCCACGGAATCCAAACAAGGGACGTCTAACCGAAACGTTAGCCCGGGGCTAATAAGCCGTGTAGCTTTGTTAGCACCTCCTCTGTTTAGCGTAATGAAAGGCTAATGCTAATGCTAAGAGTGCACTGAGTTAAGAAACTGTGAATTGTTTCCAGGAAGGGTAAAACGCCCCGCAGGCCTCCCAAAACGCCTTCCAGCAACCAAAAAGACCCGGTCGGGGTGAGTGTCACTGAGTTTTTCGAGACTTGGCAAACAACACACACTGTAGCATTCATTACTTTTGAGATATGATATGCAAATATTTGGCACGTTGTAAGTGTAAAGGCAAAGCTTGCTACTGTTTGAGTCGTTTTCCCCTCAGGTTAACAATGATAAAGCAGCAGTAAATGAATAAAGCCGTCCGTCCTTCTGGATCACATCTGACTGGTGTGTTTTTATTAAGGTGTACTGTCGTGTCCGACCCCTCGGTGTGGAAGGCGAGGAGTGCTGCATTGAAGTGATCAGCAGCTCCACCATCCAGCTGCACGCCCCTGCAGGCTTCAAAACAAACCGAAATGGAGAATACAAAGAGGTAAGACATCTAGTGCACCCCGGTTTTTTGTTTTCCTCTCTGTTAGGGGCACTTAGGGGGAAATTGCAGAGGCATTTGTCATCACTCACACAATGGTCATGTGCCTTATCTGCCTGGTTTAAAAGATAAGGCCAGCGATATTCTGCATTGTTCTTAATGTAAACAAATCCCATAAAAAGACCAAAGCCAACAATTGTTCCTGAAAGCCTGATATATAACTTAGTACCCTTAATACCCATTAATGTACCAAATTAATTTGTAGATGACAAATGCACTGCACGCTCTTGGTTAAGTTTTTGCCAAAGTACAGTGCCCGTTGTCAAGCTGATTGTGAAACAATGTAGTCTTTTGTACCCTTACACCCATTCAATTTTTAACACTTATCAGAGTCCAGGTCACAGCAGCAGCAGTCCAAGTAATGTAGTCCATATCCACCAGCGCTTCCTTAAGGAATATCATGGTGTTCACAGTCCAGATGGTTTATGCAATCCATCCATTGTTGAGTTCAGACAGGAGCTAACAGAAGAACCGCTCCTCCTTTGCTTTGAGCTAATTGAAGTGGTTTAGGGATGCATCTTGGACGCCTCCCTTTGGAGGCATTCCAGGCTTATCAAACTGGGAGGAAACCTCATAACAGACCCTTATTTGTAAAAGTGAAATACCTTACTTATGACTGGGGAAACAATGGGTGTGGTGTCACAAAGTCTGGGAAGACAGATAGTACTGAATCAAACTTGTTTTTAGTGTTTTTATGCAGTTTGTTGACAAAATCTAAATTATATTTTTAATGTATTTCCCCATTTTACTTTTCAGACACAGTATTCCTTCAAAAAAGTATTTGGAGTTTCAGTATCTCAGATGGACCTATTTGAGCATGTGGCCAAACCTCTTGTCGACGACCTCATACATGGAAAAAATGGTAAGAGCCACATCTATTTATTTTTTAAATAACACAATAACGAATATAGCCTGATTTTGTTTACTTAATCTTGCTCAGGAACTGAGAACTGTTTGGCTTTGAGGTTAATATTGGCTGATGAGTCTCTCCTTGCAGGTCTACTCTTTACGTACGGGGTTACAGGAAGTGGAAAGACCTTCACCATGACTGGCTCCCCGGGCCAGGGTGGACTTCTGCCTCGCTCACTTGACATGATTTTCAACAGTATAGGACCTTACCAGGCCAAACGATATGTAAGAGAGAGAACATTCATGAATAGTGCTGATCATCTCTTGTACTCAAATAATTGTTTGTTAAATTGTGCAATTATTCATTTAATTTAACTCTTTTTTTTCCAGGTTTTCAAGACAGATGACAAAAATGGCATGGAGGTCCAGAATGAAGTCGATGCTTTGTTGGAGCGCCAAAGGCGAGAAAACAATTTGCCTGCTCCTAAAACAACCACAGCCAGGTAAGTCCAAATCCTGTGAAATACCAGCGTTCTGCTACAGTGTAAGAGGTGTAACATGAAAGTCACTTCTCTGATTTCAGACAAAAGCTGGACCCTGAAATTGCAGACATGATTAAGCCGGAGGAGGCTTATAAAACAGATGGTGTGGACGAGGACAGCAGCTACAGCATCTTCGTCTCCTACATAGAAATCTATAACAACTACATCTATGATCTCCTGGAGGAAACTCAGGAGGATGCAATCAAACCAAAGTGAGTTCAGGAAAAGTAAAGTGAAAAGAACACAATACAGATATAGAAGTGTGTATTTTAAGATATTTTTGAATTCTTTCAGAGTTGTCAAACATTAAAATGTTATTTAAAAGTGTAGTGGATTTTAGAGGTGATTATTTTATCTCATAGTAGCTGGAAGACAAAATTATTGTCTTTTCTTTTTACTAGGTGGAATGGTGGAGGCACACCTGTGCGCCAGAACACTGAGTTCATGTATGCGACCAGTGAATACTCGTACATCAGACATCAGACTAGTTGCCTGATCAAGATGAATTTTCCCTCTTACACATAAATGTGTAGTCTAGATTGTATTCGGGATCTTGTCAACACTGGTGACATTTTTAAACTTACAACAAAATGTAAGTTGGAGGAGGAACGACTAAGTTACCCAGAAGTAGGACTAGCTATCATTTGAATTCTTGTGTGATGGTGAGTTTCAGTTTCAAAACCAAAACAATATTTTTATCTATTGGATTTAATTTTTTTTAATGTAATCTCAAGCCTAAAGCCAAAGTTTCGAAAATACAAACAGTTGTACAAGAACTTTGTCTGAATAAAATCTAGTCAAGATGGCAAAATTACAACTTAAATCAAATGTTCTGATCAAACAATAAGTCAAAAGTATGAATCTGAGCAATCATTCAATGCCAAATTTTTGTACTGATTTCATCAGAACCCAGGAAGTGCTGAGGTTTATTACTCAGCTCCAACCAAAGGCTGATTGAGAGGGCCACTGATTGCATTCTACACCAGTGCTGTCTCCAGTGTTGACAAGTGTTCCTGTAGTCCGAAAAAAACCATAACCATCACCCCGCTGCTGCTTGTAGTCTTTGTTATGGCAAATCCCCTGAATGTCCCCAAACCTTCTGTCTGTTGCTTTGGATGGCGCTTCACGATTGTCACTGTTTGATTATTTTCCAACGGCTGGAATCAAGCAACACGAATATCCCCCCTACAAATGTTTGATTCTCCACTTCTGTTGCATGGAAAGTGCAATTCCATGTTTTCTTCTTTGCTAACACTTTAATTTTCTCAATGTAGACCACCTCAGTCAAAAATCCTCAGAGAGGATCAGAATCACAACATGTATGTGGCTGGATGTATGGAGGTCGAAGTCAAGTCTGCTGAGGAGGCATTTCAAGTATTCTGGAAAGGTGAGAGCTATACTTACAAAGCAAATGGTCAGATTTAGGCAACAAGGGAAAAATACTGCGCTGATGACTGTAGATGTGACTGACCTGGCACTGCTGTCCTCCGGGGCAGCTCTGGCCAGGAAATGACCTCTGTTAATCTTCTCTCTGAGCAGGTCTTGCAGGAATTAAATGACTCTATTGGAGTTTTTCTAAAATAGTTTAGAGTAGTTGAAATTGCATATTAAGATACTATCTTTGAGTAAACATGTTTGAAAAGAGGCACCTCTACTGTGTTGCTCCAGGTCAGAAGAGGAGGAAGGTTGCCAACACCCGCCTGAACAGAGAATCCAGTCGCTCCCACAGTGTGCTCATTATTAAACTGGCTCAGGCACCTCTTGATGCAGATGGTGACAACATTCTCCAGGTACGTTGAAACGGAAACCAAATGTCTGGTCCCGCAGAAATATAATCACCAGTTTTGATATTGAAGTATTTTCCAATCTTGTTTCCCAGGATAAAAACCAGGTGACTGTCAGTCAACTGTGCCTGGTGGACTTGGCAGGAAGCGAGCGCACCGGCAGAACCGGAGCAGAAGGCACCCGGATACGTGAAGCAGGTTTGTTACCATTAAACGTCAACATTTTTTATAAAGGTTTTATTTGCAGTTGAAGTTCATATAAGATTAAACAACATTCTTACCTTGCAGGAAACATTAATCAGTCTTTGCTGAATCTACGGACATGCATCGAGATACTTCGAGAAAACCAGATGTGTGGCACAAACAAGGTATGAACGTCAAAAGCTGAACACTCATTATATTTGCTGATGAACTATGTAGTTAATGTCATTTTTCTCTGATAGATGGTCCCCTACAGAGACTCTAAAGTAACCCATTTGTTCAAGAACTACTTTGACGGAGAGGGCAAAGTCAGAATGGTTGTTTGTGTCAACCCTAAAGCCGACGACTACGAAGAAACCTTGGTATGTTTATCCTGCACTTGACCTGTGTACTTTACTTTGAGTAAACGCGCAAGCCACTTTTTGCCTGACAGACAAAATGTGCTGTTTGTCCAGCTGGTGATGCGGTTTGCGGAGATGACGCAGGAGGTGGAAGTGGCTCGGCCAGTGGACAGGCCTATCTGTGGCTTCACCCCGGGCCGTCGCCATAGAAACCATGCATTTAAAGAGGAACTGTCCCGCAAGCTGGAGGAGCGAGGCGGTCCAATAGACAGAGGTAAGCTGTGCACTGTAAATTATCCTTGTATTTGGGCCAATACTGTATTTGTACATGTTTAATATGTGGAATATTATGTGCACTTCTAAACACAGAAAAGAGCTTTTAGCAGTCAAGATAATTTGCTCTGTTTCCTTAGATGTGTCCTCTGTTATAAACCACCTGGTGCACAACCTCCCACCTCTACCCTGCTCTGAGCTGACTGACCCTCATGATGACATCACTCTGCCCAGGCTGATCGAAGCTTTGCAGAACAGACACAGGATCAGGCAGATGATGATTGACGAATACACCAAAGCAGGTGCCCGCTCACATTCTAGCTTAACACTCACATCTGGGTTTGACAGTTTAGGTTACCAAGGTTGGATTTCCTATCTTGGCTCACATGTTCTCTTGTTTCGTGTTATTATATCAGCCAACATGATGAAGTCCATGCTTCAGCAACTGGACAGCAACCACATGTCCAATGAGAATATTATCCATGAACAAAACGGCAGACTCTTAGAAAAGGACAAAATCATCCAGAACAACAAAACCGAGCTCGAGCGCTTGGAGAAGAAAGCCAAGATGCAAGAACACAAGGTGAGAGACAAAATGGTTCAAACCTCCTGGATTGTTAGTTTGTAAATGTGTTGCTCAGTTCCTTCAAGGTCCCATGTTGTAGAAAGTGAGATGAAGCAAGTCGTGGTGCAACACAACACCAAGCAGTTATTTCATCAGTGAAATAGCAAGCTACAAGACAAATGTTGGATGTCATGAAGCCCATATGTCATTGTACATTGTACCACTTTTTTTGGTTCAGAGCAAAGGGAAGTTCCTGTACTAGAAGTGTAAGCACAAACACTGCCCTGGTTCTTTGAGTTGCAGTAAGTACAACAAGTACAGCTAGCTGTCCATCAGGAAAAAAATGTACTAAAATCTGTGTCTTTGAAGAGTAATTAGTGAAGCGTGGGCTCCAGAAACGCTCCACTCCAGCGGTGTTAATAGTTCTGGTGCTCACAAGCACTGGTTGCTGCCCAGCATGCTTCTGGAGGTTGACCTGTCAGAGGAAAGTGGGCCTTAGAGACACTGGAGATAAAATGGTTTATTTCAGACGGGATGAACTGAGGGGCTGCACGAAGAACAATTTTGCTGTGAATAACTGAATTATGCAAAGCTACTCTACTCTCTCTAGAATAAAGATATACAACTCATAGTATATGTTTTTCTCCTTGTTAAATGTCCCGCATGGTTCTGCTCCAGATTGACATCCTGCAGAAAACGACTAAAATCTATGAGGACGACAAGCGTTCGCTGCAGCATGAGCTGGAGACCAGAGAGCAGAGGCTGCAGAGGGAGCTGTCTGACAAGAGACGCATGGAGCAGCGTATGCACGGTGTGGTTACCGACACCCAGTACAAGTGGGAGAAAGAATGTGTAAGTTATTTTTCTAAAATCTCATAAACTACAAACTGATATTTGCACATGAATGTAGAATCTGTAGGCGAGGGAGATGTTGGCACTGAAACCATTTTGGTTTCCATTTGTAATCTGAGTAGTAATCACATTTGAGCAAGCTTTGGCTGAAACAGTCTGTGTGGAGGCCAAAAGAGGAGGAACGCATTGGCCGAACCCAGAAACACTGGCTATTGCCCCCAGAGCTAGAGAGTTAGAAAATAGACTGTCATTTCGAAGATTGCTCCTCTTATAATACAGTTGTTGAATTTAATTAAGTAGCCTTTATGTGCTTTAGTCTCTTTAAAGCTCTGTATTTTGTTGTTAACTTTCCCACTCCCACTTGCCTCTTGCTACACAGGACCGACGCGTCAATGCCATGCAGCTGGAGATGCAAAACAAGCTCTGGGTGAAAGACGAGAAGCTGAAGCAACTCAAGGCCATCGTGACAGAAAGCAAGACTCCAGGTCGTCCTGAGCCTCCACCACGTCAAACGCAACCCAAGAGGCCGTCCAGAGAGGAACGCCTCCCTGCAAAGAGATCTGCCTCACCTTCGCCTGTGCCTGTATGTTGCGTTGACAATGCACATCTACAGCACACCTAATTCATGATATGACCTGATGACAGAGAGATGATGACTTTACTGTACTGTATAATGTAGTACAGTGCATTAGTCCTGCAGCTCTTGACTGCCATTGTGAAAACGATGATTTACAAATAATCAAAGTTGTTGCCAGTTAATTCCAATCAATTAAATCATTTCAGCTTTCAGTGAAGTGATAACTTCACTTAATTGATTTGCCCATATCAATTTCATTCAGCCCAAAGTGCTATCATATGAAAAAACTATCATGTTTGGCATCTTTACTTGAACAATAACCTCAATGAGTAATCAATTCTCTTAATAAGCAGTGATTTATTTTGTTCTGTTGATCAATTGTCTAATTGGTGCAGCTATATAAATAACACATTCACACTAAATAATCTAAATGTTAATCCAATAACACAAGATATGATTTCTTTGTACTAACTGTGCATGTTTGTAATTGTGCAGGCTCTCCATTCGCTCAAGCCAGAGCCAGGGCTAGTCAGTGTCACTTGAGTTGATGAAACCAAGGCCCATCTGCCCAATCCCCAGCACCAATAGCTTGTTATCTGTGACTAGTTGCATTTCTGCATGGGACCAGGACAGCAGGCATGGTTACCATTCCCCTCCCTTATAAGCCAACAAGAGCCCAGTCCTCTCAGCCAGCCAGGAGGAGAGCTGTGTGTCGCACTAGAGAGGAAGAAGACGCCAACTGCCCTACATTTAATCTTGACCTAATTGAGAGCAGCATCAGGGTCAGTGAGTTAGCTACAGGCAGCAGCATATCGTTGTATAATGAAAACTCTGATTAGGCTAAGCAGATATTTTTACCTCCACTACTCAGGGAGATAATGGACACAGATTTACCTGAATTTGTGGTCCTACAACTGAAGATATCTGCAGCCATTTACCAGTTCCAGATTAATGTGTTTCTTTTACAATTTCCACCCCGCTCTGTAGACGGCAACGCCAGTGCGGCCACTGCACCGTCGCTCCCGCTCTGCTGGTGGGGAGAAGTGGGTGGACCACAAACCCTCCTCCAGCATGGACCTGGGAACAGTTCTGCAGCCGGTCATCCCCAATGCCATCCAGGTGTCTGCGCCCAGTGAGAAGGCTCTGTCTAAGTGTGACAGATATGTGTTAACACATCAGGAGGTTGCCTCTGATGGTGAGATACAGACCAAACTTATTAAGGTAAGTAAGCTGCAACAGGATATTTTATATTTTTAACCAATTGTAAGAACAATCTGTACAGCTGTGACAATCTCATGCTTGAAACATTAGCACCGTTGCATCTATCACAGCTTAGGTTGACTTAGATTGACGGCACATTTCAGGCCTGATATTAAGTCTTAGATAAATGCTACTGATCCTTTGGTTAATGGATTGAAGACAAGCACCTAACCAATAAAGTTAGTGTCAGGCGCCTTGTATTATATTTGAGGCTCCACAAAGTGTCTGATCTGTAACTATCTGAAGGAGGAGGCATTTGGACCTCCCAGACAGTTGAATGAATGAGGTGACAAGTCTTTGAAGCATTTTATGCCTTTTCTTCACCAGTCGTGATATGTTATGTGTTCTTTGGATGGGATAACCGGGTTATTAAAAGCAATGGGGCTTGAAGGAAAAGAAAGTTTGATCCCAAATATTTTCTTGAACTGGACCCACAATTTGGTTAGAATGTGTCATTTGTCTACTTTCCTTTTACCATGTGTTACACTTGTTAACTCGCTATGTTTCCACAAAAAATCATCCATATTTCAGCTGAACTGAGTAACACCAGACTATTTGAGAATTATTATTCCCTCATACTACTTTGTTTTTCAGGGTGAAGTGATTAAAACCAGAGGAGGAGGACAGGCTGTCCAGTTCACTGACATCGAGACACTGAAACAGGAGCTCACCACAGTCCCATGGTAGCAGCCTGCAGCCAGCGATTAACTGCACATTGGCTTCATTTTTCTAATGATATTTTAACGTTTTTCTATTTCCATTTGTGTCTCAAGCCGCAAAAGAAAATCTTCAGAAGGCAAACCTGCCAGTGGAGATGGAACAGATGGAGCTTGGACTGATGTGGAGACAAGGGTATGACGATGATATTGATTAATCTCCAGTAAACTCACGCAGTGAGTGTCTCAGTTTAGAAAGGATATGCAAGAATATAATCTTAGAAATTCACTGTACCAGTCACCATATCGGCATTGGTTTAATCTTTCCCCTCTAAAATCTGCATCTAACTAACATTGAGTTACAGTAGCGATGTACCTAATTAGATATCTGTGTGCTTTTATGTACATAATCCACCTCAGTATTACTCTTGACATCAGATAATCATTGCAGGCATAGACAAAATTAACATATAGGAAACATATAGGAACAAGTTGTTTATCTTTGTTGTGTTGTTACTATTGCGTCTCTCAGCTGGAATCATTCAGATGATTGTAAATTTACAGACACTTCAGAGCAGATTTGGATCCTAATTTGTCTTTTGTTCGCAGTGCTCTGTGGCTGTTGAGATGAGGGCTGGATCAAACATGGGTCCTGGCTTTGAGCATCATGGGATCAACAAGTAAGCTGTCATCTTTTGTAGATCACATTTGAGAATTTCCTCAGTATTGTTCACAGTATTTGATTAACTTTGTTCCCTTTTACAGGCGCAGAAAACCCTAAAAGAGGCCGTCAGTTGCTCCAGTGATCGCTTCCCTCTGTCCTCATCTGGCTGTTGTGCAATAGTCTGAACTTTTTTATATTTATCTCTAGTGATAATATTTAAACATTTTCCATGCTTTTATATATGCAAACATGTGTCACCAAAGCTACTATGTAAAATATTTTATATTTTGTATTTGAACCATCAGAAAACAAGTGTTATTTGATTCAGACATGGATGGTGGCAAACATTTAGTTACTGTGGCCCTGCTGCTGAAAAGAGTCTTTGCACATTTGTGTGTAATAATACTACAGTCACATTGGTTACTTGGCACATGAGGAGATATTGTGAAACTGCCCCAATATTGATTTTTGTACACCACAAACTGTTTATGTCTGTTGTTTGTTGAATTATGAGCTTCAAGTAGAATTTGAATAATCAAGTTGAATTTTTTTCTCTCTATATAAAATTCTCTTTTCTGACACTGATAAAACTGCTTTCACTGTAAACTCAGGAATAAAATTCCTTTGCAGCACCAGTTCGTTGTGTTTTTCTTTCCCCAGACAAATACAATGGAAACTTGGCTTTTAACATGCTCCAGAAACTAGCAGTAAGAGTTTCTGAACACTCTCGCAGCACAGGACAGCAGTACAATATAAATCATACAGGTTCAATTGGCCTGCAGGTATACTTGAGGCCTCGGGTATGGAGAAGATATTGTTCTGTCAGCAGGTTAATACAACAAGAAATACTGACTTTATGAAAGTCACTGAAGAGAAACAGATTTATGTCGTCTGTAATACATTTTAACATCTATGCAGTTGCTTTAAAACAACAAATGAACAATCCTTAGCAGTCAGCAGAACTGTTGCTGGGCTAATAAGGAAAGACTGTATAGTTATATCAAAATAATGCTTGAGAAGAGATTTAATGTTGACTTTAAGCTCTGGGTGATTCTGTGCCAAGAGTGTATAAAGACTGCATTTCCTACATTTAATTAGTAACAAGGTGTAACAAACATTTAAATAAAATAACAAAACAGGCTGCGGATATCTCCCTTTCTCCACCTGCTGAGGGCTTCTGCAAATATTTCCTCTACATCTGGACAAAGTAGACCTCAGCCTATTACGAGCAAAAACATGTAGCTGCATCTTTGTTATGTTCAAACTTTGCCTAGTCATAACAGAAGTTATTAGTTATGATTCATGCATTACTAAAATAAAAGCGGTTGATAAGTTAAAACATAACTCTAACAACTTAATAGTTGCACATGCTCCTAGGCTAGATATACACAATATAATGTCACTAATGATAAAACAGCATCATTTGTTCATTCATTTTATGCCAGATTTTGTAAAAGAGTAATCTGTTTAACTACTAATGTGCTAAGATGTTAAGCAGCCAGAAAGCTAATGTGCATACAATGTGCATACATACAGTTGTACAAGTATTCACCAGGTAATGTTCAAAGGTTCACAGAAATATGCAGAATATCTAAAGCATGCAAGATATTAATAAAAAAAAAGGTCCAACAGATGTTAAATTAAAGGTAAAGGGTGTGAGTTAATGTCATGCAGATAGTCTGTAGATCCTATATTAATGTAACCTGTAGGTCTAGGTGCGTGGATGCTAACAGTCAGTGTCATCTTTGGTCATTGATTTGTCTTAGTTAGGACTTTACAACCTTAAACTAGTTAGGCTATACCCCAAGTAATCACGGTGCAAGTAATTTTACTAGCTGTTTTAATTAGAAAGTAACTAGTAGTCATTATTTTACATTCTAGATTAAGAGAAAACACATTACTATCTAGCATTAGCTGTACTGCGCTAGGTGCTAACTACAACAAACTTAACCGTTAACGAGTTCAGCACGTGCGTAGCGCCCAAGCGTGCGCGCGCGCAGGAGTACAGTTCTTTTCCAACTGACATCAGGTAGGCTGTACGGAGTCAATCTCTCCTGACAAATGCTTATAAAAGTTGTAATTTGTGGTTTGAGCGTGATGTAATTGTTGTATGTTGTCGTATATACTGTCCAAATCATTCTGTGTAATTCCTGTCCAGCTCTTAATGAGAGAAAATAGTCTAATGTTAGAGTGCTGAGTTAGCCACCTCTAGCCAGCATCCGTATGCTAACTCGCTAATTGTCAGCACAGGTAGGGATCAATGTGTGTGGAGATGTTTCTGTGTGTTTCTTTTAAAATAGTTACTTCTATTTTACAGTGCAATGACAGTTTGTAGCCTTGTAGCATGATAGCTCATTCACATCATTTTACCTATGAGTATAGCTGGTGTGGTTGCTATGGTAACTCTACAGTATTGCCTGTTAATGTAATTTAATGCATCTAAACTTGAAATATTAATGTGAATTTATACTGTGATTTTCTATTTTTATGTTGGTTTAAGTACAGAATTTAATCTAATTGTGTAATTTAGTGTTTCTCAAACTTTTTATACCACGTACCACCTACCACGTAGGCCGATCAGCTACAGACAGTTTATGCAGGAGGCAAGTTTATTACTAACAATAAGATTATTCATTGTTGACTGTTGTTAAATCCTGAACAGAAAAAAACCAGAATTAATTTGGTTTTAAAATCTCCTGATCTGACCATCCTAACCGTGGATGGATGAATGCGCACGCTACGTGAACGAACGAGTCTACGATTCAAAATAAACATTTAAACACAGGGAAACATCTCCACACCTGTGGTGATAAATACGGATGTGCTCTGTGCTGTTTTTTTTGTCCTTTGCGCTGGTGATGCTGCTTGCAGAGATGACCCACGAGGTGCACATGGCTCAATCAGTGGACAGCCCCATCTGTGGATCAACACCACACCGTCGCCATAGAAACCAGGCATTTAAAGAGGAGTTGTCTCGCAGGCTGGAGGAGCATGGTAGCCAAATCTGCTGATAGCACTATGTGGTTAATTGTGACGCTTTACTAGAATACTGTGTTGGCCCAAATGTAATGCGAGCCTGATTATAGGAGTAGTAAACTTTTTATGTATAAACACACTAAAATAAAATGTACTGTCACATAGTTAATTGATTAAAAACTAAATAACTGAACAAAGAGAAACATTACATGTAAACATGTCAAACCATAGCCCATTGACTTTTCTCATTTTAATTGTACCATTTCACAGACACAGTAGATTTAGGATTGCGTTTTTTATGTTTGTATTTGGGCCAATTCTGTGTTTGTACATGTGGAATATTTTGTACACTTCTAAACACAGCAAAGAGCTTTTGGCAGTCAAGATAATTCACTCTGTTTCCTTAGACGTGCCCTCTGTTATAAGCCAGCTGCTCCACAACGTCCCACCTCTACCCTCCTCTGAGCTGACCGACCCTCATGATGACACCACCCTGCCAAGGTTGATCGAAGCTCTGCAGAACAGACACAGGATCAGACAGATGATGATTGACGAATACACCAAAGCAGGTGCCCACTCACAGTCTAGCTTAACACTCACATCTGGGCTTTGACAGTTTAGGTTACTTGAAAAGTTGGATTTTTTTTATCATGGCTCACATGTTCTCTTTCTCTCTTTCATGTTATATCAGCCAACATGATGAAGTCCATGCTTCAGGAGCTGGACAGCAACTTCATTTCCACTGAGAATATTATCCACGAACAAGATGGCAAACTGGTAGAGAAAGACACTATCATCCAGAACAACAAGGCACAGATCGAGCGCTTGGAGAAGAGAACTAAGACACAAGAACAAAAGGTGAGAGACAAAATCATTCAAACCTCCTGGAGGTTGCTGGTTAATATGTTCCTCAGTTCCTTAAATGTCCCGCTTCAGATTGACATCCTGCAGAAAACGACTAAAATCTATGAGGACGACAAGTGCTTGTTGCAGCATGAGCTGGAGACCAGAGAGCAGAGGCTGCAGAGGGAGCTGTCTGACAAGAGACGCCTGGAGCAGCGCATGCACAGTGTGGTCACAGACATCCAGCTCCAGTGGGAAGAAGAATGTGTAAGTTACTCAGATGAAATATTAAATCAAGCTGCCTTCCGTGTATTGCAATCTGTTTACTGCCTTGAATTAGTTTGTTTATCATTTTAAGAATTTTAAACATTATGCCTCTTGCTATGTAGGACCGACGCATTAATGTGATGCAGCAGGAGATGCAAAGCAAGCTCTGGACGAGAGACGAGAAACTGAAGCAACTCAAGGCCATTGTGATGGAGGACAAGACACCAGCTCGTCCTGATCCTCCACCACGTCAGACACAGCCTAAGCAGCCGTCCAGAGAGGAACGTCTCCCTCCAAAGAGATCGGCCTCACCTTCACCCCTCCCTGTATGTCACCCGCCGAACTCCTGATTAGCCAGTTTTTTAATTTTACCAGTCATCACTTATGTTGATGTGATGTGATGTTGCACTCAGACATTATGTCTCTTGTTGTGCAGGATAACCACATTGATGCTATGCAGCTGGAGATGCAAAACAAGCTCTCGACAGAAGAGGAGAAGCTGAATCAACTCAAGGCCATCGTGATGGACGGCCAGACTCCAGATCATCCTGATCCTCCACCACATCAAACGCAGCCTACGCAGCCTTCCAGTGAGGAATATCTCCCTGCAAAGAGATCAGCCTCGCCTTCACCCCTCTCTGTATGTCACCTGCCGAACTCCTTATATGACCTGATGACACAGAATTCTGTCCCTGAAGAGTTAACAGCTACTGTGCTCTTCTCCCTGCAATTAAAACACTTTCCTGAGTGGACTAACATCACTAATCCCAATGTGATGGCTGTAGATGCATTAAAATAATTACTGTACATGATAATGTAATGCAGTGCAGTGCATTAGACCTGCAGCACTTAACTACTGTTATGAAACTTAGTTTTACATTTTTGATGAATGTCTCACAAAAGTGTTGATTCAGTTGTCTGGTAACTTTTGTGGTTGTCTCTGGAATAGAGCCACAACTAAGTACAAGTAAGTACACAAATGTTTAGTCTATAAAATATCAGAAAATTATGAAAAATATCCATTGCATCTCCACGGATGTCATCTTCAAACACATCTTTCACCCAAACGATATTCAAAGATAGTCAACTTACAATCATCTAAAACAGAGAAAAGCAGCAAATCATCAAATTAAAGAAGCTGAAACCAGAGAGTGATTTACAAATAATAAAGTTGATGCCAATTAAATGAATTAAATCAACTGAATTTTCCTGAAACAAACATATTTCAAGGTGTTATTTTGTAATCACATTTAAATACAGTAGGCAACAAAATAACAGTTATTTTATTGTAGATTAATATCCATATTATATCTCTAATGAATCATTTTAACTGCCCGTAACAATTTAATTCAGCCCATAACAGTCCAAAACCACAAAATATTCAAATTAATATAATGTATGTATAATATAACCCCATTTTGGAAGCTGGAACAACAGAGGGAAAACCTGTGAGAAGCATCCGAACACTCAAATTTGTGCAAAAATGTGAGTTTAAAAAGCTGGAACCATCAGATGTTTGAGCAAAACTGCCAGTGATTAATCACTTTAATCACTCATTGTAAGAGACGATTTATTTTATTTCCATTGATGAATTAGTCAATTGTCTAATTGTTGCAACTCCAAAAATAACAACACTCTTTGACAGTCTCAACAAAACTGTAACATAATCCTCAAAAAGTTGAATTTATTGCAGTAGTATTGTATTTACTGCTGTTTTTTTTGTTCCACCAGCTACTGTACCATTTAAATCTCATACTTTCTTTGTACTAACTGTATCTGACAGTGCATGCATGTGATTCTCTTTGCACTTTACTCCACAGAGCCCTGTTGATTCTCCCAGGCCAGTGCCAAATCCAGTCAAGGCCAGTCAAGTTGAGGAGGTTGAAATGGAGCCAAGGCCCACCTGCCCAGTCCCCAGCACCAGTAGCTCTTTCTCTGTGACTAGCTGTATCTCAGCATGGGAACAGAGAGCGGCCCAGGAAAGAAGGCAGGATTACCGTTCCCCTAGTACGCCCACAAGTACCCAGTCCCCAGCAGGTCTCTCAGCGAGACGGGCCAGGAGGAGAGCTGTGTGTCACGCTAGAGAGGAAGAAGATGCCAACTCCCCTACATTCAATCTTGACCTAATTGAGAGAAGCCACAGGGTCAGTGAGTTAGCTACAAGCAGCAGCATGAGGTTGTGTATAGAAAACTGATCTCTCTGATTAGGCTTTAGGTGTCGTGCAGATGTTTTCTATAGATAGGTATCCTCGACCCAAATTTTATGTGTGTATGTTTTCTCAATTGTCACCCCGCTGTGTAGACGCTTGCACCAGTGCGGCCGCTGCACCGCCGCTCTCGCTCTGCTGGTGGGGAGAAGTGGGTGGACCACAAACCCTCCTCCAGCATGGACCTGGGAACAGTTTTGCAGCCGGTCATCCCCAATGCCATCCAGGTGTCTGCGCCCAGTGAGAAGGCTCTGTCTAAGTGTGACAGATATGTGTTAACACATCAGGAGGTTGCCTCTGATGGTGAGATACAGACCAAACTTATTAAGGTAAGTAAGCTGCAACAGGATATTTGACAAGATTCTTAAAAATGTCTGCATCTAGAGCTACATTTACACTGCAAGACTGATTTATTGCTCAAATCAGATCAATTTTTCGTTTGGCTGTTCACATATATTCATATGTTATAAATGTGGCTAATTCCTGTGTGTCCCCATTATGCTAAAGAACAATAACAAAGATGTCATGCACAGTGTGCTGCTGTACAAAGTAAACATCGAAGTTACTGAATTCAGTAGCGAAGCTAAAGAAAAAAAGAGCCACATTGTCGACATGGCTGTGGTGGGCCTGATCACTGATAACTATGAAAAGTATGATCCCAAATAATTTCCTAAACTCATTTCTACATTTCTACAAAAAACCTTAATTTCTATTTCAGATGACATGAGTAAGACCGATTAGAGAATTGTTATTCCCTCATACTTCTTTATTTTTCAGGGTGAGGTGATTAAAACCAGAGGAGGAGGACAGGCTGTCCAGTTCACTGACATCGAGACACTCAAGCAGGAGCTCACCACAGTCCCAAGGTAGCAGCCTGCAGCCAGTGATTAACTGCATATTGGCTGAACTTTATAATAATGTTTTTCCATTTCCATTTGTGTCTGAAGACGTAAAAGAAAACCCTCAGACAGCAAACCTGCCAATGGAGATGAATCAGATGAAGCTTGGACTGATGTGGAGACAAGGGTAGGACAGTGATATTGATTAACCACTGCATGTGTGTATCTCAAAAGCTGAATTTGAATATTTGAAATTTGAAAAATCTGAATGTAGTTTTGTTCTTGTAATTAGAAAACATTTATTTCAGTATCCGCTGATTATTTTCTCCATTAATCGATGAATCATTTGTCGTATAAAAAGTGAAGTCATCAAATTGCTTGTTTTGGATTGTTGCACAGACGAAAGATTCATCGATTATCAAAATAATTTCTGATTTGTGTTGTGACTAGTTATTTCACTTACATAAAACACACACTAACTAGACAACAAACACATCTCTGACACCTTCAACAAGTACTAAACATGAGCTTCTTATATCACACGTATGACTGTATTCTCAAGGACGCCTCGTGGTTGCAATGATTGACAATTAAAAAAAAAAACTATTTTATTGACTGCTCTGTTTTACACCAACATTGACCGACTCCTCACTCCTCTTAACGGGCTGGTAGGGGGCGCAAGTGACCAACAGCTGCTTCAGTTTGGAATCGTGTTTCCGGTAGGGTTTAATGTTTGTGGCAGTCGCTTTAGTGTTGGTGGACTCTTTGTTGGCATTTTCACTTCGAAATTGACGTGTTGTCTTTTTCTGGAATTGTTCCTGTCCATTTTTGTACCTTGATAATGTTACCTGCATATTGTCTCACGCATACACACTGCACTCCCTGTGTCACTCCCACCTACATGCCCAAGACACACCAGTTGGAGATCTGGTTTCCTGTACATAATCCACCTCAGGTCACTCCATGGAGTACTATAATATACGATCATTGCAGGGTTTGCAGAGTTCATCTTCACCGTGCTGTTGCTAATGCATCTCAGCTGGCATCATTCAGATTAATGTAAATTTACGACACTTCACAGCAGATTTGGGTCCAAATTTATCTTTTGTTTGCAGTGCTCTGTGGCGATGGAGATGAGGGCTGGATCAAACATAGGTCCTGGCCATGAGCATCAACGGATCACCAAGTAAGCTGTCATCTTTTATAGATCACATTTGAGAATTTATTCACAGTACACATATTTTATTAACTTTGTTCCCTTTAGGCGCAGAAAACCTAAAAGCAGACGCCAGCTGCTGCAGTGATCACCATACATGGATCTCCAAAGCTGCTTTGTAAGATACTTAAAATACTACACGTGTTATTTAATTCAGGCAAGGTTTGTGGTAAATATTTAGTTACTACAGATGAAAAGATTCTTTTTTCACATTTGTGTGTAATGATACCACAGTCACATTTGTTACTTGGCACAAGGAGATATTGTGAAGCTACCACAATATTGATTTTTGTACACCACATACTGTTTCTGTCTGTTGATTGTTGAATTATTTTGAGCTTCAAGTAGAATTTAAATAATATACTGAGCTTTCCTGTAAACTCAGGAATAAAATTCCTTTGCAGCACCAGTTTGTTGTGTTTATATACACAGATGAATACATGTTCATATCAGCTAGCACCAGGGTCATTTGTTAACACTAGATGGCAGCACAGGACAGCAGTGCAATATGAATCATGCAGGTTCAGTTGCACTGCAGCTCTACTTGATCCTCAGCTATGAGGAGACACTGTTCTGTAAGCAAGTTAATATGACAAGAAATACAAACTTTATGGATGTCACTGAATGGAAGCACAGATTTGTGTCATCTGTGATACATTTTAACATCTTTGCAGTTGCTTTAAAATGACAGATTAACGATCCTTAGCAGTCAGCAGAAATGTTGATAGGCTAATAAGCAGAGACTCCCCGTTTATTTCAAAACGATGCTCGAGAACAGATTTAATGTCGACTTTGAGCTCTGGGCGATCCTGTGCCAAGAGTGTAGCAATATTCTCTGTCATATAAACAAAGTCTGCTTTCAATTACTTTGCAGAGATTGCTTTCTTGCTTGATTAGATATTCATTATGTTAAACAAGACACCTTGTATATAAATCTTTATTAATTTAGTCTGGTTGGCTGCCTTCAGGTTGAGTCAGCTGGGTCCCAGGAGTGTGTTCTGGCCTTCACTGTTGTGTGGTTGGTTCTCTACTTAGTCATAACCTACTTTTTTTTTTTTTATCACACCATAAAAATACTCCTTTACAAGTAAAAATACTCATTAGGTAACAAAATACCCTCTGTATTAAATTAGATTATTTTTTGTTAAAGCAGCATCTTACTGTTGAAGCTGGTTTAGATGGAGCTAATTTCAACTACTTTCTAAACATGGGGATATTTTAATCCATAACAATACATCCTAATTTATATGTGGCTCATATGTTTTCCATGTAAAGCAGTTATATTTAATGTAGCTACAACTATATCAGAATGTAATGGTTTAAACATACTGAAGTATAATCATAAAGTAGCCTAAAATGGAGACATGTAGGGTAAAAGTATGCAGTTACTTTCCACCACTGTATTTGTGTTTTTGCTGCTTTTGGCTATGATAAAAAGGCAAAGTATACTTTAAATTATTGATTGAATAACAGTGTATGATGCATTTCAAACCACTGCCAGCAGTCAAGAGAGTGAGAAAAGCCTCCAGCTCGAAAACTGCAGCAAAATTCAAACTTTCCAAAATGTCAGTGTCCAGTTTCACTGTCTTTTATCAACTGAGCATCAGCAGTCTAATGACCAGCTGAAGCTAGTGGTACAGTCATCCAGGGCTTTGAGTGGACAGTTGAAATCTCATCTAGCACCAGTCTGGCTGGGTTTCAATTGGAAAGCACTGGAGAGTGACTAACATGGAGCCTCTTGGAGAGGGTCAAGAGCCAAGAGCAACCAGTGGCCATTAAATTCACTCCTATGAGATATCGAGTGCTTTGCTTTTTGACCAGGCTCTGTTTGATGTGCTGCACCACACTATTATCCCCCAGCTACTCGCTGCAAACCCTCCACAACCAAGTGGCGTGAGCATTATAAAGATGTTATTATGAAACTCCTGTTGAGCCTCTGATCAGTATTACCAGTTACAAAGAGACACTTGAGGAAAATAAAGGAGAAACTGCACGCAAAGGCCCACAATTAGCATAAAACGAAGTCTTAAAGACAGCATTCATCCAACTGTATGGTAAGAATACATCATTCTGCGTTTCAGCACGTCAAGCTTGTGATTATGCATTATGCTTATCGATGTTATTAAGGCTTGCTGGAGGGAATTCTGATGTTCTACTTGAATACACAGTCAATTAGACCATCTCAGATTTTAAAAGAGCAAGCCTAATTGCAATGTTTTGACTCTTTGCTTCAATGGCTCTGATAAAGAGGTCTTAAGCTGCCTTTTGGCACAATCAGGATGAAATCATTTTCACACCAATCTATGATGCTGATGAAGGCCATTCATAATTCAGTGGTTCAAAAATAGCACTGTCCACTATCATAGCTGTCATGTAATCATTTTATCAACCATATCTGATTAACACTAGGTTTTCTACTGTGATAGCAGTTATTTTACTCACTGATAGCGGAATAGCTAGCCTGTTGATATAATTTCAACTGATTTTTGGGGCACTTGAGGGCAAAAAACAAAGTGGCATAGTAACCCGAACCAAACCCTTTAGGCTGATTTGACAAACTTATTAGCAAACAGCTTTTTATTCACACAAGACGGAGCACATCTCTTCTTGAATGTTAGCCCAATGTACTCCACTTACCCCTCAGGGAACTGTTCTGGCTCCTCGGCTGTTAAATGTTCCACCACACTAGTTAGTTGCTAACTATGTCTGTCTGCTGTTTGGTGCCGAGAAGGTGGTGTACAGTGTGTTTTTAGAGATTTTGTTGTTGCTGAGAACAACTGCCTGCTGCAGCTAAAAACAGTGCTACGAGAATGATGAGTAAACCAAAACAGTAAAATTGTGGGCCCAAAGTCAAAACAAAGGGTGCATTAAAGCACTGTCAAGCTGTAGGTTCATCACTTTTCACACCAGCAACTATCTGACTAATTTTCATGAAACTGGATCCTATTTTATGGAGCTAGCGGGGAACGCTGACAAAGAGCTGAGACAGTGTTGTGCCAGAACCGGAGCTGTGTTGTTGCACTTGCTAGTTTTTAATCAAAAGTAACGCAATCATAACAAATGCACATACTCAGTGGGGTGTATATACAAATATGCACACCAAAACAACAAACTCACCTACACAGAATCTTACATCATGTTGCTTAATATAAAATATGGAATATAGCAGCTTTACAGTAGCTATTTTGATGTGGTAAATTTGACTTGAGCAGCAGGTTCATGACCTCTCTCTGCTTACATGATTAACACGCTGTACTGAATCAGGCTGTGAAATGTGGGCATGAGTTTAAATAGGTGTGATGAAAGTGTAACCCTATCCAGTAGCACTCTATACTTGGCTGCACGGGGCATCTGAGGAATGATGGCGGTTTCGGTTGCTTCCAAAGCTGTATCATAACAACTGAATGGTTGCTGATTTGAAGGGCATGTCGAAGCAAGTACCTCAGTCCCAACCACAGCTGTCCTTTAAATCAGAACCCATTACTAGTTCTTCTGCCTTTCTTTTCGTGGCGAGGATAACAATCCCTGACAATGAAAGTCAATTAGTGGGAAACACAAGTAAATACTGCATGAGAGCAGAGCTTTGCAAATCAAAGGCCCTGAGAGGGGTCTGTACACTACGTCTTCATATGTCAAGGCTGTGGCTGCCTGCCAGCTAAGTGTGTCAGGCCAGAAAGATATGCGAATGCAGATGAGTGTTGACAGCCAGTCAATTGTCATTCAGCCCATCTCCTATCCTCTTGGGACTCATCTGGCTTTTTTTTTCTTTTTTTTTTTTTTTTTTCGCAGGGCCCCACTTCACTGCTTGCTCACCTCACGCTCCCCTGCTTTAATGCATACTAAAATGCACAGTGGAGGCATGAGGCACCGTGTTCAGTGTTAATAAAAGGTAAAAGCTCCCACGCTCTCCTCTGCTGCTGCGGCTGTGACGAGCAGATGGGTCAAAGAGTCACAAACTCACACTCCCTGAGGTAAAGTTTGGTTTTTCAGCTGTTTAGAAGCACAGTGAATGAGAATTACTCTGACCCTTAAGCGCATGTGGTAAGTGGTTCAGAACACCTCATCCCATCTGCTGCCTCTTCCTCCTGCTCTGTGCTTTTTTAGTCCGATATGTCACTTAGCTGCTCCTTCTTCATGTAGTTGATGACTTTTTTCCAAAGAGGACTGGAACAGATGTTAGGTCTGTCACTGTCTGTTTTATTGCCTGATGTGCACGTTATCGTTTCGAGCTCAAGTTGTAATGAGGAATCCATTTGTCCTTGTGCTTGCTGTTGTGGTTACATGTCAACACTGAGAGGGTTGACCTCTGACAAATGCAATTCAAGACGTGACTGATTTCTTAGTGAAAATATTGGAAGCCATTGTTGTGTAGACTCATTATAGCCAAATTGGGCTGAATAGTGTTTTTTCCTCCCTGTCTTTGTTGGCAGCAGACTAAGTGCTTGCAGCTGTCAGTTGAGTGTATTCTCCTTGCCCAGTATATGTGGCTTGGCTGCACTTTTAGCTGGCTGTGTCCTTGCTGTGGTGACAGTATGCCATGACTGATTTCCGTTGACTCACTTTCATTGTAACCACAATGTGTCCCTCACAGAAAAATCCGACTGCGTTTTTTACAAGTGGTTGATCTCATCTAGTTAACGCAGCGGAGTAACCGGGCTTTGCGTGCAGTTGTCTGATTATTTAAGCAGTGCTTGAAGCAGTTTGCTGATGAAATGAAAGGAGAGGAAGATGCCAGGAATGATTGTACTGACAATGGCACAATGCAAGATGATGTATGATGACTAAATGGTATTTGGATGTGGTGGAGATTGACTCAAGTTTCTCACGTCGCATGAATCTTCTAGCTTCAGTTCTGCAAGTACAAAGATGAGTGTTAAAAACACCTCATATTAACCCACTAAACTGATATCAGTGTCCTTGTTTGCTACAGAAAGAGAAGGCGAACGGTATTTCAAACATTTGTCCTGCCAATGCTTTCATGCAAATTACTCACACTGGAGCTTATCTGTGAACAATCATAGGTGGCATTTGGAAGAGGGGGGGAATAGCGCCACATGATTTTCATATCTGCATAAAGCTCAGTCAGATCCCTGCATGTAAAGTCCCACGCAAAAGCAAACACAAAAGCCTCTTTGAACGCACACATCAGCTGTTTATCTTAAAATAGTCTGCCACACTGCTGCTCTTATCCAGTACCTTGCACGCTGCACTTTGTAAATGGTAGGCAATTACACATTGCGCATTAAGGAGTTGTTATTTAATTCATTAGATATGGCTAAATTGTGAAGTTTATTCGTTCTAGTAGTAATAAAGCAGCAACTTTTATCACACAGGGCCAGGAATGAGTATAAAGGCTGAGATTACAGCATCCATGTGCACAAATAAGATTAGAGCACTGGCTGCGACTGCTGTTGACAAGGTGAATGGGACAGTTGTTCCAAAAAGCAAAAACACAGGATGACTGCAGGTTCATATAATTCACAGAGCATGCTATTTTCATGGTGCGTTTATCCGCATGATTAATGGCCGTTCAGGTTTGCATTTGAACATTACCTGAGGAACACATCTGCATCTGCTTTACTGGATACTAATGATCCAGCGCATGCCTAATAAACTGAAGTGAGAATTCAAATGAGGCTCAACCTGCCTGCGAGGCTAGCTTAAGCAAACACCAGGACAGCTGGCAGAGAAATCATTGTGACTAATGGTCTCAGTGTGAGACAGGAGCAGGGCTGTGGGTGGTTGTTTTACCATGCTAAGAAGAACAGACTTTGTTTGTCTTTCTATAGCATACAGCGTGACTGTGTGATTCTGGAAGTGTTGGCTTTGTTTGTTTGCTTTGCTTTCCTTGCCAGTGTAGTGCAACACCAGAAACTATCAAAAAATGTGTTTTTGTTCTGCATGTTTTCCTCCTGAGAATGAGGTGACCTTATGAAATGGATTAATCCATTTAGAAGTGGGTGGACAAATCTCAGACTGTTTATAATGTCACCTAAATGTGTGGCGCTCTCCTCTGTCAACTCTGTGTTTTGACTTTATTTAGGATTCTGCTCGGGCTCCTCCACTGTGGTAAATATAATGCGCTATGACCTGTCCTCGGGGCACATGATCTGATTTGCTCTTCCCTTGTCTTTTACTCCTAATCGCATCTACCTCAGAGCCAGAAAATGGTTGTGCAGCTGTCATAACTGAAGCACAGCACGGCACGATGGGAGTGCATGTTTTTGCTATTATCTATTCTATCTGAGCCAGAACACAATACTAAAACCTCCACTGCATCCCTCTTTCTCACAGGCCGCTACATGATCAATACCCACATCAAAGGCTCTGCGGAGATAGCAGGATTCTTTGAAGCATGTTTGTGGAGCTGGATTTGCTGAGCTAACACGGTCCACACAGAACCCCCTTGAATAAGCTTGTTTGGCTAGCATCCTCTCTGTTTGTAGAAGAACTGAGTGGACTCTAATGGAGAACAGACAAGGCCTCTCCCTTGTCTTTTTCTTCCCTTTGAGCAGCTAAACGCATCCATAGTGCCAGTGCTTTTTGCTCATCTGACATACGCTTCATTGCATGCCAGCTCAAATATTTATCTAATATCAAATTGGCTGCAACACTTTGGAAGCAGCGAAATGCCAGGAAATATTTCTCATCGAGGACACAAAATAACTTGCATCATGTTCCGCAGTGCCAAGTGCAAATATGCCGGGTAATTACTGATTGAAATGAGATGGAGTGCAGACAGCAGCAGCGCTGTTATGTGGTTACCTTGTGTTTTGGTTTTGACTTGAACAGGCAGACAAGAATTTCCAACAGTGATTATTCTGCACTCAAAACACAACCTGTGTCCCTGGAAAGCTATTAACTATTTACAAAAGTGCTTTCTGTTTCCTAAATGGCAAAACAGTGCATTTGGGACTTTGTGTGTTAAGTGGGTATAGGGGAAGTGGGGGGGTGGAGGTTCAACCACAATAAACACGAACACACATAACTCCTGCCAGCCCGTCAGAGAGAGTCAGCAGCTCTGTAAATGATGGAGCTGGGACTGTTGAATCATCTTTCTACATGCAAATCCAAAACAAGGAGCATATAAATGACACAATAAACCACATTTGTGACACTTTTGACTTTTTAAATTCCTATTTTGTTGACTCTTTTAGTAAGTAAATGCACTATTTGGTATATGCAGTGCGAAGGTTTGACTCTCCAGTCAGCTGTGGCTCATTTGAAAGTGAAATGTGGGAAAATGCTGACATCTCTTTCTCTTCCCTCCCAACACCAGGGGCACCACTGCATTTGCATCCCTGTCTCTCTCTCAATCTCTCTTTCATTCTCATTTACATTATGGATGGTTCATTTACCTTACATGACTGAGTGAATACATAACCCAGGGAAATTCAAAATACCGTGAAGGCCTGTAGGGATAAAATGAAACCACATAAGCAGAAAAGATTGCTGCACGGCCATCTGCTGCAGCCTTTTATTCGGCTCTTCCCCGTTTATGTGGTTGACAAACGTAGCCTGCCTCTGACCCAGATGACTGGGCTCAACAAGGTGTGTCAATTAAAAACAGTAAGTGATGATTTACAGAAGACTCATGCACATTTATTGCAGAATCGGCTGTTCATAAAACCCTGTACAGTGATTGATCTGAATTTGTCCTGGGGCTGTAGAAAGAAATGAAGATGCTTGAAATGTGTATTATATATTTAATATATTTATGTTTGGACAATTAAAGCCTAAAACATAAGCACAAAAATATATTGGTTAACCTATTTTTTCCCATGTAAGCTGTTAGCATATCTGGCTAACTAGCTTGCCCCACAGCAGTAACTGAGCATTAGATTCAAGACCATTGAGCATATTATTAACTAACTGCATTAGTTTGTGGATTTACAGATTACAACAACCTGTTAACAACTACCACATCCAATAGGTAGTATTTCTGCACTGTGTGAAAGCCGGTCCTGGATGCTATGCTAGTTTATGCTAACGATAACTGCCTTTTTTTTAATGGATTTGGCAAGGTTTTACACTTCAATACAAAAGTCTTACATTTATTATTTTATTACAGCTGTCTTTTCAAATGGCAAAATGGATGCTCGCCAGCCAGGAATGAGAAGCTGCTTTCGTCTCCCGCAGTGAGAACATTGTTTCAAAAATTAATTTATTGAAATTACTAACAATTCAGTCGTAAATGTGCCACCGTTATCTTTGTAAAATGTGCCCTGTGAGAATGGATATCCTGACAGCCATAGCAACAGTAACTAAGAGGGGTGGAGCTTAGCTAACAGTTAATTTACCAGCAGACTGAAATGAATGATGCTGTGCCTGAAATATCTCCCTTGTTAACTTATTCAATACTCCCTAGACACGATAGTTTACTCTTTAGTGAGCAGTAAATTGACATTTCGGACACATATCAATCATGGTCATTTTGCATCATCACTAACAGGTGTTGAGTCTCAAAACTGCAGTGTTTGCATCTATAAAATGCAGCATATTGCATCGTGGGATTGTCAGCAGAAAAGTGGTGACAGGGACGCTACTTTTTTCTCATGCCACCGTGGACATTTTTCAGGGCACTATAGTACATAAATTATGCACTCAGTGTATGCAAGAGCCAGAGAGATAAAGAGCAATAAAGTGAGTGAGTAGGCCTGCGAGTGTTGAGTCGTCGAGTAGGTTTGCTTATCTGTGTGTTCTTTGTGTGTGTGTGTGTTTTATGGTTGAATAGAGCTGTTAACATTATAGCTGCAATGTGTAACCGAAGATAAGAATTTAATACCTGCGTTGAGATTAAAAACGTGCTTTGGCACACAACGCAAGCTTTTATTCCTGCTGCCAACAAGTTTGACGGCGCTTCGTTTTTGTCACAGAGGCACAAACGACACGATGGCCCCAGTGACAAGCCAGTTTTACAACATCAAGGACTCAGTGAGCTTAATGATAGAAATACCACACACACACACACACACACACACACACACAGGGAACGAGAACGTTGTGTGTGAAAGACATTTCACAAGTGGCTGTTATTGTACGTCGGTGATAAAAGTTGCAGAGTGAGACAACATTTGTGTAGGGACCAGATTGCGAGCTCCGCCTCTGCACCTTTGGCTCACACGCTGACAATCATCAGCTGCGGTTCTCCTGCTCTGCTTTACATTAGCACCACAGCTCCAGTCTGGACAGGTCCACGGCTGTTATCTCAATGATGTTCTAATTCTAGTCAAACAGTTCTGTGTTTGACTCAATAGAGGCAGTGTTAGTCAGGAGAGTCAATATTAGCAGAGCACACAGAGCAGGACTGGTGTTAGGAGAAAGACAGAGAGTTATGTGTGTGTGTGTGCGGTGGGTGGGTGTGTGACAGGATACATGGTTAAGTGTGCTCTGTTAGTGAACCTTGACCGCCTGGTGGAGTAATAATAATAAAGATAATAAGAAAAAGGAAGAAAGAAAACTCCTGTTTACTTTTGCCTCAGTGGCTTCCGTGTTTGACAAGAGTGACATTTCTTTTATCGCCTGTCTTTTATGTGGATGTTATTGTTAGACGTCAGAGTTCCTGCGTTTCGGCCTCTCTCATTCCTCACTCTTCTGGCCCGGGGCGCTCTGTGCAGTCGAGCCTGGACTTGCTGACAGTCCAACATGAACAGCTCAACACTTCAGATGGTTTCACTCTTGAAGGAGAGGGTTTTTTTTTTCAGTTTATTCAAGGTCAAACAGCTGCCAATATCAACAGCCTGATTATGATAGTGTCACTCCCAGATTGCACAACCACTACATTAAATCAGCCATTCAATAAATGTGATATGGACAAATAAACTCAAAGTGAAGTCAGTCATAAAGGTCATTAATTGTGATTTCTCCACATAGAACATGCAGTGGCATAAAACATATTTGTGGCTGAATAAAGCTTTAATTACAGAGGGCAGCTGAATAATGTTTGAGTTTTGGCTCATTTGCAATTATAAAGCAAAAGGAAATTATAAAGCCATCAGCTTACAGCGCCTCCTGTTTGTTCAGCACTGTTTAATCTACAGGAGATTCTCTGGAAAACAAACATAAAATATATTGAGCTTCTGCGCCTGCCAATCTCAGTATGATGACAAGAATAAAGAAGTGGATAAACAATATTCTGTTATTGATCAGCGCACTGCTGTGTTGATTATTCCTGTCATTCATCGTAAGAATGTTCTCAGGCTCGGATGACCAATTTTCTCTATCAGCTTCTTTCCATGGTATGAAGTTGGCATAGGTGACACATTTACATGCACCAATAAGAAAATAACTCTGAATCATGTTGCCATGGAGACACTACTGTCAATCACATCCAATGAAATCAAACCCAACTGTTAAAAACTTGACCAATAAGGATGTTTTTCCACCTTACTTTAACTTCAATTATAGCTCATTTAACCATGAATATTTGACGTGGCAGAGACTTTAAGCAACTAAAATCAATATTTTTGTAATAACAAGGTGTAGTGTGACGTCGCCCGTAGTGATGACCCCAGCATTATCCACCCAGCTCTGTAGTTCCTGTCAGCTCTACAGCTAAAGCCGCTTTAAAAATGAAGCCTCAACTGTACTGTTTTTGTTCAGTTTTGCTGGTCTTATTAGTGTTGTTTCCAGCCACAGCAGGCAGCTAATTTCAGCAAACAAAGCCCTAAAAAACCCCACTGTACACCACCTGCCAAATCCCAAATGGAAGTTAGCAACTACCTGGTGAATGTAATGGAGAATTTAGCAGCTAAAAAGCCAGATGTTTGTCTAAGGAGATTGAAGATCAAAACAACTAAAAAGGAGACTGAATATTGGACTTGATAATATATTATTAATATGTTCATTTTGTGTTCAAAGACTGACAGTTGTAGATAATAGTAGATTAGACTAGTTAGTGGACAGAGCTCCTGGGTCTGTAAAGTGAAGCCAAAGCAGAAGTGTCTTAAACCTGCACTCTCTCTCTGTCTAATGGCCAACGGAGTTAGTCAAAGTCAGATTATATGTAAGATAATGAGAAAATGACCCTACTTGCATCACTAGTGCTCTCGTGTCTCCAGATGCAGTCATTTCTGGCTCTGCAAAACCAAGATGACAGTGTCTGTCGTGCCAAATTCCAGGCTTCCAGGCAAGGTTGTCCACAAACCAATTGGTGACGTAGGTTTACACTTGAGTTTGAAGCTAAACCCTATGTGTGGCCAAAAAGTGAATTAAAGGACCAGTGTTTAGGATTTAGTTGCATCTAGCAGTGTAGGTGGTGATTGTAAGTGAAAGTGCTAGCATAAATATATATATATATATGCTGGCAAAAATAAAAGGAAGTTCTGTGAAACCTGTAGAGCAAAGCTTGATAACTGCATTTCACTTCCCTCCATGAATCGCTATTTGAATCTGAGATGTGAGCAGTGATTTAGAGGTCTACAATCAGGCAAATTGATCTCACAGAAAGCTACATTTCCTCTATATCTGTCAAGCAAGTCTGTAAAGTAGCAACATAAAAACATGAAAACAGTGTCATGGCTGTCACACATTCAGCTAAGCCTCTGCAGCAGCTGTGATGGTAGCATGTTTGACTGAGCCTGCAGCCTTGTTAGCAGTAATAACTACTGTAAACAAACAGCAGCAGTGTATTTTAAGGTCATCACAAACATCAACCAAAACCTCCCAGTCAGCACAAAGCACGGGCTCTGATGTGGCAGCACACTCCTCCTATTTAAATCTGCTGACATGAGAAAAAGCAACATTAGCTAATGCACTACTTAAAGACCATAATCGCTCTTTCCCCTACTGTTAATGAATGCTAATTAGAAGTCTGGAGCAGTTTCTGGCATGTGCTGGCTGCTCCTCTAATGTGCCGTATTGTTCCTCTCCTCGCTCCAGCTCAGCACTAATGCTGCTGTGCCAGCTATTAAAGTCAGATAAGCTATCCATCTTTAGCATTGCCAGCCAAAAAGCCACTAATAGCTTAGCCACAAAATTGTTAATTTCCATGGTTTCCTTTCCTTGTTTGAGTGTTCTCTCGCAGTGTATAAAATGGGTGGATATTCCCCCCTCGGCTCCACAGTGTCACTCTGTCAGCCTTTTGTGTTGCACATGATCCATTTTCTTACCCACGTTTTACACCCCAAAACACTCTGTCAGGGAAACAGGCTGTTACATTTGTGGGCGCCTCTTTACAAAAGCCAGCATGACAGTCCATCATGGACATTGTCACGAAACCCTACAAGCAGTACACGGTGCACGGTCCCTCCATCATGAGTGTCTGTGACTCTTAACACAGAAGCACATTTAAAGGAAAATGTGGGCTGTAATAATGTGATCCAATCCATGAAACGACTTGGCTATAATAAGGTTAATCACTACCACAATTTTAACGAGGATTAGGAGACATATTAGCTGCTATATTATCTTCATTCCAGATTCCTGTTAATTTTACAACTGATTTTAAGATCTGGCAGATATCCATTAGCCAATTTAGTCTACATAGGCCACAGAGGATTTAAAGTGAAAGTTGAGTACAAGTCGACATTGGGAGTGATGGCTAAAATAATACACTGACTGATGCAGATAGGCTTTTGTGGGGCAGATTTTTAATGTTTGTAGTTAATACATTAATTTGAAAAACCCTTTAGGTTTTATGGCACAATGGACGTTACCCTTAAAAATCTTTTATTCTAACCACAAATGACCTTAACCAGGCACAGATCCAGATCTAGCTTTAAAATTGAAGGTGATAGAACAAAGTGTAAGTGTTTAAATCCCTGATTTAAACCTTGGGCTTTGCGTTACTGCTCAGTTTCAGCTCTGTTTTTGCTCTGTTATTCTTAGCTATGACTAAAATTCAACACCTTGATCTTGTTTTTGTACTTGTTTTGTGCGTAATTTTATTGCCTTTTCTAACTCATCTCTGAGAAGCACATTTGAACTCAGAGAAGACAATCTCACATGAAGATATAGTAGCTGTTCTGGCCCTCACATGATCTTCATCATCAGCAAAGTGTTTGCTAAGTTAACGTGAAACTGTAGATGTTGTTTATACTTCCAGTTTTATCTGATTTTTCATCCATGAAGCTTTCAGCATTATACGCTTGAAGGCTCCAGAAGAGCTGCTACATGGTCCTTGAGGTGAGTCAAACTATTTACATGACACATTAACATGGCTTTCATTTCGTGCAGGTCTTCTGATGGCATTTGTATGAGCATGATGTGGAGTGTGTTAACAATCCAGTGTGTCATTGAGTCAGTCAGTGACCTACACTGACTGAAAGACGCTTTTCAAAACCTCTGCAACACTGTGGTGTTTCTAGGAACTGGTCAGAACATTCACTTCAAAAAACATAATGTCCTCAGTGGAAACAACCTTATGAGGCCTGGGTGATATTCGCGAGGTGCTAATCCAAAGTGATCCAAAGAAAATGGATTTAAATGTGAGTGTATGGAAGTGTGAAATCCACTGAGGATTGAAATAGTTGTTACTCAGACCAGTCTTTTTGAGAAAGTGCCCATTAACTTCTACTTTTCCTCGAGAGACTAGAGCTAAAACAACTTCTCAGCCACACAGATGTTCAATTTTGACACCTATAGACACCCCTGTCTAAATCTTACCCAGACAGAGGCATCTCATTTCATGGATCTGAAACTAGATCCATAAAAGTGCACAGAAGAACAGTGACTCTGTGAATGTAACAGCTCCCTCATGAAATAGTTTTTTCGCCCCCCTTTTTTTTTGTCCATCGAGTATTCAAGAATAAGCTGATACATGAGTGAGTGTAGATTTCACAACCCCAGATTTTTCATCTGCACAGAGATGAAACAGTCTCGCCTCAGAGTGAGGAAACCCAGGAAGTGATTAGTTTATAGAGCGTGCATGAGTTATGGTCTTGTGGTTCTGCAGACGTGTCGTGCTCTGTGGCAGCGCGACGTGGGAAAAGTGAACTTTTAATGCTGTGCGACTTCATGGCCGTTCATCATGTTTTGTTTGACACGTACAAAAGTGAGGTTTACCATTTCCCCTTACAGTCTGGTATTACACTCACAAAGGCTGATGGATTTAGCAGATCCTAGTGTTGCTTATTGCTCTGGAGAGGATTCAGTGAGTCAATTAACAAAGAAATAAATCTCCTTTCTATATTAAGCATGTAAGACATTTATTATATATTTTATGGAACAATACAGAAGCTAATTTCAGCCATAATTAGAAAAAATAATAATTTCTACCCAATCCTGGCATAATTCAGTGCCACAAGTAGAGACTAATTATTATTAGTAGGGCTGCAGCTAACAATTATTTTCATTACTGATTAATCTGACGATAATTTTTTTTATTTAATCGGTTAATTGTTCTATAAAATGTCAGAATACAGTGAAAAAATCTACAATCTCTACCAATCATAATTTCCACAGTTTTTCAAATTGCTTGTTTTGTCTGAACAACAGTCTAAATCCCAAAGACTTTAACTGTCACACACAAGACAAAGAAAAGTTAAGTAAGAATTTAATGGCATGAAGCAGTGAGGCTGCAGATTGCAACCAACCAAACCAATACACCTCGCCTCACCCTCCCACAGGAGAATCTTTTGTTTTTGAGTAAAATATCTCAACAATTACTCGAAGGTGTAGCCACCACTGTCAATTAAAAATGGCCACTTCACTGTGACTCACTGTGACAATTCCACAGTCACGTCAGACGCTTTTTATAGCGTTTAACAATCAAAAGAATAACAATAAACTTGGCACGGAATGAAATGAGATGATCAACAGAAAATATCCGAACCTAAATTTCGCCACCAAGTGAACAGGTAATAATAAGGTGAAACCACACGACCACACCCACAAATGAGAGTGATTCAGAGTCATTCAAATAAACAACACAAACCAAACAACATTCTGACTCTAACTTTGGTGGAGACATTCATGTCTTGTCATATGTGTCTTCATGTTGGTTCCTTGCGTTGCACTTCTGTACATACAAATAATTAAAAAAAAGATATTTGCGCTGCAAAAAAAAAAAAGCTGTGATTTTACCATCAGTCTATGACAAAAAAGTTCATGACATTCATGAAGGTGGCGTTCCTACGTACAGGTGTGAAGCGTCACTTCACACTCCCAGCACAGCCTCAGGCTCAGTGACCTTCTGTCACATCACTCTCTTCTTTGATGTCCTCTGACGTGTGATCATGTTACAGGTCTGCCTGTGATTAGACCACAAACAAGATGGAAGAACAAGCAGAGAGAACTTCACACTCTTGTATTTGTTACATAGTCAAACTGATTGACAGCGAATGACAACCAGGCTGAGCTGATTATGTTAAACTACTTGATTGTCCTGAACAAACCTGAGGGGTGTTAATGAGCCGTAGTTGTTGCTATATTTCCTCGAGGAAAATCTATCAAATCTGGATTTGTGTTGTTCTGCCAGCCACTTTTTGTTACAGCCAAGGAAGATGACTCCACAGAGGAGCATTAGCTTGATGCAACAGCACTTAAATTATGAACCTGACACTGCGGGTCAAATACCACAGAATACTTGAAGAAGTGTTCACTCCTCCTCCTCCTCCTCCTTCTAGAGAAATAGTATCTACAGCATCCTGTAATTGTCAGCGGTTTCCCAGTGATGTGCCTACAGGGCGGGGTGGTAACAGTCTGCGGATTGACAGGTGGTTGAGCGGTTTGCTGTGTGTCATACGGCTCTTTCCTCAATCCTAGATCAGTGGAGCTGTTGAGTCACACACATATCGCTTTCTCCACCCTTGACGGCACCGACACAACCACTAACAAACAACTTAACACACTGTGGAATTCGGCTCAACGCTAAAGCAGAGGGAGAACAGGTCTTAATGAACCACAAACAGCCGCAGGACTCCAGGGCGCCAGCACCTCATATAACTGACTGTGACTATTATTATTATCATCATCATTCCTTCTTTTGCTCTATCATTTCTGAGATAGTCTGGCTGTTGCCAAAACAACAGCTTGTTATCTGAGGAGTGATCAGCATGTGCTAGCAGAAGGTTTGGCCTGCTGAATTCTCACAACAGGCTTCACATTTGGGTGAAGTCCTACAGGTGTTAGCATTCCTTTGCAGACTGGGGTGGGATGGAAAGATTGTCCTTTGAATGAGGGTAGGAAACAGCCGCACCTTTGAGGCTCAAGATTCCTGAGATAAGTATTATCTGTGAACTAAAGTTCGGACAAAAAACAATCTCTTCTCCATCTACTTTATCCTTCTCTAGCATCTCACAAATAGCAGACATGCTGTTCTTTGATATGACCTCTGACAAGGATAATCCAGGACCTTGTTACACCTCTTTAAGACTTAATTGCTACCTGTCACAGGGAAGGAATCTTCCCTCTTTTACAAGGCCCATAATAGCCAAGAGCATCAATCTTCTTTGTGGTGTAACTCATCAACCTAAAAGGGTGGATAAGTAATCTGGCAGGTGAAAGATAAGACAGAAACCATGTGAGTCAGTGCTACCACGTAGAGAAGTAGCTTGTGGTAAAATTCTTTGTGTCTCACTGGGCGGTGCCATACCACACCGCACTGTTTTGCCTCGAGCGCAAAAGGAAGCAGGGTTACAAGCAAGCTTAAGCAAGCGAAGAACCTGGCGAGAGGTGTCCGCTGGTGTTCTTTGCTGCCTCGCCTGCCGGGCAGATGGGAGGTGGTGTCACGTCCCCGGTGTCAGGCGCTCCCCGCCCTGAATCGCTCCTCTGTTCACCCGTAGAGTGACTGTGAGGGCGGCGAGCTCATCGCAGCATTTCAAAGGTGAGTGATTTATATGGCAGCTGTTCCCCAGTGTGCCGTTCTGAATGCCCGTGCCCCATGTTTAACAGCTGACAAACACATGCTTTTTCTGTCACGGTCGCATTTATGGCCTCACACACAATTCTATTAGTGCAACCTCAACCATACAAGGATATAAAGAAGTTTTTATGATGCGGTTATCTCAGTCAATCAAGCAGGGTGACTACTTCAGCAATGCACACACCGACATGACGATGCAGGCATCTGCACGATAACAATGACTTAAAGAGCAAATTGTTCCAACAGCTGAAGTATCCTCAAGGACAAAACTTTTATTTGCTCTTTTATTATTGCTCGCATTCATTAATCACAAAAAACTTTAGTGTTATTTGATGTGTGAGCTCCTGAAAATGAGCGAAGGCTCTGAAGTAGTTTCTAGAGTTGTTTGATATTTGAGACCTCTCCATTAACCCACAGCAGCACACTGGGAGAGTGTAACCTTATTTCACGCTGGCTCTCAAATAGTGCCGAGAATTTGTGAGGCAGTTAGTGGCCGTCATTAATAACGGCCTAGGCTGGGTTGACAGCTGCTGATTGGAATGAAGAGCTGCTCTACGGCAGACAGCTACAAATTTCCCTGACAGCCAGGTCTCCATTACTGGGCGTCAGCTGCCAAAACAGCAGTAATCAGAGAAGCAGAGAGGAGAGAAAACACGCTTTCTCGCAACAGACACCTTCCTTTTCCCCTCTACCGTTAGAAAACATAAACACACAAACACGTACGTACACCTATAACTTTGCAGCAGATATGCTGCTCGAAAAAACTGTGTAACATCTGACGGGTTCATATGTTTCTGCAGGCCGTTATTAAAAGGACCACACTGGTGTCACTTTGACTTCTTACCTTTATCGGGGAATGTCACTGGCAGCTAAATGTCATCCCGTGAAGTTTCAGATTTTCTGAGCTACATTTATAAACACAAAAGAGCAACCGTGTCTTCGAGATTCCTGGGTATACACAACTAATTAACGGCAAATATGGTTTTAACAACATAATGAAGACATGATGCATGTGTCTGCAAAACATTTACTGATGACCGATTTAATTTGCTTCCTACAATATCTGCTCCTAACAACTCACTACAGCATAATTAAAGGTTTTAGCCGTGCTAGCCGTGGGGGTAACGTCATTGTGGTTCAGAGACTAATATCTTAACAACTATTTGATAGGTTGAAATAATTTTTTCTACAGACATTCAGGTTCCCTAGGGGATGAATTATACTGACTTTAGTGATCCCCTGACTTGTGAAAACATCTAATTAACTATTTATATGAAGAAGTTTGTGGTTTTTGGTGAGATGTCTTAACAACTGTTATGGTGAAATTTGATACACATTCATGTAATCATTTGGTGATCCCTTATATTTTCATCTAGCTTCAGCTTCAGGTAATATTTGTGTTTTTGATGAAATACCTGCAAAACTGTCAGTGTAAGCAGGTTAGCAGGCTGTGTCAGAGTCACTAGCATGGCTGACCATTTTTTATGGTTATGTTTAGGAACTCAAAGCTGTTGTGGTCTGTGGTTAAATGCACAAAAAAAGAAAAAAGTCTACGCTGACATGCACGACTTGGCATGTCTAATTTTACAATATTTGACCAAAACCACAATCTTTCACTATCCATAGGCAAAGTGTTTTTGTGGCCTAAAGCACACTTGGGACTTAGGACAGGATGTAAACCTCAGTCTCCTGTATCAACTGAACTCCTCCCAACAACTTCTGTGCGGTATAAAAAGGGCGCATTTACTTTACTGGAAAAATCGTCAGTGGTGTACGTAAACAAACCAGCAATTATGTTTCCTTCCAAATATATTTGGCAAAACAAACTCTAGTATATAAATGTAACTTATTAAAAACTCATATCAAGTCTTTGCTGTTTTGGAAGACATTTAGAGCACTTACATTGTCCCCCTCTGTCTTTTTTTCCTCCGTAAAACACCCAGCCCAGAGTGGAGTGTTTTGGCCAAAGGCCATGCAACCAAGAAAAAAAAGTAGAAGAGATTTAATATCTATATGCAAAACTTTGCAGAGTAATACAGTAATTTCATCAAAAATAAGCATCTGCATAATTTTCATGAGGGTAAAATTAGAGATGCTGGGCAATTTTTCAAGCCTCGCAGAGTGTTTTCTACATGAACAGTAGTCATGCTGAGATCTACTAAAGCATGCATCGTGAACACTTAAGCACACTCAGTTTCCTAACGACAGGGACCATGTCGAGAAGCCCAAATTACATTGAAACAGCCTGATCACGTAACCTTACTTGTATCAGAGAGGAGGGCAGGCGCAGCATTTTTCTTTAGTGGGAGGAGTAAAAGTGAAAGTCTGTGGCCTTGGAACAGTTTGATCCCTGTAATGACAGAGGGCTTTGGTATGGGTCAACCTGTCAGCGCTGTGCTTCCACTGATCCCTGCTGCTCTCCACTGTAAAGCATGTGAACATGGTCATCCACACACTATCCCACACACACACACACACACACACAGCTTGGAAAAATGTCAGTAGGTGGGACCCAGAGAAGCTGTATCTACTGCTCCTGATGTTTTGGACTAATTGAGATATGAGGTGTAAAGCAAACACAGATATACAGCACTGCTCCGATGTTGTTTTATAGATGGGACCATTAGCTCATTGTGGGATCTGGAAAAATATTTGGGACACTTTATTTCTGCCAAAAACTCTGTCAGCCCCCAAAAAACAGATGTGGCAGCACATTAAAATGAATCATTTCTCAAACGTCCTCCTGATGCTGTTCTACACATAAACCCCCTGTACGCACTCGTAGTTGGAGCACAGGACAGATTAGGTATCAGAGCCTCGTAGATTACAGTGACACATGAGTAATCACTGACTCCTTATTTATTCTAGAAACCCCTCATCTTATAACAACTGAACAAACAAGCAAGCTCACAATGCACATCAATCTCTGGCATGCACATACAGTACAGATGAAAGCGCGTGCATACAGACTGCAGAGATTTCATAGTAGATGGCAGGTGACCAAGAATGGGAGGCTTCATTTTATAGCTGCCTCTTCCTTGTCAGCTTTACTCCTGGCAGCAATAAAACACTCCATAATAAAAGGCACCATCCCAGAGAAGCAGCAGGACTGCAGCTATAGATAATCCACTCAGCTCACATGGCTCGCACAGCGTTTGCATTTCTTGCCCCAGAATTCATTTTGTAGGTTTACTTCAGCGTTCTCCGGTTTTAAGCGTAATGGAAAGCAGAGAGCTATGGCTTAGCTGGTGGATCAACATGAACAAAGCAATATCGTGACCTTAGCTACAAGGGGGAGGGCAAGCTGGTTAATTAGCAGCTACTACATTATCTAAACAAGACCTTTAGAAGGAAGACATAATTAAACTGCAAGATAAAAACTAATAAGGGAGAAAAGCTGTCGGGTAGCATATTATCATGTGCATTTTTGCTTCATGTAGACTCTAGTTATTACAATCACTCTGTAACATAATGAGAAAAACGTAAGTCTATACAGTTATGTAGGGGGGGAAGGGGATTAAAATGATGTGTCATTCACAGGGCACAACTCTTAACATTGTCCACATGTTTCACTGAATACTCTTGCTGCCTCTAAATCATTCGCCGCAATTTATGTCCATACTTGTAAATTCATGGTCAAGGTTAGTCGAGAGGCATAGCAGTAGGCATGTGCCATTATAGGCAGCACAATTCACACAATATTTATGACACAGGATGTCCCATCTGGAGCTGCTTCCTGTCTGCTGACCCCCACGAGGATGGGCTGCCTGGAGCTCTGGTAGCACTTCTCCGAGACATCTGCTCATCTCCTCTGGGTGTAACGCAATACAGTCGCCCACATCAGAGGAGCTGCAGCTCAGGCCAAACTGTTTGTCTCCAGATATGTTGATGTAATGTTTCGTGCTGCAACTATTGATTATTTTTCAGTGTTGATAATTTCATCAACAGTCAATCAGTTGATTAAACAGACCAATAATCAGCAACTCTTTTGATCACTGATTAATCGTTTAAGTATGAAGTAACAGTCCAAAGTTTCTCAGCTGTGAGGATTTGCTCATTTTCTTTGTTTTTAATATTGAACTGATGTTTTTTTATTTTTGGAGTGTTGATAGGGGAAAACAAGCAATTTGATGACATGGGCTTTAGGAAATTGTGATTAGCATTTTTAGACAACACTGTTAATGACTTAAAGGAGAGAGTAATCTGTAGATTTATTGTGAAAAATGCGGATAATAATTATGAAAGACTCCAGTTGACTATTGCTTGCTTTGTTTAATCAACAGTCCTAATCCCAGAGATATTTAAAGGTTGCCCTGTGGAGTTTATTCTTTTCTTATATATTGCTTATATTCAGTGTTGCTCATCAAAACTCATTGTGTGTATCCTTAACGTCTAAGAAAACACATTAATTACAATCCCGTCCTCATAAAACATTTGCAAAGATATATTTCTGTTAAAAGGTTTAAAGCAGCATTGTTTACATCGATTTTTGAACCTGCAGTCTTCTTCTTTCCTGCCTTTGCTGGCGCATTGATGTGCCTCTTGGCTCATTACCACCACCTGTAGGTCAGTGGAATAGTGTGTGTGCTTTAAATAGATATTTATCACCATCAAAAATGACTTAAATGATTAATCAGTTATAAAAAATTGTTGTTCTAATATTAAATGAGTCACTGATTGGCCTAATCCTCACAGTGATGTACTGTATATTTAAGCAGTGCACTGGGGTTCACAGCAGCAGAATTGGCAGGTGTCATACTGGATCACTGCAGTGATATATCAAGGGACGGCGGATTATTTGTGCTATTGTGAGGGTGTGTGGAGATAACACAGTCGGTAAAAATATCTGTACATTTGTCACCTCACGATAACCATCTTTTTACGTCCTAATTCGTGAGATTTGGAGGCCTCATTATCAGATGGTAAAGGTAGGTGTGGCCTGGGGGAGCAGACTCTAACAAGGCAGCAGTCCTGATTTAACACAGCGTGAAACCGCTGTTAGTCATAGATCGCCATGACAGCAGCTCTCATTATCACTACCTGGATATGCATGGCATGGTTGTCAGAGCGACGCGGGCAAAGAGGATGGCTACACATGATCGTCACCAATCAGCAGAGAAATGGGATGTCTGATCACTCTCACCAAGTCTGGTAGAAGTATGAAAATTCAGCTCTGGTTGTTCGACTTGATGTATGCAGATGCAGTATTAAAGGTGTAAATTGAGAGGCAGAAACACTGAGTTTAAGTCCTGCTTCTCTTTTGAACATGAAGAGCGAAAGATAATTTCAACATGACAACTCTTAAAACCGAGAGCATGTGATAGGCAGTGTCCTTAGTTTTGGCACCTTCCAGCCACTCAAATCAGACCAGCCTCTCATCCTGGTGTCCTTCTGTCAAGTGTTGCTGGGTTGCCAGTTTCTCTCTCTCCCCCCTCTGCTCTGTATGCTGAGGGCTCCAGGACTGCAGGTGCACAGCCTGTCTGCCCACTACAGGTGGGCCCAAGAGAGAGAGAGCTCACATCTCACCCTCCTCTTGGCTCATTAAAACCTTCAGCTGTTTCTCCCCTCTCCTCCTCCTCCCTCCTCCTTGTCCCTCCTTCAGCCTCATACGGCTGCTCACACCACGCTGATCACACCAATCAAGCTTTGATTTACAGTATTTACACCATCCTCCTGTCCCCATTGTGGCTACAGGGAATCTGAGGAATGCCCCTCCCCTCCCTGCCCTCAGTGCAGCCAGCATCCTGATAAATGTGAGCCAATCAGTGGTGGTGGGTGGAGTGCCAAGCCACAGAGCACTTCTTCCCGTTGGCAGCCTTCCCTGTGGTGGCTCTGATCACAGCGCAGTGTTAACAACACGTGACCTGGCCCCGCAGCCCACAGTAATTGAGGTTACATCCCAGGCAATACCTTGATGAATAATTAAAAGGCCAGAAACAGAACTCAGAGTGACTTAGCCAGCGCCCTGGGGTCTAATAACGTGCTTGGACTGTATTAGGTAATCTATCCACTGGTGCCAGTTAGTGTTGCACACACACACTCATGCATAAGCGGACAATTGGGCCCAGATAAAGGCAACACAACAGTATCTGTCATTGTCAGGGCAGAGTCCTGGTTATGGCTCTGCAGGAACAACATGAAGAATTATTTCAGGGTGAGTAGGGGGCACTTATCTTGCCAGCAATGTAGAGCAAAATTGAAAACGCAGCAAAAAGGCTGTCTGGTGTCATGTGATGTACAAGGGCGTGAACGGGGTAATTATGAGATACTTTCAATCAGACAAAAGAGAATTAAAAATTAAACTCCTGGAATATATTGTAGTTCTAGACAACTGTGTGTGTGTGTGTGTGTGTGTGTGTGTATACTGTACATTGTGTCACTGTTGTGTACGTGCGTACGTTTTTGCATGTGTAACAGGAACTAGATTGTGACCTTGACCACACTGAAACCTGAGTGTGGAAACACTAGCCCCATTTATAAGTTGCTATTAAGCCTGCAAAGGTGATAAAGATGTACCTCCATACCAGCACCAGCCGTTAAGGCCACGAGCGTCATTCACAGGGTAACAGAGGTCATTCACACTATGCTAAAATATGACTTGTTTTATGGACTGCAACCCTGAGTATAAGATTAGAAACTGCACATCTACCTGTGTAGCGACAAGACGCAGTACAAGAAAAAGCTCGTAAGAGTAAATAGGTGTAATCATAAGCAATGGGTGTATACAAATAAATACAGAGGGAACAAAGAATATGAAATTGCAATATCAGAAAACAACTGAAGTTACAGAACCGCTGCAGTAATTGTGAGCCAAAATATGACAAATTGTGTGTGTCAGCATGGAGTCTCTAGAGTAAGTACAAAATAATCGCAGGATAAATGGCATCAGTCTGCAAAAAAAGTGTGCTGAAGTACATAAGGGCATACTAATTTAAGACCTAAATGACAGATTTGTATAGGGACTACTGTGTTAATACACTGAACCAAACTGCTGTTTACATGTTCTGTGGGTGCAGTATGTTAGAGAGAACAGTGTGGCCCTTTCCTCTGACAAGGCCCTCTGTGTCACAGCTTCAGCAGCGAGCAGAGAGGAGCTGCCAGTGCAGAATAATTAAGACCTCTGTGGAAGTGACAGGGTCACTAGGAGGTATGCAGCATAGCAAAGCTCCTCTTCTCAGCTGCTTCCTCTGTGAGCTGTCACGGCCGCTGCGTATTTATAGCAGCATGGCGCAGCACTCTCCTCTCCTCTCCCCTCTACCTCCCAGACAGATGTCACCTTCAAGCCACCATCTCTGGGGCTAAACACAGTACTTTCAGCAGCCTAACAAGCCGCACACACAGGCAATCAACAGAACAACAGGAGTCTGAGGACAACATCAACGTCGCTTCACTCACGCTGACTTTAGCGGGCGGGCAGGCAGCAGTCTGCCGCTCCCATTGGGCCAGGCTTTTTTACATAACAGAATAAGCCTGAGCTAGTCAGTTACTGTTAGTCTGCAGCACGAGGGCCCCGAGGCTGGTGACACACTCAGTCAGGAAGGAAAAGTTATAATGTCTGCCACTCGCAAACAATACTTCAGCCTTCACACAACCTCAAAAACTTATTCTTAATAATTGAAATCCATGCTGATGCTTTTGGGTACAAGTACGAGACTTTTAATTTGATTCCATCCATAAATAATATCTTTCAGAGCTTTCTAATCTCCACACATTGTAAACAAGGCAAACATGTCCTCGCGGCAAACAATAGAAAGATTTCGAAGCTCATTTAAATTTCAATACAAAAGTATATTTAGAGAATAAACACGGGGAAAACAGTGGAATATCTTGTGTGTGTTTGTAGGTGTGTGCGTGCAATGTAGCTGACTTTATGTCTGTGCCTCAGATAAGAGACGAATGGGGGGCCTCTGTAATGTAAGCCTGGCTGACTGAATGTGTTGACATAGCTTTAATTCAGCTTGATACCAGACACCAGTAGTCTGTCTGAGCCTCTGAGCACAGGGGGTGTTAACCTCTCAGAGATTCTCAAAATACACAAACACCAAGCACGACTGGTCAGGAGGGATTAAAATAACTTTTCTGAGTGCCTTGCTCATATACTGTCGTTTCCACACTTGCCTTCGGTCAGCAATATAACTTATTCAAACATAGCAAAGCACCGGTTTAATGATGAGTAAACCTTTTGGTTAATGATCTATTAGACATGTTTTTGTAGATATGATTAGAATCATATCAGCTCGCTACAATCTCTCTGCGTGTGTATCCAAAAAGCAATAAAGTTCAATTACAGCGTACAAACACATAAACATCTTGTACGGGTAACAGATGCAATTTATGACCGTGCCTATGATTTGATCCTTTAACCTTAAACAGATTGCTAATGTGTCAGACTATCTGCCCAGTAGTGTGTTCTCAAGGCTAGGGTGACACAGCCTGAGCCTCCAGATGAAGTGCTGGTTACTCAATATGAGCGTGTCTTGCAGGTCATAAGCCTGTCACTGCCAAAGTGGGTTTCTTTTACTGCCACAGTGGCGATAATCAGCTGATGCTGGCTGTCAGTCGACGTGGCTATGAGACAGACAGGGGACAGACTCAGAGGACACACGATCGCCCTGCTGACAAGTATCCCTAACCCCAGCTGCTCCGCCGGCTCCTCTGTCATGTGGGAGGAGTGGTGGGGGAGACAGGCTGAGGGGGAGGTGGCAACAGGGCCCCGCTGTGAAGGGAAGAGGGAGAGAGTCTTATGAGAGCACAAATTTCAGCACCCCTCTCCACTGCTGCACACTCCACCCCTCTCAGCTGGCAATTCCCCTTTCCCTTCCCAGCTGTAATGCTTCACTACAGCCCCAAGAGAGCAGGGCACCGGCTGGACGACAGGCCTCAGTAACCACAGGCCCCGGGATAAGCCAACAATCAGGTGCTACATTGTTTAAAAGCGTTAGCTCAGATTAGACTGCTATTGTGAAATGTCACAGTATCCTTCTATATGTGTGTGCTGCCTTTCATACACAGTATGTATATATAGCAGTGGAAAATAACTGAGTACATTTACTCTACTCTAAGTGCTGTACATTAAAGAATATAAAGCTTAAACCAGAAAAAAACAGAAAGATCTTAACACAAGAAGAGTGTTGTGGCCAAGATAGACAGCAATAACAATGAGTTACAGACGGTGTAAGACAGATAACACAATAATCATAATTAAACCATAAATAAAATACAGTCGTGCAAAAGACTTCATCCCAAACATCCACATCCACAGCCGAACGGAAACATTACAGCTTTAGTTAGAAGCTATCAGGACATGTAAAACGTTGATTTGAGACCAAAAGCCTAAAAAAGATTCAACAATATATCTGTATTTTTTAAAAATTATTAGTCGTAGTCATATTTTATTTGAATATAAATGCATAATAATTAAACAAATATTTTTTTATATGAATCCCAAGACCTTGCAGGTACTCTGTCATAGACAAACAAATTGTAAATGATTACGCTGATCCTGAATAACTGTGAACATACTTTGGCATTTCTGTAATGCAGTTTCTTGTTACTTATCAACATATGTGCCAATACCAATAAATCTGTAATAACCTAATATTGGCCGATGATGTCTGTCAGCACATTAATTGGTGTGGTTCTACTATTAGCTTTGCAGATTACAAATGTACATAAAAGTATGATCATCTCATGAAATCATAAGTATTGTTACACATTAAACTAGCCATACATTATTTTTGATAATACACATGATAGTATAACACTGAAAGGGAAAGCGTTTTCTGCTGATATTACTTAAGTAAAATTTTGCGTATATATTTATAAAGGGAAGAAACAAGCATCCCTCAAGTCTCCCAATCTGTGCACTCAGGTGGCAGTTTTCATTTGGATTCAGCAAAATGAGAATGTGTTGGATAATGTTCCCAGCTGTAAATAACCCTGCTGCATCTACGATTTAAATATAGAATTGTGTCCTACTGCTAGGAAAGCTATGCATTGCCTTGAAAAGTTCAGCCCCATTAATTAGTGTAAACTTAACTGTGGCCCCTTATAGACGTGGTGTACTCGCTGTGCGCTGACATGCTCAAATGATCCTACATAAACACACATGCGGCAAGGTTCATCTGGAGACCTTTGGTGCATGACGAGCTGAGTGCTGTGAGAGCATGCTACCACCCCCCCTGGGGGGGCTGACCCCTTTGCTTTTGATTGGCAGGTAAATGGCTCAACCAGAATCTTCTTTCCGAGAAATGTGCTCGTGTCTGTCAGAGCAAAGAGCAGCTGGCAGGAGTAAAGACAGAAGATCAAGTCAGCTTTAAGTGTTAGAATAAGATCCTCACAGCTCTCTCTGCCATTTAACAGCACACCAGACTGTCTCACTTTAGATGCTCATTAGCAAACCAAGGACTTGTTATTGCAGTGCATAGGGGATGCCTGCTCATGAACAAGACACACTTTATTCGCTACAACTTAATGCTGTGATTACACTGATAGACCTGCTGCTTAAACAAGCCTCTTATTGACACACAATGAGGCATGAAACACGTTTTCATAAACACAAGTAATTGCAACCTTGATTTCTCAACTCTTAACATCAGCTATCATTCACATCGCGAGGGACTCAAATGTTATTCTGATGGCTCCTTGTGCAGATTCAGTGCCAATGTTCTGCTGAGCTGCAGAAAGACACACACACACACACACACACACACACACTTACACATTCCCCCAGTCCTCGCCAATTGCAAGTGTTGAGGTGTTGAGTGTTGATGTATGCATATCCTCTCACATACAGCAGTTAAATTACCACTGAAGAGGTCTGAAGAGCGCTACTCTCAGGTTCTTGCTGCCGCACTTCCCCATCAGAGCGAATTAACACTCACACCACCTCTGATTAAAAAAAAAAAATAATTTAAGGAAGGTTTAGTGTCATTTCTTTGTAGGGAATTTGAAAAGGGCACTCCCTCATGTTAACACCTCCTCATTACCAGCTACAGTATCATTCCCATCTTACCAAGAAAGAGAGTTAACTTAAGTGCATTCTGTGGTCTGTGATCCTGATCTGTCTGTATATGGTCACACAGCACTGACACACTGAGTCCAAATATCGCATTACTAATGACAACCAAAGAGAATTTGTCTCAGTGATGGATATGTGAATTCACTGCTGAAAAGGTCCTGAAACCCTGATTGCAGCCTCTTGGTCAGATGATTGTTGGCTGCAGTGCCAGACTACCCCTGAATAAAGCCTTTTATCTTCAAATCCCCAAACTTTCCTTTAACCCTAATCTATCACCTCAGTTATCCTGCATGATTAATCGGGGGCCTTAAATAACTAAGGCAGGCTTGATTAATCGAAAGGGGTGAGGTGTTGAGATCAGGCCCTACAGTGAATGTGCAGAGCCAGCACCCGCCTCGTACTTCTGTGGCCACTGCCATCTGTCTCCCAGTGGGACTTGCTCCTCCACAGCGCCCCTTGCGACTATGCAGCTACATTACTAACACATTTCTGACACATATAACACAGATGTCCTTCTGCTACAGGAAGTCCTGCATCCTAGAAATGTAGCAGACTGTCTGGAGGAGCAGTTTGAAAGCTAAAACAACAACACAATGATTCTCAGGCAGTTAATTTTCTTTGATCATTAAAATGCCAGTGCAACATTGCAACATATGAATATATGTCTTACTTTATGATGTAACCTAAATGTACATGATATGTAACATTACCTGAGCCAGCATGACATCTGGCCTGCCCAGTGAGAGCTGTGAGTGGCAGAGAGGTCTGCTAATGGCTCGTCTTGGGCAGCAGCCCTGGTCGCACACATTTGGCTGTGCTAAATCTCTGCTCTGCTGGCAGAGAGCACGCTTCTCTACAAGCTGCAGTAAATGTGAGCTAATACTGTTCACCTTTCACTCTGAAGGTGAAGAAATCATTCCTTGGAGGAGCTGAAAAGGGTGTTTATTCAAAAGAAAAGTCATGTCCATGGTGTACGTCTGTCTGAGTCTATGTGTATGTGCGGATATATATTTGTGGATTAGTAGTAGTAGTAGGTAACCCCTGTTGTCTCAGCAGTCATGGGTCTGGGTCTTAAGTGGACTAGTGGACTAAGTATTATAGTACCTGTATCATAGGTATATGTGGTGCTGGTACATAATTTCTGTAGATCAGTGGTTACCAACCCATTTTTCCCACATTATTATGATATTACTATGATCACATCAACTCGTAAACCCTTGTTGTGGGTTGCATGTGTATGAGTTGTAAGCAGTTCACTGAAAACTGATTTTCCCTTCTCATATCATTGGATTTGAATATTTATAAGGCTGGAAGAGGTCAAATTAAACAGTATTACAAGAGAAAAAAACTGAAATTGAAACAATGTTTAAATTATTATCTTGTTTAGGAATTTACTTTTGACATCTTAGACTTGTCTTATAAGCTCACAAACTCAAGGCTGGCACCCACTGCTGTAGATTACATGCACCTTTTCTCTTTTGGGCTACATAACATAACCCAAACAAACTCAGCGACTGGCTAGCTTGACCCTGGTGCTTAATCTACTAATAGTGTTGCTAAAGAAGAGTGATGAAGCAAGTTAAAGAAGGCTTGTAATTTACTGGCTGGGTTTTATGTGCGAATGGGTGAAACTTAAAAAGTGCCAAAACTATATCATTCTGAACACCACAGGGATCTAATGTCTAATGTTGCATCCGGATGCAGTCTCTGTTCGGTTGTCACATTTGGCCAAGTTCCCAAAAGGTATTTTATAACATCAATTACTGTGGAAACATTTCCCAGTTAAGGCTCAGTAGAGTAGCATGTGGTCAAGATTTGTAGTATTTTAGTGGCAGAGATCCTGGAAGAAGAATTTTACACTCAACCAAAAAAAAAAGAAACATTCATCAATTTTACCTTGGGAAACGCTTACATTGATTTATCAGGTCTGGAAAGTTTAGAAAAGATCAGAAAGCCTGTAACAGTCGGTAGGTATTGCATCACAATGACTTCGGTTCCTCATGATTGTCAACGATACTGCAAGGTATAATAAAAAACACCGTTACTGGGTCAATGGAGCCTGTTGATGTCATGACTGTGTGGAAACAGGGCCTGTTGATCTATAATTGTAAACCCATCATATGTAGGTGACTGTCATTATAAAATCCCAGTTATCAATTAACAGAATCATGACCCTTGTTCCTTTAAGTATCTGCCCAGATGTCTGCAGGTCACGCGAGCCATAAAATAGGAGATACGGACATCTAATCACTGTACTTACGCCATTTTGGCTGCAATGCTGTATTCATATCTTGTATCTATAACAGGCTAATCAGAGTGGACAGCAGGGGGGCGAGTCCTATGGGGCTGATGCACTTGCATATGCTAGCAAACAACAACATCCCAATTTAATTAATATCACAGACAAAACAACTAATAATAGCTAATCATGTCTCTAATGAAATTCAAGCAATAATTATGGCCTGTTTCACACTAGCCTAAACCTCTCTGTATTATAGTGTTACATCTTCCACCCATCTGATAATGACACCACATACTGCCCTAATGATATCATAAACACTGCAGTTTAATGCAGCTATTAATACAAGAAGGGCCTTTTTCAGCACGTCTTATTAATTACACACACTAATGAAATGTGACAGAGATGCTCCTGGGCCGGACAGCAGCACATTATTACCACAGCCTCTCTCATTTCAAGACGGTAAACACAAGCTAATAAAATCTAGTCAAACATTTCTGTCTCTCTCTTTCTCTCAACAGTTTTCATTTGGTTTTTTCTGCATGACTAGCCATGTAAGGTAGGCTGACGCAGAGTTTTTTTTTGTCTTCCTCTCGGGCTAGGACAAGGTCATTTTCATTTTCTGTCTAATCTTTGGTCCTTCCCAACGCCCAATTATGAGATGAGCTTGAGGAGATACATAACAAGAGGCTTATACTGCATAGATGGAGCTCAAGCAGTGTCAGAAAAGCAGAAATTAACTGTTGATTTATGAAAGATCATACAGAAGTAATTAAAATACTATTGCAATCGCATACTGTTGATGCAAGGTATAGATATATTATTACATCTCTGATGTGTAATTTTAATTAGGATACAAACAGAACAAGAACGGTGCTAATAACATCCCACATGTGACAGCAACAAAATGTCTATATCAGGAAATTATTACACAATTATGATCTGCTCTTTCCTGCATAGATATAATAACACCTAAATATTATATCTTTTCATTACACTGATGAAGGGCACTGCAGCTAAATACACTTTTACTGGTCAGTGTCTTATTTTTCCACTGCAGGAGGAGGGGGAGGAAGTGAGAGGAACATTCTGTTAATTGGACATCGAGTGAGGCTAACAATAAGCTATGCATGGTGAGATTTGCCTTGGAGAGCTGTGGTAAGGATTTGGAAGAAGAGGAGTTATAATTGGCCGTAAGATGAGGAGCTCAAGCCAGCTGTACACGTTCAAACTGTGACATTGGACTCTTATTCCCCTCTTCTCCGTGAAAATGAGCTCAAGATTCGAAGCCTCAGGAGACATAATACATGTCACAGCCTACAATAATGGTTAATTTGAAATCATGTAGCACCCCTCTCTCTTGCCGTCTCCCCTTTTCTATTTCACTTCCTCTCTCTCTCTCCCCTTCTCTTCCTCGCTCTCTCCCTGAAATAACCCATTCATCCTAAAAATGGTTTTCATCGTTTTTTGCCTCCTCCCCCAGCCCACCCCCGTACGCCATTAGTCCCATCCTTCCATGCTCTAACGACCAAATGCATTTCCTAGATTTTCTCTATAGCAACCCTTATTATCCTGGAGCTAATGTTTTAAATTCAATTGCAACAATCCATATCCAGGCCAATTTACTGTCTCCTTTTTAAAAGCGGCCCTCCCAACACAAGCTTTAGAGAGTGCGTCTGTGGAGCGAAGATAAAAGTGGCTGGCTCACCATATATACAAGCATCACATCCCAAAACAACGCTGCGTTTGTTGGTAATATATTCGCACAGAATGTCTTACACAATACGCAACCAACTCCTCCACATTTATAAAACACTAAAGCAAATGGGCTCAGAACATACATGCAAATCCTGAAGCATATACATTCAAAAATATGCTCACACACACACACAGACGTCACATGACCTGCATTGCTCTCTTTCCAGCTGTAGGCAAACTGCAGCAGTGGCTATTAATGTTTTACAACATAGTGTATCTGTGTCTCTGTCTCTGTTTTTTTTTCTTTTTTCAAGGGCACACTGCCAGGGGGAAAGCGTGGGAGGGGTTTGGTGGAGGGTTGGGTGTTCAGACACAGACAATATTTCCCCCATCTCTCGTGCCTCAATGCTTCACTGCTCGCCAGACTCAATCACATGTGCGGTGTGCTTTCATGAATTAATAACGGGCACTTTGGAGGCCTGGCAGGAACATGGTGACCACACGCTGATGGAAGTTTAATGAGCAGCACGGGGACCACGCCGCCATGGCATTGGCGGGTCTCTCAGCGCACTAGGCCATGTCCCCGGCCCTCCCCACAGAGCCACAGTGTTTGGGCTCTCATTACCTAGATAAATATATCTGCCCTCTGGATCAGCCCACAGGCTCTGCTTCCTCCTCCCCCCCCCCAAGAGATGCTATCACGGCCCTGATTACACTGCCATGCCCTTGGGACAATGGCTGGGCTGGAATCACAAGAACACAAACATCAGTCTCAATTCACTCCTCTGCTAAATATCAGGCCTCAGCACAGCAGCAGCTCAGCCACAGCACGACATAGGTTCAGCATTGTCCAGGCAGAGATCACTGAGAGCTGTGACTGGAGCAAGGTTCAATGGTGTTTCCAATAGGCAATTATCTCAATTGGATCACATTTGGATTCAGGCAGTAGCACAGGGTAATTACGGAGGTCAGTAGCTAAGAGTGTACCTCCCTCCCTCCCTCCTCTTTCCCAATGTCTGTCTCCCTCTCCTTCTTCCTTGCTATCCAGGCTCTCTGGGGACTGTCCACTGATGAGTCTCTGAGATGCAACACACTCATTGATTTAAGACCCGCCACAGGCATTGATTTGAAATGGCTGAGGTAGCAGAGCACCCTGCCCATCTAAATGACTAGATCAAATGCATCACACCTCCTCAACTGGCCTGGTCCAATACTGACTACATTCCAGACGAACTACGATCACACAACTAATTCCCTTTTAGACTCTTGAATTTATTCCAATGCTCCATCTTTACTTTAATCCATAGGAAGTGAACTGAACATTGATATTCGCCGTGAATTAAATGCTGAAGAGACGGCTACAAGAAACCAGCTTTAAGTACATTTACTCTGCTGCAGTATTCACTTGTACACTTGAGTATTTATAATTTCTAATAATATAATTATAATTAAAGTATTGCACTTCAGGGCTGCTATTAAGGTTTATTTCCACCAACTAATCTGCTGATTGTTTTCTCAATAGGTTTTTTAGTCTATGAAATGTTAAAAAATAGTGATAAAATGCCATTCACAGTTTATAAGAGCCCACAGTGACAACATTTCAAAATCTAGAGATATTTAATTAAATGTCATATGTCTAAGAAAGCACCAAATCCTCACATTTAATACGCTTAAAATGACTAAAGCAATTCATTAATTAACAAAATACTTTGAAGAAAATTCAAGAAACTGATTAAAAGAAAGGAAGATTTTACATAAAAACGAGGTCATTTGATAAAATATGATACATTATTATTGATTCAACAACACCTACAACATTAAAGGAGTACTCCCATAACACTGTCAGAGTCAATGCAGCAGAATCATCTTTTTAATATATATAATATATATTAATATTGCCCACAGTGCAACTAAATCATTGACACTTTGGTTGGACATTTGGGTGTGTTATGGTAGCAGCGGTTAACATAGCCTCAAGCAGAGATGAGGAGGAGGCTACAGCGGTCTGCTAACTTTCAGTCGTCAGCCAGTGAAGGAGAGGGTGAGTCGCCATTGTAATCATCAAATACAGTGTGTGATTCTACTAAATCCTACACACATGGTCCTTTAAATAACACTCTGAGTGCAGGACTTTTACTTGTATTGTGGGTATTTTACACTGCGGTATTGGTACTTCTGCTTAAAGCGTCTTCTACCACGATTCAAAATGGAACATGCACAATGCACATTAATATATCATAGTGGTCTGTAGGTGCAATTTGTATTCAAAGAGTAACTGATGGCTTTGGAGGCAGATGTAATATGCACTTGTAATGAAATGGAAAGGCCTCCTTGAAATCCCCGGTGTGGAGGGGTCTCTTCGTTTTCTTGCCTCTTGCACCTCTTGCTCTCATGTTTATATAACAGTATAGTCTCAATCATTCTCTCCAGCTGGTTGAAGGTTACCAGGGGCAAGAGGGGTAACAAATGGGCTCTGCGCACCATCTGAGAGCTAGCAGGCTGAAGGCTGGATAATGGCCTGTCATAATGGACAATATAGGCAGAACCCTCCTGAGACCAGGAAACCAAAGAACAAGTAGGCTGAATTATTCATGGTTACCATGGCGGCCCGCACAGCTGCATTACATTAGGCTCTTCATTAGCCGTGCCATATTCTACAAAAAGCTTGAAACTAAAATATGACCAATATTTCCCATTGAGGGAAGACATTATCATAAGCTCTCAAGGGGGTTTATTCCTGCTTAAATGTGCCTGAGAGCTGACCTTCCTCACCACAGTAATAATGTGGTGGGGATTAAAATGTGATTCCATCCACGACAAGAGCTTCTCATGCTTATTCTAATGATGGGTGCACTGTGACAGCTTGGGCTCGTCTGACACTGCAGTCATTTCCCACTAATAAGACACTTAACACAGGGCCTCTCACTCCTCTTCTCTCTCTGAATACTGCAATGAGCCAGACACAAGTAGGAAGAAATTGCACTCTGGGTTATATTTGCTTTTCACCTACATGTACAAATCCGTCTGTCACTCAGATTACATTTAGAGGATAATATAGAGAGTGAACGCTTTCTATATCATAAAAGGTTGCATGCTTTCTGTATGCATACACACAGAGGGAATTATGTTATGGTTTTTTGTCATCGCTTTCATAAAAAAGCACTCCAAATTTGCAAGTGAGATCAGGCGGCGTGTTTTCAATGCTGCGCAGGAATTTATGCCAACATCCAGTTCTTATATCTTGAAATTGCAGAGCTTCTTAGCCAAATTCCTCAACTTTGCTTACGCTAGTTGTTGTCTCATTAAAGCTGAAGGCTGATCTCGACCTCATCTTATATAAAGTCTGCTATGCCATTAGTGCCAACCTTCAAGGCTGAGACAACAGTGACAGCAGACAGCTGGACCAATGTACCACATTCAAAAAAAAATAAATGTTGTGATTCTCGTGCAAATGCAACGCCACCGCCTCAGGACACAAGCTCTCCTCCGAGAATGATAAAGAAAAATAATGTGAGGGATTTGTTTAAGTTAGTAATTCCCCTTTAAAAAGGTACATAAACGTCTATCCATAGCCACTATAACTATTTCATAGCTTCCAACAAGAGCTTATAACCTACTTAAATGTTCATGATTTGTCTATGTAAAATGCAAAACCCACACAAAGGTGCAAAAATCACAGATGCTTTTTCAATCAAAAAGATCTCCTCTAAAATTGTTGTTGTTTGTAGAAAAATCTGGATAATCTCACTGCAGCTGGTGCATTATCCTTAATTATTGGTTACACCAGTTGAAAATAGACTTTTTAAATTAAATTATTTTGCCTATCAATCTATATATGCGTGCCAACACTCGCTAATTAGCACTACACACATATATGACATTAGTTTGCAGGTATTTAGAAACCAAGATATCAGACAAATTAAAATCATGACCTGATGATGACACTAAATGAAATGAATGTGCCAGATTTCATGGCGATCCATCTAATAGTCCAGACATTTCACACAAAGCCACAAATGTCAACCTCAGGGTGGCGCTTGAGGAAAAGTCAGAGGATCACCAAAGTCATTAATATTGCTCCTCTGGGCACAATGAATGCCTGTACAAAATGTTATAGCTATCCATCTAGTTGTTGTTGAGATATTTCAGTCTGAGCCAAAGTGGTGGACCAACTGACTGACAGGACATCCCCATCCCTAGAGCAACGCTGCTAGCATGGCTAGACTTGCCTGACTTATAGCTGAATTTGTACTGGAAAAAGATGCCATGCTTTAAAAACAAATGTGTTTTTAACATATAAAAACATACCCAGAGTAAAGCAAAGCTGAAAAAATGACCTTAGACTTGGATTTGATAACAAAGTCATACATCATCCTTCTTACATAAAGCACAGACTGCTGTATTGATCGCTACGTAAACTTCTGATCTTGTTTAAGTGAAATAAATTGTGTGAGCAGCCTGCGCCTCCCAGCTGTTGAAACAAGGGAGAGATGAAAGCAGTAGCACGTCAGCGGTGCTGCTATTTCAGTCATCGACCGATGCACACACAGTCCATCATTTATTCATAGGGGGCAGTCTGTCAGAACAGGATGGCTCATGTTGACCACTGTACCTCCAAACCTGCAGTTCAGGACCAGTGAATAGCTGGGCAGACAGTTTAAAGGTCATAATACCTGCACAGACGAAGGTGGTTCTCAGTTACCAGAGGCATCTCATTTTTCAGCCGCAAAAATGTTTTAATCAACTGGTGAGATATTTGACAGACAGATTTGGGCAATAAGTCGTCTCATGTTTGACTTAATTCCATAAATGGGATTCAGACACATGTTGACACACATGTACACAAATCCATTCAGGCTCAGACAGATACCACACATGCCACATGCACCCAGTTATGCATGCATGACCTTTCATACATAAACAAATGCACACACACACATACATCCACAGAAACAGAAACCCATTCACCCGTTCAATCACACACATTAAACCGCACACACACAAACACACTCACACAGCACAAGGATCCATTTTCAGGGGAAGCAAAATGATTAGCACTGCTGAAACATGAACGGTTATTAAAAAGTCAATACATTGTCATTATAAGTGAAGACTGTTCCCTCAGAGTGAAGATATCGATCCATTCATGTGCTTACTGGTCATCGACCCGGCCAGTAATTTGCTCCCAAACAGATTTGAGATGAGGTTTCTATTCCATGATGGCCTATATCTCTGTTACATTGCCCAGAGCTGAAGCTTCCACACTGAAATGGATTCAGTATGATTTAAATATGTCCAAGGTCACAATGCCATGTCGGAACATGCAGACATACGAGAGCACGGTTTTGTTCTATATAATTATTTACTACTTCACCACAATTTGTGTTTAATGACTGGAGGCATCCTGGAGCTTTTAATCATATCACTTGATCTTCATCAGCAGATATGAGCAGAGTTTGCCCATTTGTCATGAAACTGTAGATGCTACAATCTATATTGACAATTTACTGATAAATTTCATTTAATTAAAACTACAAATCCAGGACAGCCGAACTGAACTCCATACTCCATCTACTAATAAAAATCGTGTGATATGACTGAATGCTACAACACTCAGCTAGGTCAAAGAGCAAATTGACCCTCAGTATTTCTCCCATTACTTTCTCAAGCTCAAGTTTGTTTACTTTTACTTTTCTTACAACTGATTATGTTTGTTAGTAGATGCTATTTAAAATGAGGTAAAATATTGTTAGTTATTGTATAGTTTTCATAGCCAATGGGCGAGCCACCTCAGTCAACAAATGAAGCTTACTACGGTACATATTACTACTACCTCGTGCAGACAGTATGTACTACACAGTCAGTCTCCATAAGCCCCCAAATTAAAATGCCCAACTTCAGAGCAGCATGTTAAAACCTAAAAATGTTTTTTTCTCTATAGCTAATTTCCTTGTCCATGAAAACTGTACGGAGGCTGAGTTTCTATGCAACTCACCTGTTCAAATAATATTAAGACTTAAAGTTATGCATAATTAGCAGCGTGGCCACTTTGACTAACAGGTGGGTGTCGTTACACGCGGCTTGTTTGAGCACCCAGGCGTCATTCAGACCGCCTCTGGAAGATTCACGTCTTTACCCATTTGTAGATCGGCCAAGATGCCGATGGCCAGAGTCACCTCACTCTGAGCTTCACAACAGCTCGGATATGACGTCCACATTCATACTGTCTCTGGTATCAACAACACAATCAAAATTACAATTTTTCGGCAGTGATCGGTGTTGAGAAAAGTTAAGTGCGACTATTTAAGGAAACAAAGCTTCTGTTCAACAGTTGTATTGCCCTTCAAAACTGAAAGAAAGAGTAGAAAAGAGTAAAAAGCTCCTCAGCCGTTGGCTTTGATTTGGTTTCATTTGATCAAACTGATTATCTGTGGACTTCCACCTCCTGTGCCTTCACTTGGCTCCTGTGACAGGCCTGTTTGTCTTAGAAACAATACATCATTTAATTGGATATTATTCATAGGTAATTCAAATGCAGACCTAGTCATAAAAGAGACCTTGAAGATTTATGTTTGCTTAATCCTTTGAATTTGTGTATGCTGTGTGATTCAGCAATGCACTGGAGCAAAACCCAATCATTTGAAAAGAAAAAAAAAATGCCCTCTTTAATATTCATAATCCCTTTTGAACTGTAAACTCCATCTGTAGTTTAAAGTGATGACTCGTTCAAAGCATAATCTTAATCCTTTTTTACGCAGCTTAGTTCTGAAACCAAAGGGAACTGGGGGGAAATTGAAAGCTGCCATCAATGCAATAAACCAGAATCAAATACAAGCAGAAGGGCACCATCTAATTCTCATACAAGGGCACTAATGCTGTTCATCTGTCCCTCACTGCTAAACAATATATTGTTATACAAGCTAAGAAAAAAAAATCCAGGATATCCATATTAGAAAACTAGATTCTGTAGAACTGTGAATAATGAAGAATAATGTAAGAATTCAAGGCGCAAACCATAAAAAAGTTTGGTCATTATAGTTTCACTTTCCCTTAGTTTGGGTTCCCTCAGACTCTCCTGGATTCATTCTGCATCCTTGTGTATTAAACTTAGACTATGGTGACCCTTGGTTTGGTCCAAAGTAGACATTGCATAATTCAGTTTGTTAACGTGCTATAATACTGTAATCCAATTATACCAAGTGTAAGGTCAAAACTATAACTAGGTTATCATACTCACATTAAGGTAATTGCATTGCATTAAGAACCCAAGATTTGATTAACATAGTTGGATTATTTAAAGCCTCATTGTGTAACTTTTCTACCATAAAATAACAGATTAAAATATTAAATTAAATCATTTTTATGGACACTTTCATGTAATCAGTTGAATGGTGTCTCTCATTCCTGCTCTGTGTCTGTTCTTGCACAATGTAACTTTGTGTCCAGGTACAGCAGAAAGTTACAAACTATGGACTACTGGTTTTCCCTCTTTTCCTCTGAGTGCTCTGCATCAGCTCTGTGATTTACAGAGTTTCCTGATTTGTCCAGTTGACTGACAGTAAAATAAACTGCTACAAACTATAGCTGCTGTTAGCTAATATTAGCTCAGTTTATTAGCTGCCTGCATAGTGAGCACAGAGCACCAGGGAGTGTTTGTACCACAGGCGTTTTGGACCACCGTGAAAAGGAAATTTTCAGGTCTGGGGTGCTCAGGAATGCTGACAGTGTCGTGCTAGAACTGGAGCTGGGCAAGCGGGTAATGGCAGAGGAGAAGACACTGAAGAGGATGTAGATGGAGGAAGTTAAGAGTGAACCAGCAATATTATGAAAAAAAAACTGTTGCACGTAAACGTGGGCTAAAGGCTGAAGGAGATGGTCAGGATGGGGGAGGAAGATAAGAAAGAAGTCACGCTGAAATTAATGACAAAGAAATTTAAGAGCTGGAAATATCAAGAAACAAATGTAGGACAGAGGTAAGCAATGCTGCCATTCAAATGTCTTACAGCAACGATACTGGCAAGAGAAACAAAGACAGCCTACAAGGATTTATGTTTTAGCAATCGCTGTTTCCTGTCCCTTTGTTGGAAAGTTACCCCTTATTGCTGCTCCCAAGAAGAACCGCTGTGCAAAAACTCTCTGGTGCTACCTAAAAGAAGGAAAAATCATGGTAGTGACGAGGCACAACTGTGAATCATCCCTGCAATCTTACTGACGCTCCAATTACGAGAGAAGTTCCTGGAGTAATATCCTTGCTTTTAGCACAATTAACACACTTGTCCAGATAAATGTAATCACTGTAAAAAGGCAATAAGCCACATGAGGCTGTGATTTACAGTGATTTTAGAACAGCTAAGGAGTTCACCGCTTCACATCGTGCCTAACAATGCCCCTTAGCTGTTCTAAAATCTCTGTAAACCACGGTCTCTTGGGGCTCATTGCTTAAATTAACATGAGTGTTCCCTGCACACTCACTGGCTATGCTAAAGCTGGGGTTAACAGCAGTCATATAAAATATTATTGTTGCTAACCTTCAGACGTATATGATATAAGTTGCTCGGGGTCAGGAAACATGCAGGTTTGTTTGAGATGGTTGTTAGGAGAGCTGTGAGTGGCCTTAGTAAACTAAAGAAAGTCCCAGAGAGGAGAGTTAAAACTCTTCCAACAGAGGTGTCAGATTTTCCTAATTGGATTATGAGTGAAAGTCAGAGCCATCAGATAAATAAGCCTGCGCCAACACAAGGTCTGAGCAATCACCCTTGCTCATTTAAGACAAAGACAAAGTGATTCACTGTCCACGTAAATGTCCAGAAGAAGCCGTGAAAATAAACACACTATCTGAAGGTATCAAATCTGTGGCCCTCCACAGATGTAGTGTCTTGTGTATCCAGATAGTGTATCTGGATCTTGCTATGGCAGACTGCAGCTCACACAACACATTAAGAATATGTCTCGAATGACCACTTGAATGACAACTTTGCTGCTGAACATGCAAATAACCAGTTACACAGTTTCTTTTCCACAGACTAGAGCCAACACTTGACATCAGAGGTCTTGAGTTACAGCTTGACGAATAAGGTATTTATTGCAGGGCTGCTGTGCTGGATCACATCATCTACAGTATATACTGCACATCTTTATTCATTTATGCAGGTGATTGTTGCTGTTAATCTCTGAACACATGACCACAATGGTGAAAGACGTTCCCACATCAGTAAGTTACCAGTAAAATGCCTGCATTCTTACTTACTTCAGAAAAGTGCAAAAGTATTAGCATCAAAATATACTTAGACTTTATACCCGGATGGCCCATTCAGAATAATATTATATTACTGCATTATAATTAGTGCCGCATGTTACTAACTTAACTTCTTCCTCAGAGTTTTTGTGCTCTCTCGTCTCGCAGGTTCTCATGGATCAATAAAGTCTATCTCATCTCATCTTATCTTCACCACCCTCTGACTACTAACAGATGTGATTTGAGAAAATGGTGCCTGATGTGTCCCACGTGTTTTGGATGCAATTACACTTGTATTTAGTGCTGCTGAGTGCTGAGTATGAACTGCCTTAAAAAAGGTAATGACTCGTCTTCTACAAAACAATATAAACCATCTTTCTTGATCTCAGTGTAAGTAATCTGAAATACATACTGCAGAGAGATTAGGTTGAAACATTTTGTTGTCTTCATCTGCGTCTGTTTTCACTTAGCTTTGTGCGATGATGAATGGAGCACTGGGAGTTATGGATGGGTTAATTAGCAGTGAGAGCTCATCTCATTAGACAGTGAATGGCATTAGTGCTGAGTCTAACATGCTGTCAGAGCTCTGATGACACATTCCTCCACAGACCTGCTTGTGCAGCTTTGCATGTGTGTTGGTCTGTTTATAGACGGTGACCACGTTATTGCTGATACACATTGTTACATCGCCTGTCTGCACAACACACTACACCATGCAATGCTACACCTGTACTTGCAAAATGACTTGATGTGTAATTTTGTGATGATTATTTTTTTTAAAAAGTAGCTGTCTGCAGGCTTCAAGCTAATGTTTCTCTTATTGCATTGTGAACATATCCCAAAGACTTACAGGAAATAATCACAATGCATTAATAACACGTGTTCAGCAGGAACAGAAAATAAAAAAGAAATGCAGAAGGACAGTGAGTTTTAAAGCCTTATTAGTTTAACAAAGTGTACCTGGAAATGTGGTTTGGTTTTGCAAAATTTATCAAAAAACAAAATAGTTATGAAATATTATTTTCTTATTCTAAATTAAACTTGACAAAAGAGATTTTTCATCAGTAACTACATTATGAAATACAGCCTGCAAAGCCAAAACCAACTTCACATATTTTCAGCCTCATTTGTCTATAAGTAGCTCTGAAAAAATAAAATAAAATAGCCAGCCAGCCAGCAAGTAGCCCTGGTGCAGAACTATTATGTATGCATCGCTCTGTCAGTGGCCAGTAAGTACCACCATATTTCACCGAGATCCTGCGCAGCAAAATGAACCACCTACTCACTGGCCGGAGTTATAGTAGGCCACCAACAAGGGATTTGTAACCTTGAACCAGGTCAGATTTATTCAAGAAGAATTAAATCAAAAAAATCTACTTATGTTAAAAAAATAAAAATAAAAATCAGTTGTCTCATCTCGTCTGTACTGTACATGTGCTGCATATTTAAAAAACATTTCTCAAAACGCATTAAAGATTGTTGTTTTACAGGCAAATTGAGGAATTTCTTAAATCATTTCAGATGATGTAAACCACATCTTCTGTCTAAAACAAGTCAAATGACGAGAAAGAGAGTTGCCAGCAAAACAAAGCTGACTTTAGAGGAGCAAACGATTTAAAGGAAATGACTTAATACACATTAAAATACATCCACGCCACATCATCGCAGCTGTGGACCAAATAGTGAAATCTTTTTTCCTCAATGGAAGTCTGAGTATGATCGTGTGGATCTCACATAATGTTAATAAACAGGTTTAAATAACATTATAAAAATGAAGCATTTTGCCACATTTGTTTCACTTTGTTAGGTAACGTGGTCGGGAATGAGGCAACACCATAAATATATGTGGTTTTCACAGGATATAGAAGAAAATTGCGGAGTTTAATTTTTCACGTGGGCCTTCATTTTCATGCATTTTCACCACAACCGTCTGTTCATTCTGACCGTCTTTACTTCCACAGATAGATTCCTGCATTAATGGTCTGATAGCAGATGCAAAGTGTCTTCAATTTAGAATCTAATTAAGTTTGATCTAACCGAGTCATGGAGCAGGTGTGAATCCCTCTCCTTCCACACTGTCTGCTTATCTTTGACACGGGAAGCAATCCAACACTAAACCAAACTCACACGTCCGTAGCACCTTGCTAACCATTTACACGTCTTAATAATTTAATGATTCTGGCAATTGGACATTAAATTTCTTATTTTTTAATCAGGAAAACCACAGGAGCTTTCTCTGTGTTGGTCAAATACAGATCATTTGACAAATCATCCCCGGTAGCAGGCTTAATGTCTCGTGCATATTCATAGCTTTTTCAGATTTCCAATCAAAGTGGCTGGCAGGTCTCTGGTGTGAGCTGTGCCTCTCACTCCTCTATGAATCATTCATGCTGTTTAACTCACAGTTGTTTGGGTGCATCTGGCTCGGGGAGGTATGGGGTTGGCCAAATGGAGAGGCCACATGGCGGCTCCAGATGTTTCACTTTTGTATATGCACAGATCATCAAAAACAACAAGCACTGCCACCCTAGAGTCTCCGCCATCTGGGAGACACCAGACAACAGCTCCTTGTGTTCCCTGGTGAATTATTGGAGGGCTCTTTTGAAAAGATAGGAGTTAGTTTCAGGCCACCCCCTTGTTGTACATTCAACAGCTATGACGACAGGAGCTCCTAGTTTACCGTTGCTAAATTTTGGGCAGCAGGCTGCTAATTTGAAGACAGTTATTCAGCTGGAGGGCCTGAATTAACAAAAGCATCCACCCTGTTGAAGTATCCTTGAGCAAGACAGCAAATCATTGTCAGATGAGATGTTTTGTAGCTGCCATGTGGCTGACCTGCTCAAGTAAAATAGGTTGAAGCAAATTGGCTTCACTCATAAGGGATCAATACAAAAAATGATTAACAATGCTGCTCCAAGACTACTTGTCTCTTAATTTTTTTTTTATTGCAGCTCAACACAAATCAATCATAGTGATGAGAGAAGTGTTTGAGAGCTGAAGTTCACTTTTTTGCACAAAGTTTTTGAATATCTGTCAGGTCATATTATTCTGCGTGCTGTGTGCTGTGTTCTCTGCAGGCTCTTTGTGTCCAGCCCCCTGTGCACATCACACCCATCCCCAGATCCCTGCCACTCTCAGTAAAATCATTATTTAGTCCTTTTGTAAGCAAGCAGTGTCCCAGATCACAAATTAATCTTTCATATGTTTCCAAGATCTAGCCTTCTGTAATCCCATCTGTATGAGACACAACAAAGCACAGCCAGAGAGAGCGCATGAATTATTCATTCATTTCTCATGAAAGGCTTTCGTTATGTCTGTCATGTTTCACTCTCGCAAGGAAAATCCATTGATCCTTGCCTTTTCTCTGACAACAAGAACAAACAAGCGACATCACATGGCTGTACATTTTCTCACACTCGCGACAAATAGATCTGACAAAAATGCGCTGGCAGTAAAGTAATGTATAATATGCATATGTGCATAATGTGTACACACATTACAGACGCTCACTCACACATATTGTATGCGCACCACATTAAACACATCCCCATGCTCTTAACTAATAGCTGCAAGTGCAACCTCAGGGAAAATGTTTGAACTAGAACACAGCGAGACACAGTGGATTAAGTCACTCGTGCCTTGCCAGTAATCATTTATCTCCAGTAGTATTATAATATAATGGGCACGTCTTCTTTTTGACAAGTTGCCTTCATAATTCAGTGCAACAGAATAGAGAAAACAGCATTGTTAACAAGAAAAGGCTTTAAATCACAAGCATGGAGTACATTTCCTGTAAAATATTAATGTGGAAAGTGTGTTTGTGTACAAGGAACAAAGGGCAGAGTGTTGTACATCAATGGGCTGACAGTGCTGCAGGCTCCACAGAGCGGGCTCTGCTTACTCCAGCTATGGCACACTGTGTATGTATAGGGGATTGGTGCATGGGGGAAAGAGAGAGGGTCATTTATAATATATAGGCCTGCTGGAGCGTGAGGTGTTGGGTCTGCTTAGGTTAGTGTGCATAGCTCTGTGTGGCTGGTCTTCACCTCGCTCGGAGCACTTGCCTTATTTACTTTAAAAGCTTTCCTCTGGAGCCTTGTTTGGAAACTTGGGGGGGCTGGATGGATAAGACATTCAATTCACTAATACTCCTTTTTTACCATGATGAGCCTATCGTCTTACAAGATTGGGATCACACACACACACACACACACACACAACTCTCCCCCCTCAAAGTTACACAGTCTTGTAAGTCCACATTAGTGTCTTGTTACCTGCAATGTAATGAGGTTAGTTGGGCGGTTGTCTGCAGGGTGCTCCAGTAATGCTCTTGGCTTGCAGGTCGGAGGCATCTGACTGCATCCTATTAAGAGCAACACGGTGGCTTTACCTCCAATCACAATGAAAAACCAAACATCACTTTGTATCAACTGTACAATTACAATTAGTCCAGGTGCACCTGTAGTCTGTTCTATTCTTGTCACTCATACTTATTTCATAGAACGCTGTAGCTCTGTCAAGTTGCTTGTGCTGATTGTGTGTACTTGACTATGTAGATTACACAGCAGCTTGCAGGATAAGAGTGCTGTTGTTGGCCCAGGCTGCCTCCTCCCTGCCTGTCAGCGCCAAGCAGAGATGAGCTTGTGGCCCGTTCTGTCTGCTGTTAATCCTGCCTGTTCTGCTTTGTCAAAGCTGCTGTTTGAACAATGGAGCTGTCTTCTTGTCTGCTAATTTAGGAACAAACATTTGCCTGCGTAGCAAACAAGCTCTCCCAGGAAGTGCTATTAATAGGATAATTAAGCAGACGGTAATGAGCAGGATTACTGCTAATTATGACAAGATTTGTTTTGGCATTTGCCTGAGAGGCAGCGGAGTGTTAAAGTCTGCACAGGAGTTCATCACTGCACTGAGCGAGCAGGCACCTGAGTAAACAGACTGGGACTCACCGGGGGTATGGGTGTGCTATGTGCACATGTGCACGTGTGTGTTTTTGTGGGTGGATAGGTGGGTGGGAGGGGGGAGGGGGGGTGCTGGGATAAAGAGAGGGGAGATAATAGCAAAAGCACAACAATGCCAGTGGTACTGCCAGGCCAGGCTATCACTTTGAAACAAGGTCAATCCAACATGCCTCCATTCAGCTTTATGGCTGTGAGGGGCTGCCAGCTGACCCCGTATGCAGTATCCATGTCCTGGAGCTAGTGGAAAAATGCCCGCCATAATTTCCCAGACCAACGTAACGTCTTCAAATGTCTTGTTTTGTCTGACCAACAGACCAAAGCCTAAAGAAATTCAGTTTACAGTGTTATAAAGATGAGAGAAAAGCAGCAGATTCTCCCAGGAGAGGGTGAGACGAGGGGTTGCAATCAACAACTGGTAAAAGTAGGTCAAGGATACTGGCACTTTTTTTATGTAGAATCTTGAAAACAACAGTAATTTATGATGTGTGAAATTTAATTGATAAAAAAAAACAAACTAATAGACTTACCAGAGGAAGAAAGACAGTAGTCAACTCATTAGACACACTTAAGGAACATCTGTTTAATTTTTCCTCGTCTGTCGGGACAACATCTGACTATAAACGATGCTACTAATTACACTGGCTGCAATATATTAAAAATGTAGGTATGTTTCTCTTGATGTTTTCATCAAACACTTAATAAATGAATAAAATGTGTCACTTGCAGGTGACAGAAGAAAAAGCAAAGAAGCAAATGACTTTTTTCAGCTGATTGCACGGTATTGTTGCCAAAGAGCTTTGTTAACTATCCATTTCTTCTGTCATTAGAAGCTAAAAGACGTGATGTTTTGTTTGAAATTTCATGTTTATAAAATAAGTGATTTTTTTGTACTTTTGTAGCCAACAAAAAAGGGCAAAAAGGCACATCTTAACACTAGATGTTTGATTATTTTTCAGCATATTAGTGTTATTAGTTGCAGTATTATTGTCATGCTCTCACATGATGATAAGATATTAAATTAGACTGTTCCTTCCTGGGAACACAGCAGTTGAAAGAATTAAACCGTGGGGTGACTTTAACGGAGATGAAACCTTAATTCACGAGATTCAATCAAAAACTGACAACAAACAAGCCTAGTTGAAGTGAAGGGGAATCTTAATGCGATTGTAGCTAAAGCTCAGACAGTGAGCCGCCTCCATTAAAGCATGCCACACGGCCCAGCAGCTCCAGATAAGACAGCTGAGTCTGGGATTTAGAGCTTTGGCTTATCGTCATCTTCACACCACTGTCTCACCAAGAGCAGGGAACATGGCCCCCACCAAATCCTCTCCGACTGGGAACCAAGTTTGTCTTTGGGCTGTGGGTGCAGTCCAATTCGGGCACAGGTACATTAATAGGTTGTGACTCTCAATTAGGACCTTGATCTCTTAGCCTCCTTAAAACACATAGCGGCTTTGGCACGCCAACAAGACTTTTCATTCTGTAGCAGAAGCTGGGATGAGATTATAGAGAGGGAGAGCTGCGTGGAGCACTGTTTCAGAAATAAAATTGCTTTTATTCCACCCAACATGTGTTCAGTGAGATTAAGGCATAATCTTACAACGTTTAATAAGAGCCCGTTTGTGGCCTTCCGGGCTGAGGCAGAAAAAGTGGAGCATGCCTGCTCTACTTTAAATCCTGTTTATTAAATTATAAAGAACCTTAACGGATCAGCAATGTGACTCATACATTTAAATATTTGGCATTTTCACGTCAAGGCGCATCATCGAGCAAAGTATGCGTGTGTTTAGAAAAACTTTTTCTAACCAGCAATTTCATTTAATTCAAAACATAAATGAAATCCATTAACAAAAGAATGGCTATATGTGGAATAGTTTGAGGGCATAGGATGATTTATTTTATGTAAATTCGTACAAAAAAGGTACAATTTCAATTACCAAAGGATATTGGGTAGAACATGAGTAATGATCCTTTTATTCAAGATTCAGTAGTAAAGAGGAAAAAAGATAAAATGCACGAGATTTGTCACCACAACCTACATCCAAATCCTGCTCTATTCTCAAACATAAGGCCATACTGGAAATCCCCAACCTCAATTTATGTAATCCAAAGCCCTTGCATGAACTTCAGCTTGAGCTCTGGCTTTCAAGAGGTATTTGGAAGTTAAAGTCTCAGATCAGATTTGGACAGATTAGAATTAAGAGTTGGAAGTCTGGGAGGGGTGGATATGAGGATTTGCACCGCTCCACGAGACGGCCTTGTCAGTGATAAGTTATACTGAGCCACGGGTAAGAGGATTGCCCAGACTAATCCGAATCAAAAGACATACCATGTGAATTACATCCCGAAACAGGTTCGCTTACAGAGATTAGAAACCTGCATGTAAATCCTGTCATACTCTACTTGGCGCTGCAAGATGAGCCTGAAAGAACAAATACAAACATGTGCTTTGTACCCTGCTGCAACGGCTGGCAGCAGGTCGGCTACCAAAAATCGTCAGCTTCCTTGATTACAGCTTTCTTTTTCCTATTCTTTAGAAAATTAGATATCCATTGATGAGACTATCTAGGCCAAGCACACTAATTATTCACACCACATCTAAGAAAGTGCTTATGCTGAGGGTTGAGAATAACCCTGACACCCACATAACAGCCTACTCACTCCTCCCATCCCTCCCTCCCACCATCACTAAAAGCTAAGCTCTACTTCAATGAAGCATTTATTTCTCTTCCTGTTTGACATGGGTGATTCTATCAAGGCATCTGGCAGCAAGTGCTGTAATACAAGGCTTTCTGTTGAGACGTCAAAGAATGTTACTCTCTGCCGTAGTGAAAGAGAAAAAAACAGCTTACATTTTTCTCCCTCTTTTTTTTTTTTTCTCCAGAAGTACTGAACAAACAAGACTTGTATCCCTGGCCCAGAAATGCTTCAAAGAGCACATGTCTGCTGGGACTGGCTGTGAAATGTAGAGCAGTGTTGGCTGCTTAGCTTTGCATTTCAGCCAGAGCAAGCTCATAAGAGCACTGCAGAAATCTGGGCAGATCTGTAAACCAGGGAGAGTGGAGTATGAGCCACAACATCTCTCACTGCTACATCTACACAAGGTGGAAACATGTTACTGCAATAAAAAAAAAAAAAAACAGAACAACAAAAAAAAGCACAACAACTGCAGTTTCATAACTTATCCACTACACGCATATTTCACACTGTCTGAACTGCATATTTATTGCTGCGGGTAATAAGACACAGTGATCCCAGAAGACTTGGAGTTACACAGAGAACCATAGGTACTGCTACTGATAAAAACTGATGAATAATATCACATCTTAAAGATGGAATGAATCTGTTGGGCCCTCATGTGTACAAGGGAAATATACTATGGTAATTACCCTACACATCAGGCCTTGTGAAAAAATGCAGCAAAGCAAAGCTATTTTGTTGTAGATTGAATGGATGTAAATGCTTTAGGGCACAGTGTAAATGGAGAGCACTGAGACGAAAGCAGTAGGAGCCGGCATAAGAAAAACCATCAAGCGGTGGTGCAAAACTCTCTGCAGCGCTATGAAGCATGCCGAATAGAGGTCTCTCGCTGCAGTATAATGGCTCATAAAGCCGCAAATGGTATTTCCACTTCATTCAGTCTCAGGGCCAGGTTCCAAGCAGCTCCTCAACGATGGAATTGAACCCATTAGCAATCGATTAAAGAACCAGCAGGCAGTCACCACTCTGCCTGCAGGGAGGACGGGGTATGGCGGGGGTGGGGGCCTGTCGGCCAGCCAGCCGAGTCTCCTGGGGTTTGAGGTTCAAATCTTTGTTTATGTAGAAATAGTGGCGAGCACTTTAACCTCGGATCCCACCCCCATAGAGCAGATTAAGACAGTCAGATTGTGGGAGCGGGGAGTGCTCTGGGACACAGAGCACGGCTTTTGATTGACACATCACGTCACTGATGCACAAGGTGCAACGCATCCCTGAGATAAGACAGCACCCGCAGGACACCTGTGACTCCTCAAGAGATGGCCGGTTACCAATTTTAATGAGCATATTCATAAGTACTATTGAATGTTTGAGCCGAGGATGTTTACCCAGACCATGCGATATGAATGATGAACAATTTGACCTTTGGAAACAGATTAAAATTTCAATCAAGTGACCACAAACCAATCCATAAAACTATATAAAAACGGAGAGCAAAGTCCTGTAATTACCACAGGCTTAAAACATCTTAAAATGGCCGCTCTCGGTTTTTACAAGTCCCTTTGGCACATATAAGTAATAAGATATAAAATTTAAAGTGTATATATCAAAGTTCTTCTCTACACTATTCTGTATATGCTCCATACATAGCAGCCTGTCAGCTTTTTGTTCTTGGAGCCGACCTTTGCCTGCATGGGCTTCATAACTGACATTTTCAATTACACTGCAAACAACTTATCAATATGCATGGATTTCCCAGCCAATATTAGAGCAAACAGAGTCGTTTGGAGAGCCGAGTCTGTCAGGGGAGAGAAATAGGACAGACATGTCAAGGTCAGGATTTTGTTAATGAGGGACGGGCCGCTGAATAATTGAATGGGCTGAGCAGTATCGACTGTTGAAGCAGAAGCGTTTAAAGCGTTGGCGATCGTTAAGGAAAATCCTCCCAGCACTTTATGTTCCGTGGCAGTAATTTATGCACGGGCATCCAAGCGGGTGCCCTATGGTTCACAGCACTGAATGCACAAAGCAATGAGTGGATTAGCCAAGCACACTCTAGAAACAGCAGCCAAGCGTGCAAGTCATTCCTGCGGATGAAGTAATGACTCTGGCAGTGCAATTATTCAGCTGTGCATTTTAAATACACAGACAAATGGCAGCGAGAGAAGCGTGGAGCGTTTGCGCTGCGCACCTAGCAGAAACATGGAAAAATAGTTAATCGTGAGCAGAATGTCAAAGCTGAAAGTGATCAATCTGAAAATTATGTATCGCGCAAAGCAGAGCAGCTACAGTAGTGACAGATTGTGATCCAGAGTAATGGAAACATAACATGTGACTTTTATGCTGTGTACTCAACATGTTCCTAAAAAAAAAAAAAAAAAATCAACTAAACTGATGATATCAGCTGTTACCGGATTCCCTGGCAGACACAACTGTGATATTTGGCCACAGAAAGCAAATTCTGATAACTGTGGCACAAAAGCAACAGATGCAAACGCATGCAAACATGCTAAGTAATGCTGTTTTAGCCAAATGCCCCCTTTGTTTTGAGCGCAATCTCAGCCATTTTTAATCCGCACCAAGAACTGCTCAAGCTGTTGTTGTTGCAGTAACATACTCGAGCAGTTCTCAGGCCTCTAAGCCTCCACCCCTCTCTCCTCTCTGTAGGTTGGGAGCTTTGGGGGTCTTCTAATCCCTCTATGTAATTACTGCTCCCTGCAATGGGCAGACCATCTCTGTGTAAATCAGATTAGCTGACCTAAATCGCTCTCGTTTCTCTCTACCCCATCAAACAATTCCTTATCTGCACCCAGAGAGCTAAACAACACACAGACACCACTCCTCCAACCTCCCGCCCCCAAAGACATGGCCTGTTTATTTGATCAGCGCAGGAAAGCAAACAGTTTCTCCATGATACACAAACAGGCAGGGCTGGGCCGGCCCTGCTGGGTGGCCAGAGAGCAAGGGTAGGGCTGAAGACATGCAGATAACCACCTCCATCACGTCCACAACTTCCATGCCAGGGACATTAAAAGCAAAGGAAGCGAGGCAGACACATCACACGGACAACGTTGTTACTCAATGTGTGGTAAATAAAGGTCACCCGAACATGATAGAGATGTATTACTCCTCTCTGTGCTGCCTCCTCGCCTCCTTCCCATCCAATTTATTCCTCAGGTCATACATTTACAACTTTGAGAGAGGGGGTGGAGGAGGCGGAGGAGGAGGAGGAGGCGGAGGAGGGGGATATAGAGAGGAAATGCTGCTCTTCAGTGGGAATAGAGACAGGCTAAAGTAAAGAGGGGGAACAAATGAGGTCTGTGATCCTGCCTGTCTCCTCCTCTCCCCCCTCCCTCCCTCCTGAGCCCCAATCAGGCTGAACCACTGCTCTCAGTGCGACAGCCAGGCCTTTGTTGCTGTCTGAATGGAGGTTAAATATCCCTCGAAATCAGAGCTCTTTGGCTTTCTGGATGCATAGTCAGAGACCCAGTTGCCTTTCACATGCTAATGCCGGTGTTTTTTATTTCCTTTGTAACCATGGTTAGACAGCGGTATCATGCTAAAGGGCGATGAATAAAGCGGGTGAATTTGTTTTTTTCTCAGCTTTTTTCCCCTCTCTCCCTCTCCTCTTTTCTCCCATTCCTCCCCCTTTCTCTCTCACCCTCTTTTATCACCATCTCTGCGAGCCAGCCCACATTCCATCCCCCTCCTGCAGGGGTTTAAAAAAGCACAGATGGTCTCTCCTGACCTGCTATTCATCATTGTGTCAAAAGCTTTGTCAGAATAATGCTCCACAACAACAAGCTGAAGGATTTTATTTGTTTCTATTGATGAGGCCCGTTAATTTCACAGACGTCTCATTAGGCTTAAACCACCAATTAATTTCTTTTGTTCTCATTAAATGGCTAATTCTAAACATGAACCGCACTGACAATGAGTGCTGCTCAGAGCCAAAGCCAGACAGCGCTGCTCCCGCCACGGAGCTACTGGAGCGTGAAGCAGGCAGGTAGAGGGGAGAAAATTGAAGAGCAGGAGATGGGGGGGGTGGATGGGCAGGAGAATGAGAGAGAGAGGAGAGAGAAAGTGTCGGCGAGAGCAGGAAAGAGCGAGGTAGCGAAGGAGAGCCCTGACAAAAGCCTCTGTTAATTTGTAGACGCCCTTAACACTAGGCATGGATGGCAACTCATTAACTGCTTGCAGATTTTTTTTTCCTGTCAGGGGATCAAGTGGCCCTCAGAGGTAAAGGTTGCAATCATCTGTTGGTGGCAGCAGCCAGCACTCAGCTCTGACTAAAAAATGAAAATAAAAATGATAGTGGAATAAATCAAAATACAAATGGGAACAAAAGAAAAAATGAAAGGCACAGACTGGGAACCAAGGTAGTAATTTTTCTATTGGAAGTGTGCTCACAAAAGCTATCTTGTGCCTGCACTCCATTATAGCAGTGCAAGCTGTCATTATGGCCAAGGATATATGGAAGCATCATAATATCCAGAGATTGGTAGTTTGTTAGACAGCACTGTACAATTTGCTGCAGCCTTGAAGGATCCTTGAGCCTCTCTTGACAATTTACCGAGGGAATTGCCGGAGCGTTGCCTTTTGTCTGCTGGAGACACAGGGGCAATTATCCAGCCTCCTGTAATGTTTCCCTGACTTTAATCTCCTGGCTGAGAGCGTAAAGCAGAATGGGTAAGGTTTCAGAGTGCCTCTGGGTTCTATTAACACACAACTGCTGTTTCTGTTCAGGCCAGGCAGCCAAGAGAGGACTGCAATCTGACAGACAGGCATCCCCTGGGCTTTTAGGGAGAAAACATGATTATGTCATAATATATTTTCAAAAAGAGATCCATTTGAAAGATTGCCCCTCTGTCTTTTCAATCTAACATGGCTCTGCTTTTGTCAGGCACAGTGGGAGCACTGGGAATGACAGATGCTTCAATGAACCAAACAGGGATAGAAATAAAGTGTTTACCAGGAGAGAAAAAAAAAAATCACAAGAGAGCAGGGGCAAGAAATCCAGTTTCACTAACCATTTCATCAAACAAATCTCATTAGCCTGGCGTTAATATGTCCTTATATTTACTTAAATGTATTTTCCTAAAGTAAATATACTGCAGAGTCTTGGTCATTAAAGCTCACGTATGATTTAACTCCTCCTGACACCATAAATAATAATTAGAAGTACATTTAAGCAAAATATTAGAGCTGCAATAATAAGTCCATGAGTTGATTAAAACTATACATCAGTAGAAAGTTAACAGGCAACTTTTTTGATAATCGATTCATCATGTTGTCTTTTCCAAAGGTGCTAAACATTCTCTTGTCCCAGCTCCACGAATGCTTTTCTTCTAACTGATTAATTTGGGTTTTGTGCTGTTGGTTGAACAAAACAAAACATTTGAATGAATATCCTTGGGTTGTGGGAAATGAATGGGCATTTGTCATTGTCACTTTAATTGGACAATTTATCCATTAATACAGGAAATAATTGGCAGATTAACTGATGATAAAAATAATTGTTAGCTGAGGCCCTAAAAAAATGCCAGACACACTAGATTTTACATAAAGCTGAAAGTTTGTCTAAAACAGTGTTTGGTTCCTGAGGATCAGTAGGTGTGTCTGTCCACTCCACTAAATGAAAGCAAACGTATCACTTCGTGGCTGTGAATAACACTTGAGCTTCAGAACAGAGTGTGTGTATGTGGACAGGATTGAGCTCTCCAGCACAAAGATCATGCACCCACTTCACTTTTACTTATATGTGTAAGAGCTTTCCAAATAGCTAAGAGACAAGGGTAGGCAATCTTGTGATCAAAGTATATGCCTTTTTAGAGTGTGGGCTGCTCTCTGCACCTCTCCAGTGATGACTATAGGATACTACAGCAATACTGAAACGAGATGAGAGGAAAGCATCTCAATGTTTTCTAACAAGAGTATGCAATGTGTATATGTATTAGACAGTTAAAAAAATACCTATGCACCACATTTATCAATCTACTGTGCCGTAAATTGTAAATTTGGAAAGTATCATCTGCAAATCGTTTTAGAAATTATTGGTGATCTGAAGCTCTTTTTTGTTTCAATCTTATTTTTTCCTTTAGTTTCTATCACCAGAAACAGGATCCCATTTTCAGTATTATGATGCAACTGTGATAATTACAATTACAGTTATAAAGTTCAAATCAGTTCAAACCAATTATATTTATTTATATATATATATTTTTTTGTCTGTGAAGAGCAATGTGACACACAATATTTTTCAATACTAAGGGAATTGTTAACACACTCAGTACAAATATAAATGCAACACTGCAGTTTTTAATTCAACTTTTCACGAGTTGAAGTAAAAATATGTTCATAAATTTGATAAAATCTATGTTAGTGAGCTCTTGTCCTTTGCCAAGGACACTCGGCAGATGTGGCATATCAAGATGCTGATTAACATGATTGTTGCACGTGTGTGTCTTGGAGTGGTCATAATAAGAGGCGACTTTAAAATGATCAGTTTTATCATGCAACACAATGCCACAACTTCTGAGGGACTGTATGAATGACCTGCTGCCTGTAAACTGAATGAACCTCCCCTAATGTTTTTTCATTTGGTAGTACATGCAACCTGGACAGCTAATACCATCAGATCTGCGGCGCAATAGGCATTCGGCCTAGATGTAGGAACACATAAATTCTAAGGTTAAGGGCTGTCTTATGGCAAAGTAATGCAGAGAGAATATATTCACTATAGCATGCACTTAAACAGATATTGATTTTTTTTTTTTTGTCTGTCCACAGCAGTGCTTTGCTCCACTTCTGTGCTGGTGAGCGCACTGGCTGCTGTCTTCTATAGGTAACACGCTGACTATATATAATTACCTTATATAACCCCACTTCAAAAAGCCCACACTATCCCTTTAAGCCGCAGACAATGAGCACAGGTGTACTTTATTGATGTAAGTTGAATGCACAGAGATACTGTGGCAAGATCCTGAGGCCCATTGTTGTGCCATTCATCCACCGCCATCGCCCCATGTTGCAGCACAGTAATGCGTCTGTACACAACTCCTAGAAGCTGAAAACATCACAGTTCTTGCATGACCTGTATACTGTAGACATGTTGCCCATTGAGCATGTTTGGGACGCTCTGGATCGCCATGTACAACAGTGTGTTCCAATTCCTGTCTATATCCAACAACTTCACACAGCCATTGAAGAGAAGAACAAGGCCACAATCATCAACCTCCAACTCACAAGATGTGTTACCCTCCCCCCCCAAAAAAGCATCTCTGTAGCCCTGTGTGAAATAGCCATAGCTCAGTGCCTAATAATGCCTTTTTTTAACTGAACATGTTAGAGTCGCCTTTTATAATGACCAGTTCAAGGAACACAGTGCAATATTCATGCTGTTTAATCAGCATCTTGATATGCCACACCTGTCAAGTGTTCTTGGCAAAGAACAAGAGCTCACTAACACAGATTTTAACAAATTTATGAATATTTTTTTTACTTCAACTCGTGAAAAATGGGATTAAAAACAAACGTGTTGCATTTATATTTTTCTTGAGTGTATTTAACACTTAAAGCTGGTCCAATACCATGATATACCAGGAGCAAACAACACAGCAGGTAATGTTAGCTAGGTTGTGTATGAGATGAACATGGAGAGAAGACAAGAGCAAGCACATAAGATATTCACAACTCTCCTGCTATTACAGCCAACATCACAACAACAGCACGTCCTGAAAGTAAGTTCAATGTCCGTGGGCAATAATTTAACATTACCTGACACAGAAATCATGGCCTGGAATGCCTGGAATGGTGTTTCCCATTTACAGTCAGCGCTGTGTAGAAACAACAGATTTCTTTCCAGCTTGCACACAGTGGACAGCTAGTGGACTGTGAGGAGATATTCACAGAATTCGATGTGACGTGTATTTGATTAGAATTGCATACTCTATCTTTAATGTGGTGAGCCGCTTGCTGTTCAAAGGAGTGATACAACCTGCTACAATGAAGCATTAATCTGAACAAACTCAAGAATGTCTTTTAAATTCAAAACAATCTGTCATGAGACGTGTCCCTTCAGTTTCCTGTTCTTCCAGTCAAATCAAGCTGAGTTGGCTGACAGAGCTAGCTTGATTTGATAGTTGATTTGACATGAGTCTGGATATTTTCAGCTCTTCAAAGTTGGTATCTGGAGCTGCTGTCACATCAAATACTGAAGGATTGAAGCCTTCTAGGGTGGCTGTTGTTGGGTTTCCTTTAGAGCAGCTGTGGTTAGCTTGAGTTCATGTCGGTTGCAATGGATCCCTATAGTGACATCTCTTCACCGCGGAAAAAAATCAATCGAAACGTCCGTAGAAATGTATCAAATAACCCCTCCAAGACCTTCAGTCATCTGTATTACAGAGAAAGCACTGATGGTTACTTGTTTTTCCATTAATTAATCCTCCCACATAGTATTCCATAAATAAGTCCTGTATTACTTGAACAAAAGCATATTGTTTTTAAGAAAGTTGCAGGCAAAACTATCCGATCTTATTCAACAATCCGAGAGAAAACATAAAGTTTATTACTAACCTTAACCCTGTGTCTGTACATAATTTATTCCATAGTGTTGAAATAAACTCAAACAATAAGAATATTGGCATAAACTGAGATAAATATTAACTATTAAACTATTAATTAATCACCCTTTTTAAATTCAGTAGTATGTAATCAAGCTGTTCAATCAGATTTATGTTTAAAAAAAAGATATCTTACAAGTAAACGCAGGCAGGAGAAAGGGCCAAAGGGAAACACCGCTCCCACTTTAGTTCAATACCACCATTTCCTCCGTAATTAGTCATGTTGCTTATACACCTCCAGCTGTGCCTTAATCAAAGAATGTGTGTGGAAATATAATTAGCATGTTAGCATAATGCACATAATAAAGAAGTACTTGTAGCTGTCTTGATCTGAACATCAAAGAGCACGTTGGTTCCTTCTCAGGGCATTAGTATCATACAAATCTAATTACTCAAAGTATTGAATTACTGGGTTTTAGTGGATACTTGGAGCAAGTACAAAGGAATGTCTCGACAGTAGGCTCGCCTTCCAGTGAAAAATGGCCATTACAAAAATGCCAGACGTGAGAAGATGGTGAAACAACATACTGATAATGTGTGGTCGTCTGCTCCTCGGGGCAAATCAGGAGGAATTTAGTTTTTCTAGCTTCACGGCCCTCCAGCTGCAGTGACACAAACCTGCCCGGTGCAGACAGTCCCTTGACCTCAATATCTAAAATAGCATCCAGTCCATTACTGCGCCTGTGTCATCTCGCTAAGCCCTAAGACTCCACGAGGTGAAGTGCAACATCAAGTTCTCATGTAGAAAGTCCTGCAAACATCAGTAGTCTGAACACAGCCGTGAAAGCAGCAGAAGCGGCGGCGGCGGCAGAAGCAATCCAGCCTAATCCAAATGAATCCGGGTCTCCCAGGTTTGTTCATCCTGGTTGGAGGGTGATGACTGCTCTGCTCTGCTGGGGTGCTTATCTGCTGTCAGTGGTCGGTGGCTGTACAGGCCCCGTGTTATCAGGGCTCAGCCTGCTCAGGGATTGGAGGGCCCGTGGAAAGTAAACATAGAACCTGTCCTTTGCTTATCTATCCCAGGAGAGAGAGTGTGTGTGTATTATACGTGTGTGCATGTGTGTCTGCGTAAGGCAGAGAGAGAGAGAGAGAGAGAGAGAGAGATGCACATAGAGAGAGAGAAGCTTGTTTCCATGGCAACCTCCTCCTTTAACCCCCCCCACCAGCGCCACCACCCCTCCACTCTAGAGGAGAACCCTGGTGGTCTTTGTGTAATGCGATTCCACTAGAATGCACTGTGGATTAAAGCTGCACTGCCTTTGGGCCCTAAGCAGGGCAACAGTGAAGACATTATTACCCAGATCAAATGCTGTAATCACTAGGCACTGGGGGCTTTCACATCCATTGCAGATAAAACCTAGGACTGGCAATACTCAGGTGATTAGGGGATTATTATTCTGCATTTCAGCACGGTGCCAGTCCCTCGCTGTTGAAAAAAAAAAAAGAAAAGAAGAAAAACCCTGATTCTCTGTGTGATGGATGGGGGGGGAGGGCTGAAAACAGAATGCCAGCCAAAAGGACCAGCCAGGATTCTGGTGGACTGTGATCAATGCCTGGCAACTCAAGCTAAAAAAAAAAAAAAAAAAAACATTCACACAGTGGTTTGCATGTGCAAGCCACATATTGGCAGTGCAGACCCCCCCTTGATTTTCTGTAGGGTCTTTGAGTCTTGGCTCTAACAATCCATGCAGAAGTAGAGAATTGGACTATGTTTAGAGCTGTTGTAAAACACTTAGGCCGTTCTAGTGTCTTAGTCTGCACTGTAGCCCTCTAAATAGAACAGAACAGCATGGGCGTTTGCATGAGAACCCACTGAAAGCCCTCCATTGAGAGGTAGATCAGCGGAAGGCGAGACAATGACCCCCTCAGTGTCCAGCAATGGGCACTCAGGAGGTACAACCTTTCATCTGCAGATATTCCACTGTTTGATTAAGTGAGGAAGAAAATTCTACTTGAGCAAGGAGCTTAAGCTACAAATGCACACAGGAAGTACACACTTCAGCGATGTGGGAAAAGGAAGACTATAGCCTTTAACAAATGAGCCCGTGAGAGCAGAACATGGCGGCTGGCTCCATGCTGAAAGCATCCGGCCCTGCTTTTATAATCTAACAATAACATCTCTGAAGAGGCAGCAGTACGAAGGGCTCACAGCTTCATGCAGTCCTACAAGAGCCTTGCTCTGGAGTGGAAGGACTGGGCAATTCACCCTTATTCTGCCAAAAAGTACTCAACTACCAAAAGACCACTCAAGAGAACTCAAGAGCAGTGTTTGCGTCATATTTCTGAAGAGGCACTGCATAGAAACTCTGCCTTATTGTATCACTCGGAGACGGCTGTGGGTTTTCAGTGCTGCCACAATGAATGGTACAATTTTTAAAAACATGGCAGCTGACAGGGACCACAGTTGGGTCGAGTACACTGTAGCTCAAATATTAATGCAAGCACAGTAATTTTCTGACTTAAAGCCATAGCCAGAGGTCTCTAGCAGCTACCCTGTCTTCCTCTCATGTTTGCAGTTCTCCTGAGACACTTGTCAGTTCCTATCTGGATGCATTTACAGCCATTTACTGATGTACGTCCATTTGCTGTCAGGGAAAGCCTGTGAGTAAGTCTGTATGCACTGTAGACACAGACAAGAGCAAGTGAGAGCCCCCGTACAGTACAAGTGCACAGGGCAATGAACATATGAGGACACATTTCTGGTTTACAGTAGAGCCAAGAGGCATAAAGCATGTCAATACATGCAGCATATTTCTTTCAGTTACTGGTGTAGTTAACAACAGTCGTGGCATTAGCTGGTTTACACCCTGTCTCACGGCTGGCTGCAGCACAAAAGCAAATATTAATCCAAGTCTGTAAATCTAGAACTGCCTTAAGGAAAAGTTTGACATTTGGGGAAATAAACTTGCTTCTTGCTTAGAGTTGGATGGGAAGATTAACACTACTCTCCTGACACGTGCATGACACATATGAAGCTACAGCTAATGGGCAGTTAGTTAGCTTAGCATAAAGAAGGGAAACAGCTAGCATCACTCTGTCCAAAGTCTACCATTAAAGCTCACTAAATAACCGTTCACACCTTGTTTGTTTAATTCAAAAACCTACATTTTAAAACGACACACTATAATTTTAAGATACACTATGTGTTGGATTTGTTAGCTAGGAGCAGTGACTTCCTGGAGGCTTTTCATTGTGAGGTTTCCAGCAAACCGCTACAGCTTCCTGGAAATTACAAAACTTTAGAGTTGTTGACGGTTAGATTTTGGTACTTTCAGACAGAGCAATGGCTAAGTCTCCCCGTTTACACTGAGCTAACTGGCTGCTAGCTGCAGCCTAATATTTACAGTACATGAGCCATTAGATTAATGTCACCCTTTTGTGAAAGTGAATAAGCATGTTTCCCAAAATCTCAGATTAAAATGCCTACTATTGCATCTTAATCTGAGATTTTGGGAAATATGCACCAGCACTATAGAAATTCAGTCAAGATGATTTTTTATTTTTATATAAAAACAGTTTATTGATTTATCAACAACTGCCAACTGTACAATCCTTAGGGATGATGAAACGTGTATGCTACACAGTCTAACTTGTGTTTATGTAGAGACCATTCCTGTCTATGATAAGATTGTAGTTGAATATTATGAAATACTGAAGAAAGCAAACAGAGCATACCCAAAATGTAAAATGTGGTAATGGCTTTGCCTGCCACCTTCATGAGTAACCATGTAAATCTCGCGGATCAGTCACAGAGAGTCAAACAAGAGAGGCAACAGTTAACTCCTGACTGATGACTAAACTTTGCTGAACGGAGAAATGAAGATTCATACAACAGTTGAGTCAACAGACTGAACAAGTCAAAGCTGCTTCTCCGTAAAATCCATCAGTCCTCCAGTTGATAGTTATCCATTTTAATGTCACTGAAAGCAGCCAGTGTTCAGCGATAGGTCTTCATTTCAAAGTTGAATTTTTGCTGACCGGGGCCAAAGGTAGAAGTTAACTGGAAATCGTGATTTTCTCCTTCTTCGAGTCTGAAAAAGGGCCTTTCCAAAATTCTCCACTGCTAAAATCCATGGGACAAATGTCTGTGTTACAGCAAATAGTGAAGAAAAAAATATGCTGTTGTCAGGGAGGAAAAAAAATCCAAATTAGATTTCCGAAAAGGTCATTCTGGACAACGAACATGAAAAAAAAAAGCAGAGGAGGGAAAAAACTGAAATAGAATATCCTCTTACAAAGTCCTAATCTAATTTCCATCCCCAGAGGGGACAGAAAATCACGGAGAGAACAAGAAAGAACCATCACAAGCGTAACTGGACACCAAAATATAAATCTATAAAAGGCCTTTTATTACTCCATTATGTACACTTTTCACAGGACCTCCAAGGAGAAGCTCCAGAGCGAAGCGCCGCTTCTAGTTGTGTCATGGAACTTTATCTCCACATTAAAAAGGACGAATAAAAAAGAAATATCCAACAAACAGAAAAACAGCGAGACATTATTTTCTTCTTAGTGCCTTGGGGAACTGCACTTGCTGTACAAGTGTTAGTTGTATGAGTGAGGAAGGGCAGAGCCAAAGAGGTCACAGCATCCAGGGCAACAACAGCACCAACGTCCATTTCAGTCTGGCACTGCCAAACTTCCTGCCCATCCACCCCGGGGCTGCAGGCAACATCCATGCTGTCTGTGTGAGGGAAGGTAGATGGAGGAAGAGTCTACTGTTCCTGAGCATGAGCATGCTCCGAGCCAAAGCAGTCTGTTCTAGTAGATCACTTCATATACAGTGGCCTTCTTGTCACCAGAGCCTGTCACAATATACTTGTCGTCTGTCGAGATGTCACAGCTCAGGACAGACGAGGATTCCTTGGACTGGAGAAGATAAAAAAGCATTTTAGTCTTGGAGGCAGTTAACATTTTCAGCTACATTTAAGTTAAGTGGAGAGGATTAGCTGACTACAGGGCAAGATTAGATTGCAATGACATCAAGTTCTGGCCTGATGCCCCTCAAAAAGACTTCTTTGTCAGGTCAATAATTCAGGTTCAGTTTTCACTGATAGGAGAGTCCTGTCAGACAGCGGACGCTGTGTCCTTCCTCTCAGAGACAACTGTGCATACTTTTGGACTGCAGACAGAGTGTATTGATCTGCATACCTGGAATATGCTGGCGCCATAAGGAGTCCTCCAAGCGTTCAACAGATTGTCCTTCCCAGTGCTTACAAACCATTTACCTGCAATGACAACAACAGTACTAAGACGTGGTGGAAAACTACCAACAAATAAAGAGTTATTAGGTCTGTAGCCTTGAACGACTGAAGTTTTAGCACTAAATAAATTAAGACAGGCTGAAGCTGAACAGTCGGCAACAGTCTCTCGCTCATTTTATTTGCGTTTGTTCATACCACAGTAGGCAAACTTGAGGGACAGGACACAGCTCTCGTGCAGGTGGAGCTGATACTTGTCAGGCTTTGAGTGGTGGAGCACCTCCACGTTGCTGCTCTCCATGCCCACAGCAAGCCACTCTCCAGTCGGACAGTAGCCCAAGGAGAAGATCTGGAAACAGGTAGGAATAGTAATTACTGACAGGACTAAAAGCAAACTGTCCTCAACAGTAAGTCTGCGGATGTCTGTGTTATCCATCTCTTCTATGTTACTGGGTTGCACCTGTGATGTGAAGTCATGCTGCTGCAGCTGTCGACCCTCCCTCAGATCCCAGGAGCGAACAGTGTTGTCAAGACCGCCTGTCCAAAGCTTAGTGCCATCATGAGATATGTCAATACAGCTAGCACCATCCGTGTGACCCTGGAACTGCCTACAATTTAAAGTCAGAAGGCATACAACCATTTATTGACATCTCCTGTTAAAATGACTCACACAACAGCAATCTTGTTGCGGGGCCAAAGCCCACACAGTGTGAATAAGTGTTTTCTTCCAACCTAACAAGAGTCTGGTTGTGCAGGTCCCAAACGGCAATGTTTCCATCACTGCAGCAGGAGAAGCAGACTTTGGCATCGGGGCTGATGGCCAAGGCATAGCATGCTGGGGCTGAAGAGGTTAGCTCAGCCTTGATGCGGGGTGTCTGAGAAGCCAGATCCCAGATGGTCAATGTGCTGGCCTCACCTCCAACAATCAATGTGCGGCCATCAGGCAGCAGCTTACAGGAGCGGATGTAGTTATCCCTGTTCTGATGCACAGAGGACAAAGTGAATCAATACATGTTCAAGGCAGTGGAGCAAGAGAGATTTAAGAACAAGTCGGTGGGAAAGAGGATGAAAATCCTTCTGTCATAATAAAGCAACCTCGGGGTATTCTCAAATCTTGTGGACAAGTTTGTAGCTTGGTGCTTGTTTAGCTTGTGTATAATACAATTTTTTTTGGTGATGTTCACATTTTTCAAGCCAACTATAATTTCTCTCTTGTGTAAGATTTATCATTTTCTACCATATTTGTGTACCAGTGCCTTTGCTGTAAAACTGTCAGCGGGCTGTGTACCTGTTTTGATCGTTGTTAATCAGGTTGTGTATGAACATCTTTTGAAAACAACTGCACAAAAAGAATAAGGTGTATATAAGTTCATGAGTAAAATGTGAATCAGCAGCAGTCCTCACCAGACAGTCCAGTTGGGACACTGGGCTCTTGCTGCCAGGTTGGCTGATGTCCCAGATTTTGACACAGCCTTTGCCACCAGTGTAGACATGACGTGTGGGGTTGCTAATGGTAACAGCGCACACCACCTCGCCGTGGCTCAGTGTGTTGATCTGACGGGCGTGGCGTGGAATACCGGGGCCAATCAGGGCGTCGGGCGGGAAGGGCACGGGCTGCATCTGACCATCTGCACTGACGTGGAAGGAATAAGCCCTGATGGGAAAGACAGACATGTGTTTTATATCACTGTTGTTTTTAAAAGATGTAAATAACACATGTGGTGAGACACTTACGGTTTGCCACCAGAAATGGATGTGAGACTGGCTGGTAGGCCTGGAGCTCGCATGTGGGTGTGAGGATCAAACCCCTGAAAAATGACAAGATGGAAACCTTCGAATAAGAGATTGGATACTGACCAGTGATGAAATTATTCCAAAAAAAAGAATAGTTTGACATTTTGGGATATATGCTTATTTGCTTTCTTCATAGAAAAACAGCAAGTCTAAAACTCCACAGAGAACCTTTAACAGACAAGTATTGATCTTTTCATCTAACTCTCTGCAAGAAAGTAAATGAGTGCATTTCCCAAAATGTCAACTTGTTCTTTTTAACTATGTGCAGTGCATTTAGGTGATGACAAATGCAGCTACATAAAAGGGCAGGAAAGGGTGTTACCATGGGGGGACGTCCATAGGCTGCAGCTGCTGCAGCGCTCATCTGAGGGGAGATGTGCAGACCAGCATACACACCAGGACTAGTCAGGCCTCCATTCATTTCATGATGGCCCATCATGGCAAAGGGGGTAGGGTAGGAGCCTGCGATGGACAGAGGGGTACGCAAAGCTGGGGCTGCTGCGGGCAAAGACAGGAGAAGGATATTGGTATTTGACATGACCATACAGTGGGAGAGGACGGAAAAAGATTATCTCCGTTGCTAGAGAGGAAAGAGAGCGGTACCAACCGAGAGCCTCCATGCCTGGTGGTTTGCCCAGGATGGGTCTGAGCCCAGGAGTGGAGCTGGTGCCAGGGGTGGGGGCGTCGTTACGGGGAGTGGGGGTGTTGGACTTGAGGCCAGGCGTGGAGGATTTGTCATTCTGTCGAGGGAACGAGAGAGCAAGCACATTCACAATCCCGGAAACCAGGCACTGTGCAGACTGACAATTTGAGAGCAAACTGAACTTAATCCAATCTAATTCTGACAACCCTCATAGTCCTGCAGAGCCATAAACTGCTATTTATTCTAAAACCTATTATGGCCACAATGGAGATGGGGCCGTTTTTTTATCCCCTTACTGCTTTGGCTTTAATCTTTTAGTGAGGCAGAGGGGGAAAAAATCCTGGAATAGTTAAATACATTGAGCTATTAACAGAGAGGACCTGAGTGATCCTGATGCGGGACAATATTATCCCTGACGTTTAGTCATGCACTTAAAACACCGACAGCCATTCCTAATCCACCACAGAAAACGTTCCAGATTTATTTGCACATATCTCTTTGCTCTCTCCTCAAATTCTCATTTAAACCCTTTCTGTCCTACTTTGTTTGTAACTCCTGATGTCTTACATGACTGAGCTCCTTGGCCTTGGAAGATGGGGTGCTTCCAGAGGATGCCACTGATGCAGGGCTGTTGGGCGTGTCCTTCTTTGGAGGGCGAGGCTTATCAATGCCATTTTCAGGCGGTGAGTGGGCTGGGCTTGCCCGTGGAGTGGCAGGGTCCTGGAGAGAAACACAGCGATGGATTTTGACGTTTAAATAATAGTGTCATCTCATGACAATATGCCATTTACAATTACACGCTGCACTGCTCACCTCATTAGACACGTCCACCACCAGGTCATCACTCTTCTCTCCATCACTGTCCTGTAAAGATAACAGGCAAATTAGTCACCTAAACAAAGCTTTTTTTAATCTCGGGCCACAGGAGGGCCGAGGGAATGCATTGGCATTTTGAATATTAAGCTTCTTCGCTTCTTGCCGAGAGTTGGATGAGCCTGGAACAATGAGCAGTAACTTTTGCCAAGCAGCCAGCAACTCCATGATGCCACTGTTCCTGGCGGCAAAAAAATTCTCCTGCACAAAATCCCTCATAAAACCACAATGTGTCATTTTTTTGGTGTTTGTATGAATTAAACAAACAAGATGTAATGTGTGAAATAGTGAGCTTTACAGGAGCTGTTTTTTGTTTTTATCTTTGGACACTAGCCAGGCTACCTGTTTCCCCCTGTTTCCAGTCTTTATGCTAAGCTAAGCTATCCAATTCTAGGTTGTAGCTTCATATTTAATGTGAAGACACAAGGGTTGTATGGACTTCTTTACCTTACTCTCGGCAAGAAAGTGAATGGGTGAACTATTCCTTTAATGACTTACATATCTGCTCATGCTGTCCTTCTCCTCCACTTTGCGTTTCTTAGAGTCCAAACTGTAGTCAGAGGAGCTGCGGTGCTTTTCACTGGATGTGCGTAAGCTTTCTGATGGGGATATAGAGTTATTCTGTAAAGAGAAAACCAAACACACTTTATTGCCATTTCATCTTCGATCGTAAAAGTGAGCAGTGAGTCATTCATCAGTTACAAATTCACAGCGAACATGCTGTGCCAATCCAAATAATAAAAACGCCTCATTCACACAACTATGGATGCTGCAGACTCTTAAAATGCAGCTGTAGGCCAGCTCCAAGCAGTACCCTGACACCAGCCAAGCCCAATCTCACACACAAGCCTGTCCCTGGCCAAACAACAGAAAGGGCCGTTATCTGGACTGAAAGGAGGAGGGCTTGTTTTCTGAGCTGGGCTCCCTCCTCCTCATAACTGGACAACAAACAGCCTCACAGGGACATGAGCAGTGTGTTGTGGCTGAACAGAGGGCCTTTTCTCCAGAGTCAGTCAGGCTAAGCGCGAGAGAGAGAAAGGGGAGGAGAGACACAGAGAAAAAGAGAAAAAGAGAGAGAGAGAGGACTGTATGTTGTGGGCATTGATTGCTGCAGCGCGCTTGGGCACCATGTCAGCTCAGGCTTTGAGCTCTGATAAAGAAAGAGAATCTATATCCTGCCAGTGGGCATGGCGGCGTGGGACTGACTGGTGCTTCTTCATGGAGCCTGCCTGCCCACACAAGCTGGGACAGCTCACTCCAAACACCAACAGAATGGGAGGAACTAGGCAGTTATCCAATGGCTTTCACATGAGTTTGCCATTTGCCTGTAAACTGCCAAGTTCTCCTGATTCCCTCTGTCCCTTTCCTCTGACGACCAGAGCAACAACATGGACTAAGTCAGTGGCAGCCCAGAGAAGTGAACAATGGCCGATGGACTAGCAGTCTGGGCAAAGGGCCACTGTCTGCATAATGGCTGACCTTTAAAGAGATGCTTAGCGTGACTCATTAACCAAAGTCACCACTCTGCTATCAGATGACCTGGGACAAGAGCACAGAAACAAAACAGCCTGCTAATCGCCCCAGGAGTTCCATTTCTTCAGACATGACTGCACCCATTCAGCTGGCCCAGCCTGCAGAAACACAATCTCACAGGCCCATCACAAGCCATCAGAGATCGCAGCCATTCAAATAAAACGCTTTAACAGGTCCAGCCAGACAGGGTGGAGAAAAAGAAAACAAAACAATTCTCCATTTGTGTTCATAAATATTCATCACATGCCAAGGAGGAGAAAGAGTGAGCTGGTAAACAAGGGAGACAGTAGAAGGGATCAAATAAATCCTTTAAGAAGGGGAAGTCCAAGTCTTTCTTTAATTGTGATGAAATTACAAGGCTTCTAATCTCTCCAGCATGATACCAGTCATTTCCCTTCTGGATTAAAAGCACAGGACTTGTATTCCAAACCTCATTTCCAATTAATCATTTTATTGAAAGCAGATTACAACAGTGCATGAAATCAGCGGTAGCATGCTGTTAGCAGGAAGTTTTACTTGACATTTGCAGCGGAGATGAGAATGTGTGATGAATTATGAAATGACAAGCCCTACAAGACAAATAGTTGCGGGATTGGACACTCACCGTGTTCTCTGTATCGCAGACATCACAATGGCGGCAGAAGTGATGATGAAACCAAGTGGAGCAAGGAGAAAAACAAGTCAGTTAGCATATCATAACATGTGCTTCTGGCTGAACGTACGAGAATCAACTGCAGGGCACAAGGCCCCTCTTATCACCGTGTGTTGGAGCTGTTGAATAGCTTATGCAGTCATGGGCTGGGAATGTACCAGCTCATTACCCAGACAGAATGTGAACAGACAGGATGTACTCCTCACCTAAGGGCCCTACCATTCTGCTCTAGAGAGTGAGAAGCACGCCACACTAAATTGGTTTTTCCCTGTTTAACACCTATGCAATAATGTTAAAATGAATACACGTTTCAATTCTTCTAAATAATCTGGTTAAGAAGCTAATGCCCAATTAGACAGCAATATGCAATATGAGTTTAACTCCTCACCTCTGTGTTCGAGATCGTGGTGGTTCTTCTCATCTTTCACTGGGAGGTGGGCTTGGCTGCCCAGGGCACCTAATGCCAGCAGGCCTGATCCGGAGCCTGTCACAGGGGGGATGCCAGGCGGCTGCAGGCCTGAGGGGTGAGGTGGCAGCTGGACCGGAGGCCCATGAGCAGCATGGGAGAGGTGCTGTGCCTGGAGCTGCTGCTGCTGTAAGTAGACAGGGAGACAAGCAGACAGACACCAAGTGGGTCCGAGGGAAAAGGCAAGGAGGAACCACACACTGAAAAAAGTGAGGCAGACTGATCAGTTAAACCCTGGATGATATTAGCGCATTCACACATCTATTACTGTCAGGATCAGGGAGCAATCCCCTTCAGTGCTATTTCCATACCAGGCCAGGGTGGGCTAAGCCCTAGGTCTGTGCTGAGGAGAGTCAACGCCATGAGTAACAATCAACTCCTCAACACGTCTAACGCATGAGACGTACAACCACACAGCGTTAGTAGCGCACGATGAGTTGAAAATGAAATATTTTTCACTCTACATCAACGAACAGCAAAGCAAAGTTTGACTCAACTGCCGTTCAATGCACGGGACATCATTTGATATCAGGGAAACTAGCAGACTTCATACTGCAGAGCCACAGCACCGCTCTGCCATCAGTGAGACGAGCAATCCTCTTAAGGTACATGAAGCTGTGTAGGAATCTGTCAGCCTGTAGGCTAAACAACTACCTGCTTTTTAAACACTTCTGGAAACACAACCAGTGTCTCTCTACTTACTCCTCTCATATTCATGTTCCTGGATTAACAGAACATGAATCATTTGCACACCCAAACTTTAAAAGACTGAGGGAACACTAAGTGCCAGAAACTGGCACTGCTTCCCTCTCACTCACTCAGTATTTGAGTGTGTGTGTGTGTGTTTGTGTGTACGTCTGGAAGGCTGCTCTGGAAGGCTGGGCCAGGACCAGGGGTCCCATGCTGGCACTCAGTCAACCCTCCAATATTCACCATCAATATTTGAAAAGGCACAGGGAAATGGATGGGAGTTAAAAGGCACTCAGCATGGAAGTAAGCAGTTTAAAGCAAGGTTAAATAATACTTAGCTGAGACACCAATAAAAACATCAGCAATTTATTACCCGTCTACGAGCCAGCTGAATAATTCAGCCGCTGTTACAGCATGCACCTCTCTTTTACACGACAGACTTCAATCAGTGACCATTTATGGCCATTTCAAGAACATCGGGCATTTTGTAGCAACTGGGGAGGACAATGTGTTGCACCCACCTAACACGTACTTAAAAATACATCGACTCAGTAGGATCTCTTTTTAAAACAGATATATTCAGTCACAGATCCAACAAAAGGTCACATCCTACTAAAAGATGTCCTTAAAATTCATATCTGCAGGGTCTTTTTAATTGCTTATCTCCCTCTGTTGTATCTGCCCTGAAGGTAGAGAAAACCAGATTGGAAAATAGCGAGGTTTTTAACTAGCAACCGTGTCCTTTGCTCCATAGGGCAGATGTCAATCCAATTACAAAATGTACCCAGGACACATAGGAAAAAAAGAGGGAGAGAGCAAGACAGAGAGGGAGTGAGTGTGTTATAATATTGTGTCCATGAGGGAAATTAAGGAGCCAGTTCATTGGCAGGGGAGAGCCATCCTTGCTCATTGTGTTTAATGAGGCACTGATGGGTAATATGCATGGTTGATCAGCAAGAGCCCTCATTAGAGGGCCATAAATGAAGACAATAATAAATAAAGAAAGGAGTCTGGCCTATTTCCTCTAATTTAATATTCCAAGATAAAGACCTACTCTTTGCCCCTTTTTTCTCAGAGTGTAGCTACAGAAAAAAAAATCTCACACACAGGCAAAATTGAGCAAATGCATTATAGTAGACGCTTGTGTACTAATTACAATAACTATTGTGAAACACATAGCACTTGGACACAAAAACATGCACAATCCCGTCAAGCCCAGATGTGTGCACTGACAACACCATGGCACATACAGATATTTGTGGATGCCACTGACCATGAGAGCAGGGTAGGCAGCTTGCTGCTGCTGAAAAGGAGGACACAAATTGGTCAGGGCTACAGATGCTTTAGACATCCGCTCTCCATTATTATATACTGAAAATGATGGTATTGACACAGACAAAAAGAAATCTCTTTCAGTTAAATACCCTCAAAGCCATTGAATGGGATTCATCCAGGTGGCCACTCATTCAAAGAAAGGTAGGCTTATCTGAACAACTCCTTGGTTGCCTTCAATATTTTGTGTGTTTTCTAATCAAACGGGAACCACCACCTGTCAGGTTCATCTCAACGCAAGCAGCTGCCCTAGTTGCATCCTATTAATGGCCCTCAGCCCCATCAATAAGGCATGCAGCTGGCTCCTGGATGCTGCCTGTCTACCTGGCACACTCTTTCACCCCACCTTGCTTTACAATATGCATGAGGATTTTTGGCATGCCTACAGAGCTTCTCCTCAATGAATAACTAATGGAGAGGTATTCGTAAAACATACAGTAGGTACATTTCCACCTCCTCTGACATGAGCAACCAGCGTGTCTTGGGGTGAAGGCCAGAGTGTTTCATAAAACAGACTGGATGCCAAATAGGACCATATACTAAAATCGTGAATGGGCTTGTCCGATATTTTATAAAATGTAGATTTTAATACTCCTAATTTTAAAATTATAGCCAAAGACTAGCAGAGAGCTACAGCGAAAGGATTGCAGCTAGAAATTCAAAAAGTACAGCAATATTTCACGATAGTTCCAAATGTGAAAGAAGACACAAATCAGATCTGGAAAAAAAAACTTCTCCTTGCAGCTGCTCTGCTTTGATGAAAGTGTAATAATGCATCCGCTTCAGTCCAACAGATAAAAAACAAACCGCTCTCCATCAAATAAGACACCTTCTCAGACAAATACTAGGGAGCAATTATCCTGGAACAAAAGGTCACAAAGGGGGCATTAATTGAATTCCAATATGTGCCTCCAGTCATCAAATCAGCCTTCTGGGCCCTCCTCTTACGCATGCTAAAGACTCTGCGAGGTTCAACTGTAGTAATAAGATCACTGATAACTCGAGCTTTGTATCGAGGTTGAAACCAATCACTTCTGTTTTAAGAGGGCAGGGTGAGTACAGCTGATCAATGAGAAGCAGATGGTGTTTTGAAGCAGTGATGAACGCCGTACATTACTGCTCTTGTGCTGCGGTGAGCAAAGAGAACTGTGCTGCAGAGCTGTGATGGCTGACTGCTGCCTGTACTGTCTCAGCTAGCTTGCAGCGCTGGCTGTGTTCTGCTCACCCTCAGCCTTTTAATTCCCACAGCTATCCAGGTCAGCAGTGAGGGATGAGGCTCCTCGTTAAAACCTTAGCCAATTAAAGCAATACAGGCTGCGAAAGGGATCTCAAGAGCTCTCCGGCTCGCATTTATAAACACACAACAAGGCAGTGAAGATGCCACAGAGACCAAGGCTGAAGCAACAGACCAGCTCTCGAGAGCTACACTTGTTGTGTATATAGTTTGAATACATTGGCGAAGAATATAGTGCTAAATTGGAAACAAATTTATATAATCACATTTCACTTCACTGCTCAGTCTACTTGCATAAAGAAAACATGGACATGGAAAATATGTGCAGGTTTGTCCCTAACCAAGGTCAAATGAAGGAATAAAAAGGGGGTATACACACGGTGAGAGGCAGATTGGGAAGTCCACGTACCCCGATGATCGCATTCAGCTCACTCATAGTCACCTGCTTAGCCCGCTCCACTGCCTGAGCAACCTGCTGTTGGTGCTGTGGGAAGACATTTACAAAACATGATTGAGCATGCAAACATCTATCATCACACACCCACACTCACTTATCTGTGAATTTCACACTTTATTTTCATGGTGCTGCTGCAATTTTTTATTTTTTTTTTAAGTGAGGGCAAATGCCACACACTGCTACAATGTACAATAAATGACTTATTTTAGCGCTGAACTGTGACACTGTTTCAGAGCCGCATTCAAAACTCACCTCTTGTGACAGGAAAGGCATAATTTGAGCTAAAATTGCGTTGAGCCGTTTGGCAATCTCCGTCTGGAAAAACAAAAGAGGAGCAAAATTAGACGGTAAAGTATGAAACAGACAGTGACTTCATATAACCCCGCCTTTAATGTTTACACCGATTAAGTCAATTACTGCGGCAATCAGAACTGCTTGACTCAACATCCTCTAAACAGCGTGATATTGACATTTGAAATATTTAAAACATTAGGAGAGCCCAGGGGGATGGAGCACAGCTGTGCTGAGAGTGCACTCCATGCTAAACGGATATGAGCAGGCAGAGTGCTGCTGTGTTGAGAGGATCCTCTCTCACTCTGCCCTCCTTCCCCTCATCTGCAACTGCGGTGTCCTGCAGTTAACCTCAGAGTTAAACCACACAACCACACCCCAGGAAGAGAGGCCCACTAACCAGACTGCACTGTTTGCTTACATGTGACAGTGTAGATAATTTACATTAAGGGGTCAGAAGTGCAACGTGAGCAAAGTTTACAAACCGTAATGACCTCGAGGGGTAACACACCTCAAATCTATGATCAATACCATTAGAAGACAACATTACGAGTGCAGTATGCTAGAGCTCTGCCTTTTCCAAGACGGAAGCCCGGGCCATTTCTCACTGCAATCAACTGCCCAGCCCACCACCCTCCCAACCTCCCATCCATCCACAGAGCCCTGCCTCCATTCTTCTGCTTGTCTACCAACTGCCATGGCAACGGCTGCAGCCCTATCTTGCTGGGATCATTATGCAAATGGCACCTCTGCTTGACCGTAACAGGCTTTAAAATCATATTACGTGCTTGGAGGCAGGTCATTAAATTGAATTTTCAGCCTGTCGATCACATGAACGTAGCAAATGAATGGTGGATAAAAAGAGCAATGGTAGGAGGTGTGATACACCCCCCCCACCTCCTCCTCCTCCTCCTCTGTAAAAACACTGCACAGCCAGCTTGGTTTGCCTGCTTCTCCTTCCAGGGATGGGAGATGAGACTCTCAGGTTCAAGCTCTGCGCTGGGAGCAGAAAAATATCAGAGCCAAAGCTACATCATCTATGGAATTTATGAGCTGCAGTTCAACCCAAGGCCACTGCGGAACACAAACACATCACAGGGATTTTCTACGATTTTTCATTTGGAGCAGCACACACAATGTACTTTGCAGACCGCCGGCTTATTTATTACACATGGCAGAAATGCCAGGCAGTTTTGGCAGCCAGACATATTACCTCTGAGCAGAGCCAGAGAGATTGGAGAGTAATGTCCAACAGAACGAGACCTGCTGACCCAAGCTGCAACATGGATAGCCACTTAGCCGGGCAAGCCAGCAGCGCAAACAAGCTGAAGATGAAATATTGGATGAAGTAAAGTAAAGCCTTGGATCAGAGGCAATAATGTGAAATAAATATATGGTAGCATGTGTTACAGAAAGTACAATAGTCCATAAGATAACACAGATTGCTGTGTGCAGACGGGAAATACTCGACGCACAATAAATGTGACCCACAACCAATAAAGCAATGACGGGGTTAGATAAAGGTTTTATGAGCATTAGTATTAATACAATGCAGTAAGTGCTCTTGCATGAGCTCAAGAACACCCTCAGAAATGGTTGAAAAGCTACAGAGCCTGTATAATCCATGTTTGTTGAGATAAGCCATGTCAATAGCAGTCGAACATTTGACAGGATTTGTGAAAAGGCCTTGAGTGCACAGTCCATTCCTCTGTAGCTTAGTGTCATGGTGACAGCTGGTTGGGAGAGGTCAGAAGGTGGCTGATCTTGTGCGCCCTAAACAACTGGCACCCTCTACACTCTCACACCACAACACGCAAATACATGGAAAAGGCATCAAGTCAGGCTCGCCACTGCTGTCAAAATAGATACAGTGCAGAGCTGGGAGGATTTTTTTTTTGTTCTGCTGGCAGATAAAAATGGGGCTGTTGTCACTTTAAGTAGATGACAGCTTGGCCCTTGAGAGGCCAGCTTTGCGCTGCTGCTACACAATTACAGGTACTCGGACCTGTGTAGCACCACTTTAAGAGCACTCTCAGGCTGGCTTGTCAATGGTGTGCAGAAAGGTATTCGCCTGTTGCTATCAGCAGTGGGAAAATGGAGTCGAGACACTGATGAGTATTAAATACAGAGAGAAAAAAACACTGGTGGCTCTGGTCACATGATCCATCTATAAACAATACTTGACTAGTCAGATTTAGAGGGCCTCCAATTTGTCCAAGATGACAGCATCACCTCTTTCCTGATTTTTCTAGTAGGAAGAAAATTAGACTAGCACTTCACTGGAGTCTCATCTAAGCCAGAAAATGATACATGTTTCCACTAAACTGAGAGGTTGCACAAAGCCCCAGAGCCTTTGTTAATGTGAAGCAAGTCCAGAACACATTTTTAATTGGCATTTGTTATCTGTATTGATCTGGCCGAGGCCAAAAAGCCTGCCTAAATGGATGCATGAGTCATTACTATGACCGTAGCAATCAGTCAGGTGATTTTCTCTTGTAAAAGGCTGAGTGATTTTAAAATAATAAAGTTATTTTAACAAAAACAGCCTAAAACTATAACCATCTCCGTTATGCCATGTCGTAAAATTCAATAATTTTGTGTTTATATAAGTGGATCTGACACCCAACAGTTCACACCCTGTAATTATTACACTCCAGTCCGGTCCCACATGACAGATTGGGCACATGGGAGCACTGATGGCTTGGAAAGCCAGTTTCTCCAACCACTTTTCACTGCACGCCTCTTTTGTATGAATACTGCAGACAGTCCGCTGGCTGACCGAGTTTGTTTTGGCCCTGGGCATGGCAGATAGTTTGCTACTTAGCAAATGACTCCCGCAGCCACGGGTCTCATGTCTGCATTACGACTACAGGTAACAGCCAAATCTGATTGAGCCACGCTAACACCCAAGCCCAAAACCCTGTGCAGCTCTTGGAAACAAGCGCCAGATGATGGTAATTACTAGCTGACATCACGCAGCAGAAATTAGCCGTTTGTATCTACATACTGTCACAGCTGATAAAGAGGGATCAGATAACATTGCCACATCAGTCCATCTGAGCTGTGCCGGTGTGTGCATTCTGAAATTTGAATTATGTCCCTGCACAGTAATGAAAAAGGCACAGTTAGAGGAATGGATTTCCTCACTATGGAATAAATCTCCTGGCAGGAAAATAATATGTCTATGTGCATCCAATAATCCACCCCAACCCTGCCTGTTAACCACTCCTCATCTCCTCCTCCTCCCCTGCATGAGCTGTAAGCTGGGGGAGCAGCATGGTCGGGGCCCACACTGTTTGCTCACAAACATGCCGTTCAGCAGGTTAGGGCCCCACTGATGAATTATTCAAGCGCTTCCATCAGCTCTGTTGAGGTTCCTGATAAAAGTCAGGCGCTAAAATGGATCAGTCGATTAACCTGTTTACACAGAGCTGGGCTGTTGCCCCTCCCCCAGCTCTATTCTCCAGCACGTCTCCCGACTCCCATCCCCCCTCCTCTTTCCTCTGGTTGGCGATAAGTGCCTGACAGAAGCTATCAGAGCGACTCGAGGCCTGACAGACATGTGGCAGTGTGACACACAGCCCAGACACTGATGGATCACCCTACCACACCAATCCACCATGCCCCCAACGCTATCATTAACCAGGCTAGGCTGTCGCAGGAGAGGGGACAACCTCACTGGCTTAAGAGCAGCATGCATGGGAATCTCTGAGGGTTACTCATTCATACAGTCTTTATCGCTTCAAGCCATCAGTGTGATTGATCTATGGGGCAATATAAGATAGGATCTTTTGATATAGATAAGCACACAATAACTGACTAAAGGACTTTTACCCCCCTTTTGTAATTACTGTTCATCTTAAAAAGAAATACTGGCCCATCAGCAGTTCTCTCTCTTAATGATTAAGTCAAGGGCCGGGCCTGCCAAAGTCTACCTTCAATTTTATCAAAAGGCTGAGACAAATCCAGACTTAACACAGCTTAAAAAAAGGGTACAAGTAGTGGTACAAGTTTGCAATTGTACTGCCTTGTTTGTGTGCAGTAGATCCGTCTGTTTACAGCCTATTACTGACGCTCAGTTCAGTTCACAGCCTACGAGCAGCTCCTCCTGGGTCTCACATCCCCTGACGGCGTGGAAAACCACTGAGCTGAAAAATATGAGGAACACAACGGTACCTACCTGTTTGTGCATCTCTATGTTCAGCCCGTAGGACATCTCATAATACTGTAATCAAAGCAGAGATATAATTGGGATTAAGTGGAGTAAAAAAAAAGTTTTACAGTTACAATAAAGATGTGCTAACATTTTCTACATATACATTTTAAAAGATGGATATAGCTTCTGTTTGTACTTCTATACTTAACATTATATTTTCAATGTAACTAACAGACTGTATATAGCCACAAATCAATATATCACATCATCAAATCTTTTTTTTAACATTATGACTGAGACCTAAGTGCAGTCCAGCTACTGTGGAGCAGATGTGATGAACTAAAAAAAAAAAAAAAAATCACACAAAAAAAAGGAGTTCTTTGAGCAGCTGACAGCGGATAGCCAATAAATCGATATGTTGTTGTTTATAGTATGAGCCTGGAGAAGAAAGGGGTTAGATTTATTGATCACCATCTTAAGCTCTCAGATCTCCAGGATGTCTATTTACTTAGCGTAACGCAATTGCTCAACACTCTTGATATTTCAAGCCAGGTCAGTCTGTCTGGCTGAAATGTAATCCGTGGAGCCCACAAGTGGCAGCCAGGGCAGAAATGGCTTTCCAGTCAGCGTCTATTTGATGAGGCCAATGCATTATTCAGTCCATTAGCTTCTTCGAAAATTACTCTCAAACAAGAGAGCCATTCTGTCTGAGATCAGAGCCCCACAGCCGTAGCGTAACCTGACACCCAGTGCTGGCTGTGGGATACTTCCCTACATGTTTACCTAACCTCCTCCCTGTCAGGCTGACATGTTGTTTTCCTGTGAAAAGAATGTTTAACTTAAGCCTGCGTGTATTGGTTTAAGTCATCCCTGGTGTGTTTACCTGGGACAACAGAGCACACTGCCACAGAAGAAGCCTCTGATTGCGTCATGTCTGAACTGAATTCCTGCGTCATAAGCACACCTATGTTTTTCTAAAGGGCTGCTAAAATAAAAGCTAATAATTTTGGTTTACACCGAGAAACTAAGGTCAACTTAGTGCAAAATAAACTGCAGCATCCAAGCTTTCATGTCCTCCATTTTGTTTGCCGTGTGGTGCTTTTTTCCCACACGCTGCTCTGGCCCTCCACCATCAGCTCACACCTAATTTATGGCCATGCATATGTCTGAGCGTGGAGTCTCCTAGGAGAATAATCAGATCAGCACACACAGAGGGCAACGCTGCAGTCGACCCTTGGAGATCAGGGGCGCTCTATAATGGAGCCTCGGCCCACTGCCGCCTGCCTGTCAGGAAGAGCTCCTCTGTAACAACCAGCTACATCAAACCCCCCTGGGGGCTTTCACAAGCCTGTACCTGACACTCAACCCGCCCTAACCACCACACAGGTGATCACAATAGCCCGTCTCGCTCCACCCCAACGAGATCTTCAACAAGCCTTGCAATTTGGAACCATAATTGCTCCCTATTGTAACGTAATCTTACCATGACATAGTGGCGCTGCATCTCCGTCTTCTCATTGGCCAGTTTGTCATACTCCACCTTAAGACTAAAATAGAAGACAAGGTGTCAATTTCAGGGGTATATATCACTTGAATAACTCACTCACACTTAACCAATTGACAGCAAGTGTCCATTTTTTTTTTCAGTCCCGCAGAAGTCAACAACAAAATAATAGCCTTCACCTTTACTATTCAATAGAGAGTAAATGTTGACACTGTCACACTTTGTAGTCATTACCTGTGATACTGGGCTTGCAGGAACTGAAATTCATCTTTAATCCTGTCACAAGACTCTGCTACGGTGAATTTGAAGCCAGGCTGACCCGGCTGATGTGGAGCCTGAAAAGAAGGTTGTTTTAAAAAAAATAAAAAATAAATCACATCAGTCCACAGGTGAAAGTTTTATTCATCATCTTCTACCTTGCACCCCATGCTACTGCCGAAGGGAGCTGAATAGTCCTCACATTAAGGCTACTTTCAGGATAATATCTCCTCTGCAGTTAAGTAAGACATTACCACACCAAACCAAAAGGTATGTGTCTGCTTCACACCTCCAGAAGCTAATAGCACAACGTGAGTGGACTTTTTTTTTTGCAGCAGGAATGAAATTTAATTTGAAAAATGAAATGAAACCACCACCTGTCCTTGTGTTCAACAGACTCCTGTTAGTGTATGTCTTATGAGTAAATATCTCCAGGCATGTAAACCATCTGCATCTATTTAAGTGTCATTGTAATATGTAGGTGTTTGAAGGGCTGCATTACGCTCTGAATGGTAGGGAACCATGTCAACATCAGTGTTGTCACATAAATATGTAAGCTGTAGTAAGTAAGAGAGAGAGAGGGGGACAGAGAGAGAGAGAGGAAGCACTTCTTACCGGATGTCGGCCTTGTGGATACATCTTGAAATGTATCCTTTGTTTATCTCTCCAGTGTACAGGTCCTTTGGCAAAATGGTTGAAATGTGCTCACAGCCACACCAGTCTCAGCAGAGAGAGAGAGAGAGGGGGGGGAGTGGGGGGGGTGGGGGTGGAGGTGGAAGGGGGTGGGGGGGGTGGGTAAGGGAGGGAGGTCGTGCAAACCCTGTGTTGAAAAATGACGCGGTTTAATCTATGGACAAAAAAACAACAAAAAAAACCAAAACCAAAACACAAATGCAGCGCACGTTGTTTCACAACAACAAAGTAGTTCCAGTTATTGCAGGCAGTTTGAATAAATGTCAAAAAAAGAGAGGCAGCAATAGTCTTCTTGCCTTCTTGATGACCTTATTCGGTCAGTGGTCAACGACAGACAAACAAAATCTCCCAATTTGTGATTCAAACTGATGCGAACACACAGCGCAGACTGCACGGAGAGGCTACTTTCAAATCTACAACACTCGGATCAAATTCGCTTGTTTTGCGACTCTAATCTTAACTGATGTTTGTCAAATGACCAAAAAGAATAAGAAGAAGAAGAAGAAAAAAAAAAACCTCCACCTCCACCTCCACCGCTCTTTCGGACGTCTAAAGGCAGGCCACAGCCGACAGCAGCTGGCTTCCACCTACTGTTTGAGTCCGCGGAAAGGAGAGCGATGGAAACGGTGCGCTGTTGAGCGCGTACGCCCAAATAATAATGATAATAAAGATAAAACTAAAAAAGAAATCATCAGATCTTGTGGATACATACCCGTGTGTGCGTCTTCACCGTCCGTCCGACTTTTTTTTTGTTGTTGTTGTTGTTGTTCCTGAAGAAAAAACAACAACAGTGGGGCTATAATTCATGCGTTTAATCCCTCCTAATGTAACCGTGGTGGACGCAGATCTCGACAAGCATCCTCTCCCTCGCTTCTCTCGCCCTCTCTCTCCTCTCTCCGGAGCGCACCCAGCCAGCCCAGACTGTTGGGGAGAAAATTTTGTGCGGTCGGGCTCGATTAAACTACTTTATTCTCAGCCACGAACCCTCCGAGGAATGTGCGCCTTTTGTGGCTGGTTAATCCACCTCACCAACAACAACAAAAAAAAAAAAAAAAGAAGAAGACGAAGAAGGAAAAAAAAAATAAATACGCTTCCAAAATCTGTCTTCCGACTCCGAAGAGGTTGGAGATTCTTTAAAAGCGTAACATGGTACTCTCCACAATCTCGCATTTCCCCCAGTTGTCCAGCTTACCCCGGTTGCCACACACAGGCAGCAGGGCTGAACTGCCGTGAAAGCGCCTATCTGTCCAATCGGATTACTCGGAAGGAATACGGCCACATCTGCCTATCGGAGAGCGACGGCCCCCACGTGGGGGTGCAACGATACATGACATCATCCCGTGGATCCACAAGGCATCATCCGTCCGTCCCACCATGTACAACAACAACAGCAGCAGCAGCAGCAGCAGCAGGCATTGACGTGCCGACGATGATATCCAAATTTGAAAGAGAGACAGCACAAATTCACTCCCATTCATTAAGACTGCTTTTTTTTAATGAGCCGCCCAAATAAAGTTGATGATTTATTTATTTATTTATTTGCAGGAGGGGGGGGGACCACCGACAGCGGGACGTGGAGAGAGGTGCAACAAGCATTTTTGTATTTTTTTTTAATCCCCATACAAGGAAGAAAGGGGAGGGAGGCTTGTTAGTATAAAATGTGAAATATTCAAAGCAGGGAGCAAAATCTGACACGTGCACACACACACACACACACACACCGTGAAGGACACTGTTATGACCAATCGATCGACGGCGTCCATTAAATTGAAGCTACATTTATTTATTTATTTATATTCAACCTTAAACATCTCGTGATTCTTACACAACACACACCCGCACGCCTACCCATCAGCATTTGTGTAATAGTTGCACTGCGGGGAGAGGAGAGATGATTGCCTTTGTCTGATATGAACATCAGCCATGTCTGAGCGCAGCCTCCGTACGCCTTGTTTTGAAGCTTCAACTCAACCCCCACGTGGGGGGAGGGGGAGGGGGAGGGGGCTCCTCTGCGGCTTTAAGGCCTCTCGCCCAATAGCAGCGCGGTGCACTTACTCGCCGGCTTCCCATTGGTCCACAGGCGTCGAGCCTGTCATTCACGGAGCAGCGTTGTCAATCAATACCACGCGGGGTCAAGCGCTGACAAATGCCTGTGCTCCTCGGTCCTCTGCCTGTGAATAGAGCCTGGAATGGCTGCTTAATTAGCTTCGAATGGCTTTTCTCTCCAGTTCAAACAATCTGTTACCACCACGTGGTAATGAGAGCCTACATTAAACAAAGGAAGAAAGGAAGCATGCAAACAGTTGTAACATTACAACCTGTAGTTTTCCTTTACATACGGGCCTATGTAAAAAAAAAAAAAAAAAAAAAAAAGGAAGGAAGGAAGGAAGGGGGGGTTGTTTACCTATATCACAAAAGACCAATCGACATGTTCTGACTTTAAACATGAGGGACAGCCTCAGTATTAATGTTATGCTGTGTGGATGGAGATGGATGAGAATATTTTGCGATAACAAGCCTGTGAAACGAAGAAAAACAACAGCAGATGCATTAAAAATGGCAGACTAATTATATTATCTCCAGTCTTTTAATATATAACACACATTCATAGCTGCTAAATTAGCAGTGAGACTAGACCAGGGATTCATTGGATACAATATGATATGATAGATAGATAGACAGATAGATAGATATTATTATGATCAAGCCAACAGAGCTTTAAATAAATGAGTCTAAAAGCATGCATAGAGTGATTTCACACTACCCCTAAGGATGGATTCTTACAATACTGAAGCCAGTATAGCTCGTTTAAATCTAAAGGCCTGTATAGAATGACTTCACACTATAGCTAAGGTCATTTTGCCACGTTTAGGTCTGAGCTTGCCCCAGCAGTCATCTCACTTGTCATTCTTGTCAGCCACCTTGAGGATGTGGGATAACTGTGTTATTTCCAAAAAAAAAAAAAGTATGGAGGCAGTCTGTGAGAAACTCAAGCACACACAAGGGCTGGCGGGCTAATCTCAGCCAGGCACCCCCTCATGCTTTTCAATAGAGAGTGCTTGGATTAAAGGCAACAAAAGGCCAGGCCAAACCCCAGGGAGAGGAGAGGAGAGGAGAGGAGAGGAAGGGGGGGAGCCCTCCACCCACTGAGACCCCCACACTGTTTATTTACATGGAAACCCCAGCCTCAGTGAAACTCCCACCCCGAGGCATTACACACTGGCCTATTTGCAGAGGTGGCTCTAATTCTTGACAGAGCAGGGATTGTCCTCACTCCTGCCACTTTGAACTGAAGTCACTCTCCACATAGCTCAGATATAACAAGGAATTATTTTGAACAATCACTGTGGGGCTTATTGTCCAAAAGTAACTGACACACACTGCATGTATATCTGTGGAAAAATTGGTATTACTCCACAAAGCTGCTGTTTTAAAATCATCGTCTTGCAGCCGCCGAACAAGGCAGAGATCAACGACATGGTGGAATCATTTATCATGAACCTATATTGGATGGATTTGGAGATTACACAGCATTGGCTCATTAATGTGACTTGCGGTTAATAAATGACGTGGCCATTTTTCTCTCTAATGCAGGCTTACTTTCCTGTTCATGAAGCAGAAAATGAGGCTCCTGTTACTGCAAAGGCTCGGGTTTGTATTGCAGTGACTTATACTTCAGGGTACTGGCATGCTGTTTATATGCAGATGCACGCAGACGTACTGCACATTCACAAAAACACACATGCATGCTGTGTATTGCAGACATGTCATTCACAAGCAGGAGGTGGAAACTCACAAACACGCACACACACACACACACATTCCTTACAACAAAGAGCCTACAGTTTGTGGTGGAACGATGAATTGCCTGTATTGTATAATCAGGATGACTCATCAGACAGTAATCAATGAAAACAGCATGAAAGTTCTTATCAAAGGAGAAAAATGCAGACACGAAGAGTGTCTCAAAACAAAGAGATGAGGACTTTGGCAGAAATCCGGAGCTGTCAGCCCTCAGCTGAAGAGGACATAGAGCCAATTGCTGCTCTGAAATTAATATTTTCTGCTATCAACAGGCCCACATTGATAAATATAAGTACAGATATAAGTGGTAATTATAACTGTGCATGTTTGTTTATGTGTGTATGATTTTCCCTTTAAGATAAAACTCAGGTTCATGTTCCAAAGAAACAAATGGAAACATTCCATTCTGGAAACTACAACAGTTACGTTAAATGTTTCATGTAAACGATACACTTTTCCAAATTTCTGTCAGAAATATTTCCTTTAACTCTCAAAAGACTTTGTCTTCAAATACATTTTCGGAACAACATCAAGCTATTGTTATTTTCCTGGAGGATCAGCATTACAACAATTTGTTGCCATCGCAAGAAAACGGTGTCAAGAACGTGCCAAGAGAGTTCACGGTTTGAGGGTTTTCCCCCTTTCCACAACGTATTCCACCGTTACAGTTCAGAGTTAATTGCACTCTGCCAGTTAGATTAAAACACACTAAAATTGCACACTTTGTAGAGAGTCTTGCAACTGATTACTAAAAGCTGTATGTACTCTTTGTTCATCTGCAGGTTATTATGTGTTAATATTTCCCAACTCTCTTCTCCTTTGTGGCTCCATATGATGCAAGCTTTGAGAGAATTCTGTCACGTTCAAATTTATTCAAAGAAAACATTTAGTTTGCAGAAAGACACCTCAGTCAGTGCTTAAACATGCTAACAAACATGCTAAATGTGTTGAAGTAATGATGAAAAAGTAAAACACTGCCACACCTTTGTATTTACAGCATTAACACAACAATTAAAAATAAAAGGCTCAGGGTAACAACTGTCTTGATCTTTTATTGGCTGTCTTTGTTAATCCATGACGTCCTTGTCTTTCAGTAGAAATTTAATTCCCCGCATTGTTTATAGTATTCATTTGTGAGTCCATACAGACAAAAATGTGCTGATACACAGTGCAGCTAAAACACAGAAAGCCTCAGAAGCTCTTCTCTGTGTTCAATCTATAATAGGTCCCAATGCTGAACCAGCAGGACTCAGGCAGCCGATACATGAACACCTCTTCCCTCTTTCTGCCTCATCCTTGTACACTAAGTTGTTGTCTTGCTTTGTTGATATAGCTCTGTGTCCACCACACGCAAGCAGAATTGGAGGGCCGCCAGTTATATTCTCATCCACTTAAATTCAGCAGCCTACTTTCAGAGAGGTCACGGTGGCGCAGCGGCAGCCCTTCTAAACTTCATTTTCGCTCACACCCTTCTCACTGTATAATCAAGACTCAGAAATGCCGTAGTGCCTTAGTCAACAGACCCTCAGCTCGGGAAATACATAACTGCATAATTTCTATTTTGACAACAAACTGAAGATTACAGCTAGTTACAGGCTAGAGGCTCACAGCTAGTCTGTGTGTTGAATTATTCCCTGCCGACAGTCTCCTCCTGGACACGCTCCATAATTCAGGACACAATTACTAAGAAAAGATTCAGAATTAAACTGATCAGAGGATCAAGTGGTACCAGTTGATTGAGAAGACCTTGAGCTGCTCAACAACGATTTTGTTCCTCTAATCCAGTTTGCTAAATGGCTAATGTGATTAAAAAGATTCTTTAGGCCTAAATTCAGTTATGGCCCATGATTACATTCACATGGCGTGGGAATGACTTTACATGACTGTCTTGAAAGAAAACATGTTGTCAAGGTAACAGCCCATGCAAGAAAAGTGCAATTGCTACTGAGGTCAGGTTCTGTGAATTGTTTAGCTAAGTGTCTCAAGAGGGTGAACATTATATTCACTTACATCAAACAGACACGTAACCGTGTACGACAGGGTGAAAAACTCAACCGTGAGAAATGTGATGACGCAGCTTTGTGGAAGGCGGCGTTGAGATGAATGTTATGAATGGTAAGCAGAGCCTTTTAAACTAGCTCCATGATGCTAACGTGAGCTGTGTAGTATCTCAGAAACATCCCTATGAGGCCTAAATTGCTAATGTGATTAAAAAAGTTTCGTTAGGCCTAAATTCAGTTATGGCTCATGATTGCATTCACATGGCGTGGGAATGACTTCACATGACTGTCTCGAAAGAAAACATGTTGTCAAGGTAACAGCCAGTGGAAAAAAAAAAAAAAAATAGCAATTGCTACTGAGGTCAGGGTCTCTGAATTGTTTAGCTAAGTGTCTCATGAGGGTGAACATTATATTTAGTGACATCAAACAGACAAGTAACAGTACACGACACGACGAAACCTCAGTGGTGAGAAATGTGAGGATTTGGAGAGTCAGTGCCGAGATTAATTCATCACAGAGTGTAATGAATGGTAAGCACAGCTCTTTAACTAGTGACTAATGATAATATGAGCTGCATAGTATCTCAGAAATCTCCTTATGAGGCAGCAAGCTTCTGTCCTCATATACCACATTTCACCACTTCTGCCTCACTGAGGAGCATTTCATATTCCCTGGCACACAGTAATATAGCTCCACTCCTCCATGCCAAATTGACTCCACAAGTGTTCCTATACCTGCTGACTGACACATGCTTGCTGAAAATGATTCCTTCACCAGCAGCCAGCATTGCTGCTTGCTCTGGAGGGGTGCTTGATTCCATTATTAAGTTGAAAAAGAGAGACAGAGCTGGGTAGAGAATAATAGAGAGTTGAGGAAGTTATCAGGGCAGGGGAGAGTGAGCCTGCCGTCTGACAGCAGATCAGAGAGCTCCTCCAGCTGGAACTCCTGTTCATGAGCCCGGCAGAGCAGAGCCCAGCAGTCGGCCAGGATGATGAGCAGCAGCACCTATATACTGTAGAATAGATCAACTCCACATCTACACCACAACGCTTCACCATGTGTGGTCGAGGAAGTATTTATTTACTTAAAGGTCTGGTGTGTAAGACTTCGGTGGCTTTATTTATGGCAGAAATGGAATATAATCTATGCTTTCGTTAGTGTATAGTCACCTGAAAATAAAAAGTGTGTTACCTTAGAATGAGCCTTTTATATCTACAGATGTGGTGGGTCCTCTTACATGGAGCTAGTCATATTGAACCGCGATGTTTCTACTGTAGCCCAGAATGGACAAACTAAACACTAGACAGGGCCTTTCTCTTTCACACTTGGTGAAGGTGAAGTGAGTTTCAATCCACAACTACACCACAGAGGTGAATATAACTAAGTACATCTACTGAAGTGAGTACAATTTTAAATTACTTACTTGAGCACATATTTTTCATGTGGCTTTATTCTTCTATTCTGCTGCATTTCAGAGGGGATTGTTGTACTTTTCAGATGCAGAGCTAACAAAGCATTTGTTTGTTGAGTTCATAGAAAACAATGCATTGTTGAATTGTTGTTTTTGTCTTGTGACTTTTTAAAAACAGCAGTGTTTAGTTGGGACCCTTGTCATGTTTCAGATGTCTATGAGTTGTTAGCAGTCACACCAAAGAGCCAATTACCCTCTAAACTCCTCAGGTGGTTTCATGTGAGTAACTGTTTAAGGCCCGAAGAGGTAAATTAGCAAATATTTCACCCATGACCCTTTTACCCTTCGAAGAGGCCTGACCCCTAGGTTGGGAACCACTGAACGACACTACAAAACAGAATATAGTAATAGTCAATCAACTCCAGTCGCAACAGTATGACGCTTTTTATGCATTGATGTATTCATGATGTAATATATAAAATACAAGAAACACAGCAGCTATAAGTACTTTTACTTTCATACTTTACAGTACACTTTGCTGTTTACTTACCTGTGATTTGAGTTGCAGGTCCTTTAATTACAATGGAATATTTTTACATTTTTGTGTTGTACTATTACCTGAGAATTTTACCTAAAAATGACTCAACATTCAATTGAGTATTACATGAATGATTGGATTATTATTACTGATAATGGTAACTGGTAATAAGATTTAAGTAGGATTTCACTTTTGCAGCTGGTCTACTTTAAATTCAGTTATCCAACAATGCATCATATCTTATAAACTGACTCATATGGTTTGTATGTATATGTATATATGTGTATAAGATCTTGACTGCAGCTGGCACACAAGTACAGAGGATTAAAAAGTACAAAGTAGCAGGAAATGGAAATACAAGTACCTTTTATTTGTACTTAAGCATAGCCCTTTAGGACTATAGATGTGTATGGTCCCCAGAATATTGCTATCAGTGTATTTTTATTCTCTAAACAAGGACGCAAAAGGGTTAAAAAATTATAGAGACAGAAGCCCTGAGAGAGAAAGCGAGACCAAATCAACAAATTAATGCCTGTCCTATGAGAGGCTAAGCCTCTTATTTTTATTTCAAATGAGGATAGAAATTGACTTCCTTATTAAATCTAATTATTAGCCGGTGCCCTCCAAAAGTCTTCTGAAATCGCCTGGAGCGTCCAGGCTATTAGCATAAACACCACCACTGGCAAGCTTAAAACAAATGGTATATTTAGTCAGTGTTAATGGGATTAAAGTGTGCTGGATTCAGAAGCAGTTCTACTAACAGTGAGCATCACATCTTCATTATGGATGCCTTGACTTCTCCATTTCCACCCTCTTTGTTTGCATTTCATTCCACTCTGCTGCTTTCCGCTCTGCTCAGTTATTCAACAGATTGTGTTCAATCTTGATCCAAAAATCCCAGACAATCATAAATAATAAAGGATTACACCAATCTCTGAAAAGCTGGTGGCTCGCCAGCGGCAATGCACACACAGAGAAATAATTGTTGGCCATCTGTGCACCAGATTGGTAAGAGAAAGGGTAAACAAAGAGCACAGTGTACCTGCTAAAGCCTTCTCCCCATCCCTTTCTCTCTCCCTTTAGCCAGAGAACATGAAAGGCTTTGATGACGCTCACCCCTGCAGAATCCGCTGGCCCGCTCCAAGAGATTTTTTGATTAGGGAGGTTTCAGAACCACAGACTGACAAGCTGCGCCTGTCAGGAATCTAACAAGGCTTAGGGTTATCTCTCTATCAGCAGCGAAACAGCGCTGAAACACTGCACAATGCCAGCCAAATAGAGTAAGGATGGAGGATAATTGACCAGGCAAATGATCGCATTTACATGTCATACAACACAGCTCTCCAGAAAGAAAAGTGAAGTCATGAAAGCTTGCCCACTGCAGTCTCATAAATCACTCCTCTGCGGGCTAAGATTGCATTTACTGGCACACTGTTACTAACACACTGCCAGAACCACTGTTAGAGATGCATAAACCTGCACCCAACATCACAGATCCTTATTAGGGGAAATTGATCCTGCTGCTAAAGATTGTGCAGGGGTCAATCAATGCATTCTGATGTGAGCTGTAAAGTTAATAGTGATATGCTTTAGATTTATGGGTCAGAGAATAGATCAATATGAGATGGATTTCACATGGTTTCCACCGTGTATTCAATAGTCTGATTGACTCCAATTTACTGTCCCATGATTAAAACTTGTTTAACAAGAACCATCATGCTTATCGTTTGGCTAATAACCACAAAAAAGCTGGATTTTAATGGGAAACTAAAAGAAAAGTCGAGGTTTTGCATGTTTTTGCTGCTTCGCAGTCTGCACAGCGAGTGAAAAATGACCTTATAGCTTCCCATCCATCCCAACTGGAGAACCCCTCATTATGGTGTGAGATTTATATATGTATATATTGAGAGAGATAGATAGAGATAAATCGTGTGGGATTCTGGAGCAGGGAGGAAACAAAAAAACAGGGCAGAGATCATAATGAGCTGTGTTTATGTGTAGCGTTGCTTGGCCTGTTGACAGCGGTTAATGAAGTTACAGTTAGTGGGGGGACCTGCTGGCACTAATTAAACTTACTGTCATTAGCAGTGTTGGAAAGAGGAGGCACTGCAGCAGGAATGGGAGGAGAAAACACAAGCTGATCCATCAGAGCAGCAGCAGCAGCACACACACAAACATAAACACACACCGTGATATATCTGACGAAGAGGATCAGGTATAACTTTTTTGTAAACAGGGAACTCATGACTTTGTATTTAAGTTTTATGCAATGATACAAATCCTCTTAAAGCTGACTTACTCAAAAACAAAGACTGCTTTCTTTTAAAGCTAAAGATTAACAATATATAATCTACTCCTACAGGGGGGAAAAAAACAACTGTGATATGAGATTAAACATATATACGACAGTATATCAAGTGCCTAAAGAAATAAAGTCAGCAGAGTTTATATTAAACAACAGATGCAGGAAATATTTTACACCTAACTGAGCCTACAGTGTGGATCGCTCCTGTAGAAGCCACAGCTCTGACATCTGGAAATGTTGCAGTCACCGCTGAGCTGTTAGAAAGTGGGAGAGAGCTCGATTGACTGTCACAGAGTCTGAGTGGAGCTCAGTGTGTGCCATCTTAACCACAGCTCCATCGTAGCCTGTAATCCAGCTCACCACCAAAGCCACCGCTGTTGGCTGCCTGCGCAGACCAAGCCTCACTGTTTGTTTATGCAGCACGTAGACCCGGCCATTAAAAGTGGGAAGCCTGTCAAAAATAAAAAGAGACTTTTCATGTTTGAGGGCTGCAATTGTGGCTCTTGTGTGATGTTTTTCCTCCACACTGACCCCTTGCTTTGAGGTCGGGAAGCCGCTTAACCCTGGGCTGTGGAGCCAGCCGATTGGCTGGGACAAATGCAGTATTTTTGAATGTGGTGGCGTAGTGGGTGCCTCCGGCAGAGTATACTGTGGTTGCGTGCAATGACTATGGCTGTGTAACCAAGGCAGCCTACACATCATTATAATGGCTCCTCAGGCTAAGAAGCCAAAGATCCTTCATAAATGTGCACATCATTTCCCTTATTGTGTCCTAGTTACCTTTCCTCATGTTCCCCAAACCTCAATACAAGGCAAAGTTAACAAAAAGCTGAGCAAAGGCTAGACATCGCACCGATGAAGAAACGAAGGTATGGCAACATTCTTGTACTGAAATATTTAAATAAACTGTAGAAATACTTCTGCACAACATGCAACATCCCCATTTACAGAAGCTGCTTACAAATGATACAAGCTGTTTAAAATAGCTATTCCCAGCTCACAGCCATTCAAATACTAAAGCAGCGCAGGGAGAATGTGGAAATTTGCTATGTAGTTAACTTGCGACAGCCACCAATTAGGTTTACGATTCGGGCGCCTTTGGGCCACTGTCGCCAGGCCTCAGTCTCCCTCTGATGTCATTACACAAATCTGCTGCAGTCTGACAGAGCAACAGGGCTGTAGGACACGGAGGGAGAAGGAGAAGGAAAGTTGGCTCGGCTTCTCTCCTCTGATAGCAGCAGATAAGCCGGCCTTGGGGCCTCTTATCTCATCTGTGGATCCTGTGTAAATGTAAGTTTTAGTCTGGCAGATTACATCAGCAGAGCCTGTTGGGGACAGAGGCCGGCCGCCGGGGGACCATGATGACTCCCCTCATGCGACAAATGCATCCCCTCCACCCTTCATGGACTAACAAAGCAGGATACTGTGGGAGACGGCTCCTCTCGGCCAGTTAAAGTGAGTCCCCAAAGGAACTGGAATTAAAACTGTCAACTTCCATTTAGTCCAAAATGTTCACCCCCTATAGCATTTGTTTTCCCTGTCAGCTTCAGACTGTGTGCAGTGATAGTGATATTAGTGGACAGCGTGCCTCACTTTGGATAAACGTCTGTATTACAGCTGTGTGACGGTGTGTGTCCTAAGGAGAGAAGAACCGACCAGCTGACGTGGGTCAGGCCCTCTGCGGCCCAGGGGCCACAAAGGTGCCATGTGACTGTAAGAGGTTCATTTTAGGAGACATAAACACACCCTCCCTATTTGCCTAAATATCTCTCTAACTGTCTACTGTATGTGCAGCACATTCCAGACAGACAGACAGGCCACATCTGGGGAGCGACCAATGGAAGGCCATCCCCCTTTTCCTTCTCCTCTCCCTGCTCCCTGCGTCTGTCATCCCACCCAGAGAGGGGAAGTGGTGAGGTTGGAGTGGTTGGCCAGACGGGGCCAGCTGTGTGACCACAGACCTCTGAGTGTGTGTATGTGGGAGGGAGGGAGGGATCCACAGGCCTTATTACAGACCCAGCTACACACTGGGCCTCACAAACAGCTACTTCACAGCCAGCGGCAGCCGCTGAGTAGCAGCAGAAACACTGCAGGATTTGTACTGTGACAGCAAGGGAATGTATGCATGTGTGCTACTATCAATCACAAACAACCATATCCACCATCTAATGTTTTTAGTGCATACTTATGGTTCATTTCTATGTGGAAAAATAAAAATAATCTTCTTACATTGCTGTTTCATAGACTAAATAAACAGATTAAGTCACTAAACCAACAAACTCACTAAAGGTGATACAGATGTTAAATAACCCTGACAGTTTTGGGAGCAATGTGTTATACCAGAGTCTGCTGCCAGCTCATATCAGCTGAAAGCGACTGCTGCTGGACTGCACCGTCAGCCAGATCACAGGACAGGAGGTCTCAGAGTGATGATGTCACTGTTTTGCCTCAGCCCCCAGGGCAATGATTTATGAGCTAATCTGGGTCTGTCTCTCCAGATTCCAGGTCTTTCTCTCCCTGGGGAGCTGCTAATGGTACAGTGGGATGGAGCCACCATGCAGCAGAAGTCCTCTTAGCTCACAGGGCCTGACATCCATCTCCATGATCATACACCAAAAAAAATAAATAAATAAAAAAAACGTTGGCGCAAGTTTCATTTTTACAGCACACACAGATAAACACATACACATACAAGCATGCACGCACAGTCATACATACCAATACACACACTTGCAGAGAAGCAAATACTGAATGAATTAAGTATTGCATATATAACCTTGGCTATTTGCAATTTGTCATGCAGCCCAAGAAAGATAATTGAGGCAACCTCCCAGTATGCAAATAGAATGATAATCAGCCTGCGCCACTCTACCAAACACATACGGAAAAAAAAAAAAAAAAACAGTTACACTGTTAGCAATTTCTAATAGAGGACACCTATTGACCCATTTTCTCTTGGAAAGCAATTTGTCCCTCCAAAATAAAACTAATAGGTGGCAAGATGAATGGATTAGAGTGGGCTAGACTGGGTGCACCGTGCCACGAGGCACTAAATCACCAGATTATTAGTTTTATGAGCCAAGCCCATGAGAGAATAATTGCTAATGTTCCCAGAGTAACCAAGGGAAATAAAGGTAATGGAGCAATTTATAAATTCTGATTGGTATACATAGAGAACTTCCAGCCCATCTCCTTTGTTATTTTACTGCTCTCGATAAAATACGCCCCAAGCCACACAAACACAAGGGCCAGCTATCAAAATCAATACAATCACAGAACCGCGAGTGCTGCTTCTGCTCCTTTGTTATTTTTAGTGCAATGCGGCCTGACTTGCAGTTATAAATCAAACTAATGTGGAAAGAAAAAAAAAAAAGTACCAACATCAACTTCCATTTCTTAACTTCATTTAGCCTGTCTGAGATGATGATTCACCACCCCTCTGCATACTGTAGGAGTGTGTTATTGATGACAAAGATGAGCTCTGACTGAGATCACGCATTGCAAAAGGTGTTAGGATTATTGTACAGTGATGCACACAGACAGACAGACAAACAGAAGAAAGATAGCATGCCGAGGCAAACAGGTGTCCTGTTTAACACACCCAGCTCAGATGAATAACCGTACTTCACTCATCCTGTTTTCGTAACCACACAACTTTCCATCATACGGACCCAAATCCCTAATTTCCACCTCTTCACAGCTCTCTGATGTTTAAATTATAAGTTGCACTAAGTCCAAACATCGTCTGAAATGTTCTGCAGATGTACGGCCTTCTCATGTGGTTCATGAAAGCAGAGATTTATCTGGTTAGAGAGGGCTCGTTGCTTTGCGGCCACAGTCTGCCTCCCTCATATTCAAGTCGAGGTGGGTGGTCTTAGAGTCTTCTTTTCTCAGGAGGATAAACAGCACCATCAACTCCTGGTGTTATGTTTTAAACAAACCACCCAATTATAATTGCATTAAAATCGAATCAAGCCAGTGCGCTGTTTAAACCAGACGCGCAGCTATAGCCTCTAATGTAATTTGATTCACTGCTGTATTGAATTACACATTCAGGTCAGGGTGAGAGAAGGTAAAACAGATTACGTGTAGAAAACAATATGGAGGCAGCGTTAGAGTGTCATATCATCTCCCAGCCCAAAGCCGCTTGTCTATTGGTGGATCTGTGATAGATTTGCTGTGCTGGAGTGTTTGCAGCCAAGCTGAGCTGATGTCTTAGCATATGCAGACACAGTACACACACGCACAGACACACACATGCACACTACTTGACCTTTCAACAGCAGTGATGGCAACTGAGTAACTGAAAATCTCTTCATATACTTTCCACCCACTTCTTGTTTTTTTGTGGTGCAACTGCATTGCTCACTTGTGTTTTCACTTCCCTGTCTTACAGGTATGAAGCAACACAGTGAACTGTGACAGCACTATCTGTTCAGACTTGTTGGGTTGAAGTAAGTATAATTTTTGTGTATTTAACCTTCACGCCCGAGAGGATAATTGAGATGAGACAAATGCAGCTGTCCCCGAGCCAAAATGTATAAATGTTTCAAATCCAGACTCCAACATATCTGCACTTTGTCATCCTATCTGTACTCCTGTAGTCCCTCAGAGAGGGTGTTTTTGGGTCAGATCGTTGGTTCATCATCAACTCACATTTCCTGTTATGAAATAACATGACACCCGACACAGTATAAAACAGATCTTAACAAACCATGAGAGCGGAAACTACGTAGGATGTAAGTTTATCTGACAGTGTGAAGATACGACTGTACTGCATTTTTTTCTCCTTCAATTTTTTATGCTGACGCTTAAGCATTTTATTCTGTCTTCATGGTATCATTTAAATTGAAGCATGTTTTAAAGCAATTCACTATCAACCTCAAATGTCAATTTAATTCCACACACAGCTTTCAAGAACCACTGACAGCAGGACACAAGCTCAGACATGGAAATTGATTTTCCAACAGATTGATTCCACCCCGGATCTTGTGCTGATCTACAGAGAAAGAAGCAGTAATGACACATTCTGTGATCCCACAGTTTCTATACGATGTGGTTAGGTTTTATCCAAATGCGACAAGGCCTGCAATAAATCTTGTCTTCCTTCCATCAGCTTGCCAGCAGCTGGGAGCCGTCAAGGGAAGCCACCCCAAGCAAAATGTTATTCCAGCTTGTTAGTGTTTGAAGTCACAGCAAGCTGGGCTGCAGAAGCTGCTGCCTGTGGTTTATGGCTTGTGGGGTTGCTCAAGATATGGAGTCTCACTTTCCAAGTCAGGATGTCTCACCGCCATTGAAGCCACAACTGTAGCTGTGAGATAACGCAGGCACGTTGAGAAGAAAGGACTTCAGAGCAGACATGTGGTCTTGACTCAGTGAGTGACAACACTACAGTGTGTGTGTGTGTGTGTGTGTGTGTGTGTGTGTGTATGCGCCACAGTTCATGTTGTTTTTCCACATCTGCCTACGGATGCAGTGCTGCAACCACTTGCTGAAACACTATTGCTTCCTCTTCTTCTTTCAAATACTTATCCAAAAACATGTCACTTTTTTGTGAGTTTATACGCTTGCCAGGTTTTTGCATGACAAAACATTTTTATGCTCCTTTTCATTGTGACAATAAATTAATCAGGCAGTCCTGACAAACTAGCAAAATTAATCTATTTGTACAAAGAAAATGAATAATGAATATAAAAATGGATGTGCAATTGTGTTTCTGTGCAACAGTCTGGGACATTTTCATATTCCACTACAAGGCCACTAAGCCACAGCTTCTTTGATTTATGAAATTCAATAATGTCTTGAAAATCTTGGCTCAGATCAGTGTTTCGGTGATTAGAGTGGTTGTATTTCAACCACAATAGGTCAAGGGTTGTCAGACATCCAGTGTGTCCACAGCTCAGTCTGTGATATTTTTTTCTGTAATCCCTCATTGTTGCACTGTGGGACTAATCCCCTAGATTCCCTCACAGTCACAAGACCCTCAAAGACTATCAGTGATCAAACAAACATCTACTGCTGCAGCTTACAACCCAAAGGACTGTTACCGGACAGTATGAGAAAATCATTGGACGCATCCAGGTTTTAGTTCCTGTATTCAAAATTATACTGAAGTACATAAGAATTATGGACAAAATATGACACAAAGTAAACATACTCATGATGCAAATTTAATCTGCTGATGAAATTATTGGCTTGTAATATTACTGAGGCATCCGTGTGTAAACACATTTTTAATGGCTGCATCTGGTGGAAGTGCTCATTTTAATTACTTTATACATTGTTTGGTCTATCAGTGCATCATATTCTAAAGGCTGGTCATGTGATTTTTATGTGGAATATGCAAAGTAACATGTATATGTGTCAAATAAATGCTGTGGAGTAATATGTACAATATAAAGAAGTGTAAACTTCTACAAAATGAAAATATCATTAATGCATAAGTAGTCATTTTCCATTACTATATTGGATATACTGTCTAAAATTCACCTAAATATTGTGACCACTGCCTCTACATGTCATGTTTTTCTGTTCTAGTCAGGGCTGCAGCTAATTTTCATTTTCAGTTCATCTGATGATTATTCCATTATTGTTCATAAAATCAAGAAAATGTCCATTATGATTTCCCAGAATAGAAAGAACATCTTTAAATTGGTTATTCTATTAATCACAGCAAGCAAAAAAACAAAACAAAAAACAAACAAACAAACAAAAAAAAAAACGAACTGCCAAAATGTCACATTTTACATGTTGTAACCAGAGTATGTTTGGCACTGTTGCTTAAAAATATGACAAAACAATTAATGATTATTGAAATAGTTGCCAATCAACAAATCATGTCAACTCTAGTTCTAATGGGTAAGAGTAGCAATCACCCACCTGTGCACCCTGGGCTTATTGGGACAAATACTCCAAAGGGAATAGGAGTGCAGCACACAGGCAGCTGGAAGAAAGTACTCTGAGTGAGAATGACAGCGGAGGATGTGAAAATGTCTCCCTATGTACTACTATGAATAAACCATTAGAGCTTAAGTGAAGGACATGCAGATACTAATTGGATATGCTTGGATGATTCTATTACACTATGAAGATAAGGTTAGGCAGAAAGGTCAAGAGGGCAATGTGATGCTCCACCTGATTCAGTGATACTTTTCTCCCAGACCTCCCTCCCCCGCCCTCAGACACACACAGACACATGACCTGGGGGTCAGCTGTCGTGGCTGCAGCTCCTGCCCCTCCCTTAGGGACAACGGGCAGACAGGCTATTGATCAGCCGGACGATTATCAGAGCTGAAGCTGTTTATCATGCTGTCTGCTCTCAGCAGGGAGCCTCCGTCTCTAATGGACCATGGTATAGCGCGCCCCTGCTCCTGTCCTTGTCACCCCCATACCTTAAGCACCATCGATCCCCACATCACCCGTCCTTGCTCCCTGGTGTCACACTCTCTGGGGGAGGGTGGCTCCTCCTGTGCTGTCAGCACTGAAATATGTTTCTCATTGATGTCGCCCGGCTGATGAGTCTCTCCTCTGTCCTTTAAGAAACCACTGTCACCCTGGTAACTGCAGTTTGGAAACAATGATGGGAATATCATCATACGCTGACCTCTGACATATTCATGCTTAGCATACTCAAGCAAGTCATAATGTTCCTCTTTATATCTTAAAGGTTACTCAGCATGTTAAAGGGCTACTCCCGCAGTTTAGTACTGTCACGTCCATAAAGTTGGAGAGCTCGTCAAAGACAGATAAAAAAAATTTAAAGCAACAGAGGCAAAGAAACCCTTCATTTTCCCCTCAAGATCCAAAAATACAAGATACTACATTTCCCAAAGTGCAACTTGACAACATCTTTCACTGACCCTCCCTGCATATTAAGCATGTCACATGTCTTTCGAGCTCCACATGTCCAGTTTGAAACACCGTTTATCTGTCACAAGATTTCTCTTAGTCTCAATAGAAATAACCCTGATGACATCACTATGACATCATTTGGGTTATTTTTGCATACTGGTGCACTCCCTCCAGATCACAATGTGCAGACCTGTCTTCAATATCCTTGTAATCTATTTCTAAAAGTGACAAGATACAGATATTTGCTGAGTGCATTTTCTGGTGACTGTGGGTGACCTACTACCTGTGTTCACTTGATGGGATAAACTCATGTCCAGGCACACACTCTGAGGCTGTGGTCAATATCAGTTGTGTGTACAGCAGAGCTGTTACACTGGCCTATTAAAAAAAGAGGCAGTAAATGTCACACACCAGGAGCCGGGGCCATAAACAAGCCAGTGGACAGTGGTTATTCAGAGGTCACGCAGAGTGCTCAGTCGTCTATGGCGGCTGGCTGGAGGAAACAAAGTGATGAGGATTTAATGATATCCAGCTTTGTGGCTATTGATAGCAGAGTCAATGGGCTGCACTGTGGGTGTCTCTCTGATACACAGCAGATTAGCAGCTCTGTGCCAGATGAAAACGTCAGAGATCAATAGGACACAGGGGAGAATCAATAATCGTCCCACTACTCTGTGGCTTTCATTTGGTGGATTGCTCTGGTCCTTTATGGCCTGCCGTGCTGTCAGCGTGCCATTAACTGCATTCATAAAACATGCATCAGAGATCTGTCACGGGCATCATATGTTAATGCCTGCTGCTAATGAATATGAATGCTCTGTTCATAAGCCAAGTCTCCCTCTCATTACATTGCTTTACACCTCACTGAGCCCGGAGAGCTCGCCTTGGATGAAATGTAAATCACTGCTTTATTGGAGTAAAATGCATGACTATCATACTAAAACGCCATGCAGATGAGAACAAAATATACTCACTTTGCAGTAGATCGAGTGCTTTGAAGCCAATAGTCTTGTAAAAGTGTGAGAAATGAGTGGGCTAATTGCAGCATCATCACCGAGCCTGGGATGAGGAAATAACACAGAATATTCAGTCATGTCCTAAATACTATAATCAGCATTACCTGGCTTGTCGCGCTTCATTATGGTCCAGAAATCTTAGATTAATTAGCATTATTGTGCACAGTGAGTGAGAGAATTGGACAGTAATTACATTAACCTTCGGGATCACACCTTGTCTTTTTACAAGACGTGTCTGAGCAATAAAAGATTGTTACTGCATAGATGATTACTCTTATCCTTGACAGTGTCTGCCTTCCAAATTGATCCAATTAGCCATTCAGGGCTAATTTAATTACTTGGGGCTGCTATAGCCTCTCTATCTTTCTGTCCTTGCCACCAGGATAATCATAACTCTGAGCACTGGAACAGATTATCTTTAGCACATGCATGAAGAAAGCAAATTTAATCTGATATGGGAAAGCATGAATTAACAGTCTATCTCACAGCAGAGAGACAAAAATACCCCTCTTTGTCCTGATTTCTTATGTATTAATGTGCTCGATAGCGAGCTTATTCTTTAGCACTGACAGGCCTGTGAAGGAAAAGCTATAGAGTCTAGCTTTGTCACTGTTATCAGTCTCGGAAGTCTCTCACTTGGTAAACTTCTCTGGAATATCAATCACATGAAGAAAAAAAAAACTATGTTTCATTTTAGACACTAATGAAGGTGAGAGCTAGTTTGTATGAAGGAACATCCATATGATTAGTATGCATGGGACAGGCTCCGAGTTGATATTAGGTGAAACCATCTTCATGCACACAGAGTAATCTCATCTGCTTCATTTTGAGCACAGCAGTGGGAGGCCAGGCACGTACCAATCTTCTCTGCTCCGGGGACAATATGGGTTTGAGAAATGAGAGGTGGAAGCCACTGCGTTGCCAGCCACATCCATAATTGGCAAACCGAACAAGATGAGAATGAACTCTGGGCTTGGCTCGTCTTTGTTGTAATTAAGATGAAATTCACCAATCATTTAAACTCACAAATGGAGGTTTGACGGGAGGCCAAGAGCCCATTGAAATACGATTGGCTTGCAGTTTAGGTATTTATCTGTCTCTGCAGAACGGAGGAGCCAGTATTTAAGTTTCTTCAATCAGCATTCAGGATTAGGATTCCAGTGAACCTTTGAGTAGAGGTCAAACAGTAATATATCAGAGGAAGCAGAAAACATGTATGCTATAATTGAATTTGAAATGAGAAACGTTGCTCTGTACATGTGACAGAGAAGTTAATGTGTTGTATCATCTCTGTGTGAAACAGACAACATTAAACATGCACAGGAAAAAAACGTGTTGAACCCTGAAAAATGCTTCTTTCACTTTTTCTTTCTGTTGTATCTCCTCATCTCTCTGTGGGTTTGATTCATAAGCATGACATGTGAGATTCAGGCCGGGTTTTTGGAGCTAATGAGTTGAAACAGATCCAGAGACTTGGTGTTCACAATAGCCAGTGGGAGCCACATTAAAGACAGCTCTGCTCATCCTACAGGGGCTTTCTTCAGTGCCTGCATGTGAATCTCACTTGGTCATGAGCGGAGCGTATAAACAGTGCTTTAATCAGGGAATTGTTTGGGGAGAGTTCTTTTAATCTGTGATTATAACACCAGATCAATGAGGATTCCTGCTCTGAGCCGTGTCAGTGATAAAAAGGAGGATTTACATCAAATATTCATAGCCCAGCTTTCCCAGAGGATTCACCACCACGGCGCAGACAGCCACTGACTTTTATTCTATACAGAGCAGATGGAAAACAAAACCACCAAGTGAATTCCCTGTAAAGACAGAGCTCCTCTAAATTGGGTCTTATGTAAGGAAAGTTGAAAACTGCAGTAATTTTCTACAAAGTGCAGCTTTATGTTTAGAGGAACCAGAACTTTAAACAGAAAAGAAATTGTGCTTTCTTACCATCCTCCTCGTGCAAACCATGCATCAGGATAGTGAGCCAACAACATGTTAAACATGGTTACGCAACAGTATTACACAGTCAGTGAAAGCAGCAGTCTACTGAGACAAACTCAGCCTTGTCATTTTACTCTTTGCTTATGAAACCCTCTAAAGAACTGAGGCATAATTCAAGAGTGGACACAGTCTTTAAAGTGCAAGAGTATAATGAATAATAAATCATTACTGTATTACCAAAGTCAAACAATAAAAAAGTTTTAAGGATCACAGTGGTGAATGTCTCTTCATGTCATTCAAGAGCTATTAGCAAATTTCAGAAGTGTTTTAGCACCTAAAAGTTTTACACACAGAAGTTATGTAATCACGAAAAAAAACACCAGTTTCATTTATAGGTTATATTCGCTATTTTCTTTATTATTTACTGTTGATTAATGCATTCAACTGCACCTGCACCAATGGTGGCCTATAGATAACAAAGTGTTACTGCAATGCTAACAAATCAGAGCCTTGACATAATGTGGCCATTTATAACAAAACAGAAAACAGAGAACCAACACTGGCTCGTAGCAATGCGAGCCAGTTTAATCTTTTTTAATGTTTGATGGTATTTGCTGGAAAGCGGAAGCAACAAGTACATAATTATCTGTCTAATTAAGCTGCCAAAACACAAGCACAGTGCTGGAGCACCTCTGAAACAGTGAGTGCACCATTCATTAGCATGTGCTATAAGCTTATTAATCATCTAACAGCCAATTAGCACACTGTTACCATTTGCAGTGGGTGTGTAAATAAATTCCTGGGTTAATTTCTTCCTCTGATAATAAAGGGAACATTATGAAAATTAGCTCTGTGACTATGTAAATGATCTATGTCGTTAATTGCATAGCAGCGATAGATGTTTGCCATGAACCGGGCTGGTGATGCAACAAATATTTCCCGGGCTGTTAGAGAAATTAATCGGGTAGCTGCTGATTCCCTGGAGGAATCCACAAGCTACAATAATGACATTTACCCAGCCCTCTGGCACACTGATAATGACAATGTCGCTGCTTGGCAGCAGGCCAGTGGGAGGTGAGGGCGATGGTGTGGGGCTGGCAATCATCTCTGAGAAAGACAGAACGGACACACACACACACACACACACACACACACACACAAATATACACACACAGGCCACACTGGCAGAAAAACAGCAGGCTTTAAGGGCTAAATCAGCTCTCGTATCACCCACTGGTAATTAATAATAATTGCTTTCTAATAAGGGCCGTGCCATTAGCAAATTACCTCTCCATTGAAATGCAACTGCAGCTAAACATGCTGTTATTGGAAATGGTATCTAATGGGATTCACTTGACCAAAACAAAACACGCACACACACACACACACACACACACACACACACACACACACACACTGAATTCATTGAAAACAACTGATGACCACTCACTGCTAATGGAATAAGATGCATAATGCATTATGACTGTCAAAATAATGTCATCACATCGAGCTGATGCTGCATCATTGTGCAGCTCTGACAGGAGAAGTGAAGGGTGGGGATTTCACTGTTGACGTTTTCCTGACATGTCAGAGAAGTGAGAGATGTTTTGGATGTTAGTAAAACAAAAACAGCAAGGTGGGCTCAGTTTCCTTTTTCGCTTGAACTCCGCCACTCCAACCACCTGCCCCCCTCATGTTCTGGCCTTGTGATAAATGCTTCAAGCTGGTCTTAATCATGCGTGTGACAGAGGAGGAAATGGAAGCCAGTCCAGACAGACAGGATGAATGGAGCATTTACTTCGGGTGGCTCCCATAAAAAAACAGCTCTCCATGCAATACTGCCCTCGTACTGCTGACAATGTCTGGCTACTGACTGTGCAGCTCAGACACTTTAGCAAATACGCTCTGCAGGGCCAACCAGATAACGTTAGGCTTCACTAATGCCAACAAAAATTCAGAGTATGAATGGATGTGCCCCAAGAAGTGGACGTGTAAACTTTCAGATTTTTTTTTGATTCATGCTTTCATGATTATCAAAGGCATATTTATAGTATAAAAGGACAACATTTAGCTGCTTGGACCACAGCTATTTTGTCATATTATGTAAGGGAATGCTCTGAGTTAGTGTTTATTTATCGGCTGCTTAGTCTTGAATTCTCAGTGCAGCCAATTCCTCCCTCCCTCTGCTGCCCAATCAATTAACACACGGGTATTACCAGACCTATTAGAGCCAGCCAAAACCTTCCCAGCCCTGTCATCTGCTGTTGGAACAATTGCTTAATATAACACCAGACTCAAAGGAGCACTTACTGGGGCCCAATCTTCTGGAATCAATAACAACAGGCAGGCTATATTGTTTCAAACAAGGAAACAGTGGGGGATGAGAGGGAGAGAGAGGAGAGAGATGGGAGGTGGGTCAATACAAGTGCTTGGGTTTAAGAGACGCTGGCTCAGCCATAAAAAAAAAAAACACGTGCCCTAAAGTGCTGCTGCTCCCTGACATAGATACAAGCACCACTTCCTGGGCAGAGGGTCTGTGAGGTCTGAGAAAGGACGTGGCCTATCACCAGGCCACTCCACAACTATGTGAAAAGTCATGAGGTTTAACCTCTGAGCTGCAACACAACAGCTAAAGGGCAGCAGCCCGAGGGGGAGATGCTGTGCGGCCGTCTACAGCTTTTGTCACCAGCACTGTGGGACACCGTCAGGGAGTGGCAGCAGCCGTGGCATTTAGGGTCAGGGAAGATTTCATTTTCTTGATGATAATTCTTCAGGAGCTGTCCATCAAAGTTGATGAAAATTCAAATTGTGCTGCAAGCAGATGATTAGAAAAGCATTTGCCATCCACATAACACAAATGTCACAGTCTCGCTAGCATAACGATGACAGGATAGAGCCACCCAGCAGCACTAATGGAGAGCATTTTTCTAGTAAGTGAAGCTGTCGCCTCTCTGGGGCCTGTCAATGTCAGAGCTGCATGGATCGCATCATTTCCTGTGCCAGCAGGGTGAGCTGGCTGGGGACACCACAAGGTATCGATCTGTCTGTAATCACACAAGCAGTTTTGGCTTCAGAAAAACTTCATCCTGAAGTGCTTAGCTTTAAGGACAGGATCCAATTTCTTTGCACAGTGCAGGAGAGGACTGAAGGAAGGAGGGAAAGATACGGTGTCAGTGATCTTTACTACACGCCTGAAACAGAAGAGCAGACAGATATCGACAGCATGCTGTCTATCATCAGCACTGGAGGCTGGACTCTGCCCCCGTATGGCCTAGTGGAGACACTTGCATGAAACCTCATCACCAATAAATCTTTCAGAATGCAGTCCGGTAACCAATCCTTACAGGTTTCTGCTGCCAGGTTGGTTTGTTTCGATCAGTTAAATGCAGGAATAGTACCTGATGTCAAAATAGATTGTAAAAAATATAATATATTTTCAAAAAGGAGCACGAGGAGGGGAAGAGATGATAAATAAAAACCAGCTGGAGGAATGAGACACATTCCTGAAATTCTGAGTCTCCTATTTTAAAGCGAATGCTGCACTTACATATTTCTATTAAAAATGATCGGTGCAGCTGAATGGCTTTGACAAATTGTGCATTTCTGTGAAAAGTGTGGAAAAAAATGACAGGCATTTCTGATGAACTAAATTTGAATAATTGTCTATTTTGAGAGCAGACGAGGTGGTTTTGACTAACAACGAACGGGTGAATGATCACACCTGCATCTTTGGATGAAGACACCAAACCTCAGTTGAACAGTAAAAGGATAGTGCAAGTGAGAGAGTGAGGAAACAGGTGAAGAGGAGGTGTGAACTATAGCATTCTCCCTGGAGGAGTGTGATTATTTCTGCCTCTCATCTCTACTTCTCTTTGATGTATTCACATGAAAGTATCACCAACGCAGACTCAGAATTTCCAAATGAAGGTTTAAATACTGAAAAATGATCAGGGAACTGATTGTTTTGCATCACTTTACTGTTAACAAGAGGAGTTTTTCTGATAAAGATAAAGAACGGGAATATTTTAGAGATTGAACAGAGGAAAAATATGATACCTAACAGACTGAGTTTGGTACAAGATTAGAGCCACTAATATCTAATATGTTTTATTAAACTCTTTATGTATGACAACACAGATAAACAAAATAAGCCTGCAAATCTTTATGAAGAAACACTTAAATTACAAATCTGAGTGAATATTTACTCTGCAGCCTCGACATATTGGTGTACAAAACAGATGCGCAAAGGACCATCCGCCTCCAGACAGACAGACAGAGAGAGCAGTCTGCTGCTGTATGGCTGCTATCAAACAGCACACCATGACTTCTCCCAGCTTACAGCACGCTACCTGCATACATCCCCCCAGTTGCCATGGTAATAGAGACTGGCGTAAGTAGTGACGGGCCAACCACAGACATCAGAGCGGCTCTTAAGCAGAAACATCAGACGACTGCTGGTGGAGGTGATTTATTAAGCCTGTGTTCAAAGTCCATCTGAACCATAACAAGCCTATAAGCATGCAACGGATCGAATACATTAAACTGGTTGAGAAAGCCCTCTCCCTCTTCATTATAGTGTTCATATTACATTCCACCATGCATGAAAGGCTGAATGAAAGGACAAATAATAATCTGAATAAAAGATTCTGGAGTGTGGTGAAAAATCAAGCTCACAATCTTATTTGGAGCATATCGTGTTTATGCACAGAGTGAGCCATAATTTTCTGCTAAATAATTGACTTCCCCAATGTTAAGATCTCAGGAGACTCTTTCAGTTTATTCATTGAATGGCCTTTGCAGCATGCGCAGCATATTAGCCTTTCAGAAATGTCTTGTCAGGCCTGCCACCGGGCTGTACGTAGAGACTCTTCTACTCCACGCCTTTCCCTGAATAATAACCTTCAACTAACCTTTAAACCACAGTGAATAATTTCAATCCTATTTTCATATCAATGGCTGAGTCAAGCCAGGCAATTATCTTTTATCCGTATACTTTGCTGTCAGCGGGGAGAATAATAAAGTTTTCCCTTGTGAGGAGCTCGAGAGGGAAGAAAAAAAGAGAGGGAGCCAAAAAAGTGCGAGCAAGATGCTGGAGATGCTATCTAAAGACATGAATGCGGCGATGAATTATTCAGTAATGACTACAAGATCTGTCATAAAAAAAAAAAGAAGCTCTGCTAACATCTGCACTGTGTTCTGAGGGGGCTGAGCAGAGCAGGGCATTGACGCCAGAACGCCTCTGAAGATAAACATGACAAATTGGCAGATCATCTGTTCAATTAGGATAGCGGAGCAGGTGTGTCGGTAAGGCGCCTGTGCCACAGGATGACACAGTTACCAAGCCAAACCAGAGGCATGATGGGAAATACCTTGTTTGTGTGACAGTGATTTAGAGCGATGCACCAGAAGGATACCCCAAGAAAAAAAATAGGATATTCCCCTTGGTACTCATTAAAATTCGACTGCAGACGGCACCCTGCCCCTCTCCCCCTCCGTTTCATTGCTTCATCCTTCTGCTTGTGGCTCCTCAACAGCCTGACTGGACCTTCCAGGATCATTTCTTATTAATCCATAAAACATACCACACTGGTGATTGGATTGAAGGGAGCACTGGAGCAGCAAAACATGAGATATGGAAAAACATCACACATCTCGGCGAGCAAGCAGGCGGGCAGGTTTGGGGGGTTGAATGGAGGGGATGGGGAGGGGGGGAGAATAAGTGGTGAACAGGGAATGGGCTGTGTGTGTGAGAGATGATGGGGGCATAGAGGAGGTGTGGAGGGGTGGAGGGAATCATGGGGGCAAAGGAGGGAGGGGGAGGTATAGAGAGAAGAGAGTAGAGAGAGGGGAGGGGGGTGCAAGCAAGAAACATGTTTTGAAATATTAATCCGTGGTTCTGGCCGTGGGCTGGAGCACTGAGATGAAAAAAAAGCAGGGGAACCTTTGAAGCGAGGGAATGTTCCCTGCATTCGTGAAGCAGGCGCTGCACAGACGGCCATGTTGTTGGAGAACAACTGGGGCAGGTGCAATGTTTCTCCCTCACATCTGAGAGCCCTCGTCTCCACTCTACTCCATACGGCTTATTGGTGCAGCGTGTATTTAGAGTGCTCCCTTTTCCAAGCCCTGACACAAATGAGATGAGTGTGGTACAGTCTCTAAATCCCCAGTGCCTTGTAAAGCCTTTGAAAGGAATACTTACTGCGGCATAAACCATCGTTCACAGTCTTAAAGCAAGCACATGAGGCTCTGTGCTCTGAGGGAAAGACAACTTCTAGCAAAGCAGCATCCACTGGATGTGGCATCATCGGATTTAGGTGAAGAGGAAAAGTGTATAACAGGATATCACAGGATCTTATTGAACCTTAATGACCGGCTGAGGGACTAATGGATTCAGCACTCTGTTGTGACTGCCCTGCATGCCCGTTATAACCACGGCCCACTTACTCACAGCTCTGTGCGGCTGAGAGGCCAGCCAACCAGTCAGCCGGCCGCATCACCTCTTAGCCATCTCTCAGCAGTATCACACATGACATCACACACACACACACACACACAGCACCAAACATACCATGCTCTTTACGCACACACACACACAAGAAAAGAGTGGCAAAAAGTGAAGGCTCATTAAACCCGAAAGAAAAAACTCATTTAGGTGGATAACTTAATATGCAGTCCTCGAATTTACCACGGCAAACACATCCGCTATGAAGACAATGCATTAAAACACTTTGAAAAATCACATTGGGAAAAGTCATCATCATTAAAGCGTACTCAGGCTAAGTATCTTAGATGAATTATGCTCCCTGCATCAAAAGACAGCAGGAATAACATTGAGAGTGTGTCCTTTTCTCTTCTATTCTCTGGCAGCACCCTGCTGGGAAACTTGAAATTACCCTCTGTCTGGCTATTCTCCACTAATAATAATGATAAAGTTTTTTCTGCCTAATTATGCAAAGAACTCTCAATTAGCATAACTCGTCCTCTGTGTCAGTACAAACAGTAGAACACCCTGCGGGCCCATGATGGTTTCATTCTCAGCCTGTTGTGTTTTTTCATTTCTTTTTTTCCCCCCCTGACTTCCTCTAGTGAGTTAATGAAGATGCATGTTAATAAAGATAGCTGTGGTGGTGGTGGTGTCGGTGCAGGTGTAAAGGAGCTGCTGCTGATGCTGTAGGAGGTGCCGCTGTGTTTAGTATGCTGCCCTCTGCAGGCCTCCCAAAGGGCCTGCAGTGCTGTGAAAAAACCAGACCAGAAGCCTCCGTGGTGAGGCAGTGACACACTCCCTCTCACACAGCCTGCAGCAAAGATTAAAGATGTATGTTTAGGGGCAGATCAAACAGAATGCAGGATCCACGAGCCAACAGAGAGAAAACAACACATTAAAAAAGATTTTAAATAAAACCATACATACTGTATGCTCGAGGCTTTTGTCTGAGCCTGGAGTCGTGTCGGCTGATAACGTCCATCAAGCCTGCTATCATCAAAAGAAACAGACGTCCAGAGAACCAAAGCTACTGCTTGTGATTTGAGCATTTTAAGGACAATGTCATCTTGAGGGGAACTAGTGAAAGAAGCTGCAAACGAATGACGGCCGGTGTAAGATACCCTTCATGAAAATGAGTGGGAGTATGATGCCACTAGGAGACCACTCCATCCTTATAGACACAAATAAGTGACGCCTGAGACTCAAAGGTTGCATTTATGTATATATTTTTAAATGCACAGAAGTGTGAGAGGAAAGTAAGACATAAAAAGCTGAGGAACACAAGCGGAGAAGTGTGTACTATGTTCTATTTAGTGCTGATGAAAGAGCTTGCACTCCTTAAGGGTTTAGCAGTAAACACTACAAACAGACAATCCCCAGAGAGGCCCATCACCTCCCTCCTCATCCTCTACCTCCCTGTGTGTCTGTAGAAGTGCTCTTTGAGAGGGAACACCATTAAGACCACACGGAGGGTGAAGAAACAGCATTTCTTGAAAAAAGTCAAACCAGATGGCAGTAACCCTCGAATAGATCCACCGCTTTTGCTGACTTGTGCTCTATCAAGTGTCCTCAACGCTGGAAAAAGTCACAGCTGAAGGTGTGAAGTGGACACCCAGCCACCACATGACACAGCGATATCCAATCAGTGAACAAGGTTTTGACACATCAGCAGCACTCCAGAGGGCCTGTGTCGACTCAAGTGTCCACATTCCTCGGGCCCTCGGCCCGGCCCGGCTAGGCACACACACACACACACATAAACTGACACAGGCATGTACAATGTGCAGGGTGGAGCAATGTTTCCTGTGAAAAGTGGAGATGAAAGGTCACATTATGGTGTCAGATTAGACATGGCTTTGAGTCCGGCCCTCTCAGAGCTCGGTCAGACACATTAGAGGGACATGTTTTCCCATCGCCTCATTTGAGGTGCGCTTGTGAGCCTTGTGAAATCCTCTCCCCTCCTTACATCCCACTTCCACCGCCTCGGGCACTCGCAGAGAAAGAGAGGCAAGAGTGAGAAAGAGAAAAAGAGAAAGAGTGTGTGTGTGTGTGAGAGAGAGAGAGAGGATTTCACGAATGCCTTCATCATTTAAACGGCTGTGCTGTCGCTGGAGCGCAGCATGAATAATTCAGTGAGACTGCTCCTTCTTCAAACAGACAAATAGAACAGGATTACGCCTCCACAAAGCAAACGGTAAACACCACAATCAAAACAACAGAATTAATTAGGTAATTAGGGAGACAAAATAAATGTGAAATAATGATAAACTCTTCTGAGACCACAGCTGCAACTCTGTTACAGTATGCAAATATGCAGATTCAAGAGTTCAGAATACATTACAGGCTCAGAGGATTGTTTGGAATGAATGGCACTGGCAAGCATTTTTGAAATGATGAGATTCAACACATAATCCACATCCAAGCACACTGCTGAGGAGGAATTTCAAAAGTGTATTTGCAAGAAAGCTTTGTGCAAATCTATATGAAGCCAATCAATCAATGGTGGCCAATATTCAAAGCCTTTTTTCAGGAGATCATCAGCAGAGAATGTATTGCTTATTTAATGTTTGTATTGCTTAAAAAGCCTGGGTAAAATGGACTCGTGCTCTTATTAATGCTTGTATTTGAAAGTTGAAAGAGATTATAAATCTTCTCTGGCATGAATATATTTGTATATACACACTGACACCATTGAGTAGGGGGGAAAAAACAGATGGGGGGGCTTACATAATTGAAGAATGAACAGCAATCCAGCTCAAGGATTTGTAGTTCATTTGCAGTCTAGAGTTAAGGCATTTATCTCCTCCTCATTCCAGCTGGAGTATTTCACTGCTCTATAGCCGATTAAAAGTGTAAGCAAAGAGAATCCTTCTCATCTCTGAGAAATCCAACCATGAAGAACAAGTGACAAAAGCATGTGGAGTAGCAGGCCTACAGAGAATTTTGTTTGCCTTGTGATCTGGAAAGGTCAGGGATAAACCTTCTGCTAGCAGCAATTAATGTCTCCGACTCGCGATGCAGGAAGTACAATGATCGTCAGCCGACATCCTCGGCTTTCATCGCATGACAGAGCCTGGCACGGGGGGCTTAGGTGAATATGAGCTATCCATTTCAAGCAATATTTAAATCACATTTCCAATTTGCAGCCCTTGAACAGCAGTTTAGAGCGGGATGAGGAGGTTGAGGCATAATGACAGCTTCTCTGGGGTTTATTGAAAGTGATGAATGCTCACAAGAGGGGATTGCTCAATGCGAATTCATGAATTTGAGAGATTATTTAAGCAGAGATCATTTTGAAAGTCCTACAGCTCAACATTGATGCAATGTTTCAAGGGCACAAAAAAAATACTGAGCACGGCCAAGTGAAAAAAAAAAAGATCCCTTTAACAGCCTGGAAAGCCTTTTGCCGCTGGAACAAATTAGCTCTCTCAATCTGATAATGCTTCAATCCAAACCAGTTTCACCAGCAATACCAGGGCAAGGGGGACACTACATGACACACTAGAGTGGAGAGACACTGTGCAGATACCGTGCAGCCTAATCTACCCACTGGATATGAAGCAGCAGCATGTAATGATGGATGAGGATGAAAAACAAGCCTTGATGTCCACCAAAGCAGCAGGGGTCCCAAAAATAAGAAACAATCAGTAGCCGCTATGCCTTAGAGTGAGTACAAATTTATAGCCCAACTGCCTCTAAACTGCTGGGACTAACTATATTAGCCATTGCTGGAAACAAACCCCTGAAGACAACATTAAAAGCTCACCAAGATAGACTAATACAGTGCAGCTATCAAAGGACCACGGAAACAGATCCCCTGTGTCAGAGGGAAGAAAAGAAAATACATCACTAATAAATGAACATGAGATACAAAGAAAAAGGAAAATCTGGGACAAAAAGAATGAGGCGCACATATTTCGTGTGAATCTGGGAGTAAAAAGGAATTGCGAATGAGGAGCTGCTGCTCCTGCTGTCCTGCAGGGGCAGGGCGGCTGTTTTTTCTACAGCAGCACATCCCCGTCTCTGCCAGCACTCATTTACTGATCTCATTAATATCCTTACTCTGAGGAGGAGAGAGACAGCAGCCGTGAAACAGCCTCCCCCATCTCCTCCTCTTCCCTCCCCTCCATCCTCCATGTGCCTGTTCCACTGGGTCCCCCTCCCTTTCCTCTCATCTCCGCCTCTCTGTAGTTCAGTAATTGGGCTCAGCTCATTGTTATTCAAAACCCTGTAGAACCAATTAGCTGCAGACCTCCTGACCCTGGGTTGCTATGTAATGGTGCAAGCTAAAGACTCTAAGTGAGGAAGCCAAGAGCAAAGGTTTTAAATTCCTTTAGTTCTTGATTAATAATCCTGTCAGGGCGATCAGAGACATTAAAGAGAGACTCTGGTTCGGCTCCTGCTTTTATGGCTTCTCCCTCATTTCTAGGCTGTCCATTAAAGCTTAATGATGCCGGGGGTCGCTCTCTCTCCTCTGTCTTGTCAGATAAATGTACAGTTAACAGGATGATGAGAAATCCTGATCCTCCAGCAATCTGGGACAAAGCGGGCCTGTGACCCCGCTGGGAAGAAGTAGGGCAGCAGGGGTAGATGAGCGGTGAGCAGAGAGGACAACAGAGGCAGTGGTGGCGTGGATGGTGGACCGAGATGTCCGGCTGCCCTGGAGGATAGAGATGAAAGAGATGGGGCGGATAAAACCTGGGGTGGAAGGCAGAGATGAGAGGGATGCAGATAACACTTCATGCAACATTGATGAGGAGACTGAAGGTAAAGCAAGAGTAGTGCTGGATGTTACTGTGCAACATTAGATTGCCACTGAGGAAAAAATAACAAATCAGATATGTAAGAAGACTGCTTGTTTACAGCTGCTTATATACACTGGTATTATGGGAGCGTATGTCCATAAACTGATTAATATTACATAGCATGTCACATGCTGAGACAACATTTCAATACTAAACAGCTCTCCAAGGCTTAAAGCAACTAAATATATAGTTTTCCATAATAACAATGGTTCATAGTTCAATGTGGCTGTACAGTATGTTGGCTCAGTCTCACTGCTCTCATGAGATAGCCAAAAAAGCTCTAAAAATGTCACTGTGTGCTACAATGTTAGCAACTAGCTCGTGAACAGTGTCAGCAAGTAGCATATAGCAGTTAAAGAGCCAAATATTGGTTGGTGAAGACCAAAAAGTCCAAAAGGGAGAGTGATTAAAAAGAAAGAAAAGAAACAATACCGAATGCTAATGTTGCTCTGTGCCTGTTGGATGTTACAAAGTTCACCAGGTCAGCATGATGTTAGGGTTCACAACTTGTTTTTGTTCATGTCACTCACACTCTGTGCCCCTTATGTCTCTTCTTGCACTATGTAACTTTGTACAATCACCTGCAAGAAGTACGTAATGCTTTATGGCACTAAGTCACCACCAACAACTTTTATTTCGCTGACTGACCTTGATGAAACCGGATCATATTTCATGGAAAAAATGTTGGTTTTCCCTCTGCTGTCCTCTGGCTGCTCTGTATTAACTCTCTGTGATTTACAGAGTTTCCTGATGGACAGTTAAGTGAATTGCTGCTGTTATTTAATGTAGCTGCTGTTATTTAATGTTAGCTTAGTTTGTTAGCCGGGCTGCCTGAATTGTGAGCACAGAGCATGGGGGGGTCTTTTTGGACCACCAAGAAGAGGAGGTTTTCAGACTGGGGTAAATCAAGAGAATAAACCTAGGACTGTTGTTAGTTGTTGGTTAAAGTTTTGTGAATAAAAGACAGACGCCGAGCTGGTCTTCTTGCCGTTGGACCAGTAATTAATACAGTATTAGATAGTTGCTATGTCTTGTTGTTGTACTTCCTTGATGTTTGGCTGTTAGCAAAGTTGTTAAATTATATAATCATAACAAATACACATATGCAGCTGTCAGTGTATTGCACTCTGAAACTGGGTGCGCTAAATTACAAAAAAGCATATTGTTCAACATTTTGAGAACTGCTCTCATTTGTTTTCTTGCAGTTCACTTAGTTCAGCATAAAAACAGGAAACAGGGACAGCAGTTAGCCTTGCTCTGTCCAAGGGTTAAAAAAGCAACAAAAAAACACCTACCAACAGCTTTTTAAGCTCACGACGCAGATTTCTTTTTTAACTTCGCACAGAGCCAGACGAGCTGTTTCCTCCTGTTTATAGTATTTATGCTAAGCTAAGCTCACTGACTGCTGGCTGTAGCTTAATAAATCACAGACAAACAAACAAGAGGAAGTATAAATCTTATCATCTAACTTTCAGGAGGAAAGTGGATTAGCTTATTTTCCCTGAAACTCAAACTCTTCCTTTGAAGCACACCACCAAACTAGCTGTAATTTAGGTCAAGTCAAATCTATTGGCGACCCCGAATATATCTATTACAAGCTTGTTGACCGTCTTTCTAGCTGTTAGCTTCAGTTTTATAGAGCAAATAATTACATCAAAACCTCATGAGGCACAGAACCACCAATTCCAAATCGGTCCATATAAGGCCACTGACTTGTCTTGTTTGTGAATCATCTCTGCAGACGATTACAATTTTTGAAGTATGAGGATGCCGAGCTCACACCTGTTTTCTGAAACCTGTTTGGAAAACTTGTGGTGTTTGCATTCCTGGAGCTGAAGTGCTTATTTGGTTCAGTTCTCCAGGCTTGGCCGAGAGTTGTGGGAGGATTCACATGCAATGCTGTAAACATTGGCTGCTTCAAGCCCTCTGACACTGATGCATCGCCTCCCAGGCTGCTATAAATCCTTTTACAACAAACTCCATAAAGCTCTTTGGTGCCTAAATATTTATGGTTCCCTGAGTTTCCCTTGAGGGTTGTTTTCTGTCAAAGTACCAACAGCACTAAGTCATGTGGAGTGACTCCAGACATCTTATCTGGGAGTCAGGGTAAAGGGCCTGGTGGTCTGGACATCTCCTCCACAAGAAGAACACACAGGGAGGAAAGGCCACTAATGAGTACTTCTAGCCTGATCACTTCTTCTCACTGGGCTTCTCTGTTAGTGGACTCAATTGACCCAGAAAACAAACATACTGCTGCATGACCTCTGCTGACCAGACAGACAAACAAACAAACTTTTTCGTGTCAAAACTATCAAGCCCGCCTCTGTCAAGGACAATAAGGCAGTCGATGTAGGACAAACATGCTGGAAATATCAATGGACATAAGACAATAACGTACATGACAGGCTCTAACCCGACCTGGCTGCCGGGTGGCTCATGGATCAGGAGGTCAAACGCTGTTATCATTGCAGTACACACCATCAGTGTGTGGATATGAGACGGTTGGAGAATAAATACAGGTGTGCTGACGGTGAATCTCATAGGTGGATGCCTTCCAGAAACGTGTCATTTTGCCCATCGCAGTTTTGTTGTCAGCTGCTAAACAAGGTGGCCCCTTGAAACAAGTGTCTCTAAAAAAGCAGCAGTGGGCCTGATGAGTCCTCAAGCATCCTCCCAGTGCTGTGATTACTGACGTTTACCCTCTTTAATATGTGTAATTCCCATTTTCTCTGATTCATGAGTAAGAGCCCTTAGGGGGACCACACTAAGTGGCAGTCTGCCAAAGCTCTCCTGTAGGAAAGGCTCTAAGTCATTTCTCCCACAGCAGTTAGATACAGCGTGACACTTACAGGTTGTCTCACTTTACCTTTATTATTGTTATTTGCATCTAGGAGCCCTGATGATAGCTTAATTGTACAATACCTAATGTTATGTGCTTCACATGCAGGTGTGACACAATTATGACTACATACCTATAAAAAGGCTCTGAAAAATAGCAACATGATGTTTTAACAAGCATTGGCTATACATGTATCGCAAATTGCTACTAATTGCACGTCAGAGCCGAGGTAATGACCACTGCCTAGTACAGCCAGCGTGACTGACCACAGAGGATGCTAACAGATATTTTCTTAATCCATTTTCCATTACACTCATATATAGAGACTTAAAGTCTGTGTAAAGGCAATTCTGAGATTTCTTTCAAAACACATTAAATATGTTGGAAAATAGTTGGTGCAAACACGTGAAAAGACTTTGAACGATATATTACTGAAATATGGAGTTAGAGGTTAAAACAGTTTTTCATCAGTTTTCAGTCCAGGGTTTTTTGGTCCTAAAGGGTGGCTCGATGACACACTGAGGCCACCCTGAGCATACCCCTGCACCCCTAGCAGAGAGATAGAGATTATTTCATCTCGCTCAGAGTGTTTCAAAGTTAGTCATTTTCTGAACTCATCTGACACGTTTCAGTCGCTTTAAAATGGCTGCTTGACCGCTCACACGAGTGGGCGTGGCTTCAGTACATTCAGCGGACACGCCCCCACAGTCCTGGAGCTGAGACTACTCATTTTTACCCGATTTGGACACCTAATTTCATAAACTTGTCGATATTTTTAATCATTCATATTTGGCTGGGTGGTTAATGACACTTTCTTGTTTGGTCTGACAAACTCAAAACACATATTTATTCTTACTTTACATGGACATTAAAGGTCCAGTATGTTGGATTTAGTGGCAACTAGTAGTAGTGTGATTGCAGCCCCTGTCGCTGCATTCTCTCCTTGTAGGCATGAAGGAAAGACTATAGTGGCCCTGAAATGTGTGAAAAATACAAATATCAAGAGCCAGTGTATAGTTTGTCTGTTCTGGGCTACTGTAGTAACTTATCGGTCCAACATGGCGGACTCCATGGAAGAGGACCTGTGGTGTCTGTACATACAGTAGCTTAATTTTAAGGTTACAAAAACATAAGTCTTATCTTCAGGTGATAATACACTAATGAAAACATAGCTAACAATATTAAATTCTGTAAATAGAGTCCCCTATATCTTACACACATAATTACATGAGCAGTCTAATACTGCAGGTGTTCGTGTTATTTTGTCCACGGCACTCCTGTATTTTAATTTTTGATGATGTTCGGCGAAAACCTGACCTGTTTTTTCAAGTCTCACACAGTAGCATGAAAACAAGACTAACCTCCTGCTGTCCAAATAACAAGAACAACAAATTCAGAGACCAGTCAATACAATATTGAATTTCTCCTAGTTCCTGGCATGAGGTATTCTTCATCCTCACCAGCAGAGAGAGGATGTGAGAGGTAGTAGTTTCATTTAATATCTAGTTAGTGTATTCTTTTCCTCTCTGGGTTACAGAGTGTGCTACTGGCCAAACACAGAAGGCCCACTGTTGGAGAACGGCTACATGATGACAGACCCACCAAGAATGTTGCCCTGACCGCCATATGTAATACAGCACCCGGGTTCCCTTATTAAGGAGTGAAATAATTTCCACCAAAGTGGTTGGTGGTGCTGACAGCTCAGATTAATGCTCTCTGTAAAACAGCCAGAATAACAACTGCTCCTGCACGCATCGTGAAAACCAGTAGGTTTGGCTGAGGGAAGCCTGCCAGCTCTACAAATTCATGCATATTTGGGTCTGTGAACATCTGCCAGTGCAAATAATTTATGCTGTTCTCTCAGTTAAGGGGCAATGAATCCCCTCTGAAAAGTTTTCTCCAACTTCTACAGTAAGCCTCCGAGTCCGCAGCCCCCCTCCCTCTTCTCCCTGGTGTGAAGTGGTGCAGACACACGCTCCAACCACAGACCAGGCTGAATGAGGTGGATCCTGAGGCGTGTGGGAAAGTCCCAGGCACCACTTCAGTCGACCAAGAGCCAACTGTTTCCTGTCCCTCTTTAGGCCTCAGGGTTACTGTGCGCTGTCAAGGCCATATCCATAACATCCTCCATACTGCAGCATGAATAGAGTCTTGCCTTGGGTGGGATCTCCACAGCGGCCCCAGACACAGAGCAGATATCTGCATGCAAGCCTCACTGCTGGGTCTCTGTAGACGTGTTTCTCCAATGGAGCGGTGAATATCTTATGAGCATCGAGGAGGTGGATCAAAACATTTGAGATCGCTGACTCTACAGCACTTCCAAAAGCTCTGTTGTTGTGTTCCAACACAATGGTATCAGGTGATTAAACATCCGGGGGGAGTCGTATTGATATTCAAAACGCCACCACCAACAGATGGCATATTAATCATTAATTGATTCTCTGCCATTTCTGTTTGATCTACAGCACAAAATTCTGGGTTAATTTAGCACACGCTATGTGCTGCTCAGTGATGATAGCCTGACTATTTATGAGCATAGAGGAAACCTATAATTTTCCTCCAGAATTACAATAATACACTGCTCTCTGTTCCTGTAGTAAACACACCCCGCGCGACATGAAGCCAGCTCATACATTATATCAGCTTGCAAATTAAATAACAACCTTCAAAATATTTTTGTCATTATACACCTGACAACTAATTATAATGTATAAAAAGTACCTGGAAGTAAAAAGAAAGTAGTAATTTAATAAATGAACACTTTGTCCTTTGACTCACACACTGGAAATGTGTGGGAGGAAAGCCGCGAAAAACCTTAGATTAACTCTGCCAAATGTGTGTGTCTGTGTATGTGAGTGTGTTAGGTTAGGCAAAAAGCTGTCAAGAAACTCTCCTCCCCTCCTCATTACTCTTCCCGTCTTCACCCTCTCCTCCCAGCCCTGAAACCGCTCTCCTCCTCTGCTCCAGCAGGCTGGCAGGAGGTCAGCATCGGGCCAATCCTCTGCAGCCCCAGAAGGGAGCTGCTGTCAACAAGCAACATGGATAGTTTGAACACTGAGGGCAACGCTGTGGCACACTGAGGTCAGGAGGAATCATTCAACCAAGAACTGACCAACAGCACAGTTGGAGGAGATGTAGCTGTCATAGTTCAGGCCTCCTAATGAGATATCACCATTACAGGCCTGCACATCATAAGTATGCTGCTGTCTGTCCTGCTGAGAAAAAGTATGTTTTTTAGAAATCTGATATTTTTCTGTTCATTGTCCTGTTTGTTGGGTTTTAATTCTACTTTTGAAAGTTAAATATATAGTGTATCTGTGAGCAGTATTTTTATTTCCTAGTTCATCATATACTCAGTTTATTATGTACTCCTAGCCAAAACAAATGCAGTCTAATACAAGAGTCCTGCAATAAATTCTCTGGTCATGAAGATTATGATTGTTGAAACTGTTTTAGAGACATGTTGTTTCAATTTTAAGGAAATTTTGGAGCCTTTTTTATGCCATGTTGTATTGAGAGGTGTTTCTAATATTTAATCTTCCCTCAGATAAAAGTGCAGTGAGCACTGACGGTAGGATTCATAGCAGGGCTGTTATATTAGACTGTTATTAGGCTAAACCAGGCGTACCTAATAAACTGGTATCTGATTGTAGCTTTTTTTCTCATCTCAGTGGCTTATTTCTCAGCTAAGTCTGCCCTCTTCAGGTTAAAACATGACAGCAGTGTGCCTTAGTTTTTCATCTGTTATGGAAATAGATTTAAGTAATTAACAATCATGAAATGTTGAAGAAAAAATACACTCAACCAGAAACAAAAAGAAAATTGAGGTCGCAGTCAAAGGCCACTTATTCTAATCCATGTTACTGAAAAACACGTGTTTTACCAGAAGCAACAGCTGTTCACATTATACCATCCATCAACGATTAGCTCCACGCCCTCAGGTCATAATCGCACTATGAGAGATCTCTCACTTGAATATTCCCCCGTGTCCCACTGTTGCGCTGCCTTGAGACATCTTTGTATAAACAATTTGTCCTTAAACTTTTCCTATTACCTATCTCAGGAACCGTAGCTAAGAAAACATGACAAAACTGTAAAGACAGAACAAAATTATGTATTAATTGTTAGTTAAACCTAATTCAAAATGAAAGAAATTTACAACTTCCAGTTCACATCTTTCCCCACATCACTAATAAAATATAGCACTGCATCCACACAGTAAAACATATTTATCAGCCGGACTGCTCATTATAAAGTGTAGTGTTATGTCCAGTTCTGTCTTGTTATGTGTCTCCATCTATGTTATAATCTGATATTATGTGTTATTAAAAGATCCTGTCTGGGAAAAGGATCCATTTGACTGAAGAGGTGTCAAAGGTTAAATGACAGCTCTGTCTTGCGTTTATTCTGTGATGGGTTTTTTTCAGAAATAGCTTATCAGTCAATCTCAATTAACACAGAGACAAATCTACAGCGAATAGGTGCAATCATACCCAGACACTCAGGCGTGGATCAAAGCCGCGAGGAGACACGAGGGAACAGCAGATGAAAGAGATACGCATTAAGCTGTTTACTGAGGTGACATGAAAAGGTGTTTTAGCTCAGTATTCAGCCTAATGAGGGAGAGAGGGTTATCTTATTAGATATTCAGAGCTGCCAGTTCACAGCCTTTTACATCCCTGCTCGACATCAAAAGAAAACTCAATTTTCTGGCAAGGTGATGTCTAATAATAGCGAGGTCCCTGTAGATTAAATTAACATTTAACTATTTCATTGACCGGCTCAGTTGCACTCGGGCACTAGTAAGGTGAGGTGAGGTGAGGTCTCAACACTTTCACACTTAGTGGTGTGAATTATGAGTCTAGGCTTCCAACCTGGGGGTCAGGGCCCCCCACAAGGGATCAGAAGATAGATTAGTGTGGTTTGATTAACAATACAGGAAAAAATGTGACACTTTACAGTGAGGTTACAAATCATATACTTAAATAACGCTTAACTAATTCATGACTCATGATGATTTAACGCATTAATTAATGAAGGATGTATGAATGATGCATCATGAATTCCTGTTGCTATAAAAAATGATCAAGTCACTACGACTTTCATCAGTTACGGGATGTTAATTCACAGTTACTCCATCAAGTTAGCTGGATTTCAGTTACATAAAAGTTCATTTATATAACTATATTTGTTAATATTTAAATGTTTGCATCTGATGACCAGTTTGATTAAAAATAAAGCTTCATATTTCTTTAAGATCAGGTACTGTTGTGCTTTCAGATCCTGGGTCTGAAATAAACTTTTATGTAACTGGAATGCAGCTAATTTGATCGCAATTCATGTAATTTACTGATGATATATGAAGTTTTCTTAATACATAATCATTTGTTAGTGATTTAAAACACTAATTAACGCTTTAAATCACCAAACATCAGTTTAGTATATCAGGCTACAACCCTTTTAGCCATTTTAGCAGCATAGCCCTCAAAAATGTTGGTCCATCAGCTTTGTCCAGACTGAAATAGCTCAACAACCACTGGACGGATTACCATGAAATTATGTTCAGGCCTTCGTGTTCTCTGGAGGTTGAATGCTACTGATTTTGATGAACATCATGAGGTTTAACTTTAACAGGATGAATTGTAACTTTAAGGATATCACGACTGAAATACAAATAGCGCCATGACTCTCCTTAGCTCAAAAGTATCTCTGTGTAGTCTTTAATCGATATTGTTACTTATTCAAGACCCTGGAAGAAATATTCAAATAAAGCACAGTAAATTCTGGTTGAAGAGGGATTTCAAGTAGACATGGCCTTATTTTAGACATGGGATCCAGTGCCTCAGGAAATGAATTCAAATCCCACTGATTGGAAACAGAAAACTCACTGTACTGTACTTCACTGCACTAAAAAGTATAAGACCATTTTTCAGTTTTAATCGTGTACTAATTCTCACAAAGAGTCTTGTTTTGCTTTGCTAATTCAGTCATTTGTAAGAGCATAAAACTCATAGTTAAGACCAGACTCTCCTCAACTACATTTTGAGGCAGCGGTGGAAGAAGTCTCCATATCCTTCACTTAAGTAAAAGCAGTAATATCATAGTGTAATAAAACTCTGTTACAACTAAAGTCTTGACAAGCTCTGAAAGCTCAATGTTTTATACAGCTCAGCGATGGGGATTTTAAAGACTGTGCACTTCCCTTAATTTAATACTGGCAAATCATTTTTATGAACTGTTTACATATCAAGGAGGTTACTGATTCTCACAAATGAATTCATTGCTTTGTCAAATCAGAAAACCCAATAAGACAAGCAAAACTGCCTGTTAGAGAAGAAAGAACCTTGCAGAGTTCAGGCCAGACTGGTTACAAGTAATAATATCACAGTGTAGAAATACAACAGTTGTCAAATCAATGAGGTGGAGTAAAAATTAAAATATATGCACATAAAATGTATTGCAAGTACATCAAAACTTTACTTTTAAGTATTGTATTTAATGTACTTAGTTACTTTCCACCACTGCTCTGTGGTGGTTCCTGTTTCAGCTCAGAGAAGGACTCGTGACACACACGATAAACCCAGAGTGTAAATTTAGTAAAGGCCCCAGCATGCTCTGAAGCCTCCACAATTTCTTAGTTTCCCACTGAGTCGAGATCATGTGCACAAAACCACTACTATGCCGCATTGAAAACAGATGGATCAAACAGTCTTTCCCCTTTATTTGGACGGCTCTCTGTTATTGGAAAGAATTTCAGTAAGAATTACCAAATCTGGCCGCCTTTCAGGAAAACAAATGGACACAGATGTAGTTTTCCATTTTACAGGCTGTTTATGTCTTGCAAATTCCTTCTCCAGAAGAGCGGGGTATGTTCTTTCATGTTTTAATGGGTCAGAGTGACCGCAGCCCTTTGTGGCGAATGCACTTTTCCAATACTAATGACATACAGTCACACAAGGCTCTGGCAGCAGTGTGCTACTGAGGCTGCGTGCCCACTGTGTAATTAGTCTACCACTAACTCCTAGTCTGGGGAAACATTCACAACCACATTAAACACTGACGGTTTTTCACCTCAGAGAGCCCAAAGCAGATGGATACGCTCTGGAAGAATCATATAGAGCCCAAATGGCTTTCATCAGTCAGTTAAACTGATAACATTTGTTGTCTAATAGGAGGGGGGTTCTCAGCGGTCACCGCAGATGCTGGAAGGCCGAGAAGGATTGAATGACAATCGTGTTATTGGAGTGGTTGTCTCTTCTGTCTCCTGTTACAAGATGAATTTCTCTGGAAAACAAATAAAAGGAGCAGACAGTGTCAGTGACAACACTGAAAAACCTCCAGCACTTCACGGAAATACCACTGCACACTGAGAACCACAGGACTCAAAGCTGTCACAGAGAGACAAAACAGTGTGGCCTTTGTGCAATCCTGCCATCTGGTGTCTCTCACACAGCATAACACAAAATCAGTTTCTTCAGTGATGGAATAAGTATTGGGATTTTTATTTTATTTTTTCTTTTACTAAAAGCAGTTATAATTGCTACTTTCAAAATATCAATGCATCAACTGAAAATGTGACAATGTGAAGGAGTTCGCTCATATGAACCTACAGAGAATTTTCACCCTCTGCTGCTTTTCTGAGCTTTATAGTGAGTTCCAGCTCATTGTTTAGCTGCACGGCCCAACACTTAACTATTTTGGTTCACTCTCACGCGCTCATAATGTTGTTTTCAGTCACAGCAGCTGCTGTTTTCTGACAAAAAGCTCTAAAAACCTACTGCACACTAACTTCTCAGCACCAGATAGGAGACACGAGTGTGTAGAAAGTCTGTAACTGGAGCAAAAGCAACAAAAGTTGTTTTGTACAAAAGCATGAAAAAGAACAATGACACCGAGTGTGAACCACAAAGCGAGAATAGAAAGAAACTGAATGTGGAGCTTGATTATTTATGCAACATTATCATATGTGTATTATTAACATAACATTTAATTTAGTAAATATCACAGTTATCATCAATACCGGTATATTGTTGTCATTAAACCGGTATATACTCTCATAATATACATCATCAGACTGCATCCCTTAATCAATAACAGTCTATATGAAACCCATCCTTGTTTTTGCTCTCAGACTGCATCCGTTACATCTCTACTGAGAGTTGCAAAGGAGCAGTATGACCTGTCGGGCAGTACAACCAATCATAATGCGTTAATGTGTTACATTATGTGTAAATTCAGGACCCCGGGCAAATCTGGCAGGCCGAGCTCATCTGGTACCTACACGGTCAGAATCAATACAAAACGACAGCTCCTTGTAGCTGCTTTAAGTAGTACAAATATGGCAAGCAACAAAATGCACTTCTACTCATGAAGCAGCAACATGGCCCTGTGCATTTTAATCTTATAGCTATTCACTATTTTATACTGTAATTTATATTATAGTTTGAAGTATTGTAAACTGTAAAAACTCAAGTACCTAAATGTACTCAGGTAGTACCTAAGTAAATCTATTTTCTCCACTGTCATTTTTACACAAATACATAAAACAGCAAAAGCTTATTTGCTCTAATATATAAAACAGAAATACATATATGCTAAAGTATTTTGCTAAGTCCTGTCTATGACTCAGGACATTTCTGATCCATGATCCAAGTGGTTCATGTCCTGTCTGAAGTGTGTCTTTTGGTTGGCAAACCAGAACACACGCGGAGGAAAACCTGCTGAAACCATCACTCAGGCTTGAACCGGCCTCATTAGCTGTAGATGTATCATGCATATGTCTCTATCATCTGTCGGGTAGTGGCAGCGCTGAGGCTCCATGTCACCAGGGTCACATGAAAGCAGTCACTGAAGATCTCCTCTTGGTGACCGAGCATCTAACGTAAAGTGTTAATCGCAGCAGTATGTGGAGCCAAGAAAGGAGCAGGCACTGAGGCGTCTCCCTGAACGGATCTGCAGAGGAGTCCTGTGTGCATGTCAGTCTTTCTGATGGGCTGTTAAAAGCCATCAGGGCACTGTGATCTGAGAGCACACTCCAGTGAAAACACATATGGTCATGGTTAAGACTGGGGGAAATTGGATTAAAGAAATTCTTCTTGAAACGGTCTGAATTGTTCTTGCCATAACAACTGTGAGCAGCTGACACCAATGAGACCACAAATCAGCCTGAAACTAATATTTAGCTTCTCTTTTTCATGTCAAGGAAGTCACAACAGTGGAAAAGAAGCCGGCTGGAGGGGATTCTGCTGAACGCATTTTAGTGCAGAGAGGTGCGAGGAGGAAGGGGCTCTGGCCTGGTTTCAATAAACTATTACATTTCTTTCCTCAACAAAATACACTGAAAGCACCACATGCTTTCTATCACCAGGATATTGTTTCACCACTGGCAGCAGGACACCCTGATTTGGTGAATCCATACAATCGGAGCAGGACAATCTATAAGGGGGAAAAATCTTAGGTGTCTATGTCTATGTACCAGAGCTTGATCACACTCACCACTTTGTTTGAAATTATTTTTTAAGTGGGGTAACACAGCTTTGAGGCAGAACGACAACACAGACCCAAGAACGTTTATTAAGACCACATGTCCAATTCAAAGTAAGTCATATGTTATGTGTCGTGTTTTTAGAAAAGGATGGAATCTTGGCTGCAGTCACTAAGCCACAATTATCTGAAATAAAGCAGACTGCAGTCCGTGTGTGGATGCTACTCAAACATCCCAGGTTAACTAAACAAACCAGACAGAAAGGAGGATATGAGTACACAGTTTAAGAGACTAATCAAGTACCAGTTAGTCCCAGCAGAGCTACGATAGACTGGATGAACAGGCCAAAGGCAGGATAGTAACAAAAAAAAAAATTAAAAATTAAAAAGTTGCTCAAATAAAACGACTGAAACGGTGATTAGACATTATGTGAATGCCTGAGCCTTAAAGCCTTACACAGCTGTTTTCACTTAAGTTGGCTGATTAGACCTCAGTGTGCAGGATTTCCCCGCAGCCTTTCACTGTGACGGTGCCTCGCCTCTGTTAACATCAGGGGTCCCGTTTCACAAAGATAGACTTTGACTATGGCTTGGATCTAATTTATAGTCAGACTTCATCCGTTGCACAAAGCTGTCTAGTTCTCGACTATCTTAAGTAAAACTATTAGATGAATTCTGGGCCATTTAAAACTTTTTCAAAAAAAAAAACAAAAAAAAACAAAAACACAGCTGACCTCCAAGCAACATGCATCATACCTCAGCTCTGTTCCACTCCAGTTTTAAGGAAATTTTGTTTGGAAAATTCAGCAAACAAAACTTCCAGTAGCATAAAATCACACTGCACTCTATCAGAGCTGAGATGTTGTGGCTTTTTAATGTGGTAGGACTAAGTGTCTTTTGCTAACTCATCAGTCAAGCTTAACATAGTTTCCTTGGACAAATGACTGGCGATGTCCTCGCTACTGCACTTCCAACAGCTCCATAGTTCCGGAGCTACAAACTATATACCATGTTTTGACCTTATTTTGTCTTTAATGCCACTGATCAGCAGGTATGAGATCGTTACCATGGAAATGCGTGTCTTAGTTTTGGTTCTGGCATAAATAAGTCAGTCTTACTGTCTAACTTGCATTTGCTGAGTATAAGAACACAATAGACCTTTGTCACAGCAGCCATTTTAACATGAAACAGTAGGGAAAACACAGGTGTTACCAATGATACTAATTAAGGTTCAGTTCCATTCAGGTCAGACAGAGTCAGGGTGCTGCTGTGCTGCATGTTGGCTCACTGGAAAGTCTCTGCTGCAATAAATGGAATGGAATCTTAATTAGTGTCATTGGAAACACCTGCGCTGACCCTACTGTCTCATGTCAAAATGGCTGCTGTGAAAAAGGTTTATTAAGACTGTCCTATAAACCACAGACCAGTGCGCACAATGGTGCTACATCACAAAGCCATGTATGTAACTCGATAAAATAATATGCATCAGGATCTGTCTGATTCAAGCTCCCCCCAACTTGTCCAACCCAGTCTGTTTGGAAACACCAGTGTGGGTGTGCAGGCCCTTTAAACATACACTGTATCCTAATACTCTTGTGCATGTTACACTGTAATGCTTAACCACAACTAACCACTAACTTTTTGTATTTAAGACGATCATGTCTGTGTATTAGAGTGTAGAGTCTGTGTGACAACATAAAAACACATTTTATGTTCAGCACAACAACAGAAAGAAACAACAAAGTGGTATTTTGTTCACCCACACAGGTGTTTTCACTTTGCCTGATTAGACTCTCTGGACCGTGCGATCACTCTGCTAGTTTAATGACCTCATGTAACTCACAGCATAACTGCTCAATGTCACTTTGGACAGAGGTATAATCAAACACCTGTGTGTCTGTGCAGGGACTTTATAAAGAACTATAATAAACGTGTACTGATAAAGGATAATCATATAAATACGAGATTACTATTTGTATATTTGTACTGCATCATTCTATTCTATTTAAATCAGTTTGTGATTAGATGTGGTCCAAGTCCATTCTTTTAAGTTTAGTTTTAGCTCGAGTCCACAGATGGTGTGTTAAACTTTAACTAATCAGTGTCACTAACAGCCACTTCTGTGAACTTCTGGGCAGTTTTTCCATTGAACTGTTTAATTTCTTTAAAAATTGTCACTTCTTTGAGCTGCACATTTTGGCCTGTGTCCTTACTGAGTTCGGAGAGGGGTAAATATGCAGCTCTATGAAGTTATTATTGGATTCTAACAATTCATTGACTTATATTTAACCAATAATTTATATTTGTTATACACTTGTGTCCTTATATATCTATTATGACAACTTAATTGGCATTTATTACATTTTCAGATTTGGTCATTTATCCAAATAAAATAAAAGATTTAAAGCCTGAATGACTTGAATTTCAATTTTAAGCATTTATAGAATTTTATTGGATATTTAATGATAATTTATTGAAATATTTAAACATCTGAGTTAAATTAAATGTAAAAAAAAATTAAATTAAAAACTCATTTAAAATTTGGAATTAATGCAAAAGCAGGCATGTAGTACCCAGTTAACATTTAATTGTTCAAACTGGTATTAGTTTCCTGTTTGAGTGATATGAAATTACCACTACATACATTATATTTTAAAAAATGTACCACTGATGGGGTGACGATTAGCTCAGTTGGTAGAGCATCCGCCCCATGTACGAAGGCTCAGCAGCAGCCCAGGGTTTGATTCCGACCTGCAGTCCTTTGCTGCATGTTGTTCCCCATCTCTCTCCCCATATTCCTGTCATTCTTCAGATGTGTCTAAAATAAAGCTTGAAAAAGGCCAAAAAAATATCTAAAAAATAAATAAATAAATGTACCGCTGATGAACTTAAGTTTCTACAAAGGTTCTAACCAAACATGTCTCCTCACTGAACATCTATCAAAATAAAACAGAAGACTTAGAATATTTATGCTGTAAAAACTAATACTATAATAGGACAACCTATTGCTGTCAATAACAAGTAATTTCACTCTAAAAAAGTTTGAATATGACCCAAATTACCTTAAAACACAGACGGACTTTGACAGACTGTGAGAATGAAAGACTTTTATTAGAAAATGATGACAGCCTACAAGACAAATTTAGCCAGCATCTGAACCACAACGTGAAACAAACAAAAAAAAATATCATGATGAAATTCCTTTTCGAAAGATCTTGGTAAACACCGGACAAAACAAGTATCATAGAAACTAAAAAGTGGTACTCAAAAACATACCAATACAGGAAGAGCGTACTCAGCAGCTTTCCACATGAAAGAAAATGAATTTGTCCAGGGATTAGTGTGACATCTTGCTCAGATTCTTCCTTAATAATCAACAGATCTCGCACAATCCGTTCTCCAAAAGGCTTTTTGTGAAATGTCATCCTTCGACAGAAAGTCGTCTCCAAACGTCAACACACAAAGGCTTCAGATCCTAAAATAAAAAACTTTAGACTGCCTTGCGGTGGTACTCTGGAGGAGCAACTTCATAGTCACTTGCATTGAAGAGCGATGCAGAGTTCTTTACAAGATACCTGGAACAGAGCACCGTTTTATTCATTTCTCCTGCAGATGGATCAATACGAGGCTTATTAACAGTTTTGTGAATACTCACTTGAGAAAGTCTTGTAGATAACTGAGCAGCAGTGCAAGGCTCTTCTCATCCAGGGGAGTGTATGCAAGCATGGCTCCGATTCTCACTTTGAAAGCCAAACAAAGACAGAATATTACACACCACACACTCTAGCCTCATCTTCTTTTATAATAACTCTTGAGATACTTCAAAATTCCCACTTTACCGATCCCCACAATGAGCTAATTCAAGTGTTTCAAGCGGCACAGAACACAGGTCATGGTGGCAGATGAATAGTGATCTGTGCAGTTAAAAGAAAGTCTGCACTCTTATATTTAATAACTCCGTGTGCTTATACTCAATGCTACGTACAAAAGCAACCTTTTTATGTACAAGTGGGTGATATAATAGTAGGTTAGGAAACTAGGTGAGAAAGGAAATGAGTTTTTCTCAGCCAGAATGAATTTCCAAATAATATCCAATTATTGTTTGTAAGGATTTAAAAAGAAACCTTTTAAAATATCTGAGCAAACTCAGAGTGCAGATCTTCACCAGGCAACATAGGCCAGGCTCCTACTGCTCCTACTCCTACTGTAGTCTCATTTTCCTTTAACATCCACAGAATAGTGTAATGGTATTGTAATTAGGCATCCTGGTTTTAAAGTGTATGGACTTAATAAGGAAACAAACAGGACCAAACTTCTCAATTGAAACAGTTGTTGTTTTGAGAACATGTTGTAACACACCACACAAAATAAAACCCTTCCTTCTCCCCTCCCAAATAAAGAAGAGTTGACTCTCGTTCAGTTGTCCCTCCCAGCAACATTACAGTCAAGATGGCAGCGAAGATAACTAAACCAGAGATTTATGCATCTTGTATTGTGTCTAACTTAAGTGGATTCTAACCTATTAGGTTTGGCATTAATCTACTCCAGTTCAGAAGAGATGTCAGTTTTTGAGCTACAACAGCCAAAATGTGGCCTGCAACAGACAAAGTAAGCCTTGTTGTTAGCCTAGTTGTCACTCCACCATTTCCCAAAAAACAAGATTCCAAACTGAAGCAGTGGCCGATTGCTTACAACCCATACCAGCATGTTAAGAGAAGTAAGAAGTCAGCATAAAACGGTAAATAATTCAAGGTTTTTGTGTGAATCACTGCAACCAGAGGTCTTTGTGCATACAGTTATAACTGTGCCCAAAAAGATGAGGCTGAAGGGTTCAGTAGTCTGTGAGATTAGCTGCGGACAGATACAAAAATTCACGCTTTTAACCTGCATTCACTTCATACATAATTGTTGTGCAGTTTTCACCTTTATGACTGGGATTACTTCACATCTGTGTCCTTCTGTTCTCAGTTTCTACATCAGATGTTTTAAGTTTAAACGCATTTAAGCAGAGTAATGTTGTGCAGGCGTCTTTACCAAAGAGTCTAAGTAGGTGCGGAGCACCGTAGATCTGAGACATAGATGTATCTGGGTGGTTGGCCAGGATGTCCGCGTACTGCGGCCTCTCAAATTTGTAGAGAAGTTGCGTCCCCAGCATGACGTTGAAATATTCCCGGACACCAGCAACCACCTCGTTCACGGCAAACTCCCTGAGCAGCGGAGGACAAACAAGTTATGTCTCTGTGACACATAAGGCTTTGAAATATATAGAAAGGCAGGTCATGTCAGCAAGTGTGGAAAAATAAGACAACAACGAGTATCTTTACTTGCTGTCAGAGTTTCCTCTTGATTTCTTGTAGTTTGCATAATCTTCAAGGACTGCGTCAATGTTCTTTTTGGCAGGTAGGTGGAAAAGCTGACGACATTAAAAGGACAAAAAAAATGAATAAATAACTTCAGAAATGTTACAGTGTAATAGTGCAATATCAATGTTGTGAAAAAAGGTTAAACTTGAATTTTAAAGTCACTTCTAACCTGTTTTTGCCTTGTAATCAGGTCCCAGTCGTCCACAAGCCATGGTTTCAGCTCCTCTGGGATTTTTACTTTAACCTCCACCCGATTTATGAAGGTTTCCTCCTGAGCAGACAGGAACAGATTTAAGAATTCAGCTTTTTAGCATTATGTTGACACAGTTAATGTAATTCAACCTCAAACATTTCATAAATCTGAGTGTTTCCACTATCCAATATCATCACAAAAAGCAACACAGTAGATTTATGAACTTACACTTTCAACTGTTGGGTCAACCCGTGCCCTCTTCTTTCGTGGAGGGTGGGTTGGGTCTCCTCCTGAGCTAGTCCCTTCTCCTGCACCAGGAGCTGCAGACAGAAACAAACGTAATAACACAATAACTACGTTTTGTGCCACCCTTTTAACAATTTACATCTTCTATTGTAATAACGATGGAAACACACACTGAATGATAGTTTGGAGGGTTCATGCATTCAAACAGTGTTCATTATGTAAATACAAAGCAGGATATACTTACTCTTTTGTTTGTTCTTTTTGGTTTTCCTACAAAAGACAAAAAAATCAGGTGTTGAAATAAAGAAAGAAAATCCTTAAGAGGTATAACACCTTTAAATCAGTTTGGCAGGAAACATCACAACAAACAGAATAAGTAATGAGTTGCACTCACACATCATTTTTCTGCGGTGCAGCAGGTATCTTCTTATTCGGCGCAGCACCCCTCATTCTTCCTTCTACATAATGGTCTCTGGATTAAGAAAACAAAACAAGTTCACTAAAGAATTCATCATTCATATTAAAGTCCCTCGGTCCATTTCAGGACACAGAGTGTAGTGGGGGTTATACATTTATTAAAGTGGCATTTGTAGCATCTAAAGAGAGTATGGACTTACTGATTGGCCCTCTGAAGCTCTTTCTGTTTCTGCAGATTACTGTCCACATACTTAAGCACTCGGCTTTCAGGAACCCATTCGTCCCAGCTGGAAGATAAAACACCAAGAAAGAAATCACACACTTGGGAAATCTTCACTGTCCGACTCTTAAATATTTATTGTGAAACACAAACTTACTTCTTGTTCCAACCGCTGTAATGAATAAAGTATTTGATTTGTTTATCCTTGATGTTTATCTTAACACACTGCAGAAAAGAGACATAATTCATTGTTAATAAAATCTTTGTACTAGAGACACAGAGGAGGATCACATGATCAGAGAAACAGGCTAACTAAGGCAGCCTACCTTAGCTTCGTAGAGCAATGGCCCATGAAAACACAGCACTCTTTCACCTGAACAGAGTGTTGGTCAATTAAAATCAGCATGGCATGAGAGCAGTCCAAGTAAAACAAAGTGAAATTATAAATGCGACTGTACTACTCGCACACACACATTAAATTTGTGCACGTCAACAACGATTTCTTTCTAATGGCAGAGAACAATTATAACATGACATGGTTTAAATGGGTTTTAATCACGCATGGAGGCGATTATTTTCATCATCAATTTACCCGTTGAATATTCTACTCACCTAGTGTTTAAAACCTAGAGATATTTGTTTTACAATTATGTAAAGCAGGGGTCTTCAACCAGGGGTCCGTGACCCCTAGGGGGTCCGCAGTGGTACTGCAGGTGGTCCGCCAATTTTTGTCACAATAATTGACAATTTTCACCAAAATAATGGTGACTGTGAGGGTGCAGACAACTGAGAAAGCACAAACAGCGGAGGCATTTGCACTCCAGTAGGATGAATTGGTGGACATTGGCATTTAATAACCAACAGAAATGATGACTTGTAACTTTTGTTATCAATCATAAACACATATAGGCCAATAACCCAGTATATAAATAGGGTAATATGATAAAATAAAAGTTGAATAAAGTAAATGTAAAAGTTATTATAGGGCTGAAAAAGGTTGAAGACCCCTGATGTAAAGAGAAGCAGCAAAACCTAATACTAATATTATGTCAAATAATCAACCCATAATCAACTAAGACACTAAACATTTATGTCATAATAAAGAAGATCACTTGAATTACTTACATGGATTGGCATCAAATTTACATAGGTTTCAACTGAGACCGTCGCATTATCCTAATATAGTATATTAAAACATTAAATCATTAAGCCTGAGGTCAAGCAGAGACTGATGCCTGCTGATTGGCCGCCACAGCAACAGAAACCACCAAAGCAAGTCACTATGAACACACACACAGTTGGACTCGGCATGACTCAGAGAGTGCTGTATAAAAAAAACTGATATGACAGCAGCAGTTAGCCACAGAGCAGGCCGGCTAGGACTCAGCTAACGCTGGCTGTGAGGACAGAGAGGTGGGCGGTGAATCAGTAAGAAGCTAACGCTTCATGAATGAAGCCCACGCTTTTAGTCAGCCGGTGACAACATCGATAAACATACAAGCCTCAGACGTTGCCGGTGTGCTGCTGCTAACGTTACAACGTGTTGTAAAGAAAGTGCTTAATATATAATTACTTAAAAAAAAGACCAAAACCTTTTTGTGCAACAACAATGAATGCTAACAATCGCTAGCCGTTAGACGGCGCCAGTGTTGTTTCGACCGCAAAGCTAGCTCCCGTTTGGACCTTTCTTTTAGTTCCAGCACTGCACCGACACCGCCACATCGATCAGATACCAACACGGACAACTTGTTACCTTCTTGAAATTTAGGTTTCGGGTCCTGTTTCGGCGCCATTCACGGATTAAACTATCAAAATGTGGGAAAAATCGCTAGCTCCCATTCCAGTCTGAAACGGCGCCGCTCTCTAAAAACGTCATAATCAACGTGGTGACGCGTTAACGCCGCGACTAAAGAGGCGCCTTAAAAATGAAACCGAACCGCTCGAGACAAACTGAGACCGTTAAAGGTCCAGTGTGTAAAATTTACCGTAATTTATTGGGTAAATATGAAATATACCATTCATAAGTGTGTTTTAATCTGTGTATAATCACCTTAAAATAAGAATTGTTATGTTTTTGTTAACTTAGAATGAGTATTTTATATCTACAGAGGGAGGGGGTCCCCTTCTACAGAGTCTGCCATGTTTCTACAGTAGCCCAGAACGGACAAACCAAACACAAGCTCCAGAAAGGGCCTTTGAAGTTTTTCACAAGTTTCATTAAGGTCAGGGGTGTCCAAACTTCTTTTAAAGAGGGCCAGATTTGACAATGTGAAGATGCCCGGGGGCCAATACGAACATTTTAAAAATGAAAAAATTACCAATAAATGTTACATACAAATGCACTGTTTTATTTATTTATTAATTTTATTTTCATTGTCACAATTATCATTTTTTTTTAAAATGGCAATGTCACCAAATCTAAGCCAATCAGGCATGAACAAATCTAAAAATGCAAAGTCTGTTAACATTTAGGTTTAAAACGTATCACTCTTGCTCTTGTCTTTCACCAGATCATTAAGAAAGTAATATTTTGTGTCACATCTACATAACACCAGCAGTTATGTCCTTAGAGGTTAACGTCTAGCACATTCAAATGCTTTGTTATGTCAACCAAAAAAAGCTAAATGTGCCAGCCATACAGTGTCTGACAACGCTAGCAAGCCCTAAATAATATATTATAAAAACAAAGCTTCGGGCCGCATGAAATCTGACCATGGGCCGTGATTGGCCCCCGGGCCGTACTTTGGACATGCCTGATTTAGGTTCTCCCCCAAGCTTGGAAGGGGTTTGTGGTGAGGTGAGAGGTGTTAAGTTGGTTAAAATCTGTAAGTTCACAACTAGATGCGACTAAATCTTACACAGTGAACCTGTGACCTGTTAAAACTGTAGTTTTGCTAATCCCTTCCAAGTTGGTCTTAAGAATTGGACACAAGTGTGTTAATCAAGGTCATTTGATGAACAGATACCGGAAAGACTGATGAATTCACTTGAAAACTACTGTGTGGAGGAGCACAAAGTCTAGTTGCTGTTTCAAAACTTCCATTAATTTCCAGAAATATTATGAAGAAATGCATGAAAAATACATGGTCAGAACCGATACTGAGGACATGACATTTTCAGTGCCCTGCAATGCAATTTTTCAGCATTCAGAGATTTAAAAAGTGGTGAGCAGTTCATGTGGAGGAGCCTTATAAGAGAAAGCAGTTTTTATAGATTAAGCTGCACTCGTTGCTGTAAAATTGCTTCAACTTCTTGGCTGACAGATGAATCATCAACAGCAGAGCAAACATTGGACATGACAGCACCAACCAGGGGCAAACACACACACAGTGACTTACATAAAGATTATGTATTAAAAGCTGAAGACATTATTTGGTTTCCTCCACACCTGTCTGTCAGTCTATGTGGCACACTTACAACCTCACCACTCTCACGAAGTACAGGCATAGTGAAATGGTATTTACTTTTGAACCTAACCGGGGTTTACAGTAGGTGAAATACAATAAGCAATAGCATTCCTGAAATCATTGATAAGAGACACTCACCCCATGCCAAAAACTTCATGTGAAGCATTAACAGGGGCTGTTTCATTTGCTTCATTTAAGGACACAAATTAAATTTTAAAAGACTAAACCGTTTAAAATAGGCTAACAAGTTTTATGAGTTTGGGATTTTAATTAAACAAAAGGGATGCGTCAATCCAACCTTTTATTTCATGATACTGATGCCTCAACTATGTGCAGATGCCAGTTCGAGATTAGTATATGTTTTACCTCAAACTTTGTATACAGCAGGTCAGTTTTCACGTATCCAGTGAAATATCTTGACATCAACAAAACTAATGTCATCCCATCAGCGTTAGCTGTACTTAATTTTTAGTGATAATTAGCAAATATTAGCATACTAATATGCTAAACTAAATGTTAGCATGCTGATGTTAGCATATAGCCCAAAGTACTGCTGTGCCAAAGCAAAGCCTCAGAGAGCTAATAGCATGACTGGAGAGTTTTAGTCTTATTTAAGGAACCTTTTCCAGTACATGCACTAAGACTTATTTTACAGATGTTTTTACAGTTGAAAAAGTTGTCAGTGCTCTCGGGTGGACAGTGACGTAACAGGACATCATTTCTACACTACCTCAAACATACAGTATATTAGCATTTTCATACAGAAGGTTCTTGTTACTTCATGGCCTCCACATATTCTGATGATAACATACATTATCTGCAAAAAGCTCATACTGGCCAATATATCTGCCTATATTACACGTGTGCTGACATCTTGACATCTTGCTGCATATTATAACAGAAGAACACATGCAGGTGAATCAGGACTGACCTTAGAGCAAATACAAGTGTGCACTTTCTTGTATCTGTTTAATTCTTACAAATATCAAACAGCACAGTAGACCTTGTAGCGGTTCAAAATGATCAAAGCCTCTATTGAGTTATTGACATCATCTGATAGTAAAACAGACAGAGAAACAGAAAATGTTACAATGCATGTCAAGCAACAATGAGAACTTTAAATAGCATTAATTATATAATTACAAAAGAAATATCACATACAATGACAGCAATGCATATCCACAAATCAAACGAATGCTGAAAATATATATGATAATAAATAATCCTAATTATAAGCACAAGTCAAGAAAAATAAAAGAGGGGTGGCGTCGATGATAACTTCAATGGTTTAAACTTCGGGGGCCAAAATGCATTCTGTGATACACATAGACATAGACTAAGCTATCACATTTAACTTAAAGGCTGTTGCAAATACACTTAACAGAAAAGGCTATGCATCCTGTGTCCTCACTAAGAAACAGTACAGCACTCAAACACATGAGCTTTCAGGTAAATCGCAGAGACATGAAAAGCTGAAAACTACACTTGAAGTGTTTACTGCAACTGTGAATGCTTCACTGCTCCACACAGCCTTTAATGTAAAACAAAGAAAGCAAGTGCTAAAAATCAAACAAAAAGACATTGTGAAATGTGATGAATCCTCTTGCATCCACTTCTTTTAACAGTTTTTAAGCCATTCAATTACACAGTCACGTTAAGTGGACGAGAAACTCGCCGTGTCTCACAAGTGGAACAGAAATGTGCTGATGTCTGGCCGCTTCACTGTAACTTTCTGTTTCTTTTTTTTAAGTGTAAAATGCAAAATAAAACAAAAGAAAGAAAAAAAAAACACAACATAGCAAATCTTAGAAGTGTGTAAAGGTCCAATTGTGTCGTGACAACAGAACACTGCTTGCTGGACCAGCGCCACTCATTCACACACTGAAAAGGCCCGGTTGTAAAATACTGACATACTCCCAAATTTGTATGTATTTTAGGTACAGTCTGGACTATACAATATTGTTCGTATTTGATTTGACTGAAACAAGCGAAAAGAGTGCAGTTATGACAACAGAAGGATCTAGCGCTTGCTTTTGCAATTCTAGTGGCAACAGTTCCTAGAGGCATAGGGAATGCTTCTTTAAAAACAGCATACATCCAACATAACTTACATTATAAATAATTCTTTAAAAATAATATGACCACAGCATGAATGTCTTTCAGAAAAATCTACAGTGATGGCAAAAATGGCCAGATCTTTCTGCTGTCAAAACATTTTTTGACAGAAATGATGCCATTTAGAAAATAAAGAAAGCGTTACACATTTTCCTGTTTTGCTGTGACTTGCCTTTTGTACATCTATAACAATGCCCATTTTCTTTATATTCTAAATATCATGTTCCATAAGGTGTCACCTCATTGGGTTCTGTGCACGTAACATTATACTGAAATAATGCCATTGACATGGAATATCGAAACAAAACTGTAAAAACCAGGTACAAAAGGTACAATATAATCAAAGGACCACATGAAGAGGTGTGAAAAAGTCTTCAGTATTCACAGAAAAATATCAACTGAAGTAACTCACCGGACAAGAAGCGTCCTAAGTTTATATACATATGATAAGTAAAATTGAAAATAGATTTTCCTCTCTGTACATAGCACTGTATTCTTTCATCTTCCTCTTCTTTATTTACAAAGAACTCCCATTCGAGGTCTCCCATGTCTTTTAGTTCTGTGTAGATCTAGTCAAGAGAGATAACGTCAGATATGGAGCCATAAATGGCCGCCGCCGCTGCAGCTTCCACTGAGGACCTTGACAATCCTGAGATGGAGTGGCTGTCCCTGTCTCTGTCTCGCTCCCTGTCTTTGTCACGGTCCCGCAGACTGCTAGAAGACACCAAACTACTGGTGCTGCCACTATTGCTGCCTCCGTTGGTGGCTGCCAGCGTGCTGCTCCCCGGGGTGCCCGGCTGCTCCCTTAACATCTGAGAGGAACCGTAAGGCAGGAAGCGGTTGAGTAGCAGGTCGTGGTCCTCTGAGGCGGAGGCCGACGCAGCTGCTGCGGCAGCCATCACCATGTTGTAATGCTAACGGGACAGAAGAGAGTGACCATTAACACAACTACTAAACAAACTGCTGTACGGTGCTGCCAAAGTTAAGGTGTTTGAGAAATTATACCTGATTGTCGCCTTGTAGGAAGGAGAAGAAACTTAGATCTGTAAGAAAAGGCAAACAAAGACATTTTATTTCATTCTGGATATACACTAGCAAAATGTGCACTTATACATTGATTTACCAGTAATAAACAACTGTATTCAAAGCTTTTGTTGTCAAGTTTGTCTTAATACAAAGCTGGAGGGGCACAGAAGTTTAGATATACTACATGAGGTTAAAGGGACAGGTGCATGCTGGTGTCCTAAAAACAACAGGCATTTAAGTGAATATAGTTTGCCCCTTTACAAATATTACCATAATGTGTGCAGTCCAAAGATACGATACAAACAGGACCCACTTGTAGATAATTTGGCACACTTTTAATGGTGCCAATTTGTCAACATGCAAACAAATATAGACAAAAAAGGTTTCTATTCTACAGATAACTGACTTCACAGCAAAATTATACTTCCCGTTTACATCCCCCAAAACAAACCAAATTATAGGAACTGTACTTCCAAAACTTAGCGCATGACTATCCCGCAAAAAAGAATAATAATGGGAATAAAAGGAGGAAGGTCCTTCCTGGGCATTAAAACACCTAAGCTAATATTAGGCTAGACAAATAAAACCCTAGCTCTTCATCCTAGTAGTCATGTGTTATGTCCCAGCAACAAGTACGCATACAAGTAAAACTAACTAACAGTAAAACCATAGCAGACAGCACTAGAGACATATTACCTCACAGACATACATACATATGGACACATGATTATTGTGCTATAAATCTAAACCTATCCTTTAGGACAAGTGACAAGTCTACCTGGCAGGTCACTAGTTGTATGATAATAGTGGCGATAGTCCTGGATAAGAGGTGGAGGGGGAGGAATGTAGCTGGTCTCCACAGGGGGCATGCTGGGAGCTCTGGTCACAGGTGAGGCCTGGCTGTGTAGGTTCAGTACTCTGAGGGGAAACAATTTCACATCAAGTTAGTGACAAAGGAAGTAACATGACCGATCTGAGCACAACGATCTCCAAAATACATTTGTTTGTGGTGATCTCACTTCCTGTTCTGGTGGTTCGGAGACTCACCCTTTGTTTGGAGGCGGAGAGACAGGTGACAGCGAGGGACAGGCCCTTTTAGGAGGCGGCTCATCATCTAGCTCATCCTCTGAGGAGCTATCCAGTGTCAGATCGATCACATCAACTTTCTTGCTGTTGTCATTGGACGATCCCCGTTTCTGCTCATGCGTGTCTGTCCGAGATGAATCTAAAAAGAAAGAGCTAAATGAACACTGTGCTCGCGGACCACGATGAGAAGAACACTTAAAGAAGAGATGTGCGAGTTACATACCACTGTCTACACCATTGTAAGAGGCAGAGACCTCCTGCACCTCTCTCTTTGACCTCATGGGGGCCCAGTTTCCATCTTCTTTGAATTGGATTTCATCACAGTCAGAACAGCTATTCAAGATTTCCATGAACAATCTGTGAAAACAGCATGACATTTCAATATATTTTGGCATCTTTGCAACTAGAATTTTGGAAGCTTTGGTGTTTCATCACCTCTTAAAACTCCTAAAACTAGATTTTGGATGTCCAGTTTTATTGGCACTTTACAAAGCTGCAATTCCTATCAGGGCATTCAGACCAAACACTGCTTCTATAAAAAGGTCCTGCTTTGGTGGGGGCTTCAGGTACAAATGAGCCGCTGAGGGTCGATTTAAGCAATAGATCCATAGAGTCTGTAGGTGTATGAGATGCCAGAACAAAGGCAGAGTGCTTACAAAGACGGAATGTTCTCAAATGTTTTCACAACAGCAATTATTCTATCCTCCTCTTCAGAAAACACCAGGTAAATTGGATAATTATGCTGTTAGAAAGTAATCTACCAGGGACGTGGAACATTACATTGCATTTTTGGCAAACAACTCTTAGTAATAATGCCAGAGCGCTCTCTCATCAGCACACATTTCAGCTTGGAGGCAAACATTACAAATATCTGCAGTTTGTATTCTGCATTCTGAAAACAAAACCATCACAATGTACTACCTAGCGCTAGGGTTTGGGTTGCTTTCCAGTTTTGCTGGTCTGGTTCGGTGCTTAAACCGTTTTGATTTTATGGATACTGACTGATCTGGCATTTATCATCAGGAGCTGTTCTGGCAAATTAAACAGAGACAAGAAGCAGCGCTCAGTGATGTCAACCCCTTAGTGGGCGGTTGCTCCAGAGTACATGTCACGCCACAGCTGAGCAGAAGGTGGTATGTCCAATAAGTTGCTAGTTTGGAAAGATAAAAACCTTTTCAATGTAACTCTCTCTCCCTGACAGCAATCATGTCACTCCATATTTGTGATCCTCTCCTGTTTGCCCAGTTAAATTTACTGCATAACACTGTCAATACAGACTTAACACTTCCTATATCTGTTTCAGATTAAAAGCTCTCTTGCAGTTCAGTCAATACAAACCCCTCATTTCACATCATTGTGAAACATTTTCAGGAATGTTTGTGGAAAACCTGCAACTCCACTCTCATCCATGGCTCTCATTATCTCATTATGTTTCTAAGTCACCTCCAACTAGTGCTAAAATTCTGTATTACCGGTCCGGTCCAGCCTTTGGTCTAATATCAAACCGGTTTGAAAATGTTTATGTTGACCCAACCCTACCTGGCACAGGATAAAGCAGTGTTGTGCTCACCCATCAATAATGAGGTGCTCATACGGCGCCTTCTTGTCACAGACTGGACACACCCAAGTCGGCTTCTTCTCATTCATTTGTATATAAAGTGTAGCATCGAAGCACTGAAGGTGAGAGCATGTCATTGCTCTGCATGGGATTGTCAGCCTCATCTTGCCGAGCTTTAACACAAAGCAAAAAAACACGCAAAATAAATGTCACTGCATTAAATGCTGCACAAAAATTGATATAATTTATATGGATGCATGTTAAATACACTTCTATCACTAATTACAATTTGTCGGTTCATTTCAGGTAGATCTGCTGATATTTAACAAGAATAACTGCAACAACACAGTTTTTTTAATTAATCAGTATGGTAAAGTATTTACAGGACACAGGAGGGAGACTCGTAGACTGGTGGTGGCGATCTCACTCTCTGGATCAGCTGTTAATTTCTCCTTGACTGTGAGAAAAAAAAATAAAACACAGATTAAATACAAAAATTACAACTGTGAAGTGCAATGTGTGCAAAATGCTGATTTGTTTTAAAAGACCACAAACAGAAACTAACACAAAAATATGGAGGAAAATGTGAGCTATGCACATTTTTTGCAAACATTTCGAAGGAGAAATGGAGTTTTTAAAGGAAACTTTAAGGAACTTTGCAGAACTTGGTTCCTTTTTAGGTCCCAGGTTTAGTTCCTGGGGCTTCCAATTTTTCAAACTATGTGGTCAAACTGGCCACAAAAATCCACTGTTATTACATGAAAGAAATTAATACAATACATGTGATGTTGTAGTCTTCTCCATTTCCTGCTCTCTTACGGATGTAGTGACAACACATGTTCTATTTTTTTTTTTACTAGAAAATTAAGTGGCAACTTACTCAGAGCTCTTGAGTGGTCTGGGTTCCTAATGCCTTTGGCCCGTAGTCTTTGCAACAACACTGCAGACGACTGCTGTCTTACCAAATAAACAGCCATGGAAAAGCTCTGACAAATCAAAGATAAGAATGATGAGCAAAAGTCACACTAATGTCCTCTTCACCTCTTTAAATGGGATGTGATGCTTAATTCATAAAGCTTTGCCTGGATCTTCTTACCCTCCCAATTTCTGAAGTCCACGACACCACGATTGTGTTGGGGACTGTAGTGGACAGTCGGATTAGAGAGGTTATGTTAATGGGACGACTGGGCCTTTTTGGTTCAACTCCATTTTTGGTTGGAGGAAGATATCCCTGCAGCAGAACATCAAACATCAGTGCTCTGATTCTCAGTATCTGGTGGTCTGATACAGAGAAAATCTGACAACAAACTGTCTAGTCTCACCGGGAGATTACAGGGTTTGCTGTTGACCTTCACACACAGATTAGGGGGGAAATGATCCTCCTGGGGACAGCTTGTCTCTGATAAACAAAATCTGAAAAGGAAGAAAATAAATTACAGAAGTGGTCGGCTCAAATGTTGAGGCACAAATGACAAAAGCAATTGGTTTCAGTTAAGTTTCCACTTTCACAAAAAAGGTTAGCTTGCTTGCTTATTTTACCATTTCAGTTGGGTCAAGTACAGCCATCTCCATCTATGATATAGGAGAGCACTTCTTAAAGGATGGCATTCATCCATACAGTGAATATTTAAGAAAAACGTCATTAAAAAAATGTATTGAGGTTTTGCCAATGCTGCATTCTGTCTGAATAGTCCAATAAATGTGTCCACATTATTGTGTATTTAATATAATCAACATTTATTGTTTATTTTTGAAGACTTGTGCATCCAGGAGACAAACATCCTGCTCCGCTGCATCCTTCATTCCACAATTCAGAAACTGTTCTTATAGCTATACATCTCTGTTCCCATCTTTGCCATTTGTCCTCACTTATAACTGTAAGGTAATAAATAACTTAGAATAAAAACTTTAGCGTTTCAGTCTCAGAGCAGACCACTAAGACGGTTCCACAACATGCAGATATGTTTCAAAACTAAAGAAAGACTGAAACGATAAGACCTATTCAACATGTGACATTGTTATTTCTGGTTCCTTCACAACAAAGAGAAGCTAAACTCGGACCCACTGGTCACTGAACACAAATATACTTCCTGATTAAAAGAGTTCTCTGAAGAAAAGTATGTTAGACATACCTTAATTGGACTTGAACAGCAAAGTCACATTTGGTCCCAGATATGTCCCTAAAGAATTGAGGGAGAATTCAGGTCAGGCTGGTCAAAACAGTTTAACACATGGTGAAGTGAGAATGGTTTGGTAGTTACAATTCTTTCACAGTATTATTTTTCTCTTTGACACGTGAAGACTGTGCACTGGAGAGTTTTCTCACGTACATGGAGCTGCTGATCTGTTGAACTTGCTGTGGTGTTAATGCAAAGGCATAACATGCTTCCTGGAACCGTTGACTGTTGTCTGAAGCTGCGAAAGAAAAAGGAACCGAAGACGATGGTCAAAGGGGAATCCACAGAACTCACAAAGCATTAGTGTTGACTCATATTGAACTCATAAAGACAAGTCATGGTTCAGATATGTGTGGTCACAATGATCCATCAGTATGTACATTATGACTACACATAGAGCTGCGCTGGACTCACCCAGGCTGGTTGGCTTAATGAGCTCATCCAGCACGTCATAGAACGGCAATCTCTGGAGCTTGACATCGGGGTGTACGGGATGCAGGGAGGAGGGGAGGTGAGGCAGACTCAGCTCGTGTTTAGGCCCAAGTAAAGAAACAGGCAGCAGAGGCGACGGGGAACCGTGGCTGTCAAATCCCAACTGTGCGAGGCCAGCAGGCAGACTGGAGGCAGAATGAACACCGGGCAGAGCCAGGTCCACCGGTGAAACCATTTTGGTTGGGAAGCGCCGTCTATAGAGCTCTTTGATCTTCATCTGCACTGCAGGACTGCAACCGGCCTTGAGTAGGTGGAGAGCTTTGGTCAAAAGTTCGTGTTTGCGCCCGTGCTTATTCCGTCCCGCATACCCCAGCAACACTTGGAGCTCCGAAACTCGAAGACTCATTACCATTTGCTGGTGAAAAGAGGAAAAATGGTCTATTACACCCTGGAAAACACAATCTCCAATTCTGATGTTAACAAACAAGTTTCCTTTTCTCAATCGACTTCATATTTTATCCTTTAAAACATCATTTTAAAAGCATGTCTGATTCATTTTGTTTAAATCATAAAAATCATTCACTGGCTTGCAAATGGTCCACACCCAAAACATTTTTATTTCTGAGATATGCTTGGAGCAGGAAAGATTAACATCTTTTCTTCGGCCTTTGTTCTGGCTAGTATCCTGATAAAAGTCCAACATTAAGAGCTTTATCATACAGTATATTTACTAAACACAACCATGCTGAGATGACTCTGATAGAGACAGCCCTTTGGCTAAAAGCAGAAGCGCATGTTCAATCTATGTTCACAACTCTTTAATGCGTAAAGCGTCACCGCATGCTGCAAGTGAGAATACAAGTTCTGAACACAGTAACATGTCCATCTGTGAAAATAGCGGGATCTAATACACGGTCTTAATACAAGAGTCAGAGAGGGTTTAATTCATATCTGGCTGTTTTAAAAAGTAGTTTGCGTTGTTGTTCGTTACTGCATTATACTACAAGGTCCTGATTGCTGCAGGACATCAAGAAGATAATACATGACTAAGAACAAAAGGTGTTTTTCACTCCCAGCAAAAGAACAGAGATCCAACAGTGAAATGCAGTCAAATAACTTCACACCGCAGATTTGACACATTTCCATAGAACTGGATCAAAAAACTATTTTCAGCTCCACACAGGCGTTACACACAGAGTAATTCATAAGTAAGTCATTGCATTATAGTCATGCAATCATTGTCCACCATACCTACAGTAAGCTTTCTTGTCAATAAAGGATCAATTAAGGTGATCTGTCTGTTAATTAACGACTTTAATTAGCTCTCAGTGTTGAGCTGCAAAAGGTAAATATTTCAGAAACTTGTAAACATCCCGATGCTGCTTCAAATCTGTCCTGACACAGAAAATGTGTGAGCCACCAGATGTTACTGATACACTGAGCTACACTTTAATTACTATATGCTAAACGCCTTTTACAATGTAAAGACACACCGCGGCTCATATGTTGAGGCAAAGCAGGGGTGCAGATACTGGTTTTAGGAATACAGGATATAAAAATGAAAACGTTACACAGTTATATGATGTGTTTTCTTTCAGTTAGAAAGTAGTGATCAACATTAAGAGAAGAACATAGCGTAGATTTAGCATAGATTAGCTCGCAGCGCCTGTAGTATGTTGGAGTATTTTGTCTTGACATGAAACACTGTGTTTACTTTATCTCACGTGTTTGAACGTCAATCACCATCACCAGTTATACCACAGCTAACCAGGCTCTGGACAGTGACTATATTACCGTCACATCTAATCAGAAATAACGCTAATGGAGGCTAAACTGCCCCTTGGCTTCCAGGGAATAGACAGAGCCCGTTTTTAAACTAGACATCCCGGTCAGCACAGTGAAGTGCTGATACTGTCAGGTGTCTGACACTACAGTGCCGCTGGGTTCAAAATAATGGCATGAATGTGTTATATCTATATATATATATGTGTGTGTGTGTGATATCTGGCCTTATCTGCAGGTGAGCCTCGCAGCAGAGGCAGCCTAACGGAACGTCGGCAACAATAACAAAGCTAATGCTAGCGAGTTAGCCCGCCAGTTCACAGTTTGTCTGCTCCCCGCTGCTCTGCTTTTCTTTTGTATCATATGCTTTGATGACAACACTCCCGGGGTCTCTACTGTCAAGTAACAATAGTGCTAGTGATTTGAAATTCAAACCTCGCTGTGTGAAACGTCTATTTGTCAAGCTAACGCAGGGTCTCGCTTTACCTTCAGTTCCGCACTCTCCGCCATCTTGTTACATTAGATGCGCAGGCGCAACAGCCGTCCCTCGAGGGACGGAGTTCAATTCAAAAATGTTCTGTCGCTTCTTCACCGCAGACACCAGGGGGCGCTGTCACCACACAGAAAACTGCATTATATGTCAAATCAACGCTGTGCTGGTACTTACAACTGTCTGCCACTAATATGCCATTTTATGTTGTTAAGGGATTTTGTTCCACTCTTACTAAAAATACACAAAGTCGGCTGGTGGCGTAGGCTCGAGATGTAGGGTTTCATCCTTGCTTCCCCTTTCCTCTATTTTATAAGGCTTCAAGTATAATTGGATTATTTAATTGACAGAAAATAAAGGGCCTACTATTTTGACAATCATCGTTTACCCAGCACAAGTGGCAAACGTGTTCTGGTTCTTAACAAATGAGATAATTTGCAGTTTTTCCTCTGTTTTACGTCATATATGATTAAATTTAGGCCATTTCTGTGAATGCAATTTGAAGAAATAACCTTGGGCTCTTTATTTCCCACTACTTCTGATATTCTATAGTCTAAACAGTGAATCGATTAATCAAACAAATAGTTAACAGAGAAAATAATTAGTTGCATTTTTAATAGGGCGGACTAGGAAACTTAAATAAACGTGTTTACTCATAGATATCTTCTTGTTGGTTCCAGTCCAACAAATATATAGCCTCAGTAATCCAACACACCAAGGAATAAAGTTGCAAGCGAAACAAGTGCTTTGTTTCTTAGATAAATGGATAAAATTAAAATTTCCTTGAATATAGGCTAATAAGAAGCGATTTATGCATGCTGACAACACTGAGGTCAAGAATCCACTTTATTTTTAATAAAATGATTTATTCATTAGCGATGAAAACAAATATTACATGAACAAATAGGCTACTCTTAATAGAATATGTCGCTACTTACAAGGTCGCGGGGTGTTCTAATTTAGCCTACTATCTTCTGTGTTTTATTTTTCCAAGTCTTCAAAAAAAAAAAAAAAATAGGCATGGTTTGACCACTACAAATAATTATATTGTAGGCCTATTTCAATGCACAAGCTGTTTATAGTAATTCCCGTCACTCGTTTTAAAGTGCATACAATCCAAAGTAAGCTGGCCTGCAAGGACGAACACAGCAAAAGTAGTAGGCTAATTCACAATACTGAGAGGAAAATGAGCGATGAATTGGCTAGTCAAAGCTGCTATTGTTGACAACAACAAAAAAACAAAAGAAAAAAAAAAACAAAATAACAACCTAGAACTATTACAAGATACATACATTGTCATTGCACTTTGCCACAAATAATAAATATCATCAATGGTATCATTTCAGTAAAACAAATTTCACCGTATGCAAGATGGTTACATAAATGCTGAGGGTGGGGATACACACTTTAAAATATTACAATTAATTACAAGTTAGTCTTCTTTCATCTTGATTTATCTCAACAATGTCCCTGGAGGTTTCTCGGTGGTTTGACAGAAGCTGTAGAAGTGTTTCTCTGTCATGTAGTAATCTGGTTCAGGGGGGCAGCAGAGGAGATTTGAAGGAGCAGGATCCGGTACAGTGGCGAGGAGTCAACATCTTACACGAAAAATGGTGTAATGCGTCGTGAGCTTCTATGAAGAAGGAGATCAAACAATCAATAGTGTACGTGCACAGGAGTGCAAATGGGTCTTACTGAAAAATATATAACCTAAAATGCAAATATTATGTACAGTGCAACACAATAGGTGTTTTAGTTAAACACGCGCGCACAATGAGAGAGTCACGGCCATGCTAAAGAAATGTTTGGACTGACGTTGTATAATATGATGTAGATCTATGACTGCGTGTCTGTGAGCCTATATGTGCAGGAATATAATATATATAATATAATCAACAATTAGTGTTTAGCTTCTGTTGAGTAGAAGTTCAATTTAGTGGAAATAAATGGTGTGTTCATGTGTAATTTCCACCAAGTTATGGGCCTATGTCTGTTTTTTATTAATAAGTGCAAATAAATTGATCACAAGGTTCAATTTGAAGTCTTTCTCACATAGTGGTTCACGTTAATTTAACAGGATACGTTGCTTATCAAAACAGTAAAAATGATAAATGCACACAGACAACACAGATAAATCCTCCACATCCTGAACACACAAACTATTTTGAGCGTCATCAATCACGTCTCCAAATACACGACAGTAAGTGTGTAAATCCACGGTGGAAAGTGGAGGCATGTCGCCGCGCTGCTGTATCCGCTGCCTCTGCTTTTATTTGTCTCACCTCTGACGATGTGGAGCTGCTGAACCATCTCCTCCCGGTAGGACAGCTCCCTTTTCATCTGATCCTGAAAATTATCTGAGGAACAAACGGCAAAGCAAAGATGTGAGTCAGTCATGTGGCAGGTGAGCCAACCAGTTTCAATTACAACTTAATTTCACATTTAAATAAACGTTCATTTCATCCTATAACTAAAATACAGAAAATGCTTTGCGATATTTAAGTTTATTGTTCTGGTATTTGTCATAAATATTCATGTGAACATAGAAAATAAACAGAAAGGATTAGGTGAGTTTAGATAAACTATAAATTCTCGCTTTTTGGAGGTTAATAACACTTAAAACCATTAAACCGGTCCATAGATCAATCGGCCCACAGAGGGCGCTACAAACGAGGTCATGTGCCACCTCCGAGGCTCCTAATTGCAGCAAACACTATCACATGACTACGTTGAAGAAATAATTCAGCTCACGTTTTATAATGCACATTATAAAACAACATGTTGAAAAATAATAATAATTCAGTATAAATTGTCTACTTACAGAAAATATTGATGGATGGAGCCATGAAAGTTTAAATTATGAGTGTAAATTAAAAAACGTTTGCAAAAGTACTCTGAACCATTTTCATTTAAACTAAAACAAATAAAATAATCCTAGATGTATATACATAATTTGTATATAATATGTACATAATGTCCTTTGTCAGGACATGTTTACACATTTTTGTTGATTTAATTGTATTTTAGACTTGATCCTATAACAACCCACCTTACTGGTGCTTAACAATGTCATCAGTATCAAATAAAAATATGGAATAAATGTAGAACAAAGGCGTTTACACCATTGTTCAATATTTCAGATAAACCAGGTCAGCCGTCTTGTCACTACATCACACTTTGTGTTCATCAAACTCAGCACAACTGGATCCAAATACTACCAATGAACCCACAAAGAAACTAAATGTATTTGTGATTTCAAATGAAGTTCACCACACAGCTTAAGTAAGACGCACCACTGGGGAACACTGGGACAATAATATCCAGGAAGCCAGAATAATCCAAAGTATGAACAGTTGAAAAATGTTCTGCTAATGTGAGTGAACCGAACAATGTGCACGCTTTACACTGATGTTATAGTTCAAAGATGTCTTTCTTACTATGCAACACTGTGCAAGGATGAGAAAAAAAATAGTTTTAAATTAATAAATGGATGAAATATATAAAATATAAAATCTATATTCAGAGTGTATTATCCTCCCACAGTACTGTAGTGGCATGAAGTTTATTTACACCCAGAACTAATAAAGACTCATCTGGATCATATGCGCTGATCGAGTGATGTAACTATTTTGACTTTTGATAAAGACTTTAATAACCTTATTAGATATTCTGGGGCTTTGCACAGTTCAATGACAATTTAAAAACTAGACATCTTTGTGATGAACTGCTGATTTTTTTCCCCCAGCGCGTACTGCTCTTGAACATTTCTGTGCAGCGTGTCAATTCTCCATTAAAATAAGAGATTCTCAAATAACTTTCTAACAAAACAGAGTGTGAAAAGAGTTGAGTGGGTGAGATGTTGGAGAGAAGGTGGAAGGACTTTAGGTGTTATTATCAGATAAAAATACAGCAGCAGTCAGAATGTGTTTGATGTTTGTCCTGCAGATTCACCTGAGCCAGTTACTTCTTCTGGATACAGTTTAATATAAAGAAATCTGATCTTTACAGCACCAGTGACGGCTGTCTATATCGATCTGAATGCACGCACCTCAGTTGGACGTTTTCTCTAACATTTTTCACTGTGTTGCCATTTAAAACATCTTAATATTGATTCTGATGTGATATCTCAATTGAGTGAAATCAGCTATTATATAAGAGTGTTAAACACTTTAAACCTTTTTGACATTTCTGAATGCCTATTTACATTTAAAATGTATTATTTGTACTCACTTTATCAGTACTGTAAATTAAATTGAGCCCTAAAATATCTTCACTTCCACTTTCTCCCCTTCAGAGAACTATTTTCTAAGGATACATGGACAAAAGGTTAAAACCATAATCCTCTCACATCAGTGTTAAAAGCGGTTTTGAAAACACTGCTTCCCAAGGGAGCGTGTCCTTAAACCACTTAGCATTTTTTGGAAGAATTGAGGCCCTTTAACAGATTTTTGCTCCACAGAGAGAGAGAGAGAGGACATGCATGCCACTGTAGAGGTGGATTTGGTCATGGCATGGCTCGGGGGTCATGTTTTTGGCCTATTCTCACAAACATGACAGAAGAGGAACATGCACCAGAATCTCTGTGTCTGTGAAATCAGCAATAAAAGCCAAAATAGTGGTGGAAAGCACTGTTGCAGAATTTAGCTTACCTTTCAAGTTTTGAAATTCACGTTCCAGCTTTTTCCTCAGCTCAACTTGCTCTAACAGCTGCTTCTGTAGTTCCTCTAAAAAGCAGACAGAAACAGAGGCTGTTTGAGGAGGAGGAGAGGTACAAGCTTTTGTATCAGCTTCCTTCCATAGGGCAGTTTTTAATGACAGTGATGGGGACATTATCATCATCATCATCATCATCATCATTTACAATGACAATTTAGAGCAGGTTTTACTGGGCCTGCGGTTTTCAAAGAAAAAACAAAACAAAACCTCTCCTCATTTTTTTTGGACAAATTCTGAATAAATCTGCCTCAAGACAAAAATGGAAAAATAATAAATAATAATGAATAAAGGCATTACCTCATTTAGTTTCATTTCAATAAGAAATAAATATGAATATTAATTATTATATTACCTCATCCAATCGAATAATAATAATAACAATAATAATAATAATAATAATAATAATAATAATAATAATGTTTTTTTTAAGAGCCTTGTTATCTGTCAATCATTTGATCTAACAGTAAGACACCGTCTTACCTTTTGCCAGACTTTCTATGGCTCTTTGTGCTGGCAGAGCTTTGGCTGGCGCGTCCTCGCCTAAATACACAGAAAATAAATGATAATCCTCTATCTATATATCTATATATATATATAAAAGAAATTAATGAAAAAAAAGCAGACCCGTGTCTCTTAAACTAAAAGATTCCTCTTCGCTGACCTCGGTGCATCTTACCTCCATCCGGCTCTCTCTGGATCTCCTCGCTGCTTTGTTCATTAAAGGATTTCGTTTCGACCTCCTCCACTGTTGAAGACGGCTCCTCTTTACTTGAACTCTCATCTTAAAAGAAAATTAATCGATATAATTTATGTCCTGTTATCGATTTTTTTTTACAGCTAAAAATTTTCAGAAAAGCAGAGATTAAAAAAGTCTAACCATTTGTTGTAAGTACTCCAGTCTGGTAATTCGCAGGTCTGAACTGATACGGACTGCTCCTTTGTTGCAGCTCACCCCTCTCCGGTGTGTACACCTACAGAAGACACAATCACCACTTCTTTGAGCTTTTAAAATTACAAAAGGTTTTGTAAAATTTTTCTAATAAGTTCAAATAAAATTAATTGAAAATATAAAAAATTGAAAATATACTCTAAGTTGAAGTGTAGATATTTTTTATTTAAAGGAATCATTTATGTTTTTGCCCCCCTAAATGTTGTTGTTGACATGCTGTTTGTTGGACAAATTTCCCCACAAGAACACAGAGAATTATCTGTTTTAAATAAACACACACAGCCAAGGAAAGAAACCCATTTGCAGAAAACTTCAGAGAAATATTACAGCTTGAATTATCGCCAGTGTTTCTCAGTTAGAAGTCACTCACTTCAGTGAAAGACGCAGCTATGTGGGTCTCTGATAACTGCTTGTTCTGCAGTTCTCTTTCGGATGACTGGGCCACGTGTAGGCTCATTTTCTGGGAATCAACCAGGCTGCTCTCCTGTATGGCTTTGGAGTCTGAATCGTTTGGAGAAACACTGTGAGCCAAGCCGGGAGAAGTCCGAGGACACACCGAGGACAGAGGCCGGGAGTCCTCCTCTTCCTCCTCTGGTGTTTTATTCGTCTCCACGTCCACGTCCGGTTCGCCCTCACTGTCCACGCAGGGGGACATGGACCGGTAGCTTGAGCTCTCACTTAAAAAATCGGGTGATAAGTAGCCGGTGCGACACCCGTTGTAAGCGCCCCTGTTGCCGTACAGCTTAGCGATACAGTCAGCATCTTTAATAACGGGTCTGAACGCGGAGACGTAGCTGATTTTCCGGGGAGCAAGGGTCATCCCGTCCAGCGGCCTCGCCTCGTCCCCTGACTTGTCGTCTTCATTACGCGTAGACTGAGTGCTGGAGCAGCGGTCGTTTTCGACCATGCTGTCTTTGGAGGTGTTGGTGCTCCGGTCGCTGTGCTCAGATACGTCCATGTCAGTCTGTCTGGGGGGACACAGCAGCTCTGTTGGGGGTTTGTGCTGAGTCTGGGGGTACGGAGGCATGGGCAGCGCGCCTGCCGCGGGCCAGAACATGGGGAAGGAGTGATAGGCGCTGTCCTTGGTACCAGGCCACAGGACGCCCGGCAGGCCCGCTTTGCTTTGCTCTCCCATCAGACTGTCTTCTTTCTTCTGGCACAGGCCGAAAGCTGGAAACCCGTACGGATGGGGGAAGAGCGGCGGCGGGATCTTTTGCAGCATCCCAAAACCTTTACTGGGCACGGGGATGACCGGGTAGCTGCGTGTGCTCGCCATGCCGCCCCGGTTGTCTTCGCAGCTGAGGATTTTTGCAGGTATCTCGGGTGAGTCTCGGGGTCGGTTGGGTCCTTGTGGTTTTAAAGCAGAGCTGGATCCTGACCCACTGCATGGCAGCGTCCTCTTGCGACTGCCACCATTGAACATGGCCTTCACATCTTCCCATGCGTGTAATATATCTGTCTGGCTGCCTTTATCTGATAATTTGAGATGCCGCCTCCAAGAATTAAAATTAGCCGCGTCTGGCTGCGTGTACTTGGACTCTGGCGTGCGATGCGAATGAAATATGAATTTATTTGGAGAAAAATACATGTTGCAATAGGAGCACTTGATGCATTTGGCTCTGGAGCTGTTGTATCTGGCCGGGATGAAGTTGCCTCGACTCCCCCAGGCGCATTCGTGGGACACATCAAAAGCAAAATTTTCTGGAAGTTTAGGAGGCGAATGAGCTCCCAGGAACGACTTACAAAGTCTCTCGGCCTCGCGTTTAGTGATCATTCCGCAGCGCCTGGAGGAGATTGGCATCGCCCCGGCTCTCCGCAGGATCTCCAGCTGGACAGGAGTGCACTGGACGCAGGTGATCCCCAGCGCCACACGCCGGTTGTGTATCTCGTTATAGCTGTAATTCTTCAACAGGGTGTTAGATATCTGTGCAAGACAAAGTCTCTCTTGGCCATCTATTACCAAAGACACGATGGGTATTCCGTACAGCACTGTCTCCCCGACCTGGTTGGGCTTCAGGTTTTTAGTGCTCGGGTAGGAAAGTTCTTGTTTGGAGCTTGGCGAGGAGCTGGAGTCTCGCCCCGCAGGTATGGAGTCCATCCTTGGAGGCCTGGAAAGCTGCAGAGACGACGTTTGACATTAATATGCGAGTTTTTGTCAAAGAAAGTGGAGCTTTATGACAAGCCTTTAAGGTCATTATTTCAAAGTAGGTAGTTCAACCTGCTAAGTATAGAAACAGAGAGGACACACACACACACACACATACACACACACAGGCCTCTATTTTAATAAAGTTGCATGAACGCGATTGAATTATTTTTAGAGGGTAATCCTTCAAAATAAAAGCATACCCTTAATCAGAAATATGTTGTGACATAATGTGCAAATTATATACACCTTGCACTTAAAACTTCCACTTCAAATTATTTTATTTCTCTACAACTTCAACCTTTTTCTTTACTGTCAACACGCAGCTTTAAATTCCCAACATGTTCACGTTGTAATTTCAACACACTGTGCGTAAAAAGAAGAACATGTAATGTATTGAGGTCATGACACAAACTGTGTCACAACAATGCCGAAATCCAAAAACTCACCTTTAATGTCAGCGCAGCTCCCCTCCGTCGTAAATGAGAAAGCTGTGATCAAGTGGAAGTCGGTGCGATGAGAAGTCTAGTCTGTGCTGGAGGATGTAAAGATGTTTGCGGTAGGAGTGGGACGCAGTTGTCCGTACAGCACCGCCTCCTTACTGCTCACTGCGCTCCTCTCTCTCTCTCTCTCTTACTCTCTCTCCTTCTCTCTCTGTTCTCCGCTGTCGGGGTGTATGTGTGTGGATGGTTTGTGTTGCTTTAGCAGCAGCAGCAGCAGCAGTGTCCACATGGCAGGCAGACTGTAGTACAGCCCCCCTCTACGACACACCGACAGCAATCAAGTGACGGCAAAACTTATGGCAAAGGCACTCCCACTCACACAGGCAGTCGTCTGCATTAACTATGGATTCATGACCAATGAAGATGGTTTGAGTGTTTTGTCTTAGAGCAGCCTGCAGGTCCACACATATGCACGAAAAAAGAAATTATGAAATAAAAAAGTTGCTGTTTAATGAAGCCTGAATAAATCCTAAAAAAGATTAATCTTTTTGGTGAATCTTTCATTACTCTGTAGCCTTTTGTGTGGACTGTTTAATTAATTCTTTTGCACTTAAAAAATGTTATTGGTATTATGCATGGAGGAGGCTGCAATGGGATTAAAAAAAAAAACACACACAGCAGGGACCCACCGACACATTGTTGTGTGCATGGAGTCAGGGCCCACTGATGAATGCGGCGTGCAGGCCTTCAACACGTGCTGCGTTCCCACGGATTCATCGTTTACAAGCTACACATCGCCTACACGCGTTTGGACAATAACCAGCTGCTCGAAAGGTCACTCCGTGATCTCAGTTTTTTTCCCCCTCTCTCTCCTCACCTCCAAACGTAAAGAAAAAAGACCAGACAGGAACAATGCGCACAGCCTTTTGCGCCATAAGCGACGGAGAGCGTTTAACTTTTTTTTTTTTTTAAGTCGATAAAGCTTCGGGTTAATCATTTTCATCTGGCACACGCGCGGCGCCAAGTGCTGATGTAATATTGATGAAGGTAACAGGACACGATGTTGTTGGTCCTTCAGTCAGACAGCTAAAGCAATAATGACAATTTGTCCATAATTATTCACTAAGAGTGTAAAATTTGTGCAAACATAGAGGCTGTAGTTGGAGAGTCATTTTCTAATAATAATTATAATAATTATAATAATGCATCTGGTGTGTTTAAATAGTAATAATCATAAATGCAAATCAAAATGAACAATATGAATGTTTTTGTCACATCTTATTTAAAAAACAAAACATTTGCATAAACAGGCTCCATGTTTAAAATGGTCATTTTCCTCACTCAGCTGGATTCTGTCCGGCGATGATGAATCATTTTACAATCGATCATTTATTTGAAGCAAAACATAAAATAGATCAATGGAGATCAAATGTCAAAATGTCATTTTGCTTGAAAAGTCCATAGAAGTGAACAGACGGTGGTCCAACTTGAGGCGTCACCACAAAATTCAAATCCAGTATCTATCACCTCCATCTGCTTATCTATCGATCACTGAACGGGTGCATGGCCTGTAAAGCCAAAGATTGTCGCCAACGTGAACGTCTTAATTAAAAGTCATTGTTGCTACAGGATAAATCCAAAGCTTTATTGCCACTTCAACTGGAATTAAAGGACCTAAAATGTCTGTTAAACTGCAAATAAATCCAACAGAGTTACATGAAATCCAGATTTTCAAATCAAATGTCACATTCACTGACTCATTCACTGTGACAATAATGCAATATGAGTGCATTTCAACCAAACCTAAGCCAGGAAACGAGAAAAGTACCCAGAAAGTCAGTAAGGTCATTATCAGGCTCATGCTTATTCTACCTTTTTTGTGCAAGAGAGAGAACAGCTCATTTAAAAGTGTGTCTGCATTAATCACAGTGCTGCATCAAAGTATGATAATCACCTGAACACTCTATTAAAATAAAAGTGCCAGCCCAGGGGAAATCTTACCTTACTCTTTAATTGTTTTGAGGCTTTGATAGGCTTTTTAATCTAAGATTAATTTATGCATTCTTAAATAACTCTACATATGATTAATAAGCTTGAAAATTAAAAGGAGACTGAAGCAATTATAACAAGTGGTTGGTCATCACCTCATTAGATGGTATTAGAAAGATGCAGTTTGTGTGTGGGGGTGTGTGTGCGTGTCTGTGTGTGTTTGCCTGAATATCAGAAAAATTAACAGTAGAAGAGTAAGAGCAGAGCAAAATGTGGACAGGCTGTTTGATGACATTCGCTGAAGAAAAAAAAAGAAGTGCTGGCTAATTATACTGGATTTTTTTCTGATACGCTCTCCATAAGTGGATGAGTCACAGTCATTTATTAGAAGCTGGATATGATACATGACTTATTTCCTGACTTAGAACCTAATCACGATGAGCTCAGATTGTTTAAATCATTCACCGATGGCCACAGTGTTGATCCTGAGCTGGAAAGACAACAAAAGAAAGAGATCAGCTGTTTGTGAGGCCACCGGAGAGACGCAGTGAAAACAGTGAGACTTGCTAAATGGTCGCTAATGTGTAAACAAGACATCACTCCTCTCCTGCTCTGATGTTTATTTGTCTCCTAAAAGCCCACCCCTGGCTCCTGACCCCCACATCCTCCACCGCTAAACGGAACATTTCTTCTCGCAGGAGGTGGTGTGCAATATATGTGTGTGTGTGAGTGAGAGTGAGTGAGTGAGTGAGTGAGTGAGGGGGGGGAGTTGGGGGAGTTCATCACTGCATCAAATGAGGCTGAGCGCAGGGACCCTTTTGTCACAGACAGGGACTCATCTGCCAATGGTTAGCTGTGAGGTCCTAGGGGAAGAGAGGAACAAAGGTGCTAAAAGGCTGTGTGACAATGAGGATGCTCCGAGGAGAGCCTTCAAGTGTGGGACACAGGCTGCACGGGACAAGCTGTGCCAATCACTCCGCAATTACTTTTTTGTGCAATCCGGAGGCCTTGTGTGGGCATTCATGGCGAGACGCAAGGACACGAACAGCCACGGCAAGGTCTATGCCTCTCTGCGCTTTGCTTCTTATATAGAGCTGACCCTAAGCTCATCATGGCACAAATGTATAGTGAATCACCTGCTCTCCTGTTGATTTGAATGTGGAAAGAAAACCTCTGGCACTTTTCCTCACTATGGACCTTATATCCATCAGAGAATGAGATGAGGATGATGAAATTTTCCAATTTTTTTCAAAGGCTTAGTTGTCAGTAAACTGCAATGTGGCATGATGCTTACGTTCTGCTAAAAGACTTAAAAAATAAGGATGAAAATTCACAATAAAAAAATATATGTTCATGAAAAAAAATATGCATGTGCAGGACAATGCAAAGAACTGAAGATGGGCTCCAAGGCCGAGGGTATACACAAGTCAACAAATCAATGAAATTGTTTAAAAATATTGAACTTTCATCTGAGATCTGATATATCAAGTCATATTTACCCTAAAAGCCAGTACCGTATGGCTGAAATCAACATAACAAGCATAATATTTATATGAAACAGTCAAATTTGTGTTAAAGGCAATGAACATTGATTCACACTGCGTTAGATCAGACAAAACTCTTCACACATCGATAAATACATTTTGCTAAGTTAATTCTTGACACAATAATCTCAGGTTAGGATCCACTGTCACCTCAATTTTGTTAGTTTTTAATTACAATTTTCTTACAATTAGGACAACAGAGTTTTGTAACAATAACGTTATAAAATCCTCTTGTCATGATACAATTACATGTAAGTCAATATTTGATGCTATTGGCTTATTTAGCCCCATCTACAGCAGCACACGGGCCTCTCTACTGCTAATTTTACAATGACGACTTTTAGGTTAATTGTCATTAACAGCTTCACTATGTTTACAGAGTATTTAGAGACTTTAAGTTTTTGTGTATCAACGCTGTATTCTAGAGTGCAATAAAGAAAGATGCAGGAATTTGTCTATATCCAACCCAGAGCAGTTTCAATGGTGTAATGAGGAGTCAAGTGAGAATGGGAATTATCGTAATGATAACAAAGGTCTATGCACCATAGCTCGGGGCTGTATTGTAGGGCATTACCATAAAGATGTGATGTGTTTGTATTGCAGGGTTTTTGTGAGGGAGCAGGCCAAAGAGATAATAACTATTAGTAGATGACAGTGCTTTGTGGGATTCCAGCTGTGGAGCCCAAATTTCCATACAGATAGAATGGCTCTGGGTGGATGATATGCGTATGTGGGGGAAGGGCCGGGTGACTCAGTGGACTCATCTGCGTGCACACACACACACACACACACACACATATATATATCACAGTCTGGAAGTGGCAAATCTCAGTGCTGGACTCAGTATTGGTGTCCCCAGTCAGACTCCGAGGTGAGGTGAGAGCCTCCGGTTTGAACACTCTGCAGGTCTCTGTGGAGGAACTGTCCAGAGTACTGAAACAGCCCGATGTTGCTCTGCTGACAGCTTTCAAAGTCAGGAAGTGCAAATAGCTAGGGCTCCCTGTGTGTGTGTGTGTGTGTGTGTGTGTGTGTGTGTGTGTGTGTGTGTGTGTGTGTGTGTGTGAGAACAGAAGACCAGAGATTTCCATCAAGATCACATGCAGGTGAAAGGGTGTGCAACACACTTGTCAACACTAGGGATTGGGGGGGAGACCTTGCCTAACAAACAAATAAATGCCCCCCTGCAAAACAAAAAACTGCACTTTCAAGGTTACAAACTTTCAAACACGCAAACATCCCAGAAATACAAGGTGTATCCAACATGTATGGAGGTAAAGATGTATAGTTTAAAGGAAATACACAGTAAATGTGCAACTATTAACTTTGCAAAGCATAAAGACGAAGACTATATTTCAGTTTAACAGCATTGAGGTGTTCACCCTTTATTACGATGTGTTTTCAGCCAGACATTTTGATTAGTTTGTTGAAGTTTTGCTTTTTGTGATTTTGTGAAAATTTGTGATTTTTGTGAGACAGATAAAGCTTTAAAATGTGATTAAGTAGAAATTATGGTTGCATAAATATTCATGAAAGGGAGGCTATATATTTTAGAGGAAGGCTGACTTGCTACAAGTTTCTCCTCTGAATCTTTTAACATTTAAACATTTCTGCACTAATAACATTCAAAACATGGCGACAAGGGAGTGCTCAAAAATGTGTGACATTTGTCCCTTTGCTATAGTTTTATGAGACATTTTTTCACGTGTTTCTCACTAATTAACTGCCAGTAGACCAGCAAGCAAGGCAATAAAAAAACAAGCCTACCTTTGGCTGTCTTCATTAGTCACGTGATCTCCGCTTTTCCGGTTGTAGTGGCCCTGTTAAGAGTCTCCCGACCGGAAGCAGGCGGAAGCAGCTATCCTGGTTCAGTCCAACATGGTGTGTTTTACGAGGGCAAAGCCACTCCAAGAAGTCACTGCACCCATCCAAGAATTAGCCGAACAGGATCTACCCAAATGCTGTAAGTGGATTTTTGATACAAGCTAGCTGTTTCCAGTCTCCATGCAAGTGTTTCCTGGTTATAGCCTAATATTTAAATCAGACAAAAGTGGTATCACTTTTCTAAGCTAAATCTCAGCGAGAATGAGAAGGTGGGTATTTCCCCAAACATCAAACTATTCCTATAAGGGTCAAAAGTGGAACAGGTTTTACATAATAATTAATTCAACTGGTGTTCCCTCTATGTGAACTTGAACAGCAGCTTGAGAGAGTGTGTCATTATGACCCAGAAAGGACACGTAGATGAGAGGATTCAAGGCTGAGTGAGACAGAAAAAGTGTGAGATTGGAAGGTAAGTGTGATGAATTATCTATGGGAGGAGGGTTAGGTTAATAATAGCAGTACATGTGCTGGTGGAGAATTAAAGTCTGCCGTCTCCTGAGTTTCAGTCAATCCGCTGGTGTAAATAAGTCCACAAACATCTGTAAACAATGGTGCACATGTTTTCTATCAAACAAACACAGCTGCTCAAAGCGGGGCCCCGGAGATCGAACAGGTAAGAGGCCCGGGATCCCGGGACTGAGCAGCTTTTTTGGTCGACTTCCAGTGCCAGACATGCTGTGTGCGTTTATGTAAGGGTAAGGCTAACAGAGAGGAGACAAAGATAGTGAGAGCAGAGAGCGTGAGGACACCAATCACCCTGTAATTATCCCCCTGGTGTGTGAACTGCCCAACTCTCCGTCCTTGATAGATTCACCTGACCCAATAACACAACACACAGCCACAATGGACTGGAGGCAGGATAAAGACAACACCATAGATCAGCCAGGGATCGGCAATGAGACAAAGACCTAACATCTGGGAGCTGCGGTGAAATTAAAGAACCGAAAGACTGAACCAATCCTGTTACAGCTTTCCATTAATAGCCTGGGAGCTGCTTGAGAAACGGCACAAGTGAGGTAATGCAGGATTCAATTTCATTTGGTATTAAAGAAACACCCCTTGGCATCTCTCTCCCTCTCTTTCTCATGCTCTCTCCCTCTGCTGCTCACATCACTCTGTTACCTTAGAGTGATGTATTAAGCCATTTAAATTAACAATGGAATGACTTATTCTAATACGCCCGTCCTGAGGAGAGCCTGGGATGCTTGGTGGAGTGGGACATCAACACCACACACCACCTCGAAACCTCAGGCTGGGCAGCGATGCATGTCGCTCCTTCCAGATAGCCCAAACAATCTGGCCAGCTCTCCATCCAAAAGGCAGACGTTCATATGCTCATTATGATGTGGAGAGGGTGAATAACACCACTGAGCCTGCCATTACTGGACCCGCAAAAAGCTGCATCTCCCATAGACGAGTAAATACATGTCGTTTCTGTGGCGGAACTCAGAGAAAAAGAATCAGTAAATACACCAAAGTCCTATAAAGAAAATGACTTTTTTGGAGTTTGAGGCAGCGGAGCGGACACTGCAGTCTTTATGAACTTCAGCAGCAGCTTGTAAAATCTCACATTACTGCCTCTCATATAGTCTATGTCTGATTCCGACTTCTAAATCATTCATACTAAGGCCTTGGTCAGCTGAATACAAATGAGGATACAGTGGGTGCCCCATCTGTCCCTGAGGGGGTGTACAGAAATAGATCTGAGAAAAGCACAGTTTGATTGATGCTGCTACACTCTGAATAATGATCGGTTCAGAGGTCAAACTACTTCAGTGGCATGCATTATATCATTAATTACAGACATCAATAAACAATAGGACACTGTCCATATGTTTTAAGTGTGCTTATGCCACCACTTTCCCTACTGGATCATTTCACAATTAGTAACTGTTACACAGTGACCTTAAAAAACACAGAAAACACCCTCATCAGCTATTGATCGCATCCTCCGAGTATCACAGTAGAAAAATGTACCGTAGTAATTACACGTGATGAGAGAAGCACATTTCGATCTCACAGTTACATATGCAATTAAAATATTATTCATTACCTCTTAAATAAAAGCCTGGTACTGAAATCCCATTAAATTTAGGATAATTGTGTGTGTTTAATTATAAGCCGTGGCAGGAAGCAAGAAAGGAAGGAAGTTTCGGAGAAAGTAACAGAATGTGCTGTGACCTAGATAGCGGAGGAGACATTTTGTTTTAAAAGTGACCTTGCTGTGAAACCTCAGCTCAGAATAGCTCAGATAGTTTTCTATGGACTCTCAGTGCACAGACCTATCACTTCGGGTTCTGGTTAAACAGAGCTTTGAGCAGTGAATAGGGACATCAGATCCTAATTTTTTGCTGATTAAAAGCATCTAATCTTAGTCAGAAAATGGCACTGTAATACCGTGATACAGTCAGACTGGTTGCAGCTACTGATAACAAACTGCTGTGAAAACAAACACTGCTCATGTGTTTATACTGGCAGAACAAAGTACAGATGCTGGTCTTTTTTCAGTAGTGGGAGTACATTTACTCGAGTACTGCAGTTACAGTTTAGTCCTGCTGCTAGTTTATGCTACTTCTACTTCAATTTACATAGAGATATACTTTTTACTCCACTACATTCATCTGACAGATTTAGCTACTATACTTTGCAGGTAAAAAGAATAATTCAGCATTTTGGAAAATACACTTGCATCCTTTGTTAGATTTAGCTGAGAACTTTCATATTTGTCCAATATGAAAATATAAAGTTGATGCTTAGTTTAGCTTAGCTTGAAGACTGAAAATAGCCCAATTCTCTCTGAAGGCCACACTGCCAATGCTATGACGCTACCAACTCTAAAACTGCAGCTCGTTTTTTCACATTTTAATATATTTGCACAAACTGAACAAACACAATTTAACATGCTGATGAATGAGCTTCAGAAGTGCTGACTGCTCCTCAGACAAAAACCAAAGTTGCTGTTTCCCACCGGCTGTAGATTCATATTTACAGTACAAACATGCACATGTTTCATTAAAGTCACACTTCTTATCTAACTCTTGGCAATAAGGATAATAACAGTAAATGTCAAATTATTCCTTTTTAAGATTTTATATACAAAATCTACGATGACTTGTTCTGCATTTCATTTTGCTGAATATACTTTTGTACTTAAGCACTTGTGCTTATGACTTGTAAAGGAGTATTTTTAAATTATTATATTGCTACTTTTACTTTTACTTTACTTAAGTAACAGATCTGAGTACATCCTCCAGCACTGCATATTTTTAGATTTTTGCTGTGGCCTGTGCATAAGTTCATGTGTATGCTGTCTACTGCCCCGGCCCAACATCCCCTGCTGGCTCCCTCAGAGCAGCTTGGCTCGGGCCGGTGGCTTCAACCTGCAGGCAGCCATAGGACAGCCCAAGCGGAGCTGTCTGCCACTCCTGTGCTTCATTAGGAAACAAAATATAAGGTTTCCACTCCATTAGGAATGACTTTAGGAGTGAAAGCACATAAGACGCCGACTCACCTCATCAACAATGCATTGCAATAACGGCTGAGGATGAATGAGTGTGAGCAGAGAGGGGAGAGAGAAAACAGCATTAGCCTGTATACAATGTCTTTACAGCAGAGTGGAAAGGAAAAAAAATCATTAATGCAATAAAATGTGGTCAGATTAATCAAATGCCTCAAACTCTTATGAAAATATTACAGGGAGAGAATTTTCTATTACATCTAATGGTATCTAATCTAATACTGGCAGTTAAAGGCTTGGGCATCTATTTATTGTGAAACACAATTTAGGAAGTTTAAAGGGAAGCAGTGAAGCATGCCTGCAACATAGCCGTCAGGAACATAGACAGAGATCTTTTTCTGCTATGTTCTTTCTTCCAACTCATAAAAGCTTACCATTAAAGACTGTAGGTCTCTCTGAGTTTGGGGGGGGGGGGGATACACAAAGAGGAAAGGCAATATGTAATTAGCGTGTCATAATCAAAATGACCCACTCGGACACTTTATGATCAGCAAGACAAAATTACTGCACCACTGGTGGCAATCTGTGGGCATGTGTTAACACCATTAACATAATGAAAATACACAAATGTTAATAGCCCGCCTCGTCATACGAACGAGGAGCTGAAGCACAATGTTAATTTCACAGTGCATTTTCACTAACCTGCAGGTTGTGGGGAAACGGCGGGCTGAGAAAACATACAATCTTTTTGTAAATGGCTTGGAAGAGGAGAAAAAAAAAAGTCTCTTCTTGTCTCTTAAAACAATCTGTGAAAAGTATCATTCCCCCGCCGCACATCTCCAGTGAGAGACTCTATGGAAGATCTCATTTTCAATTAAAATCTCATTTGCTTGGAAGTTGAAATGAAATCATGTTGTGAATTAGCACATGAATTTACATACTGGGATGGCTGCCAGTGTGCACAGAGACTAATTTACCTTAAAGATTGATTTAAAAAAAAAAAAAAAAAAAAAAAAAGGATTTCTGTGATGGCGTGAGAGCAATGATGCATAAGTGAGATCTGAGAAAACATTTACCAACATCCAGCAGCAATGAAAAACTGGATTGTAAGATGTAACTAGTGAGGAAAAAGCCAATGCTGTCTCTAGTGATGCACAGCTGAAGAGAGCTTCTGCAGAGTTTCTGCAAAGTTACAAATACAAGTTACAAACTTTTGAAAGCTACACACCGGACGACTGTTGGTTTAGTTTAAAAGGTCTTATTCTTAATTATGGACTTAAAGACATTTGTGTGAGTGACAAAGAAACACCCAGTGCTGTCTGGGCATCTAGTCTACCTAGATGCCCAGACAGCAGTGCATACACGTGATGGTCTTAAACCCAGAATACACCTCTTCAATCAGTTATCCACTCGGCCTCAGATTGTCCACAGTAAATTACTTGCTCATTTCACAAGGCCTTCTCTGACAAAGCACTACAGCTGTTATTGATTCATTCTTTCAATTAAATAAAGCTTTGCTCTCTCCACTCCTTGTAAATACCTAGAGACCCCCTATCCAACACAATATCCATTCTTCTTACACTGGTAACATTATCAGTCTGCACGCAAAATTAATTCCCCCACTATTGCTGAAATAACTATAATTGCAAACTACACAGAGAGAGAAATTGGAAAGGGGTTTTAATATACATTTCCAGGTGTATTCTCCATTTGTTCAAGTCAATAACATTTTTCATTAACATTTGTAATAAAAAAAAAAAAAAAAAAAAAACGAGTTCTGTCCCCCTGCTCATTTCCTTTTTAATTCAGAGATGAATTCACTGCGCACTTTCCAAACTGCTATGTGCAACACTTTCTCATTTAATTTGGTTTAAGACATCCAAATGAGATTAATGTTGGCTATCAACTATAAAACATTTTAATTTACATATTTATCAGTTGAATGAGCCATGACTCACAATAGGTAAGATGTATTAACATGATTGCATGTTGATGCAACACTTTAACATAATAGAAAATCAATACGTGGATGGAAGTGGATTGCAACTGCAAGAGTGCAATTCTTGTCATTTTAGATATTTATTGAGTTATTTTTGTATTTCTAAGGATGCCTTGAAAATCCCATTTGCTACTTCAAAAGCACCACACACTTATGTGAACATCCTACATCCTTTTGAGGAGGATTGAAGAAAAGCAGGGAGACGGTCAGTGTGCAAGGACATTCAGTTGTCTGTACAGTTAGGCCAAGAAGAAAGGGAGAGAAGAGGAGAAAGATAGAGGGAGAGAGATAGAGATAGAGAGAGAGACCCCCGTCTGTCCCCTCGTCTTCATTGTTATCCCACTGACGATCCTGCAGGTGGGCTGAAATCGTTGTGGCTTGGCCTCAGCTGTACTGAGGTCAGCTCTCTGCTCGTCTGTGCCGGAATTATGGGCTAGCCTTTTGCCCGCGGCTCACAGATTTAGCTGTGACCCTGAACATGGCCTCCCCCAGAGGTTGACAAATTTTATCACCACATTTTCCCAACTTTGCTCAGAAAACCAACCCCGACTCACCAACCCACAGCCTATCCAGCCCCACCAGTAGCTTCCCCTAACCTCATATCTCATCTCAGACATAATGGGAAAATCAGACCTCTGTGAACAGGAATCTTTTAAGATTCATGGAAAATAAGGGCACGTGTTAGAATGACAAGGGACACTGAAAGCTCACAGCCTCTACTGCAGGAAATTAGTATGAAGAGGGATCAAGATGTATTCATCAAATTATGCTCAGTTACACAATAATTGTACTATTTATCTAAAATAATTTAAATAGTAGTAACAAATCATAAAATTATCAATGAAATCTTTTGTTTTGAAAATGAATTTGACCTAGGCGGCAAGACGTTTCCACAATTACAAATCACTGCAACTTAAAACAGCAATATGTTGAACCTTGCTATAGATAAATGGCTCCAAAATGTTCAGAACACAAAATATACAGCACTTATTTAAATAAGCAGAGAATAAGATGTTTGCTGAACACGTGAAATGATGGTAAGGTGAACAGAAAACTACAGTTACATTACAACTGTGTCAGTTTTGGTTATAAATCTAGCCTGTAGAATAATAATCATGACAAATATCTTGGGAGTCTTCACAGTGTTCACACCTCTCCTCTCCCCAAACCATTTGAAATCACATAGTCCTACCCCAAGACAAGGAAGAAGGGGGAAAAAATGAGCTAACACTAGAGACATAATAAATCAGAAAGCTCTTTGCTAGCGGCTGCATGCACATTAGACCACATCTCCAAGATTTTCAGAGCAAACCGTAGAGCAAAACTCCATTACCTCCTGACACAGAATGCAAATGAATCACAACATGGGGTGGGATGGAATTAAAGACCCTTCTCTAATCAATGACAAGCCAGGATGAAACCCTCTCTTCCATGGCTCTGCCATAGGCAAACTTCAAGCCCCCTGAAAACACACACACACACACACACACACACAAACACAGACTTGTGTGCACACATGCATGCACATGCTCAAAGACAGACTGACAGACACACACACACACACACACACACACACACACACACACACACACACACACATTTGGCATGATCTCTCTGGCTATTTTCCAGCTTGACTTTTCCAAACTGGTAGTGAGGACGTGAGCCGCTTGCATGACTGGAGTCTTGTCTTAACCTGCCACCACCTCTATATTTCACCGTATCTCATAAATAGCTTTTGATTTTGTCAGGTGGATGGTGCCGGACTCAGGCTGTGAGGTGAAAGGAAGAGCTGTCTCTGTTCTGTTCTGCTCAGACAGATGCACAGGCCTGTGTAAATGACAGCCTGAGCCTGAGGATGTCTGCTGGCTGCCGCGCGGCCTGCTACAGCCTGCAGGTGAAGTGTCTGTGGCGCCATATGGAGCAGGGAAAATTAACAACGAGAGGAAATTCTCCAGAACAGCGGGAGGCCTTGCTAGTCTCTCCTCCAAACAAAATTTAAAGACGTAGAGAAACAAGAGAGGGGGAGTGATAAAATTAATGGGGTTCAACATTTTAACACAACACCGACGGCAATGTTTGCACAGAAAAACAAGAATTCCCTTTACAGTTTAGTCACATTGCACTCCTGCATTATAAATCAGTGCCTGGCTTAAGTAGTTTGACCTGTTCTATAAATGTACATTAACCCTGCTGGTGCTCCCTCCCAGGTTCTAGCCTGCTCCACAAGCCCAGCACAGTGGCTGTTAGTGCAGGTGAGCCGCCTCCGTCCCTGGTGGCTCCTTATGCTTGCTGCCATCATAGCGGAGGCGCCCCCCATGGAGCCTCTCTTGGTTTGGGTCATTGATTACAAAGAGCCTCCTGGTTTTGTCTGACAGATGTGAATCCATGCTATTTAATTTGGAGAGTTACCCTCAAAGGGACCACCATTAGCTTTCCAATCTGACCACAAATAGTGTTCCATTAAGCAAAGAGTTTGAGAAGCTCTGGTGGTGCGTCTCCTGACAGCATGGAGGAAGCCTTGGCATATTACACTGAATGTTAAATGCTTGGTTGTTTAAACAAAAGGGAGATCTTACTTTAAAGAACGTCTTTGTTTTAGAGATACATAAAGAGTCCCCTCAGCGGGATTCTTCAGGCATATTAGAGCTGAAACTGTCCTTGTTTAGTGTCTAAAGAGGGTGGGGTTGGTAGTTAAAATGTTAATAAGTGCAATTCAGTTTTAATTTAACAGCCCTCTGCATTCCTAATTACTCCACTAGCTGTGAATAAATGAGGAAGAGAGCTCATCTCTTGCCCTCTGCTTTCGACACAAAACACATTCTTACCATTTTCGATATGGAGCTAACGAGGACTGTGAGGAAAGTGATCTCAACTCATCGTCTCTTCATGAACAAAGCAGCATGGCTCAGTCAGGGATTTTAGCTATTATTTTCTCAGTAGGCAGAGGCCTTCAAATCTTTGCGAGAGCTTTGCCAGATTTTGTTGATAAAGTAAGAACATAAGTGCGAAAAGTGCGAGAAAAGCAAAACAGATTCAAAGAAGAAGAGACCATAAAAGGAGTCTGACGATCATGAAATGTTCTTTTTAAAAGCATTCAACAATAGAAGCACGCATCCCTGTGCAGCCATGGAACAGAACTGTGCATAAATTACTTTATGTAATCATACAATGTAGATTAGCATGATAATGGTGGGTGTTAATAGATGCCAGGAAGCAGGGAGTGACAGCACTTTGAAATGAGACATGCTTGGGGCAGTGGGCTCACACACACTCATGCATACACACAGCATTGGGGAATAGCCAGTGAGGCTCTCGTGCCATTACGACAAATGTGAGTGACGGGGAAGAAAGTCACATCTAGCCAGCTGCCTGAAGGCTGCTACAGTATTTCCACAAGTCTATAGGCTCCTGGTCTCTTGGGGAGCTCTATTAATTGTGAGCAAAATGGTCCACCATTAGATCTAATGCTTTTAGAGACCAGAGGACATCTTACCCAGCCACAAGGGTCAGATTCAAAAGCTTGCTGAAATAATTCCACCCTAGATTAGCCAAAATTTTACCTACAATTTTTAATCTTTTTTTTTCTAAGAACAGGATTAAATCTGATCCAAGACCAAATACATTTTCAGTGAATATTTCCTTTCAATTTTTCACGATCTAGAATTTGGGTTTAGGTAGAGGGAAGAATAAAAAGTAATAAAAGTAAAGAGGATATGATCAAAACACATCTTGTCTAGCCACTAGTGAGCAGATCAGATGGACCACACGGCTTATCTCCTCCTAGAAAGCAAAGACGAAGAGCAACCTGCTGGATGACAAAGCTTTGAAGACAGCTCTGCAGTCACCCAAAAACCCCCATTTCTAACAACGTTGTAGCCATTAGTTAATCAGACTAAATTTAGCCCCCTACTGAGACAAAAGAGGGGTAACAAGACGACAGGGATAAACCTAAGAATAGGTCAAGGGCACTTATTTAAAAAGCCTCCTTGAACACAGTTGGCACATTCAACAAAAGTAACTAGTCCCACTTCCTTTCATCCTCCAAAGCCCCGGCAGATCACAAAGCCTGTTGGGGGTGCAAGATGGAAACGTAAGGACCTATAGATTTACAGACGAAGTAGGTGTGACCACTCCTGTGGATTAATCCAAATCAGAACGGCTTTAAGACAACAGCAATTTGATCAGCTCTGATCTGGCTTATCCACAGGCCGCCCAGATTTGTACTAAACTCTTCACCGTGGAGCCTTAATGCAACTTGAGGATGTGACAATACATTATGTCCTACTAAAGCTTAATAGGTTGAGTGCTTTGACAGATTTGTCAATAACCAATACACCCATGATAAAAACAATTACCATGGCAACTGACAAAATAAGGCCACATACTGCTGGACACTACACACAGCCTTGATATCCAGAATCAATACTGTCTATCATGTTTAGCATGCTCTTATACAAGTCCAACTGAATTGCTATTTCCCTTACTGACCTCTGTCACATCCATATTCTCAAACACATGCACCGTCCTGGTTAGGGACAATGGTCACAGCCTCCTGAGTCCAGTAGTATAGAAAAGGGGGCTCCTGTTCAGGGAGTCTGCAATGCTGACCTTCTGACAGCCAGGGCTGAGGAGAAAGCTACATTCATGAGCAGATCTGGGGGTCAAATTACCACACAAGCACTCCGAGGAGAGCTGACTGAAAATTAATTAAAAACGCTAGTGTGCGGTGAATGACAGGCCGCTTTTGTTGGTCGTCTGCATTGACGGAGGAGGCAGGACGGTCCCGTGTCCCTGGTGCTGGCGAGCCCCTGGTGGCCTCAGCCATTGTCTCGCTGCCAAGCTCTTGCCTTATCAGCGGCAGCATATCAATGAAGCTGCTGTCTTGTTTGTGCAAATGGTAATTACAACATCAACATTTTTGTGCATTAAAACAATCACATCTTAGTCAAGTGTAAGGAGGGTTAGCGGAGAATGGTGGACATTTAAACAGACCTTTGGGAGACGTGCCGAGGTAAACAAAGAAATCTCATTTTTGTTTCCACCCATGCATTCAATAAAATAAATAGATACACAAGTTGCCGATGATTGTTAACCCACATATCATCCAAATATACAGTTCAAATGACATCCCAACAATCTTGTAGATAAATCTTCTACAGTCTGTGGTCTGCCGACAGTGATATCACAGAGAAAGATTTAGAGTGCAAAAGCATTTAAGCAGGATGAAGCTCAGAGTTTAATGTGGTCCATCAATCCCATTCACACAGGGTTGCAGACTCTACATCTGTCCTGTGAGACCATCAGAGTAGTTTAGTGGCATGTTGCAGTTTAAAGGTGCAACAGAAGAGTCAGGTAACAAGGGACAAAATAGTCTCGCCAACTCTCAGTTTTAACTACCCAGGTTCCCTTTGGCCCACACTCATTAAATGCAGAATGCATTTGTCCTTGTAGCTTTTCACACACGCGCACACTTACACACACACACTCACACTCACACATACACTGTTGTTCACAACTCACCACATTCAAAGGCAACGGCCATTAGGTGTAAATGGATGGTGTTCTGCCCAACTCTCAGCTGAGCGCATGTTTCAGGAGCAAAGCGAATGCAAAGGCCATCAGATCCATTAAACTTCATCCAATAACACAGGGCTCTATCTCCACCACGAAGCATACTACTTTGGCTAAAATGACACAGATTCAGGTTCAGACAAAATATCTTGAAGATTAAAAGCAGACTGGGTATCCCCCTGTGACACTATTGTGGTAATTATGAACATAACAAGATACTACTAATGTATGGATCGTCGAAATTAGTTTGTTAAATTTATCATCCGAGTGATTTTTCAAACAAACAATATCTACAGTTGTCTGGGTCCAGCTTCTCCAGTGCAAATATTTGCTGCTTTTCTCTGTTTAATGTCATTGAAAATGAAACATCCTTAGGTTTCAGACTGTTCCACGGCTGTGGAACAAAAAAAGACAGAAGTCAAAATACCAGTGTATCAACGTGTTTTGGCTTGCAGCCTTCACTGGGGTCGTTTGGCTCACAATAAAGTTTTTCTTCATACTACACGTGTTGCTGGTTCCACCTCTTCAGACTTTTTGCCTTGAAAGTTGGTGAAATTGTGCCAGAAATCATGACTCTGGTTGCACAAAACAAGACATTTAAAGAAGTTTCCTTGGTGTCTGGAAGAGTATGATAAGCATTTTAGCTATTTTCTGGCAATTTATAAACAATTCATGAAGAATTAGATAGTGGCAGATTAATCAATAATGAAAATAATTGTTAGTTGCTGCTCTTTTAATTTGCATATATTTCTATTGACAAGACAGATAAGTTAAGAGGGGAGCGAGGGAACTAAAGTGATGAATTATTTAGAAAGACACTAAATAGAACGATCAGGCACCGGTGCCAAGTATGACATTAATAAATGAATTGTGTAACTTTTCTACCATTAAAAACAGATTTTAAATCATTTTTACGCTACACTGACTTATGATCAGGTGAATGGTGTCCCTAAAGTGTGTAACACTTTACGGTACTAAGTCACACACCTGATTTTAGTGAAACTGGATCAAATTTATGGAGAAAACGTTTTCTGTTTTCCCTCTGATGTCCTCTGGCTGCTGCGCATCAGTTTGTTAGCCGTCCTGCCCGGATAGTGAGCTCAAAGTTCAAGCTCAAATGGGGGTTAGTGTATGTACCACAGAGAAGAGGAGGTTTTCAGTCACGGGGTGTCGTGTCATAACCGGAGCTGGGCAAGCGGGCAATGTAACCGGACACAGCAGCCTCTATGGACAAAATGACAGAGCCGAAGAGACCAAGGATGATGTAAGGCGAAGGAAGTTAAGAGGAGAAAAGTGTGACCAAGCTAGAGGCCACCAGACAAGATTAAATCACAGATTGGCTTCTAGTCATTGGTTAGAGCTTTGTGAAATAAAAGGCTGAAACACCAATCTGGCCTTCTTTTTGTTGGACAAGTATGTAATATACGATATAGCCCATGGATATATAATATGCAGCACTATGTCCTGATAATCTTCTCATTGATGCAACAGTTCAATAATATCAAGGAAAACTTGAACTGCAGACTGCTTTTAAAGAGTTCTGAAGAAAAAACATGTAGCACTTGTGGATCTATAAACCCCTCTCAGACCTTAGACCTGTGCAAAAGCTCTAATAAATGAGAGATTCATATCTTTTGAATGGCACAATAAAAACAGATGCAGCGGAGTGCTCTGTTGTCGAATCCAGGGCAGGCTATAGGGTCAAAAGAGCCGTGGTAAGCTCTATAGGCACAGTCAAGTGACTCAATTACCACATTTGCTCTTTGTGTTGACCCCTCAATTAGTGTGGAACTATAACAATCTGCCCACCAAATACAGTCATTCATCACCAACTGCCCAAACCACCATCCTGCTTCTCCGAGCCACCTCACTAGAGAAGAGGGCAGGCAGAGGTCAAATTAAAGTCTGGCCTTTGTAACTACCCCCCTTAATATCCTCTGTTCAACAGGATAAGCTCTGGTAGGTCCACAGTCATTACACACATGCTGCAACAAGCCACTAGGCATTAGGGTAACATAGAGGAGACATGACTGCATGACTCTAGGAGCAGCACTGTTTTTTGTAGAGGTTGGGGATTTAAGATGATTCACTCTCTGTCTTGAATATAAACGCGTATATAGGTTTAGGAATGTGAAGGTAATCTGCAGGTTAATAACTATATTTGCACCCTCCCTCTCAAAGGTAATGAATAATGTTTAAAAGGAGTGCGGTAAGTAAGGGTAATGTAGGAGTAACTAAGAGAGCGATAGCACAGATATCCAGATAAGGTCTAAGCGGGTGTTAGGTGGGTGGCTGGTGCCCCACCAGTTCCTGCCATGCTAGACCATTCAGAGAGGCTCCCAGCTCTTGGTTTCACTGTCATCACTGGCCAGCAGAGCCACGCTCCTCTTACCCCTCTCCTGCTGTGGTTAGGGTTGCAGGCACAGTAAAAGCGAAGCGCTGATGATTTAATTATGATACTGGTTCATTCAGTCACAGAGGTTAGGTTTCCAGTCATGGGTGAACTGATATGAGCCAAGTTTGGTTTACGTTTACACAAGCACATGTTGGATCCCAAGCAGATAACATTTAATCTCCTTGGAAGGCCAGCCAGAGGGTGTGAGGTCTCCGGGGGGAAACGTCCCATCCCGGCATCCCACTCAGCTCTGTGTAGCTAAGCCTGTCGCTCTGCTCTCAGAGGCCTAGTTTATTCATGATATATAACTATTCGCTAGTCGTGCTACCTGCACCGGTTCATCTCCTGCCCGGCAAAGTGAGTGACGCACCTCACTCTGGGGGATTCACTTACTCAGAAAAATGCTTCACAGGTAGCTGACAGACTGCTTTGATTAATAGCCGACGTCCTCACCTCACTGGTAACGATCATAATTGATAATCAACTCAACCCTGACGGCTACAGCGCTTACTTAACCTCTATCCTTATCTCATGTGAGATACAGCGGTGCATCCAACCAGCTTGTGGTGCCTGTCTGTTGTTTCTCAGAGCAAATCCCTCCTCACACAACTGTTCAGTCTGTTATGACTCCAGGGTCCTCTCTTCACTTTTTACTTTGATGGCTTGCTCTTCCTTTAAACCACAATCAATACCTTTTAAGCAAAAACTGCATTTCTTAATTAAAGCAAGAGGAAGATATCAATCTGGAGCTATTATGCACCATGCCTTATGGTGTCTGACATTTAGTTGTGATTACACAAGTGCCTGTATACTGTCATGGAAGTCATTAGACTGCTGTCATCTCAACATTTTACTGGCCTCATTAACATTACTCTCATATTGTAACATGACTCTTACCTATGAGCTTAAACATATTATATATATAACAGTAACCACTCCTTGGATTGTACTTGGAGTCCTCTGGGGACAAAAAAAATGTCGATCCATCTGGACTGAAATATCCCAGCAAACACTGGATGGATTGCAAATTAAATTTTGTGTAGACAGTCATAGTCCCCAGAGGATGAATCCCACTGACTTTGATTACCTGATTTTTACTCTAGCGCCATCAGCCTCAGCTGCACTCTGTGTTCAGTGCTCATTAGCAAATGTTAGCATGGTGACATGCTAAACTGTGATGGAGAAAACACTACATGATAAGAATCATCATGCATTAGCATTGTCATTATTAGCATATTAGCATGCTAACCAGAGTGCAAAATTAACTTTTTGGTCTCCTGGCCCAATGTTTGAAAAAAAGTATTCCCTGATACTAATGTTACAGCCTCTCAGAGCCATTACCATGGTTGTGGACTCTTAGCAGGTGTTTAGACAAAAATCAGCCCTGCATGAAAACAGTGTCTTGCCATTGTTCCGATGGCTCATTATTCTGAAACACCAATATACCAAGAAATTTCCCATTTGTCCGACAGCCCATTGCTCTGAAAACGGACTCTCCCCCTTCAGTTGATAGTACAGTGTTTGCCTAAAACCAGTTAGAATAGTCTAACTGGATGTTGCATTTACTGTTTTTCTAAGTTGGCCAAACTAAAGGACACCATGTCAATGTCACAATTTGAAATGAATAGCCATGGAAAGTACATGTGGACTGGCGTGTGCATTACACGCTTTGGTGTGATGCCAGCTTAGTATCTGGAACAATCGACCTTCGGAGCTATGGACATTTGTTTTCGGGATAACAGGTTGTTGGACAAACAAGCTTTTGGTCCAGTGTGACCTTTTTCAGATTTTAGTGTTTTTTATATGATGGACTATTAAAAAAATAGTCAGTCCCCATAAAAACGCATTTTGTATGTCGCATGTTGCTTGAGACCTGAATTTCGATCTAGGAAGTCCAGTTTTAGTAACAGATTTGTGAGTTTGAATCCTTCTTCGATGTGAAAAAAGTAAAAATATGGCATTCACATTACCAAGTAATCTAGCAGGAATGTGCACTTGCATGTATCTGACTGGCCAACACAGTGCCTTGCCAGGTGGCGTCATGTTGCAGCAAAAGTTGAGCCTGGTTCAACTGTTGTGCCACACGACCCTGCATTGTTTTGCCAGAGCTCTCTGCGTTGGCATCAAACTGCATCAACAGACTGGCTTCATCCAACTGAACGAGAGGGCTGCATGTTTTCCTCGCAGGACTGCTGTTGGTCTGAACGCAGCCATCTTGCGTCTCGGGGGCCTATAAGAGATGTGCAAATAGCAAAGCCACGTGAAACAGAGCTGTAGTGAGCCTAATCCTTGAAATGGTGTACCGGTCACCTGCATCTTATTTACATTCAAGTCTGGGCCGCAGTGAACAACATCAACTATTCATGGTGCTTTCTAAAGCACCCATCAGATGACAGTTGTGACCCCAGTGAGAACAAGAGGCTCTGTTACAAATAGCTCTGCGGCATCAAGAACAGAATCTTATTTTAATTCCAACTTTCTTCATCTTTTTCTTTTGTGTAACCCTTTGGGGCATACTTTGCAATATTGGGGTATAAATAAATAAAACCTGACTTGTCTTCAGTTGACAGGAACACCATCTGCTGAGCATTTAAAGATCATACGCACTGTTCTGTTCAACACCACCTCTAAAAGCTGTTGTCTCACACAAAATTGTGAGAGACAAGAGACAGCAGAGAACAAACATCAAGAGCTTGACACAAGTGCCACACTGGGAAATTATTTTTAAGTGGCAGTGTAGTTCCTGAATGATTGAATTTACGTTAACATTGATAAAATGTTCATTTGAAACCAGCTTTTGAAATAAAGGAACATTTTTCTTTCATCATCTAAGTTGCACCCCGTAACAATGCATATTCTTTTGCGAGTACTAGTGTTCCCTTAGCTGTTTTTTGCTGTTGTTTTAATTAAAAAGACAGATGGGTGAGTAAAAAAAAACAGGGTGTATTTGTGTGTATTCAAACTGTTCATTCTCTGTGTAACTGCATACGATCCCGCCTGACAGATACACAGAAAAAAAAGCCCAATAGACCACATGGCAGAATTATTTTCTGGGAAAGCAATCTAATGTAATATCCCCCATGACCTGCTCCACACAAATAACCCAGGCGTAGCGGTCAGCCTGGTTGGGTTTTTACAGGAGTCGCTGCATGTACATGAGGTGGAGCACAAAACAAATTATAAAGCAGGTAAATGGCCACGAGGCTCAGCCTCGCATGCGATACTGAGCACGGTGTCGCGCACCAGCTGCACGCAGAGGATTCGTCCCACACAACATCCATTCTGCGGAGGCTGCTGGAAACTAAATGATATTGCTGGTGTTAATAATCAATTCTGTGGGATTAGTTAAAAGTGGAAGACAAAACACTAACAAATCAGGTTGCTTCTTCTAAAACAGCACCATAAAGCTATAGAGCAGCAGAGCATATAGATTTTCCACGGGGCTCAATTGTGTGAGAAGTTGTTGGGCTTGCATTATTGACTTTCTCAGTATGGTGGAACCGTGGTAGTTAGGTGCCTTTCCTCAACTCTAATTATGGTGTCATAAACAGGAGAGACCATTAATGAAACCCACTCATGGCTTTAAAACCCGCAGATAGGATTTGGAGAGAAGAGAGGAGGGGGGCTAAGAGAGGTCTTAGAGTAGTCATGGTATCAATCACAGCAAACTACTCCTCAGTTGAGTAACGAGCATAAGAGCTGGTCAATAAGTCAGCCAAAGAGCCAACTGACTGTAATAGAGACACAGCAGAGGATGGGAGACAGAGGTATTTGACCTGAGACTGCCTGTCATGTTCATGAGGCCACAGTCATGCATCATGAAGGAGAAAAAGTCAGTGTGCCATGTGCTTGTCTGCAAAAATCAATACCATACAATAACACTGCCTGTCATGTGTTTCCTACAACATCAGAAAGAAAGCAAATTTTCTGCTTCTTTGTTTGCTTTTGCCTTTTAAATTACTGACCCTGCAACCCGTTCATGTGCATCAACTGTTACGGAAACAGGATGCAACTTAGAAAAAACACTGCAAAGCTGTATGACTGAAAGACCAAGGACATATCTCCCCACCTCTAAACATCCAAGCAGTAGAGCAGGTCACCTCAAGTTCATCTCAACGAGAGGTTAGGTTCAGGATCAATATAACATTCTCTGTACAATAAAACCATATAATACCAGAGAGAAGAAAGCTAATGGACAATTTATTGACAAATGTGTTTGGTTAGAGTTGTTTCATGTGATTTTAAGAAAAGCTGGAAAACAAGGCTCCTTGTACTGGCATTATTGGACAAGAAGAATACTGTGAAACAGAGATAGAGGATAGTGATTTCCTTGTTAGAGGTATCACCAAAAAAAACAGAGCTCATGGTGAGTTTAAAAGTCTCCGGTCAAACAACTCTGGTTAAAAGCTGATTTATAAGAAAAGAATAAAGAGTCTCTTAGCTTGTTAAAAAAAAGAACCAAAATGCATTTTGTACTTTTGTATTGTACTTTATTGTACTTGAATGTACTTTTTCAACATATGAAGGGAGAGAATATGTGCATCATTTTCCACCATTCAATGGCTACATTTGCATGACTTGCAGAATTTGTCAATCGTATGACTGATAAAGTGACAAAGTGCATTAGCTTTGTTGCTATTTATCTTAAAATCCTGTTTCAATGTGTTGACGACCTGCAAATCTGATGGAAAAACTGCCACGTTATCAATTTCTGTTGTCTGCCATTTGCTTAAAAATGATCTGACGTAAACTAAACTATCGTTCATGACCTGCAATGTAAAACTGTCTTGTTTCTGTGGCTATATGTTGATTAAAACAGAAGTATAACATTGGCTGTACTCTACAGACAGAGTGAGATTTTTTGTCTTTTACCAACACTGTATCTGATCAGTTCTTATGCACTGGTACATGTAATATTACTTTGTTTGCTGTCACACATTTCCAATACAAACACTACAAAACAGTAGCCATGCGAAGCCACAAATGTAGATAGACTGTGTGTGCAGTTGCACCCAACTGTAGCTGCATATTTGGGTGGATTCAAAGCACCCTATTTCAAGCTTTAATTTGTCACTGCTTTGGATTCATGAGGCTCTATGCTTCATTATATCCTGTAGAAATATGCCACAACACTGGCAAAATTGAAAAGATAATATTTCACTCTGAAAAAGTCATCACATAGAGCTTTAAGTAAAAACTGAACTACATTTCTTCACTGTAGTAACATTTCATTAAGGTGTTTCTAGTTTTATTCGTGTAAAGGGTCTGAGTACCTCCTCCACTGATGGTGTGACACGTAGCACGTCTACATGCATTTACAATATGATGGCTGCAGTAAAGCCATTTTGATTTTCTAGAGTGAGAGGCAATAAAATGTAATTACAACATGTTTTACTATTGACTTCAAGACGGAGTTGCAACAGCCAAAGCAATTTCATGCTGCCTGTAAAAACAGTATCCAACAAGAAGGAAAGGCAGAGTCATGGTTGAGTGGCAGGGAAGGGAGAGCGAGGCGTTGATAGCCCTCCATGGGCTAACCATAGACCAGACCAGACACAAGGACTGTATACCTAAACTAGACAAATCTATTTCAGAGACATATTAGATAAATATTTATATACCATAAACTGTATCAATAAATCCCTCTGGGAGGGGAGGCTATTCCACAACATGTCAATAACTGATTTCACCAGCAGATAATCATTTTTCTCTCAATGGTGGAGCTTGATATGACGTCGATACAAGCTGTCAGAGTTCATTTTGGCTGAAGCGGTTAGAAAGAGTGTCACTGAGAGGATATGGCACTCGTCTATTCAGGTCCATTGATTGGGAGGCAGTGTGTTAGTGGGGGGAGAGGAGCTGGCTGTCATGTCTTATGTCTTATGTTGTGTGGTGTATTAAAGCTGGAGGGAGACTATAGGCCACACAGAAGGTCTTCAGCTCCATCTGACCGCTGTGTTACAGGGGACACAGGGGAGTCAGGCCTTCTAATTGTCTCATTGAGACCGCATGCAAGTAGCCAGGATACATAGGAGGAGGGGTGAGCAGAAGAGGGTTCATGGGGATGAAATGGCAATTGCACAACAGTACTCTGGTACGATGAACATATACAATCAGTCAGGATAAAGATCTCACCCTTGGCGGCATGAAAGGGGGAAGTGAGCAGCTCTCAGGAAAAATCAATACGGAACCGCTCATTTTGGAGGGACATGTGTGTCACAGTCAATAGGAGTTAATAGGCTGGGTTGTTCAGTGAAGACAGGCGGCTTGGGAGAGCAGCCCACTCTGACAGCTTAATACATACTGAATGGCAAGCTGGTTGCATGTAACAGTCACTATGGACACATCAAGTGTGGAATGGAACCTGATGGGCGCAGGCAAAAGTTAATTATAGAATAGAGCTGAAGGTCTTACACACAGAAGTACAGAATTACCCATCCAGTAATCAGAACAGACATGCAGCTGACCCACAGTGTAGACATACTGTTTATTCTCTATTATTAACAATGACTGTAATATACACAGTGGAAGAAAGTTTGTTTAAAGCAGCCGTCCTGATTGATGTTTCAAAGCGTGACCTGCACCGTGCTGTGTGGACGACTGAGATGACTCTACACGACAGTACACCGGGTAGGGTCCTTGTGCTCCGGTGCACACGTTGGGGAACAAAGCTAACAGATAGCAGGCTCAGTACCAACTCAACAGCATCATGTGTAGATCCCTTTCCCTGCTCTAATTAATCAGCGTTCTACCAACAGGCTCATTGCAGGTTAATTGGCTCAGAGGGTGGGTGAGGGACCTGGTGGCAAACCAAACAGGAGTACATTTTTTCCAGAGTTTTGCAACATATTTTGCGTTCAACTGAAGGAGATCCAGATCCACCAAACACAAGGAAATGGCTAATAATAACTTCATTAATTGGGGTCTATAGGTCACAATGTTTGGTTCCATAAAGAAGGATTCTCCTCTTAATTAGTGCCCATTAAGACCTAATTTAGATTATTATCATCTCTTAATTTTTATCCAGCTAATTAGTAATTAATTACAATTTCAGTATACAGTAGAGTTCAAATTATCTGCTACATTTTTATTTTACAAATGACAGCGAAACTGCAAGTCATGGATTCATTCAAAGAAACAATTACTATGCTGTTGAGTTCCTGGTACGTAATCTATGTAAGAAACACAAGAATAAACGCACATTTTTGATTAAATATTACAAAATATCGAACTCAGTTTTATCTTTTCAGTAATGGTTTGACTCAGACTCACTGAGAGAAAGGCAAGGCTGTTATACTGTACTGAGAAAGAGTGAGAAGAGAAGTAAAAGGGTCTTGGCTTCAATTGACATTTCAATAAGTGGAACAGAGCGTTAGCAATCCATTCCCAACTTTTCTGAAACAATTATTGAGATGGTACCTCCAGGCGATGTATGTTCCTGGTCCCCGGAGTCCTGCTGGCTGAAACAGTAATTGACTAAATTGTAGAACACATCGGGGCCATTTACAAATTTGCCAAAAATGAATCGTTTAAAATGAAATGAGGGTGACTCTCAAATTAGCAAGGAGTATGATTGAGATGTGGCTCTGGGAATTAAGAAACATGATTTAGAGCTCTGCAGAAAGGAGCATCTGTGAATAGTCCAGTGTTACTCACCACCCTGCTCTGACTCGTATTTAAATATCACTGTGGTTTAACAGATGTTCAGTAAAACACGACAATTCATATTTAAATTCTTGACAATTCATATTGAAATGCTCAATAGTGTGCAATAAGACAGATAATATAAGTTTACATATATGTATATATACCATACTTTATAAACCCACAACACTCACAAACACTTTATACTTCTTGTGCATGTGTTTTGTTTTGTTTTTTTTTTTGCTTCTTGAGCTGCTAAAATGTATTCTCTGACATCAAATGTGTGACTGACATTAAAGTGAAAAACAAACAACAGAAACTGCTGAGCTGTAACGGCGAGACAAAAAAACAAAGAAATGTTTCAACCACACAGTACATTGTGGTGTGAGAGGAAGTGACTTCAGGCTTGAGTGGGGTAATTTGAGCTCATGAAACAGTTCCTTAGCTAAAAATAATAATTTTTCTAAGAGCAGCGTGATAAATCATACGACACAAATCTCATTGGTTTAAAAATATTGTGCTTCAAGGTGTTTGGGAAAGTGATCTTAGCTACATTTTACAAGGTGTACTCATTTCTGAAAAACACCAGCAAATTACTCTGACTGTTAAGGGCCTGACAGTTTTGATTGATTGTTGTGCAGACACTGTGTTGATTGTTGCCTGTTGTGCCATTCCTGTGGCTCCCAGCAGCCACTGCTTTCATCTCACCCCGGCTAAACTCTTCCAACCAGTGATGAGTAATTACCAAGTTCATTAGCCACGCTAGTGGCCTAGAGATTTATTAAAATAAGATTTGTCATCAACTCTCTCCACTGCTTTTGAATATCCTGACTACATTTAGTATTTAAGTAGGCAAAGCTCACCTTCTCTGTATGATATATAGCTAATATTTACAGGTGAAATTTGGGAAATTGGGACGACAAAGGTTAAACTGAAAATCATCCAATGCAGTGTCCAGTGTCAGAAGTCCCCAATATTGCCGGGCTTTGGGGGAAATGTGTGATAACATTATTCATTTAGTCAAAAAGACAAAAAGCTTTCGCAAAAAAAATTTCAAGTCACCAGAAAAAAAAAAACCTCTATAAACTTTTTAAAAAAAAATGTTATTAGGATGACTAATTTTCAAATTTGTAGGTAGTCAACACTTACAGGCCAGGTTATCATAGTGTTTGGGGTCATTTATAATGGAATTAACATGGAACGAATAATTAGAAGGACTGTAACAAATTATTATTTTTATAGTTTTATTATTTATATATTTTATTATTGCTTAATCAGTTGATAAGCATATTACAAGTTCTGATAGGATAAGTCTCTCGTTTTGTCTGACTAATTGTCCAAAAGCCAAAGATCGAATCTTTACATTTAAGAAATTGTAACCGGTGTATATTTGGCATATTTTGGTTGATGTTTGGTTGTTGCCAAATATTTTCTATTAATCAATTTATCAATTATTTCAGGTCTAATAATAAAAAATAAAAAATAAATAAAAATCTGTTGTGACTTTCAAGCTTATTTAGAAACAAAAATTAAAACCAGATACAATATTTGATGTCATAATATTTAGCGGACATAAAAAAGTATATAAAGACTATTCATTTTAATAAATTTGATGGGAACCAGGTTCAAGTTTCTTTCTCCCATTGGGATCCAGGGTGGGGGGTCCAGAATCCCACCATCAGAAAAGCAAATAACACCTCAGTGAAGACAAAATTACACAAACAGTCCTTCACCAAGAGACCTTTCCTCCACCGCTGGTGTGAAGTAAAAGAGCCACGAGCTATCTTAGTGCAATGTCCAAGTAATTTTTCTTTAATAGGAAAATTGTTACTTATTGATCTGCACTTTGTAAAGCCTTCCAGCAATGCTCCAATCACCACAGCTGTCAAAACCATGGAAATACACTCTGTTCCTTTGCGATTTGATGGCACACTGATTCCCATTACTGGCACATTTCCAATGTTAATTACCTTCAACATAACATCATCTCCCTCAAAAGAGTCTCGTACAGGCCACTAGTGTCCCACCAGAGGACAGCGGGAGGTAAGAGTGATAGGGCGAGTGTGGATATATCGTGCTTTGCCTGTCTAGAGCTTGTGTTGAATCTGTGCACCACTGAGTCTGGCCATTAGGCAGCATGATGGGCTTTTCTTTTCCAGACCATTTCCCATGGTCAAAATAGCATAAAAACACCATTTTGGTTCAATAGCAAAGACTTCAACTGAATAATCACAAGGGTGAAACTGTAACTATTACAGAGGCACCTCTGGGATAACCATACATAACAGGGGTGTCAAAAACACTGTAGGTTTTCTGGAGGGCAAAGTGTTTAAAGTGTATGCTGTTGGCTCTTGCTCCAACATCTGCTTTTAATTACTCAATTAGCGCAATCATTTAGTCTCCTTGACATTCATCCAAATGGCAAATCATAGCCGGAAGTTGTTCTGTTTAAACAGAGCGTTAAGAAGAGTCATGAAAAATGCATACACGATAATGTATATGGATACTTAACTAATTGAACCAATTAAAGGGAGGGAACTGGTTTGAGTGAGAACAGCGCCGGCATCGCCCTCCGGGAAGAAGCTTTGACACTTCTGATCTACAGCCTCCCCTCTCCCTATTCACAGACCTGGGCCTGAGGTCATATTTCAGCAGACAAAAGGGTTTTGACTTCAGTCATACAGCAACAATGAGCCAAAAAATTTAAAAGCCATGCAGATTGAAGGCTGTATGGAGCGGTAGACAAGCCATTATAGTACAAAGTAATAGCACATCCAGATTCTTAAGAAAATGGTATTTAGAAACATGACTCGGTCTTCAATAACTGAAGAAAAACATTTGTAGGATTTGCTAATGAATATACAAATTACATGTCTGTCTTCATCTGTATGGATGTCAAGGCCATTGCTGCCACCGCAGCGAGATCCCAAAAGTGTGACATGCACATTAAAGTATGATCCTTTCTTTGTTTGTACTTTCAGATCCTTTGTTTGTGCTTTATGTATCGTAGTGAGACTCCGCTCTCAGACGTGAATATATGTATATTTCAGCGCGGACATACCAACAGATCGACCTGAGGGTTAAATGAATATCTTTAAGACGAGCTAGCTTACCTCCTCCCAAAGTTAAACCAATGCAACACCCCCCCACCACAAAAAAAAAAAGAAAAAAAAAAAAAGAATGATTGTACCCCTGCGGTGGTGATTTCCTGCATGCTATGGATGCATAAATAAACATAGGCATAAATACACAGAGGACACTGACTGGGACTAGCTGGCCAAGTGGGGCAGCTGTTATTAAAAGGGCTATTTATCACTGTCACCCCTCTCAGGTTCCATCCCTCTCTGCCCTCCAGCGATGTCACTAGGCCGCACAGGAACAATGTGGCTCATCCAACCAAACCTACCCCCTCTATCATATATATCTATATACAAACACATGCAAACACACAGGCACACACAAACACACTTATGCTCACAGCTACACATACACGAAGTAAACATGTATAGCTTTACCTGCTTGCATATGTGTTGTGTGCATAAACCGCAATCGACTTCCCGTCTGATGACTTGGCTGAAACAAATACAAAAACAAGAACCTCGCTCCTTTCGATTTCCGTCAAATATCTACAACACAGCTACACTGCACACACCGTTCATTTTCCGCTCTGTTACTTTATTGATTGTGGCCACAATTATCCACTTTTCTGAAGCACTGCATTAAGTGAATTCCCCCTTTGTTGGACAATAAGTACAGAAGGTTGGCTAAGTCATGCTATTCTTCAGCCTAAGGGGACAGTCTACTTCTCCTGCACCCTCATCATCATTAGCAAGCCCAGATAAAAACACACCTCAATTAGTCCACCTCTGCTGGGGGAGCCACATCAAGTAAAGCAGACGCTTCCAACTGACCCGCGCCATAACTTCACTTACAGCTGCTCACGCCATGTCCGCACCGAGGGCCAAAGATTACACTGTCGAACAATCACACATGGCTTAAAGGTGTCAGCATTCAAAAAGGAGCCTTTAATTAAATTAAATCCCTAAATTGTCAGTTTATTTGTGTCTTGCAGTAAAAAAAAATAGAATATGTATACAAAAGACCCTCAGGACAGTACGTACAATGCACAATCAGCAAGTTATACTGTAGATATGGAGACAGCAAGGACTCCGAAAGAACCTCTAGGCGCTAGAGTTGGCTTAAATACATAATATGCACACCAAAGTTGTGCCATAAAATAGATAAATTACACTCATAAATTCCCAGATTTTGTGATGATATCTTCAAATGTCATGTTTTGGCTGACCAAAAGTCTAAAAGTGTTCAATCTACTGAAGAAAGAAACAGCAAATTCTCCCATTTAAGAAGCTAAAACCTGAGAATTTGGAGCATTTTATCACTATTTTTGCTTTATAAATGATGAAATGTTTAATCACGTATCAAAATAGTTTTTATTTTCAGTTGATCTACATGAAATAGTTTATCTGGGATTTGTTGTCTACATCCACTGAGCACCAACCAGCTTTTTAATTCAGAACTCACTCTTTTTTCTTTCATCTAAGTACACCACCTATAAACCTCTCACACGCAGCAATCCACTCACGATTAATGAAGTGCTTACTTAACCAATTTAAACCCTTAATTCCTATTAATTCAACATAATAGCCACCCTCTCTGCCAGAATTAACAACACTCCAGCAGAAACTTACAAGTCTCTGCAGGCCAGAAAGAGTCAAGCCAGCAAATTCCATATTCTTTGATAAATATGTAACAGTATGTATATCACTGTTAAAATGCATAACCCTCGTGTAAGACCCCTATCAAGTCTGCTTTACACCTGTATTACATTTCTCCCTCAATCAGCAGCTTTTCTGAGACACCGGCCTCCCACGAGGAGCAGAAACCATTACAAGGGACTGCAGCTCATTTGCAGAAAGATTGGAGATCACGCTGCATCAAAAAGTATGTGAAGCATTTCTCAGAACAAAATTGATTTATTCCATTTCTATGTTTGTATGCAGCATCAGTATCAGTGTATTTAATGTAAATCCCCAGTCTAGCATTGAGTTGCTGTGTAGGTTGCTGCTTATTGTGCAAGTAAGAAGCAGGGCAATCAAATGACACAAGGGGCCTTTTCTGGTGCAAAATTAAGGTACATGCAGTATTTTTCTAGAAGATATTTTTGTCTTGAACCGAATGATAAAACATAAATACAATGCAGCAAATTATACCATTCAAACAAAATCCATGCATTTTTCAGATCCACTGAAGCCGCTTGTTTAAGCTACAAAGACATTAGGCTGTTTGTTGGTGAAATAAAAGGCATAAGCAAATAAATAAATATTTCTGAATATTTCAATTTTGACTTCGGAAAAAACAGATCAAGCAGAGCCCGTGGCTAGAGGAGCCTGACTGCATGCTGGTGGGGGGTAAAAGACAGCCTGGGGGGTGTGGAGGGCGTCTGTTTTTTAATGAGCTGAAACTTTAAATACTGCATAATATATAATAAAAATGGATAGTTCATTTAACTCTCCGGATAAGTCGTGGAAAAACTATTAAAATCCATTACTCTCTTAATGTCAACAGAGTAAGCATTAAGTATGAATGAAGTGAACATGATACCACATCGTAGACAAGAAAGAAAAACAAAACAATAATCAACTTGAACTGAAAGAAAAACAGGATTTGAGTATAAAGTTAAGCGCACAAGCTTAAGGGCATCAATAAACACAATGAAAGCGATGACAATGATGTATTAAACTATATAATCCACCCTAAGAATACAAAATTAGCATGTTTATCATAACGTAGAACATAAGGAACCTTTATAAAATTGTCCAGAATTGTATTTACTGCAACCCCACTTCTAATGTCAGCTGGGGAGTGGTTGCGAACCAGAAAAGGCAGAATGGATGACTGACAGACATTTCAGCCACCCACCGACTGTAGCTTTGGCAACACTGATTGGCACAGCAGGCAAAGAGTTTCAATAGTCTCCCTTCCCCCTACACACGCACACAAACACACACACACATATATACACAAGACATAATAAAGATAAAGAAGGAAGGGGGATGTAAAGAAAAGAATTATGGTGCCCTTTGTCATCCCTTGGGTGAAGAAATACACCATAATAGATTTTTAATGGCTTCAGTACGCTATCCCCCCTCCAAAGGAAAAAGAAAAGGTAGTGATTCAAGTGTCAGTGACAAGAGGTCAGCAATTAACTACTGAAGAAATATTTTAACATTAAAAAAAACTACATTTCTTAAGTGTTACTTAAGTATTAATCTTTCAGTGTGCATGTCTGCACCTAGATAGGTTTCTAGTTGGAAAATAATGAGCTCTATGTTTCAGTTGTCACATTATAATTCAGAAAGTGCCATTTCATAGTGAATATTGTGACAATGTTGGCTGACACCTCTGCATTAAGATGTAATTCCAGCGTGATCCTTAAAGTGATCTGAGTGATGGCTCCGGTACCCCCGCTGCTCGTGGAGCAAGCGCGGAGACGGTGCTGGTGGCCGATCCAGAGGCTTAATAATGATAACCTCGGCAGCATTAGCTGCAGGGGTTGTTCACACAATAATTGTTTCTGCCAAGCCATATATCTATATGACAGAGAAAAAACTGGTGTGACTTTCCTGCTAAATAATTGATTTAAGAATCGGCTGCATCAACTATTTCAAGGAGATGAACATGGTTTGGTACTATTTTTTTTTTTTTTTTTTTTTGGGCACTGAAGAGAACTTATTAGCTAATTAGAAGATAATTACAAGTCTCTGCAAGTTGATTAGCAATTTCACTGTTGAACATTAACAATTTACAGCAACACTACACTCAATTTCAGCACTTGTTTTGCTTTACTTACCTAAATTCTAAACAGTACAAGTATTTAAAGATTTCACCTTGACAAAACTTATTACCAGCTTCAGCATGCAATTAAACTTGCCAAACAGGCATTAATTCTTTGTTCATTACCACATTAGATGTGTGTTGGGTAATTTAGACACTTCAATATAGGACAAGACTACCACGGCTATTAAAAGGCATCAATCGTGCACCAAATGCTGATATATTTTGTTAATTTACAGCAGCTCATTTGCAGTCCAGATACTCTAGACCTGCACCGGTGGTGACTGAGGTTCCATGTGTAATGCTAAGCCTCTGCCCAAGCTGGACGGGGTGCCCTCCCCTGCAGTTTAGAGTGACTCAAAGGTGAAGCCCTGAAAATGAATACAATGTACTCACATGCTCCACAGTTTAGATTTCACTGACTCGCATCGTTGTGTAATAGCCGCACACAAAGCTGCAGTCAGTTGCAATGCCATGCGATTGTGTCTGGCCGTACAGTGGTATCAATGCAGCTCGTGGGTCAAAGGGTCAATGAGTAATTAAGACATGGTTGCCTGAGCATTCCCCATGCACACTTTCAGTCCTGATGAAAGGTTGGAAATGAAAGGAGGGGGATTTAAGTGCAGCCTGATACTATGGATCAGATTTCCATAAGTGTGTCTAAATGTTCCTTGTTCAAGGCAATTAGTATGATTAACAGATAGTGTGGTGTCATCGCACTGTGTGAGAGGATTTTACAAAGCAAGCAAAGTTACATTGTTTAAAATAAAAACAAATTTAAGACAGAAGATCTTTGAAAGGATATTTTGTTTAAGTTCAATGTATTCCTCAGAGAGCATGAAGTGAAAAGCTTCAACTTTACGCTGAAGATCTCCGTGTGTGTGTGTGTGTTACTTTTTTACCTTTGGGTATTAAACGTTGCTATTTAAGACGGTATTCTTTGAATTGTGGTTGTGAAAATTAGTGTAATTCATCTTAAATATGTGTTTAATGTCTCACTCTGTAATTAGCATGCTTGCTTCAGCAAAGCAAGGCAGTTTTTTTATTTTTTGAGGGGAAAGAGGTGATGGTGGGGCTGAACTAAGTGTTAGTTAGGCCTACAAATGAATGTAGACTCTCATCTTAAGACACCGAAGAAAGAACATTTAACAATGTTTGATATTTTTTATATTAAATTCAGCTATCCAGTAAATTTTTTTTAAGGACAAGAAATTTTACAAACCATACGAACACATGAACATCATGAACAGCATGTAGGGCTGATATCGTTGCCTTCAAGTGCAGAGGTCAAAAGGTGCATTGATTTACATGTAGAACAAGAAATTATTTGTTTGCTTTCATTGTTGCTAAAAATGAAGAGGCCAAGGCCAGAAAATTGAGGTCCCTGATAAATGCTATTAGTAGGAGATGCTGAGGGGTGAAGAAATCAATATGGCAGTTTGTCAACCTGCCTCTCAGAGGGAGCAGGACTCTGCAGCAGAGGTAAGTGTGCCCTGTCAGCAAAGCACATTACCAGAAATCAAAGGCCGGAGAGAGCCTGAAGGAAGGGGTGTAGATGTCTCTATACAAAGGCCACACTTTGGTAATTAAAACCTATTTTATCAGACCCGTCTTGTCACTGGGTTTTCTCTAACACTATTGACTAGCTGTTGCACGGAGAGTGACCACTAATTTACCTTTAAACAAATGAGCCAAGGTTATTTAAAATTCTGCATTTGTCAGACAAAATGAAGCAAAACACGCGGTGGCATCAAATTAATTATGCCACTTGATATCACTTGCATTATTTATTTATAGTTCTAAAGACGTGAGCATTGAAGGAAAGTCTTATTTACCATCGCATCATTTCAAGAGTTCATCTTGAGGAGCTGGCTGTCGCTGACCAACAATGGTGTTAAGTTCTTGTGGCATAAAAACAAACGGTGCAAGTTCATTTTGCGAACTATTTTTTGTTGTAAATTTATACTTTTACAGTGAATTGACTCTGTTGACATTTGCACTAGAGGCTGACACAACGGTCACGGACACCACTGTGAAGACATCCAGGAAAAGGAGCAGTGTCAAATAGTCTATTCTTCGAGAAATCCTAAACTTTCCATTAAATTTTAATGGAAAGTTAGCTTTCCGAATAAACACCGTCAGTATAGTATGTCAGTGTAATAACATGCATAACTGACTCCTCCATTGCAACTTTTAAATCTTAAATAATTAAACACAAATGAACCTGTGCAGTCAGACAATGGGAGCACTAATGACACAAGATGGCACTTTTGTCAATAGGTCCACCAGAACATCACCTTGGGAACTGTTGTAAATACAGCAGCTTGGCAATCAACAGTTCCTTGAGAACACATTCGATATATGTGTTTTCTCGTGGCTTAGTACTGTGCGCCTTCGTCTTCTTTGTAGGCGAAATAAACTGTGACGGGTCCAACACTCGTCTGCACCGTTTCTGCAGCTCCCACCACCATCCAGCAGCCGATGCCATAAGCCAGACAAGGGATGCCTGCAATAAGAGCACACAGCGATTATGTGGTGAATGTTTAAATCACACTAGAATAATTATATGTATCTGTAGGGTTAAGGTAGAGCATTACATGAATGCACTGACCCAGATTAATAACTTTCAATATGGTGAAAAACCTGTCCTCAAAGTCCAGGTTCTGTTGAGGTGCTTTGGTACAGTGATATTTTATAAAGGGGAAGCAGCCTGTTCTCAGTATTTGATAGTTGGATCCCTGGACTCTCCAGTTAAAGTTGGACAGTCCAAACTGGTCATTATGGACGGAGCTGTAGCGGACACAGTATGAAGTCCACGGCGGGAGTTTCCGCTGCAGCAGGTGGCAGGTCAGCACCTCAGAGGCAGCTGGCCTCGGCGCCGTCCTGCCAAACGTGCTCGGAAACAGGGCGACATGCACAAAGATGCTGTGCACCTTCCTCAGAAACTCCTTCATAACTTAATATGCGGAGAGCAGAAAGCTGAGCGTCTGCAGCTGCTCGTATTTCATCATCTGGACTGCGTGCAGATCACTCACAGACACTGAAATGTACTGACTTTTTAAATGAGCTCACGTAAAACAGCAAAACACGCCGGAGCAAGACGGTTTCTATGAGTAGCTCTGCAGCTAATGTTTGCAAACAAGACAGCTCTCTGTTTGAGCCAAACTGCTGACGATATTCGGCTACAAGGAGCTACACGTCCGGACACACTGCACACAAACGCAGTTTGTCTTAACGCAATAAAAACCTGTGGTCGCAGCTCTGTGCAGGCTGTGCGGTGCTGCAGTGTTTGCTCTGACCTGGGTGTGCGCCTGCTAAAGTCATCCGGTTGGAAACGCAGCGCTGTGCAGTTGTTCCTCCTCTCTATAATTTGAGAATTGCGTCCTATGTTTTACCAACATGCACTCACCTGTTCACCGGATATTACGTACGTGTCCCGAGTGAAAGTGTGAAGTGACTGACACTATACTCACAGCAGACCAACCTATAAAACAACAAAGACTAAAAGACTCCAGACTAGCTGCTATTGTTTAGAAGTTTAGCAATTAATGACGCTGAAAACATTCCTCTTTTAAACCCAGCAATATATAAAATAACATAATATGAATACAATATATAAATAGTGCAAGTCAACATTCAGTGATCTGCTATGGATCAGCACTGTTGTGGAGAAATTGCTGAAGTCAAAGGTCAATGGTGAGGTCAGGAGGGAAGAAAGTGTTCAGGAGCCTCTGATGTCTTATGCTGTAATATTTATTGACGCTTGGCCAAGGAGAATTAGAGACACTCTCAAAGTACATCAGAAGTTCCTGAGTCGGTCTCACATTCTGCCCAACTCATGCTGGTGGTCAGACTTTAAACCCCTACAGATAAAATACTATAATACTATACGCCCAGAATTAGTCAAAGAGAATGCATTTACCCATGTTTGTGTTACCGTCAGCACATTCTAGTCTGGAGACACTGTTGTCTGTTTATGTTAAAGAAACGTCAACGGCAAGCTATCTATTATTTCTAGGAAGGCAACAATAGGTCTCTTCGACCCTGGCCACCACAGTGTTGAGATAGACTGGCACCTGCTGTCCTCAACCAAAGCCAAACAACTGCTACTGCCGAGGACCTCAAGGCCCACACGTGACCTCGTGTAACCTAAGGATATAGAAAAATAATTCCATAGCAAGCATCACGGGCAGCCTGGCAACTAACCAACCATCAAAAACAGTTTTAATATTAAATGGGCCACAAAAAGCAAACATGTTCAGTAAAGCTAGTATGTATACATGTATGTATATTATGTAGGGTGGTTTGTGTAGTTTATATTTAAACAACTCTTACAAACTGACCAATAGAATATGTTGACACTAGTAGCTAAAACACTGACAAGTTAACATATTCTCTTATAAACAAACAACTGTATTTCTTTATTATTTCATATCATACTGTTTAATGAAGAAATACATATTGTCAACTTACAGAAGGACTCCTTTTACAGCCAGTACCACTAACCTTCTCATCAAACCACAAAAGAAATGTATTACTGAGCATCTCACTAAACAGTAAGATTCAATACACTCATACATCTCATCTCATGTTGTAAACATCTGGGCAAGACACTATGCAGCACATGGACATGTTAAATTTATGTTACACTAGTAGTTTACTACAAGCATAATTAAACTGCATTTTCTAACACAATATAAAACTGCTCTATATAATGTGATGAATGCATGAATACATTTATGAATTAAATTTCTGATTCCTCACTGGAATTGCGCATCGTTTACTGTATGTCTTTAATAGCTGTCACTTTCCAATATGTAATTATATTCAAGGAATTAAATCAGACATTGTTTTTCAGGAATTTATTTGCCTATCTGTGTTTAATCACGATGAATTCATCTCCAGGATTCATGTATTCACAGAGTAATTTGACATCAAAGCTGGTAAAAACATAATGACTTGACTTGGTGAGAATAAGACATGTTTATTGGTGAAGCAGCTGTCTAAGTCGCAGGTTTATCCTCTACCACTCGCCTCTTGTTCTGAACAGTCATCTGCAGTACATCCTCGATGTCCTTGATCAGCTCCTCCAAAGAACAAAAGATAAAAGAAGTGAAATTAAATGACTACCCATTCAGCAAAAGCATTCCCCCTGACCGGGGCTCGACTGAATATGCAAGTTTCATTATATAGATGAGGAGAGATCGTTAAGTCATTAACGTGGTACCTTAAAATTGGTTTCTCCTTGCATTTTAGAGGCTGATATTTCCTGATGAATGACTGACAGATTCCGAGCAAAGGTCACAAGAGCTCCCTGGAGATCTTCAGAGACTGCTCTATTAACGACACCCCAAACAAACGAGTTTACTAATGTCCCCCATGTTGCCTGCTAAGAAACAATCACCTTGTTCATCTGATGGTGATGGTTAAATGAAACTTTCAGCAGACAACATCTTCAGTCTTTAGGGGGATGAGCACAGCCTGATTTAACTGTTACAGCACTGTGTAAGCTAAAGGATCTGAGTGATAAATATGTTAAATAACCCTCTGTTTAAGTTTGTAACAACATTAACAAAGCAAGAGGTGGCATCTTAATCCTCTCGAAGAATTGACTTTACTCTCAATGTGCAGAAGTCTTTCATCCACTTAATCCTCTGCTGTTTGTCTATTTGAACCGAGAGAGGTAAAGCAAATCTAAGTGTGCTCAGAACTCTTTTTCTTTGCAATGAACTTTAAATTTCATTAGTTCTGTGTACGTGAATTTTAACACTTACATCATTCCAATACTGCATCGCTCACTGCTGTCATAAAGAGCCAAAACAGTGCCTTGCTTTCTCTGAAATTGAAGAGCAACAAACACAGTCAAAGGAAGAACTCCATCATCACATACTGTAGATTAAGAAAGCACTCAACCGATTCAGCATTGCACTCCTATAACACTGTTGGGCTAAAAAAAATCTAAATCAATGCAGCAGAACCAGAGGTATTGTCCTGCCTGCCAAAACACGGTGCCAACATCACCCACGATGCAACGTAGCCACTGACAGTTTTGGTGGGAAATTTGGGTGTGTTGTGCTAGTAGCAGCTAACATAGCCACAAGCAGAGATAAGAAGTGGCTACTGAGGTCTGGTAAGTTTATTTCTTTCTAACTCCACACCACCACGTTTTTTCATTTTCAAACTTGTCATCTGACGCTGACTCAAGTAACATCACTCATGCAATTTATCAGACTGTATAAAACGCTATATACATTTAAATCTTTATCCCCAATAGGTCTTTGAGGTGTAACATCTTTGGAGTTACCCTTTAAATATATTAAGCTGCAAAGATAAACAAGACATAAAGATGATATCAAGGCGACACAAGTGAATTTTGAGTCTTTACCTTCATGTTAAATCCTATGCCATGAGCCTTGCATATCTTAACGAACACACTATGGTATAACATGGAAAGGTTAGAGTGAAACAAGTGGCTCCCGATGACTGCATAACGATTAACCACAGGAGGCTGTAAAAAAAAAAAAAAAATGTAGATTGTTGGCATTAGTCTTTCTATTCATCTAAAACAAGACAAAATCATTGTATACTCTATTATATTTGTGTCTAAAGCATAATAAGTGGGTAGAGTAGAGATGGCTGAACCCCATGCACATGTCCTTAGGGTCACTGTTGAGTTTGGGGAGTGTGTGTGATTAGTAAACATGATGAGTGTGGGGCACATGTGGTAAACTGTTGGGCCTTTCTTAATTAACTGCGGGGAGGAACAATTAATGCTTAGAAGACATGCCAAATACAAGATGAGCTTAATTGTATGATGCCAATCAAAGAAACTACAGTTTTGGGACTGAAAATGTTTGCAGACAAAAGCACTACTGAATGCACAAAAGGACCACTCAACGCACAATACATAAGACCATGATAGAGCGGTTCTGAGCATGTGAGTGTCATAAGTAACACTAGAGAGGTTGATTACTTAAAAGTGGCAGGGCTCAAGAGGATAAAAATGCTCCTGGTTCTCAGGCGCCGTTGGGAGACAAAAAAAGAGGAGGCCTAAGCTCCTGTGAGCTCAGGAGATAACACATAACTCGCTGTGATGGCTGTGTGTTTGCAGTTGTCAAACACAGGACCCTCACACAACAATAAAAGTGTCCAACAGGGATTTAATTGTGTTTGTAATATGCAGGCCCCTAATGATGGCCACTGCTAAAGCCATTAACCACTGCGGAGGCTCAACTGCTGTACTGAAGCACTAGGCCACTGACTAAATGAATGTTTGATAAAATAATACAAGTCGCAGATTAACAAGCGTAAACTCAGGCATACTGCTAATAAAAGAACTCTATTGTTTAAGGCCTGGCACCAGGTTGATGAGGTGTTCAAGCATGCATACACATGCATAATGAAAATGGTATGAATTATTAATGTGTTGATTATTTAGGCTCATCTATCAAAATGATAATGAATTCAGCACCTAAACACCAATTGAGCTCAGTGCGTAATTACAGTATTTAGTTGTATTTAACAAAAATGAAGAGCAAAACATTGATCTATCTTTGTGATTACTGTAGTGGTGTAATAATATCCTCTCAGCTTGCTTTAGAACTGGAGGTTTCTTTGTTGTTGAGGAAAACAAATTAACAACATAATTTGTGGGGAGGAAAAAAAACACAGTAAATGTATACGACCTCAGATATAGCTTCACAAATCGACCTACTGATGTTTAAGAAAAATGTAACATTATCAAAACTGTTATTATAAGCAAATCTAAAAAGGTACTTTGGTTGCAATCTGGTGTTCACAGCATTTCTCTCTGACTGGCATTGGCACTTCTAAACAGCCTGCGCGGCAATTCAGCGTTCCTCCAGTCATCATCAGAAGCATCTGGGTCATGGCCAGCTGGTCACTGTACGTGAGGTCTAGATCAATAGCCCACACCTGCAAACAAGACATCATGAACTCCGTGTCACAGCAGAGAAAAACAGACACTATAAACTTAATAATTCCAATTTAATCACAAAAATGGAACATCAAAGTATTTCACCCACCAATCCTTATAAAGAGAAGGGTCAATACCTTTTAATCCTTACAATGTTATCCATGTTGAGGCAGCGGATAGAAAAAAGAAACGCGGTTAATGGTGTCTGCTCGACAGATTTAGGTAATTCAGTTGTGGAATGACACGTGCACAAAGTAGATCCTTCCCCGCGTATTTGGATTCAGTCTGCCCTGGGCTAGTTTGTTTGGAACAGGTCTTGTGAGAAGCTAAGTTCAGATATGTATGGTAAATGGCATCATTATAAGTATATTAAAGGGTCAGGTATGGTCATAGCCTTCTGCTTAAACAGGGCTAATTTTCCCAATAATAACCTAATAGCTATGCCCTCTCTTCAAAAGTGGCAAATAAATCACCAGTGAAGGAGTTGTTAATAACTAAGTGGCAGTCGGCTGCCTCCTTTTGCTGTTCCTATTTGTCAAAGTAAACGCTCCTGCCAGTGAATGCAAATCGCTGCCTGTCTGAAGCCCGCAGTCTCTGTAACCTGAGCACTTCATCTCCACTACCACATTTCTTTTAGGCTACATTTCATTTTTATTAAATTCAAACATATTGTGAAAGATGGGTCATAATGTAGAGCTGCATAAATTATTTTCATTTGCGAGTTGTCTGACAATTAGTTTCGTATTCATCATGTTCATCAGAAAATAGTAAAAAAATGCCTATCACATTTTCCAAGGTAATGTCTTAAAATGTCTTGTTTATGTCCAACCAACAGTCCAAAAACCCAAAGATATTAAGAAAATATCTGATAATAATAACAATATTCAGAAAATATCAGGAAAATAGAGCAAATCTATCAGAAAATAAGCAAATCTTTCCATTTAAGAAACTGAAATCAGAGAAACTTAAATTAAAAAAAGGTTTAAAAAAATCAAAATATTTAAACAATTATAATAATTACTGCAGATTAGATTTTTGTGAATCGAATAATTGATAAGTTGCTCATAAGTCCAGATCAAGTTAAAACATTAATAACTTAATGTATAAATGTTAAAGGGGCTGTTATACAAAACTTCACAACACTTCTAATTAACCACTTAAAGAAATACCTAAAATAATGTATTAAATTATTACGGTAATAAAAGTATTTTTCTTTAAAATCATTTAAGGCAACATGTGATCTGAGTTATAAACTGGGAGTTGCAGCCTGTAATCTTAAACTGTTTTCCAATGAGTAAAAATGCCGCTGCTTATTTGTAGTTGCATGACAGAATATTGTCATTTCAACATTTTGACTGAGCTTTAAAAATGTAAACCGTACACGTCAAAACAATCTTGGCAACTGCAGCTTGTGTTCAGTTCAGAAGTGCGTCCTGCACTCAGCCACCTTCACTGCCAAGAGGTGCAGTGGCTACCACTGGATAGACGCTAGTCTCTATGCATCAGGTTGGTACCCTGGGCCTGAGTGATGGACACACTCTGCCACGCCATTCACCCGACTCACTAAAAATCATACTCCAATGTCTCATTGTGGCTCTTAACAAAGCCGTGGGAAATGTAAGCCTGGATTGTACCTGTTTTCTATTGCCTTGCATTTTCATTAAAAACCCTGATGCTGCAGCTGGGGCCCCACCGTTCCACAATGTGAGGAAAGACTGCAAGGGCAAACATATGTGACCCACTTCTTCCCATCAAATAAAGTAGGCAGCTTTTAGCAACAGGTTTGAATCTAAATTGATGTTTAAATCCAGACAGGTTTGCCCATGTGGCTCTCTGTCTGAGCTCTGTGTGTGGGGAGATGGTTAAGAATCTGTCTTTAATGTTCCTGCCTCTATTGAAGCACATGCTGTTTATAGTCTGTTCTTAATTATGCTGTCAGTGAATCCCATTGAATTTTGGGTCAACACTGAAACTGAAAATTAATTCTAAGGCTGTCATTATATCATTCTGAACAGTTAAAGAAACGGGCAGCTTCTGCTCCTGTTATGAATTTAAGAAATAGCACATTTTCTGATTTGAGTGTCACTAGAATTACAATTTATTTTGACTATATGAAATCCTAAAATGTAAGAAATACCACGAGATATCCTTTTACCTTAAAATGAATAAAACGTGGTAAAATCCACAGACCACATAAGGACGCCTGATGAAAATATTTCTGTATTTTAAGGGGAACAAATAATATTTTCACATATAAATATATATTTAATACATATATACATTATATTTAAAGTTTTTAGATTGCACTGTTTGAACACTGCTTTGCTCACACTGTATGTTAACATCTAATCCATAAGATACTACCCTCTAGTGGCTATCATGCCCTCAGCTCTGTCTACTCCAAATTCATTTTTTTAGACTGAGGATCCATTATGAATGCAAACGTGAATAAAGCTTTATGTTTCACTCACTATGTATTATATTGTATTGCTACCAGATGGATTTTTAATGAAAGGAAAGGGGAAAAATCACAAAAAACACATTCAGTGTCCTTTTGCATAGCCTTTTGTAAAACTGTACAGTAGCTCTTGTGCTTTCTCTACCGTTTGCAGGTTTGGTATTTTATAAGCCATATTATAAACAAAGCATTTAATTTTACAGCTCTGGATCAATAAGTAGTCAATGTAGCCACATGTTAGGAGCAGAGGTTAAACCATCATAAACCAGACCATTTCCAATATCATAAATCAACAAGGTTTCAACAAAACTTAATCCTGACAAATGAGATGACGCTTCGATGTCGCCTCGCTATAATAACAAGAGAAATTTCAGCAGACCACTGCAGGTAACCAGCTAGGGGTTAAACACTGACAGAGCATCCCCGTGAAGCAGCCAAATCACTTTAGAATGACCTATTGTCTGAAAGATAGGAGCCTCTGAATTTCTTGGCATTGTAGGGTTAAAGGGCAACCCTTAAATGGTGGAATCAGTGTATCGACACAATAAGACCTGACAGTTTATTAGATGGCCTTGTGACACATTTAGTCCCTGCGCCCACTGTTTGCCTTGTGTGTTTTCCAAATCCCAAGGGAGCAGTAGGAGAGGCACCTATCTGCTCATATGGATCCCTGATCCAGCCTAAAAATTGATCTTTTTCACCGATAGTGAAAGCTTTAATAGCACGTGTTGCAACAACCCAGACCATAACCACGGTTGTAGCAAGAGCCTCCCTTTTCCCTGCATGTGACTCACCCTTTGCTCCATGGTGTTGTGGTTCAGAAAGGTAGCCAGGTCCACGGAGACATAACCTATGATAAGGCGCTGTAGACAGGCCTGGCCCACACGCACGCAGATGGAGTGCAAAGTCTCTGGGCGTACGGACGTCTGAGGAACAGTGGAGCCTATAGTTTCCAGCTGACAGGAGCCGTGAAGCTGGTCTCCACAGGACAGCATGGTCACCTCACCTCCGGGCTCCAGCAGCAAATCTACTGTCAGACAGGTGACACTGTCTGAAGGGGGGTAGGCCTCTACCACACCACCTGGACACACAGTGAAAGCAAAGGAATGGCTACAATACAGACAACAAGTTAACCACTGACACAGCATCTGAAACTTTCCTCGTAGCTGTTTAAAAGCCAGCAAGAGTAACATGAAAATGATTTAATTTGTAGGCATAAGCAACATCTAGGGACTTGAATGGACATAGAAAATGACTTTTAGCATGTTCCAAATGGCTGTATTTGCAGGTGAATAGCATTCAGTGCCTGACAATAGGTATCTGACCTTGCCTGAGGAAGGTCTTCAGGAAGCAGGCCCAGTTGGGATAGCAGGAGGTTTTAGCAGGCCGGGCGTAACGGGCAAGCCACTCTGGGATCTCATCTAAATATCTGAGCAGTACAGACTCCTGCAGAAAGAAAGTTAAGGTGCATACATTAGGGAGCTACTGAAAATGAGCCAGTGACAGATTTGAGGATATTATGTATGTTTGTTAATTCAAACACAAGTCAATACCAAGCCCTGGCTACTTTATTTTGTCGCATTATGAAAGCTCTCTAGGTGTTGACTACATTATTGGAAATGCCCTTGTGTTATCCGGATGACTCTGGTAACTGCTTGTTATCCTTGAGACCTTTGGTGGCTGCTTCAATTTCTGTGCGAGTGTCTGATGGATACTGCAGGAGGGTCTATCTGTGAGTGACAGCCTATTATCAGAAGGCCTCAGGAGTCTAATGGCTTTAACTCACAGCCACAGAGACAGCACCTGCCCTCAATAACAACTCTCTCTGCTGGGCAGCTGATGAATGCCTAAGCTAACCCCATCTATCTGGGGATCAATCAGGTCTTGACTGGGATCGATATCACTCTTGTTTCTGTAACTAGGAAATGCCATAATAGTTTCACCACTTAATTACGCTGTTAATTTCTAACTTTTGCTTTAGGTGTCATACAGTTTGGCAACTCTTGTACACTGCTGTCTCTGACAATGCTCTAATATAGTTAAAGTAACAATGACTCTACTAAACGGTTCATTTTATACGATATATATCGTATTATAAAGCTACAAATGAAAACTTATGATGACTGTATGAGTCACATTGTACTGAGTCTTCTTTTAAATACATGGTTATGTATGTAATAATGTCTGTGTATGATCATTAGACAGGAATTTAATTTGGTAGTACACAAAATATGTGAAACACGTCTGCGAGACGTCTAAATTCTGAATGGAAAAAAACATCTTTGTTCTTTCATCATTCTATCCAGAGCGTTACTTTGTTTTGAGTATATGCTGTCTGGCTTCACTGGAGACAGGACTGGAGATTATGCTGTTGATATTCCAGTCATGTAACAGCTATCATCATATTCAAGTACTGTAAGAGGCGAGGTCAAATGCTACACAGTGATTCCCCCTATACAAACCATAAAGCACACAATGGTGCGGCAAAAAGTGTAAGGGAACGGTTGTCATTTTCAACGGAAGAGCAAGCTCACCCCAGGACTTTGCCTATGCAGTTCACAGAAACAGCAGGACAGGAAGAAAAGAAACAGAGGTATTTTGCAATAAATTATTTGAACTTAAACTGCGTACAGTACCCTGTGATAGGATTCAAGCTTTGCTTGGTGTCCACATAAAGCCAAGCAATCTGGTCATAAATAAAATAAATGTTGCCCTGCCTATTTGATTGCCATTTCATCTCTCCATTATATAGTGAAACAACTGAGAAGCTAGTAAGTATTCCAGTGAGCCTCTGGAACAGATGGATATAATCTGACTGGTCACACTTTTTGTATGAATATTAATTTTTTGCACTTTCAACTTCAATCTACTCCAGCCTGATGACTAATTTCATGTGTAATATTAAATGAAACATTAAATTTCGCAAATTATTCTCATCCCTGGTTGAATTTAACATTAATACAAAGTCAGCAACATTTTCCTCTGATAAGAAATTGCACAGTAATCCCTTATGATTTTCAGTGAAGTCAAATAAAAACACAAAACAAAAAATTGTCAAATGTGAACTACAGAAACATTTTAACGTTTTAATAAGGCAATTCAGGTTAATTACGTTAAGGCAGACCATTATATATTTAAACTCCTTCATGCAATCACAGACTGCACAATATTTAGACAGACAACATCTGTATAAAATGTCCCTGTACCTCTTCAGTGGTAGTGATTATCAAATGACCCATTTCGTTGACAAACTTAACCTAAATAAGGTGTTGCTCAAGATCTGTTTGTACACAGCGTGACAAAAAGAAATACTCCATCTGTTGACGCTATTAGGTGTAATTTTTACCCTCTTGTGCCTAATGATCCATATGCAAGCTGTGTGAGCGCTTAAGTGTGTGTGTGGCCCCCTTCAGGCATTGCATGGGTGCAGATCTACATGTCTTTAACCTCTCTCTGTGTAAATGCTAAAAGACGCCTGGGGGCTTTCTGCAGGCTGAAACATTGTGCTGGAGGCTGTGGGCCTCACAATATTCAGAGAAACAAACTATCTACTAGACCTCTGTGTCTGTGGAAGCTCCTATAATGCTGATGCGATCCCTCCTCCTTCACGTTGTACCCTTTAAGGCTTTCTTTTGCATAGCCAGAAGGGATCTGATTGTTGGTATTATTCTGAAAGACCACATGGCATTCTTGTGAGTCGGGCGTCTTCATGCTGAGCCCTTCAGAACAAGCAATAATTAAAAAAATATGCACACAGTCTGTGTAAACTAAAGCCAAGTACACTCTCTAATCCCCTCTCTACTTTTACTGTGATTATAACGGGTAGGAGACGTTCCACTGAATTGTAAAACATATTTGCATAATATAAACTTCAGTCATCACTATTTGTTATTTTTTGGGAAGAAATAATCTTGGTGAAGAACTGTTAAATTATGAATTAATATTTAAAAGGCTTTGTTTGATAATTTGTGTTTCATTAATAATTAATTAAATTGCTACTATCTTCATAAACATAGTTTTAAACATCTTTTGCTTAAGTGCTTGCAAATATTCAGCATCGTGAATATATATCCTATTCACTGACTGTCATTGCCATTGCAATTAGGTCTACTTCTTTTCAGCAAAGTGTTACGTTAATGACTGTTATATCTCAAAATGTGTTGCCATGTTTAAACATCCATCTACAGTTTCTGCTGTGAGGAGAGGAGAGCGAGGAGATACACTGATATAAAATATTCATGTTTCTATCTAATCAACAACATTGTTCTGTAATCTTTCAGCATAGAGAGCCAAATTGCTATCTTCAATATACACGAGTACAACAGCAGAAGGACGATGTAATACGTTTAGGGGGGCTAATACATTTTAGGGGAAAACAACGTCAAAACAAAAAAATCATGCAATGAAGAGCACAGGATGTGGGCTTTGCTTTGATTAAAAGAGCAAGGTGTAGAATAAAGGCCAGTTAAAGTGTTGTGTCCATATGGCCCAGAAGCCCTGAGGCTGTCGGCCTACACTGGGGGCCTCGGCACTCTTCCCTCTCCATGGGACCCCAGCTGGTGAAACAAACCCCATTTACTTTCCTGTGCTGCCTCAGCCACCATTATGGACCTTGGCTGTGGCTCAGCCATTCTCTGCCATAATTAACAGCACCAATGCCACAACAATTACAGCCCTGCACCGCACATACACTATGAATCAAAGAACGAGCTAATAGGAACAAAACAGAGTGAGCCATAAGAAGCTGGAGATGACTGCTGTTCTTTCGGATGGAATAAAAAGTAAAATCGTTGTGCTTCAAGCCCACAATCATTAGCCAGTAATTAGTTTACACAAAGCTCCCAGTTAAATGGCAAAATACGGTAATTAACACATGACAGAAAATCAAAGGCTACTTTGTAAGCATATGAGAAATAAGAGCCAGGGGCTCAGAAACTGTGTACAGATTGCATCTGTACTAAATGAATGGTTTACCAATGATTAAGTACATTTTATTTGTTCCAAACAGGTCTGAGATTAAATCTGAATTTTGAGGAGAAAGCATATGTTGATATTTTATAGAATAATTACATTGTCTCGCTTTTAATTGTACACATGGTATTTGTACTAAAATGATCTCCTTACAAGTGGATCAAACCGATCAAACTGAAGTGTTATGTGCAGACAGAGACAGAAAGCTCAATGCTGTAATGCCAGTGCAGCAGATCAAAGCATCAACATCAGCCGCAATTTAAAGATTAGTAAGTGTTTAGTGTCATTTCTACATCAATTCGTTATACTACTGTCAAATTATAATAAAACTGTCAAATTAAAAGTGGTGCAAATCTGTGTGACATTAATCTGCAATAGCTTTATAAAAATATATACACACAAACAGAGAAACAAATGCTCTGTTGACCAGATTGTATGTGTGTGTCAGAGATGTGTCTGTGATGTGTGTGCCTCAGAGAATGGATAATGGCTGTGTGTATAAACAGATATTTTATGTATTGATTTAATGTTCTGTGGCTCTGGGGACATTGCTCAAAATACTGTACTACAGGGACCGGCATTGTGACTGTTGCTATATAAGACACCCTGCTCTGGGCTAAATGATGGCATCTCTCTGACCTCACTGTGACCTATGTTTTTGTTCTATCAATGACAGAAGTGAATCTAACCCCTTTTTTAACTGTCTTAGCTCAACAAGAAGCACAATCTTCATTTTAGGATCTAGCTGTTACTATAATGTTATCTGTTAAGTATCTAGTTGTTACCATGTTAAGTTTAAATGGCCAATTCCTCATTGGTATGAGTGTAATAATAATAGCAATAAACTTTATTTGTATTGCACTTTTCTAAAACCAGCGCTTTGCAGGGAGCCATAAAAACAAGACATAATAGTAAAAAACATCAATTTAGGGAGAAGTAATAAGAGAAATAAATAAAAAAATAAAAACACAAACCTAAAATTCAAGCAAATTCAATAAAACATTGCATAAAAGTAAGTGTATAAAATGTGCTTTAAGAAGTGGTCCTATAGTTTATGATAGGGAGGGAATGACGTAATCCTCTAAGTCACATCTTTACCTGAATCCATGTTGTTTTCCATAGCTCAGTACCATAACGACGGTATTCCTGCAGGGCCCAGTTATAGCAGCTAAGATAGCGTATGTCACAGTATGCTGTACCAAGCCCACCATGCTCAGAGTCCATCTTGAAGAGCCAGCGCTGCACATCCATGTTTTGAGTCATGAGCTCCGCCAGTGTTTCATGAAGCTAAACCAAGAGAGAGAATTACAAACTTTAGGGACTACAAGTAAAAGTTAAAGTAAAAATGTGTTCTGTGTTATCGGGCACTGATAAAAGACCTCATGCTGTACTGGAATGGATTTGTGTTTTTGATCTCTGACCTGGTTTAGTGAGTAGATGTCTCCCTGACCAGGGGGTACATCAACCTCTGCCCCTGCGAAGATCCTCCTCCCTCCAGACTTGGTGCTGTAGAGCTGTGCAATAGCCGGTTCTGGACCCAGGATTGGTACTCCTAACTCATCAGCCACTGCCAGGTCATCCATGTGGGTCACTCCACCTACAATATAGGCCTGCTTCCCCTGGATCAGGTTCCTGATGCGCTTCAGGGTGCATGGACTGTACTTTAGCAGTGTGGACAGGCACATGTTGTGAGTCTGGAAGACAAGAGGGGAAAAAGATTACTGCTGGAGCTAAGAGTGTGTCTTCTAAGGGTTGTTCCTTGACCTGATTTATCACTGTGTACACACAACAGATCTATTATTGTAATAGCCAGCAGGGTTTTGACCTCTTCTGTATTCCAGCAGGTTGAATTGATAAAAGCTGCCTGTGGGAGGCCTCCCCTATCCTTCACATCTTTAATGTGTGCTAGCAATGAGCTCCTTGGGAATATAACTAATTACTTCACATCTGTATTTATTTGATCCACATGGAATTATCCCTTCTGTCACTGGCAGAATGCGCTGCCAGCCATGGGTAGCAGTGATTCATCTCAGCAACACGTCTGGCACAGTTTAACAACAAAACAGCAGGAAAATCAATAGAAAGAAATGAAGAAGACCATGTCATGTTGCACATTCAATCTAGTGCAAAAGGATGTAAAAAGATGGATAGAATGGCAGGATGTAAAAAGACAATATAACAACACCTTGATTTTATTGTACCGAGGTAATCAGAACAATTGAGAATGTTTGAAAGTGCTGCAGTCTGATGGAATGAACAGATAATTAAAGCAACTAATATGGAATTTAATTATTTAGTGAACACCAGCCAGAGACCATTAAACGTATTTTAATTAAGTATAACTTACTATAGCTTTAGTGTGTTTACTTCAAAATAACACAGATGTTTAATTTCAAAAGTACTGAAAGGGAATGAAAAATAATAAAACAGACAGAGTAGCTCTCTCTGTACAACTGTATAGTAACAATCTCCTCTAGTACCCTCTAGAGGAGAATCCACAAACTACAGATGCTTGAAGCATCTCTACAGCACAATCGATTTCTCCACAGTAAATTCTATGATCCTGCAGAAAACATGCATTGTCACATTGTTACATTTGTGCACTAAATGTGAATGTGATTGACCTTACCGGGAAATAATCTACAGCCTCAGGCGTGAGGATGATAAAGCGTCTGGCGCAGGATGAGGGCTGTGTTGTCCCGGTATCAGCCCCGTCTGTGGCTCCATCACACTTCAGGAGGCTGGTGTAATAGTGCAAGATGTCATCCCCCAGATGCCGTGGACAAATGTAGATCACCTCCACCTTTTCATCTAAAAAAATACAAAGAGGACTTCATAAATTACATATTTAGAATAAAGCATACACGGAAAGTTAATGTGAGTGTATATGTTGGTGAGACTGAAAAGCTCCAACCTCTTATATCACACAGTCTGCTTATTTGGATGTTCTGTAGGATGTCAAATCCCCTCAAGCTCTGTCGCTGGCTCTCAGGGTATCCTGTCAAAAATAGGTTACAAATATGGTTACAAGACTTTCAAAGAGAGATTCATGTCTTCTCTAATTGGCTTTATTCAAAATCTGTAGCTCTGTACAACTACCCTCAGATGTGCATGCTACTAGACTTGGGGGTGGGGTACTTAAGTCTAATCACACAGTAGTGCAATCTGATGATTAATTTAGCTTAATAATTAGCAGGTGCAGTGTCTGTCGTCTGCTGCGAGTCCTGTTGCACCATGTCCAGCCACCACTGAGCTACATCCAGTGGTACCTCCAGGATTTTACTCAATGTCTGTCTGGATTTCTGCCTGAGAGAGAATCCTCAACTGAATCAAGGTAATTAAATGATTGGATTCATGCTAATTAACAACAATGGGGTTCAACTTTCTAATTATCCTTGCTCACACAGCACTCTCTGTAGCCACCCCAAGTGCAAATAAAGCATTCCATCTGCTAGTAATTAGGCTTAATAATTTTAGACAATCGCTCAATGATTTACAATGCACATGCCTGATTACAGTCTAAATGTGAGTGCCATGGTGAAATTAGAACAAGAACGGATCATAGCTTGCACTCTATGTCTAGTGCAAATAAAAAAAAAACAGCTTCTTCCTTTTTTTGAGTGTTTTTTTTTTTTTTTAGCACAGCAATAAAATAAGACCTTTGCGCCTCTTGCAAATATTCAACATAATGGCTTTTCATTTGCTTAATCTGCAAATTAAATGGCGATTGCGACTAAATTGTTCAGTTGCCTGGCATGGGGACTGTCATCATCCTGTGAGTGCTTTCCTGCAGAGAGTCATTTGAACGAGACAGAGTGCCTCCACCAGGGCCACAGACTGGGGCAGCGGAGTGGTGAGACAGGGGATGATCAGATGTGTGTGTGTGCAGCAGGCAGAGAAAGCTACCTAATGAAGGGATGTGGATAATGGTCCTCTTGGAGGACTGGATGTGTTTCCAGTTGGCTGCCAGATGCTGGGGATGGAGAAAAGGAGTGATCAGCGAGGGGACTGCTTGAGCGTGTACACGCACACACACACACATACACGCACACAAATCATCACATCACTGCATAGCTAAAACACATCAAGCCAATATCTCTCTGGGCTAACAGAAGCAAACCAAGCATAAAATACCACCTTAATTAAATTAAGCGTTTACTTTAGAAACATCTTCTCACAATTAATTCAATCAGCAAGGTACATGATGCTACTGCCAGGGGAAGATTAGCAGGCTTAATTAACAGGGTATGAATGTTTAAAGAGTGAGAACATACATTTAGTGCATGTATACACACACAGCGATGCTAAAACTAAATGAACTTGTAGGTACTAATTAATATTTTGTCAGCGCTTCTAAAGATGTTCAACCCAGATGACAGCACAGACATGACATCTACGCTGAATGGGAAAAAATGGGAAATGGGGGAAATTGTGCTGTCATCCTACACTCTTGAAGAGCTAAATAGAAACACATTTTTATTTTTGTTTCTTGAGCTTAAGATTGTAAGGTTCTGCTCTGAGGGAGGACATTGAAAATATTTGGAGGTATTGAGCATAAAAACTGTGACACCCGGAAAAAGCAGTAATGTAATAAATTAGTCTTCACAGCCTAACATGATATATACCCCCTCAAAATATGTAGAATTTAATTATCTAGTCAATTTTAATTAAATACCACACTCAAACCTCCAGCTCCACGTGTCACTCTACTACAAAGCTTACATATTCCACTGCACTCACTCTCTAAAACCTAATAACAAACAACTGATTTATAAATTTAAATATTTAAACAATCTGTATATAATATATATAGAAAGAGAGATAATAATAATTATCTCTCTTATTAATAATAATATTTATATCATGTCATTATATACTGTATTTAGCTGGTTGCATGTATCTGCTCATTAGATGGATTGGGTACACTTTTCTTGCCCTTGATCTCCAGACCTCTTTTTTTTTTTTTTTTTTTTTTTTACCGTTTTTCTATTTGCCTTCATTTGTTTTCAGTGTGGCTGCAGTTTTATTTTGTTCATCTGTCTCCCTCTTTCTTTCTGCTGTTCTACTCTGTCTCACTGCTCCCCTCTGCTGTTCTGTGTTTCTGTTCATCTCAAAGCTACAGAAGTACTAAAGCAGCACATTTTAGTTAAAGTTACATCCTCTGATTAATGACCCTGAATTCTTATTGACATGGCGTTGCTCCATTTCTGTCTTTACTTTTAAAATAATTTAGTCAAAGCAGTAAGAGAGAGAGACTCTTAGCCCCTCTGAAAGGATTATGCTCAAACACAGATTTTAATTGACCTGTAAAAAACGGAATGTTTTGACTGGGTAACAGAACTATATAGTCACAAAGTGAAATGTGGAAACATAATTTTCTTTTTAGTCTAAACAATATTTTAAACAATGAATCTAGAGTCAGTGGTTATATTTAGATTTTCAAATACACAAGCGAAAGGTTACATTTAAGGATTATGCAGATAATTTAATTCTGGTAATAAAAAAAAAACATTAAACATGTACATCCAAATTTAGGATTTGTTTTATTTAATTTAATTTGGAGGTCATACATAATAGTCTGACTCTAATTTTGGGAAAAGACAGAAACCAAGGCGATCTCTGAATAGGTGAGAGAGCAAAATTAAGTAAGACAGAGGGAGAAAGACAGAGAAAGCACGAGGATATCACCTGGGCTCTGCTGCGGTAATTCTCCAGTTGTCTGAAACGCCGGGCCTGCAGGGCCTTCCTGACACGACGCATCTGACTGTGCATCAACCATGAGATGGCGATGGTCCCTGCCGCCCACTTGCGCTGACAGTGGCGCAGGTAGGCTGTCCGGGCTGAGTGGCGCCTCCAGCAGGACTGAATGTGGATGGCAGCCGCCTCAATGCCTCCCTCTCCCTTGTAGCGTTGACCTGGGCGTAAGACCAGACCCAGTACCTCCTCCCAGTTTTCAAGCACTGAGAGGAGGCTGATCACTGGAGGAGCTTTTTTCCAACCATTATCCCAACCACGGCCAAACTCCACTAGCCGTTCTCCGCTCACTTTGGCTAGAGGCACAGCAAAGTCCCTGAGCAGCTTTTCCAGGGCCTCCAGAGGATCTACCACAGTGCTCCAGCTCAAGCTAAAGCTTTGCTTGAAGTGACAGAACTCTGTAGCCATTGGGTTGATCTGTCCCTTTATGATGGTGAAGGGGTATTTGCTGATGTTTACAGGAACTTGTACAGGTAGATTCTACAAAACACAGGGAAAGAAGTGAGAGGCCACAACTGAAAAATTATCTTTGATGGCCTTATTTTCATTTAATGTAAAAAACTATTACAGAATACAGTGTTTACCTGAGAACTTTTAGGGATAAGACCATTTGTGTCTTGTATCACACCCCCATGGTCCATACTCCTGGAGGTTGTGGGTGGCGGTGTCTTGGTGGTCCAGGGTGGTGTGCCTTCTCTACCTACACTTTCACCAGTCAATCCAGGCTCTGTTTCCCATTTCAGCTGCTTCTGACACCTAGACTTCACGCCTATCAGGTCACAAACAGACAACTTTACTCTATCAGTGATTAATTAGTGGCAACCAGTCGTCGCTCTCAAATCAAGCGGCAGCTGCTGCTACTACAACAGCATCACTTAGGGGTTTAAAGCAAAAGACGGTCAAAACAATGAGAGAAATGACAGGAGAGCAAAACTGAAAACAAAATGCATAATTGCCATTGTTGTAGCAATAAGCCTCTCACAAATACTGGATTGCCACAGAGGCAGGACTTTTATAATCAGTATAAGAAACACTAACCTATCTTAGAAGAATTGGAATCTTCTCTGGGGTGAAAAGGAGCAGCCTTGTGCTGGATCGACATATGAAGCAAACTTGCGTCTGGCATTGATGAAAATTAAAAAACAAAATATAAATTTCAAAACATTAGATCAGATTAAAAAATAGTTTGTATAAAGAATCTAAATAATTTAAAGTAATAATTCAAATAGCAGTTAGCAGCTGACACACAATCACTGAGCATTTTTCTGGAGTGTAACAGCGGTGAGGTGTTTGGTCTGTTTACCTGTCCCCATCTCTTCTCCAGACATTGCTAGGCTGTGACGGCCCTTTGGTTCAACTGCCTGAAGACTCACCACAGAGCCAGTGATTATTTTATGATGTTTTGCCTGGACAGAAAATGTTTAGAAGATTAGGGGTTTTACATCCAATATAAATAAATCAAAGCAATGCTACCAGATCCTGGTCTAGCATTTCCTGCTCTAAAAGGTTGTTGCTTGCAGTAAAGGAAGAACGGACCTAGCTTCATTAAACAAAATTCAACAATTACAAGTTGAGAGCTCAAACAATTTTAAATTGAATGTATTTTTCAGGAGATAGATTTTGTTTCTTTTCTAGAGAGATTTTGGTAATTATAGGAGGCAACCGACCATCAGTCACTCGTGCCAGCTTTGTGACGTACGAAAAAAAATACTCTCTGGCATAATAACTATAAAATAGTGGTCTGCATGATTACAAACAATAGATTTTCTCTATTCATTAAGAATTTATAAAACCATAAAACTGGTACTGACAAAGCTGTAAACAGCAATTGATCACAAAGTAGCCAAGATTACACATTAATCTTAAAATACTATAACTCAGAGCAATTTTGTTTTGCTCAACTTTTTAGTGTGCATTAGTGTATCATAATACAATTAAAGATTTAAAAGATTTAATGGCCTAGTTTAATATAAACACATTAAAATGTTTCCCTACTTGTCTCACTACTCATAAAGAACAAAGTTTTTGCGGCTGATTCTCCAGACTTGTCACCTAATGTCCTCTCCTTCGTTCTTCTCAGACCAGTGAGCTCTCTGACAGACCACAGGTAGTAGCCAGGTGCTGGAAGATTCTCCCCTCAAAGGCACACATCTGTTTCAGATGGGGTTGGGAAAAGGTGGCACCTTTTGTAAAATTGCTAAAATGCAAAAGCTCGTTCCTTGGCATGGGTATGGAGTGGAGAAGAGCTGGCCTGAGTTGCAGGAGGAGGCAGCAGGCAGAGAGCCAGTGGTTAGCAGTTGGGGAAGCTACGGCTGTCTTATTGGCATGCTGGACCAGGTACCCACTTCTGTCCTGAGACAGCTGTAAACCAGTAGCCCATAGCACAGCAATCAGGCGCCTGTTTCTTTAGAAGAATGCTGATGTGCTGCAATCTGCTGCTTTCCGCTTTCTGCAGCCAGCACTTCCATCTCTCCTATATCAGAGTGACAGTCTTGGCCACTATTTCTCATGTCAGGTATAGATTCCCAAAAACATATTGGAAAAGAAAGTGTGTAAAATATATCTAAAACTAATGCCGACCTTTGCAAAGATTAATTTGTTTGCTGTGATAAGTGCTGGCTGTCATCACTAAGCCAAGTGACCTTTATGTCACTGTCTCTCTGAGCATGAGACTTGAAGCATCTATTAATGCAGACCTGTACCATCACTCTTCACTCCAGCATAAAGTGTCTATTGTAGGGTTTAAGGGAGTAAGTATCCAGGAAAGGAACAATGATATCCAATCCATCTTAGTTGTAACAGAAACTCCTGCAATGCTTCCTAATCAAATCTTTCCCGAGGCATGTGCTGTATGTTACAGGTAATAACAACAAAGACTCAGAACAAAAGAATCAATGTCTGACTGCACAGAGCAAATAACTGGAGGACATGATATTATTCTGATTATAGTTAATTATTATAGTTGATTATAGTCTCTTCCAGCAGTAAGACTGAAGGGTGATGAGAAAATCTGCTACATAACTGAAAAAGACAGATGAAAATACCAGATGTAGCCTGATTTACGTAAGTTCTCCTGGGTGCTGAGCTTTCAAAAAGCCACACTGTCATACACTCCATGATTGTCATGTAGACTGACTGAATCTGACTGACAACAAACTGTAGTACATAATTATGGGACTATCAACTATATCCTCTATCTATCTATCATTTTTACAAGTTAATTGTGTTTACACAATGTACACAGTACATCACAATGAAGTGCTGTGATTTTACATTTGTTATGAAAATAACAGAAAACATTTGACATTATTTCTAGCATTAATATATTTACCAATATTTATCATGATACTCATGCCCCAAAAACCACATGAGAATTTAAAATGACTTATTGAAACCCATCTGTAATGTGTAGTTTCTGTGGAAAACATGCATACATTTATTAATCTGCATTTATAGCCAGATTACTTACTGCATTTGTGCTCCTCTTGGGGATGTCAGGGAATGATATCCCATATTTCTCGTGCATGATGGCTCTGTTGTTTGGGTGAGCGGGATTGCACAGCAGACGCATGGATAACGCTGATTTGTGCTGAACGAGACAGATAGAGTCAAAGTTTCAAAACATATTGAAAGTTTCTAACTTAGCTATTTCAGTATACTGTATATTGTAGCCTTTATTATTACTACTATACTATACTACTATTTATTAATACATTTAAAAATTGGGTATTTGTATCTGCACATAAATATAATCTACCTTTTCCCCAGGTGAGGCCCCTGGAAAGTCTTCCCTTTGTGGATGCACATCTGGGATACTCTCCAGAGCAGGTTTCCTGTAAAATGTCTTTCAGGCTCACAATACACATCACTAAGATTTATGCAAATCTAAACATATTTCTTCAAAATTTGAACATGGTATGGAGAAGTTTCCCCACTATATTACTTATTTACTAGCAAAATAAGTACGCGTCTCCTTACTTACCATTTGGGAATGTGCGCTGTATTTTGTTGTAAATTATCAATGTTTGGAAGAACCAGCAGCTGCCTTGACACTGATTTCAGATGATCCTCTGCATGTTTCTATTTACAATTACAGAAAATATAAGTTGTCTGATTGTCATTCAGCTACATTTGTCTGATGTATATTTAATATTTTTGTCATTGTTATCAGTGCTTATTCTGTATGCAGAGCCCTCACCCTGATGCTGCTCTCTGTCTTGCGAATAGCATTGTCCAAGGCTTGAATGTCCAGTGTTTTTCCGCACTCACTGACAGTGATTTTCTCAAGACTACGTTTGAGTTGTCTCAGATCATCTTGAACCTGTAATACACAGTTATGTGATGTACATTATGTGGATACGCAGCCAACAAGTAGCTCCATGCAGTATGTGACCTTGGTACTGAAAAAGCACCGAAGGAAAGTGCATTACATCCGCCGACCAGATGTGGCGGTACACTGTACAGCTCAAACAGAGAAGAAGAGCAAAGTGGTGCCATGTTTGTAGTTCTGTTTCTGAAAAGTTGAGAAACACTGCATGTAAACATTAGCTGGTTTCTTTAATATTTCTTATCTCGGGCAGATTTACCACATGGCCACATGTGGACCTAAAAACAACCATAAATTTTAACATTAGCTTATTCTTGCATATTAGTAGCTCAAAAGCTATTATGCTAGCTAGCTAGCTAGTCGTTAAATTGCCAAATTCATGTATCTGTGGTAAGATAGTTAGCTCCATTACCTGAAATAAAACGGCTCCCAGCTTATCTTCATCAGACATTTTTTTGAGTTAATAATATGACACACACATATGTCACGATATCTCAATGAAGACTGTCACCAAAGCAGTTAGCTAGCTAGTTATCACCGAAAATCCCACTCGTAACTCGTTGCCATGGTGATGGCATCAACTTGGTGTTATTTTACCCTGAGTACGAACTGTCAGACAATTTGATCCCCCCCTCTGCCACGGGCCAACTTTCGTTAAAGCCAGCAAATAAATAAAACTAAATACAACTATGGCCCTGCTTTAATCTTACCTAAACCATTAACGAGGACACACGTTATAAATAAATTAATAAAGCTTCCATGGGTAGTGTGTTGCCTGAAAGGCAAATTCAGGATAAAAATAGCGCCATCTCGTAAAACGCTTTAGTACAGGAGGCGCCTTTAATTTGAACATAACTTGTGTTTTAGCACTTATATTAAAAATAATAAATGATCTAATCTCATAAATGTATTGAAAGACGTTATCAAAACAAGCTGTGAGTTGAGTTTCTTCAAGGTTACCAAGGTAACGCTGCACCGGAAGAGACCCTCGCAGTCAGAGTTGAAAGGTTACTGAAGTTGGTTACGTCACGTTAAGCTAGCAGCTGGAGAAGCTTGCCCCAAATATTAAAAAAAAAAATGTCAACATCAGAAGAAAACACAGAGATTGCTATTCCATGCGTGCTCGTCACCAGCTGTGACAGTGGGTTTAAAGAAGAGGAGCTGATAAAACGTAAGTTTAGCAATGCTTTGCGTGCATGGTTTGGCACAGGCTAACGTTGAAGCTAACTTAGCACAACAGATAACACTAGCGTCTGAATGATGCTAATACGGGTTAATACCCCGTTTGTCTCAAGTTGTTGAGCGAGTTAGGTGATATATTTTTGTGGGACAGTTATGAAGACAACAATGGTAAAGCTGAAGGAGGTTACGTACATGTTATTTCTACAGGTAGGCGGCGGCCACAGTGAAAGCAAGCTGAGCAACTTAGCCCATCTTGAGGTCTCTGTGTGTGTGTGTGAGTCATGATAAGTGTGTTTTTCCCTCAGAGATCCTCAGTACGAAGACTTTGCCTGAGCCAACTAAGAGAGAAGAGTCAGTAAGCTGGTATCCATGGACCATCAACAACAAGTATTATACAGCAGATGTCAGACTATGTGTTGTACCAAGCACTTTTCAAATGTCATCAGAGATTGCCCAGTCCATGCAGGCTTTCATCGCTTATTTTGACAGCACAGTGGTACGTGATTCAACAGTGAGGTATGGTTTGTAAATCTCAGCTGTTTATCCTGTGATACATGTGTGTAACGCGTATGATGTGTGCATGATATTTGCAGAAGGATGGTCTGGAAAAGCTACATCCTTGGATATCAGTGGTGGAAGATCTCGCTCCAGAGGTGCTCATTCTGGTGTGTGACAGAGTCTGTGAAACAGGTGAGCTCTCCAGCTCTGTTGATCAATCATTTGAAAGCAATTTTGAAGAATGCTGTATGGCATCTAAAATTTAATTTGTATTCTAGGGGTCACCAGGCATGAAGCACAGCAGTGGTGTTTGGCTCATGCCTTTGAACTGGTGGAGCTCAATCCACAGGAGTTGCCAGATGAGGATGGTGAGTGTTACATACGCTGTGCACATATTGTTATTGTTTAGCTAAACCTTTAACTGTCTTTGTGGCCTTCTTTAGATGACTTTCCAGAATCCACAGGAGTAAAGAGAATTGTCCAGGCTCTCAATGCCAACGTGTGGTCCAGTGTGGAGATGAAAGATGGTGAGATGACAATGGCAATACAATTAAACTATTACACTTTCTCCTGACTGTTCAGTTTATCTCTGTGAATGTATGGTATGTAACATTTTATTTCTCTGCTCGATAGGACACAATCAGGGCTTCGGTCTGATGAGTAGTTTGGTGGCCTCCAGACACAACAATCCTCACCCAAACAACTGCCAAGATCCTCCAGTCAGTTGCAATTTTGCTCATGGTTTTCAATGTGTTCTTGCTTTTTTCTCTTGTGTATATCATTGCATTTTTATTTAAATGGCCTTTAATCTGTTAGTTTACTAGGAGGCATGCTAACCCTAGCTCCTTCTCTGTTGCAGTCTTCTAGCTTGCCAGTAGAGGGCTCACTTGTTAGCGAGGAGGCTAACCATACAGAAAGTAGTCCAAACACAGGCACACAGGGAGACACAGTAGTTGGTAAGTGAACAACTCCTGATGATACATGTTTTATGCTACATGTTGATCCTGCTGATGCTGCTTTTCTTCAGGATGTTCACCCAACACGTGGAAACCTTGATAACTGAAGATGATATGCCATGACATTTAAAGTTAATAACATGCACTTGTGTTGATTCTCCCAGATGCAATGACTGATTTGGACATTCAGGAACTTGCAAATCTCACGGCTGGAGATGCAGATGTGGATAACTTTGAACGGCTCTTTACTAAATTAAAAGAGATGAAAGGTAATTGAGAAATAAAAAGCAAACACATAACTTTGTCTCGTAATACTCAGAGGAAAAAGGCCACATCCTCTGTTGGTCCATTTTAAAACTTACAAGATGTTTTTGCGTGTTTATTATTAGCTCTCATTGTTGTTGTGGAAGTCAAATATTTGTACAGTTGATTTTTGATTTATTTTCAACCTGCAGACAAAGCTTCGTCATTACCTCATGAGCAGAGGAAGGTTCATGCGGAGAAGGTAAGCAGCTGTGTTCACCCCTGACTATAAGACACCAAGACTAGGATCTGTTCATGCTCATAGTCAGTGTATCCTCAATACATAAAAGATTAATCATGAAGTTGTTTTTGAATCCTTTTTGGAGCAGCGGCACATTTAAATAGCCATGTTTCAGTGTGAATTCTCAGTTGGCTTGAAAAAAATGTTGGAGGTAAACATGTTTATGTAAACTCCCGTATTGAGTATTCACACTAAATCTGCTTTCCAGGTAGCAAAAGCGTTTTGGATGGCCATTGGTGGCGATGACGACGAGATAGACGGGTTATCATCGGGTGAGGAAAGCTAAAAGTGGCTACACGTGACTCTTTTCTCCTGATCCTCCTGTCCTGTCCTCGGGCTCCCACAAGATCCGGCGCCCTTTGACTTGATTCTTGCACCTGGAATGTGGAGATGTTTACAGATGGCACTGTAGGCATAGTCATGTTTAGAAAATTATGATTCCTGAAATGAATGAGTACTTGTGTGTGTAGTGAGAAACAGTTGTTTCTCTTATATAGGGAGAGAAGAGAGCCAATGGATGGCCCCGATCCTCAGTCTTTTCCCCGGGTCCCTCACTATACTTTAAGCCCTGAGTGAACCTCAACACATGATGGTGTTGCAGGGGGAAAAAACAAAATTAAAAAAATCATGTGGACTTGTGATTTATGTATATGTCCATTAGGTACAGTTGTCACATATATTTGCAAGTGACATAATGTGCCTTATCCTTAGAAGAGTTGTAAGACATTTAATGCACATTCTGTTGAATCAACATAAAGACTTGTGATTTTAAATTTTCTGCCCTTTAGTGAGTGTGGTGTATTTATTTTGAATACAAGACTGTTGCACTACATAAAAACATACAGCTCATCTCGTTCTTATACAGAAAAATATACAGAGCAGAAATATAGGAACACCTGTATGCTTCAATGGAGTATCTCTCCAATAAATTAAATGTTCAGTTCAGTCACAGTGCTGTATTGGACAGTATTATGCTGAAGGGTGTTTGAAATATTTTGTCTTTTGTTAATACGCTGTTGCCCATAAAGTTGGAATAAAATATTTTTTACCTCTTCTCATGAAATTATCATGACAATGTAATTTATTCTTGATAAAGAAGTGTATCTTCTCAAAACTTTATTGATCAATCTCTTCCAAACATATCAGTGAAAATTCAACCTGATGTGTATAAACAGGAACCAAAACGTGTCTGAAAACAAAATTATTCCAACTTTATGGGCAACAGCGTATATACAGTGCTTAACGAATGTATTAGACCACCACCCAACGTAAAGTTTATGCCACAGCTGCCCTAAATTAACAGCACTGGTAATTACCAAAATCATTTTTATGTTTCTGTAATGGTTAATACACCAGTATGTAGAAGCTCTTTAACCAAAATGATATTTTTAATGCTAAAATATAATTATTATTGTTATTCATGAATTTTCAAATTTACTGTTTTATAAAAAACTGAACAAATAGTAAAACACATTATTTCTTTATTAAGATTATGTATAGTTATTTACTTGCATTCCTGAACAGAAGAATTAGTTTTAGCAGTTGAATGTTGTGCTTGATTAATTTCGGACTTCTCAGAGAAGCCCAGTGAGCCGGCTCAAATTTGTGTATAAAAAAGGCAGTCTAATACATTTTGTTGAGCTCTGTATATGTGCCACTTACAAAATTCCACTACAACCTCAAAAGTTGTCCAAGGGTTGAAGCATCACCTTTAACAGTTTCACAATGGCAGCATGTGTTACAGGACAGTAATACTGAAACGCATTTTAATACAGGGGGTTCTGTTTTGGTAGTGTGAATTAACAAGCCAACATCGTCTTAGAATCATTTTCATTCAGTTGCAATTTATTAAATTTTCACAGATAACAAAACAATGGTCATTTGAGAACAAATATTAGGCTACATGAAAAAACATGTACGTAAGACTTGGAACAGAAAACCACCAACTAAGAATATCAAGGAACACAAGTACTGATACATATCTACCGACTACCTAAAGCACTGAAGTACACAGTATATGAGTTTAGCACCATGTAACAGTTTGAAATAGATTACATAGTGATTCAGACTTCTGTACTCTAAGTGCAGGATAAACATGGTGGCTTCATAGACAGTGACAGCGAGCATATTACACATGCCTTATATTGTAGCAATGTACATGTAATATACAGTATTTACTGGACAAGCAAACTACCACTAGAACTAAAGCTTTACACTGATCAACACAGTAAGTTGGAAGTGCATCATGTACTCACAAGGAGCATAGTGTACTATTAGCTAACAGTTGGTAATATGTGAAAAGACCTGCGTTTATGTTTACACTCTGCATGCCATCGATGGATGAACCACCACACAGTGTCTAAATGTAACCAGTCCACTGCAATCACTCATACTGTACTTCATAGTTTATGTCCCTATTATGAACTAACAGTAATAGCTGGTACGATAATCCTAGTGTCACACTTAAGAACCAGTTGACCCGGGTTGAAAAAACAAAGCCCGCAATTAAGCAGGCTAAAGATTTGGGTCATTAAAGCAAAGTCCTTTTGTGAATCTACTCATGCCAGAGGTCAGTCAGGTCCACTGTTTCAAGCAATGCATGACTACAAGAAATCACAAGCTATAAATATTTATGTACAATCATACTGAGGCATTAAAAAAAATATATTCCCATGCAGGACAGTATGCAAAAATAACTTATAAAATGTCTCTTTCACTGAGCAAAATAGTTTTCATACAAGGGTTCTTTTCAAGAAACAATGGTGCTAATGTCTATATTTTGTTTAAAATAGATAAAATACCAATTACATGATTAATCAGATAATTGACACTCATTAATACATTTCAATCAACATGGGCAAAGTACCTTGTACTTAAAATACTCATTAAATATATTCTATTTAATCACTACTCAGTTACATTTTTATGTTAATTTATGGTTCAATCGATAAACACCCCAATTCAGCAATTACAAAGAGTGGTACTGGGACACTGAAACACCAGTGATGATAGCATAATTATAATTTTTGCTAATTCATAGAATCAAAAATGTTTTGAAACATGTAAGAGGTGACAAAGCTGAAACTGTACCGTAACTTCAACCTGGGAGACAAACATTTCAATCTCCTTTATAAAAACAAATTACAACACTAAGCGTAGACGTGACGTCTGAATGAATAATGAAGGAAATGTGGTTAGCCTTCTGAAACCTATTGCAAATACCCTGTGGCTGCCCGTCGAACACATGAAAACAAAACAATGTACAAGTCCTAGAATGACCATCAAATGATGACACTTAATGGTACTAAGGAAAGTGCTATAGATGTGAGGTGAAATGTTAGAGACAGCGAGCGAGGAGGGTGATTTGTTGATTTGATGAATGAATGTCTTTCCTTATTTTTATATCACTGAGAGACACTTGAGTTGTCCTATAAGTGTGTGTGGATGGGAAGGAGGATTTCCGGGAAGCATGTGCTGCTCCTACGACACACTGGAGCAGTGGATGCTGGGAGATCCCATCTGTGTGAGGACCTTGTCCAGCCACTGCAAAGGGCCATTGAGATGCAGCTCTATCCAGCAGGGGGTGCTGGTCACTGTCTGACGTCTGCAGGGGACAGAGAGGGGCAACATAGTTTGTCACTGATCATCATAGTACCATACATTTAAAATCACTGATGTGCATGTCATTGTTAATGTAACTTCATTTTAACCAAAGGAAGGATACAGTAAATGCAGTGTTGTACATTGAAGCCAAGTGTACAGGCTATTTCTGAAGTCATTCAAGTTTCTATCAAAGATGTTTTTCTCAAAGGTGTTTGGTGCCAGAAATTTAACACGCTCCACTCAAAGTCCGGTGGGAATCCCCCTTGCAAAGAGGTGTCTAAAATGTGTTCACCTCCCACTCCGTGTCCCCTGCATTCTTCCACCGTTACTCAACCCTCTCTTGCCGACTCATGGCTGCACCCTCCCCCCATCACCCTCTTTTTTTCCTTTCCAAGTCTGCTACCGTCTGTGTACAACACTTAATTTTTTCAGCCCCAAATTTGAATTGAATTATCCAGACCATAAACATTTGAGGTTTGGGTAAAACAGCTTATGTGTCCTTAATGTGCACAGCTCCACAGACACAAGGAAAGTGCCATTAACTAACAACTTTAAACAGGCTTGGACAAAGGCAGTCGCATATTTCTTGTGTGTTAAAGGAAGGTACTTTATTCCACCTTGGAAAACTAAAATAGCTGAACAGCTAACTGAACACTTAACTATGGATGGGCTTTTTACACAAGTAACAAGAAAAGGGTACAAAGAAAAAGGTACACTGTGTATCTGGCCTGGGCTAAAAATGGGTTTATGTGCTGTTTTGTCTGCAGAATGACGTCTTATACCAAGAGAGGAGCCCTAAGCAAAGAAAGTTCACATAGGGCACTTCAAACCTGCTTATAAATGCTCTGCCCTCCTCCCACACTCTGGGGATTACTCAGACCTGACAGCCTCCCTCAACTTCCACTCTGTGTTTATCCAAGTACAGAGCACCGTGTGAGAGAAGAAAGGAAAATGTGCAATGTGACAGAGGCAGGCTGTTGTTCACTTGTTGTGTCAGTTAAATGTTATTTTTTTAAGCCTCTTTTAAGACTCGGATCTGCCAGAAATACTTTTAAATGAAGAGAAATATTGCTGCCTTTTATTAAACTGGAAATTACCCATCTGAAAAGATATGAATCTTTAGAAAACGGCATATTATACCTGTCTAAGCAACTTATCATTTGAACATGAACAGGTTGATCTCTCCAACGTGTTAAACCCTTCATCAAATTAATAGATTTTTTGTTATCTACTGTAAAACCACAAACAAATGCAATGTATTCATATAATCTGTTTCAAATGTGTTTGTTTACCTGTACTCGGCTCCCCAGCCCTTGACAAAACTCATGCGAATGGTGCACATCCTGGTGAGTTGGTAGACAGCCTCAAAGCCCTGGTTGACTGACTGGGCGAGCAGAGCAGCAAACTCTTGGTTGTTGAAGATCTTCAGGTTGCAGCCTGCAAAATAAAAATGTATTATTTTTGGCTTACTAGCACTGAGAACAAAAAGATGTTATTAGAACGCAGTTATGCTCCGCTCATTTAGCCTCTTTTAGCTCCATGTGTTTGTCTGTATCCTCTCATGCTAACCTGGCGGTATTTTGCAGACAGTGGCAGGATGCCAGCCGTAGCGCTGGTTGCAGTTGGGACTCTGGACAAAGATGGCACTGTCACTGAGACACTCTGCAAACACCTCTCCCCCAATGTAATACAACCTCACGCCCCGTCCTGGAAAGGGAAGAGAGAGGAGAAATCTTCGCTCAGCTCACAGCTACTTGCTGATTATGTGCAAGCGCAAATATAAGAGGCAAATTAGATCAGAGCTTATGTGGTCTCTTTGAAATAAAATGAGCACCTATGTGTCTGCGCGTGAGCTCTACTGCTGAGTTGCGGTTGACGTTGGACAGCAAGCCCAGACAGAAGCGTTCAGAGTTGGAGGGGTCTGTGAATCCGTCGACTGTGAGGGACGGCTGGGAGGCATGGAAGGTCTCTCCCACACGTTGGTTCAGCTCATAATAGGAGATAGAGCACCAGAAGGCAGACTCGCAGTACGTCACAGGTTGTAAGTCTGTTTGAGCAGAGGGTGGAGGTTAGATGGAGAGGCATTATAGAGAAAAACAAGCTCCAGTTAGGTCCATGCAAAAAGAATTAAAGAGGTTCATGTGAACAGGTAAACTACTTTGTAGTCAACAAGCATTTGATTGTGAAGATGCTCACTGCTGATAAAATTTCCCTTTGATTTCTCTTCAAGAGCTCTTTCCCACGACCCTCATGGCCCCAGCCAGGAATGGCCAAGACGTGACGTAGGTATTTATTTTTTTAACAATGACCTCCTGCTGGCTCTCCACATAGATAGAATAACCTGGCAACCGGATATTATTATTATTGCATTACCTTGAGCTTTCTGTTGCTGGCTTTTCCACAGTCAAGAACAGACCATAAACAAAGACTCCATTCATACCATACTTACTCTGTTACTGCCCTGAGGCTGCGCCTCCCAGACGTAGTCCACTGCTGCTGTATATTGCTCATCTGTCTTCCCCCCCACACACACACACACGCTTACCGCTCCTTCTAATCTGATATAGTCTGTAAACTTCAAATGAACAGCATCATCGCTAACGCGTCAGCTATTTTTGGTTTTCTGACTTGTTCCGACTAGGGCACGACCATCAGGTCATCAGTACAGTCAGGTGTGGATCAGGCCATTGTTGCAGGATGATTCAGATTAATTAATACATTTATGCTCTTATTGTACAGCATACAAGCACTCAATGTTTATTCTAAAACTCTTCATGCCCATTGAGAATTCATAATTGTGACTGGCAAGTGTCTATTTACGTCCAGTAACAGGACAGTATAACTACAGACAGCTCTGGCGCAGATGTTCTGACATTTTAAATGAATGCACCAGGATTTAAATGTAGGTAATGACAGGAACAGTTTAGACGTTGACGTTTGTGTTGCTCGGTTTGTGTTACCAATTAAGAATGAGATTTAAAAAAATCTGATTGTCCAAATCAAATAATATCGACAGGAGCAAAAAGGGAAGAACTTTAAAAATACCCATAAAGCCTGTAGCCTGGAGGAGAAGAGAAAAGCTACTGAGCTCGAGAGTGCTAGATGATGGCTACAATATCTGTAATGAGTGTGTAGTTTATGTTATGTGTAGTTTAATTGTTGTAGTGTTATGCTGTAGTGTTTTTTATTTAAGAGCCATCAGTGAAATCACTTTTTAAAAACCCACAATTTGTAATAATTATGAGGATATTAGAACTTATAGCTCAGGCTGGTTTGCTGGGGAAGACCCATGGTTATAAGTAACATTATATCTTACCTAACCTGACCCCCCCTCCCTTTGGTTTTGCTTACCAAGATTACTGTTTGCGGGTGACACAGGATTGGGCGACAGGCTGGGTGAACCTAAAATAGAGCAGTAATAGAGGACTGGTTCATGATCCTGATAAGGCATAATTAGAACAGTATGTGCTTGAATTGTGTGCACATGTCGTGTGACTCACCTGTGTCCATGCTGTGGTTGAGCTGGTGATCGTTTGTCTCACCATCCTCGCTTAGATACCCTGGCGGGGGAGTTTCTGTAAAATACAATACAGATGATGAAGACTAAACAAACAAACCAAAGATTTGACATGTTTTAAATTGTTGAAAACCAAGTTTTTTTGTGACTTGAATGCTTCACAACTTTTTGTTTTTGTATATTTTAGTCTAATCTTGAACATTAGCAGCAAAAATATCAGTGCCAGCAAAGTTTTCTCCGCTCATAGTCAATTCCCATGTGGCCCAAGTTCCTACGATAACCAGCAACATTCAAGGATTCAACTATGTTTTTCTCCTCTCCAAATTAAGCAGACTTTAAATAATTAATCATGAGAATAAGAATTTACAGACTTTTCTGTGCACAGAAATATTGGCATTGTTTTTCTCACCAGGAATATAGTTACTCTGGGGCTCAATGCCAGCGGGAAAGTTGGTGTTCTCAGGGATGGATGGGCTGTAGTCATCCAACGGTGGAAACTCTGCTGGGATATCTGTATGACGTGGCACTAGAACAGGAGGCAAAACTGGAGACACATAGATATATTCATTGAGTTCAGCTCTGTATGCTGTACGGCAAACGCATTATTTTAAATACAGTAATTTGGATCATGTAGCAATTAACTGCACTCACTTGGTGTCTCCACCCTCTGGTAGTGGTAGGGGTTGACGCAAACTTCATCCTTCTTGGTGTGGAAGGCAAATTCACAGTGGTCGACAGCCCTCAGCTCATGGTGGGACTGCAGGTCTGGCCAGCGCCACAGGCGACAGTAAATGACATGAGGAAGACCTTTTCTGTGGGAGACCTGGAGACGCCCATCTAAAGATCTGAAAGACAGCAGCAAGAAAAAAAACTGTAATTGTGCATGCAGATTAAATGTAATCAATGTGTCTGCTCTATGCCCCAACAATTATTAAATATTTGTTTTTGAATCATAAAAAAGTATAACCTTTCATATATATTCCTAGTTTTGAATAGATCAACACTAACTGAGTGCACAACATCATTGCTTCTGCAATGTTTGCATTTTCATTAAATGTATTAAACTACTTTAAGTATGAAAGACCGTATGCAAAAGTCGTCTGCTATAAATCAAACATGTCCAAAGTGTGTGTTTTAAATTATAATGTGACACAGCCCAGCTGTGAAGCAGTTAAAATTATAGTGACTGCAGGGGAAGAGAGCTGTTTGATATACGCAAACTGATGAAACTGCACATCGACAGTACCTTGTACATTTGAAGTGAAGGACCATATATACTGCCGTGAAACACAAATGACTAAAAAAGGCAAGGAAGGACGGTGACAGACCTTGGATTTCTCCTCTTACAGAGAGTCCAGTGTATTGACGGCTTTCTTTTCCAGCTGAACTCAACAACAGTTCAGCTCACTGTTGAGCTGTCAGACAAGACACATGTGGTTTTCATTCTTTACTACGGCTTGGCCTCCCGCGAAGTATGTCAGAGAGGACTTTGGGTGTTTGTGTTACTTTCAAGGTGACCAACAAAACATCTTACAGTGTCTTAGGGTTGTCAAAATAATAATTTCAATGAATTAATTCTGGAAAAAATAACAGATTAATCTATGATTCCCCTTGACCCCATACGTCACTGAACACACAACTGTACAAGACAATTACCACAAGCAAGCAAAGACACAGTCACAATTAAATGTATACGATGCTATAATCGGTGTTTAAAATGCATATGACCCTCATAGAAAACGTCACTGCATATCAAATCAAGCACTTCCTACACTATCAGCCAGCCACCAGGGGTGATTGAGATGTTTTGGCTTCACTTTTAGGGAGCTGTCATGACGCCGCTCGTGCACTTTATAGCAGCAGCCTCTGCAAAAGATTCCTGGATGTAGAAGAGTAACATACAACAAAGAGCAAACAGGCAAAACAAAAATCAAATGTCTGGAGCAGAAGGTGAAGAACTGGTTCCACGAAACGGATCATCATCTGTTGTTTGAGATTTATTCAAGTAATGATGAGAAATAACAAATCCGATGCAGCGAGACTTTGCACAAGACTTACGTCTGTGCTGCAAAGCCAACTTGAAGTTCAACCACCTGCAAAAACACCAAACAAACTGCAGTATACTGAATACAGGAAGGCCAGGAAGAATAACAACACTGATGTTACTTCACTGAATAATTTGTCCTTGTCCAGTGTCAGCTGAGACATTCATACACGGCAAAGCTGTGCAGTGTTTTTATGTTTTATAGGAAATGCATTGCGAAGAAGGAGCAGGCTTATTTTGATACAAATAATACATTAGCAGATGAAAGTGAAGCCCTCTTTATGTAAAAGTTACAGTGCAATAAAAATATCTTGTCCCTAAAAATCAATGAATAATCATGATGAAAAATAATCAGAATTTCAATATTGATCACAATAATTGTGATTATCATTTTGGCCGTAGTCGTGCATCTCTGCTACCTGCTAAATTCAAGCTTTCAGAATAAATCTGTGACCACTGAGAAAGATGGCTTCATCTTCCAGCACTGCCTCTTGCATAGAGTGTGTTTCTTGGGTCAGCTGAGGTCAGCAGTCCCATGCCTCTGCTGAGATTGGCATGCACTATGATGTCCTGTCTCCCTGATTTTCCACTCTGACATGATGACTACCAGAAGAAACAGTACAGCAGCGAGTCAGTCAGTGATTCACAGGCATCTCAACACCAAGGCAGCACCTCTTATCTTGTGACAATCCTAAGCGGTAGAGAAACCACTTCCAGTTTGGGTCCAGCGCCAACATCAACCAGAACTTTTAATGATGTTACACAGTACACAAGTGTTGAGTGAAATGTCCACAGTTCGATTACAGCCAGAAATATTCATATTATTCCCCTCTGCTCGCCTCGTCACCTCTCTGCTGTCCTAAAGCTAAATGATTCATTACATTCTGGAGAAATTACGACACTTGTAAAACAAAAACGTAATTATTTTACGATCAAGTCGACGCTCGAAGCAAAAAGATGCATGTTTGTCATTTGACCAAACAAGTCAAAACATTAACTTTATTAGTGTAATAAATCTGTCATGCACACATACTGCATGAAACAAAGCACACTGTAGTAAATCTGCTCTCAGTTAACACAATGCAGATGTTTTAGTACATAATCATTTTCTTTTAGTTGAGTCCACTCTATATGCAAGCGCCTCAGTCCTGCATTTGACCCCTTTTAATGCTCACAACTGCTTTCTGCCTGAGCCACGTCACCACCAGAGGAGATGAAAACACAAAGTGGGCCTTCTGTAGTACAGAATCACTGAATCACTGAATTCCCAACAGATAAGACAGCTGTTATTCTGTAAACCTACAGTCCCTGGACCCACCGAGCGTGAACCACAGTCCAAAAAAGTGGCCCACGCCCGAGCTTGAGCCCGGAGCACATTCCCAGGATCTGAGGAAAAGTTTTTAATGTAGGTTAAAAGCCATGCTTTGACTTGTATACACACCACGATGGGGGAACTCCCAGTTTTATGAGAAATTGGGCCTAAAGGCTGCCTGATGGACGATATCTCGGAAAAACAACTTTGAAGGATGCTTAATGATTAAAGAAATCACTGAGGCTCACCTTCTACGCATGCTCACAGAAATGATGCCATGTATATTCTTTCTTATTAGGTCTCTTCATGTCTCCCTGGCTGCAGTTTTTGGTAAGAATTTTCATTTTATTTATGGTTACTTTCACAACAGATGAAAATAAAGATTCCAGAAATGGAGCTTGGGCAGGTTGGAAGTCTGATAAGATATTTTAATCACACCCTCTCAGAAATCTTATTATGGTGACAACTCCCCGATCTACTGGACAAACTGGTGGAAACCAGAAGGCAAACCATTACCATGTTACGTCAGATTACCCTTTTATCAAAGACTACTGGAAAGAGATACATAATGCCCTACAAGACATCTTCAAATGTGAAATCCCTCTAGAGAGCAAGACTTTATATTCTGGGCCACAAAATATGATTTTGTATTCAAGGATCAACAATTGTGTAAGGACAATGATCACTCTCTGACTGTTCACTGTTCGTAGCTTTATTAATGTTATTTTCGTAAAGAAACAAGAAGGTTTCTTTTGCAGGCTGTCAATGGTTAGCACTGTCGACTCAGAGCAAGAAGGTTCCTGGTTCGAACCCCATCTTTCTGTGTGGCGTTTGCACGTCCTGTGTCCGTGTGGGTTCCCACCAGATACTCCGGCCTCCTCCCACAGTCCTTGGTCATACACTTGACGGGTTAATTGGCCACTCTAAATTGGCCGTAGGTGTGAATGTGAGTGTGAATGGTGAGTGGACTTAGTCCAAAGTCAGCTGGGATAGACTCTAGGACCCCTGAGACCCTGATATGGATAAGCTGTTACAGTAAATGGATGGATGGCGAACACAGCCTCATTTACAGTGTCGGCTGCTGACTGGGGACTCAAATGTGCCACGAGGAAATTAATTCAGCTGCACGTTATTTTCATTCAACCTCAAACCAAGCAGAAAGTGAGAATATAACTGTTTGTATGCATCACACTGAAAACTAACTATGAACTACTGGTCTTATACAGATGGGGATCCCATATGGGGAATCCCAAACCAAGCCCTTATTCCAACTTTCCCAGAGTACACACACTCCAGTCTAAACATCCTCTGTGAGTCACAGTGTGCTCCGCCAACCCTCCCCTGATCTCCCATTCGTCACACGTGTGAACTGTGGACATGCTTTGTTTATGCAGCACTGGATGTGCCACTGCTAAAACTTGCCTTTTGGGCATTTAAGACAAACTAACTACAACTGGGCGTCACATTCCTGCAGGCTCAGCTGTGCTAACACCGGTTCATGCAAGGTTGGAAAAAAAATCACATCACAGATTTAATGTATGGGTTGAGGTCCAGAGGTGCACGTCCTCCTACAGTACAAACAACTAAAATTCATTACAGTGTTTCACGTATCTGTATTTCAGATAGATAAAATGATAATTAGCTGCAACGTTACACAAGAAAACATAAAAATAAGCCGGTTAAGTTTGCATTGAGCTAATGTGAGCTAGCTCTCATATGTAATGTTTATTATAGCATCAGTGCAATCAAAACAAACTGCTTAACATCTAAAAAAAAATCAACCTCTCCATGACTAAATCGGATAGCTAACATGTCAACGTTAATGTTTACAAGTTAGCTGCACTATAACAAAAGCATGAGGCTTCTTGCATTAGCTCAAGCTAACTAGCGAGCTACTCGGCTAGCGTTAGCTGTCACAGCCTTCAGAGGCAGCTAGCTTGGTTAGCCGTGTGTGTCGTTACCTGGGTATGGTTATGCATTTCGTGTTGACGTTCTGTGTTGTGATGGCTTTCTCCAACTCGTCCAACTGTCCCGTCTTTTTTAACTTCTTCACCAGACTTTTCACAGCCTTTTCGCACCATTTCTCCTCCTGCCCGTTCTGCTCTCCCTTCTTCCAGCCAAGGAGCCTCTTCACGATTGGAGGAGTGAACGGTAATATGGACATTTTTAAATCGCAACTTAAACAATTTGTCACAGTAGTCTTGATTTATTTCTGCTCGTTTTGTCGTTCCTATAACTGCGACTAAATCTTAGGCTAGCTACTCCCAGACAGACGAGTGGCTGGTCGCTGCCGGGGACTCAGCAGCAGCAGCAGCAGCTAACGTCGCAGGTTCACTCCGATCAAGTTGGCCGTCTGTCGGAGAGAGGAGCAGCCCCTCCACCAGCCGGGCTGTCTGTCTGCCCCTCCTCCTGTTCCTGCTCCTGCTCCTCAGTCAGCTGGTGTGTCCCCCCACCTGTATCAAGCAAATGTGTAGGACAGCTCCACATTACAGTACCACCACCTCTAAATTAAACATCACATTGGAAAAAAGACATGCAACTGCTAATTTCCAAGTGCAAAAATGCAGTGATAAAGTACCTTTATACACTTTTATTCAGATGCAGCATGTCTAGCTTTTTAAATGTGTCTTCTTTAATCAGTTTTTATTTATCCAGGGTCATTAGTGTCAAACTCAAGTGTCAAAATAAAGGACAAACTGTTGTAATCAGAGATGTGTCCACACTGAAAAGTGATCCAACTTTTGCATTTACTGTGTCCATGAATAGAAGACCCTTAGAAGTAATCCCTTTGATCCCCTCATAAAAGTGATTTAATTTCACTTCAGATGCATCTTTCCAGAAATGGATGGGAGGGAGGTGTTGGGAGGCGACCGTTCATTCAGTGGTATTTGGGGTTTTATGGTGTTATTGATAAGTGCAGCTCTGGCTGCTGCCACCAGTAAACACCAGTGAGCCTGTGCTATAAATATCCCCATCCAGGAACAGCCCCTTTTCCTTGTCTCTATTAATAACCTCCATCAATGACTGCTGACTATTTTTAAGCAAGTATTTGGCATGGCTTCTTACTTCCTTCTTCTTAGATAAATATTATAGCTATCTTGGCAGTGGCACCTGAGAAATAGTATTTAAAGGACACTTCATGGTGGGTAAAAGAATGCCCCATTCAATAATGAGAAACACTGGAGGGCCAACTAACGATTACTCCCAGTCAGTCAGTTATTTTCCAGAATAATCCATTAAAAGATTGATTGTTTAAATAAATTAAACTGTTTTTAAAAAGCAAGTGACTGAGTGAAACTTGGATCATGCTCCAGCCTCATGCCAGGAGCAGTAACAGACAGGTTAAATCGTGCAGACACATATTGATACATATGTCAAATGCTGTTGACATTGAGACTTTCTAGATGCCAAACAGTGTAGATCAAAAGTTTTGTGTGTTTCTTGGTCTATATTGTTCAAATAACACTGATGGCTTGCTCAGTGTTTAAATTATCATTATCATCTGTAATGGAAAAAGGCTGGGGAGCGTTACTTTTTTGTGGTCTCTGATGGTCTGCTTCAGGGGCCCCGGCCGACACCTTTTACTGCCAGGGGACACGAGCTGGACAGCTGGCGTGGAGAGTTTTTGCGTGTCTGTCTGTGTGTGTGTGTGTGTGTGAGAGAGAGAGAGAAATGGGGGGCTCGTGTAGTGTGTAGTGTCAGACAGGGGGGCAGATGGGCCACAGCAGGCAGGAGAAGGTCTTAGGGACAGAGTGAAGAATGATTTTGGACAAAAGGCACGACGGCTGGCTGAATAAGTAATGACTGCAGACAATCTGATGGATAACAATGGCATTGTGATGGACCACTCATGGGTTACGTGGGAAACAAGCAGGATGGGTTGAAGGAGCCTGATCAGCTGGGCTGTTGTCACAACAATACTTAGACAAGGATGGAGTAGCAATTAGAGTAAATATGCCTTTTGTGTGTCCATATGGGCAAAATTGCAGTGACATTGACGTGTCATAAGACCACTGAATTCTTGTATATGTTGTATTTTTTTGAATGGACTATTCAGTTCTGCTATAAATACATGAATGATAGCTTCCAGCATATTGTATGATAAAAAAAAAAAATCAGAGTAGCTCACATTTACCCTCCACAAACCTGTAATTGTCTCAGCAGCTAATTGCAGTGTGTTTGAATCGTGTCTGTTCAGCACAGCCCCAAACGGGTGGGGTCCAGTTCTCCCTACAATCTCTGCCTTTTTTTTAAATCTCCCTTCACACTGCAAGCTGTTATCTGTTGCTTGCAGCCATCAATCTCTTCCCAGACAGTGGCACCTCCAAATCTGGGGCAGCAGTGACCTCCCCTCTTTTTCTCTCTCCCTCTAGGCTGAACCGAAGCACCCTCAAATCCTCTTCCTCTGGCTTGAGACCCATAGAGGTAACACACAATCTCATTCACCTCTCTGCCTCCCTCCTCACTGTGATTCTCTTCATTCTGCATACATCTTTTCTCTTGTGTTTGTCCTGACAGGTGCCTGCATGTAATTGCTTACATGTCTGACATTGCACCTAGAAACAATTAACAAGTTCACGGCTTTATGAGGCTTTATGAGTGGTTATTAACCCTCATGCGTCACTATGGATGTTTTTGTCCATTTGGACAAATTGTTCTTCTTTATCTGGCCATCATTTTGTCTGTGTTAGTGCATATGACATACATTTTTGTAACAAAGACAAATTTTGGAATTATAATTTTTCTAATAGATCAGTACAACACTGGAAAAAAATACTCCCCTCTTAAGTCATTAAGGATAAACATGTCTACTCCAAAAAACTGCTATAAAAGCTACAAATTAATATTTTTTCTGCATAAATCTCTTAAACAACTTCAGCCCTGCTCAAATCTACCAAACATTCAATCATTTTGAGGATTTTAACCCTTTAAATGACAGTTTGATTACTTGATGTTGTTTATGAAAAAAAGGGAAAATTCTCATTGTTTGTGGGGTTTTCATAAAGAACAACAATGAACTCATGTACTCATTTAAAGGCATTTAAAGGGTTAAAATTCTCAAAATTATTGAATGTTTGAATGTTTTGAGCAGGGCTGAAGTTGTTTAAGAGATTTATGCAGAATACAGTGTTCACTAATGTTTCACTTATAAGACCCTTAATAAGAACAGGGTTGATTATGAAAATCTCTCTGGTTGGTGTTTATCCTCATCAAACATGACACTTGCTTTGTCTTTTTATTGGGTTATTAATTTATCAGGGGGACCCCTCCAGTTCTGAGAAATGCTGGCACACAATCTGGATTTATTTATTTATTTACAGCATAACAGTAACATTTACATATGACAACATGACATCTTATTAGAAGGTGAGAATCCATTATTATTAAGAATTTATTAATGGATTACCAACATTTCTAAAGCGGGACATCACTAACCTAAGGGAGTTTTCACAATCTAGTGTAACGCTGGTTACTCTTAGGGTTAACTCTAAGCTTCACTTTTAATAACTTAGTTACAAATTAACTTCATTACGTGGTGTGGGTCAAGCAAACGCAGGGGGACAGTGTAACATGAATACTTTAATGTCTGCTTTAACTGTAGAACAACTCAACACTGACCAACAGTGTGATTTATCATATCATTCCACCAACATTAACAAGGACTTATTAAAGGCAAGGTGTACCATAACATATAATATACATATAATATATATGTTCTGAATTAAGGAATATAATACAAATACTTATTATTAATTAAATGATACTAATTCTCTCACTAAACCTGAGCAAAATCTATATAATAATCTATAAAATTAAATCTTTACAAAAAAAATCTCATCTGACATTCTTCCCTCTCTTCAGATGAAATGTCCTCAAAGGTTATGAAAAAATAAATCTCATCTTACACTAGCAACCCAAAAACATTTTTTTCATCATAGCTTCTAAAGGATCTTTAAAGCATTAGTAAATGATTTATCAACCAACAGCAATACCATTAGTTGGTGTGTTCCTTACCATTAGCCCTTAGATCCAGTCTGCAGTGTTGCTCTGTTATTATTTAGAATATTATCCTGATATGTCTTCCAAAGTTTGTGGCATTTAGGTTTGATTCACATCATTCCATTATATTCACAACTTGGTGCACCGTGCTCAAATACAACTATCAACAATACAGATAACATGTCACCATCTAGTGGCTTTGAACTATTACTACAGCATTTAATGTTGGACATTCAGAAACCAAGACACCGAGCTGATTTTCTTTAGTATGTCCTACATATCTACCCACCAACCTGTCTAAAATGTTTGAAGGAAAGTTCTTGTAGCCTTTTTCAGAAGATATGTTGACATGAAAAGATAAAATGCAGTTTCAAGGTCCTGGTTGTGTGTACAATGCCTCACTGTCATGGTTTACCACAAGAAATACTCAGATGTATTACTCAGGTAAATGTAACAACACCTGTAGTGAAAGTCCTACCATTTTAAAGTACTAAAAAAAAACAAGCCGAATGGCCCATTTCAGATTAATGTATACATAAATGACTTTGCATACTGCTGGGTAGCTTATGAAAGTATTAGAAAGTATTATCTTTATCTATGTAACACCTAATTTTCTTTTAGTTTAATTAAAATGTGAAACTATAACATGAACATACATGTTTTTAGTCTGGATTTATGTACAACAGGACATTCTTTTTGTGCGTGTATGCATGAATATCTTCTTTCTGTTTTTCTTTCTTTTCTTTTCTTTTTTTTTTTTGCCTACGCCCAAGTACACTTAGGACTCACTGTGATTATAATTTATTTGTGAATCAGTGCCATTGATTTATATGCTATCCCATAAACACAATTTACATGTTTATTGTGAACAATGGCCCATAACAGCATTAAGTTGATTCAGAGGCTTTTGCAAAATATTTCCTCATCTTACATATGGATTGAATGCAGCGCTCGGCCATGATTCATTAATTTCACCTCCGGGCTAAAATGGCTTTCCGTATGGCCTGTGCCTCAAGTACTTGGCCCTGTATTTATAAGGGCTCTCCCCCTCTGTGACTCTCTTTTATTATTGGGTATTAATATAATCCTGTGATAGACACTAGATTATTAATTTATCTTTTTTTTTGTATTTTGAAACAGAAAGTTTGGAAATCAAAGCAGATTTCCCTTTAACTGACGACACTCCAGTCACTATGCAGTGCCGTTCGCTTGAAAAGCTTCACATAGATCCGACTTTCATCTTTACAACTTCCTCCACAGAGCCTGTGGAACTAATGATTGTGAAATTAGTTTCAGAGCAATCAGGAGCTCCCCTGCTAAGACCCACTGTATCCATATGCATGAAATTGCTTGTGTTAATACATGCTATGAATCGTGGGTAATGCAGTGAATAATTCTGACTGCACGCAATAATGCTATCTTCTATTAGATTGGGGACTGTTGTGAAGCTGGAGCCCTGTGGCAATATGCTTGTAAATGGCCATGTATGGATAATTAAGCATTACACTTGAACATTAAAACTTGCTTATTTCAGAGAGCTGCAGGCAGTGGAGAGCTCTTATTGGACTCATCACTATTTTTGGTGTGTTCCCTATAATGTGTTCTCATTAGCATTAGCAATTGTAAACTTTTTGATCTCCCTTACTGTATCGCTGAAAATGGGTTTTCATTAGTGTGAGTGTATTAACAACTGTAATCTTTGTAAACATACATTTTTAAATTGTACACCAAGGGATATTAGTATAACCTCACTAAAATAATTGATTCAGTGATATCTAATACATGAAAATATTTTTCCCGGCATTAAACTTTTTATTGTGTTCTTGTCTGTGGTTTTCTGATCTTCCAAAAGATATAATCAAACATTAAGACATACCTATTTGTCTAAACAGTTCATGAGAAAAGTGCTTCATTTCATATTATACCACAATATAAGACTCCATTAATAACAATAATGCACGTTCGATTTCCAACCCAAGTGCTTCCAACAAGCGACTAACCTTGAGGAAGTCGTTTCTGAGCTGAATGACCTGCATAAGGTACAAGAGGCCACATTTCAGGGAAGTAAATAAATACATTCCTCTCAGTGATGACAGGAGAGACCGGTCCTGTCCCTCAGCTGTTGTTTTTAGGTAAAACCTCGTTTGCATCATCGGTGTCCTTTGCTGCAGCCATTCCCATTTTGTCGACCCACCATCCTGTCCACGGGGAGTTAATGCTGTTAGAACATGGCTGCATATCGGCAGGCCAGGACCAATGGGACTTGATGAGCGAGTAATGTGTGTCTTCATGAGTGTAGGGGTCAGCAGATGTGGTTTAGTATGATATGACAATAAGGTTTGGATAGAAGGCTGCAACTGAGGCGATGCAACTGTTTATCTTCTTTACTTCTTTTGTCAAATGTGTGTTTGGACTGTTTCTTAGACTCAAAAGCGGATACATACTGGGAGCCACAGATGTGGAGGATAAAGGGGGGATTAAGTCTGAAGGAGGGGGGCAACAAGATTAGGACCAAACTGCCTTAATTATGTGTCACATAAAATAGTGTCTTAAAAAAAACTCCCACACACAACCAAATCACCTCTGTTGTTTTAATTCAGTGGTTGAAGTGAAGAATGTCCGTGACACTGAGGGGCTGCCAGTAAAATTTTAATTACACAAAAACAACACTTAAGACACTTGATCAGGTTCCTGAGAAGTTTTTTTTTTTTTTTTTTATGTACACATCCTTCCCCTGTTTGCATATACAATTAGGTTTCAAGATGTTCTCAAGACAACAAGTAACTGTAAATTTTACAAGAAATTTGTGTTTGTGTGTGTGTGTGTGTGTGTGTGTGTGTGTGTGTGTGTGTGTGTGTTTGTGTGTGTGTTTGTGTGTGTGTGTGTGTGTGTGTCTGTGTGTGTGTGTGTGTGTGTGTGTGTGTGTGTGTTACAAATGTAAAGATATTGTGACATCTCCATCATAGCTCATTCCATTCCTATCAAAGTGCTCTTCAGCCAAAACCTGAACGAGAGTTATATTATGACACATGTATCACAAACTTTCACAAAGACTTGATACACACTGGTTGTGATAGACACAACGTATGCTGCCGTTTGGATTGGATTTGCATACAGTATGAAATGAATGGAAAACAATGGCTGACGAGAACTGTGAAAAAGTACATGCAGTAAATGGGCTAACACATGTAAAACCACTGGAGAGGTTAATGAAACAACTCTAATTTCTGATTTTCCTTTTTTATCTCTTTTAATTTGCTATATTTTATGTTTAGATGATAATCTATAATGACTACGGGTTTACTATTCTTCCAGGTAGGTTCAATGTGGCTTCAGGATAGGAAAACAATCAGGCTTTTGTAGTCCTCAGCAATCCTCTACATTTATCTATTATGCAATTTCACATAGCCCCTGGTCAGTCCATACTTTGTTAAGCTTAGGAAGCAGTTTAGCCACAGAGACATAAAAGATATCTCAGATTATTTGTTTTAGTGCCGGTCAGTGTAATTGTTGGTACAAGAAGCAACAAAATGACAAAATGATAAGCACAGTTAGGCTTTTTCATGATACAAGCCTCTTTAAAGTGTATTACCATTCTTTAATATTAACTAACCTACTTTTTTCAAACAAATTAATTTGTGTCAGAGCATTAGAACAGAAGTGAGTGTGAAAGAGGAGGAGTGGTTGAGCAGCAACAGTGGAGAGAGACATGTGCACCAGGATTACTTTGCTTCATTAAATACACAACATAGCTGTGATGCCTGTGCTCTTTCAAATCCATATGTAAACCATTTCCTCCCGCCTCCTCCTCCCCTCCCTCTCTTAAAACCTCCGGCTCATTAGTGTTGCCTTTATGACATGGCTTTACCTAAATGCCGTGGATTTTTCCATTCCCTCCATGGCCCATTCTCAGGCGGCTCAGCCTCTGCTCGGTAGCTAAAAGAGAGACCGGGAAGGCATTTTCTTGTTTCAGCAGCATTCCTCTGCAGTGATTGCTTCTTAATAAGCAGAAACACTTTGGGTTTAAGCTTTGTAATGGACTTACAGTAACTGGCAAACATAGACTGGAAGTGATGGAGTGATTTGGCAGATCTTTGATGTATGTGACACTCATTGTCTGCACTCATTTATAGCAGAAATGACAAAATACAAATGCAGGTTAATGTGCAGAGCCTTGGCAGCATATGTGCAGAAATATTGTGAAAACAGTGTAGTGACAAACAGTTTTACCAGACAAACTATCTCTCTCTCATCACCTGCATGTTAAATGTTGGAAAGTTACGTTAAATTTGAGATACTGTGCCTTCCTTAAATGTATCAGTTTTCTGCTATTTTTCTTCTTCTATTCCACTTTTAATCAAAGAAATTTATCTGACAGTTACAGTTAATCTACAGACTAAGAATTTATATTATATTATAAGATTAAACCATTGGCTCCCAAACTTTTTTGGCTTGTGAATCCCTACAGAAAGTGGTGTCTCATTAGGACTCATTATCATGTCGTGTCCATCAAACCTCTCTAAACCTCTCAGATGGATTTCATTTAGATGACTGCTTGAGGATCAAACAGGTTAAAGTATCCAATATTTAACAAAGAAATCTAAAAGTACAACTGGACTGAACTACTAAAATGTATATAAAGTAGATAAGCTACCTCCACTTTGAGCAGATACAGCGGTGAAATGCTGCTTACAAGGGTCAGAACGAGAGACTTGCATTGTTGTACTGGTACTTTTACTCAAGTAAAGGATCTGAGTGCAGTGTACACACACACACACACACACACACACACACACACACACACACACACAAGGAGCTTCAGTGTATGTTTGTAAGTTTAAAGTGTTAACTAAAAATCTTGCCTCAGATTCATGCCTACCAGGACAATACAAATAGAGTCCACAAGGTGGCAGTGTAACATGTGTTTGAATGAGCTCTTAAAAATGAATTAAAAGTGTGATTTCCTTCATTGGCTGTGCTTGTGTCACATATTGTCATTATTGTCAGACCGCACATTCTATTACAACATCCTGATCATGTTGTATTTTTTTACTGACATTTACTGGCATGCTTTAGCGTGATCAGCATTGATCATACGAGTTAATCCCAAATCGCAACATTGCATGTCTCTGATGTTTTTATATGGAGTCAGACACACACACACATAGGGTTGTCAGACAGAGACACACTGAAGGAGAGTCAGGAATATCACAGGCTAAAAGCCAGAGCAGTGATGACTGAAGGCTGTGCTGAGAGGGGGGTGAATGATCCAGTTTTCCTACTGGCTCCTGTATTTTACAGAGAGTGGTTTAGGGTGAGAAGTTTTTTCCTGTTTATCCATTCAGTGGAAAATAATATCCTGTAAAAAGCCAATAAGTTTCTGCCTTTGAACTCACTGAGAGTTTTTCTTCCCCACTGGCTCGTTCTCTTTGGTAGAAATGAGGGTGAGCCGCTTGACGAAGGACTTCCCATCAGCCGCCTCCAAACCCTCCACACATGTTTCTAATAGACCTCCACAAGCCCCAGTAATCCAAGGGCAGCTCATTCAGAGAGAGAGGGAGTGATAAAAAACAGAGGTGGGTGAGAAGGAAGAGAAGGAGATATAGGAGGGAAGGATGGACTAGAAAGCAGAGTGGGAGCTGGCCAAAGGGGAGGGAGGATAAAAGGAAACATTTTAGAGCATGTTATTTGCTTCTCTAGAGACGGCGCTGTCGACTTCTCAGTTTAAAATGGCAGTTGTTGCCTTGTCTGCCAAGTCCTTTGTCAGGTTCACACAGTATATATTTTATATATTAAAAATCATTAGGCCCCTGTATTTTTAATGCAATTGCCACAAATTTTGGTGCTCTAAAATGCCAAAATTCTCATAATTTAAGAGAAGGAAGCCGAGAAAGTACAGGAGAGAGAAAAATTAAAAATCCATACATTCCATAAAACATCCTCCTCATAATAAGTGTGACCCTTGACATTATAAACATCTTAGACTAAGTGTGCTTCAATGCTTTTTGCAACTTCCCTTTATAAAAAGTGCATGCTGTGTGTTTATGTGTACAGTAAATGATCCATAACTGTTCAGGCTGAACCGGCCTCTATCAGAGGACTCACATTCGCAGGCCAGCAGCCTCTTAGAAAGAACACACACTTCGCAGGTCTTGCCGGTGTCTTAAACACAATGTAATCTGTCATGCTTAATTTACTCTCGTCCCTCATAAATCATCCTGAAACCTGTGCGGACAGACAAGCGAGTGTAAACACCTGTTGTGGTGCGTGTCGCTATTTTCACATGTGAGGGTAAATGTGAGTGAGTATCAGTATGTAGTATAGGGGTGGTAATGGAGGGAGGTTGGCGGAGAGGGGGGCGGAGGGGGTCCATTCTGAGATGCTGGCTGGGAGAGAGGAGAGGGATGGACTGTGAAATCAAAAACAGCTGCAGCAGGCTACAAAGAAGCCTCAGCTGGAATAACTCACTCACAAACGTTACTCTGCTCTCCTGAGTGCAGGCAGATTGGCGCATCCCCAAACACAGGAGACCAGATTCATCCAGCAGCCCTCCACTCCATCTATCCCTTCAGCCACAAAAGAGCATCCTCCTGCTATAAAACAGTTGCAACAAACTTGCTTTCCTTACAAGAGATGAGAGAAGAAGATGGAGATGAGAGAAGCAAAACATTTCTCAGTCCCACACAACTCTGTCTTCAGATTAGAGGGAGATTCAAAGGTTTATACAGATGCCACATTTGTCACACATTATAATGGTTAAATTGTGTATGATTTGATGTCGAAAACATCTAGAATATGTGATGGAACAGTGTAGCCGTAAAAAACATGGACATCATATGTCAAAGACGTGCTGGAACAATTGGACAATGTGGAGAAAGATGATTTCAACACCTGTAAAACAACTTGTGAAACATTTTTACCATAAAATAACATTTAAAATCATTTTGATGCTACAATGACTTGTAACTAACTTGAGCTGACCTGACTTGTAATCACTCCGTGGCCCGCACGTTTAATCTTGCACTATATAACTTTGTACTTTTAAATATGTAACGCTTTACAGCACTAAGTCTCACACAACAAATGATTTCCCTTATTTTGGTGAAACTGGATCATATTTTATGGAGAAAATGTTTTCTGGTTTTCCCTCTGATGTCGTCTGGCTGCTCTGCATCAACTCTCTGTGATTTACAGAGCTCCGTGATGCACAGTAAAGTAAACTGCTGTGAACTGTGGCTGCTGTTAGCTAATGTGAGCTCAGTTTGTTAGCCGGGCTGCCCAGATCATGAGCTCAGAGCACTGGTGGGGTGTTAGTCTTTACACTGGTACCACAAACGTCTTAGACCACTGGGAAGAGGAGGTTTTCAGGCCCCGGATGCGAGAGAATGCTAACGTCCTGATGTTAAACACCGATATACATGAAGTCTGCATGTATGTGGACCAACTGAGATATCGTCTTAAGTGGAGGACAATTAACAGTTTGCTCTGTTGGATCTGCAAAGACTTGTGTTTTCATATTTTTGGTCAACCTACTTTATCTGCATCCTCTTCCTGTACATATTGTTCTTCCACAAAAAAAATAATGTATCATAATTGTAATAATGAAAGATGCTTTTACAGTCTTTGATAATTTGTTCATACTGCAGTTTTATTTTCTTTTTTTTTTTTTGCAACTGAGTCATCTCTCTCAGTGTTATATTATTGTATACGATGTATTAGATTACTAGTACTGATGCATTGGTGCACTTGTGGCGAGCTAAAGCTAATACTATATAACAAGACATCATATTTTATGATTTAAGTTAAGCTGTCAGATAAATGTAATTGAATAACAAGTACAAAATATCCTCCTACAATGTGTATGTATGATATAAAGTATCTTGAAACTGTATATCAGTACAGTATTTGAGTAAATGTACTTGTAAATGTAATTGTTATGTATTCCAAATATTTCTAAATATGTATTTCTGACAGAATATTGGAATTGAAATTGAATATTCTAGTCCACAGTTAGCTGAATATACTAAAAATATATATAATCTGATTACAAGTGTAATATCAGTTACTGCAGCTTCCTCGGACAGTTGCTGGTGACACGATGTTATACACATCATAATATACAATAATGTTCTAATTAAAAGTATGTCAATGTTGGCACAGTGATCAGGTCAAACACCGGCCTCTGAGCTAGAGAAGGAGAGCGAGGTCATTGACTGCAGCACCGAGTGACACTGCAAACACAGACACAGACAACACAAACAAGAGACTGACACTGTTGCCTAAGGTAGGAAATAAAGGAAGTTATCTTGAGTGTGTTCAGATGTGCACGTGTGTACAAGGATGGAGGAGTGCGTGTGCACATGGCTGTGTTTAGGGCCTAGAGGCTTGTTTAGCTGACCTCAGTGAAAGCAAACCTCATGACAGAAGGTCTGGCATTGTCTGTGTGCCCGGGCTGCTCTGGAGCCAGACGGTCTGCCGGCCGCCAGCTTTGCTTGCTTATAACGGCTGAGAACATCCGATCCCCTTGGGGAGGACAGGAGGGGAGGGAGGGAGGGGGGTCTACTGCACCGCTCGCTACTTTCCTCTCTGTCTTTATCTCTGCTCTTTAGACAAGGAACAAGCATTAGCCAGGTCATCAGCTGGTATGTTTATTATGTATGTGCGTGAGTGCATGTGTGTGTGTGAGAGAGAGAGAGAAGAAAACAACAAGGGGGTAGAGCAAGTTTGGATACAAGGACTTGAAACACAAATGGAAAATTTTGTCCATGAGAACTCAGAACACACACACACAGGGAAGAATAACAAGCTGAGGCTGAGGAGATTTTTCTTAAATTTGATCTGGCTGATCACAGGAAAACATTCCAGCGCAGGTAATCACCGAACGTCTCAGTGTCAAAGCATTTCATTGATGAGGTTGCCCCCTTTTATCCTTTTATCCAGTTCACTTCCACTAATTCATCTATCACGCACAGAGAAGGCTGAAGCTTTGTGCTCTGACAGAAACAAATGGTCTCTAATCACCACCAGACACCCATGTTCAACCATGACAGAACACTTCCACTCCCTCCCCGAGCTGTGTGTTCGCTGTGCCCCTCCAACAAGCCCTTCATGGACTCCACACATGGCCCCTCGAGGAGCATTGGCCATTCTTGAAAAGCCCATGAAAGAAATATGGAACATTTTTATGTTTTTTAAATTGCATAACTTCTATGTGGAGTATTTTCCCCCATCAAGTATCTTAAAATAGTCAGGCTTCACCCTCTGTGCATAGTATAAGGTGGAAAGCAAACAAGTTGGTGGGAAGGTAGATGAGTATTACCTCTGCTGCTTCAACTCTGTTCACAGTGTGGGAACAGGTAGCCGTATCCATGACTGCATGGAAAAAGAGAAAACCAAAGAGGAGGACAAACTCTCCAAGAGCACAGATTTGCATGCTGGGAGACAGAAAGGAAAACCTGAAAATGGTGAAGGAGGAGACATCGGGCAGTGTAATAGTTAAGGTATTACAGTTATATACCTACAATCACGGTTAAATCCAGGGTCACTAGACAAGATGTCAAGATATAAAGGACACCTACAAAGAGATTTTTTATTAGAGATTGATTTCTTTTTTTTGAGGAAAGGAATGTAAAAAGTAATGTGAGAAAAGTAGATTGTGTGTTATTGTTTTGCGTTTTACGGCCCACAATCTTAATTCACTCATCAGCTGTTTTCATAAAAAAAAAAAAAAAAAAAAGCTCTGAAAATCCCCCGATCACTACCCGATCAGCACCAAATAGCAGCTAGCAACTAGCTGGTGAACATAGTAGAGAATTTAACAGCTGCGAGCCAGATATTTTTAAAAGGGACAGTGAATGTTCATCAGATGGTCCGAGAACAGACACAACACCAGATAAATGTCACTTTTTTCCTACTGGATGTGTGAACTGTTGTGGCGATAACATGTGACATTGTGTTTCTGCTGCCCCCAAGTGGTGGAAAAATCATTAATTGCAGATTGAAAGCTGCCCTAATCAATATTTTCACAAACAAACAGAGGACGTAATGTGCAATGATCAAAAAGGCTCTGATAAATTTGCTGTATGCTGCCTGCACAGCGCCAAACAGGAGACCAACAAAAGTTAGCAACTAGCTGATGAACTTAGTGGAGCGTTTAGCAGCTAAAGATGAAAATATTTCCCTCAGGAGTTGGTAGAGACCAAAAAGCAAAGCTAAAAGAGAAAAGAAATGATGAATGCAAGTGGCACTGATACATATACCTGCTCCAGTACATTAAAGAAGAGACTGTGGGATAAGTAGTAATGCTGATTTCTGTACACCAAAGCTAACCTGCTAATCTGTTCATCTTATTTTGCTGAGGAGAACAACCCTGTTGGACATGATATTACCCGGATGCACACATATGATGTAGAAAATGTCACACACTCGATGATGGTCGAGCGTGTGACATTTTCTACATGATTTCTTTTTAACATGCTCTTCTGTCTTTCTCATTTCTTTTTGTTAACAATTTCATGTCGTAAATCCTTAATAGCCTACAGTTTATCTTACTCGCTGGGAACAGTGAGCCGTCATCTGCTGCCCAGATCCCTCAGTGTGTGTCCAGTAGCCAGCTCCGCACTACACACTTACAACACAGGACATGGCCCAAACAACGCTGCACATCTGGGGCCTCAGCTGGCCACCAGCCACAAGTACTCCCCTCTCCCCTGGTGTACATTACAGCTCATTGTAAATGTACATTTTCATACTTACAGCCTGAAACACAACTCATAGGGACGTTCTTTGTGGACAGAGGTCAAACAAAGTTTACACATAGCATGGAAAGAACATCTTGCTTCAATGCAAATCCTAGTTTGTTTGAAGGTGTGTTTCAAGCAAGAATAGCTCAAATATCCAGCACATCTCGATTGTCACAGGTCCCATGTCATCTAACATCAACAAAAACTTCACAGAGATTGAACTCAATGCATTCTGGTGTGGTGACATGGCAGTACTGGCCCTTAGCAGGTCAGCGATCAGATAGTGAGTAACTTAAAAGAATGCGCAAATGCAATGTAGATTGTTAATCGTCAAGATCAAAAGCTCACCCTCCCAGCCCTGACTTCATCCTCACCCTCTATAACTGTGGGAACAAACTAAATATCAGTCCTAAATCAGCATGAAGATTTTTGTCAAGCAGGCCGTCAAAGCTGGCACGAGATTGTAACACGTTATGTCACATGCTGAGGGCATTTCATTTTTCCATAGTAAAAGACAACAATTCTTAGGAAGATGGTGTCAAGTTAATTCATAACATTATTGAAGATGCAGACCGTCTTTCTCACCCTCAAATTTACTTGTGAAACAACACAGGGACTATGTTCCAGAATTTACTGAATATCAGTAGAGGGAAGAAGTATTCAGATCCTTCAGTTAAGTAATAATGTAAAAATACTAAATTCTACCTAGTAAAAGGTAGTAGAAGTACTCGTAAAACTATGTAAGTATTACCAGAAAAAAACCCTCCATTGTCTCGTAAGATTAGATTATTATCTTGTTCAGCAAGACAAAAGACAACAATTGTTTGAGAGCTTTCCTGTTTTGTAAGGGACACATAACAACTTCATCATTCTTATATTGTCGCACAGGTAATACTTAAATGATGATGCATGGTTGGAGCCAGACCTGGCATCCTGTTGTCCTCTTGTCTTTTGTGTTGGTTTCAATTAATTTAGGTTAAATAATGGATGCAGACAGAAACTAATCCAAAATACTTCAGGATTATGATTCATTTTCCATCACAGCCTGAACAAAAAATGACTCTTTGCATTCATCCGCAGCGTGCCACTCTCTCCTGGCGTCAGACGGGCTCGTACTATATAAGACCCGCTCTCTTGAAACTTGGCAGCGAATCCAAAGTGACAACCTATGACTGTGACACTTATTACTACATAGGGACCTCACAAAAATATCACACATCTCCAACCTGAGTAGGTTTAATTACACAGAATAACTTAAAACAGCTGCAGGGCCTTTAATTCATAATAATACATCATTTTTTTTAATAAATTGGTCACATGTTTAGTATGTAAAATCAAAGGATGTGGTCACTACAGCAGTTAAATAAATGCAGTAGAGTAAAACAGATGAAATGTGGACGTATAGACGTATATATGTGTAGAAGTATAAAGTAGCATGAATATTTCAAAACTGTAGTACTAGTACTTGAGTAAATATACTTAGTTACTCTCCACTACTGCTGGATATACATATATTGCCTCAGCATCAGATGACAAGACATTAGTGTAAATACCAGACGAACTGATGAAAGTATTATTATATTTTCCCTGGCTGAGGTTGTAATTTTGTTTTTTGGCAAAGTTACAACAGTCTTACCCCTCTCCCAGAGACAGACGGAGAGATTGTGTCCCTATTATACGTGATGATATTAAATATATGGGGAATCTGAAAAATGAATAGTATTTTCATATCTACAGTATGTCTGCTCCTTAATAAGCTAAAATTAAGTTATTCAGTTTCATACCTACTGCCAGACACCTAAATAATCTCTTTTGTACGTTGTAGAAGAGCCAATTCTGTCCCGACCCTTTCCCCCTCTCTTCATCTCCCTTTCTAACCGAACAAGGGTTGACAAGTTCTTGTCGTTCCTGGCCGGTTGGAGGGAGACCCAACAAAAGAGCCCTTGTTTGAGACTTACCCCTGTCAGACAGCGCACTTTGATATTAAAAACTCTGCTAAGGGGGGGAGGGGGAGTTAGAGTAGGGAGGGAACAGGGGGAGCAGCGAGGGAAAGATGAAAAGGATGAAAACAAACTCCTACTGTCTCCTAAGCCCATGTCTGTAGGTGTAACCTCATAATGGACTCACAAATATTTGTCCAGTCAAAACAAAATAAAACAGCTCTTTGACTCCTCGTGTAGTAAGTCTGATCAGCCTCCCCCAGTGTGTCTCTAGCTTGTCCTGCTATAACAACCACCTGCCTATTCTCTTGTATTCTCACACAGTGATCACATTGACACAGGGGGCCTCTCTTTAGATGTGAACAGGCCTCTTAGGCTGGACTGGAGCCATCGCCAGAGGGAAGAAATCCCCTGATACTGTACCTCACCGACTGAGGCCGTGCCAAGGACCTGAAATACTAGCAGATGCGTGGTTGTGCCCAAAAACGTGCGCGTGCCAGCAAAAATAAACCAACACTGAGGACCAAATTTACCCTGCCCTCAGTTTAAACCTATACCCAAGAGTGAGAGCTTGGCATGAGAGCTCAAGACTGCATCTTGGATTCCTGGAGAAGAACTGAACTTTCACACCAGAGCGCCACGGGACATAAAAACACATTACAAGAAAAATATGAATTTCATTACATCCCTCGCAAATACATAATTCAGCCAGATTCAAGCCTCCTCCTTCAATTTGCAGCTTATTTTGGGGCGAGGGAGGAATGAACGGCAGCAGCAGCACAGATAAGTCTGTACATTTACCAAGCCGAAGTGACAAGATGCAGCATGTTGGCCATTCAGGAAGAATGTAGAAGCAAGTGTAATGAGGATTTTCTTTTTCTTTCTTGCTTGCAAGGCGTCTGTTATTATCCTGATTTTGAGTAGCCCTGAGGGCAGTTATTACAGCATTTATATTAATTCCCCTGGATTGCTTCATTTTGTTCATACAGGCCAAAGAAAAAAAGACTCAAGCAATTAGAGGAATGCCAGGAGAGATGTGCTCAGTGATGGCACACATTGATCTGTGTGTTTCTTTATGTTAGACATTGTTGTCCTAACAACAATAAGATCCCCGGTTGTTTGATACACCGGAGCCCACTGTACTGAAGCTGACCTGGCTTCTGTGGCTTGGGGCTCATTCCTATTAGCGATTGTTTGCAATGTTAATGGCTGTAAGAACATCATCAGGCCCTTCAGCCCTGACAGGCTGCCGCCACTCATACCTGCTGCCACAGGCGAGGGGATGGGCGTTCACATAAATCTGCAGAGGAATCTGTGAGAACCACGCTATCATGCACAGCAACAAGCTGACAAGAGCCACAGAGATAACAAAACAAGCGTACCTGGCTCGACTACCCCCTCCGCGCGAATGAGCTGGAGAGATGGCGGCATAGAGGGAAGAGTTATCAGAAAATTAACGCATGTCAGACACTCAGATATTTGATCTATATGATGGATTACAGCAGGAAGAACATAAATATCCATGTGGGAGAGGTGGAGGGGCTGAAAAATGCAGCACTGACTGGAGAATAAGATGATTGTAAGGAGACAGTTTGCTTTGAAATCCTCCTTTTCTTTACTTTTTTCTACAAATATGTACAATTCAAGTAAATGTACTCAAGTACAACTGAGGTATTTATTCAATACCCATGTATTTCTGTTTTATTACACGTCCACTGCAACATTTCAGGCAGAAATATTATACTTTTTTCTGCACTTTTTTTTATTTGACAGCTTTAGTTACAAGTTACTTTCCAGATAAAACACTTTAAATAAACACAGTATAATAAAAATAGAATTAATTTGAAATGTATTTTAAGGTTGCATGTTCTCCCCGTGTCTGTGTGGGTTCTCTCCGGGTACTCCAGCTTCCTCCCACAGTCCAAAGACCTGCACTAATAGGTTAACTGGTGACTCTAAATTGTCCGTAGGTGTGCATGGTTGAAGCTGGGATAGGCTCCAGCCCCACCATGAGCCTGATGAGGATAAGCGGTTACAGATAATGGATGGATGTATTTTAAGGTTAAACCATTGGTTTCCCATCATGCTGGATTCTGAGCTCATTCAGGTTTTGACACGTCACCAAAGAGTGATTTTCTCTCTAACCTCAGATGATTTCATTTAAATTAACACGTCCAAAGAGGTAAAATGATCCAACATTTCAAAAAGAAAGGTTTAAATAGAAGTTTCACAACATTCAGCTCATGACCCCTCTGATTTATCTTGGGACTCTTTGAAGGGGCCTGATCCTTGGGTTGGGAACCACCAGACTAAACTGTCTTGTTTAAATTAGCTCCACCTTGACTAGTTTAAACAGTAAAATACTACTTATATATTCATGCATCACATTAACTGGGGCCATTTCTCTGCAGGAGTTTAACTTGCAGGACTTGTTCTTGTAATGGAGTATTTTTACATCTTTGTATTGGCACTTTTTAAGTAAAGGATCTGTATACTCCTTCCACCACTGAGCAAATGTGTACTTTCTCCCACTTGACTGCTTTTCTAAATCCACCATTCCCCCGTCTTTCTCCTGTCTGCTCCTCTCCCTCTCTCCACCTCTCCCCCTGCTCTCTTACAGCCAGGTGCTGACAGAAGTTAGCATTCACAATCTTTCTCTTAAGGCTTTAACAGGAGCCAGATGAAAGACAGCAGCAGATTAAGATGTTAAACAGCCTCATATGGGATGGCACGGGACGAGCGAAGCAGTTGGGGCTGGAGCGCAGTGGAAATGGAGACAAACAAAAGCCCAGGAATGTCAGATGGAGATCATGTTGCAGAGCCCTCGAGGAATAAGACATGTTATTAACACTGGCTGGGGAGTCCTCAGTGGACGTTTATGTTCTCAAGGGACCCCACAAAAGCACAGAGCCTGGGGACCAAACACACGTCCTCTGGGCCGTGGAGTTATTTTGGTGAACTTCGATCTAATTTGTTGTTTGATCACCATCAACGCGGACAAACTCAAAAATGCTTTAAAAATTTAAATGTGCTAAAAAAAACTTCAGGATATTGTTACCATGAAAAAAATGGGTAAGTTACTGCTGGGAGGTATTGTGTTGCTGATCCATAGTATTGAGCAGATGAGCCAACAATTCCTGGCCAGAGGCCGCCTGGTCTACTGCAACTATATTGGCAAAGAGTTGAGCATTGAATGTAAAGTTGCACTGCATCGGGCTTGCCAAGCCTGACATAAATGCAGTATTGTGATAGCATCATGAACACTGCTTTTAACGTCCAAGCCGATGTCGTAGGCCATAAAACTTTTACACAGGGTTGGACTAATGTAAGTTATAGTGATTTTTTTTTTTGAGTGGTTTTATTGTTGAGAAAAGCCTTCTTACAGCTAAAAGTACAAGGATGCAGAAACAATCCATGCAGCTCTGAACTCGACGTTGTACCAAATCTGTCTTGTAACTATATTTGCAACAAAGAAAGCAACACTTAAATCTAATTAGTGATTTACTTTCCCCTCATGTTACTCATACAGGCCCAGTTCAAAGACAGTGAAATAAACACTATTGTTAAAATAATGAAAACCATTGTGTGCGGCTGGACTGGTATTCATATCCCTCTTCCCATTAAAATCACAACAAAATGACTGAACAATTACAAAGACAAGTCAGTTTTGTTTAGTGAGGCTTTTACGTTGAAATAAAATGCTGCAGCACAGCAGCCCAGTAGGCACCATGAGTAGTTAAAAGCTGCAGCGGTTTCCTCTCTCTGGATTCCTCTGTTTCAAGGGCACCAGCTCTGCTCGAATGAGACTAGAAGGAGCCCTGCTTTCTTTTTCTTTCTTTTTTTTTTTTTGTTGCTCTTTTTACTCCCATCCACCCTCTGAACTGATTGTGAATGGCGTGCGTGGAGTAATGAGTGCTTGGTTTGATTTGGTGAGCCAACTCCTCTCTACATCTGTGTGTGTTTTTCCCCCTGTATCACAGAGAGAGAGAGGGAGAGAGAGAGAAAGAGAGAGGAGGGGAAAAAAACAGCTCGGTCCTTTTGTTTGCTTTGATATGTTTCTGTATATATGTTTGATGATGTGTAATGGAATGTAATATGTTCACATCGACACATTAGTTTGCATGGAAAACACACACTCCACCACGTGCATGTGTACACAAATGTACACACACTCACACATACACATAGACACACACACATTCCTGGCCCCTCGCTGGCACTCATGCACTCAGCAGGTATGTCAGTGTGGAGACAGGCGGTGGTGTGTGCCCCAGGAATGCGAAACCTGACCTCTGGGCTGGAATTTGAGACTCCTCACTCATCTTCACGCTTCTCAGAGATATGCTCTCATAGCTGGGCCTCACACTGGCCAGCAGAGTGCTTAAACAGCTACATAAAGTCATCTCCAACAACTGAAGGTTTAGTTTAAACTCTGGCACCGGCTAAATGAAGATATCGTAACAGACTGGGAACAAAATGAGCAGTGAGAGGACAGCATTGATGAGTCCTGTTTAGAGAATAAAGGAGAATTTAAAGGAATAATTTGACATTTTGGGAAATAGTTTTCTTGCTGAGAGAAAATTGATACTGTTCTTACAGCTAGTAGCCTTAAGTTAGCATACTCTGTCAGGTCTATCCTAAGATAGCAAGAACTGCCTACCAGCACGTCTAAAGCTCACTGACTGACGTTATATCTCGTTTGTTTAGTCCATGCAAAAACTGAAATGAAGTAAAGATGTGCTTTTTTTGGGGAGGTTATGTGCCACAAGGTGTAACTTCCTGAATTTGCAGGTGGTTGCATGGCAACTGAATGCAAGACAGGAGATGGAGCATGTTAATTTGTGAGCTTCAGATTTTGTTACCTTCAAACAGAGCCACGCAAGCTGTTTCCAGTCTTTATGCTAAGCTAACTGCTACTAACAGAAAAATGGTATCAATTTTCTTGCCCAACTCATGGCAAGAAAATGAATAAGCATCACAAAATTGCAAAAATGTTCAAACTGTTGCCTTAAACAAGCCTGAATATTAAACCAGAATGATCAGCCCTTGAGAAAGTTGCAGCAGGCAAAGAGAGAGGGTCATTAATGTGCAGTCTACAAGAGATGGGGCTCCTCTGCAGGCAGAGAAACATAACAAAACAGAACCAGCAACGTGGACATCTCGGCTCCTGAGGAGAGGAGGAAGAAAGCCCACATGGCTGAGCCTAACCGCCTCGGCAGCTCCAGCCGCCCAATCAGCCCCAGTCCACAGAACCACTAGCACTGCAGGCCAAACCTCAGACTGGAAGCTTGGAAGGCAAAGCAGTGTGACTGCATTTCCTGAGTCCACCCCATTTAAACTCACAATATGGAACATATTAGGAGCCCAGAAGAAGAAAAAAAAAGGGGGCTGCGTTCCTAGATCTTCTCTTTTACAGCCCCTCGGAAAAAAAAAAAAACCCAGTCAGACTTCTAAAAGGACAAACTGGGCCTGTGGAAAAAAGTTGTTGAGTTCTTGGTGAGATCAATGAGCAAGACATACTTTAATATATAGGATTACTTCTCAAAACATGTGAGGTGCAGTGTTAAGTGAATGTATTTTGTAATACTTAGCACAAAGTGTAAAACTGATTCATGATTGGTTCAAGAGTCACATTTCCAAAAAAAAAAAAAAAAAAAAAACCCACAGGCGGGCACAAACCACAGCCATGCAGGCATAAAAATACGTATCTCAGCACCCTGCATTCATGTGCTATTGCCTCAGAATTTAGATAAAGGGGTTTGGAGAGATTTGATTATAGCCCATAAAGGAACTCTATTAAGGGCTGGTATAAATTATAGAGATTCTTGAGACAATATACAGAACTCAGCAAACATCTTTTCTTCTCATCAGTCAAACCTCCTCATGCAGACAGAAAAGAGGAGGAAACTATGCCTCTCCAAGAAAAAATGGGATATTAAAGAATGTAATTCTAGTAGTTTCTGCAGTGAATGAAGCCTTGTCCCTTGGTAGGGGTTAATTGAAAGAGGAATTCTGATTTCAAGGGGGCGGGGGCATCCTAGTTTAGGCGAGAGAAACTGAGCAGTTTTATGCCTGTGTGCACCTAAAAAAAAAAAAAGAGACGCCTGTGTTCAGTCAGTTTGAGTGTGTTATAGTAGAGATAGAGTGTGACTTCAGCTCTTAACAAAAGGATTTACAGGAAACCTCCTGAAGTGAACACGTTAATTGAGATATCTTGAATGTAACTGAATGAGGCACACTGTACTCTTATGATTTGAGTCGGACAAGGGGAGGCAGCAATAGGCTGTTGATAAAAGCTGTCAGAAGTGAATCTATGGGTGTGTGTGTGTGTGTCCATGTGCGTGTGCTCACACTGTGGCATTCTTTTAACCTCTGTGGAAACTCACTAAAATAAATCCTTTTCGTACGTCAGAGAGGCCCCTGTGCACCCTGTAATTACCGAAGGGAGGGTGGGATCTGCAGAGGAGCATCGGGACCGGGCTGCTTTTGGCTTTTGAAAAACCACCTAAATGCTTACTCAATGGTCTGTTCCAGACTCAGTTAGAGGCCTGCAGCACAGTAGCAGAATCATGGCTTGTCATCATGGAGATAGAAAACAAAAATGTCACTTTGGAGATTTATCAGCATGGAGTATTAAAAAAAAAAAAAAAAGTAAAGTTATAAAAAGTTCTTGTGATGGCTGTACAGACAAAACACACACCTGTCCAGGCAAAGACGCATGCAACCCACACCAAAGCGCAGACACATCAGTCACACCACTTCTCATCCGCTGTCTTAAATTCAGCCTATTAAGTTGGAAAAACACCCAAAAGGAAAAAGTCTCCCTTTTCTTGGCTTGCCCTGCGTGCCGGCCCATAATCCTCTCTGAGAGCGTGGATCCCCTGTGCGCTGGCAAGTGTCAGCATGCCCAGTAAGTGGCGAGCATGGCAGCTGCGAGGAGCCGTAATTAACACCCTCAGCCAAGGTGAGAAGACTTCCGTGGGACGACGTTCATGAGAGAGAGAGGGAGGAGGGGAGAGAGAGAGAGAGAGAGAGCAGGAAGTGTTTCAGGCGCTCTGTGTAATCTCTCTTCGTTTCAAAAGGTGCTATTACCTCACTGTGTTTTTACTGGGGCCAGATGTGCAGGACGGGGTCATCAAATGGAGCTGTGGTAGTTCCACATCTGTCTGGCTTGAGTGACCTACTAACTCCTCAATACTGACTCTTGTGTCTGTTTTAACTCTCTAATCTCTTAGGAGACCAACAGGAGAGCCCGAAACCACCTTTGGTTGAGATTATAACCCTGCATTTTCTTTATTTATTCACACATTTAACCGAGGGATGTTTTTCCAGGTGTGCTCACCTTTTGTTAAAAGGGAACAGATGAGTTTAAGTGACTTTGATTCTAATTATCACAGAGACCTCAATCCTTTGTTGCCAACTGTGAACATGGAGAATCAGGCCTTAGGAGAGGCTTACAGACAAGAATCTACAGTCGAAGGAATGCACTGAGGCTTTGGCAGGACAGAAACCATAATAACAGGGTTTCGAAACTCAGAGCTTTAAAAAGCAGTTGTCCGCACTCAAACTCAGAGACTTGTGCACAGAAACACAAATGCATATATACCCACATGCAGCGTTTCTGTATCATACACTCATAATGTTTGTGTTGTAAAAAAAAAAAGTAGCTACTAATGTTGCTTTCTCACTGACATCCGTTTCTAATCAATGTAGCGCTGCAACTACAGCTCAGTGTATCATAAACAGTGGAACAAAATGGCGGCTGTTTTTTTTTGGGGGGGGGGGCCGAGAGCGACACAGACTTCTCCAGAAAATGATTGAGGGCTGCACCCTGCTAATCAATACCATTCCTGAGCTCATGGAGCACACAAAGCTGCTTACATGGCTTTTCCTTTCCCTCCTTCATCTTGCCCAGAGTTAAAGTCCTCTCTGCCACAACTATTCCAGCTCTGGAGCAGGGAGCAGAGCAAGGCGCCCTTTGCTGAGATGCAGCTATAGTAGATGTGTATTGTCGCTTGGCCTCTCCCCAGCCCTGTCTAATTAGGCCCCCTCTCATACCCTCTGTGGTGGCTTGTGTAATCTGCCCACTATGTGTCTTAGCTCCTCGCCACCCCATATAATTGTCTGCCAGTTCCTCTCCAGTGGTGATGTGGGCCCTTTTCCCATAACAGAGACACAAAGGAGCAGGATAATGGCCCCCAGTTGTAGGGAAGAGAGCGGAGGCAGAGACAGAGGCGGAGTGGAGCCACTCCTCTCTGCTGTTTGAACTCTACACAGTCTTGGCTCCAGACAGACAGCAGGCCTGGAGGAGGCTGTCTGAGCCTTTATGGAGGAGGGGAAGGACAGAGTCGCTGCACTCAGCAGCACACACAATTGGAGAGTAATATTTTAAACAAAAAATGACAACCTGTCATAAAAAAAAAAAAAAAAAAAAATTTAAAAAAAATCACTCTTCACTGTGGCGCTTTGCTCAAAGTAGATTGTTCTCCAACTTCAAAAAGCTCATCCAACACTTTTGATGTCTTTTAAAAACACATATCCTTGTAACTGCACAGTTCAGCACTCATTAAACCAGAAACCAGAGTGTTAGTGAATGCCTCTATTGCTGAATGTTGGCAGAGACCTCTGCACCCCCCCGCCCCCAAAAACCCTCCACCCTCCTCACTACCACCACCGCCAATCTGACAACACAACACCAGCAATTATGAAGGAAGCCAGCTAAACCACATCCACCTTGGCTGTAGTTTTTTAAGATTCCAGTAGGCTTGTAAAACTTCTTGGTTTCTCTGCATACATTCCAGTATCACTGTGGCGGTTTCAGGGTGCCGCATCCCTGGTCAGTTATAACAACGTCCATTGTGAGACGGGCTGGCTGCAGAGACCTGAGACCTGCCACCACGGGCCAGCGATGATGTGCTGAAGTAGAAACACCTTTGGAGGGATCGTTTATCTGCTGTCCTCCACTGCACCATCTCCTCACGGGGCCTCATTACTGGGGCTCCTTAGGACCTCAAGGACATGTGGATCAGTTGAGCTAGCTTTCCTTAAAGTCTAGTTATGAACTTGATACTGCAGAAGCCACTTAAATATAAATATCCTCAATTATCTGCTTAGGTCTTATTAACTCCTCTACACCCACAACTAGTGCAGATATCATGCAACACTTCACAATCACCATTCTGAATAAACACCGAAAGGACAGCTCTGATACTTCATTCATCATTTTCTACTTGGCAAGGTTGAAGACAAGTTGAACTCTGATCTTTATATCATCTACTCCCAGGCTAACTGACCCAGGGACTAAATGTCAAATGCCACACAAGGACATACAGCTTATTTCAGTATACGTGAGTGTAATTCATTACTGACACGTGTGATGGTTCATAGTTTAGATAAATTACGACAGGTAGGGTTGAGTATAACGGTGTCCTAATGATATCAAGACCCTCGGTAAGGTACCGTGAAAATAAATCAGAGAGAAATATCGACTGTGTTGTGAACAAAGAGCTAATGATGCAGACCAAACAAAGATTTATTATGCGAATACTTTATTATCAATGTGTGAATGGTGTTAGCTTTTTGTCTGGATATTAATAGTATATGAAAACTATACACCAAATCCAGACTCATCCTAATTTTGCTGTATAATTTCTCAAGTTGGTATTGAAAGATTCTTTATCTTTATATATATTTATATATATAATATATATAAGCCAAAGTGCATTTTCCGTTTTTTTCCTCTTGTCCATATACACATTGCACCATACATAAATAATTACATTGTAAAAATGACTCCGTATTTACAAGTATAATATATATTTCATATAATATATAAAACTTTATATTAAATCTAGGTAGATGATATTTGGGATAGTTTGTGGGGTCCGTCTGTGTTATCTATGGTTGTTGAGGAGGATCTCCAGCCAGCAGGGGCAGGAGGTGATGAACTGTCTTGAGTAACAGGGGCCCCAGCCCTTAGCAAAGCTGATGCGCACACTGTTGGGGTCATAGGGTCCGTCCAGGAGGTCAGCCTCTGTGGTGTGCCTCAGGAGGCACGAACGATCATAGTCAAACACCTTGATGGAGAAGCCTGGCATCACCTTTCGCACCACCAAAGTTCTGCTGTTAGGCACGTCCAGAGTAGGGGAGTTGACAAATATGGGGTGCTCGCTGCGGTTGTACGCCCAAACGCCGTCCGGCTCTTTGCTGAGGAGGATGCCGTAGCCGATTTTGCCTCGTGTGCGCTGAACAGTGCTGCTGCGGTGTTCCAGGTTGAGCTGGCCCAGGCAGAAGCCCGTGCCCTGAGGTAGATCATAAAAGATGCTGACAGAGTGCTCGTACACTGTGTAGAGGCGACCCACACGTGTGCGGTGCTCCCAGTACGCCACATTACACCAGTGGCTCTGCTTAGGGGCATCAGGCGACATACTGGCATCTAGAAGAGACGGAGACAGAGAGACAGTCATTAAACAAAACATAAACAAAAGCAAACAGACCCAGTAAAAAGGAAAGCTTAAGTTTTAAGGGATTAACTATCTCTTTTTATTGTTCAGAGCAGATGGCCACACTATAAATACTGAAGGAGGCACTGTATTGAAATCTAAGCCTTGTATAAATACCACTGCATGCACATCCGTCCAACACACACACACACACACGCACACACGCACACACACAAGCTACTATACATATCCTGGGGGTGGAGAGTGTAGTGAGGTCAGTCCAACTGAAGACCTGCAGTTTCCTCCCCTGCCTCAAGAGGGCACTATAATGATTAAACACTGACCACCCGGCATCGAGGCAGTCTCTGCTGCACACACATGCAAGTTCAAAACAGATCATGTTTACTAAAATGAATTAAGGATTACACTCAGTGTTTCCACTGAAGATTGTCACATAAGTCCCTGCAGTAGTGTGGATTAAAAATCTACAAACAACCTTTTGAAAGATCTGTGTTTTGCCTGTGCACACTTCAATAAACACAGCTTAAGACAAAAACACTTTTTTTTTCCTCTGCTGGCATCTCATTTCTAAACATTTCTGTCCAGTAAATCAGCTTGTTAATTCAGTTTTCATGGCTGCAGTCTGTGAACTTTTTCAGTGACAGCCCTCAGCACTCCAAAGTGAGTTACTGCTCCCTAGGTAGACTTCTATCTTCACCATACTGAACAGACGCAGCACTGTTGACTACTTTCAGCGGCTGCTTCAGTCCAAACTGCTCATGGTTGTCATGCATTTATATCGCTCGTGAAGTCTGTGGTAGGAGAGGAGAGAGGATGGTGGAGTCTGTGATCTCACATCCGTCTCTTCACCCATTACTCCTGGAGAACGAGGGTGCCTCTTTCTCCCCTTCCCTCATCTTCTTCACATTCCACCAGAGTGGGGGTGACGGGAGAGGTCCAGGCAGGGGGTCCCCCTCCCCCTTCACCCAGCTCTTCCCCCTGCTATGGGCCCAGGGACGGCATTCAGCTCCCTGACAACTTAGCACAAGCCCGTGACCCGCTGACCCCCCAGCCTTCATGCTATCAGCTCCCATTAACTCACACACAGAGTGATGCCATTATTTTGCTTCAGAGAGTCTATTGGCACAGAGGATTTAAAGCCTGGGCCTGTGGCCCCATTCCTTTCAGTCTCTCTGCTCTCAGGGCTTAATGACCGCCCGCCCCATTAACAAACGCCTTTAAGGTGGAGCATCGCAGATCCACACAGCAACAAAATGCCTCGCTCACCTCCCACCCAACTAAACCTTTCTGCTGAGTGACCCACACTAGTAAAGTTTATACAAAGATTAGCAAAAACGTTGACCAGACTTGCACAGACAAAACGCCTGCTGGTTCAAGGCTCTCTGTGTTGCGGAGGGGGAGGAAAAGAGTGAGTGAGTAGGGATGTGTGGGGGTGGAGGGAAGCTGCAGACAGGCTCTCTGTGTGTTTGCGCACACACTGATGGCTGAAATGACCCCCTCTCTTCAGGGGCCCCAACATGCATGTGCCATTAGTGAATTCCACACTCCAGCTCCTCCACTCTCAGCTCAGCTTTTACTTCAGCGCAGCTCGGCCACACAAAGAACTCAGCCCCAACTTGTTTATGGCCCTCTATTGTCTCAAATCAAATGGAGCCCACACATCAAGGTAAACTCACTTTGAAACTGTGCATACAAACACAAAAGACCAAATGGCTACCGTCTACTCCTTTTTAGACGGAAAGAATAAAGCAAAAACAATTTGGTCAATGGTGTCTAGTTTTCACACGTAGCCTGGAACTAAGGTAGCCAGTAAGACTGCGAGGACCAGGAAGAGGAATGAGCAGGACAAAGGTTAGAAATGTATCAGATGTTAAGCCTGAGCCTGAGGGAAGACAATGAGCACACCATGAGCCAGGCCTTTTCCTGTCCCTCTGTTGTGTTAAGCGTCTACGTGTGCCTGTGCGCACATGTTTCAGGGGGAAGAAAATCAGCCAGCGTGTTTGTGTTTTTCTCCTGAACTTGTGTGTTTTGGCTGGGTGGGGATGCTGAGATGAGGGCTCTGAGAGAAGAACTCATTAGGATCTCTTTAACAGAGCCGATCTATCACCAATTGGCAGACTGTTTGGACAGCTATCACCACAGCAACGATGGCCTCAACTCCAGAGATCAAGCTGCTTTCTGCTCGCCCTTCTTCAAATGCTCAGATTTTTAAGACGGCATCGTCTCTTCAGCGATGTTTGGGTGCAAAATCTAGATTTCTCAGTATGAAGCCAGGTTTAAATTATTAGTATGGCTAAAAACTGATGCAAATACACGCCAAGCTGAGGCTCAGACCAAACCTAAAAGTCAGTTATGAGGTGTTGAAGGGAGGGCGTTCTGTCTTCCTCCCCTCTGACCACAGCAGAGACACCCAACTCTCTTCGACTCCATGTTGGGCTTTCAGAGGGTCTGCTCAGGGTGGAGCCACGACTGGCTGGGAGCAATTACTGGTGCTCTGCATCCATTTAACCCTGCCACCTTTTAACAGCTCCGTTTACCCATTAGAATAGTAGCGCATGTTATTATTGTTATTTTATTCTCAAAAGCCTCTCCTCTTAGTGTCAGTCTCAGAGCCAGTGGATGCAGCCACAGTATGACCGCTGCACTTCCTGTCCCTGCAGCCAGGGGCAATGATCTGAACACGTGAAGGAGTTAATCAACCCTAACCTCTTACATAACCAGGCTCGTATCAAAAAAGTGGAGATACACAGATCAGTGGAAACTGTTTGGTCTGCAAAGTTTTCCATGCCCAACAGGAAATATACTGGAGGATAGTAATATGATAAGGATAGTCTGTGTTTGGCTTTCGCTGAAGCGTCAAGAAATAAGTAAACATTACAACACTCACAGTACAACAAACCCACTCACACATTTAGAGATTTAAAAGTAGCCACGGACGCCTGTATCTGCACGTACTACTTGTCTCAGAACAGTCACACAGTAAACAGAGATATTTAACGTGCGCTACTCCAACAACAGAAAGCATTTGGTGTGCAGAGGTTGATTTCCACAACAAGGCGCAAGCTCCATGGAAACCATGTGAAATTGTTGATTTTTCTGTTTCCCTGTGGCCCGTCTGATACTCTGAGTATCAAACGCGGGACATCAGATCTGACAACAAACGCGGACTTATATCAGCTCGCTGGAACTCAGAAAGCAAACAGTAACACATGATCGTCAGCTATAAAAGATATTGGTTGAACATAAATTATCTTTCTGCATGAAAAATGAGATCATGTGAGGATCCAGACCATTCACACAGATGTAATACAAAGATTCTTATTAACAAGTCAAATGTAGTGATTAGAAATGTCTTTTAAATACCAGCATACAAGCTGATGCATTCATGTACAAGTAGCTTCTGAGTGAAGACAATATACAATAGCCTGCTGTGATTGTCACAGGCCAAAGAAACTGCAAACACAGATCATGATTATAGTTATTAAATGGTTTTTCCAACAGAAGACCAGCATGCCATTAGCACAACCCTTAAATATGCCTATGTTAAACACAACTTGCCCAAGCCTTTTCCACAGGTTTACATATGGAAAAAAAGCAGATCGCCCTGCTGCGAGTTCCTTGCACTCGAGGGCAAGTCTGGATAATTACTACTAAGTACACAAAAATGGGGGCTTGAAAGTTTCAATGGCAATCCTTGATGATCATCCAGTAATGCTTTTAAAGACAGCATGAAAAGGAGGGGGGGAGAAAAAAAAGGGCAGAGGGAGAAGCAGAAAAGAGCTGCCCCGGGGTAAACACAGCTCCGCAGCCTTGGAGTGAGATGAATGGGAGGCCGAGTGTCAGGGACAGGCAGACAAACAACAGCTTCCCCTCCGTGCTAACATCTCCCCACCAAGCTCCGGGCCACCTCCATTATACTTCATCTCTCCTAATCCAAAGCGGGGAGCAGAGATGAACTCATTCTTCCAAAACTTTGCTGAGGAGGGAAAAAAAAAAAAAAAAAAAAAAAGGAAAACACTGTTGCCAGTCCCTTTAAGCAGCGCAGTCGAAGGGGAGGAGAGCAGCAAGGAGAGGAGGGGGAGCAACAGTCTCTCATCCTGTGCCAAGGATTAGATTCCCCTCCAGCTATTAGACTCTACCAATGAACTGATAGGCTGGGGGGCTGGTGGTGGTGGTGGTGGGGTATGAGGACTGTGAGTGTGTGTGTGTGTACACACACAACAACAATTGTTGTGTGTGTGAAATTTTAGGACAAATTATTTTTTGTGCATTCTTGTGTGCCTCCCCCTCTCTCCTATAATTTGTTAGATTTAACTTTCTTTTACAAGTACAACAACAAAGTGTAACTAAAGCAAAAGCCTCCCCCTCCCGTACAGAGTATGGTATGGCTATAATTCTGTAGACAATGGTTCCTACAGGCTGACTATAACCCCTGAGCAGGCCACATTTAGGCTGGCGTCTGGGCTATCGCTGCCATCAAAGTCGGCTTTATCAGACAGACACGCTAACTGGAGCTGCTCTTATATGTCTATGGATTTTTCTCCCTGAGGTCTGGCCTTTCTCTGCCGAGAGCAAGAGATAGTGAGAGAAAGATAGAAAGAGAGGGAGAGAGCTACGTGCCGGGAGAAAACGCTGTGGGGAGTCAGAGAAACTGAATCCAGTCACCAAGCCTGGCTGGTCACAATGGGAATGCTTTACATTGTCATCCACTTCCTCTCTACTTTCCCTCTGTTTCTGTTTTGGGATGACCCCGTGAGGGAGGAAAAGTGCTGAACCCTTGATAGCAGATAACTAACAGAATCCATAATTTAAATCAATAAACAACAGAGGGTGTAAAAAGAACAGGAAGCTAAGGAGGCTAATATAGAGGAGCCGTCTGGGCGCGTGAGTAAGAGACCGCTGGTTTGAGTGGAGACGGCTCTTTGTGCTGTTCATTTCCTCAACGTTTCCTCAAGAAACTCTGCGATGTGTCACAGACATAAGAGTGCGAGTGATGGTGGGGATGCAAGTGAGGCCTACAAGAGTCCATCAGGGCACATAAAAGCTCCATGAAAACTGCGGGGGGATGTTTGTAAATGTCATATCTGCAGGCAGCGTTAAAGGGCAGTGAAGTCTGAGAGAGCAAAGAAAGCAAAACACTCAGTGAACATCCAGCTGGGTGGCTGTGCCCTTTCACCTTCTCATACAACCTATCCGTTTGTGTGTGTGTGTGTGTGAGTGTGAGTGTGTTTGTTTGTGAGTGTGCGAGGGAGGTACGAGCCAAGAAGGCTGGAGCGTTTGAGTAGAGGAGACCCTGCGCATTCCTGAACTCCCCCCTTCCTCCCCTCGCTGTGCCTCCTAACTTCCTACTCTGGTTAGGACTGGGGGTGGGGGGGGTGCAGCAAGAAGGTTTCTTTCTTGTTCTTTAAGACTGGTGGAACATTCTCACCAAATAACATGTCACGTGAGAGAGAAAGTGTTGGCTGTGTGGTCTGAAACTTTTGCACACACATTTGAAACTATTCTTTGATTTAATTCATACTTTTCTTCCAAGTCCAAAAGCAAGACCCTACATCGAGGGAGGAAACCAACTTCAGCTGGCCTATATGCTCAAGCTATGTTGGAGCTTGGTGTCAAATGAACAATAACAAGGAACTCTATTATTACGAGTTATATTAGTCTGACTAATTTAAGGCGAAAGGTAGGTATTTGGTTTCCACCGGGCTGGGAGGTGGACCAGCTATGATGGACAGAGTTGCCGTTCAAACAATGGTTTCCTATTGATCGACCCAGTGGATCAGAGTCTGTGAGGAGAATGTGTTCTGTCAGGATAATGTGGCACCGGAGTTTCTGTTTCAATCACAACACTTGCTGGGCTGTAACCCACACTGCTCCACCGCGGGCATCCAGACACCAGCTCCCCAAACAAAGACAACTGTTTCCCCAATCTCCGACAAGTCAGCCCGTTCACAACAAGCAAGACATTCATTAAAAATGCAGGAGTGAACATTTCCAATAATTCACAAAGTCCTTCCCTGTCAACATCTGCAAAAAATCTCCAAGCTAAAGGGGATGGCAGGATTTCATTAAGTAAATTATGTGCTGGCAGTCACAGAGAGGGGAAGAGGGGGAAGCTACAGCCAGACCTCTAATCTAAACCGTACCCTGAAATGCGACAGCCTGACTGCACGTACCGAGACACACAGCCAAGCCTTCAGAAATGCACACAAATAAAAGATAAGTGAAACAAGCATCGCAAAAGTAAATAGAATTTCCCCTGCGGAACATAATCAATGAGAGTTTTCACATAAGCATGTTTATGACCTGTAATAACTACTGCTTGCAAAAACTTGATCCCAGAGTACAATTTGCCTTGTCAAGTAGTGCTTTGTGCAGAACCCGAGGACATACATAACTGTACATGCTCAGGAATTAAAATACCTTGCTAAGCCATTGTAAACAATATGTTATCATGGGTGTTTTGCTGGATGGACCATCACTCAAAATACAGGTTTTCTGCTCAGATTCAAAAAGCGTCATCTTTCGGGAACAAGATCAAAGGCTCCAAATTATGTCTATCACACCTGGCTCCGTGTTAGGACAAGGGAGAGGAATGAAGATATAGCTCCAGTAGATCAAGTTCAAGATAAGGCAAGAGAGAGAGAGAGAGAAAAAAAAATCCAGTCCCTGTCTCTCTGCGTATACATGAAAACTGAAGAAGAAATGGCCCTGATACACTGGGATTTTACTCTTCACCCATCAACAATGAGCTCCTATCCTTTCCCTCTGGCTGCAAAAGGCTTGTGTAGAGACGTCGGCCCCAACAGTTAATCCACACACGGCGTTCTGGAGGCTCAAAGAATGCGTTGCTATTCTGAGTTTTAAAAAAACTGACAGCCATAGGTTCAGGCACAACTGTCAATGCTCCTCGGGGGAGGAAGGGGAAAAAAAAAAAACTTAAATCTATTTTCGCCAGCAATCAGACCACAGGCCTAAATCATAGCTGGCCAAGGCCAGTGTCTGGATTTATAATTGTGGGCAAAATGGTCAGAAAATAAAAACAGCATCCACAACTGGCACCTCCTTCACTACTGCTTGCCAGGCATTGCAAGGCTAGCACATTTACAGTGGCCAGCTCAAATGGAGTATTGTTCCCCCTCTCAGCCTTGAGAGGAGGCACACTAAAACACTAAACTAACAGTTGGACATTCCTTACATTTTTAATGGCATTGCACACTCTTTATTTGTTGCTGTAACCCTGTGCCCCGAGCTGAATGAATGGAGCTATTGGTGGAGGCTGGTGCTGCGCTGCGGTGTGAAGGAAGAGAAGATGGTAACAGCAGCCCTCCCTGAGCACACGACAAGATTAGCTCACTTACTTTGTTTGCTAAGGTAGAATATGGGGCAAAAATTATAGCCTGGGTACACCTCCTGTTATTTCTACAGACTTTCTATCTGTGTGGTAAGCCTTAAAATGAAACACGGTCCACTTTATCCTGACTGAGCACAGTACGCTCTGTAAATTCAAATGACAAGCACAGCACTGTGAGCTTAGGCTCATGTATGAGGCTATAGATTTATCTTTATCTGTGAGCCCTTTAGAAGTTAGTCAAACACCCAACAGCACTGGCACCACACTGGCTTGCCAAGCGGAGACAGATAAATACTAACCTCAGCAGGCTGGTTTCTGTTGACATGTAAGGGGTTTCAGGCCTCTCTAAGGACTGCTTTAGATTAGCACGGCTTTCACTCTGCACGTAGAGGTCACATTACCTCACCATGTCTAGGGCCTGTGTTGCCAGTTTTGACTGAAAACCAACTCTAAGAGCAAATTCAGTGTAAAATAAACACAACACAACATTTTTCTCCATCTATGTGGCAATATGAGATTTCTCCACTACAAGGCTTGTTGTCAAAGCTGTTAATCTCGATTTGGCTCACTTCTTAAAGTCTTTAAAAAACTCTGAGCTGGAAAACAAAAAAGTAAAAGATACTAATCTAATGGCCAGAAGACCTCATTGCAATTTGACAGATGGGAAACAAACTATGCAGCAATCATATCACAAACACTCCTACACATACAAATACATGCAACCTTTCTATGCACAACAACGTTATATTAATGAGCCAGTAGGTCGTGTACACTGCAGAGCACTCTACTGAGGATCCTCAATGTCACAACCCCTGGGATAAAAAGTTGAAAGTGCATTTCTGGCACACCAAAGTCGAACAATGCTGAGAAAGGGAAAATGAAAAATGGCCTTATCGCTCTTATCAATGGCTCTTTTTCTATGTGTATGTGTGTTACGTAAGGGGAAACGGAAGCCAGCCTCCCAGGACAGGAACGGATACTTGAGACGAGGACTGTGGGTACAGGCCCTACACCACTACAGAGAGAATAGAGCACAAGACACTCCAGGATGTATAGCTACAACCCTCCGCCCCCAGCTTAAAATGGACTCTGCAAACTGGACATGACAAACGGATGAGGAGAGCCCCCTCATGTCCCCCGAGATGCTGGCCTTCTCTTCAACATTCCTCAGTCTCCCCCCACTGTCAAAGGGGCAATTCACCGCCCTGCACTGCTACAAAACCCAGGCAGCTTTTTAAAACAGGATGTTTGTCTGAGGCCTCCTTCCCCTCAAATAAACAATCCGCAAAACCTGATTTCGGGAGGCAGGGTGGAAGCACTCGAGTCACATTATTTCCACATCCCGTATCCTGGAGCATTGGGGCTCCTGAGGGAGTGTGGGCGGCCAGGCGCTGGGAAGGCTCAGGGCTGCGGTGGAAACCTGAGGCCATGTGCCAGGCTGCAGGGGGAGATGAGCCCGGGCTGCATCACTCTGGGGTCTGTGGGACGGAGCAGGGGGGATCATGCCTCGAGGTGGGGAGGGGGACATCGCTAACATGCTGATGCAGTCGTCACTCCATCAGACCATACCTCTGTCTGAGCATTGCAGAGTCAGTGCATTGTTGCTACATCAAGACGGTTAGATGTCTGCACAGCCAGAAATAAATAGTTTATATATTCAACACAGTACATCATAAAGTAATCCAGGGGCAGGATGACATTTATCGGTATTAAATTGAATATGATGGTTCCTGAGCTATTTGGCCGTGGATTTGGGTGTGCAGTAAATGATGTCACCTACGTTATGTCACTCAACACGACCAAAGAAAAAAACAGAGCACAACTTTAAAGAGCCATCTATAAAGTACCAAGGCCACTGCAATGAACTGAATAGATGATCTAATATGGAAAAACAGAACAAGACAGTTCAGAGCAAATTAGAGGTGCAATCTATCCCAAATCTTTTCAGATGTGTACAGTAGATATGCTATTTAATTAGTTCCTAGCAGAAGTGGAATCACATGCCTTCAAAGACAGATCAACAAGTATGGGTCCAGTCAGTCTAATCTACTTTAATCAAGGGAAGCATCACATGCCTTGATTAGACTGTCTAATTATTCCATGCATTTCCACTGTCTCTAACACAGACAGAGGGAATGGTTTGATGCTTAGTGCTGGCCTCCTTCTGACACAGACAGGCGAGCTCTGATTAGTATTGACTGCACAATTTAATTTGCTTTGCTCTTGCATGTGAATGTATTATGAGTATGCATCTAGACTTATATGAGGATACTGAGGAAGAAAAACAAAAGCTTTACAGATGCGCTTCTTCATGGTTCCAGCTAAGGCGGCGATGATTATAGATTTTGATGATAGTCTGAGGGAAAATCCCAGTTTCATGATCATAATGCACTAGTTATTTCACATTTCACAACACTATGGATGCATACAGTCACATGAGCATTTCCTTTAAGTTTAGAAGACTCACTGCTACTTCACTGATTGTGACAAAAACACTGTGTAGCTGAGACTTTACGGTTACAACACCGTGATGCTTTAAACCGCTATTAATAGTGAAATCGGCAAATCCTTGCATCCCTTCTCCCAGCACCTGTGTGTCGTACACTATAATTTCCTTTTGCAATCTGTTGTGTGCCTCACATGAGGTCCTTCCCATCTATCTACTAACTGCCTTGTTCTGCCTGGAAGAACCAGTCAATACCAAAGTGGACCTGACACAGTGCCTGTCTGCAGACGAGACATCCAGAGAGACAGCGCTGGCCTTTCCTCCGGAGACATGCAGGCAGACGGAGCAGAGCGCTGTATGATTACTGTGTGGGAACCCTGACTACCTGCTGATGCCCTCTTCCCTTCAGGAAGTGCAACAGCACTCTGTGTAATCCACGTCTAACAACTTTCAATCTTTCCGCTCCTCCAGTCCAACTTTCCTACACTCTCAGGAAGGGGAAGAAAAAGAGGAAAATAATAATAAAAAAAAAGGATAGTGGCTCAGGTCACTCTGCATGTCCTCTGGTCACCTGACCCACCAAATATGAGGGAGCCCCTCCATTCACATGGGTGATCTCAACTCACACCAGCATGAGCGTGTACACACAGTGTTATGCTGACAAATTCCACTGGGTTGATTGAGGACACAACCTCTGATGACTGAAGAATGTAGGCAGACTGGAGCCATAATCTTACAACAGTCTAAATCAGGCACGGGGGGGGGGGGGGGGAGGCCTGCATCATTCATTGTACATAAATATTGTTAGTATCACCACACACAGTGACACTCGCTGAAGTCCTGACTGAAATTCTTAAGGTACTTAAAGTAGCAACGCGAAAAACATCTTGGCATGCCTCCTCGATGTGAGGAGCTGGCCAGAGCAGCATTATAATGAAGAAGTGACAAACATAAAGAGCCCCCAATGTCAGAGACAATGTGAGTGACATAATAGACAATGTGACTGACATAATAAAGTCAATGCGTAGGGGGAAAACACCCCCTCAGACAGTCATACAGGAAGCAATGAGACCTGCTTCAAAGGACTTCACTCTAATGTCCACACGACGGGGCCCAGGGAGTGAGGAAACAGGTGTGCGGACAGACTGGGAGGGTAACACCAGCAAAGGCACATTCCCTCACACTCACAGTACTAAGGTATACTGTGTATGCACAGACTGGAAAGCTGCGTCTGCTCATGACATAAAGACATCACACAGCCAATGTGACACAGCTATGTTTAAATAAAATGCTGTGAATGGTCCAAATGTCTATGACCACACAGTAACTGAAGATATAAGTATCACCCTAAGATATTAATACAAGAAAGTGCACGCGGGGAAGCTTTTTAAGAATGCATGAGTAAGAATATTTTAGCATGTTTAACAACAGCAAGAGGGTGGAGAGAAATGTATGTGCACTTAAATGTAACTCTAACATTAACTTAACAACATAGAGTGCATTGATTTAAAGACATGTCCCATATTAATATGGCACTAAATAATCTAAAGCAGAAGGAGACTACTTTTCACATTCTCCTGAATATATTCTGAATTGGTTGATGTGGGACGACAAGCTTATCTACCAAACCAACCAGTTCCGATCTGTTCCTCCGCCATTGTGTGATGCAGAAGAATGCTCAGTGGGTATTTCTGTAGCCCTGGGCTGCAAACTCTAGTTGATTACTTGACTACACTCCACCCATCCACTCAGTGCCCCCCAGACTTGCTTTTAAGAGGTTTACTTGCTCCTGCATGAGGGGTGGAGTCTGGATCCCATACAACTCCGGTTACACGCAGACACTCTCTCTACCCGAGCTGCAGGGGGATTCACAGGCAAAGTCATCCTCAGGTCAGCAACGTGTTCAACACAGGATAACTTGACAATATGGATTACAGGCCTGTATGTTAAAGCAAAACTAAGTAGGAGGCCTTCAGGCGCTTGGTCTTATGATGGAATAAGCTCTGACTAACTAGGGCAAAGACTTGGTAGAGAATCTGTATCACTGACAAGATGCTAATGGTCTGTTTCACCAAACATGGACGCAATGTTGTATCTAAAACCAAAGAACCATCATATATTCCAAATGCAACATGATCAGAGACAAACTGGCAACACAAATTAGCTCACAGCACGGAAAACTACCACCCTGTAGAGTACTGGTCATTCTCTTTCTCAAGTCCAAGTAGCTGAGTGTGACACAGCCAATGCAGAGTGATCTGGCCCGGCCTGTACAAGCAGCAACACAGTTGGAAGAAACCAAAGCCTAGCATGTCTAGATCCTCCCTCCTCACCACAGTCTCTGAGGAATTGTGGTGCGCGCTCTGACAAGCCCCTCATTTGTTGACTCAGGGAGTGTCGCCGGGCCATGCTGAGGTGGTGACAGCATGTGTACTAGGGAGGAGGGGGCCCTTGCTGACTGAATACTTCACTGCCAGGTAGCCATGTCAACTGCTCAGTGTCCAGGCCTCTGAGCCATGGCAGACTCTTTAACAGGAAATGCTGTTCCCTGCAAGCCCCAAAATGAGGGCTCTGACTCCCCCGTCCACATGATACTGTGCACGCTGGCTGTGGCCCTAGTATGAAGGGGGGAGGCATGCTTACTCTATGCCATGAGAAAGGAGTGTTTCATTTCAAATCAGAGGACAGGACTGTTTCTACTTGCTTCCTTTGGTGTGGCCCCATTCACAGGAGCAACTCCATTTCCCTGAACCCACCCCTCCCTGCAGCCCACTTACAGCCAGGCTAGATAGAGTTGTTCGTGTGAGTGTCTGTGCACATGCATATGCACAACTATGTGTGCTTGTGTGTGTTTCTGAGTGAGCTTGGATCTTATTACAGTTTGATCCCACTCAAATATTTCTGAAAGAAAAACAGAGGAGGGGAGGCCGGCTCTGTGGCCAACGCACACGCCCCGCTGAACCTCTGCATCGCTCACAATGAAACCTTTATCTTTAAAGCTCGGACTGTTCATAATGGCCCTTAATGAGACGGAATAAAGTGCAACATCAAAATGAAATTACCTTCATAAGTTTGCGTATTCATCCAGATACACTCAATAGCTATGCAGAGCAGAGCACTGAACTGTTGTTAAAGTACACTCTGAAAGAATTATACCTCCCTGTTCTTTTTTTCCCCCCAGACTTAATTTAACCATTTCAAAACCAGAAAAGCAGGACAATGCAGAATACTGAACAGAGCCATGAAAGCTCTGTGATTTATTGCCATGATAATACGGTGATTCATAGATTGCATTGTTCTGATTTAAAGCCATATGCACAAACATGCAACTATTTAAACAAGGACAAAGGCAACAATGCGCAGACCACAGCATTCAAACCCATCAGAAATCTAGCAAACTAACAACAGGACGATCTGCCTCATGTGCTTTATTACTAAAAATATCAATTTTAAGCAAACTTCAGGGAAGAAGCAGAAGCCTTTAAGCCACGTATAAGTGATCTTTACCACGTGGATACATCCATCATCAAGACTGTGAACTTAAATCAAACAGTCCTCTATGTAATATTTGCACATGACACATTAAGTGGAAGCCCTTCTTCATGTTATGTTTCTATAGTAATACAGTCACTGTACAAGCACAACTACTTCAAACAGCTGCTCATGAATGTAACCAAGTCAGAAAAGGATTTAGGTTGATACTGAGTATCTGATACGTGTTAATAAATGATTAGAACACATACTCAAACCACACTTCTGCTGCAGCGAGCATTTGATCATCCAAAACTACACAGTGTGTTAACTGCGTCAACAAAAATCATAAATGCCCCCGACTCTTACAACATATACAGTGCAACAGAAAAACAAATGAATGTTAGTGCTCTGAGAAACTGAGGTCTTCCTTTAAGGTTTAGGATGATAAAATCATTTCAGATATAAACTTGTTATTTGAAAACTGACAGACTTTTGAAGAGGCACACCCACCTGAGAATTCCCCTGGTGTGATGTTTAGTGAGCTGGCTGCCTCAGTTTCAGTGTAAGACAATGTGGAGTCTGACAGATCTGTGGGGAATAAAACAGAAATTAGCACTTTAATCGATTGTGACAACAGCTTCTCTTACTACTCATCAGCCCGAGAAAATGATTCGTATTTCTTATGAAATTTAAAGCAATTAACACCATGTTGTGCTTTATCCCATTGTGGATAACCTGGCAAGTCCACTAACAGGCTTTACCTGATGACATCTTTCAAATGCCGCCAGAAACCTCAGCTGTACTCAGGCTTGCAGCCCCAGCTAGCAGCCAGGCTCCAGAGTCCCAGCAGCCCACAGTACATACTACCCACACCATGTTACCCACACTGGCTCTGTCTGGTTGGCACGCTGACATTATGCCACATGCTGGCCTAGGTCTCATCTCAAAGCTATCATATAGTTTGCCAGTAACTGTGCCCAATTACAGCCATTAAAATTCTCCACATTGCTGTATTCCTGTTTCTTCCAGTGACACCAGAACATAAACAAAAGACAGAACATGCCCTTTGCAATTTACAGCCTCTAAATATCCAATATATATTTTATATTTTATGAATATAAAAAAGATAATAAATCTAGTGCTTCTGGCTTTACATGAATCTGGTTATAATCACTAACACAGGGGATCAAATATTAATATCAGAATTCAGATAGACACCAATAGGTAAGGATGAAGTACAAAGCATGGCTCAGGTGCCACAGTGTTCATGTCACTTACCCAGTGGCTTGTGTTCTTCATTAGGGGAAAGCCTTGAATAAGGAGGTGGGGGTGACTCTGTAACACAAAACAGTGATGTCAATAACCTGATAAAAAAAGAAAGAAAGAAAGAAAGAAAGAAAGAAAGAAAGAAAGGTAAAACTCTATTACTGCTGTGCAGTCACCAAATATAACAACATTTTTGGGGGTCTAACAGAATCTATCTGACATTTATGAAGCAATGTTTGGATACATTGACTAATACACTATATGAAAATAATTGCATTAACAAAATAAAAGCCTGTGGTGTAAAGAGACTGGTCAGTGAACTAACTGTAATCACCTTGGAGCACTCTTATAGTCTGCACTCTTTGTACATCTAAAGCACTCCTTCTATTTAATGTTCCATATTACAGAAATTCAAGGGTAACCAAACATTATTTACGACATCATATTTGGCATTAAGATCCAGTCACGAGTCTTTTAATAAAAGTAAAAGAAACGCGCCAACACAAGCCATCATAAAAGCTTCAACAAATAAATCAACTATTGGAATACTACCAGTTTGGTAGGCACCAGACTACATGTAAACTCTCACGGCTTTGTGCCTGCGCTGCAGAATTAAATCTTTTAGTTCAAAGGTAATTAAAAAGCTAATAAAACTGACAGAAAACTGCACGTTTGCTTCTGTTATTAAATGTTGTGTTATTTAACAGAAGCAGTTGTTACAGCAACCACAGAGACTAACCATAACTTTCTTTTGATTGGTAGTTTAATAAATCAGAGTAAATCTCTGCTTCTTAAGTTCACTTTATTCAGAGACCTTGATTTTATACAATAAAAAGAGGAGAAATGACTTGCACAAGAAGGAAAAGCACAAAGGAAAGAAAACTTTGCGAGCACACTGTGACCTCGCCTACAGGGAAAAGGGGAAGGAGAAAAGCATAATAGCAGCGGGTCCTTTAAGAGTGGCGGCAGTAATTGCTGGGATCTGAACTCAGTCACTCAGATACACAGCTAGTCAGTCTGGCGCCAGTAGTATGCAAACTGTATATTATCACCACTCCTTCACCTAAATAGCATGAGGGGACCTCCTTAGGACAAAAGGGCTTTTAAAGCGCAACTTGAAACTGATCTCATTCGAAAAGTATAATGCCTAGTAAAATAAAAGGAAAAAGTTTTTGTCCACTTCAATCTAAGCTCTCTGCCACACATTATATACTGATGTGTTCTTTAAAAACTCTCACACAAAACCGACACCAGTTTATTTTCCAATAATTCTAGGTAGATTGAACTGCGGTTGAAACATGTTTTAACACAACTGTTTTTAGGCATGTTTTGAGTTGTGGATTAAAATGTTTTTTAATTAAAAATTATTTCATGTATTGAATGTTGTTCTCATATTATTCTCTATTTCTTACTTCCCCATTTGCAAACAATGTAAAAAACAGTGATTAAGGTCTTGAATCAACCCCCCCCCCCCCCCTTCTTGAATAGCATGAAAGAAATACCAGCTCTATCGGGCCACGCATGAGCGCATGTGAGCTATGTCTACTACGAGCCTTAGTCCCAATATGGGGTATGTGCCCCTCTCCCTCTTCTTACAATTTATCTTGTTAGTTATAGTGGAAAGAAACTCACAACGAATAGCCTGACATCCACTTCAGCAGGGAGAGCAAATTTCCAACTCTTTCTCTCAAACACGGTCCAACAAATGAACACAGTAAACATTTACCAGTAAACATGCAGTTGCATGTATCAGGTCTCATCAAATAGAGGACAGTATGGTGGGACGTGAGGGGCAAATCAACATCAGTTTCCCACATTTGCACGCCATGAATTCTGATATTGTTAGACTTATGACTTTTAAGTGCTTGTCACAGCCAGCTGGCTCTAGTAAACATGGATGTTATGGAAAATCCACCTTCAGTGCCAGTGAGAAGACAGAAATACTGCCGCTTGCATCTTTACACATGATACCACGCCTTGTCATCGGGTCAGCGGGGTCGAGTGGCCCAACGTTTAAGGTTTGCCAAACACAGGCCTGTCCCCTGCCACGATTGACTCTGTTTAATATAGATCCGGGAGGTTCTGCCATAGATATCTCATTGATTTTGAAAATAAAGCTCAATCCTCTACCACAACACCAACTAAACTGACCTATAGCACCAGGTTCAAACCTCTGAGTGAGTGTATACAATCATAAACTGTTGATGGATTGCCCTACCTGGCAATGACCCTGCAAGAAACAGAGGTAAGAGCTGAACATGGCTTTTTATTGACATTAACACTGAAGGAACTTAGATATTCAGACACATTAAAGATGTTGTGTTTGGTGTGTAATTAGTCAATTCATGAAAGATTTAAACCTAAAGGAGCTGTGAGAACAGCAGCAGTCCAAACAAACACTTACTGAAAGGCCCAGATTTTGCAGGCCAGTGTAAGTGATGCTCTTGTGTAGCTTTAACCTCAATCAAAATACAACTTTCAGGCAACTAAAATCTCCAAAAGTGACAAACATATTAAAATGACTTAATATTTTGCATGTATTTTCCCAATATATACACACATCTCAATAAAAGTGACCAAACTGGCAAAAACAGACTAGCTCACACTTATGTTTCATCAGATCTACCTCAGCTCATATCCCTTGCTCAAAGTGATTTTATTATTGTCCACCTTGTCATAAGCATGTCTTCAGTAATCATTAACTATATAATCAAACGGCCAGTCTTTCTTGAGCTCTCTGGAAGTAGTAATCCAAACAATACCAGACAAATAAAACAGGGTGACAGGGAAATATTTTCTGAACAAGGCCCTTTGCAGTTTTACAACCTTGAAAAGTTCATTTCTGCCATGCAACTATCAATAGGACACGTCTCAGTCTTTTAAACCATGTGCTGAAATTTGAAATGCATATGGACAAAGAAGGTCTAACTGTCAGGTGTATCTGTAGGATTGCCTTGTAGGTCTATCGAACATGGGCATGTTAAGAAGTTAAGTTAAGAAACTGTGGTTCAAGGCAAGAAAGTAAGAGAACCCCTATGCTGGAAAACAAACATCTTATGTCTTATGGTTATCTGTTAATGGACTACTTGGTGACTTTAACCAGGCCTGTACAGTACATACAGATCATTTCTGTGCCCTGGCAGATGCCCTTACCTGGCCCACAGAGCCGGCTGTAGTGATAGGGGTTGCAGCATACTGTTGGACTGTCCAGTTCCCCAAAACTCTTACACTCACAGAGCGGTTTGAGCTGGGCAGGGTGCTGGAGGTCGGACCAGCGGTACAGTTTACACACAAGCAGCTGTGGGGATGCCACATGGCCGCCCAACCTCAGCTCTGTCCGGGAAATCATAACACAGTCGCTCGGCATCCCTCCTCTGGACTCCACTGCCTCTAGTAAGGTATCCAGCGCCTTTTCCTTTAGCCTTTTCAAAAGGGAGTATGTGGCCGTTTTCAGTTCTTGCTCCAACACCGTGCGTGGCATCGCCTCCTGCGCCTCAGGAGAGCCGCTATCCCGCGGCCCAAGGTTCCTCAGCACGAAGTGACACGACCCTGGATCCCTGGTACCCTGAGCCGTCTCTGGACCCCTAAGCTCGGAGTGGTCCCGGTCTTTAAATAAGCAGCACGTCACTGTCCTGCATTCTCTGTCCTGCATAGAGCGGGGGCTCCCCTGCTCATGGACGCACACCGCACCCCCATCTTGGTCCGACGTGACCCCCAAGCCGCTGCTCTCCACGGGGCTCCGGGTGCACACACCCCCTATGTTCCCTACAAGAGACCCGCTAGGGGTCATCGGTCTGAGCTCCGTTTTGGGAATTTTCTCTGGGTTGTTTCCGAACAGATCGTCCCTACAGCCCTCACTAGTTTTGCCATTTCCATCTTCCCCTTCTGTATCTGGGATCAAACGGCTTCTCCAGAGTCGCCGCACAAGACCTGAGCGTTTCGTCCTGAACATACGACAACTTGAAAATCTATATGTGGGTTTTTTTTATTATTATTATTCTTGTACGGATATCCGAATATTACAGATACTTCTCCGGTCGTTGCAAAACATTAATGTCTGTGAAATGCCGTGCAATGCATGCACAGCCAACTGACGAGCATTGGAGGCAAAACCGCAACATTAGAGTAAAGGCGATTTTGTTGCATCTACAACAACAAAATCGCGCAATAAATGCACTGCAGCATTCCGATCAAAATGCATTCATTAAGCCGATTATACTGTAAATAATGAAGTGTCTTATTATCCAGGATCGCTGCGGAATTTGCTGTTTATATGTTTGTTACGAGCTAATAAAAAAAGTAGAATACATACTAACATAACATAATATACTTGGTAACATAATCCAAAGCCAGCAGCCTTTAAACCCAAGACGGCAACTCGCAGAGCAACTGAACAGTTTCGGACTTTTAACAACCTCAAATCTACTTTCTACACCGGCACGTAGAGCATGAGGTACTTCGAGGCGATTTAATCCCAAGAAAATGCACTAGAAGTCAGGATCCTTGTCGTCTTCTTGAGATGTCATGCACTTCTTCTTCTTTTTCTCTTTTACAATCCCATCAAAATATCCACGCGAGCTGAAATTACATGAGGATCAATCCGGGGCTGCGTTAACGCGCTCCTGCTTCTCTTACTCAGATCTAAACCAAACTGCAGCCCAGATCCCTTTCTTTCTCCGTTTCTCTCTCTTTTTTCTCTCACCCCCCCATCCCTCCCCCCTCCCTCTCTTCCTCACACATACACACTCACACACACACATACACACACGCACACACGGGGCCCCCGAGGAGAGCGGTGGAGCCATTGGCTGACTACCATCATGTGCTAGTCTAGACACTTTGGCGGCTCTGAGCCGCACTGATTGTGCGCAAACAAGGTTTCAAGTTTCTTAACTCTTAAAGGCGAAACACCCACCTCTAATTTTTAAGTTAAAGTTACCAAAACTTATTTACATGTACGCTGCCGGTAGGATGTGATTGTTATGAGCAGAAAAAAGGAGAAAAAACAGCAACCGGGGAACTTTCATGCAGAGGAGTGTTTTTTTTTTTTATTTCCTCTGTAAAAAAAAAAAGTCAGAGTTCATTTTATTTTGTTATGAAGACGCTGAGAGACAGACATTCATTGGAAATTGCATGACAAGGTCACAAAATTTAATATATTAATTTTTAGGAGGATGGTGAAAAAAAGATAAAAAGGAGAACAAAACAAACCAAACAAGACATAAAAAATAACAACATCCTGTCAGTCATTAGTCCACCCCCTCCTTTAAAAACAAAAGCAAAAAAACTACAGTGACATTACATTACAGACACATTGACTTTAGTGAATGACTTCCCCAAGAATAAAACACTTGTGTGAGCATTTAAACGTTACCAGTACTGGAGTTATTTGCAATGGACACAACTCTAAACCCACTAAAAGCAATATTGTAGTAACATCACCACTACAATACTAAGGAGGCAATGAAAATATTGCTGCGTGTACATCTATAGTAACTTTCAAATGTGGAATCAGAATAATAAAGTGATTTTAATTTGTGTAAAATCATCAAAAGCTGTTAAAGCACAGAAATGACTCTTTGAAAATTCACAATTTGAACCTCGAGTCAAATATACATGTAAAAAACACAAAGATTCCTGTCAACATATCATATCTGTAAACGTGAATGTGTGTGACAAAAGCACCAAATTCTCGTCCAAACACCAGAGTTTGGGTTTGATTCCCGTTAGCGGTTCTTCCGGCTTGGTCGTGCATAAATTAACACAACTATAACCACTTTGCCTCTGGGAAGCTAACACAGGTTCACATCCGTGTCACTGCACGAGAGACTCCTACTGGTGAGCTGGGCTGTTTGCCTATTCAAGAGGTGGGATGGGGGTGTAAAATACAGTTTGACTGACACTGGTGAACACTCACTGACAGACTGAGGGGCTGGGTTAAAAAAAATAAAAATAAAAAGAGCACCAGTGCACAGAAAGTCAGGATGCATTTATGGTGAACTAATTGTCTGTCATGTAGTGTAGCTATAGAGCACTGTATCATGTGTTTTTTTCCACTAGAAGGATACTCTACACACTTTCTTGCACATTCGGCCACCATCACCATTATCATTTTTGTATCTACCATATGGGCATCCAAGATGGCACCATTACTGTGTTTTTCTTAAAAACCAGGGAGGCATCTGATTTTGCTCTGACCCGTCTGAGATTCACTTTTTTTTTATTTCTTTTTTTATATATACATAAATGCATAATAGAAATGACATGTTTGGATCACTTACATTTGTTTTTATAAAGGAATTTGACACGTGTGTCAAACGGGATATTTTACAGTTGAAATATAAACTTCTCATTTCTGTTTGGTGGACAAAACTTCTAAACATAAAACTGGGATTTCTGTACTGTAATTTCTTGTACATACTGGGTGACCAATATACAGAGACAGATCTGCAAAGATGGTTTGATTGATTGATCAACCAGGGTAGCTCATCACTACATTACAAAGGAAAACAAAACAGAAAATGTTTCAGATGTAATGCAGCTCAGTTTAACTTACAATTAGACTTGAAAACTAATTAAATTCTTAATCGACAACTTTTGTAAGGATCTGTAAAGATCACTGCCATGAAGCATGAAAGTAGTAGATTGTAGAAAAAGTATTACAGTATAAGACAACGTCAGACTATAGTAGAAAATCGAGCAGCTTGAGTTGAAAAAACAAAGAAATTACAAATGCGACCTTTCACACTTTCAGAGACAGCGGTCTTCATGTTGGCTGGAGACACAACAGGTGAATTCTTGCTCACTGACGTTTCTACAAGTCTGTCTCCACCTTATCTCATGTTTCTTGTCCTGTCAGGGCAAACAGTAAATAACAGGGAACTCCTGTTTCTTTTCTTACCAGCGACTTACTATCATAGACACACATGTGCTCAATGCTATATTAGTAACATTTTTAACTATATGTTATCCATACGGCCACAAAGCTGATTTGAGTATTACTAAAGGACTGCAGTTTTAATTTGGCCTTGTAAGAGTTAAAATATCCCGGCTCTGAGAGGCAACATTAACATGATCCAAGAAGCAGAAGTTCAAGAGTAAGCACTGCTGATTGGCTAAAAAGCCTTGAGGCCTTGCCCCTTGGTGAAAAAAGTCACGCCCAATATTAAATTTGTAAGTACTCATGAATGAAATGTAAAAGTATTTAACTGTTGGTGATGTGCCAAAAATATTGTTCCACCTACACGAGACTCTTCATTAATGTTACTCATATGACATATCTATTTCGTACGCATAATTCTCTAAATTCTTTGAGGTTATTTTAGAATGACACGACATATTTGAAACTTTAAATATTGAAAATAAAAATAGTGTATTGTTTGTTTCAGGATTTGAAATACTACCAGCACGCTTCATACTATAAAATGTGAATCAGTGATATTTTAAAACACACTAATACACATTTATAATGCGCCCAGGACATCTCTGAAGCTCTCAGGGTTGCACCAGTGGAGACTCTGTAGCAGCAGAGTGTGCCAGTGTCTGAACTGGAATCAGGTTTCCCTGGCAGCCTTAGGGCTTTGGGGCAGAGGGAGGTTACTGAGGGTGGACATGGAGGCCCTCATGCCTGCACTGTGTTAGAGGCACCTGTTGCAAATGCATTCCCCTTTGTAACTCAATCACATGTCAGACAAGGAAAAGAAAACTGTTATTACAGAGTACCGCTTCATTTAAATCAGTGTCATGCAATTTTCAATTAAGTCAAAGGAAAGTCCAGCTTGCTCATAAGTCACCGAGCCTGTCTGCTCTGCTGCTGGAACTGATTCACGTGAGACGAATGTCTGAAAGCATCAGGAGCATGCAGACATATTAGATGCTTTGAATCTGGTGCAGCATAAGTTACATACAGACGATCCAGTGACCCTGTAAGAGGGTCTTGACTCGGTCACTGTTACAGTGAGTTAACTATAGAACCTGTGTGAATATCTGTAATAACTTGACAAATAAGCTGACAAAGTTACTCTCAAAAGCAAAGTTGTCAAAACAAAACCAACGCAAACCTTTGCTCACACATATTCCCAACCTTTTCTCATGCATTATCATATATTGACACAAACTTTTCCTAGCACGTATCTCTTAGAAACACAGCAGGTAAAAGTTATCTGTTTATCACATTTTCAGGCCGTCTTGACATCTCAGTTTGACGTATTCTGCTTAAGCAGACACTCGGGTGATGTGCAGCACAGGGAGAGATTATCCATAGGTGTAAATCAACAGGATATCATGCAGGACTGGGGTAGGAGTATATGATGAGGTAATTAAGACATGTTTTATTGCTTTTTAAGAATCCAAAAATGGAGATTTGGTACAGGAGAATATCTATTTTGTAAATTTAGAAGCATTTACTTATGCAAAAGAATATATGATGGCATGCACATTTAAATGCAAAGTACATTATTTTTTTTATATGTTAGTATGTGGTGCTGTACTTTGCACAAATGGCTGTTTTTTTAATATATTACTCATTTTAGTAATCTAACAAAGCAAAGTTATTTTACTGGTGACTTGTGTGTAATGAATAATATAAATCATGTAGCCTTATGGTTGCTCATCATTTTAAAAAGAATAGCCAAAAGATTTATGACAATCTGTAATACATCAATGCTGTTTGACTAAATATATTTGTATACATATGTATAGATATACTGTATTTTACTCTGATAGACACAGAGGTCCATTATGTACATTCAACGTTGAAAAACTCTGATCCAAAGTAAGACATTTGAAGCTGTTATCAGCAAAGACTCTAAGACATTAATTGTTAATATATCCATCTGTTGTTAAAGATGCTCTCTATACTGTATGGTTTGGAGATGCTGTTAGGCATGTCACAGCTCATTGTCCTGATAGACAGTGTCAATAAAGTATGTTCAAAATAAATGATGCTCATTGGCAGGATTTGGAGAACACATTTCTCATGTTTGTATCTGAACCTGAATGATGTATTAAGCGATGTAATAACACACTTCCCTAACTGGTGCACTTTTCAATGGATGATTCATATAAACAGCTAGTTTCCACCACAACTCAGCCAACTTTGCTTTCAGCATCGTTCAATTTCAGTTTTATGATTCTTTGATGATACTTATGATGATTGGTGCTACCTAATCTATGCTATGTGGTAATGGTTATGTTGTTTTGCACTGCAACTCATCAGATCACTTCTACGGACATACAGCATAACTTTAATGTTGATGCAGCTTAAAGTTCTATAGGTACAGCATCTACAATATATGTGTTTAAAATCGCAAAAGTAACCACTATGCTAAATCATTAATTAATCACGTTAATTGTTAATACGCAAGAGTGGAAAAACAGACATCTTTTAATTCCCAACACATCCTAATTAATATGCGTTATATTAACTTTTACATCATTGCCAGGGGCTTGCAGAAGCTCCTACACTGAAACATTTTGTGTGTATCAGACAGAGCTGATGTCTTTTAAGTGATTTCTGTCATGCATTTGAATTCCACTGTCACACAGTTAACACAGAGCTGTCAAGCCAACCATTGCTTAAAATAGGATTGAGGCTATCTCTCTGAAATGTTGCTGTGGCAGCTCAGTATGAATGTACAATCTTTTGTACCACATGATGGCCATGTGCTCCAGTGTTACAGTGCAGTGAAAACCACTATTGCTTATACATAGAACAATTTGTGGTTCTACAAAGAACTTTATGGTTTTAAATTGGACAATTACTAGCTATATGGACTCACAATTGGTTCCTGTAGCAGTGACAAGCTAAATTTTCAAGAAGTTCTTCAGACAATAATGATTCTATAAAGCTTCATTTGAAGAACCTTTGAAGATTCATCATTTTAAAAGAGCAATTTAAAAGCCACCAAAACCATCTGGCTCTTTTATAATTGAGAAATCAAAGATTAGGCATTTGAACTTTTCATACTACAGTCATGTCTGAGCCCTACTCCTCTAATGTGTGCTGCATGTGTGAAAGTGTGTAAGGAAAGACTTCTTCAAAGAGTAAGAGGTAACTGAGTACGCGGATCTAAAACAGGGCACAGCTGTTCACACAGGCCTGTCCCCTGGCCTGCCCCTCTCCCTGTGAAGGTCCAGGCCCATGCACCCCTGGAGACCTTCTGGGTAATAATGCAGTGGTCACGCCAGCCCAGCTTCCAACTGACGCTTTAGACAAAGTGGGTGAGCAACTCACATTAAACATGGCAGAGAGCTAGAATATACAAACTGTTGCACTTAGAAATGCAGTATAAAAAAAATATATATTATAAACAATTAAGTTGGATTTCCCCAATTATGTCCTCTTCCTGTGTACACCTCCTTTGGTCAAACTCCAGAAACCACAAAGAGACAACATCAAGATCCTTGACAAACTAGCTCTGTGTAGCAGTTGATTTCTAGTGCTTAAACCCCATTAGTACAATGACTTCATGTCTGTGACTAATAGCATTCAAAGCAGGCTTCTAATCCACAATAAATCTGTTAATTGAAATATAGCATACCATCTTATTGCCAACATGTGCCACTGGGAACTGAAGGTGACGCTGCAGTCACAATAAAGATACTGGTGTTAAATAGTCAGCAGTGTCATTTAGGCATTAACCTGTGATTGAAGCTGTATATCAAGCCACACAGAGTATCTCTTTAATTTGATTAGGGCCACCGGTTTGAAAGAGAACGTGCTCAGTCCCAGAGCAAATTTGTGGTGATGAAATATGGGCCTAATTAATTTGTAGTTTATTTGAAGGTGATCTCAGCTCTCGGGCTCCCTAATTGATCAACTGTGTTAATGTGCTCTTTGGAGAATACAGTAACATTAGACTGCCACGCTTGCTAGTCCATGCACTGAATCTTTAGCAAATGAAGAAAGTTATACACTCGATATGATAAAGGATAAAATGATAAAATGCCAGTGATAGTAAAAACTGATTCAGTTTAATGTAACATGTAATTGATATAAATACAGTCATGTTTTGACATGATCACCAATGCCTATTTTTTTTTTCCATTTGCAACTCAATAATTACGTCATTTAAAATGTTTATTTCATATTATTATTTCAAATGTTTCTGTAAATATGAAATTCCAAGCAAGGCATGCATGAGATCAGGTCTCTTTTCAGACTCACTACGAAATAACAAGCAGAATGTGCGCTTATAATTATTTACTGATTTCATGGTTGCATTTGGGCATGGTATAAACATATAAATTGTGCCTGGTAATATTCACGCATACAGTAACAGACTTAATTGTCAAACTAATCTGGCTTTATGAACAATTTCAACACAAGCATTTCAAAGAGGAAGGAAAGTAGACTAAATAAAATGGTTCAACAGTGAGGCAACAGTGAACCCTGACTGACACGGCTCTTGAGGATCAAGACACTGCAGACATTGCGACGTGGTTAAAATTTCCTAAGTGTACAAACTCTGTATGAGTGGCAGTTTTAGGAGTTAAGGGCACTTAAGAGAGGCGTGGTTTGGGGAAAGTTAACTTTCTAGATACATTATGTATGTAGAAATCTAAAATCGCTAAGCCCAAAACCAAACTACTTGAAGATCATAAGCTTATATTCAAATCATCGGATTGTCTGTTTATTGCAGAACAAGTCTGCATTTCACAAACGCGGTAAAGAATTTATTTCTATAGCTCATATAATTATCCAAGTTATATAACCACTTCTTTACACAAAGATCAGGTATAAAACAGTTGCATACCACACTCTAATAATACTTGTGTAAACATTACAAAGTTTACCTCTGTTTTTTGACTATCATGATGCGGTTGTATCATGAAACCAGAAAGAAAAAAAAAGGAACAGCCGAGGGGAAGAAGTATGGTTAAATCTTTAATTGGAGGCAATTTGATTCATTTAGCTGCGTTGGAGACAAGAAGTCCAGGGAGACAGTGCTTGAGGCAGTGTTTTTGTCATCTTCTTTTTGTATCAGTCAGAGTAATTCATGTCCCCAGGGGCCGGCTGTCAGTAGCAAGGCTCCATGAACACATTCCTTCTGATCCAGGCCATTATCGGCCCATTCAGCAGCACTGGAGCCTGCGTACGGGCCTCTCTCCGGGCTGACCTCCTGGGCCCTAGCCTGGGTCTGACCTGACACTCCTACTAATCCACACCTCAAAGACTACAAACACAAACTTAGATTAAAGTCTGGGGATGGAATCACAACCAGCCACGTGAGCATAACATGATCAGCACACAATCCTGTCCATAGCCTGCAGTCCACACACAAACACACACACATATAACACCAAAATAATATCCTCTGCTGTTTACAGGGAGTTCAAAACTACAATAACTATGTCAACTACGTGCCATAAAGACAATTTTCTAGAAATCATGGATCACACTTGAAATTTACGTGTTGTGCATTACAGGAGGAATATTTTTGACAATAATAACACATTCCTCTTCCATCAGCGTTTTTTAATATGATGATAGAGACAGACTGCATTTTATATACTTATGGCACATTTAATTGCATTGTCTGCCATGTGATTTCATCTTAATCACCGTTACATTCCTCCTGGCTGCAAATTAGAGGTGTGTCTAAGAGCAAAGGTAACAAGCCCTGTGGTAGGAGCCACACCCTGTCTCGACCCAATACAACCCCCACCCCTCTTATTATTGTTTTGGAACATCTCCACTTGTTTTTATGCTTTTATGTCAATATGCAACATAATCACTGGCTGTGGTGCCACAGGTTCTCTTGTGTGGGTGCAATCTTGCTCCAGGGGTCCCAACTATCCACAGGGGACTTTCCTATACTGAGCTGTCTCCATCGAGCCCATGCTAAACAGCACTCTCATTGAAACTGATAATAAACCATAATCAATCTTATGTATTTTTAATATGCTGCCTTAATTAGCCTTCAGTAAAGAGGAGCTGACTGCAATTATAAAATTATAACTACCACAGAATTATAATTGGCTGCATATTTGCACTCAGTTCATTGGAACTGTCTTAATGTGCCTAATGCATTCATAAATTTCATGTTGGACTGCCTGTGGGCCCTCCATACAAGGAGAGTAAAAATAAAAACAGTGTTCCAGAAGATGAGTGTTCGAGCCAAAAACCAACTGGCAGAAAACAGATTTTCACACCTCAGGAAGATATGATACTCCCACATTGGCATAACATTCAAATGCAAATGTTCAGGAATGTTTATATTCACTCCAGAACTCATTATTTCCATGTTGAAGCTTGACAAAAAGGAGTATGCTGTTTTGAGAACAACAAACTTTAATCCAGCTTGAATACACTATTCAGTGGATCCAGTTTATATTCAGTGAGGTTTTCTTCTATATCTGTTTTTACTGCTCTGCACCAACAGTGGCAGTATATTGCATGAAGTCAGGAGGGGGCTGGGGAAACACTACAGAGAGCACAGGCACTTAGTGTGAACCACTGCACTTTTTAATGTTTCCCGAATGCTAGTAAATCTAACCCTCCTAAAATCCACAGTGAAACATTATGCCAAGTATGACATCACCTCTGCGCAGACACGTTTTATGATTTTTAACTTCATTTACAGAGACCAGGACTGGGCAGGCCACAGAGTCCAGTTTAAAACTTGCCACACTCACCAGCAGAGACTAGTTTTGTGAGTTGAGTCATTCACTCCAGATTTGACTGGCAAACCTAGTCGATGTTTTCTCATCTTAGTTTGTTGTGCGCTTCACATCTGCTGGACTTTCAGTAAAGTTTAGTTGTGGTAGGTTTTTACTATTTTTTTCTACTTACCCAGAGTCATGGGTGTATTTTATACATGTGTGGAATTTAAAGGTTATTCTTCACATTGTTGTTGGCCCTGTTTTGCCCCATCAGACATGCATTTCTATCTGATCAAGTAGTAGCTCCTATCAAAAATCTAAAATATATACACATGCTGTTGATTTAATACTCTGTAACCGTTACAGCATAACATAAAGAGTAGTTTTGTCATTTTTTGTCTTTTTAAATAGAAAAAGAATTACATTTAGGTTAGGGATTATATTTCTAGACTACACATTTATATTCATCCACTGTGGCTGTAGATGCATGTAAACAGGACTGCAATTAAAACTGAATTACATTTAATGCATTACTTTTTATGACAAATGCAAATAACCAGTTCTCAGAGCCAGGTTGATGTTTTTGATTTGATTGTTTTGTTCAACCAACGGTCCAAAACCCAGAGATTCAATTATATAAAACAGTAAACAGCAACACATTTTCACATTTAAGAAGCTGTCGAAGAATGCTCTGTATTCCTGCTCCACAAATGACTTAAACAATTAAATACTTGAATTAACTGATCAGATAATTTGTTAATTGAATGTGAAAATGGTGACATCAATAAATTCATATATTTCAAATATAGTTGGAGTGGCTCGACCAGCTTTAGAGATGTATACATTCGACAGTACCTGCCACTTGATGCTGCAGACATCCAGTAACTGTAACAGTAAAAAAAATACATCCATGACTTGACTTGAGTCCAGATAAGTTGGAAAAAACAAATCACCCCTTTTATGGCTGAGCTATTAGGATGTGGCTACTGGATTGTGTAAATCTAAAGGAAGAAGTGTGGTGTATCTTGAGTTGTATGGTATTTAATCAAATATAATAGATCACTGAGTGTTGTGGCGGCTTAGTGGTTAAGGTATGTACCATATACTTTGACCACAATGTCCCCTGTTCGTTTCCCTGCCGGAGATGTTCGCCGTATGTCATTCTCCCACTATTCTCTTGCATTTCCTATCACCTCTCTGCTGTGTATAAGGCAAACATTTCTTTAAAAATCTAGTAGTTCTTCTTGACATGGGTCCTTTATTTGGATTTTTTAAATACCTAATATCTATACATCCTGAGAAATGAATTGCATTTTCTCTTAGATGATGTATTTTGCTGAGTATTTCCTGTTCTGTCAAGACCATAGATAATCATGTTATTATTGTGCTTTGTGAGTCCCCCCTCCATTTCCCTGTTCAAGGATGCTCATTAGAAGACCAACCAGCTAATCTGGTGTTGGGGTCCTGATAACTGCCTTGCTTGGCGTCACTCTAGTAAATTGCCGTGGCTCCCTGTTAAAAGCCGGCAGTTGATAGCAGTATCAGGAGACAGGCTGCATTGGGGAGACAGAGCGTCCGGCTCCAAATGACCTCCCAAAATAGACAAGTGCCTCAAGACCAGGGGCCACAGGCACCTCCAGTCGAAGCAAAGGAGCTCAGACAAGGCCAGTTCAGGAAGAACATGTCATCAGAGTCATTGCTGTTAATGGCATGCAGATATTCAAGTGAGGCGGCAGACACTGAGTGACCCCAACCCTCAGCATTTAGTTCTCCCACTGAGCAGAGTCTTGCCACACCACAGACAGGTCAGACATGGAGCCGCCTGTACAGAGTGGGAGCCACTCACTACCACAGAGCTGATAATGATTATGGCCAATTCACTATCACTAACAGTGTAAGGCCTGCTCTGTCTCTCTGGCTGCAGTCAGCGGACAAGCACACGATGTAGCTCCCAGACCTGACTGTCAACTTAAGATACAGAGAACCTCTGCAGCCTTATGGGACAAACGTCTTCAGGCAGCTCCACATTTACACTCAATTATCCATACGTACCTTAAAATATTTCAGTGAGCTTGTTTGAGCAGATTATGCAAAGTTGAGACAGCAGACATGTCTAAACCTACATGCTGTTTTCATTATGTAGCCTGTATTGTCTCTCTTCACACAGCAATGAGTGATTTAAGTCCTGTCGGTGCAGCGGGGTCAGCTCCGTGACCCTGTCTTTCCCCGATGATGATTTACTTGTGCAAAGAGGGCACACTTTCCACTCTGCCCAGACACTACTGTGGCTTGAGTCCTCCCTAAAGAGTCACTTGTAAGAGTCACTTTTTTGTTCCTACACAGGAAGGCTAATTACCGTCCTTGATGCTACACTTCCACTGCCAGGCCCCATGAAGTAAATCAATAAGAGAGGAGAACAGGAGGCATTGAATCATGGACTGAAAACAAGGCAGCGCCTAGCTGGACATGTACATGTGAGCGAATGATCCCTGTGAGAAGGAAAACGTTGTTGAGAACGCCAACAGTAGGTTTGAGCATTCCTGATGTACCTGCAGCACAGCTACATATTACAGATAAGTGAAATTCAATGTTCCATGGTAAATTACTAACTCACCAGATCCACCCAGATATATTATGGACTGATTCCAACAAACATAGCAAACGCTGTAACGAAACGTATGGAATTCATTAATTCCTCTGCTGAGAGATTTATACTGAAACCCTGTCTCATTTGGTGCAGTGCACACAACAAAGGGTTATTAGCATGGATTTTAGAGTCCAAGACAATTTTTCCAGATTTAAGGAAATGCCTCATCTTCATGTACCCATCACTGACAAGTTGCTTATTGTGATATGCTCAAATATCCAAAGTTAAACAAGACTAAAAATCTTGTGAGAATTGTCAGATTGGACTGATTTCATCACATCTTTCAAAGCAGGTATATTACGCAATGACGATAGACTGCATGGTAATGGAAAACCACAGGAATCTGGATTTAATGGGTTTAGTCACTGAGCACCGGATGTTTGATCTCAAGTGATTATTTCCCATTGCAGGTCTGTAGACTACCATGATGAAAAATGGGGTGCAAAATGTGTGACACTCACTGTTAGTTGGAATCCTAAATTCCTTTTTAGCCTGTAAACTGGGAAAGTATCGTACAATATAAAGACTGATTACAACTCTGATTTGACCATTGCAACTGAATTCTGGAGCCTTGGCACTAAGCTAACCAGAGCCGGCAATGTCTTGCCTCCCGACAGAGCATCAGACCTGTCAGAACTGCTTTGAACATATCAAATATGTTTGAGTTTCTCTTTAAATGTTAAATATTCAGAGCATTATCCTGTGATTTCAGCTAGTCAGGCCAACTATGTTCAGGGATGACTGCAGTCTGCAAACGCCTGATATGACTTCTGTGTTCTTCTCACTGTCTTCAATATGGTCAGAATCAAGCAGTTTCCTAGTGACCCAACAACTGCAGCGGCATCTCTGTCCTGCTAGCTGTCATTACAATCTTGCCATTACTGGTGCTTTGGGAGATGAATCTCCATGTGTCTATTCCAAAAGAATCCCCCTGACAATGCCAACGAATTAAAATCAATTGGTTTGTCTCTTGTCTTTATAGCCCTCAGCAGCCTGTGAAAAATGGATCCTCTTAAGAGGTAACACAGTATTCATGTGGGGCACAAGTCCAGAGCATGACTAATGGAGCTCCAGTCTATATGCTAATGCTACATAACACAACACTAATACTGGTTGCATTAAGTTAGCCATGATACCAGGATGATATCATGTTTGCTGAAAGGAGAGCCAGTCGATGAAAAACGGATGATAGCACAAAATACCATCTTCATAATGCTCCACATCTCAGACATAGCTGTGTGCTGGGGGGAAAGAAGCAGTGGTCATTAGGACCCTTAAAGGGTAACGACTCCTAACTCTGATTTACTTGATCTCCTATCTTGGAGGAAACTGTGGATCGCCTGCCAGTCTGGCGCTCACAAACTCCCTGTGTGACCTCAACTAGTGAGTCTGCTCAGCACTCACAATAGGTGGCCCACTGTGGCCCATGTCCCTGGTGCTTCAGTAGATGTGGGCCTGTAGAAGGGAAGGAAATCCTGGTAAAGAGCATAGCCGGAAAGAGTGTCGCCATTTCACTTTGCAGGTCTATCCTTAGAGGTCAAACAGAGCTTTTTCCCCTAGGGGCCTCCACACTCTTTCTTTTCCCTCCCCCTCCTCCTCAAAGACATTCCTTTCTCTAAACCTTGCCTCCAAAACAGTTCAGATTCATCAACATCTCAAAACCTTCCCCATGTATGGCCTTTCACTTAGTTATTCAGAGTTATCACATAACTAGGACAGGGATGATAGCCAAGGTTACTGCCAAAAGTGAGACAAATAATAAAAGTAAGAAAAAATGTTATTATGAGCTCTCCTATGATGGATCTTCCCCAAGAGGATGTCCTTTCAAGAGAAGCATGAAAATAAATTTTCTATGGTGAAAATATATGATCCCAATCACAGTCAGACACACATGTTTGGCGGAAGCCAAATATGAACAGCCAAGCTGTGCCAGATGTAACCAGATCAGGGCCTCTGGGGAGATCTCAGGAGAGCCAGGAAAAAAAATAGGTACAGGAAAGTGATTGATCAGCAGGCTATACAAGAGGGACTCGCAGTATAACACACACTTTTCGATGAGAAGCTACAACGAACTTTCTCATCGCAATGTTTGCCTTGAGGCCAACACTGGAGCCACAAACCAAGGGTTTTCCCAATGTGTCACCCACTCGAGGGGTATTAGTGTTTGTGTTACAGTGTCTCTCTGTCCTATAAACAATGTGTCTCTTGTGACAGTGAATCAGACACGGCCTGTCGGCTAGCCTCTCCGGCATCAGGCCTGCTTGCCAGAGATTGGTTGGGGGACTGCTGCAGAGCCATGCCATTTGTCATGCTGTATATTTACAGGCTGTGTCAGCACAGGGCGGGTGGAGCGAGACGTCTCCGCTCTGCGCCTGACTCCACGGACGCCAGGCCCAGAACCTCCCCTCATTCATCTGTTTACTTTCTAAATAGGCCTCTGTTTGGACTTACATCAGTGGGGAGAGAATATCTAAGAAAACGAGGAAGGAAATCTGTGGAAAACAAAGGAAAGGGAAAGAAACTCTCTGTGATAGAGACTGCCCCTCGCTGTTCCTGATTACGGCAGAGTTGCAGAGTGCTTGGCGCCATCAAAATCGGCCATCCAGTCAGCTGGGCAGGCCAGACAGGGGAGAGGAAGACTGGTAGTGACGCTTGCAAATACCAAGTAGGGGACTGTTAGGGAGCTCTAACAGTGTTTATGTATTTTAGATGGCTGTTTTTGATTTTGTAAAGCAGGAGAAGAAAGATAGACACCTCCCGCAGTTACCAAACTTGTTTTGTGCGCAAATTATGCAATCTGTTTTTATGTACTACATACCGAACGTCCTTCTGTTGATACATGTTGTCCTGATGTATGTAATGTATAATTACTTCTTGGAATAACATCAAGCATTTTATCTCTAAACATTAGAAGTAAAAACGATCATGCAGTTTAGACTAAAAACAACGTGACTCAGTAGTATCCAGGGTATCGGTCACGTAATCTTGAATCGAGAACTGTAATTTTATTGCATTATACCACCATCAATGTCATTCATTTATTTGGCTAACATGTTAACCTGCTTTACAAGCAAGATACATAGTTACTGATAGACATTTAGAAATTAGGCACATAACTGATCATATGACCACACACTGTATGTTTTCCAGATCTGTTCCCAGAGGATGCAGTTTCACCGTGATGTGACAACTGATGGAGAACATTTTTATCTTGCTGAAGCAGCAGACACTGGCTGCTGAGTTTTCTTTTTATTCATGCCTTTCAGTTTATGTAAAATCAATACATGCAAAGACCATTTACCATTTTCCCAGGCCTCAAGTCAATTGCAGCTTACTGATGGTCATGTAACTTGCACATCATGACTGGGTAAGCACAATGCCCGGTGCCTGCTCATAGCTGAGATGTTCCCTGTGTGAAGTTGTGCTAATGCAGTATGTAAAAATGGCCTGAAATACACAACGTGTCCAAAATGTGTGTGTTTGCGTAGTCAGCTTCCTAGTCTGTTGCGTCCTGTGTACCTTGTCTGCTCTATAGCTCTGGGGACATATAAGCATTTAATTATGTAAAGTGTCCCTGTATACTTTTTCAATATGATTATTTGTTTAGTGTAACTAATTACAGTACTTATAAATAAAATATAGCAATAAATACTGCATCAATCGCAACCCAATCCATCTTTTGGACTTTCATGGCTATCTTACAGGGACTGCAAAGAGAACCTAGCAAACAACTTAACATACACATTTTTGGTGGCCCATAATTGTCTATAGAGAGTTTGAAGTAGGGCTTTGTTTGAAAGATGGATGTCAAAATCACGAAGCAAACTATCCATTGGAACTACCTATTGTTCTACATGTTGCAGAGCTACTTCCTTTTTGAACTTTGATCTGCTATATATATACTGAAGTTGTACGTGCACATGGTTTCATAATGCAGTGGAGAACTGTTATGAAAGTTTCAGGTTGACCCACCTTCATTTTCACTTCTAAAAGTAACATTATAAAGCATGGGCTTGGTGCAATGCACGGATCCGCAATTATCAGCAATTAATCTGGTATTTAAAACAACAAGACTGATTTCTAATAACTGACTAAATAAGATCAAAAATGCTCATTTACTTTCATATTATTTAGGTATTTTAACTATTATTTTTGGTGAATCTGTTTCTACTAAGTTTTAGGTCCTATTAAGCTGTAATGACTTATATAATACCAAAGTAGTAAACTGCTGTGTTTTAACCTGTTTTCTTTTAACCTGTAGTGGACTTTTTCAACATTTAAACAGATGGAAACACAGTGGACGTCTACAACAGAGCACAGTCTTTTCATGGAATTTCAACATGTGACCTAATCAGACACAATTTTAGGATTAATAAAATGTTTAAAAGCCCTAAAACAGGCTAATATTTTGTTACTTAACACATTTACGTACATTCAAACCAGCTATGCTTTTGTCTCTTGTGTCACCACAGCAACTCTATCTAATCTCCACTGAAAAGAACAAGAACACCAAAAACAACAGGACTGGCTGGGGCTGAGGCAAGAGTGAAGAGAAAATCAGCAGTAAAGATTTGAAACAGGAAGAGTGTGGCGTCAGTACAGGCTGGAGATAAGAGCACTGCGCTCCATACACAAACACAGGGTTTCTGTGGCTGAGTGACTCCCAGCTCTCCGGGCGCCCTCACAGTAGCTGTCCTCTCCCCCTGGCTGGCTCCGGACCACAACCCGTCACCCAGCCCTGCACACAGCAGATCCAGAGGCCTGATACACCCTCAGTGACTCCAGGGGTTTTAAGGGGATTTGTGCAAGTCCAGAGGACTGACGGGCCCCCTCAAACAGGCAACCCTGGGAAAAAATGAGGGGACTTATATCCCATGCTACATTTCAAGCAGCCCCCTTTAGCTAAATGTCATTACAGCTTGACTCCAAGGTAACTAATTAACAACAAAGCCTTCCTTTTTCTTTTATTATGTTTCCTACTGTGTCCAGCTGAGAGAGGTATTTTTCTAAATTAATATTACAAGTCATTGAAACAGAGCCATGTTTCTCTAATACAACCCCAAAGTCTTGTGACAGAGTGACCGCTGCCTCCTGAATATTAAACTGTCATTTCTGACAGGGTCTTTTGCCAGAGCCATTAAAGAAGAGCTATAATCACCTTTTTAGCAGCAACAGAAATACAGATTATAACTGCTGTCACAAACGGCTGCTGTATTTACATACAGAAGCAGGATCACATACTCCTTTCCTTCACCACAAAACCACTATCTGTTGCAAGCATGCTTCAAATCCTATTATCGGAAAATCCTGAGTCAAATATCCTCCCCAGTGAATCTCACAGGGCCATCATTCAGCAGGCCTGTGTGTGTTATGACAGAGAGGTAGAGAGGGAAAAGACAAACAGCAGAGCAGTCAGATGAGCTTCTGCATGAGACAGAAGCAGCCAAAAGTGTAATAGCGCTAAAAGCCTTTCTTGTGCAACAGTCTCAGTTTCGTTTAGCCTCGCTTGTGAAAAGAGTTTCGCTAATTTTTTTCACAGCCGGGAGACAGAGGAGAGTCTCCAACACCATCAGAGGCACAACCAAAGTGCTCTAGGTTCCAGGCTCAACATGACAACATTTTCGAACCAGACAGACAGTGTGTGTGTGTGTGTGTGTGGATGAGAAGTGAGGAAGCCTTTTGGCACAGGGTTGAAGGCTGGGAATCCTAGCCGGGTTAATAAAAGTAGCCCGTGGGGCACTGTTTTTCCAGGCACTCTCTGTGATGTTTGAATGTGAACTCAAACAAGCCTTCATTATGTGGCCACAGCCCTGGAGCCCCTGGTGCTGGGAGAGAGGCCCTGCCACTGACAGCCACGGCCTGCTGGCGGGCGCAGACGCCTTCCCCTCTGCTATGTCTCTTTCTCTCTTTTCACTCCCCCTGCCTCTGATCCCTTTCTCCACACTGCTCTTAGCCTCTAATCCTGCATTCCCCCTCTCTTTCCTCTCTAGTGCAATCCTTCCACCTCAATCCCTTCACCTCTCTCTAAGCCCAACTCTTATTCCACCTTCACCTCAAATTTTTCCAGTCGTCCTCCATGAAGGCCCATGAAGGACCTGGAAACCTCTAATTGACCATCTTTGTCTGTGGGTTTAGCTCGGTATGAATGTAACGTTTTTACCATGCAATGACAGCTGCCAGACAAACATGAGAACGTGCCTCTGGAGGTTCTTCATCATGTTTGGTGGTCCACACAATGCTGACCCTGCATGAAATAACAGCAACTGATTTTTCATAACATGCACTCGTCTATCATACTTAAGAGCAGTACATCATAATCTCAAATTGACACTTGTGAAAACAGCCATTATTGCTTAAACACAACATTATCATTGGCCTGGTGTGCTGCTGCAGATGTTGTTTCATGAGTAGCTTGGAGCTGTGTGCTGCACAGAACCCAATATCCCCTTTATTTCTTTCTGTGAGTCCATTTCTCCAAGATAAAGTGTACGGCAGCGCAGAACTCTCTTTAAAACTGTTGTGTTTTGTGTCTAAACTCAAAATAAGCCACAAAGCTGACAAAGGAACGCTTAAGCTTTTCGAGAGGGAGTTGGAAAGAAAGTTCAATAGTCAGAATGAGAGGCGCAGAGAGAGAGACTCACAGCGAGAAAGAGAAAGGAGAGATCTGTAATTAGAACCATCTTTTCGCCCAGTGATTGCAGCCCAGTGTTTCCCAAACCAGTGGTAAAAAAAAAAGGCCCTCCTTCTCTCTCTAGCCTGATCCAGAGACACCCGCTGTGTCACTCAGGCCACATCCAGACAGAAATGATTAAGACCACTAGCGATATTAAACTTCTGGGAAGTTAAAAAGGCCAGAGATACGAATGGGCAAGATGTGGAGAACACAGCACAGCAAGGTGCTGGAGAAATATCACAAGTCTGACAAACTGTGGAATTCACTTTGAATGTGAGAAACTGCAACATGAACTGTATACTTCTATAAGAACATCTATTTATGTCTTACATCCTATGCAACTTACAAAATCTTTGATGATTTGCTTGAAACACTGAAAACTAACCATAGTGCTGCAAAATAGGGAATCATAGCACATCACCTAATAACTGGATAATCTGCATGCTTTTAACAGGCTTTGGTATGCTCTATAGGCACTATGTTGGAGAGGGTTTGGAGACCCACTGAGTGATGAGAACATAAAACCCCAAAAATGATTAATCTGGCTCTGGAAGATAATTTGCTCTGATGCAATGCTAATACTTGAGCACAGAGTACATTACCAGCTTCATTCATAATAAGAGGGGGAATCTTTATTGATAAAGTTAGTTAGCTGATGCTTTCATCCAAAGTGACTTACATAAAGTGCATTCAGCCATGTGGATACAAACCAAAAATTGCAAGAATCATGCAAGTACAACAGCTTCTTCAAATAAACTCAATTGCTTCAAGTGCAATGTTTAGAAACAAGTTATTTGAGATGTTAGTATGAAATAACCTGTGGATACATTGTCACAGTGAGATGTGGTTTCTGCGTCTGGGTTGGGAGGCAGCTGTGGTTTGCATAGTGCTGCCGCTGCAGGTAACTAGGTAATTAGCATTGATGTCTAATGTTTGTCTACCCGGTGACTATGGACACCAGTAGCGTCATCTGACCGAGGTTGTTTTGTAGTTATTGTTAATCAAAATCAGACAACGTGCATAAACCCTGTGGATGTGTACTTTTGTAGACCATAGCAAACATTGTTACGAACACAAATTCTTAAATGTAAGCTTATCACTAACTTGGTACAGCTAATGCATCACTGCAACACTTTCAAACATGGTCTGAAAGCAGGTGAAATAGTCAAGCATCATTTATAGTTATCTAAAAACAGACATTATTAGTATGGTGCACTCGATGATCTACCAATGACAAGATGGTTGCTGCACATTAACCCAGGGGCAATTTTCCCCAATAATATCTTTCAGGCTACGTAATAGAAGGAATCTTGTCTAATTGTCAGACAGCTCAGCCATCCTGTCACCAACACAAAACTTTGGCCCATGACGTCCTGTCCCCCACACTGGAGTCTGATTGAAGCCTCTGTGAAGAGCCTCTGTAACATCTAGCCAGAGGCAGGGAACAGGCCTGGGCCTAATACTCCGCATAACTCCACAACGACAAAATGATTCATTGCCATAGAAACCACTAATGTGAGTCATCTTTTGAATAATCATCAATTATTCATGGAGCAAGGCTCTTAGACTGTTTTGTCTGCTTTGTAAACACAAACTAACTATCTCCCCCTCATCGTTCTCAAAAGTGAAACAAGTGGCCGGTTCTCATCCTGCTCCATGTTTACTGAGTTTGACTGAAGTGCTTAACAAAAATATATGTTGCGCTTTTTATACATATTTACTTTACAGACCCAAGCAAGCCACAACTCTCCTATCACAGAGTCTTCTGATCGTTTTTTAAAGTATTCATGTATAAATACACAACTATAAAACTGCTGGACATGATGTCTCCTTCCTCCATCATGACCACAAGGATGAGAGTGTTTAATTCGTAGCTATGCTACAGCTGTGGGAGCAGTGACATCTCCTGCAGTGATGAGACTGACTGACATGGAAACACCAAGCACTCCCCAAGAATCCAAAACACGTGTTTCATCAAGTGGTGTTGATAAGTCAGCATATTCTGCCACTGAGAATCCTGGGAGTATCAGTGTTGAAGAACTCCCACTGTGTTGGGTCTCCCATCAGGCTATTAAGAGGAATCTTGCTGATCTCTCCTGTGGTGAGCGCTTTGGACAGGTCAACTAAAATGGAGGGCGAGAACCACACCAGAGTCTGGGGCGATGTTAAGTCAACACCACCAAACAGTTTGTCCTGTTGAGAGGTCAGCCATCCTCACTTCCCTATGACCTCTGACCCTTGACTTCTTGTCTTCGGCACTGTGCTGTCTGCTCCGCCTCGCCTAGCTGTCAGTCTGCCCGTCTCAAACAGCACGACAACCTCAACACTGTCTGTCTAAAATGCAGATTCTTGCCATGAACAGGAGCAGAGAAAAGCAAAGTCAGCTCATCTAATGAAAAGTCTGAATGAAACTTAACGGCTTGTGTCATGCTTCATAGAAAAATGGCCTGGGACAGAGGCCAAGGCGGCATAAGCCACAACAAAGAAATTGTCCTTAACATGCCCAGAGGAATAAGAGGGATTTGTTCTAATACCTAAAGCCAAAAGTGTTTTTTTTTTCAACAAGGGCTTGTGTGTGACTAGTCTCAAGCTGCATTAGCCTTTCAAAATATGTTTTTTTCCAGCTCAGGGCCAGGATGTCTGAAGCAGATTTCATTTCTTCATGAGGAGTGGGTGATTTCCTTGTGTATATAGAGACATGGCCCAGTTAGATAGCACTGTCTGCACAGGCTGGAGTCAGGGTTCCTCGGCCCACAGATAAGAGAGGGACGGTTTTGTGTGTGCATGTGCGTTTGTGCGTGCGTGAGAAGAGTGAGAGAGTGCTTACAGATCCAGCATATCTGAGCAGCCCTCTGGCAGGGCCTCAACTCGGAGTTTTGTGAGACCAATGGTTACTGAAATTAAGGAATAGAAGTTCAGCATGTCTGCAGAGTACACCTAACTTGCTGGTGTAAATTTTGCTAGTCACCTACAGGACAGTACCTCTGCTAGTGGAAGAGACGTTTCTCTAAAATTTCCTGTCACAGGATGGCAAACAAGTTTTTCCCAGAGGGTATAAAGAAATGCATTTTCTTATAATCAAGGTTATTAATTCTACAACAAATTGGTTACCAGTGCATCACTTTTGCATCAGAAATTATGTGCATTGAATATGGTTCTAGTTAAAAGGTGAGGAATGTGAAGAATGTTCATTATTTTAGGGCATGTTACACCAGTTTCAAAAAGAAAACTACCTTGCTGGATGAATGTTTGCTAATAACATGACAGCGATTAGAGCAACTTCCATGAATTTTAAATAAAGGTTGTAACATGATCTGTTTTGCTCTGGATCAATGGTCTGCTGGCTGTGTCAATTCAACATTTTGCTGAATGAGTCAGTAGCAATGAATCAGCCACACTAATTGTGATTTAGAAGGAATCCCAGCTCATTCTTACGTAATGCACCACCACATAAAAGTGCATCAAATTGTCCAACTCAGAGACACATATACATGGACCACACTGAATTTGGATAAGAGGAGAGTTTGGGGGAGGCTCGGGCGGAGAGGTGGGGTTATCAGGTCTGCGGTGTTGGACAGAGCTGGGACACTGTCGCCTATTGATCCGCACCCATGGCACCTCTATGCAGACTGTTGTTGAGAGTAGGTCTGCTGGCCTTTTCTTTGCAGAGCCGGGCAGATTTGAGTGGTGCCGCAGCCCAGCAGCTGGGATGTGCAGTGAATACAGTCTGCACAGATAAACAGTGCCTTGTTTAGCCGTTTCTTTGCCGCTGCTGAGCCAGCTGATAACAGCGGCGGGAGGGCAGGCGGCCCTTGGCGGCAGTGGACAAGGCCTGGGGAGGCAGACACTCTGGCAGCAGCTAACTCCCTTCCCACATCCCTCACCCCTCCCCACCCCCCCAGCTTTGCTAATCTCGCCTCTTTTCTTTTCTGTCTCTTTTCACAGAGCAGGACTGTGCCAGTTAATTGCCAAGTGAGATTGAAAACTCGCTCAGCATGGTGAGCAGGAAGAACTGAGTGAGATGGACATCTAGGAGACAATCAGTGCTAGAGCAGTTAATATATACTAATACATTCATGTGCACAACTTCACACACGTGCACGATATTTCTCTGTCTTCCAACAAAAAACGTTGGTTATTATGCAAAAACTTTGCAATGTAAGGCAAGGTTTTATTGAGTTATGATGTTTTGAAACCAGCTGATCTAAATACCAGATGGACATAACATTCATTTTGGATACAGCAGTGGAGTGGTCTGAGAAACAAAGTTACTGTGTAGATAGGTCTACTGCAGGCCGACAGCACACAGAGGAGAGATGGGAGTTAAACTGCTCTCCCCCTCAACACCACAAGCTGTCATCTCATTGTCTTGGCCCGGCACCAGGCGCTGGAGTAATTGCAGCAGTGTGGCATTGTGGGGAATACTTTGCATTCCTACTTTCACAAGGAAGTTTTTCTTCTTTCCCGGCCTCACACTGCAACCTGCCACAGATAAAACATGTCTCAAAGAGCATTGTATCCACTGTTGCTCTGAGACAATGCAGGTATGTGTGTCTGTGTGTGAAGGGGCAGAAGAGTAACAGAGTATCCTTGTACAATAACTACAGTGTAGTGAAAGGTGAAGGAGTGTGTGGGTGTGAGTGGCTTTGGGTGGTGGCGGGATTATCAGCAGTCAAAAGGGATTAATAAAAAAAAAATAGTAGTGGGCTTTGGCATATAAAATGTGTCAGTGTTTGGATAGCCTGTTAATAGCCTTGGCATACAATTTAAATGGAGCTAGTTTAATATCAAATGCTATAAAAAAGCAGGAAGTTGAAAACAAGCAGGATGAACTCTTAACTTCCCATACCTTGTTATGAATTGAACTCAATGGCTCTCCTTTGCCAACCCACCTCCCCAACCAGTTCCATTTATTATCTTAGCCCTTAGAACCCTGCTGATAGCCCAAACATACCAGAGGATCAGCAATCAATAATGGGGGAATGTTTTGCCCAGAACCCACGCCCCCTCCTTCAACAGCCCCTCCGCCCCATCCCGTCCTTATTCTTGACTTAAGAGGCCACATCTGTTTTTAATATCCTTGCCTCTGTGCTGCAGAGTTACACAATCATGATCAAGTGTGCTTTCTGAAAGGCAGAAACACTCACAAATACAGACAAGGACTCATGCCAATACCAACACAAACATACACTCTTTTATGGCACACCAAAGGAATGAAGAACAAGATGTCACTGGGATTACTGGGATTGGTGGATATTGTTTAATGTCATGTAGCTAGGATACATGCATATGCCTGGAAGATATTGTGAAATCGATAAATTGTTACAGAAAATGTTTTATATAAATGTTTTCTTTTTTTCCTACTCGGTGGCAAAAATGGTTTTATAGAACAACAAGGGCCGTAGATATGCTAGCATTACAAACAACATTATACAAAAAGGCTAGTGTCCATACAGCTTTTTTTCTGAGCACCAGTGTCTTTTTTCTTTAATACCAACGAGGAGAGAGCATATGTGGGAGCCACCTAGAGAAAATGTCTTTCTGAAGACGGCCACATGTGTCTTTTTTCAGAGCACTGCAACCTATTCGTGCGACTGCTCAAAGTTCTTCCAGTTGAAAATCTATGAGCTGTCATCAACTGACACTCCTTTTCAGACAACTAATTATATATTAGATGGAGTGGTACTCGTCAACCTGGAAATCAGGAAAATGGAGAAAAAGTAGTTCTGGCCATGCCTGCCTTTCCTGATGCTTTTATCACACTACGCCTTGTGAGCGTCTTGTTAGCTGTGTAGTGAACCCTCTATTAACTCCTAACTCTGTTAACTTTCTATCACTGAACAAATGCTTCATCCCAGCACCCCCCAGTGCCCTGCCAGAAAGAAAAATGCTATATGGACACAAACCCTAAGCCTAGCAGCTTTAGGCTTAACTTTTTCTGAATTGTGGGCAACAGTAGCCTGGGGTGTTTTGGGATATCACCCTTATATTTTCCTCCTTAAATGCCACAAATCATGTTTTTTCTATCATTGTCAAACTGGCCTAACATTTGCCTATTTGTTTAATTATCTGTATGACATCTAGAATATCTTGTACAAGTACGACTAGGACGGCTCAGTGATATGATTTTCATAAAAAAAAGTAACTAATACTTTGTTTGGTAAGGAAAGAGCTTAGCTATCTTAGCTGCAACCACTAAAATAGGTGCTTCATGTTGTCCTTTGCTCCATGTATTATTGTCACAACTTTATCTTCTTTTTTTGACAGGGACCACATTTTAAGTGAACAACATAGGAATGAAACTTCTACTGAGAATTCCCCGATATGTTACAGAACTGGAAGGATGCCAGTGGCTGGTTGGTCACAGCTTTAAGCTCCTCGTGCAGAGTATGACAGCCGTTATGACTCCAGATCACCTTACACTGCACTTCCCAAGTGGCTCCGGGATTCCTGCAGTTACACTTAGATGTCAAGTTATGAGCTCCATGGAGTGACACTGGAATTTATGAAGAACTTATGTACCTCACTGGGGGGTGATGGTATGCTTTTGATTACCACAACTGTAAAATTGTGGATGGATGAAGCTACTTATTTCACAGTACAACAGTTTATTATGGAAGCTCAAGTATACAGAAGCATTATCAAATTTCCTGATGTCTTTGTAAGTTAACTAATGGCCTCCAAAATAAGCATACAAAAGCCATAAAGTGCACCAAAGGTCCATATGTAATGTCTATATAGACGACCACTTCAGGCACTACTCAAAAACAAAACAAAGGATGATTGAGATGACTTTTTTGCACTGGTGACGACATTTTTGTGAGTTTTCCTTTCTTCCACCGTGATCCTATGCTGGCATTCCTTTGGCTCTTTTTACGACTCTGCCAGCTCAGACTGGCTCAGCTCTGCCAAGCACCAACACGGCACTGTTGGTTTACAGCATTCTCTGATTCTGTACAGCAAGCTCTCCATTATAATTATCAGTGCAATTAGCTGATTCACGGCGTTTTAACACTGTGCCTGAACATACTCAGACATCTCATCAGTCACAGTTAAGAGCCCTCTGTCTCAGTGGAAAGCTATTCAAAGTTCTTGGGAAGGCGCTCCTTCTCATGTAACGCTAAAACAATGCCACAATCTAGTGACTCAAATCCATAAATTACAGCGACAGTTGGAATGCATCACACCTTTCCACATTTCACTCATTTAAATGAGTTTGTATGTAGTGACAGGTACATGCAGAAAGTCACTCTAAGTGGTTAGAGACTAATGGACAAAGAGACTTGGACAATGTTTATCTTACAAGATAGTACAGGTAAGTGAAGTGTGAAATGTTTTTTGTTGTCATTGGAGTAATTCTGAGAAAACCAGCTGTACAAGAGCAATGCGCCTCCCTCATCACCTCATCCCCACCCTACTAAACAATATCCAAAGATATTGTTAAAGGTGCACTGATGCTATCTATCCTTTCTTTAGTTTGGTTTTCTTAGATTGTCTGTGACGATATTACTGACAATTATACATGAATGACTAATGTAATAAGCACTCAAACTAGTTCTTGGCATTGGCCGACACTTTATGAAGTACATAGTAAATAGGCTGGTTCTGAAAAAAACGATATTGGTGCACCCTCTAATTACCATCTTCATAAATTAATACTTTTGCTCGCAGTCTAAAGATGATAGAAGCAATAAGTGTCACACTCCACCCAAACTGCTCGTCCACGACTAACAAGAAGGGGCGCTGGCCATGATTCAGCACAGACAAAGCAAACAATGACCTGACCTTGATGATGGAGATAGAGTTAGTATGTCACTGGAGGCCGGGTGATAACATTTGTGACCTATGCCTCTGGCCAGCTTTGTGCCTGGCTGGCGCTCTGCTGGTGCCATTCTGTCTTGTGCACACCAACTGATTGAATGTTTCTTGTCTGTTTTTCACAGCAGATTGCAAACTGTCTAGCCATCCTGGAATACCCCCCGCACCCTCAACTCCACCCATATCGCCATGCTCGACTGCACACTGTGAAGCAGTGAATGCTCCCAGAGCTATCTGCTTCATCAGACCCTGATGATAGCGTGGAGACTGGCGTCTGAGCTGGCCGATAGCCGTCGGGCGATCTCTGTTCATAAATAGAAATGTGCAAGAATGGAAAAATAACATGAACCCAGTCATTATTCCCGCTCTTAATGCTGTTGTTGCATCATCTGCTCATGTTAGCACATACACTTTAATTCTGATCTGACTCACAGATTGTTTTTTGTAAGAGAAAATAAATACAAAATATATTTCCAGCCTGCTGGATGTTATCTCTCCCTAACACTGAGTTCTATAAAAAAGTGTGCTTGGGAAACGTGCCTCACTACATGTCTCGTTCTTCCTGAGTTTTCTCTTCAGTTGAAAGGTGAGGTGATTGCAGTGCAGAGGTTGACTACTGGTCTGCGGTGCTTGTGTGCTGCTACTTCCTGTCGACTATAAGTCTACTGGTAGTCTGGCGATAGGGTCACCTCACAGGACTTTGTATTCAGCGAGGAGAACAAACAACGGAGACCTAGACCCTTCAGACCCTCCCCCGCTCCTCAATAACAGTCCAAATATTGGCGTCTAAAGACTCAGTGACAAAGCTAATGTTCACATCAGCGATGTGTGTGGGCAGCGAGAGGGGTTCTCACTCGCTTCCCAAGTTAAGCCTGAAGATCAAAAGTTTTTCATTTTAATTTTTTCATGAAAACAAAACACAACATGCCATGAGTTTGTTTTGAAATAAATCCACAAAGCAGTGAATCCGTAGCTTTTCCAGTTGACTGGCTGCTCTGCCTGTATCCATGCTAAGCTGGGTCAGTGGAGACTCCCAGTAAATGGCCATGTCGCCAGAGCTCTCTGCTGCTGAGTCGACTGACGAAATAATGAACCGCACAGGCCTGTTTGATTTCCTCTGGAGACAGCTGAACGGGAGTCTGATCCACATACAGCCCTGGCTCCCACTAACCCAATCTGCTTCACCCCGCTCTTTCTCTCTGTCTCTGACCGAGAGACAGCGTCTACGCATGCTTTTTTAGGGCACATCTATTCACTGTGATTTATCGTAAATTAAAAAGCTGGGAGCTCAGTTGCACAGCTAAAATGCCCTCTCTGACTGCCTGACCACGCTCCACACCGTCTGAACTAGATTCCATTTCCTCTCGTGTCCATTTTGTTGCTTTTGTAGCAGACCAATAATTCACATGAAACTGTGTGTTTCCAAGGAAAGGTTAATTTAGCCCTCGAGGTTGTGGTGCATACTGATCATGATAAAATTAAATGGCTGACATGTATGAATATTTTATGTACCACAATATTATGTAGCTGTACATATAAACAGGTACAAAATAGTGAACAAAACAGTGACACAATTATGGGTTCATGATATTATAGTACAAAATAATTCACCAAACGCACCAAATCCAGTATTTTTCTGGGAAACAAGGAGGTTATCTAGCATGCAGGCAGTCAGTGGTGATGTGTCTTGGCAGGCAAAGATAGGGGCAGTGTAGTCATGGACCCAGTCATCATCATCTGGCCACACATTCCTGCCCTATCTGTGCAGTAAACTGGATCTCCTTCTCCCTCTTATCAGCTGTCAGGAATTTTCTATCAGAGGGCCTCTCTCTCTCTCTCTCTCTCTCTCTCCCTTACTATCTCTTTTGCTCTCTTGTTCTGACTCCCTTGCTCTTTTTTTTTTCTTTTCCTCTCTCTCTTCCTGTCCCTTCCTTGAAGCTGCAGAGCTGACACAGAGCAGAAACGGTTAATGGTCATTAAGATAAGGAAGCAAGGAGACGTCAGGCGGCTCCTAGGACAGGCCTGAACCCAAACAGCTCTGGTGCCTACTGCGTCACCACAGCGGGAGGCCCTCTGCCCCAGGGAAGCACCGCTCACACACGGAGGACACGTTAAACACGTTAAACAGACGCATTTAATAAATAACATCCTGATCCTTCAATATCTCTCAGTCTCTGTTTAAACTAAAACAGTATTTCTTTTCCATTATGTTTTTTAATTTTACTTCATGTGACTTTTTTTTGGCTTTGTTGTGTATTTAAATGTTGTTCAAATGTATTTCTCTGCATTATATTAAGTTACTTGAATTGCCTCTGTGTTTGGAAGCTGCTGTGCTAACAGATCTAAGTTATGCTACCGCTGATATATTCTTTCAAAGAAAATGACACGAACACTTTATTTAAGCTCTCTGAGAAAAAGACAATTGTTTTCTCCATTGCCATCAGGCTGTAACTCAGAATCTTATTGTAATCGTATGATATCATAGCATTTCATTTGTGTATTGGTGGCATTTCCTTCCAGTCACTGGGTTGTTAAACCTGAAAGTAAGACACTTGAATTCATGTTTGATGATAATTATGTTACTGAATTATAATACAATGTTTTCTTCAAAGTATATACTTTGCTGCATTTATCAATATGATAATTTATTTATTTTTAAAGAATAAAACAGTATTTTTGTCCACACTGGTGGTAACAGTTTTTTTGCTAAAAAAAATAATGACATCCATCAGTGTCATATAAATATTAAAGTCATTCAAAACAACAACATGTAAAGTCTAAAATAGTAATTCTTTTACGTTTTAAAATTGAAATTAGGGTTGTCACAAATCTCATCTTTTTTTTACATCTGAGGCTTATATTGAGGTTTTTGCACAAAGCTTTGAATGTTTGACGTCATATTTTATAACGTCACCACCCTTAAAATCCTTGAACAAAATCCTCAATTTGACTAAAGTGATTCACTGGATTAAGTGAGTTAGTCTTCAGAGGCAGAATGAGTGGGATTTGTTGGTTGCTGTTGATAAACACGAGATTTAACATAGAGAGCGAGAGCTGTAGAGAATGAATGAGGAGATTGGGAGGCGTTACTGAGAACAGAGCACTGAATCAGAGAAATAAAACATTATTTTCTGATTGTTCCACAGTGGCTTGTTTCAACATTCTGAAGCACAAATAAGCATGCCGTCATCTCTGCATAACCTGTGGGAAGGTTTTGTGTGAATGTGATGAACTGCACACTTCATCCTGTCTGCTGTGCGTGCAGCTCAGCCGCACCCTCAGTCAAAAAAAAAAAAAAAGAAACACACAGACCTGCAGCTCTTATTCAGACAGAGAGCATCTCTGTTCAGTCCAATAAATACAATCTGATCCATCAGCACAATACAGGTATCTCAATGAACACACCTCCGGAGAAGATGACCAAGTGTGATAGAGTCACTATTGTTGACTATCAACACAAGAACATGCCGAGGCAATTAATCACAAGTATTTTTAACTTTGAACTTTAATTTTCTAGTAACCGCCGTAACGACTCGCGTACCTCCGAGATAAAAATGTCCCTAGCACCATTTTTTCCCGAGCTCTTAACATGCACAGAGAACTGGTAAAGCCAAATATCTGCAGTGAAATACAGTATTTCACTGTGGGAATGGTGTAGTTTGGGATATAAAGATTACAACTGAAAAATGTTGTGAGCAGAGTACCACTTTACTACTGTCCTGCATGTCACCTGAACATCTGGTCTCCACACAAAATATGGCTACAATTCATGCCACTGTACCCATAATCCTGTAGTATCAAAGTACAGGCAGAGGGGTCTCTCTTTCCTCTCTCTCCCTCCCGTTCACCCCTGTGTGATGACAGACCCCTGAGAGGGGCCCTTTGTTGGTAATTGAGCTTACCTCATTTTCAAAATACCAGGAGCCCTGCTGGATAATAAAAATGTGCCTATACTGGGGTACATATTTCTGGCAGAAGCCAAACAGCACTATGCACAGAAACAGAGCTGCGCTTGTTGAATTAGACCAGAAAGAAGGAAAAGGTTTGTTTTTTTCATTCCCTGACTTTTCTTTGGTTAAGGTTTTTTTTTTTTATTCTCCCCGCTGCCTTAACTACACTGGGAGAGTGGCCTTGCGTGGAGTCTGGATCGCTGGGACCTTAGTAATATCCACCAGGGAGCCTGTAATTACTCTGACAACACTGCTGCAATCAGACCACGCCTCCAGCACTCTGCAGGCTTGGCGGCCTGTAAACGTGTCAGTGGCAGGATGTCTCTCCTCCCTTTCGTACGCACAAAAAGAAAGCTGAATACATTTTCTCAAAGAATACAAATTACAGAAGCGACCTTCAGTGTCTAACTATTTGCATTGGATGATGGTAAATGACTTGATGATGCTCTTGGCCCTTGAACTGTTAGTATGACTCCTTTATGAAAACAAAATGTCACTTCTCACCATGTAGTGTAATAATGTTGGGTTTGTAGGTACAAGCCAAGGTGACAACAGCTCCTCAGTTGCTCAAGTAATGTTTTTTGTTAAACCAGGACTTCATTTTAATGGACAGCCTCCACCAGCTCTCCAACACCATTACAAATCATTAGAAACTGTGCTAGTCTATTTGCCTTCTAATATACCAAAAGCAATAAATCAGGAATATTCAAAATTAACGCATAAAACAATGCAATGTGCACAATATCTTACATACTATTGGTGGAATGATCAACGCAGAGTTTCACGTGATCATAGGCACACAGGAATGCTTTTTTCCCTCTTACTTGCACAGAATCTTGAGCACAATTGGATATCTTACCATCAGTGTGGAGGCTGGCAGACATGAGTCTTTGAAATGTGATCCTTGTCCCAGCCAAGTCCTGCCTCCATCACCCAAATTGGATGATTATATCCAGAACAACATTATTTTAACTTGGAGTGAGACGGGGGAGTCCTTTAATGCTAAGTAAATTCCTCTTGACTTGCCATTTGTACCCGTGGCAAAGAGTTACCAACTTCACGCTGTCAGGACTGGGAACAAAGCACACTTGGCTTGGCTTGGCCTTGTCAGCGTTTTAGCTATTTCAGTGGTCATCCGTGTATCAAGAAATCCTAAAAACAGAAAAAGCTTCTTGAATATTTGTTTAAACTCTCAATGCCCCATAATCATGCCAGTAATGATAGTGTGTTTGCTTTGTCCAAACACCGGGGGCTCTGTTCTAAACACATACATACACATAGGCATATACACATACAGAGCGCTAGGACGATGATGGATGTGAAGAAATTACAGACCAATGGCCCTGAGTCTCCCACTAGTCATTAAATACACAATGTACATAAACATAGAAGGAGTACACTAAAATCAGATTCAATTTATATTGAAACAAGCTATTAGTAAAATGATTATGTTCGCAACATGGGCAGCCAGTTGTTGGCAGAGATGATACTCAATTTTGAATCTCTAAAGGTCAACCAGGCTCTAAGGCTTAGCGTAAGCATAAGCATAACAACACAACAATTTTATCCTTATTAGTGCTGGATATTACTTAGGTTATGTTTTCCCTACAAGTCATCAAATGACTTTATGCAAGAGGTTTAGTATTCTTCGTAATGAGAAACACCAGTACGTTATACGGTCCAGGGATGCAAATATATCTGAGTCAGTGGCGATGTATTCCTGAGTGATTTTGTTAGGAGACATTAAAAGCTTGAACAAAAATAAGTTTGAATATCAAAGGCTCTGGTTTAAAAAACAACATCCAGCCCGAGGGGAAAATTGTACAATTACCTACAATGTGCCAGGCTGCTTGCCAGTTGAAAAACAGGCCATGGAAAATGTACATATCCAGCGCAGAGAAAAGGCAAAACCGCAGAGTTACACAAGGAGTCCAAAAGCATTGTCATTCTTAATTTAAAAAAATAATCTTTTCTTTGTTTACAATACTAAGAAATTCTGCAGGCAGTGTGTGTTTTTGCATTTGTGTGTGCAGGCACATACAAGTGAACTTCAATTCATGCGCAGTCATTTCCTCACTGTTGACTGAAGGGAGTCAGAATAAATTACAGTAATACAAACACATACACTAAATCAAATCCCCATGTATGCATCACCTACATCACCTCTGGCCTCTACACTGCATTAAGTGTGTGCCAAGGCATTACTATAACAGCAGCAGTCTAAAACTATGCTATTACATGGTTTTCTAAATAGAGAGCATCCTGTCACGACACCGAGTTGAGTGTGAGTGAGAAAACGGCAACGTGTTTCCTGAATACTCCGCAGAGGGAATTAGCATTAGCCTTGTCACAAGGTCAGGGTTCACGTCAGGGGGATGGTGGCAGGAGAGAAGTCACATGGCCACCTCACTGGCGACTGATGTTTGAGGTTATTGGCTGCCAGGCCTTCAGCAGGTGAACAAACACTTCACGCTACATTCTCAACAACATGCAGCAACCTCTTAGGAGCTGATGCTGTCATCGCCTGGCACAGAGCTGGAGGTAATGCTGCCTTTAGAGAAGTCTTAGTGGGTCTGTGTCTAATTTAAGATTTCTATTATTCTAAAAATAACTAGCTGACAACCTTTAAAAGACACAGAATGTTGTCCAACAACACTTAGTGTTGAAGACGTAACAAAAAAAGGTTGTTGGGGGGACTGACATACGTCCTCGCTAAATTTGTGCAGCATAAACCCAAATTAAAAAGTTTTATTATAGGTTATTACTTTCAATTACTTTATATTTTAATAGAAAATAATGCATTTAGATTTTTCTTGCATTATACAAAATGAGATAACTGAACAGGAAATACAACAGACATTTAAGGAATTTTAAGACATTTCCAGGACTTTCTGGGATTTTCCAAAATCACCTGATTGCCAAACATATGCTCTGCTGTCACTTGAACTTAATTGTAATACATGATACATTATATACATACATCTATACTGCATACACATATATATATAATACATCAATCAGCACAGACCTGATGTTGCACCTTTGACTGCAGAATAAATGAACAGAACATGTGTGTATAATACAAAATGACTTGCGACATGTGTTTGCCAGACCTGGGTGGCATTTCTTCTTGAATGCAGCAGACAAAAGCTAACCCAAGAAACACATGATGCAGAACAAAAAATAAGAGCGAGGGCGTATAGACTAAAGAAAGTGTCCTTGTTTGTTTGTACTCTTTCCCAAGCTGCTTGGATTCATTAAAACGTAGCCCTTGGCAGCACCCAGTTTGGCACAGTGTTGAGCTGAAGGACAACCACGGTTGTGCAGCCTCCGCACACCAGGAGATGAGGACATGTCTTCTCCACCCATCCACGCTGAACCTTACCCCGCCCTGCACAGCACCCTCCTCTGGCACAATCAATTCGCTCCACCCCTGCTCCAGTGTCATCTGTCTCAGTCCTGAAGTCAAATGTATTGTCAAATATATTTTTATGGTTTTGGTTCAACAGACGTAATTAATGCAGAGTAAAGCTGGAGAAAAGTCTGCAGATTTTAGATCGCAGAAATGGAGAGAACGGGTGGGAGTAGACAGCCATTCAGAGAGCAAGGAGGCAGTCCTAAGATGTTGTGTTTCCAGTCATTACTGCCTTGCTTTGTTTAAACCCCCTCAGCTGGCCAGGTACTCCCCCTCCACTCCTCCTAACCCTCACTCTCACCCACAATGCACCTGGAGCAAGGCCAGGGCTGCTGTTAATTTGGCCTCATTATTAAGTTAAATGCAGCGCGGGCGGCGGTGCTAGAGCTAATGAGCAGTGCAGAGCTGGCTGTGCTGCTCCCAGCCTCCTGTCCCAGCCATTAGAAAAATTAGAGAGTGGAAAATGAGTCAAGGGTTGTGGAGGCCTTAATTGAAGTCTTGAATGAAACTGTCTCTGATCTGAGTAAACCCTGCTCTGACTGGGAAGGTCTCAACCCTCACTTAGGAACAGAATAGCTCCTGTTGGGGGCAGAGTGTGTATTTGTGTCAACAAAATCAACATGGTGTAGGACAAGGTGTTTCAGAAAAGAACCGATACATGATACACAAATGTCTACATAATGTAAACCGAGTAATTAAGTTAGAATAATATCTTCCAGCCGATGTATGTGCATATGTATGTATTTATATGTATATATGTGTGTTAGAGGACCCCTTTTGGTTATGTTTATGGACAAGATGGTATCTGAGCTGTGTGGGTGGCAGGGTCTCTGCTCAGGGGAGCTGTGTGGCTTTAGAGGAGAAGCTCAGAGGAGGGGCACTACCAAAATACACATGTGAGAGACAAACATCAAAAGACAAAGTTACACTTAAGGCTTTTAAAGAGTGGAAAAAATGCTGCTTTGCATGGCATATACTGTTCAAAGCTGTCCACTACTCCAGTAGAGAATAGTATCTCTCTTAAGTAATCTCAGAGGCCGTCTATCATCTAGCCACTCAGTCAAGACCGTGAGAGACTGGGAGGTTTAGAAGTTTCTATGTTTAGTTGACTTTGAGGGTTTTTCCTCTGCAGCCTTGCTAAATTGTCCAAACACGACCACACTGGCATTCATTTGCACTTCATCCCAACACAGCTTATCCTGACCACACATTGACATGTTTTTCTGGGAGATACTGAGGAGATAGCTGTCCAAATCTTTGAAACCAAATCAGCAGCTTACAGAGATCAGCAAGAGGCTCCATTTTGATATTAAAAGAGAGAGAAAGATCAGCTCTCTGTTTAGGTTTGGCTGAACTCTAGGAGGAGATAATAGCCTGAGGTTGGTGGAACATGGGAGGCAGATGATGATGATGATTGTGTGTGTGTGTGTGTGTGTGTGTGTGTGTGTGTGTGTGTGTGTGTGTGTCTGTGTAGTTTGTGGGTGTTTCCTAGAAACTGACAGACATCTCTGCTTAGATTTGTCTCAAGGGTCAGAGGTCGTACAGTAACTGAGCTGTTGTTCAAGTGCCTCATCCAGGCTCTTGTCTCTCTTTTGCTCCAGTGTGTGACTGGGGGACAGTGTACAGAAAATTCCTGTCACAGTATTGTCCTCCTGCAAGCCTGCTTCTGATGGAGAGCACTTAGCCATGTTTATAGCTGTACAGGTTCAAAGAGAGGCCAGCAGCACAATAGAGCAGGGCAAGTTGGCTGCAGCACCACTGTGTGGGAAACACCATCACACACCAAGGATTCAAAACAAAGACACAGAAGGGGAAAAACTCTGCAAGGATTAAGGAAATTGCCATTTTTTCCCTATTCTATTTTTCCACGATGAATTCTACAGTAAACATTTCCTCAACACAACAGCGATATTAGCCAAAAGGTCCTGTGGCACAATAATGGACCCTACGGGAAACTGACAACAGACATTAAGTTCATTAGTGCAGCAGTCAAAAACATTTTGTATTCGGTCAAAAATATTTTTCAGGCGATGAAACAGCTTGCTTTTACAAAAGCAGGCCCCTGATTGGAGAATGCCTCTTTCTCAGTGAGCGATTGGCTGGGTGAATGGGTGCGGCCATAAGGCCATCTATAGGGCAGTGTTGTCAAAATTATTACATCAATGTGCATGACACTTCTGACTGGTGGCAACAGCTCCTACTTTATGTTGACTTCCCGTCATGAGAACAGAAATCTATGCATACTTGGCGTCAGCGTAGGTGAAGGGCAGACACAAACGCCACATTAAAGGGATAAAACTGGAGTTTGGGTTTTGAGTAAATGTTTGGCTAGCTCAGCTTCATCACATGTCCGGCATTTAACTAAATAGTGTGCTGACATTGACCATCACATACAATAAAGGCAGCCAGTCTTCTCGTGGTGGCCTTCTCACCCCAACCAGCCCCTGTGACCTGTCCTTCAGCCCCCCCCCCCCCCCACCCACCAATGCTTTAATCCCGCTAACCTTGTCAAAACCACCAGACCTCATTCAGAACAAGCAGATGACTCTCTGCACGCCAGTGGCCTCTATAAATAGAAATTTCATTGAGGAGCAGCAGGCTGAATGGGAGGTATTGTAAACAGCGGGCCAGCCTAAAGCCTTACACAGGGCTAACCTGGGAAAGTGATGGAAAGTGACATGCTGCAGCCATGAGGCATGCAGTACAATAACAAACTGACACCACTGTACCACTATCCACTGTCCTTCACTTCACATGTAAAGGTTTACCTCACACTGTTAACAGCCAAAAACCTACTGGCAAACAGCATACTAAGAACATTCTTTGGGTGAAGCAACAAAACAATGTGGTTTATGTTTACTTCTAACGTAGGAACACTGTCTCTGACACATTTTTAACTTTCTAAACTTTCCTGTGACCCCCTTAAACAATACAAAAGATGGGATGTTTGCGGGGAGACAAAAGCGGACTGCTCACTCTGCATTTTGTATAGAACTGTCTGCAACTTTCAACCAATAACTGACCATGGAGCAGACAACTGTCCTTTACGGCGTATACTTACATACAGTGCATAATACGTCTTCTCCACACATAAGTATACAGTTGTTTTTAGGCACAGGCCCTGCCTCTCTGAGAGGCTGCGTGATTCAGTGGTCATTAATTCAGTGCACTTAGCCCATTTTATACACAAAGCAGTGTAACAAGTCGATTCTGGCACAGGTTAAAAGGTTTGGCAAGGGAATTATGTCTTCCTCAGAAGGGAAAAAATATGTTGGATAAATCAAAGGATTATTTTGTGAACGAAACTGTGCCATTCGGTGACGTCAAAAACTGGCTGACATCTCATTCAGTCAGTTCAGCTATTTGCAGAGTGATGGATGTATTTAATGTAGGCTCGTCTCATAGGCGAGACAATTTGATCAGTGAGGCTAAGAACACATTTCTAGTCTGTCAGTATGAATGTTGTTGTTGGTGCAGCAGAACAGCAGGGGTCTGACTCTGACTTTGACTCATGTCTGGGGGAGAGACAGAGTTTTAGAAAATTGTGGAGACATTTCTAGATTGTAGGTGCTTCTATCCACCTCTGGCTCTTTTTGTTCTCAAAATCTTTAACACATGGATTAACTATAAAGGGGCCTCAGACAGTCACCTACCAAACCACACAAAGAGAGAAAGAGTGAGTGAATGAGGGTTAGAGTGAGAGAGAGGCTGAACCATTTTTAAGCCACTCATTTGATTCACAATTCACACGCAGATCCCAGCCAGGGGGCAGGGATTTTGAGGAGGAGAGATCAGTAGCCAGGCTTAACTTAAAATGTCAAATGCTTTACTTTGACTTCATGGAAAAAAAGACAGTTCAGAGGACCCGACAGACCACATGCTACCCTCCTTACTTGAAAAATTCTCAAAAGCAACAGGTACAGACGGGCTCTTTCACCAAGTTGTAGTAAAACAATGAGGTGCTTCAGCCCTGAAGACCAGTGATCATCAAACTGCCACCAATTAGAGCATTAGGAGAAGTCATTTATTTTGCCTATGTTAAATAAGGTGCTAACCTCCATGAACCATTCCCTCATACCCCTGCTGAAATTTCATCCAGAGCAGCCGTGGCCCCACAGAGAAAGAGGGATATTGAGGGGCTAGGTGAGACAAGGGCTCTGGAGACCAGGCTCACTGAAGTAGACCCTACCAGTGCAGGGTCAGCCTGAGAAACAACATCATTCCTCCCCTCCTCTCTCCACAGCCTGAATGGAGGACTTGGTACTACAAATTGATTGCTCACAACAGAAAAAAGTCTGCATGCTCAGAACGCTCAGTCGTGTAGGGTCTACCGGAGCGTGGGGGGTTGGAGGTGGTGACTGACGCCATTCCTCTTTTTCAGCCAATGACCTAATGCAGGTAAAGGGTGAGGCTTGGTACTAGACTGCTACCCTCTCTTTAGCCCCACACCCAAATGTCCCCCATTTAGGTATTTGTTGAACCTCCTGCATTGAAACCACTGCCTGTACAGAAACAGATTGGGTGTTGGGCAGCACACAAGTTTCCATGCATGTTAGGCAATGAAAGGAGAGCTCAATAAGCTTCAGCCTACCCAATTTCACAACTATTCCTAAGTGTTTTGAATAACTAAAACAGCAAGAATAAGCAGACCTTCCTTTTATCTAAGTCAGTAGATACAATTCTCAACTTACACCATAGCAGAAAAAAAGTGTTTCATTCATAAATCAACATTTAGAAACAGAAACTGCCATGCACAAAAACAAGAGGAAGCCGTGATGGAAAGATGAACTCTGGAGCACACACAGGGTAGGAAACGGTGTGTTTGCCTGGTGTCTCATCTGAGAGCTGTTTCCAGGTGCTGCTCAAGTGGTTTATCTGATTTAGGCCCCTGAGGATTGTCAGCTAACACCTAAGTTGTCATGGGTTTACCCAGCTCAAATTAATACATCACCCATCACAGTCAACACTTTAAACTGAATGTGTGACGCACCAGCATGAAGACAGATTGAACCGCATTGGTGAATTACATGAACAGTGAAAAGCAATATTGAGGAAGAAATGTTGCGGTACTTATGAAATATCATGCAACAGTGCCCATCCCTTCTTTTGAAGAGTCTTGCAAACAAAACATTTAAGAAATAAAATCTTTTGACTTTTAAAATATCTGTATCTGTATCTATAGCAATCATTTACAAACATGCTATAAAAGGTTCATCCCTTCTGATGAACAGCACCCTCTGCTGTTTAGCCTCTGAATTATCCATCCATCCACTTCCTGAGCAGCACGCACTGTGTGAGAACAGATTTCCAGTTCACAGCACTACAACAAAATTTGACATTTGCACCCAGTAGCTGAACTTAAGTCGTAAGTCTTCCTGCAGAAAATGGATGTTTTCCAAAGCAACTGTGCAACAAAATAAATAGAAAAAAAACAAATAAATAAAAAGAACCGACTTCATGTGGAAGCTGAAGAAGCTCAACCTGCCAAAGATGGTGTACTTTTACACTGCTATCACTGTCATCATTATTACCATCTGGTATGCTGCTGCCACTGCCAAGGACGAGGGCAGACTGCAGCATATTACTCGTTCTGCCGAGAATATGATCGACTGCAATCATCCATCCCTCAATGACCTGTACGCCTGAGGGTCCTAGAGGCATGCAGGTCGTGGAAGGATGGAAGATTGTGGCTGAACCCTACCACCCGAGAGCACAGGCCCAGGACCACCACTGATACCGACTCTTATACCCACTACCCACCCTGTCACCCACCCTCTACACTTTAATGCTACTTAAACATCATACATCTCTCTTGCACAATGCAAATATCCTTTATGAGCTTTGCACATTCCCTGGACAATATCTTGGTCATACTGTATATGTTGTCTTTTAATATTTGTAAATTTTCTCTTTTTTATTGTCTTCAGAATAGTTATTCTTATGTTATCGTCAATTTATGCTACTTTTTCTTATACAATGTTTATTGTTATGCACCAAAACATCAAGAAAAATTCTTTGGATATGAAAATATCATTGGCAATAAACCAAATTCTGATTCTGACATAAGCCTAATATGTTAAAAGATATTCTTTTTCTCCAAGCTCTTCCCAAAAGACCACAAAATGTTTTTAATCTTGTCTCCATAAACAAAAAAACACTGCTCACATTTTGACCTCCACACCATTAATCAGGTTTCTTGGGAAAAATCACAAAAACACCCAGAGAATACAGTTAGCCTATTCTTTTAATGTTGATCAAAAAGTCTTATAATGTACCAAATGAGTCATGCAGGGTGCAATACTGTATCATTATGAACAAATCTTAATAACTACAACATTCAAGTCCAAGAGCAAAAATCATTGGAAAACTGACCACTGGAAATCCTTCTGACAGCCAAATTTCTCTCTTACAAGCCAGAAAAGACACATTACAGACACCACATGATGTATGAATGAAAAATAAAATGCAATGGCAAATGTATTCAATAATGGCACGGATGACCTCTTTGCTTAAATTTGTCATTTGAATGTAAATCAGTCTATATTATTTTTGTAAGAATTGCTCAAGACAGATGATTAGGCATAATTCCCTGCAATCAAGAGTGGTGGTCTTATATCGTGAGTCAATCCCAAACTGGGGGAAGAGGATATTTTATCCAGCGGCTCTGCACAGGGCTCCAACAATAACACCTCCCCACTGAAAGGAAATTCCTCCACCTCCTCTGCTCTCGGCTGGAACACACAGCTCTCTTAATCCAGCTCTGGTAATGAGGTCATTTCACAATATAATTTTATACTGTCTTTTTTTTCATTTGAACAAATTAAAGTCTGCCATTTGCCAGTCACAGGAACATAACTTTGGGGGTGATATTTATCGTTAATAAGATACTCCTTACAAAACTATAAATGATTAAATTTATAATCTGATGAAAGAGTATATTTCCGTATGAGAATCTTCGATCATTCAGCACTGTTTCTGCAGCTAAGATCAGAGGCCTTCAGTGCGTTGGGAGTGGAGGGAGTGGAGGTGGTGAGGCAGTAATGGAACAGACAGAGATGTTGTTGAGAGCTATGCCCTGCCAAAACTAACTCTGATCACTGCTCTGAAACCATCTGATCGCAGGAGCAGCCAGTCTGGCCTTAAGTGGAGGTGACAGTGTGTCTAGGAGACACGTTACAAGTCAGAGGAAATTGGAGATAAACAGATAAAAGAATGCAATCTCTGCTGGAAGTAGCAAGGCACAGGGGGCAGGAAATAAACCTGTATTTAAGCTGATTACCCGAGCAGAGTCCCAGCCCCTTTCAGCAGCTCTGTATAGCCCGGCCTCACCACTACCAACGTTGTTAATTAGAGATTTGCTAAGGGGAAAAAAGGCAGCCTTGTCAGACTTGCAGGAGTGTTAGTGATGGCTGGCTGGAGGGGGACATGCAGGGCTCTTAATTGGGTCTGTATGCTGTATCGGTGGCTGGCTGGAGCGCTGGTGATGATTGCTGTGAGCAGGTGGCCGTGGTGGCAGCTCCATGCAGGCCGTCCCAGGCCAGCCTGTCTGTTCTTGTCAGGACCTGGAACACTGAGCAGACAGCTCCTGAGCCCTGCACTCATTACGCCAAGTTGCCCACCCTGTTGCCTAGCAACGCCCTCACAGCCCCTCCACAACACTTCCTCCCTTGGTCCCACAATGTAACCCACAGTCGTGGAGCACTACCTCAACACAGTCCAGCCCTGGGAAAAAGATGAATGCACTGCTAATTTTCAATGTTTAAATTCAACATGTAGTATATTGAGCCAGCTGTAATGCATTAACTTTTCCTGTTACAACCAACAATGTACACCAAATAGTATTATGTCAGTGCAAAACAATGAAAGCTGCAAAACTACTCTGATTCATCACTGTCTTCCCAAAAGTATGTTTTATATGAAACCATTTTAACTTTATTACATTAGCTGCGACAACAGAAAAATGACATGGAGGACTTAATCAGAGATTCAGTATCCACTTTCCTTTATCCAATGTCTGTGTGTCTCAATTTTAATCAGGCCTCATGTCTCAGACATGCCACAGCTGGTCATACATGACATTTGCGATTACAATCTGCCTACTAACAGCACTTCAAAAACTTGAGCGCACAAATGCAGACATGTGCAAGCTTTCACACACGCACAGGAGTAGTTAAGATCTTGGAAGCATTCTTGCTAAATATGCTGCTGACTTTTTCTGGTAATAATCTCCATTTGCATCAGAGTGTAGCAAAAGTAGGAGTGGGGAGGGGGCAACTTCATGCAAATACTGCTTGTGACTTCAACTGCAGTCCAACTGGTCCGGCAACATCTGATAGACAGGCTAGAAATGAGTCTAGAAATCAGGGTTCAAATATCTATATTCTTCTTCCAAACAGTCCTGGTGCCGACGTGAAAGTTATTGGCATAATAAGAATCTTATAAAATTTTGAGTGATACAACAGCCTGACGCAAACTTTACAGGGCAAACTCTTTGCATGGGGGCAGAACATTTTGCGATGCAGTATTTTTGTTCTCACTGCATTACCAAATGTCATCAGTTCATTGGGGAAATCTATGTCCCAAGAGGACCTAGCGTTTCTTTTGCTGCGGTTAGATTACTTTGGACAGTAGTCAGCCAGCGTTTCATGATTCAATGGAATTTTGATGCACGCTACAAATGAAGTGTAAAAGAATCAATCATGTCAGGGTTTGACTGGACGGACTTTGGAGAAGGGCATGTGGAACAGTGCCTGAGCTGGAAAATGACAGGAAACAGTAGAATGACATCAGTTATGGCACAGTGCGAGGCCTGTTTAATGAAATGGAGAAATCAATGGGCTTCTATAACGCCTTTTAAAACATTGAGCACACCTCGAGACTCCAGTTGTGAATTAAAAAAGGACATATTTCATGCAACCAAAGAAGAAATCCGAGCAGAATTGGAATCCAATCAAAACCAACATCACCCCCTAATATGCAGTGACTAATCTGGCAGTAATAGATGTTATTTTCACTTCTTTCTTCTCAAAGGGTTATGGCTTGAAACTAAAAACGAAACCAACTTCTTTTGTGCTGTGCCTAGGATATGTATTATTCAAGTTGATTTAATCCAGTCATCAGTCCGTTTAATGACACAGAGTCCCCACAGTCCTGTCAGTGTTCTGAGTGCAGGCTGTCCGGTGTAGAAAAAGGTCAATATTAAATCATAGCCCCACCCTGAAGGCTCTCTCTAACATAACAATCCACACCAGGACTTGTCCACATTCTGTGGTGCTGCTCCAGTTACTGAAGCCGTAGAGAGGGGAAAACTCTCAGCCCTAGACCCACTTCACCGTGCCAAGAAGCCCACAGCATGTGAAAGCTGAAAACCCAAAGGGCGATCATTTGTCACGGGCAGTTCGCACGTCTGGAATGTCTCAGTTTGTGCACTCAGAATATCAGACAAGATGGGTGGTGTTCCTAGAGATCAGGGCCGCTCTCGTGTCGGACGATCAAAGTGAACAGGACTGGCGCTACAACGTTCACACGCAGCTGTGTCTTCCCTGGGGTTGCACTTGGGCTGCGGGTGCTAGACCTCACTGTGGAAGTTCCTGTAAATAAATGGTTTTGTCACTGTGTTCACACATTCCTCCAACCAATAGGCCTGCTCTTCCTAACGCCTACATTAGCATAGACTGCCATCCTCACAGCTGACTGCTGACATCACCTCATTTCATTCACAAGGATTTCATGGAGGGAATAAAATGACACACACAACGTGATGTTGCATGCAACATCACGTTGTCATTCAAGTACACATTTTACAACTTTTAAAGGAGCAATATGAAATTTTACGAGATACATTTTTATACTTTCGTATCACTAGTTATTATCCCATGCTGGCAGCCGTGAATCAGACTATAGTGTAATGCTCATGGTTAATTGCGTACCTTCTATTAAAAAAAGCTTGTTTTTGCAACTGATCAGCGCAGATTGTTATTATAAGTGTCTGACAACATGACCCTATAGAGAAATAAAGAGGTTTTCAGTTCCTTTCACTCTGTGTCTAACTAAGTCTTGCTCAAGGAGAAGAGTGAGGAGAGGTGAGATGACCTGTTGCAGCAAGGCAACAGTGGAAACGTGAGTATAGTAATGCACTGACCAGGGAGAGTTTGTTCTTTTGGACTACAGAAAATGTAGCTTCGTTATATGTCAGATGTTACAGAGAGAGCAAGACAGGAAACAAGGTGAGGAGCATGAACCAGTTACTGCAACTGACTGGTGGTGTTTAATGGATTATCTTTGAACAGAGTCAGGCTAGCTAGTTCCCCATTTCCAGTCTTTATACTAAGCTAAGCTAACTGTCTTCTAACTAACAAACAGTTGTGAGAATGATTCAATTAATGTTTTTGTATTGTTTTTGTTTCTTTAAACATCACTGTAGCCAGGAGGAATCTGTTCGAGCCATTGTATGCCTGAGGTGGTAAAATATGAACAAGGACTTAGTTAATGAGCGATAGGAAATCAGGAGGAGAGGCAGGAGTGCAGTACCTGTGCTATGGTTTTTCCATGAGGAATGCCAGGAATGCCCAAACCTCTGTAGTCAATACTTGCTTTAGATGAAATGATAAGGACAGCTCAGTCTCTCACCAACTACAACTGGGAAGCCAGCCAAAAATCTGAGCCCAAAGGAACATATACTAACCAGCAAATCAACCAGCTAAATGTTGGACTTGCATCACCTTTAGAACATGGCACAAAGTCTCACATAGACAATTGATTTCAATGTTACCTAGCCAATGCTATATCATGATCATATGGGAACAATCTGACCTTTTGTTGTCATTTGACCTTTGTCCTTGGCATCAGCGCCTCAGACTTTTCCCAGTGCTATACTAAGCGATATTTTACAACCCTGTCATTTTTCACTCTTTTGGGTTGTGGTGAATAAGGTCAAAAGGATTTGTTTATTTTCACCTTTCTCCAAAACTTCTTTCACCACATTTTGTGGCCAGGCGGTGGGATATTTGAGATTGAAAAGGCTCACTAAAGGAGAAAAATGAGACTGCAGACTTAGTAATAATGAATCATTATGAAAAGGGAAAAAAACGACAGCAGAAAAGGAAAACACAGTGGATTTCCTTCTGGCTGGTCTGACATTACAGGGATGTTTAACTTAGGGTACCAAGGGAGGTGAACTCTACAGACCAATACAGCAGGCCCAGGAGAGCGAGAGAGTGAGCAACAAAGAGAGAGAGAGAGAAAGAGAGAGAGAGAGAGGAAAAGGGAAAATGTAATTAATCAAACTACAGTCAGTGGGTCTGGTCTGGTGGAGGTGTTCTTGAGTTCTTGGTTTGTTTGTCGATCTTAAGAGAAAGGCCAGTGGAACAGGAATGCTGCGTATGGGTGGTCAATTAGTTTACAAATTTCAGCTGGGACAGAGGCATTCTCCTCAGCCCCGGCCCCAAACTCCCTCCTGCCATCCCTGACCAAACCACATCATATCAGGGCCCAAACCTCATACCGTGATCTGAGGCATTCCCCGGGCTGCAACATAAAGACGCTCACTCGATTTAGCCCGACCTAAATCAACAGCCTTTTACTGCGGTTACATTGGATTGCCTTACATCCAGGATCTGCCAGAACTTTTAGCCCCTTTTCAGTTTTCCATGCGTCCGACGTACTTCTGAGAACCAGACCTCCACCGCTCTGTCACTCTGCTTTTTCACTTCCCTGGGATCACAACATGTTGCACATCCTTTCCAATTTTACTGAATGTGCTTTTACCTCTCTGGACAGATCAGCTTAACTATAAAAGCCAAATAAAAGCCACATAAGCAGACTGAAATCAAATCTGAACATGGAATAAATATGCTTTCCTGAGCTTGTCACGAATAGGGCACAGAACCAACAGTGTGTCCTGGTACGTAAAGTGCTTCAGATAATAAAATGCTGACGGCAACAATGATCAGGTTTTCCAGTTGGACATGGGAGTAACGCTTGGCTTTTACTACACCCGCATGACAAATGGGGAAAGCATCATAACTGCTGTGGGCACCTAGCTATAGGCTTACACACACGTACATACAAGTGTTGATAGACAAAAACCACACGGTGGATCATACCAGACTGCTGTGGTTAAAATGGTGATTAACAGTATTATCAATCATCTTCTGTGATGCAATGACAGCAAGGCCACTGGGATTAAGCAGCTGATTTAGTGTGAAAGGTTTCGATGTACAAAGAAGGATGGTAAACTGGACCATTATTCTACATCTTCACTTATATGTAGATGACATAATATAAAATATAAACATAGAAATCCATCTTCTTGCACTGTATGCTGCATGCAAGGGCATGAGTGTCTACAGGCATATTTCCTACCATATAATGGATCTATAGATATATATATCATCCTTATTATTCACCACCAAAGCATGCATCCATACCTTTCTGGCTGTGTACGTGCGGAACATTGTGTTGATTACAATGAATGAACTCTAATACATCTGTCCTACTGTGTGTGCGTGCCAATTTGCATGAATATGTGTGTGTGGGAGTTCAGGACAGGAAATGAAAAGGTTGAGGTAGTTCCTTGGAAACAAAGGCTGCTCCACATCTCTACATCTCCACATGAGTCCTTTCCTTTCATAAGCGCCCGAGGCTCCTGTCCACATCACTGTAACGCTTAAGAGGGAACATCCTGGAGCTGCCACTCCCACCTTTCCCTTCTCCTTCTATAGATGGCTTGACCTATAGTGCATCACGGTCATGTAAAACATTAGCAATGTTCAGCTCTGGCACACACAAGCAATTTTCAGAGTAAAGTCCTGTTAGACTGGGTGCCTTATTCCTGAACTGGAGACAAATGACAAGCCCTGCTGGCCCTGATCTGGTTTTCCTCAGCTGTGACTGCAAGAGAACCCATGATTCCCCATGATTCCCTGGTGACTCACAGACCCCATCAATTTCACAAACCCTTCACTGATGTTTCACAATCTTATCTCTCTGGGCCTCACCTTACAATCAGTACCATCATCTTTCCTCCCACTCGCCTCCATCTTTCAGCTTTCCTCTATTTCCACGACATTTCTGTTTTAACTGCCACAATTGAAAATTGAGTCATAACTTCCTGACGGTACTGTTCAAAGGTCACCCCCCTCCTCTCTCTCTCTCTCTCTCTCTGTCTCTTCCTCGCCCCCTTTCCTCCCTTTTTGGAGGCCCCTCGTCCAACACGCCCAGCACTGCATTCCACAGGCGGTGGGAGCACCTTCAAACGCTGCACAAGCATAGCAGACCACCACTCGCAGCAGCACGCAGGGTGACTGAGCCCCGGCCTCAGCTGCCACCAGGCCTCAGCACTAGGCTCAAGCCCTGCCAAGGAGAGTCTGATTGGGTAGAAATTGCAATGTAGCAGCAACACAGTCTGTGTGATGACAAGGGAAAAGCAACTGTGGCTCTCAAGGAGCAGAGTGATAACTGTACAGTATTAGCCACCTTCAAGCTGCTGAAACCAGCTCCAAGTAAAACCCTCATGCCACAGTGGGGCCTCTCATGTCTGTGCTGGGAGTAGCTAGCAGCTGCGATAGTGGGGTGCAGGTCTCAGAGCACCTTTTCGTCTGACCCCCAAATCCTTAAGGTTTCTAGTACACTGACACGCAGCTCCGATTTCACCCTCCCAAGGCTCCCTATGTGCTTGGCTCTCAAAACAATAATGTTCTTGTACATGGTCACATACCAAAAGACGGCATATGTACAATGCTGTAACGAACAACCAATTAATTCATTAGTTGACCGACACAAATTTAACAGACTCCGATCTTGACTATTTCCCTCACGTCACCCTCAGAAGCAGTGAAACAGAGGCATTAAAAACATCACGGCTTGATTTAATTCATTGTAAATATCTTTTTTTTTTTTTTTGCATTGTATTGTTGTATTGTGTTTTGGAAATCCCTGCTGGGTATTGTGTTGAAAATTGCGATTTAAAACAGGCAAACAAGTTCAGTTCACCTCTTAACATGGTGTACAATATCTGTTGAACAGTCATCATTAAAAGGGCCAGAACAGAGAAGCTGTTTTCGTGCGATCATTCTGGCAAAATGAAACGTACTATAAAATCTATATACTGTCACACGTCTGCTTGCAGTGTAGGTCAGAAAAACAGAGTTCAGAGAGGCATGAACAGGAATACTTGACATCAAACCTGTACCGTAGAGACATGGACACCTCCTTGTCAGCTCAGCTCCAGTAACCCGCACCGCTGAGTGTTCCTGGGTCTTCAGTGGTGGCACCGTGTTGCACCGGACAGCTGCTGCGTCTCACCTGAAGCGCAAACATACAGCAGTGTGGGAGATATCTGTGCGCATACAAAGAAGCAGGCAGATTCACAGGCAGAATAGCAATTAAGGACATCCACACACGCTGATAAAACACAGAGTAAAGTAGTTTATTTACAGGGTATTTAGAGTAAAGCAATTCTATAATCAGTGATGCAGGTATGATGAACAACATCTGTACAAATCTGTCGTTTGCAGGATAAGGTGCATCATCATATTTCCAATGATCCTGACAAGGCATTACATTTCACCACAACAGTAAGGACCGGTGCTGTTGAAATTACTGTCGAGCACACCAGCAGAAAGCATCTGGTGTAGGAAATTTGAGGAACCTACAACAGTTCTGTTTTCATGTGTGTGAACAGAGACAGGTATGTCTCTCCTTTTGGCTAGGCTCCATTGTTGGTCTCCAGTCGTGCCTGTGCGCTGTGATTATCAATGCACACATCTGGATGGACTTAGTCAAGGAATCCTATAAAGAACCTAATGGGCTCTTCTAACATTTTTTGAAGACTGATTAAGAGCCGTTTCAGATTTTGTTCACATCAATGAGTTCCATCTGTGATCTCTTTGAGTTTTCACTGAATTTGTTGTCTACGTTACTTGCTCCCTTTCAACGTAATGAGGGATTCAGGGGAGACTTGTATGTTTTGTAGGTAATGTGCTGCTGAATATTTACTTATGGGGCAAGACAGATGAATAAACATGGAGTGGGCTGCTCCATCACTGTCAAACTGTGTTTTTGTACCACCTACATGCAAATGCTTGAGAACTTATAGCTACTTTCATGAAACCTTCAACAACTCTAGTGTCACTCACAAAAGAAACTTTTGGACTCACACCAGCATGAAGGGCAAATTTACACCTTGTATATTAGCTCTGTTACATCCAGCTTACAGTCCAGCGAAGCAGCAAGCAGACCTCGCTTGTAAGGCCTTATTTGCCTTCTCATAGTGTGACCCTCGTGTTTTATGAGGGAGACTAACACCATGAACTACATTTGTTACAAATTAGGCTTCCTAGTGCCGTAAAGTTGGCACCTGCCACTTCAAACCTTTCTTTGGATGCGAGGACGGCCAGTGATAATCGGCGAGAAAGAAACAGTTGAATTAAAACACGTTAATTAGCTAGGCTAGCTAAAGTTAACTCATGTCGGCCTGGTCAAAATGATAACACGGTACGGCTAAAAATAACGCAACGTTATTTAAAGAGCTTTAAAGACATGACAGAAGCACTGCTGGGTTTTCTTGCCGTCTAAAAGTCATACTTTTTAAACCATCTAATTGTCAACCTGGAGAGGAAGGCAGCCATTACCGTTGTTCGACCACAAGATGTCGCCAGATATGAGGTTCTGCTACTACTTATGCTGCCTTCAGGTGCTTCTCATAATGTCGAATTTCTGGCTTTCAATGGATAGATATGTGAGTTTTGCGGTATTTTAATATATAGACTGTAAACTATTACCAAGACGAACGGCGGAAGAAAGAGTGTGGTAAATACATTTTAAATCTGTAATGTAAAAATCCATTTCCACATCCTACATACTATAAATAATATACTATGAATATACATATGTAAATAGAATGTGCAAAAAGATAAGAATATTGTATAAATGTGATATATAATATCAATATGGTTTATATTAGCACATATCACATGTGATTCACTGCTCTGACCATTACTCTAAGAGCAGCGGCTGTCATTACCACTGACAGTGTATGCAGTATAGAATCCTATTTCACACATCGTTCGTGCCCGAAATTAGAATTTCCGACAGCTCATGAAGATACAATACGCCCGGATGTGACCGCATAACCACGGAACCCAAACTTTAGCTAGTAGCTGTACTTGTAGCACAACAGCTAAGCTATCGGTATTCAACATAAAAGCGGTGGGAAGCACGTTGTCTTGTGTAACACCGGTTTCGACGTTGACATGGAGCTGTAGACAGAATTCATAAACAAAGGTAATAGCCACAGACTGGGGTTTACTCGTTATTGTGCGGAAATAAACTGTCATTAAAGGGGAACCGCTACTTAGCCAGACTGTTTTTCCGTAGCTAGCAGTAACAAAACAATCTGTTTATTTATCTTTTTCTCTGACACAGTCTCTACTGCAGTGGAAATTAAAGCCGATCTGTTCTTAGCTAGATGTAATAAATGCATTTCAGTATTGTGATATTAAATACTTCATGTTTAGCCGACTACAGAGTCAGGTAGTTGATTAAATTAAGTCTTAATTGGTGGGACAGGATGGAACAGCAACATAGCAAACCATAGCATACCTGTGAGACTTTTCTACGAGCTTGGTTAAGATATGGTGTATGTTGTTTTGCCATCTTTGTACTCAACATAAAATCTGGCATGATACTGTATGACTGACCTGACTGCTAATCCTTTCCCTTTCAGTATTGAGGAATGGTCTGACTGCAGCAGTCCCAGTAAAGATGCACAGCCGTCTGCAGGAGTTGAAGAAGGAAGAGGAGACTCTCCTCAAAATCAAAGTCATGCTACAAGAACAGCTGAACAGATTGAAGGTGCGTGAGAGAGTTAAAGGTACTGAGTGCAGTTGGGGTTTGTAGCACCTGTGCTTGATAGATTATGTGTTTGCTCTGCGTTTCAGTTTGAAGAAGGGGCCTTGAAATCTATCATTAATGCTCAAACAGAGGAAGGAGCCTCACAACGTGCATCCCCAGAAACTGAGGTAAGTCACAAATAAATGCCAAATACTCAGAGGTCACACTTGGTCATATTAAGATATTTTCAATAAACATCGCCAAGTAATCACATCTGTATAACATATATATATATATATATATATATATATATATATATACACACTTTGTTTACTACACTGAACATCTTTTACTCTCTTTAGATATGTTATAAATGGTTTTATTTGGACAACAGTAGTATTTATTTTATTATTTATTAAATGTTATTAATGTTATTAAGTGTCTGCAACACTCAAACTACTACTAATAACTTATAAGCCTTAACCAAGCAGGAAGATTCTTAATGTAAAGTTACAACAAGAGTGATAGGTATCTTTTTTTTTTTTTTTAAACTGTTAAAACAACCCACAGCGACATACTACTGCATGATCAAACCCAAGTGCATAATTTTAGATGGCTTAAGATTATTTTTTTAACATGACTTTATAATGTAAAAATTATATAATGTGCTTTTAAAATGCTGTCTGGAACACCTAGTTTGTGCTTTTGTGGTCACCATGTAGGCCTGTATGTTTATTATTTGTTTTCATTGTTTCAGGTTCACATTAACCTAGACGATGAGAGCGAGATCAATCGAACCAAACTGCTACTGAATGCTGCTGTAGATTATGACATGGAGGAAGAGGAGGAAGAGGAAGATGATGACGAGGAAGACGAAGAGGACGAGGAGGAAGATGACAATGACCTTGAGTTGTTGCCTGAGGAGGAGGAGGACGATGACGACGATTACTGAGATTCTCAGTGTTTCATGGGGCTTCGATATTTGCACCACTGAAGAAGAACCACATGTAAACGGACATCTGTTTATTTGTTCACCTGTTTTGTACTATCACTTAGGGAGTTTAATTTATTTGGATGAAGTGAGTAACAGTTACAGTGATGTGTGTGGTGCGAACAGTATCCTCACTGCCTGATTTAAGGCATGTCATCCAGAGTTCAAATTATGTTAGAATTCATGTGTCAAATGTTGTGAGCAATGTCTCACTGAAATGCAGTAAGACAGTGTTATTAGGTGCTTATAGCTGACTAGACATTGTGCATTTTGAGGAGCATTAGCATTAAAATGTATGGCTGGGCCATATAAGAAGATAGAGTGTATGCAATATGTAAGAAATAATAATCGTAAGCACAAAATAAAATGTTTTGCATAGGGTTCACTTGACTGATTTTTGCACTGCACACTTCCTGCTTTCCAACATACAGCAATGTTTTTGCACATGTAATTAATGTTTATTTCTGGACAATAAGAACATAAGTCCCTTTCAGATATTCAATTAAGAGTAATACATATGAAAAATTGTCCTAACCTGACCCAGTCAAATGGGTAATGCAGTGCAAACACTTTCCACCAGCAAACCATTCAGCACTTTCTAAACAGCAAAAACAATACAGTGAGCCTCACAATAAAGCCAGCTTTTACACTGACAGCAGGGACAGCTCTGGAGAAGGGTGGTGCTACAACAGGCAACATACAATAGAGACTGTACCAATAGCTACATACAGCTTCCTACATATTTTGCTGTTCCAGGAAACCTCCCATTCACCCAGGAGGGACTTGGGCTGAGCACACACACTTGCTGCAAATGAATTCTTCATAAGGTACCCAGGTAATCTTATTCAGTACATTTGCTTTTGTGAATCAAATTTACACTAGTGATTTCATAAATTATTTTCAGGAGGAAAACTGCTTAATGTAGAAAATGGACTGGTTGCACAGCAGGCATTTTGACAAGTCAGTGATAGCTGCATTCCACTTAGGGGAACCTGTTCAAGTTTAGTTGAATTGTCACATATGATCTTACATGCATATATAATATAGTGCCGGTTTACTGGCACTGTTATTGTGTGCTATTAAATCCACCTGTGTTTTTCAGGCTTTCACAAGTCAAAACGTCAGCTGTACAACCAGTCTATTATACAATCTATTATATATCTGCGGAGGAAAACAAACATGTTCATGAATGTACACCAATTAGTATTCATGATTGCAAGCTGATTAGATTTTTAGGTTCTTTCCTTTGAGGTACTTTCATTCCTGATTTAAAGTTATATGCATGCATTGATTTATATGATAAATTTAATGTGTCCTACTGATTGCAAGCATATTAGAAGACACAGGAACTGGAAATCAAATTATTTACAGAACAGAATTCTGGTTATATTTTGAGAGTAGTGAGTACTCAAATCTGGACATCAATCATGAAAATAAATATCATTTATTTCCATAACTGTCTAATGATGAGGTTATAAAAGTTCCCATGTTCAACTGTAGTCTATATATGTGTGCATACACTATCATGTGATTGTGTACTGTAAATATATCAACCTCTCTGACATTAACTTTGCTTACAGAGGTGAAACCATAGTTTGTATGGGATCTGTCTGCCTCAGCAAGATGAGTTCACACTCCATTGAGTTTGAAAAGGGGGTATTTGGCTCTGCATTAGGCATGTGGGACCCCCTGCAGTCCATTGCATTAGATGCTTTCAGTCTGTTTGATTGGCCATTTACTGTGACTATATTAAGGTTTTTTCTGTTAATAATTCAGACAATTTGAGTGTTAAGCATGTTTGTGTGTATCTTGGATATAACAACATGTTTACTCCAGACCAAGCATGTTATTGTGAATAAGTGGTGATGCTGAATGGTTCTCATATGTGTGTAGACGTCATTGAGGGACTGGAGCAGAACCAGACAGTGACTGAGGAGGCTCAGGAGTATCATGCTGCCCCGCTGTGCATTCAGTGTGTGCCATGTGTTTGTGTTGGTGCTGTGTCTGTCTTCGGCTGAGGACTTCGACTGGACAAAGAACGACCACAGCTCCTTCTATTATGGCACTTTTCCAGCTGGTAAACATGCTGTTTTTTTCTACAGTTGAATTATTTGGTAACTTGTGAAATTACCCCATCTGAGAGCTGGTCATCTAACTCAGAGTTGAATGGTTGTTATCACTGGTGTATTTATTAGGATTTTCGTGGGGTGCCGGCAGTTCAGCCTATCAGACAGAAGGAGCCTGGGACAAAGATGGAAAAGGACTGAGCATCTGGGATGTGTTCAGTCATAAGAAAGGCAAAATCCAACACAATGAAACGGGGGATTCCTCTTGTGAAGGATACCACAAAATCAAGGTGGGATGATCAGGTGTCGTGTGTCCGAGAGATATGCAAAAGGAAATCTATATATTTCACTACACTGTGTGTGTGTGTGTGTGTGTGTGTGTGTGTGTGTGTGTGTGTGTGTGTGTGTGTGTGTGTGTGTGTGTGTGTTGAACAGGATGATGTTAATTTGATGAAGGAGCTGAAGCTTAACCACTATCGCTTCTCCATATCATGGCCTAGACTCATCCCCACTGGTATAAAGTGTGAGTAACTGCTATTAATTCAAGCCTTTGAATATGAACTGGTATACAGGACTGAATTTGTTCATTGCTAAAGCTGAGGGTGTTCACTTTGGTACAATTTGCAGCTGACCACATAAATGAAAGAGGAATACAGTACTATGATGAACTGATTAACCAGCTACTGGAGAACAAGATCACTCCCATTGTTACTCTGTATCACTGGGATCTTCCACAGGTTGGTATACCAATCCAAACTTTACCCCTTTTTGCACTACAACATTGTTCTTCTTCACTGAGTTGAGTTACTGTATTCTTTGCTTTTCTAGGTTTTACAAGAGAAATATGGAGGATGGCAGAATATAAGCATGGTCAATCATTTCAATGAATATGCCAACCTGTGCTTTGAAAGATTTGGCGACCGTGTCAAGTACTGGATCACTTTCAACAATCCGTGGGTAGGCTAACACATGCATTATTTTCATCATAGAGCTTGGAAAAATATGCATCTACCTGTTACTGAAAGTACCATTATCATACTAATACTCCATAATCGGCTTCAGTCTATAGCAGTTGAAGGTTATGAGACAGGTGAGCATGCTCCTGGACTGAAGCTGAGAGGAACAGGAGCGTACAGAGCTGCCCATCACATAATCAAGGTAGAAGAATGCATTCAATTATCAAAAACACTTAAAAGATCACCACTTTGAAGTGAAATCATCCTCAAAACATCTTTTTCACAGGCACATGCTAAAGTTTGGCACACTTATGATACACAATGGAGGGCAAAACAAAAAGGTAAACTCTTGAGAGTAACATATTGACTTAATTCTGTCTCTCAACAGTAGTCTGTCTTAGTGTTGAGAACTGCTGTTCGCATCTGCAGGTCTGGTCGGCATCTCTCTGTCTGGAGATTGGGGAGAGCCAGTGGATATCAGCAACCAGAAAGACATTGAGGCAGCTGAGAGATACGTCCAGTTCTACCTGGGCTGGTTTGCCACACCCATCTTTCATGGAGACTACCCTCAAGTGATGAAAGACTTCATTGGTAAGTTGTGAACAGTTAATCCTGGAAGTCAAATCAGTTATTTGGAAATGAACTAATCATTCGTTGTAACTGTGTGTGCAGGAAGAAAGAGTGTCCAACAGGGCCTCGGCATGTCTCGCCTGCCCACATTTTCCCCTCAAGAGAAGAGCTACATCAAGAGCACCTGTGACTTCCTCGGCATTGGTCATTTCACCACACGCTACATCACCCAGAAGAACAACCCATCAGGCCATAGTAGCGGCAGCTACTTCACTGACCGTGACCTAGCTGAGCTGGTAGACCCACGATGGCCTGATCCTGGGTCTGAGTGGCTCTACTCCGTGCCCTGGGGTTTCAGACGTCTGCTCAATTTTGTCAAGGTGACTTATAGTGAATGATGCAGAACAGGCTTCTTGACATTTGTGCTGTACCTGAAATGATTTCAGCACATGCAACCCTAGTTTAATTATATTAAAACAGCATCATGTTGATTTGTTCCCCATCTAGACTCAGTATGGAAATCCAATGATTTATGTGACCGAGAATGGAGTCTCTGAGAAGATGTTGTGCACAGAGCTGTGTGATGACTGGAGGATACAGTATTATAAAGACTACATCAATGAGATGCTGAAAGGTGAATAAGGTCACACATTTTGTTTGGTAATTAGGAGTAAATCTATTCAAAGTTTAATCCAACTCTCTGTTTTCTGTGGTGTCATTCAGCTATCAAAGATGGAGTCAATGTGAAGGGCTACACTGCATGGTCCCTGCTGGACAAGTTTGAGTGGGATGAAGGCTACTCCGAGAGGTTTGGCTTGTACTATGTGGACTTCAGGAACAAAAACAAGCCTCGCTATCCCAAAGCTTCTGTTCAGTTTTACAAACGCATCATCGGCTTCAATGGATTTCCCAATCAGAGAGAGGTAAGACATGCAAGGTAGTCGCTACAAAGCCCTGCTGCTAATCCGTTAGGGTTCTATTGTTCTGTTATTCTATTTTGCCACAAAAATATCGTCAGTGATGATGCTTGTATGCTTGTAAAACCCCCACAGGTTGAAAACTGGAGAAAGAAGGCTGTTGAGACGTGTTCTTCTAGCAACCAGCTCCTGGCTGCAGGTCAGTTCATCTATAACATCCCAGGTTATGTTTATCAGTGATCAGAGGTGAACAGCTAGCTGGGGTAAACAAATAAAGATTCTGGCCTAAATGATAGTTTTTGATAGTTTTTAAAATGAAAATAAGATCAAGAATTATAATTTGACTTGAATATGTGTTTCTGTTCGTTAAGCACCTCAGAAAACACATTACAAACTATTAGTGAAATAAGAATGATGGAAATATAAAACATAATTAAGAAATCTCTAACAGAATACCTGAGATATCTTCTTTGTTTGCCCCTCCAGCTAGAAGAAAATCCAAGGAACATGCAGAAATGCCAAAGGTTTGGCCAGTGCATGATGAAGTTTAGAACTTGAGGGTATATATATCTTCCATTAATGTCATCTTTTGTTGATGCTGTGTGATGTGTTTTAAATCTAACCGAATTAAGCCTCTGCAGTTTAACACTAAAACATGCCTCTGAAACAAGCTTGTACTCCTCGCACGGTGTGTAACTACATCTCCATTTATCTGATGTTTTACTCGTGTGCTTAAATCTAATTTGCAACCAAGAACAGCCCTTTTGATTTCACAGCAGCTGACAAAAACTCAGTAAGCATAAAGCTTATCTGTGGACTTGTGCCTACGGAGTATTTCACAAAGCAGGGTTATAAATTTACCCAGATAACATAAAAAAAAAAAAATCATTAAAACAGTCTGTGATAGATCTGAATTAAATTTAGGAAGCAAAACTTCAGCATGAGGTTTGGGAACATGATTCAGCCATGCCTGTTGAGTACTGGTAATTAGAAATTACATTTAAGAAGATTGGATTTTTAAAGGTTATCTGGCGATGGTGCAAAAACTGCTTTCTGAAATATTCCCCAGTCGCTGCATGCAGTTCTCAAAGGGTTAAAGTGCCGTTAATCAACTCTGAGTACTTTCTCTTTTTTTATTAGAGGAACAGCGGAGTACTGCTGCCAATATTCTAAGACTTATACATGGTAAGACAACACTCATGCTCACTATGAATCAGATAAAGAATGATTTGATTCAGGGAATAATATTAACCCTTTGAGTGCTGTGCTTGAGCATCATTACTCGCTTCACAAACAGTGTCTGAACTACATAATAATGCTTGGGAGTTATCACTATGTGTTTTGCAGACCCTCTGACCAGCCACATGGAGATGGTAACTGAGATCGTTGTTCCCACTGTGTGCACACTCTCTATTTTGCTCAGTGCCATCCTCCTTATGTTCCTGCTGCGGAGGCGGAACTAGAAAGGAGATCTCACAGTGTGCAGGTTTACAAACACAAACAACACACACACACAGACACACACACACACACACACACACACACACACACACACACACCTATTCTAGGTGCATCCTTTCTTTAATGGATCATGTGTGAACATAAATACATTATTTGAACTGAGAATTAGTGACTTCATTAATTTGATGTGCATACAGTGTTTGCTCTAAAAACCTTGGTTTAGCCTGTAGTAATGGATTTAGTACCAGACACTCGAACAGTGTGGATAGCCCTGAAAACCTGTTGGATTTGATTGTATTGCATTAAGGAATATTACCATTGCAAATATCCCTTGTGATCTACTGTACTTTGTGTTTTTTATTTGGTTTCAACTGGGAGTTGCTTGGCAAAAAAACTTCATTTCTTTTAGATGCTATATAGAACAGAAAAAAAAAACTGTAAATGTGACGATAAAGATGCGATTAGAAAGCCAACAACAGTGTACAGAACAAACATACAAAATAACTGAAAGTTGTACATTAAAAACATATTAGAAAAAGACAGTATATTAACACCTATAGTTGTCTGTGTACGCTTTGTGATGCAGTATAAAGTCACCTGGCTAGTTCTTATTTTAAAACATGTTAATTGCAGATGAGAATATCAAAAATAACAATAAACTCCGTTGTTGTTTAGTTGTGCTCTGTGTAAATTCATGCAATGTTGACGAGACTGCAGCACACCATGGTGGAGAGGAAGGCAGGATCCTCACTGTCCCCATTCACCGTTTCATTTGGGTAATCTAAAAGACACAACAGTTAAAGAGGGAAAATTTTTTATCTGTACTGTATACTGGGATAGTAACCATCTATAACTGTGTGGTATAAAACGTGCTATATTTGGAGTGGAGCATGAAGATCACCTGTTTCGAAGATGACATGATCAACCATCGGTCTGTCACTGAGCTGTAAGGATGTCCTGACCTCACGAGGACCGTGGCCGCTGGACACCTCGACACCCCACAGTGCTGGTTGCTCTCTGTGTGGGATGAGACAACAGCCCCTGTTAAAACTTTGCATTTGGCACTTCAATGCATATTAGGTGTTCTCTCTAAATATTGTTGTGAAAAACACAGGAGTACGAGAAACCTCATGAACACATCTGAATATAGTTGATTTGCTTCTGTAAAATGATGACAGTTTTAAAATTTCACACATGATGCAGGGTACAAAATCCAAACTTTCACTATTTTCTTTTTTGTAGGTGAAGCAAACAAGTAGTTTGTGTTCAAACATGGATGAAAAGACAAATATCTCAATTTCATTTTCAGTTTTATTTGGGTGTAATGATGCAGTTAGTGTACAAAGCGTCCTTACTTCTGGTAGAAATGGCCGATTAATGCAGGTTTGATTTGCAGCTTGAATTCATGCTCCTCATCATATGGGTATGTTTTGTAGTGCTGCAAACATGATCTATGAGAAAGGAAATTGTCTACTTTAATGCCATCTTTAGGAAAGTACATTTTACACACTCATACATCAGTGGGAAAAAGCCAATTGATTTACTGTGTGAGAAGGAAGAGCCGGTCATAGGGCAAACCCAGGAAAGTACTGCAGGTCAAAATGATTTCCAGCAGATGGTGCAGTTTTCTGAGTCGGATCACTTGCTCCTGCAGATCAACCTCTGTGTTCAGGTAATAACACTATGGAGGAAAATGTTCAAATTTTGAGTATTTTGTGAGCAGTCATTTGAAAGTAGTTGTCATTAAAATAGTCTTAAGCTTACCAAATGATTTAGAGTCGTCAATTCTTCACCTGAGAAGAAAATAAACAGTTGCAAGGAGTTGAATATCAATGCAAAGTTTGTAACATTGAGTTTTACAGATATTCAGAGTGATAAATAAGAGGTTACCAATGAGGTAGTTAATGTAGTCCTTTCTCATCTTGTCTAGACCCATCTCTAACAGCATGTGGACAGGGGTGACACCTGTGAGAGACACATGATCGATCTGCTGGTGGTAAGACTGCAGGATGAGCTTGCTCAGGGAGCTGCTGCTGTCTCTGTGAATCTGGAGGAAATAAAACAAACACAACAAAACAAAAATAAAAAAGATTAACAAAACAACAACAACCAACAATCTTCTCTCAGTGATACAGTTTTCAGAAACACCATTTCATACCCAAGGTTTGATGTCACCATATCTGAGAGCTTCAGTGACCAATTTCAGGCAGTCTCCGATGTCCTGATATGAAGTCACACCTATAATGGAGGAATGGAGGAAATTGGTTGTCGCTTTTTGTTTGTACTGCTTAATCAGATGAATCCTGGTTTCCTCAACAGAGGAACTGACTCACTCTTTCTCATCCGAACCCACAGCTGCTCCACAAAATCCAAATCGCCTCGCTCCAAGATAGAATTGAAAATGGGGGTCTCCGTCTCAGACTTTGTGGTCTTTAAGAAAAGATAAAGAAGCAAGACAGCTACCACATTTATTCTGAAATAATTGAATTTGTGAAAAGCCCATTTATTTTAATACTATCATACCTCAGCTGGTTTTGCAGCCTGGTCCTGTAGTGTCTTTGCAGTGTTCCTAAGCTCTGAAAGAAGAAAAATTACTCTTCCTAACTACCTGTTAAGATTACATCATAGTGAAGGTGCATCGGTTTAACAAAACAGATACCTTCTAGAAAGGCCTTGGTCAGATTTACAGCTGACGTGCTTTCCAAAGGTTCCATCCATTCAGTCTCACCAGTTCTTAAACCATCAGCAAGAGTCTGAAATAACAGGAATTGGATATATTTAGTAGTTTACTTGTGTGTTGATACTCACAGTCATTCATCTCAGATTACTGTGGGACACAAACCTGGAGAAACTCCAGTTCCCTGTACAGCTCGAACAATGGGCTCCTCATGTCCCCGCTGGCAACTTTGATATTCTGCATGTGAACAAATATAAATAAGGCAAGTCTTTTATACATTATAAAAAAGAATATGTACTGTAGAAAATTAGTATGTTTTAAATGAAAATTGCTGATGCTTACCAGTGTTGCTGTAGAGGACAGGGGTGGGGTCTCAAGGATACGCTCCACATGGCCCCATTTGAAATCCACTGTCACACAACTCTGTGACTCAATTGTGGTGTTTTCAACAACAGTGGAGCCGAACAAGTTGAACCTGGCACTGCCTTTAATCACCATCTGAAAGCATCGACAGATGTGAGTGAACGACGATTCATTCACACCGACTTAAAGAAAGGATGCACACTCACTTACAGAGGATGGGTGATGCCTTTTCTTGTGTTCTTGTTTAAGCTTGTCCAAGGTTATGAGAGATTGTTTATCCGCAGTTGAGCCTAATAAATATTTAAAAACAAATATTAATTATACTAGAAATATTTGAAGGGTCCATTATTCAAAGATGTATGAAGCATTTGAATTATACCTTTGCAGGTAACACAGTATAATTTGACACCAGATACTTTATTGCCCATGTTGACTGCTTCAGCTCCTAACCAGGTTGTTCCAGCTGGATCGGACATGTCACAACGCACCCAGAGAGGGTGTAAGGCAGGTTTGTTGTCCACAGCTGACACATTAGCATTTTGAGATAATGTGTAAAAAGACAGCAACTGCCTATAAAAACAGAAAGAAAAACTCCTATTGTGCTTGTCATCTACAGTGTATATATATGCTGTAATCCTGCTAGCATTTGCTTCAGTAAGATGAGGTTACACTTCTTAGCATTGGTCACCTTGCTTTCATGACTGTGAGTGGCTGTGGTCCCAATTCTGTCTGGAGTTCATTGGCAGCATCATCATCATCATCATCATCATCAGTGCATGTTTCAGTCATTTGTTGACCATTGGGTTCACTTATTTTAGGAGCCTTATGAATTAAAGAAATAAAAACATGATAAGTATTAGTATAATAATGTATCTGCAGTTATCTTGAGTTATAGTACATCAGTTGCTTTTACAATGGTGCATGTTTGAGATACACAATAATGACAACTGAACTTTAAGGCTAGTGGAGCATACTAGTTCCTATTAAAGATATGAAATTAAATATGCACTATACCAACATTAGCATGTCAAAAAAGTGGAAGTAACTGTTGATGTATCAGAAGAACTATTAAAATATAGACTGTAAAAATGCAAGATGATGTTCGTGTGTTTATTTCATTTGCATGCTATGCAGTAATGCTTGTCTATATATCTAATAAGTCACAACATTTACATTACTCACAGCTTTTTCACAGATGAAGACTGGCTGGTTGCCACAGTACATATTCAGCACAGGGATTTTGTCTCCGTTCATCTTTATTATTTGGATGTCCTCCTGAAATCCAACATCAACAACATTGCTATAACATAGAAAGGTTAGATACAGTAAACTGCAACAGATTTAACTTTACAGTGAAATTACCTCATATGTAGATGGATTATTGCTTTCCCCATCTTGTAGAGACCTTCGACCAAACGGCACAACACAAATAAAACAAAAATGAAGATAAGTAGGCTAGTTAGTGGTTATTGAAGCAATTAAATAGTGAACATAAGCTGAAGACTAACAACTCATTAACTAGCGTTAATATTACGTTAGCGTCAAAGAAATAGAAACGACGAGCAAACAAAAGTAAACTCACCGAAGAAAAGTATAAAACTCCTTAGCACTAGATATCACCTTTGAGCCCATTGTGAAAAATATAGAGCAACTCTTCGGTCAAAGTACAAATAATGTGGACAAAGTTGAACAGAAGTTAGCAGAGTTTAGCAGACTGCTGTTGATATTTTGACAGTCGCGCGCTCACTCGGGTGGTGACGTAGTGAGGTCAGAGGTCATCACTTTATCTTTTTTTTTTTTTTTTACGTAACAGAAATTAATAAATAGAGTTGTTAAAGTGTGCAAATACTGTCATCACAATTATACTAGAAAATTTAAATAAATTAAATAATATTTTATTTAAAAATGTTACTAATAAAACAGTTCACCCTTTACGTTCAGCCTACGCCAACATGGCGTAAAGAAATAGTCCCAGTTCTAGCAACAAATTTTACGTTTTTGTTTCGTTGCCGGGTGAATTTTATTGAGAATGCTAAAGCAATTATTTGTAAAAACTCATGTATTTTTTTTTTTATCAGGCGTGTTTGTTTTCGCTAAGCAAAACGAAAATGATGGAAAATAAAATCTGTCAAACGGAAGTGCTATGTGTCGAAGCGGAGGCATAAACCATTCAGGGTGATTCACCAACTTCCTTTTTCACTGTGGCCGCCATAGCGAGTGGAGCGTGGTCCCCGGCGAGCCGAAAACTTATCATCTAAAATGGTAAGAAAATACACTCGTAATGCCACCAGTATGCTATATTATATCTGTGGCTTATATCGTTGATTGTACTCGACAAACCAGCTCCCATTCCGTGCCGCTGGGACGCTTAAATTACGGTTTAATAGAGCAGTTGGAGTTGGGAGTCTTCCCGGCTAACGAAGCTAACACGAGGAGCCATTTTGGACGAGCTAAAGTAGTTACACGTGTGGCTGTCGAGTCAGTGGCGGAACACTCAGAAGAAATGACGCTTATTTAAATGACATCTGCCGGTACATTTAGCTCGCTTTAGAAACTACTCTTAGTTGTAGTGCTATTTATGCTGCTAACATTGTTAACACCGCTATAATGAGTGGACAAGGTAACGTTTAAACCCGGCTTGCTAGGTCACGTTAGCAGCATCGAGCCAAGCTAAGGCCAGCATCCGCAGATTACAACTATTAGACTACGACTAGTTTCTGAATATGTGGTGTTAATGAGCAGTTTCTGCTGCCGTTATGTTGTTTAAATGAGGTGCAGATGGTGAGGTTGATTCAACATAGCAGTTGCACGAAGTTGTCTTAGACTGGCTTAAGTTAGCGGTGTAACTACGCGCACATGCAAGACCTTAATGGCTTGTTTTCATGACACGCTGTAGAATGTGCTGCCAAAGAGCCATAGCATCTTTAGATTGTGTGTTACCTTTTATAATATTCAACATTATGTATGTGTTTGAAGCTCAGTTTGAATTCTGCCCTCTTAGGCCTGTGCCCGACCGTTGATCTCGGTTTACTCCGAGAAAGGAGAATCAGCAGGCAAGAATGTTGTCATGCCTGCTGTGTTCAAGGCGCCAATTCGCCCTGATGTTGTGAATTTTGTTCACACCAACATGCGCAAGAACAGCCGCCAGCCATATGCAGTCAGCGAACTGGCAGGTGAGTGTGTATGCACGTCTGTCCCTAATTCACATGTTGCTCAAGGTTCAGCATCAGTTTTTAAGATGGCGATGGAGCTCATGCACTCACAAATCTGTTAGTTTGTCTGTAATTTAAGTGTCGTCTTGTTTATTTCAGGTCACCAGACCAGCGCTGAGTCCTGGGGTACAGGAAGAGCTGTGGCTCGTATCCCTCGTGTGAGAGGTGGTGGTACTCACCGCTCAGGCCAGGGTGCTTTTGGAAATGTATCCTTTTGACAAGAACTAAAGTCTCACTTTTCCTCCTGCCTTTATAATTCTGTATGTGCCAAAGCAAACAAACTCAATCAAAAGACTTGCAGTGATGGTGTAATTTGCGTCTGACTCTGTGACCAGTGACGGTATGCCTGCTGTCATATGCTGGCACAGATGGTTGACGAACAACAGAGTCTGAGCAGGTATTAGGTACTTAAGAATTTATATTACTTCAGAAGTTGCCAAACGTCCTTGACTCTGATCTAGATGTGCCGCGGAGGTCGTATGTTTGCCCCCACCAAAACTTGGCGCCGCTGGCACCGCAGGATCAACACAACCCAGAAGCGCTATGCCATCTGCTCTGCAGTGGCTGCTTCTGCCATTCCTGCACTTGTGATGTCCAAAGGTAAGCTCTAAAAACATTTACAGAGGACAAAACATTTTAAAATGTCTTTAAAATGAAATAAAATTAAGTTAAATGTTTGACTTGCCATGATGGTGTAATTTGCGTCTGATCTTGTGAACAGTGACAGTTGCCTGCTGTCTTTAAGCTGTCATAAGGAATTGATGTATGATAAATTCTGAGCAAGCTCTTGTAACATCGTAGTCTTTGGCAGTCACAAGAAGTTTGTGTGTGGATGTCTTTGGTTGACATGATGGTCTTGCCTCTTAGGACACCGCATTGAGGAAATCCCTGAGGTCCCACTGGTGGTTGAAGACAAAGTTGAGGGCTACAAGAAGACCAAGGAGGCTGTGCTGCTGCTGAAGAAGCTCAAAGCCTGGAACGACATTAAGAAGGTAATTTTCTCTTGATTCAGCACTCCATTATGGAGCATGTGATTAGAAATTGAAACACTGAAAATTAAGTGCTAATTTCAGCCGGAAGGATATTTGATGGTCATAACTTCCATATTATAAATACATATATGGAGTATAGAAATGGTAGCTCTTTTTATACATCACGGTTCCCTCATGTCCTTGAAATCTGAAAGATTGTGAATTTTAGGGGAAAATCAAAGATGTAAGCGTTTTTTAAAAGGACACAAAGGGATATGGGGTCATTGAAAGTGAATAGAAACTGAAGGTGCTATTACTTTTTACGTGTTCACACATTCAAGCTTTTTTCTTAATCATCTGAGCTTCTGTAAAGAATCAACCATGATCCATGTTCAAACTATACCATGTGAGGTATTTAAATTTGAGGGAACTGGACTGACCTTGTTACTTTCACTATAATTGAGCCTCTGCCTGTGGTTTAGTCCATATATTAGGCATTAGTAGGTATCTTAATAGCATATTAAAATGATATAAACTTGATATTTGCAGGTCTACGCCTCTCAGCGCATGCGTGCTGGTAAGGGTAAGATGAGAAATCGTAGACGCATTCAACGTAGAGGACCCTGCATCATCTACAACCAAGACGCTGGTGTCACCAAAGCCTTCAGAAATATCCCAGGTGTGTTATTTGGTCAAATATAGAATTCATTACTGTTAAGTACTTTAAAGGATACATAACAATATACAGTTTGTGTGCACTGGTTATTACATACTTAAATTAATGCAAAATGGTACTGTGGTAATGTAGGCATAACACTGTGCTATCTTAGATTTCATAACTGTGTATAGACTCAGTCTTGCATGTTGCAGTTGTCTTGTGGTAGTTATCAAAGGAGGTGCCTCTCAGCCAGTGAGTTTGATTATTTTGCTGTGTTTTGAAGGCATCACTCTGCAGAACGTGAACAAACTGAACCTCCTGAGGCTTGCCCCCGGTGGTCACGTTGGACGCTTCTGCATCTGGACAGAGAGTGCTTTCCGCAAGCTGGATGAGCTGTACGGCACCTGGCGCAAACCTGCTTCCCTGAAGATCGACTACAAGTGAGTATTTAAGGAGTAATCGCACAGTAGCACTAGTTGAAATGTTGTTGATCACAATACAGTGATGAGCTTCCACTTCATGGTCCGTGTTTTTGAAATTCTGTGATATTAACGAAGTTCTGAGTTTAACAATAAGTTATGGGTTTACTACTTTGATAAATTCCAACATGAGTAATTAAATTCTTAATGCCTTATTTATTCCAGCCTGCCCATGCACAAGATGACCAACACAGACCTGAGCAGGATCCTGAAGAGCGAGGAGATCCAGAAAGCACTTCGTACACCTAAGTAAGCACTGTTTAACTCTTGAAATTTGTTTTAGCTTGTCAACTATGATGATGTTCCACTTCAGGTCCGTGTTTCTGAATCCTGATTATATGGAAGTCCTGAGCGACACAACGTAAATAACAAACTGAAGCAGTTTAGTCCAAGTCCACATTGTTAAGACCTGGTTATATTGTCATTACAGCAAGAAGATCAACCGCAGAGTACTGAAGAAGAATCCTCTGAAGAACCTGAGGATAATGCTCAAACTGAACCCATACGCCAAGACAGCAAGACGTCATGCCATCCTCAAGCATGACCCTGCGGTAAGAACCTGAACAATTCAAATGGTAGCAGAAATTTTAACTGTAATTACTGATTATGACTTTAAAACTTTGTTGGTTGTCTCTCACCATAGATCAAGGCCAAGATGCTGAAACCCAAGAGAAAGCCTGGGAAGAAGGGAGCACCTGCCAAACCCAAAACCAAGGCATAAATTTAAAAATCTCTCACAGACTGGTGTTCAGTGATAAATAAATCAGTTGATTCAAATGAATGAGTCAGATCTGTCATTCAAAATTGATTCACAAGACTATTTATTTCTCACAATATGCTAACAAAGACTCTGATCTGGTGGTGCTGTAAGGACACAAGGTAAAGCGTAAAATATTAAGCCAACAGGTTGAGTAGCGTTTGTCATGATTTAATCTGATTGTTAGAAAAAGATGGCTTTTCAGGCAGGCCACAATGCAGCCCAAATAATTATTCAATGCAGTTAATTTCACTTGGTACATAGGTGTGTATAGTAAATATACAGTTACTGATTGCACAACTTTTAAACTCAGTTACTACTCTGTATAAACACATTTTACCCCAAATACAAATCCAGTCATCTGAGGATCGTGGGGTTTGTTGTAGATTAAGTCAATGGTACTGGTATGGTGAAACAAAGTGTGGATTTCAGCTTGAAGGCTGGCATTTTAAATTGTATGGGGCATGTAGGAGTCATAGCACTTTATACAGTCCCTTCAGTTCAAGGGGAATCCCATGAGTGTGTGCTACACTCAGATAAATACGGGTCACCAAACTAAGCTGGCTGCAGCACAGGGCAAGTGAAGCATCACTGGCTACCACGAGGACTTGGACTGATACAATGAAGAAGACGACACTGGTGTCACCAAAGCCTCCAGAAATGCCCCAGGTGTGTTGTTCAAATGTAAATGTCTTAGCTATGTTGTGTAAATGGATATTAGAATGTTCTGAGTCTCTATTTAATACCTAACAATGTGTAGTTCATGTCCTTGTTACAAACTTATATGATGAAAGTGACGATAACTCTACACTACACTAACCTGGTGAGTTTTTAAATGTGCTGTATTTTTGAGGCATCACTGCAGAACATGAACATCCAACCACCTGAGGCTTGCCACTGGACAAAGATGAGCTGACATACCTGGCAACCAGCTTCCTTGAATATGGGCTATAAGTAAGTGTTTATGGAGCAATCACACTGTAACAAGTAAAACTGATGTTGATCACAATACAGTGATGAGCTTCCACTTCATGGTCCGTGTTTTTGAAATTCTGTGATATTTAACGAAGTTCTGAGTTTGAGCGTCACATAACTCACCAGTTTACTTTCTTCAAAAGTTCCAACATGAGGAATTAAATTCTAAATGCCTTATTTATTCCAGCCTGCCCATGCACAAGATGACCAACACAGACCTGAGCAGGATCCTGAGGGGCAGGAAGAACTTTGCACACCCAGGTGAGCATTTCACAGTTCTTGCAATTTTTCTATCAGCTTGTCAACTATGATGATGTTCCACTTCAGGTCCGTGTTTCTGAATCCTGATTTTATGGAAGTCCTGAGCGGCACAAAGTTAATAACAAACTTGCAGTTTGGCACAAGTCCACATTGTTAATACTTGATTATTTTTGTCATTACAGTTAGATCAGCTGCAGAGTACTGAAGAATCCTCTGAAGGACTTGAGGGTAATGCTCAAACTGAAGCCTTACGCCAAGACAGCAAGAAGTCGTGCCATCCTCAAACATGACTCTGCTGTAAGATGGTAAAAACGGCTGAATATGACTGTGAAATGTTTGCCAAGAGGAATCCTGGAAAGAACCTGCCAAATCTAAGGCATCAATCTACTAATCTTAGACGGTGTTTGTTAAAAAATAAATCAGTTGATACAAATGAATGAGTCAGACCTGTCATTCAAAATTGATTCACGAGACTATTTATTTCTCACAATAAGCTAACAAAGACTCTGATCTGCTGGCACTGTAAGGACGCGGAGGAATATCAAGCACACAGGTTGAGCAGCATTTGTCATGATTAAATAATCTTATTAGAAAAAGATGGCTTTTCAGGCAGGCCACAATGTAGCCCAAAGAATTATTCAATACATAGTTAATTTCACTTGGCATGTAGGTGTGTACACTAAATATACAGCTATTGATTGCACAACTTTTAAACTAGTACTCCGTATAAACATACATTTTACCCATAATAAAAATCCAGTCCCACACTGGGATATGGGGGTTTGTTGGAGACAGAACGGGTCTCACATTGCTGTACCATGGGTGGGTGTCACTGGCTGGTTGAGTCCAATGGTGCTGCACAACCAGCCAGCAAAGTCAACCTGCTCTGCCTCAGACTGTTTGATAAAGGAATGCACCTGAAGAAAAGGAAAGGTGTGTAAGATGATAAAGAGATGTAGAAAAAAATGTAGGCAAGAATTCAGCTTGCTCAAACATGCACACTCACCATCAACTGTTTGAGGTCTGCTCTCTCTGCAGGATTCTTTATCAAACTGTAATGGAGACACACACTTAGAATGTAATGCATTTTAATGCCACTAGGTGGCACAAAGTCTGACTAGCAGATATGCATATTCACTTGGTGGTGGTGTCAGTAAATATTTCAAAGAGTTCTCCTACATACCATTTATTCACAAAATCTTGAAACTCAGAGCTAAATATTCCTGGTAGTTTTGGTGGAGGCTGAAAATTAAAAGGTCCAGTCAGCACTGTATGGATTATATTGCAAGCAAATGCATTACCACAAGTACATGTGCATATAGGTATGTTCATGTCAGGATGTGGTGATGGCGGACACACTCACTTCATTGACTATGTAGTCAAGCAGCTCAAATATAGCCATCGGTGGTCTGCTGTCAGGTCCATATGCTGGGAGGTAAAAAAGAGATATCAGCCTCTGTCATAATCCACTGTGTCATCCGCAGTAATCATCACTCAAGGCTAACAACGGTGTGGTAAACAATATAAAACAGACCTTTTGAAATTATTTAATTCAAATCTGCTAATAATATATAGATATATCTGTAATAAAAAAAAAAAGAATCACAGGATGAGACTCAGACTTACAGCTGCCTGGTCGCCCAGGGGGCCGTGGCTTCGGGGAAGACTCACTGGAAGCTCCCTCCCCTTCCACTGGGAAGCCAAAAATCTGTTCCAGCTCCTTCGCATCGGGCGGTGGGATAGGGAAGCGTCCAATGGCCATTTCAACTAGGGACAGCCCCATACTCCAGATGTCCGACTGAACAGAGTAATGGGTGCCCTGTAAACGCTCCGGCTGCACAACACACATGCAATTATATCACTACTCTGTACTGATTTGTACAATAATTGGAACACAGCAGCATAACAAAAAGCAATGGGTTAAAGCAAATGTGAAATTAATTATATATAAGGGTTTATTTATGTTCCTGTGCAGTGTACACAGCAATAAGAGTGAAATTCTTACACTTCAGACAGACTCCAACTTGTAATAATCAATAAGTGGTGTCAGTTTTAGTTAAATGTTAAAGGACATACACATTACATTCTACATTACATCATCTCATTAGTGGTATAACTGATGATGTAAATTGCAAAGAGTGTGTCTACATGTGGGCCTATGTTTAACATTGCTGATACTGCTGGTGCCTACTCTACATGAAGCCTGTGTAGAAAGCCTGTCCCAGCTGATCTGTGAGTCATCAAAATTGTGAATAGAGTCCCAACTGGGAAATTGGTTGCCTTGGATATATAAATCTGAGACCTACTACAGCTTTAACAGGAACCCCAAAGGTTAATGTGGAAATGAGAGCAACTGCAAACGAAACGGAGCGTGTCCATTTAAACTTACAGACATGTAAGAGCGAGTGCCCACAAAGGAATTGGCCATGGAGTCTATGAGCTGTCCGCTCACTCCAAAGTCACACAGCTTGATCTCACCGCGGGAATTCACTAGGATGTTAGAGGGTTTGACATCTGAAAGAGGGACATGCAGTATTTAGGAGAACATGGTGGGCAAGTGTCCAACAGGGAACAGTAAGCATCACAGAACAAACTGCTGCAAAGTCTCTGAACTTGTGCTGTTTTTGTCTTAACCCTGTGTATGACACTGAGTAAAACAAAGATCTACTCTATTCATCTGAAATAGAGAACTACTCTGAGGTGAAGATTTATACTTTTCCCTAAGTTATTTAACTTATTGTTATTCATGTATTTAAAGTGTAACCTTTAAAAAGCCTTATATTTTCATCTTTTAATAAATGAAATAGTGCCTGACCTCTGTGCATGATCTTGTGTTTCTCCCTCAGGTAAGAGAGCCCTTTAATGACCTGGAAAGACAAATACTGCATATCAGCATAGTGAGGACTCAGATTATTTTGTAATACAAAAGACATAATGTACTAGTGCATATGCATCAGTGACTAAAAACAGTTTCATATCCAAAAACAAAACAAATATAGCTGTAGTGTGATGACAAAACTGGGAGGTGTTGGAGCTACCCACAGCGATGCTGACTTTGCCAAGGATCTGCTCTGGGATTTTGCCCGCTTTCTTCAGTGACTGGTCCAGGGAGCCACCGTCCTACAGCCAGCATGGAAGCAAAATATGGAGAACATAAAAATATAACCTGTGAAATTCAACATATTCAAACAAATTTGGTTTGTTTCAATAAAAGTGAGCATGGAAGAAACAGCATGCTCACAAACAGCACAGTCTACAAAGCAGTACTCAAAGTAAACGCTGTGTAAATACACTGGCAACCATAACATTAAAGATAAGCACCATATGCTCCATGCAGATGCTGATTTCTCCATCGCTGTAGAAAGCTCCATAGAAGCCCACAATGTAAGGGGAGTTACACTCATGTAGCACCTGCAGCTCTCTAATGATCTGATTCCTAATGGCTGGTTTGATCTCCAGGTGGATCAGCTGGAACACAGAAGACACTGGGTTTTATTTATGCACTCTTCACAAAATGATCACGAGGGAAAATGTTTTGTATTTCAATCTTTTCATCCTTTCATCATAAAGGAGCTTTTCAACATTGTGACTGCCGTCTCAGTAACCCACATTTCATGTTGTTCACAAAATACTGGAAAATGAGAAACTCCCTGAACACAGTGATGATGCCTGTGAAAATCAATGCCTCCCTGATATACTAAAGAAATCTCTGCAAAAACATTTTTTTTGTTTGTATTCACTAAAGCTCTGTCTATGACCAGTCATCAGCTTACCTTCCTCGCCATAATCAGACCAGAAGGTCGATGGGAGACCTTGAAGACAACTCCTCCGTTGCCTGCGCCCAGCTCACAGATCTTCTCAAAGTCATCGTCCTTGAGCTCTCCCACCTTCTGCTTCTGTGTCAGAAAGGCCTCCAGTCGTTTTCGCTGCTGCTCATCCAACTCAAGCTCCTCTAGTTTCTTTTGCAATGCCTCCAAGTTTGTTCTTAGAAAGACAAGGAAGACAGACATAAGAGAAAGATGAAAGATTCATGTTTTATTTATGTATTCTTCCATAAACAAAAGGGCCTTGAGTCCATTCAGACAGTACTGACAGACAGACTGACAGGCTGTCCTGACATGAGGCTGTCCACGGTGCATCCAGATCTACTTTTTCTATCTATATAATATTACTGAAACGTAACGGAGAAAAGACAGAGCTTGGTGATAACTACAACTACTGTTCAAACCTCTAGGAACAATGGTAAAGAACCAAAGAGCCATCAGGAAGACACAAAGGCTTGCAGAGTGTACTTCAGTGTTCCTTCCTCCCCAGATCCTGATGTGAGGAAATTCCTCTGAGTGCTGATGACGCTCATCTGATGCTGTTGTCATGGTGATGCGTTTCCTTGAAAAATCAATTGTGAACTGTTCTGACATGCTGCTTTCTGACCTCTCTTTCTCCTCTCGAAACACTGTACACACTGCGACACACACCAGTCGAAGCTTCTGTCATGAACTTTATAAGAAGTTAATGTAAGGCCAATGAGTAGTCATGTAATTTCAACAGATCAGATGACAAAGAGCTTAAAAAACCCAAAGAATATAGATGTTAGTTTATGTAAAAAAAAAAAAAATGGAAACAAGGCACACATTAGCATTTTGGAGTAAGTTATAATTTCTTAGTAAATGTTTCTTAATGCAAAGTTCAAAGCTTTATGCTGCAAAAAAATGAAACAAAAGCTTTTTTTCACATGCCTGCAAGTGTACAAACTACTGTAAAGTGTTCCATCTCCAGCTTCTAACAAAGAATGAATATTTAGTGCCATTTATTCATATTTGCATGATAATGTGATATCATTTTCTTCAAGTTCAGTGGTAATTATACTTTTTCAAAATCTTTGTAGTTAGTCACGACTCAGTGAAGAGCAGCTAGAGCAGCGTAGTATTCTCTTCTCTCCGTTACTCAACCACACAGCAAAGAGAGGGTTAAGTGGTTTTATTTTTGACACCAGGACTGCATATCCATGGAGACGAGGTGCTGAGCTTGAGTTGGCTGTGGGTAGCGTGGGTGGTTTGTCGACAAGGGCCGGGGGTGGAGGAGGCTGGAGATACCGAGAAGAAGAGCAGCCTGAAACACACTCCACACAATAAACACGTGGGAGGGACTACAGTAGCTGCAGCACCCACCCCCCCATCTATCTCTCTGGGTGCAGGAAGAACTGAGCACGATGCTGGCCTTTTGTGCTTCATCCGCACAGTGTCCAAGGACATCGAGTAGAACTTGAATGCAAAATACAAGATCAAGAGATCTGCAGTCTGCTGTAATCAAATATGTGACTGTGAGCTACGCAAAACTAAAAAAAATAAAGATTATGTAGAATAGGATATTACAGTACTGTCAAAAGGAAATTGTATGATATTTTAGTAAACTGAAATAAATCAAACCAGATAATCTGCAGTTGTGAGGTCTCTATGCTCTTCTCCTGCTGTAGATCTGCTGTTTACCCACCAGACCTATAACATGGATAACTGCAAGATGCTCAATAGATTCATTATCAGAAAAGCATGGCGTCACAGACTCAGTAGTTACACTGACCTCCATCTAAAATCTGAACTCGTGTAATGCACATAAATAGTATAGTCAGTGGTGTAGTGCAGGGTATATACATAGTATAGAGTAAGTTGGCACTGGGTATGCCCACTTTTAAATCCTCTCTGATGAGTATCATGTCATCATCTTCTGCAAGCTGAATCTTTCTTAGGAAGGCAAAGGCATTACATAGTCATCCAATTTTCACGAATGGGCCGAGTAGTTATTAAGGAACACTTTACTAAAAATGCATCCTTATTTAGTTGTTGTTTCATCTGTATGTGGGCCACTATTTTTGGCATAATGGTCATTACTCCCTGAAGTTGAGCAGCAGAGGTTAAGTGACAATGTGTAAATGACACTGGCCCATTTTTGAGTGAGCTAAATATGCAAGAGTAGTATTACATGTCACTGTTTATATAACACAGGACGTTTATCCTTTACTGGGCAGGCCACTCTATAAACAAGGGAGTGGCATAAATTAAGAGTATACTCACTTTCTTCAGGCACCACTACACCACTAAGTATAGTTTGATGTATCACATGACTTGATTTTATTATCAAGAGAATCAAGTCTGCAAGAAAACACAACAGTGTTTTAAGTGAAGTGGAATTAATTATTAACTAGTCAAATTCCTTTGTGATAAAACAGGATATAATAAAAGGCATCTAATCAATGAAGTATGAGCACCACAAACTATGGCTGCTGTACAGGTTAATTGTTCCAAGACTTCCATATCACAAATTTACATGTACAACGGCTCTATTCCTGTTCAGCTGAACTGCAACACTCACAGTAATAATAATAAAACTATAAAGATCCACTAAACAGTGCAGTTATATTATGTAAGTCTGGATGCATGTAATAGTAGGATCATATCCAAGATTTTAGCAAATAGCAAATAGCCTGAGCAGGTCTACTCAGAACAGGTTGTTTTTATTTGTTCTCAGATCTCCTCTGATAATATTACATGCTTGGCTGGCATCATGTGGGCCACTCAGTACACTTCTCCCATGGCTGCCAGCCATTTCACGCTGAAGAAGCATTTGGCGGGCGGTATTGGCAATTCCTTATTACCAGAGTGGAATAGTCTGGTTTCAATAAGGGGCTTATCCATTGCATTAAGCTCTACAGCCCAATATGTAACACCTGTGCTGCTAGTGTGAGCATCAGATCCTCCTGTGTGCTGGTCCAAATTACCCCTGAATAATGTATTCATTTATGTGTCTATTTGAAACATGAGCATTTCTCCTCATCTTTATTCAGCACGAGTGGTAGGTTTTCTTTAGATTCAGCTATGATATTATCGTTATTATATCCACAGGATGCCCTTTGGCATGTCACAGAGCAAGAATCACAGGTATAATTAATAAAATTGACGATAGCTGAATTCCATTTAGCTGCTTCAGTTTCTGGCTCCTGGTATTGTGCATGCACTCTATCATGACTTACTGGGGCACTTTAATAGAACAGAGCCATCATTAATGTCATTAGTAATACCTGTGCTTTTCCTGCTATTACAAGCCAAGACGTCTGCTGTGCTGAAAGCCTACTGGGTGGAGCTTTACTGAGACTTAAATAAAGTCATTAAACTCAATGTACCAATAAGAATGATAGAGGTGTAAAAACTGAGAGGACATACAATCAGCCAAAATATGAAACACCTGCAGGGATGAATTTATATATGTATATTCATATATACATATATGCAGCAGTCAAACTGACAAATGGAAAACAACTACGTCTTTTGGTTCCAGATGGCACTTGCAGAGCTAAAATTAGGAAATCAGGAAATATTCAAAATTCTGGACATATTTGCCCTGTTAGACACATACACTGTGCACTCCTGTTCATAAAATCAATATCTGCAAGTTCAGATATCTGTTGGTCACCTCTTATTTGGGCTTTAAAGTAGTTGTCATTATGATGATAAGTCCGAACACTGGAGGTGATACGATGAAGAGATCACTTTAGGACACCATGCACATCTGGACTTGCTCAAAAACTCAAGCACTTAAATAGACCATCAAAGTCTAATTAGTCTAGAGTCTCAGCATTGACCTCTCCTCTAAAAATATATGAAAGCAGGTTATAATTGGATTCAGCTCTAACCAAACTTCTTTGGTACCGTCGTTATCTGACACATAACGTAAAGGTTCATTATTAGGTCAAACAAAATTCAACTTGTAATGCTGTAACTCTGTAACTATATCAACTATTATCTCTCTTCCTTTTCCATGTGGGTGTGCAGGAGTTTAGTTTTCTGTAGTGTTACGGAACAAAATGTGTGAGAGACATCTGTGCGCCTGCAGAGCATTCATCAACAATCACTGAAACAGGATTTGTCTTATCTCACAGTCTCAGACAGCTGAAAGTGTACACCCAGATAAAACTCTTTTTTATGGAAAGGTCTGAATAACACCAGAATGCATGGCTGTCTGTCAGCAGCATGTCAGTCTGAGTGACAAGGCTCACAATACAGCAGTACCACTGGACACACATACACAGATTGCGGTGGGAAGAGGGATCCCTCCACAACAGACACTTCCAACTCATGATTGTTCCTGCATGGTGATTCGAGGCATGCTGCTCCTCCGCTTCAGCAGCAGGAATGTGCTCAGCTCCAGCCAAACATTATGTCATCATCATCAACCTCTACTGAGCAAAGAGGAACAACTCCCCTGTTTGACATTATAAACATGCTAATCCTCCAACATAAAAGCATGAACTGTGTGACATTTGCTAATATCTTTCATATTTCTAGTGAAGAAAAATGTATAGATAAATGTAATAGGAGAAAGTACATTTGTTATAATGAAAAATAAAATACAATTATAGTCACAATTATAGTTTTATATGTCTTTTAACTAGTTGCAAAGTAATTTTTCAAGCTAAATTCTGAAACGTGTGATGGTTCTTTTTAAATGGGATGATTTGCTGCTTAGCCTTAAATAATAATAAACTGCATATGTCTGTGTTTAATAATGTTGGTCAGACAAAAAACAAAAACAAACAAAAACCCAGTCAACCAACTGAGAAGGTCAAGGCATATCAATCAAATTTAATTGTTAGTTGCAGCCTGATGAGGTTATACTAAAGCTGAGCTGCAAAAAAATTTAAATCTATTTAAATTAAAAGTTAAATCTTTAATGCAGATAATATTTAGATGTAATCCAGGAATTCATTGCAAAAGACCCAAATTGCCTTCAGATGTACAATGAAACAATGAAATATTCCACCTCTACAACACATTAGAAAACCAGCCTTCACTAAGATGACATGTTATGTAATTCTCTCCTCAACTGATCCAGCTTGCTGCTGGACTGACTGGGCTTTTCTCTGTGAACCGAGAACGATGAGAGCATGGTGTCATAACAATTTAATATCTCCATTACTGTGTTTTATCAAATGGTGGTGGAAACAGGCCGATACAAACTTCTTCATCACACAGAAATATTACTCAACGAGTTGCCTCCCTGCAAAGGTCGGCCTCAAACTAATCACTGTCCACGCGAAGTGGGTCGTTAGAGTGACTGAGTGACCTGCTCATCCATGACACCATGAAGAGATGACCTGAGGACCTGAGTGCTGCACATTATTGACCCTTTTCACAGCACAGGTTTTGACTTGTTGTAGCAGGAAAAGCACAGGTGATACAAATGTTGTCAATGATGGCTCAGTGCCATCAAGTGTCCCAGTGAGCCTGCATGCACAGTACCAGCTAGCTATTCCACCTAAATGGAATGCAGTTAAATATGTAATTATGTTTCCTGTTATGACATGACAACATGTCTGCTGAGAAGAAGGTCCATTGTCAAAGTGAAATGAAAGTTGTAACGGCCAGACTATTTATAATATCAACATATAAGTGTATAACCCACTAATTTTACAAATATTCACAACAATACAAACAAATTAAGGCATATTAATTAAATTGAATTGTCTGTAATCCATGAATGGATTTTAACTCATTGCTTTTTGAGTACTTAATTGCAAAAGACCCAAATTGCCTTCAGATGTACGATGAAACAATGAAATATTCCACCTTTACAACACATTAGAAAAACAGTCATCACTCGGATGACATGTTATGTAATTCTCTCCTCAACTGATCCAGCTTGCTGCTGGACTGACTGGGCTTTTGGCTGAGGGTTTTGGCTGGTGGTTAGAAACAATGGCAAGTTGCACAGCAGACATTTTGACATCTCGTAGCAGGAGACTCGCAGATGTATTAAGTATCGCTGCATTTTAACTTACATTATTTTATTTATATTGCTTTCGTTATGTTTAGGTTTTAAACCTATGTTTGATTTCTGCTTACCACTGTGATTTACATGACTTTTGTATTTGCTTATAATACTTACTGAGCTTCCTTCTGTAAGCTTTTAGGGGTTTCTAAATCCCCCCCTGCACAATTTGCTTTTTGTCTCTTGCTGTAGTGGTTCTGCTGAATTGTTTTATTGTGAAATTAATAAATACAAAACAACATGATACACTTAGGGGAGGTCCTGCCATTGTGGTTCACGGTCACTGTTACTGGGACACTTAATGTAACTGATCCCATTGTTACTGTTATTAGGTTCACCTTTGCCTGTCAAAATGTCTGCTCGGCAATCAGTCCGATAGACCCTTTTCACGGGAGCCATTTTGACTTGAAATCGTATGCTCAACACGGGTGTTACCAATGATAATAATTAAGGTTCTGTTTCATTTATTGCAGCAGAGCCTTTCCATCATGCACCACAGTAGCACCCTGACTCAGTTTGACCTGAATGGAGCAGAACCTTAATTATTATCATTGTTAACAGCTGTGTTTGCATACTGTTTCATGTCAAAATTGCTGCTGTGACAAAGATCTATTGTGTAGTCGACCAACAAAAAACGTATCACCTACTATTATTAATTGCTTAAGTCATTTATCAAGCATAAGCACCATTTGCTCTGACCGGCTGCCTTTTTCTGCTTATATTATTATAAAGTGAATATCTTGGTGTTTTAGGCAGTTAGTCTGACATAAATACTGTTTGAAGATGTCAACTTGTGCTTGGACAATTTACTTTTCACTATTTTCTTACATTTTGACTAAACTATTAAAATTAAAAACAAAAATCCACTAAATTTGAAGATTTTGACTTTGGGAACTTAGATAATTATTCATCCAAAACATCTCAATATGTTTTGGATGAATATTTAATGAAGATAATCATTAGTTGCAGCCCAAGAGTAAACCTCATCAGGTCTCTTTCTCTCTCAAACACACACACACACAGACACACACACACACACAAAGCTGGTGCAGAGTCACATTAGAGAGAGAAGTTTGCTCATACTGTAAAAGAGATGTTTAGTCATCTGTCATAGGCCTATTTTATTGCAGTTGTCACGAGCCTTTATTACACACCGAGCATGGATCAGACGTAAATAATCAATTACATAGTCGTTATCAGTATTCCCCATTCACCAGTCTGAATGGAGTAGATGAATATTGACACTCACTCTGTGGCTCCGGTTCCGTTGATAGTGTTTCCATCGGGGATCGGGTTGAGTTTGATCGGCTCTGGCTTCCTTCTGTTCTGCATGTTACACACAAGGATCCAAACAAACACAGCAGCTGCACAGATGTAAACCCCACAGAGGAAGAGCTCTGCTGTCAAACAGGCACAGTCAGGCTAGTCGACAGGGACTGACAGATGAAGACACGCAGCGGTGCAGTCATGAGCTGGAGGGACTGGGAGTCTTCTTAATGGGTGGATGTGAATGATCCGGGAAATGAAACGTCACAAAAATATTTACATTCGTCTTCCGGACAGCATGACTGCACCTGTGACAGTACCCCCTCTGCTGGTGATAAGTGGTACTACCATTTTACAATGTAATGTAATTATAAGGTATTTTACAATGGTGCAAACTAAGTACATTTACTCGTTTTTACTTTGAGGTACTTGTACTTGACTATTTCCAATTTATGTTGTCATATGTTTCTACAAGATAACATTATTCAAGTTGACTATGACTTCTCTAAGTGCAATAATATATAATATACTGATTATACTGGGGCCATGGTGATTGCAGTGGTTAGGTCACAGCAAGAAGGTTCCTACCTGCTACAACCTTTCTTTGTGGAGTTTGCATATTCTCCCCATGTCTGCATGAATTCTCTGCAGGTACACTGGCTTCCTCCCACAGGCCAAAGACTTGGTGAATGGTTGTTTGTCTCTATATGTCAGCCCTGTGATTAACTGGAGACTTGTGCTGAGATCAGCTTTAGCCACCAGCTATGGAAAGGGACAGATGTATGAGTGTATGGATTATCAACATTAACTGCACTTGTTGGTGTTGTTTTATTAGGTTAACTTCGCTGAGATAGCTAGCTGAAATGTCTGGTGCTCAGTGTGTTTAGCCACGAGCCATGTTTTCTGTTAAGCAGCTACAGAGTCTGATGAAATGTGACGAGGAAAAAAGGAAAAACTGTGTGAGGAAAACAGAAATTTGATTAAATTTGTGCTTGTCAAAAATTAATTAGTGGAACATCTTGCCTTGTTTATGCATTTGAGACCATCAGAGGTGTTGTTGGCATACAGTAAATAGCCCTATACAGCTACTGTAGTAATCCTTATTATGGCAACATCTGCTCAGCTAAGTAAACAGAAATCATAACTTAAAGACATGAACATCAGCCTGTATGAAAAATCTCAAAAACTTTGAATGTGTCTTCAAGTGCAGTCGTAAAATTAATCAAATACTATGATAAAGTTCCAGTTACTCTTCTCAAAAATCAACAATCAACAATTTTGGTTTGTCTTTGTGACACGCAGAGAAGGTGAACAGACGGTATCTGCATGTGTGGTTCCCACTGGGAAGTATGGAGGAGGAGGTATGATTGTGTGTGGGAGCTTTGCTTTTGTCACTATTGGTGAATTATTCAAATTTTAAGGAACACTTGACCAGCATGGCTACTATGGTATATGGCAGCGACACGTCATCAAATCTGGTTTGTGCTTTGTGGCACCCTTATTAACAGGACAAGGACCCAAAAAACACAGCATAAGATGACTTGGCCTCCACAATCACCCAACCTAAACCCAGTTGAAATGGTTTTGGATAAGTTGGACTGCAGAGTGAAGGGAAAGCAGCCAACATATATGAGAACGCTCAGCATATCAGAGAACTTCTGTCTGTTGGAAAATCATTTCCGGTGACGACCTCATGAAGGTCACCGAGAGAATGACGAGAATGTGCAAAGCTGTCATCAAAGCAAAAGGTGGCCTACTCTGAAGAATCTAAAATATAAAACATAATATATATATATATATAAATATATAGAAAAAAATTGCAAACCCTTTGAATGAGAACGTGCGTCTAAAGAAAGAAACAAATGGAAAAATGAAAAGCAAATGGAATGCAAATGTGTGTTTACTTTCATGCTGGTTGTGTGTAATTATTATTCAAATGGTTAAGTGCTTTTCATGCAGGAGACATTTGAAAGCCACTTCATGTGATTAATGTTATTAATTCCTAATTAGGATAAAATACATTTGTGATCAGTGGACATTAAACAACACATTAAAGTCAGAATTTTCATCAAAGAGATATTAATTAATGAAGATATCAAATCATTGTTGGATTTAACATTTGATATTTGTAGCTATTTCCTATTTCATCCTATACTCATGTTAAGTGTCCAGCGTTTTCCTGTTAACTGACTGTCACCTCTCATTTATAGACAGCCCTTCATCAAATAATTTCATCTTTTTTGCTTCCAGTTTATCTTCAGCCTCTCACAAATCCAGTGAATTTTTCAACATGTTCTGCTTCTGTTTGATTTATTCCAGTCCAAAATCACGAAGGAGTTAGTGTCTGATTTCATCCACAGCAATACCCTCCCCTCTTTAATACTTTCCTTTAAACATCTGGTGTCTTTTATTATTGTTGACACTCTCTGTGGCTCTTGAGAGGATTAAAAGAAGCTGTTGATGATTATTTTTATATTGTGTAAGAGGTCTGATTTTTGCAGGAGCTCAGACTCATGTTCAACATTGCTGAGCCTTCTGTCAGTGCCTTTCTTACCATGTATACACTTTAGACACTAACTAATTGATATCATCATGACATTTACCCAGTTGTTGACTTACATTAAGACTATACTATAATTGTCTTTTTTAGTTTGATTACATTTTATCTTTTAATATGCAAGTGATGCATCGTCTAATGAAATATGCGCTAATTTGCATATATTCAGAAATCTGTATGTTGGAAGTTCAATATTTTTTTTTATAGTAGTAGTTTATAGAGTATATAGAGGTTCTTCTGGGATTTTAGGGATTTTTTTTCTCTTTATCACTCATAAAGAAATCAGAAAATACTGACAACAGCTGTAGAAAAATCAATTTTCACCATGTTTTTAGGAATAAAATGTCTATGAATGATAGATGAACAAATCCCTCTGTAAAAAGCTTCAAAATATAGATGGGAATAAAACTGGAAATGTTGGTGTATACTACTGGAGATTTCTGTATATATATTGTAAAATTCCATACATTTTTAAGGAGTATGGTGTAAAAAGGTTTGGTTATTAGATATCATTGTCTCACATTAAGACAATCACTTTTTGTATTACACGTTTTTGAAATTTTACATTCAAATTTGCAAATGAGGCATCATCTAATGCTAAGTTTTGAATTTAGGAGAGACACCTACGCAAACAAACAGACAAACTGCAGTAGTATAAACACATAAATGTGTATTTCAGACATCTTCCTTCCACTAGTCTGAGAGAAGACTCGAAACTGACCAGTGCATGAAAAAAACGAGGTTTTTGCCAGTAGCATCTTGCCTTAATCTATGAAACCTTCTCATCTGTTCTTTCACATAGATCACAAAACTGGAAAAACTTTTTTATCCATTCCTTTTTTCATTTTTGGGTACATAGCCTATTGTATCCGTCAGACTGTTTGACCTCTGTGAAAACAATTAATCAAAACTAGGAATGATTGAATGGTTTCACCTGTTAGACAGGCGCACATCACCTTCCCCAGTGAATGATGTGTCAGCTGTCAGCCAGACCGCACCATGTAGATTAGATATCAAGCATGACTTGAAACTGGCTGCCATTTTAAGAATTTGCTCTGAAGTTTTTACACATTGACCTGACAGACACAAGGCCACTGAGCCGTGCCCAGTTTACCAAAAGCATCTTGCTGCCAGAATCATATTTTTCTCCATAAACCAGGACTGACAGAGAGGAAAGATCGGCTGTGTCCTATCTCGAGCTCATGGACAGAAGCTGTGGGAATTCAAACTTGCTTTTGACAAATTGGGTTGTGGTCAATCGAGCATACCAAACCTGACTACAATCCTGGTCTCCCACATGGACCATAAAACCAGTGGTTTTATGGTTTTAGTGTGGGTCAGGACTCCCACAACTTGTTGCATGATGATTATTAAGATAGGACAGAACATAATAAAATTCTGCTTCACACAATTACATTTATTTTTTGGGGGGCTTTTTAAAATCTTTGCTTTGGTTCTTGTGAAAAAACAGCTCATAAAATTATTAATTAACATGCTCACTATTGGTTTGTATTAATGGTTCAAAAGCATACAAGGTTGGGATGTACACTCACAAAAATGAATATTGTTTAATTACATTTGACCTGAGAGAGTGCAAGAAAACAAAAACTTGTTTCAATATTAATCATATTCCATGTGTTATTCCCAACACATTCTTAGAAGTACATCTTTGACTTTTAATATCATAATGGATGATATAACATCATAAAAAATGATGACAATACAGAGATTAAAAAGCTAGCTGGTTAACACTGGCATATTTACAAAAATGTTGATTATTATTCTCATAAATAAATAAATGTAAATAAAAGTAACCCTGCCTTCCTCCCTCACTGATTGGGCTACCCATCCAACCAACCCCAGGGTGGGTAAATTTATTCAACAAATCTTAACCCAATGCAACTTAAAAAGACATTTGAAGTTGTTGTTAAATTAAAAAAAAGAAGTCATTGTTTAATATAACATTACTCATCTCTATACTTATTTCTTATTAATCTGTACTGGAAATAATCCTGGTTGTTTGGGTTTTATTAATCAATCCAGAATTTAAGTTTAGCTCATCATTTCAACTGGTGCTTCATCCACCTTCAATCTTACTTCACCTAATTAGCCACAATTACTGAAAACACCTCTGGATTAACATGTACATTTCTGTTAAAGTTCCCCTCTGCTCACATATGTACTTTCTTATTGTTACTTCACTTGGATGTTTGAGCTCCTCAGTGCAGAAAGATGTACATACAGTTTGACACTAGAAGATACATTCATCTGCTGAAGGGGGAAAGTCTCTCTGTGCTCAGTTTTAAGCTAATTTAAGACAAAAATATTTAAGCAGGATTTTGTGACGTCATTGTTTCAAAGTCAATCTTACTCTAATATGCAGTTTACATAGGCAAAACTTGAAAACTGAGTGGATTTTTCAGTGAAGTAGGAGACATCAATAAATGTAACCTTTGATGTGAATCATATAGATTCTGTATTTTTCAATAAGGGAGAAAGAGTAGATGTAATTTTATGATTCTCCAGTATAGTAATAAAATTTTTTTGTGGAAAAACCCTATCACTCCCAAATTAATATTTAAAGCAGGGTGTTTCTTTCCAGAGTCAGTGTCTCTAGTACTGTGGATAATCCACAGACCTCACTGTCAACAGTTTTTATGATGATGATTTCTTTGTTATAAAGCAATTTGTTGATTGTAGATTATCCATCATAACGGTGACTGTTGATATTGCTCCTGAATGTTATTTTTCACATCTGTGAACAACCAAAATGAAATTACATTTTTCTTCATTTTAATGCAGCAGAAATCACAGAGAGAGATATCTCAAATGAAAAATCTGGGCAAATAAAAACAAAACTATGTTTGTTTTACTCTGTGTATATAGATTTTTTTCTCCCTGCTTCCAATTAAATTGGCAAACAATCACACTTTTCATTTATTCCAATCAGCTTTTGCCTCAATCTCTGTGAACCAATCATCTTTTTGCTGTCAAACTTGAAATTAACCACACAGCCTTACTGCTGTCCTTACATTTTCTGCATTTAGTTTTCATGTTTGATATTTTGTTTTTCTTTATTGTCTCTTTCTTTGTGTAGTTTCTAGATTTTGTAACATCTGGTTATTGCAATGCAAAGTTGCAATGGTTATGCTACACAGCCTGCGCCAACCTGTGTGTCTAAGTATACACCACACTTCATCTCCAATGGGGGCTAAGAGACAAAGACTTCAATCAATTAGTGTCTCCTTATTGAAATAATGTTTCTTTTGTAATTTAGGTGGACTGATCCTTTAACTGTCAGGAGAAGAGATCACACCAAAACATCACCACATAACACAACTGAGAATTACAACACGTCATGTAGGCCACCAACCTATACAGCTCCAGACTTTAAGTCCAACACTTCACTATGAAATAGTCACTGTACAGTATTATAATATATTTCAAATACATTTTACTTTCATTTACTTTCAGCTACTCTCCAGACATTCCTGTGGTTTGAGGAGACAGCAGATGAGACATGAAAGGAACAAGCTCAGATGCACTGATCGAGGACGAGCTTCAGCGCTGAAAAAAACAGAATACGCTATGTCTCGTTTGATGCTGTGGATTTGTTGCCTCATCCACCACTACTTTGTTTGGGGAGTCAGGGATTTGTGTTCAGGGATTACAGCGGGCCACAAAGGCAGCTTCTGAAGCCGCCGATAACAGAGGACAGTTCCTCTGGCTGAGAAGAGAGGCCAACAGTTGAGGCCCCAAACACATAAATTTGTCCAATGACTAAGACAGAAATATAGCCACGGGACGGGACAGCCATAGTAGGGCATGTGGGTACTCGTGTACTGTTTTCACTAATAAGCATACTATTGTTATTTATTTAGCTGAATCTCACTCGGAGTGTTTGAGATCCCTTCCTCATGTCACATACAATGGAATCACCTGCAAACAATCATTGCTTCCTTTACATGGAGTGTCCTCTTCCTGGACCAGACAGAGTCTACTCAGGTGCAGACGTAAACAGACTTTTCCCAAACGTGTGTGCTGTAATGTGATGAAATGTTTTTTTCTTGACTAATGGCTGCCATATATGGAGGCAAATCTTTAAAAAGATTACAGTAATGAACCATGCATGGAAATGATCAAAAACAAATGAATGAGAAATCAAGGAGGGAAAAAGGGATTACTCCAGGAGAGGATTTTTCCAAAAAATAAATTGTTTGTAGATCCTTGAGCGGTGTAATGGATTTTCATGTTTCATACAGAACATAATGTCCCTTAGCCTGTGGCAATGGGTAGGTGCAGTTGTACTTTTCTGTTTGAGTAAGATAACTCAGTGAGCTAATACAAAGGCAAAGGCAACTGTGTCTTCTTTTACTTTCGGGCAGATGTAGTGCATCTGGAGCCGGTCCAAAGACGGCACACAGAGGACTTCATGTGCTGAATCTGACTGCAAACACATTTCTGATAAAGTATGAAAAACAAAAGTCTGACACTCGACTGAACTGAGGCAGAACAAGTACTTGTAAATGAATGAAACATGAACACACAGACAAGTGGGGCACACCGCAGGGAATACTGCAGGCTTGGGTTAGGGGGGATGGTGATCTGCACAAGTTGTTGGCAAACATACACCGACAGCAACCAGCTGAGATCTACTCATATGTAGTGTTGTAACATAACTGAATACATATACACAACTTAGTTAACTTTACTTTAGTAATGTACTTCCATTTCATGTCACTATACTTCTACACTGCATTTCAGGCTGCATATTTTACAGGTGTAGTTAGTAGTTACTTTACACATGGGAGCTGATTGATATGATTGTTAGAGATTAAACTACTCAGCAATGTGTACAATTAGAGCTGAAATAGTCAATTAACACATTAGTGGGTTGACAGAAAATAATCATTTTCATACAAAGTCATTTTTTACACAGCATTTCATGATTCGATTGTGAGAATTTGCAGCTTTTTCTTGTCTTAAATTGAAGTTAACTGAATCATTTGTGGGTTTGAACCATTGATTGACACAAACTGAGCAATTTGGACATGTCATTTTGATACTCTGGGAAAGTGTGGTAGGTATTTGTCACTATTTTGTAAAGAAAATAGTCACCATGATAATCAATCATTAAAACACTAAAATAATAATTTTAGTTAAGAGAGTGATGTATAAAAAATTAGCTCTACCTCAACCAGCTACACATTAATGCATCAGAAAGAACAATCTAATGCTGTAGATGTATAACAGTCACAGAGGCCATGTCTCAATACATACTTGAAGTCTTTTTACAGCGGGGTATTGAAACTTCTTCCACTGCTGTCTTCATACCAGGTCATGTCCCCGTGCTATTCTAATTGCAATTAAATGTAGATAGTCAGTCGAACTTGGAAGCATGAGGTAATTACTGTAAAATCAGATACTGTGTGAAAGATTTCTGCTTGTTATTTCTGGGATTTGGGCTGTTTAACATTGCACATAATCACTGAGAAAAATCAAAAAAAGTTAGACAGAAGGGTCTAAATGCTGCTCTGATAGTCTGGAAACTAATAGGTTGTAAAAACTTTTTAAAAAGCACAATTTAGTACAGCTGAGTGGCTAAGCACTTTCAGCAAAGTTTTCTTAAGGCCAATAGTGAGATCTGAGCGGCTGCAGAGGTGTTAATTTGTGTTTAGACTGTAGATGACTACAGATCTTCAGTGTTTGTGTGTGCTTGAGTGTGCTGTGTGCTGAGTATTTATAAATTAAGTGGTGGACCATACTTGTTACATTCCCTGTTATGTCATGCTTTACATCTTAGTTGGCTTCTCTTATCATTTGTTGTCTATAACATGTCTTCATCACTTTCCACGATACTGTCTGTTTATTATTGAGGTTGCAGTGGTGTTGTTGCACTGGAGTGTATTATATTAATGTAACGGCTCTATTAGAAACACCTCTCAATATAATACAGTCCAGTTCAATCACAGAGTAAACTACAACCTCAATAATAAACATATAGTTCAATTAATACCTCTCTGACAGTGTCAACAAGAACCAAACAATTATAAGCTTCCTAAAAGTAGAATTCATGGCAGAGCTGCTGTATTGGATCACATTACTGTGTGTTATACTGTATTTTTCTTATTATCAATAAACCCCATTTAAAGACCAAATACAGGAAGACAGCAGAAGTAAACAGTGTATTCTTGGGGACAATTTTCAGCTGTGAATTAATAAACATTTGGTGCTCTATTGAGTATTTACTACAGGAGGGCAGTGTATGTGTGTATGTGGGATTGACTCAAAACAAATAGTGCCCCTGATCACTGTAATGAAGCAACAACACTGTGGCTCACTGATGTCTTTTTAATAGTTTTGAGACAACAGTGGAGCTCTGTGGCATGAAGCCTCATCAGGCTTTGAATAAACAGACAATAGTTAGTGTTTGTATTTGTTTTGTTTTTGTCCTTGGATTAGTTAACAATAAGGAAAATATAGAATATCCCCAGACTTTTTTCAGGCAATCATTCAGTGACAAAAAGAAGCATTTACCTTAAACGTTCACACTCGCCAGCCTGTGACCTCCCACTATAAGAAACACACCTCTGTTAAGATTCACTGTGAGGCTTTCAAATCTTCCATGTGGAAAATCAAATAGGGAATCTTGTCTGTTCTGCGGAGCATCAGGATTGCAAGGTGTGAGGTTCCTGATGCATGAAACATTGCTCAGATACACAAATGCAAAGACCCTCTAAACTGCAGCATAAATCTGTCACAGGCAGATGAGGATATGTCATCGGTACAGGTGGATCTTCAGCAATCATATGAATACTGAGGGAAAAACCTCAGTCTAATTGATCTGACTTGATCTCTTTTTTCCTGGTTCAGAGGAGAACAGAAGTGTTCGCCCTTGCAGAAAAATATAGGATCTAATTATAATAATTACACCGTTCCGGGCAATTTACCCACTTTCACTTCATATAATTTTGAATGTGGCAGCCATGTATGGCAAGAAGACACATAATCCTTTATGGGATTAGAAAAGAGAGTCCTTTTGGATTTTTTTTTGACACTCTTAACAGGTTGCATACCTGTTAAAGGTGACTTTCCAAGTTGAGTAATATTTCACAAGTCACAGGAATATAACAGGATTATGGATCAGACATTGTTTGCGTGTGTGTTTGTGTGTAGAGGTGTAGGTCTTGATGGTGATGGAGGTAGGGGTGGGGAGGTGGGTGCAGCATCAGCATCAGCGCCCATGACGTCAGCAGAGTTTAAAGTGGGCCGCGCTTCACCCAGTGAAGTAGAGGAGAGAGGAGAGGGAGGCAGCAGCGGCGGGTCCTCTCACTACACCTGACTTCTGCGCGTCGCTGTGCGTTGAAACACGCCGGTTTAAACTCCAAAAGAAAACAACACCAACTTAACCCACCTGCAGTTTTTGAGTTTTTATTCTTTTAATTAGAAATGGAAGACCGTGTTGCAACGTGGACCCGCAGAAATCTGTTTTGCTGAAGGCGATAACTTTCAATATCAAGTCTCCCGGAGGGTGAGTTCAAACGCGTTTTCCATTAAAAGGGGCTTGATTGAATCGGCAGGGGAGGCTAATGATACCGCAGCAAGCATATGAACAAACCATCGACGGTATCTGTGGTGATAAACAGCTTTGCAGCTGTTTGTTAGCAGAGATAAATAGCTTTTGTTGTATTTTTTGTTTGTGTTTTGTGTTGAGGCGGCCCGCAGTAACTTGGGGCGCAGTCTTTTGGCATTTGGAAAGCTGCATTTGCTGGCTGCTTCATGTGACAAATTGTGCTTTCTATTTAATTAGGCTATTGGCGAGTCTGTTCCATGGAAAATGTGCATCCTGTGCCAAAGAAAAGGGCTGTATCATCTCGGAGAGTTTTATAATGCACTGCAGCCATGTTTTGTGTGTTTCTACATGCCTCGTAGCCTGCATGTTCCGCCAGCAAAACTATTAGTTTGAAGACAGAGAATTAAAAGCCTGCTGTAATGCTCTGAATGATGATGATGTGTCACAGGATGCATGAGCAAGTAAGATGCTTCAATATAAGTTTTTTCTTTTTTTTTTTTATTATTGGTGGCAGTAGCTGATAATCATCTTTAATTTCTTGGTTCCCTATTAAACATTTGATTTTAACATTGTTTTAAGTGGCACTTATGTAACTCCAATGCCACAATGTCTTTCAGAAACTAAAATGAAAATTCTCGACGTGGATTTAAGATGACTTTGTGTCCTTCAAAGTCAAGGATGAGGAGTGATTCCAGCAGCTGTGATGAACATTTTGATTCAGTCTCGAATGAAGGAGCACATGCAGTATGTTATGTCACTTTTGAGCCACTAGATGACAACAGAGTGCAAGCTAAAGCAGCTGATTAAACTTGCATTAGTCTATTAGTCAATGAGCAGATCTGCACCATGGTTTGTAATAATGCAATCATTACTGCTGTTGATTTCCTTTGTGGAAAAATAAACAGACCAACAAGACTTTTTTTTTTTTTTTTTTTTTTTTGAAAATCAATGATTTCTATCAAATGAGTGGCAGATACATTAGCTGCACACACACAGACACACACTCAGCACACACTTTGTCATTTGAAACAACCGGAGCCCAACAGTAGATGCTGTTGTTTTGCCCTGTTGGAGCTGCATATATTGTAGCTCACACTCTGCTTGGGTTCCCAGCATTATAGCAATTTGCCATAAAGTCATTTATCATAAATATACCTTGGCACTACAGCAGTGCAGGTTTTGTTTTGACCCTGAGACTGACACTCTGTGTGCACAAAGACTGTGTTTTTCAAAAAATTGAGATTTGATTTTGAAGTCTTGTTTTTGGGGCATATAACTGCCACACATTTACAGTCTTTTCACTTTCCAATTTTAACATTCCCCCTTTCTTTTTCTCCCCCTTATAACTACACAAACAGAGCACATCCACATGCACAAGTAAATAATTCAAATTGTGCAAACTCTGTTTTTACAATTACTGTTTGCTTATGTATTAAGAAGTTAGATGATCAGTTTCAAAGTCAAAGCTATTTTTAATCCACTGAAGCAACAAGCAAAGTCAGTTGTGACTTTGGACTAAAACAGAAAAACATCATTCTCATTTTGATATTCTTTTTTATATTCTCTGTTTGTGACTTCCATATCATTGTAATTCAGCCTGTCAAGCTGACTAAATCCACGTGTTCATTCTTTATGTTTTGACGCCATCCTGTGAAACCTATCTGTCCTCAAAATGTCATGATTCCTTGAGCATTAATAACGGCTGTGTTTTTTCTGCTTTGTGACAATGCATTTTTCACTTAACACAACATTTTTCTTAAATGGTTTATTTAACTTAAGACACAGGATAGTTTGCATAAATTCAATATGATATACAGTCTTCTTTAGACAGCATTTTCTGGTTAATTATTTCAGGAAGTCATCTCATCTCATTATTATGCACCTTTAAAAAGAACTATAATTTGTTTAATATGTATTTGTATGTGCAGAACATTTATATTGTCAAATAGGCATTGTTTTTTATTGGACCCTCCTACATTAGTTCCAGTTTGCTGGAGGATGGCGTGCACTTGAAAGTACTGTAACATGTTCCGTGAGCTTTAAAGCCATTTCCCCTCTAATCAAGTGGCCATTCATTTAAAACTTGAAATGTCTAGGTTGTTGTTGTATACCATCTGGTGGTCCTCCAGCGTTAGGGTTGGTTCAAGCTGTGATTTCATACAACTTTGTCTAGAGATGAGAGGTCATGCTGCCAGAAAACAAATTGATACTCAGTTCAGCTTCACTGCCTTCAGCTCTCAGAAGAGCCAAGGACGAGATTTGCCACAGAGACGCCGTGAATTCTGACGTTATTTAATGAGAAGTGAGTAGACACATCTTTGTCTCATTTTCTGAGCTCTTCCAAAGCGGCAGACCCCTCAAGGGCACATAAGTGGCTTGTGCATTTGGTAGGTTTTTGTGTACACTTAACAGTCTAGTAAACCCTTTCAACTGGAAATCCTGATGTTTGGCTCAATCAATACGTTTAATTAGTGCTGATTAATGAAAGAGTGTGGCTGTGGAAGGCTGACAGCTTTCTCTCTTCACAAGGACACATTCTATTGGCAAACAGAGAGAGATTGCTCTTTATGGCATGAATTTGATTTTACACAGCAATTCACAATACAGATAAGACATAATGAAAGTATATACTAGATTAGTGTGTAAGCACTGTCTGTTTGATTCAGAGGACACTGATTTATTCTTTAATTATTAAATAAAAGCAATTAACACCTGATTAGCCATTGGTCTGGACCCATGCAAGCTCAATAATCTCTTAATCACATGTGATTTAAAACATTTGGAAGCCCTCATTAGCACATATGTTTAGAAATAGTTTTCACCACAGGCCAGATGTGGTGTTGGCAGTGTGAATCGTCTCTAGCAGCATGTTGGATTGTGCAGTACATACAGCGAGCTGTAGCATACTGAGTGTGTTGGGTCCAGTTCACGAGGGTAAATCAAATTAGTCAGGTCAGCATTATAGACTTGACACAGATTTTGAAAAGTACACGTGAACACTTCAGTATACATAATATTTCTTTCTTCTAGAGCTTGTTGTTTTGGACACTGTTCTCTGTCAGGGCTCCTTAAAAGTAACAGCTCCAGTGACCTTTATTCTGCAAATTAAGCTGTTTTTGCTGCATGCTGACTGATAGATCTTATTATTTCAGCAAAAGTGCATTGAGCATTGAGCAAATACCCTGGAGCCATAGCAACTACATTAACAAAAGTTAATGAAATATATGGAGGCAGAACCTGGACTTTGCTTTACTTTTGAAAGCTGTGGCATTTACATTTTACACGTCTGTGGAAAGAGAATGAAAACACAACATAACATGGCATACAGGAACATTTTATCTCCTTCTTGTCTGTATATGCATATTTATACTGCAGCCTATAATGTATTATTTGACTGTAAAACACAGACACAAGCTTGTTTATTTCCATTTTGTCATGTTTTCCTTTGCCTATTGTGTATGGATTGCAGAAATTAAGTTATGGTCGTGCATGTTTTGCATCACAACAAAGTTAAATAAGTGCAAAGTGATGCTAAATTTTTAAGGCCACAAAATTTTGCTCCTAAAACAGCATAGCTAGCTGGCATTGAAAAGTAAGGAGAAATTTGCAATTTAGATACAGCTTCAATTCTATGTTAGCTGTCCCAAAGGTCTCACCATGTCTGCATCTGATTATGCTTGCATGCATTTAATTAATAATTCGACAATGCATGGCATTGATGTTGGTCAGCCAACGCTCTGCAGGGGAATAGATTTCCTGAGCCTGATACCCAGACACAGCCTTTTAGTGAGGAGCAGAAACGATGAGCTCAGGCAGATTTCAGATACAGGAGCTCCAGCATGGAGCTGTGATAATCCCCCCTCCCTCAGGTGCAACCACTCCTGGGGAGGAACGCCCCGGACTACAGCTTACCATCGATGCTTGGCCATGCTCTGATTAATGCACTCATCAGTTCTTTTCTTGTTTGTTTTAATGACAAGCACGTCCCTTGTGGGAATCTTGTGACTTTTTGCAAATACTGCTGATGCATCTGCTTACACCTGCCACTTTTTTTCTTTCTTGTCTTGTGCAAGGACCGCTGCCATAAAGCCTAAGTCTTTTGACATGACTAGGCTGTCAGTTACAGTGCAGGCAACCACACGACACATTTTCTACCGGAGATACAGGAAATACATGAGCTGAGGAAATGAGCAATGATAAGATCTCAGCGTGTTGGGATGTGTTGTGCTTTGTTGATAAGGCTATTATTCATCATTATGCCTTAGACAGCAAAAATCCACCCTCCATCTCAGGCGTGTGCTTGTTACGCATAGTTTACACACTGCTTTACATTGCAGTCGAGCTGTTGGCTTTTATTACTAATTACTGTGGAGTTAAAAATGATTTCATCACTTATTTAGATTGTAGAGAAATGAAGGACATTCACTGAGAATCTTACAATCTTTTCTGTTCAGAGCTGAGGTTGTTGAGCAGAAGTAGAGAATTGAAATATGGTCCTCTCAGAAACATGCTGAGATTTAATACTTAATGTTAATTTGACAGCATCAAAAAAATCTCCTGAGAGGCACTAAGAGTGTTTAAAATGTTAAGAAAATTGGTGAAAATGGATGTGATTCATTTTTATAAAAGTCCCAAGAAATGTCGTATGTAAATGTAGGAGATGATTCCTGACTGATCAAAGAGCGAGGCCATTTTGAATACACACACACAAGAGAAAGAACTCACTTAAGCATTTCCCAGCATCCCACGGTGTGAACTCTTGCATGGGTTCTAAATTTATGTGTCTGAGGTTTGATATTAAAACAAATTTGGAAAAGCCTGAATGGGTTAAAGACTGATCCTGAGAAATATATGTAATTAACATAAATCACTGAAACATGAAATCTTGAGGCCGTGAGATTGTTACGTAGGTGTTTCAAAGAACCACAGTCGTCCTGGATGTCTCTGAAGGGTAGCTGACCTGGTAATTATAATTCACATTTCATATTACACAGTAATTCTGCAACATGATCAATTATGGATGATCATCATCCTGACAAATGCAGACAGGGGAAGATTTGTGGTCATGCCACATTTGGCTGCCTATATATGATTGATGATTAAAGTGGACAAATGATTCACTCTGCTCAACTGTCCATTACTAGTGTGATGCCTATTAGTGTGATACCTTGCCTGTGGCACCTTTCAGAGAGGGACCTCATCATAGTATTTTCTCTGTGTCTGTTTCTGAGTGTGTGTGTGTCTGTGTGAGAGAGTGTACTTCTGGATGTATAAATATAATCACAGTGCTGCTGATTTCTGTGGAAGTTGATTTAGAAACAGAGATACTTGCACATACTCCACTCTGCTGATACATTACATAAATACCAGACATTTAACATATTACTGCCATATCTCAGCCACATGCTGTGCTACTACCGTTTAATAAATGTTGTAGACGCATCTCCGCTCAGCCTGTCAGATCAGTTCTAGCAAGCAAACGCTGGCCCATTTCCAAAGTCTAGTGATGGATCTTTGTGCTATCGGTGAGGTGCTTTGAGCCCTATAACATAAAGCCTCTGCGCTTATTCAGCACCCGCGTACCTTGCTTGTGATCAATGGCCAGCAGTCAGGACAGTGAATGGAGCACAGATTGAACCACATCTGGGATTTGGATGCTGAATAACTGCCCACTCAACAGGGGCGACTCATGAATAATACACACAGCCATCCGAGTGTCCCGTCTCCTTTGGCCCCTCGCAGGCGATGCTTTCGCACTCAGACCTGTCCAGAGAGCAGAAGGTCAGGGCACAAATACTTGGCACCTCCAGCATCAGCCAGTCGCGCCTGACAGAATAATGGAACATAAGCTGAAATAAAAGCGAGTAATATTGTGAGGGTGTCGAGGAGATGTAGCTAAATTTACAGCTATGATAATTTTGTTTAGGTTTTTATGGATTTTGAGGAGTGTTTTAATGTGCAGCACCAGGCTGGAATAATAATATATACTGTATATAATAATAATAATAATAATAATAATAATAATCATAATAATCATAATAATATTGTTTGTACTGCATGTAAATAATGTTACTGCAGGTTTGAATGCACACAATATTTATTTTGTACGCTGGATTGCTTGGAGAAAAGCAAAGTAAGTTTTAACTTTGTGAACCTTTTATATAGCAGATTTTTTTTTTTATATCAAATCAAATATTTTAGTGCATTGTCTCTTCAGCCCAGTGGTTTGTATTCTGTATCTTAATTATTATACAAGCATATTTATAATGGCTTTGGCTGGATTTATCTATTTTTTGGGGTGTTTGCTATCAGTTACATTTCAGCTTCATTGAAGTCTGTCATGGCAGTGATGAAAATAGGCGTCTTCTTTGTACATTCATCAAATAGGCTGAACAGAGCACTGCTCGCTTTTGTTCATTTCTTTTAATGCATTCAGTCTAAGTAGGCGTGTGTTGCTCAAGTGGATTCAAGGACATTTAAAAGGTCATGGTGGCAAAAATTGGGCATACATCTTTAATGCAAATCCAGCTGATGGAGCTCTCATTTTTGCGAAATTGAGATCACCTGGTTGCACAGTGGCCAAGCTTAACGTGCTGCAGAAGCATATTTTCAGATTTAATAATCATGATGGTAAGTCATTCCTCTCTCAGTCATTGACTAGTGATCTAGAAGGTTAATGTGCTACACTAGCAGTGGGAGGAAACCATTGATCTAGAGAGGGATGTGGGAGATGTAGCTTTCAGTTGAAAATGAAGAGTTAATATTTCATTCTAAGTGGTTATTTTTAGAAAAGAAATCCCTCTTAAATACACACAGATTCTTCTTGTGAGAGATCCTACAGCGTCATTAATTTCAGTGAATTGGCCGTGGAGTTTGGGCTGCACTTGATTGATTGATACTTAAACTACAGTACATCAGTGGTAGAAAGTAATGCAGTGCATTTACCCAAGTACTGCACGTAAATACGATTATAAGGTACTTTTTTTTTTTTTTACTTTTGCTTAATTTCAGAGGGAAATGTTGTACTTTTTATTACACTACATTTATCTGACAGCTCAAGTTACTTTATTTTTAATTTATTTTTACATAAGAAAGTGTGATAAACTTATAAAACACAACACACTGTCGGTCCAACAGTTTTGACCAGTGGGTCCTGTGAATCCTCGTCATCTTTCAGATGTCCTCTGACCCTTTTGAGGGCCCCAACCCTTAGGTTGGGAAATAGTACAAAACTAAGCTTCACTTCGACCAGCTACAACACTGAAATACTGCTTACACATTGATGCCTCAGTTTAATCATGTCATACTGTCATATATGAATTTTACTACAGATTTGTTACATTTACTTTCATACTTTGAGTACATTTTGCTGATAATACTTATTTACTTAAATTCAGAACTTTTACTTGTATTTGATTGTTTTTAAATTAATTTACTGGCACTTTTATATAAGTAAAAGATCTAAGTGCTTCCTACACCACCACAGCACATACTGTGATCTGTAAACAATTATATGTTATTTGTTTTCCTAAGTGTATTTCAGTACTCCCACCAAAAAATCGACCCTCCTCTGAGATCTCAGAGGATTGTCTGCACAGAAAGCAAGGTGCACCCAGGCGCAGTGGCTTTTTTCTTCCTCGCTCTCCCTGTCTGCTTCACACACCGCTTACCCTGCGACATTTGGGACGAGTTTCTCATTGCTTGGCTTCTCACATCTTGGACACTGACACAAAATAAATGAAGACACAAAGAAGACACAAGGTTCAGAGTTGGAAAGGGTTGGTGGCTGAGGTGTGAAACTATTGGGGTGTAAAATTGCCCTGGCAGCCGTGCTGTTGTTTCAGCATTTCATGGCGAGCTGCTCAGCTAGCGTCCCTACTCGCCTGCTCAGTGCCTTCTTCTTTCCACTTTTTTTTTTTATTATTTGTTTTTCTGTCCACACCACACCTCTGCTTGAGTCTGTAGAGGCAGTAACTTTATAGGATACAGCGATCATCTTGGCTGTTTAGTATGCATGGTTGTGTGGTTGTCCTTCCTTGACCAGAGCTGCAAAGTACAGTAATAAGAGTAGTTCAGTTTTGTTCTCTTGGTGGGAGAGAGCAGAAGGTTCAATAGGCTAATATTCACACATTAATTTGTCCTAAGATGTCCAACTGTTCTCCAGCAGCTCTCATTACTGGCAATCAGTCACATGGTGGTTAATTGTCTGCGTGGGGAAGGAGAGCCTCACTGGTGCGAGGAGAAGCCTGACTGGTGTTTCCTCCTGGAGGCAGCAGGAGGCCAGAGCCAGGCCGTGGAGAGAGGACAGACGTAGCGCGGAGGGCATTGCAACACATTTGGCTGTCATTGTGATGCCTGGGGTTTGTTATTAGAAGCATGGGGTGAAACATAGTGACTATTCTAAGCAGCAGGCAAAGCTATGTGACATCAGGCACATTGTTATGTTGGGTCATTAAGTGGTGTTGTTTCACTAATTAGTTTTCTTAAGGAAATGTAGGCCTAAAGCTGCTAATTGTGACAAGTTTATGACTATAGATACTGTGCCTGCTATGTGGATAAGAACCCAAATCCAATTAATACCAAAAAAAAAGTTATCAAGTTTAACAGTGGAAAGACCATGAGAGAAATCAGGGCAAAGTTGCTATATGCTCTATTCTATTATCTATATTTGATGGCCATGTTTACTCACTTTAGTTGCAGATTTTCGGCTCTTTCTTTGAACCACTTCTGAACAGATGGCTCAACCGGCTCTGCTGCTCTTCTCCCTTGTGTGTCTGATTCTACATTCATAAAGCTAACGTTAGACTAGATTAGTTCCTCTGATGTCCATGAAGCAATTTCTCATTATTGCCTGTTGGTTGAGAGCAGTCAGACTCTGTGCCTGGAAGCACACAGGACAGTGTTTGTCGTCTCTAACAGGCTGTAGAAAGTCTTTGTGCCCAGACTGAAAGGAATAAAAGTACGAGGAGAGCTTCCCTCCAATGGGCTGTGTCTGGTGTTGGCCTGCCCTGCGGTAAGGCAAGGTTATTCAGATGAAAGATGGTGTTGAGATTAGTGAGCCCTGCCTGAGCGCGTGGACGTCCAGCATGCCGCACTGCGTGATTTATGAGAGTCGTGATATCAGCGGTTGCCACATGAATAAACCATGTGGCCAGAATTAAGCTTCTGTTAAACGACGCACAGCCCATATTCCCAGGTGACTCAACCTCCAAGTGGAAATCACAATCATGAAAGTTGATGTTGTTGGTGTTGATGCTGTTGTGTATAGCAGTTTCATAAGACCGCTTGTTGATGGCCCAGCACAGCAGCTGAAGAACTACCAGTTTTAAATCTTCTCTGGGGACTTTCCTAATCGCTGATGATTCCGACAACTTTACCAGAGCCGTCAACTGAGGGTTGGATGGCCATGAGTTCATTAATAGTTGGAGAGTGACTTGAAACACCATGTTTGTGATGAAACACAAATGCAATGCAACCGAGCTGAGTAGATTTGAAGGCTTAACACAGGAGAATGTAGCTCCACTAAATAATATATTTTCATCCCATAATTTATTATTTTTTTTATTTCCCAAAACCCAAGAAGGGATCTTCAGATATTTTGCCCAACAAAACTCAAATATATAAATCTTACATTGATAAACCAAAAAACACAGAAAGGCGATCATCAAATATTTGCCAGATAATTGTCTGTTGATTCTTTGTTTCAACACACAGTATTTTTTGTTTTGTTTTGATAGATAGTGTTATACTTATGATCAGTGTCTCTGCTAGATTTACATAAATAAATATGACTCAAGCCTGACATGAATCAAGTCGATTTGAATAAGACTGATTGTGTGAATGGACTAGCAATCAAAGTTATAATTTCTTGTGGTTTTCTTTTTTTGTATATTTTCTATTCTATAATACAATATATCATGAGGGGCACAATATATAGTGAAGTGCTGTGGAGGCTGAGTACACCTGTACTCCTGGGAAACTGAAAACTGCATACATACTGTATGAATGTCGTGCACGCTAATAATATGAATATTGCACATCTGTCTTCTGTCCTTCCTGTCCATCTTCACTCTCTGCTTGGAAAATCATATGCAAAAGCCCAGAGCTGAAGCAGGGTGGAATTTTCTTCCCCTCTTATATAAAATAATGTGAACCCACTATGTCCTCTGTCCTCATAAATGAGCTGAACTGCTAATATCCATAACCATAACTAAGCAGTATTATAGTCATTGAGTGTCCAGTCTGAGATTGAAAGATTGTAAAGTTAATCCTTAGCTGGATCATGTCAAGCTGACGTTCCTAATCATTCAAGTGTAATAAAAAGTGAAGTACCCAGGAGTGCATTTTTACTGAGATCAGGTATTAGACATTGCTGCCTTGGCTGCACTTCATGCTGTCAGCATTACTGAAATACCCATAAATGCAGCGACAAACACCCTCTCGGGCTTTACGACTTCACTTGATGCCAATTCACGTGTTTAGTCTGTTTAAAGTGACGTGCATATAGAGAGGAATAAAACAAGAAATAAAGAGAAACAAAAAGAAAATCACTAACTAGATTTCTTGTTGCCATGAAGGTCAGAACAGACTTAATGTTTAATGGATTTTTTTTTAGCACAGTCTGGTGGAAGAAATAGTTAGATCCTTTACTTATGTAAAAGTACCACAATGTAAAAATACTGTAATAATACTAGTAAAAGTTCTGCATTCAAAAGTGTACTGAAGTACACTTTTAAAGTGCAGAAGACAACTATTATTGGATAATATATTTAAAACCTGACTGCTATGGTATATTTATACATTTTCTATGTGGATTGTGCACCGATTTTGTACATTTGACAATACAAAGATTCCCAGAAGGCTGTGTTTTTTTGTTTGTTTGTTTTAAATAAAACTTTATTAGTAGTTAGATATTCTTTAACGTGTTGAATAATTTTACATAAACATCATCAACCGATTCTAAGTGACATTATTGAGAGCTACTTCTTCTCTCTTTCTCTGTGCTCTTTGCCACTGCATCCTAAATCGCAGTTCACTGCTGGATACATTTTGCAGTGACACTGATTCATTACCACAAGCAGTTTTTCTGCATTATATATGAATATCATACAGTTTTAATATCTGCACATCTCAGATAACATATACCTTAATGCTGATATTTCTGCTATAGGCCAATATCAGTTGATATATACATTGGGCTCCAATTAAAGTATCTGATTATTAGCACTGATGCATAAAGCAATACTTTAATATTATAACTTGTTAAAGTGGAGCGTTTAACAATAAACTTTTGGGTAGTTAAATGTACTGGAGTGAAACATAATGTTCCTCTTAAATGTTGTTCGGTGTAAGTGTAAACTTGCAGAAAATAAAAATACTTCCAGTGCCTCTAAATTGTACTTAAGCACAGTACTTTCTACCACTCAGCACAGTTAAAACTTGTGCCTAAATGCTGTCCAAGGAGCTTTTAAATACAGTTTTTGTGGTCGGTAGCAGCAGGATTTGGTTTTGTGCTGTTTTGTTGCTCCATTCGTCAGACACCAGCATGTCTCCAGACATGTCATTGTCCTCTCCTCCTGGCCTCTAACACATCAGACACTCAGGTATGTGGCTGAAGCCAGGGGAAGTAGTGTCTGTGATGCACCACACCATGGCCTCTCTAATGAGGCCTGACTCTTAATGACTCACAGCCCCCAGCAGCAGACAGGGATGGCCAGCGGTGGGGCTTATCTCATTGGCACTCTGTGCTGCGTAGTTACACCTGTAACCTTTAGATCACTCCAAATTAGGCTGCTCTGGGAATCCTTCAGTAGTGATTACAAAATAGATTGAATGGCTAGAAAAATTCTCATAAAAACTGCATATGAATTTAGAGGAGGGATAATAAGCTGATTGTGCAAAGACATGTTACACACAAAAGTGCACAACTGATCAGGCATTCTCTCTGCCGCTGCAGAACAAGATAGCAATACCAAGCGATGTTTCCGTTGACTGCTTTCCATTATTTAGATGTAAATTAACACAGTGGAAGTCGAAGCTGAGCATTGTGATAAATGAGCACCTACAGCACTAAGATGAGCCAAGGAAGCAGCTGGGATCTATAGATGGGAGGTGAGCTTCTGACTTGTGCCAGTCAGTCATGCCTGGTGAACATCATTCATGTAAGAGTGCATGTGCTGGTCAGCCAGGAGACAGGATGGTTAATTGCATTGCACTTTAATAAGTCACACACTGAAGACACACGACTTTAATCATGCACACATCTCTGCTGATAGGCAGCACTGAGGACATAGGTGTCTATGGCTCATTAATGTCAATGTTTTCATCAGACACATGAGATTCAGATGTATTCATTCAAGTTTCAGAAGTCCTTATCTTCACATACACCTTAACGCTATATCCTGTCTCTTGTACTTTGCATTTGTGTCTCCATCAATAGCCTAAAAGATGTTGCTATTTCAGCAGTTTCCCGGTGCAGCAGCACAGCAACCAAGAGGGTTTCATAGTCTCAGTAATCAAAGTGGTGAGGAACAGGAGAGAAATTCATTTAGGGGGAATGAGGTCTCTGGAGAACATTTTGTTTGGTGTAAACTGAACACGTTTGATGTCAAAACAGAAACAAACTCTTTTTGTGGATGTTGGCAGATACAGGGCAGAGGCATACAGGAGAGCCCAAAATGATAAATGTCATATTGATCCGATTTGTCTGTCCTATGCTGTGCTCTTTGTTCACACTCGCTGTATGCAGAATCAACAGCAGAAGTTCACTTATCCAGTGTACCATTATTAAAAGTGAATCTATCTTCTTTTGAAAATTCAAATGTTAAAATCTACACCAAAGGACATGGCAGAAAATATCAAGGAGTTTCTTGTCCTTGACATTCAGGTTTCTAAAGTCACCAGCCTGTTCTACTGACACATGCTGTGCTGCACACAAATACCTCAGTGAAGGTAGAGATTGTGAACAGATTTAACAGGGTGAGATTTGCTATGAAATCTCTGCACGATAACTGCAATCTTTTGTGTTTTAAAGACTTCAGACAATGAAGATGTATGCTGCGTGTGTCGTGCTTGCAGATTATGGTGGATTGATAATTGTTTTTTTTAACCAAATCTGCTAAATTTGATCCAATCCTAATGTTAATATTATTGTATTGACAGATTTGTGCTTGTTGTAGAAGTTTTGCTAACGCTTGTTAGCTAACAGTATGATGTTATCTCATGTAAGTTCATTTTAAATTCAGATCTGGTTACTAAACATAGATTTGTAAATTATCTTATTTGTGAGTACAATGGATATAATGAATCTATCCAATCTTCAGTCTTAGGTCTCAATGTCCACCCAGCTGTTGTGTCTTAGCAACAGTTTACATGCAAAAGAAAAATGTTGAATTATTTATTTATCCCTGAACAAAAACAACCATATTATTCTGTTGTGCTTGTGTTTACATATTAATTCAGAATTTGCACCAAATGAAGGGCAGAAGAATCTCAAACCTGCCCTTTGACCTTCATCATTAAGTGTTGTGTGTAGAGAGAGAGATGACAAACACATCAATGTTCTGTTCATGCCTCCATTATTACTGCAGCAACCCTTGTGCAAGCTTTGTTAATGAGTACAGATAACGTGATCTTGTTGCATTGTGGACAAGCCACTTGTAGTGTTTGAAGTGTGAGCAGAGTTCATTGTATCAGGATCTCTTGAGTTAATGTAGGCTTTTATCCCCGTGTGTAACTTTGTATGTCCGTGGATACCAGGTAGGAGGGACACTGGAAAATGGAATGAAAATTGTGTGGTCGGATGTGGAGGCTGTGGAGAGTAAATTGGCCTTTCAAGAGCCGCTTTTGTGAACTATACCCCTGTTGAGATTCTTGATCCCATAAGAAATTTATGAGATTGTGCGCGCGCATGCGTGCGAGAGCAAGCCAGGAAGCATGTGTCTTCTGTGTGTCATCATAAGCTCATTATTTTTCTTCTCTCCCACAGATCTGCGACTTGTCATCACCTCTCCCAGCGAGTGTGTGTGTGTCTGGGCACAGCGGCACTTCTGTCACTTTGTGCTTTCAGAGTCCCCTCAGCATCCACAAAAAAACACCCAGGGACCACAGGGTGTAGGATTAGGTGAGCTTTAGGTCACATGCCTCTAGCTACTTGTTTTGTCTATCTTGCCAGAATTCACTCTGGATAATCCTAATTTTATCACCTCTCGGCCTCGGCTTGTGTCTGAGAACTTGTGAGGTTTGACAAATGTCACATGACAAGTTATGAGGTATTCCACTTTTCCAGAGCCATTCAGAGAAATGACGGAGGGTGGTGGTCTAATCACAGGAGCAATAAAAAATTTCTAGTCAATCAAGCAGAGTCCCAGTAGTATTTAACAGGATTGTTTCAGAGAAGGGCCTGAATATGAAAGCAGCTGTACCCCTTTAACATGTGCGTATCTTGATTAATCATCCTGTTAAGGAAATGAACATGACTTTAACCTCTGCCTGTTCAGATGAACTGCTACTTAGAGGAAGTGGAGGTCTGATTGATTTTCTTTCACGTGAGTGAACTACATGCGGCTATCAATGTGGAAGATTAGCTGAACATGTGAATGCCTGTGTTATTGGATACAGTCGCTCAGAAATATTGAACATATGCCCTATAACACACTGTAGCACATGCGGGGCACACACAACCTAATGTATGCATGGAAACACACTTTTACATTTACTTGTACATTTTGAGTGATACAAAGATACATAGATGAGTTCCTCATGTGTATTTTTGTGTTTGTAATACAACAATGTGTGATTTTTCTGTTCTCAAGACGCTATATCATGTTCGGAGTCTCGGCTATGCTACTCCTAATGGCATCCAGGCATTAGCCTAAAGTATGAGATATGTTGTGTGTCAGTCAGATGTGTCATCTATACATCCTTTATCTTTGGTAGTGATTTGCTAAGGTAAGACCTGGACATGTAGCAAATCCATCACTGTCATGTCTGTTGATCATACACGCTCTTCCTTTGCCTATACATCTAATAAAATAACCTGCTGGTCCAAACAAATCAGCATCTCTGTCACTGTCACAGGGAGGTTTCATCTCTGCAGCCACGCACTGAGGGGAGCACATGTGAAGGTCTTACTGAAGGAGAAATGCACAGGAGAATATGTGAGAGAAGAAGTGTGGGCATGTATTTTAACAATCCTAGCTTGAAAACGACTTTAAAGGAACAGTTTGACACACTGGAAAAAGCATGCAAGAAGTAGACAAGATAAAAAGCGAGATGATTGATGTCAGTTTCAGTCAGTATGTCAAACTACAGCCAGGAAACAGTTTTGCTTTGCACAATGACTGGGGACCTATTAGCTGCTAGCTTGTTAGTAACATATGTACTAACCATATATATGTTTACATACAGCTTCTCTCTCTCGTTCTTTCCCCTCCAACCTTTCTTCTGTGTCCTCTCATCTCTGTACGTTGATTTACGTTATGATTTCATAAAGCACAAATCTTTCATTTAAGTTGAAACCTTTCAACTCACATGGCCTTGCCTTTGCCCCAATTCACTTGCATTTCTCCATTCCCTTTCGTACACTGTTGTGAAGCCTATAAAGTTCTCAGTAGGAAATTACCCAACTAGTCCGCACATACTGTAATCCCTATCAAAACCACAACTTATTGAAGTCATTTTTTACACTGTTATTTGCACAGATTAAACAAATGATCTAGTGAGGTTTAGAGGTGTTGATAGGTGGATTTGCTACCTTTGAACAGGGCCAATTCCAGCCTTTATGCTAAGCTAATCTAATATAAATATAAGCTTTATATTTACTATACATTTATGAGAGTGTTGAGTCATTTTTGTCATGTTATTTCTGGCAAGATGTCAAACTATTCCTTTAAACAAGCATGGCCCTGTGTTTTGACAATCCTATTTCAAAAACTAGGCTACTTCAAAGGTGATTACATTACTGGAGCTGTCCCACTCAGTACCCAGTACAAATAGGCCTCTATGAGAAGTGAGCACAACTATCTATCTTTCTTCCCTGTCACCCCTTCAGAGTGAAGAATGGGGTCATCTGCTGCCCTGCTGGCCCCGCTGCTTCTTCTGGGCTTGACCGCTAGTGTATGGAGCCTGAACCCGGATGACCCCAATGTCTGTAGCCACTGGGAGAGGTGAGCATTATCCTCTTGTGTTTACCAGAGTACACTGAATTTTAGATTTGAAAGAGAATCTGCTGTAGTTTAGCAGCCCCAGCTCCCGGGACTGACATTGTCGATCCTGAAACTTTTTTAGTATACCTGCTGTACGCGCTCTTAACTAAAGTTCCAGATCTATTCAAAGTCCATACAGCAGTATCGATCTCACACAGCTCAAGTCGCCAAGCTCTGAGAGATGGGAGGAGTTGCAGCCTCAAATGAAATACGCAGGCAAATTGATCAGTGTACTCTCATCCCAATCAATCATGACAGCCATAGAGCCTGAATAATTATTAGTTGTGCTGGGCAGTGTCACTTATGAGAAATAAGCAGGAATAATTTCTATCCTCAATGCAAAGGGGAGGAAAGAAAGCTGTGAAGATATATTATCTGGATCATTGCCTGACCAAGGTGAGGGTACTTAGGGATCATGGTTCCACCTTGTTGGCATCGAAATGAATTCCTTAAGTGAGCTGTGTTCATGGCTTTGAGGTCCTCCAATATCCTCAGACGGCCCCTGGCTGCACAAACATGAATCACCTAAAAGCTCCTTTATTTTGCAGTCCTTTCTTTGCAGATCAAAGTTATTTTATTACTTTTATTTGGACCGTACCCAGTGACAAGACCTCTGTGCTGTTATTGTTTTTTTCCATTTACGAGGAACATGAAAATCTGTGTTCCAACCATTATTTAGATCCATTACTTCAGTAAAAGAACCAGTACAACAATGTAAAAATATCCCATTATAAGTAAAAGGACTATATTCAAATATTTTATCAGCAGAGTATTATAGTAAACTATTTAAGTAAGTAAGTATTAAAGTAAAAGTAATCAATGTGTCAGTAGTATTTTACTGTTGTAGATAGTAAGGCTCATTTTAACTGCTTTATATACTGCCGCTAGTTAAATAGTTTAGACCAGTGGTTCTAAATCTTGTTGGGTTGAGCCCATAGACAGTTTTAAATATGGACGTTGTATCCATGACGTCACCCATAAGTTTCTATAAGACCTGTTGAGAAGTTTGAGTGCGGTGGCTCTGGCTGCTGCCATCAGTCCTCTAGTCCTGCCTCTGCCACCTCCCGGCGAATCTAAAGATGGACAAAAACATAGATCGTGGGTGGAGCTGAGGTGGCACCCACCAGTCAATCAAAGCAGCCACGCTGTTAATTATGCATAACTTTAAGCCTTAATATAATATGAACAGGTGAGTTAATTAGAAATTCAGCCTCAGTACAGTTGTCATAGATGGGGAAATTAGCTATAGAGACCTGTTTATTTCTGCTGTGAAATTGGACATTTTAACATGGGGGCTTATGGAAATTGACTTGTCCAGTAGCCAGCCTCAAGTGGCCTTTAGGAAACTGCCGTTTTTGGCACTTCGGCATTGGCTTCACTTCACAGTCACGGAGGTGCCACTCGGTTTGGCCACACGCTAAATCTGAGAAGATGAATGGGGTAGGAAAGAAAATACCTTGACTATTTTGGGCCTCAAACAGTTATTTAAGTAAAAATCATCTGAAAGTTTAGTGGGGAAATATCTCTTTGTTTTAACTGCTAACAACTCATAGACCTATAGACAAGGTCCCATCCAAACATTGCTTTCTTTGGTAAAGGTCACAACTCAAAAAGTTTGGGAATCAATTAGCTTCTCAACTTTTTCTTTAATGTGATATCTTCATCTGAAACAGCTGTCTGATACATGTAATGGCACAAAAAGTACACTATTTTCCCTGTGACATGTAGTGGAGCTGAAGTCAAGTAAAGTAAAATTACCCCAAAAGTACCTCCACTCAAGTACAGTACTTCTTCCCACCTCTGGTGCCTTAACATTTCTGTCTTTTAGCTACGCTGTGACTGTCCAGGAGTCCTACGCTCACCCATTTGATCAGATCTACTACACCAGATGCACAGACATCCTCAACTGGTTTAAATGCACAAGGCACAGGTAAGCTCGGAACAGTCTCCTTTTTTATCCTCATATTTGTTTCATCTGGGACTCACCCTTCACTGTCCCCCAAAATCAAAGCCAAGTCTATGCCACAGTAAATGTCCTTGTTAATGTGGCGGACAGTGAAGTGTTCAGAGCCAGGATCCCTCTGACTGTAATCATCTCACAGTAAATGTTTTAATTACTCTATTAAGGTTTATAGTGGGCATCCAACTAAATAAGTACACAGTCGCCCCCAAAATACTGATTTTTATGTTGTGTTTTATACAAAATTACAAAGGCTTGATTTTTTTTGTTTTTCTTGTGGAACTTGAACAACAGAAAATCATGGTGCAACTGACTTTTACCTTGTATGTTTTTCTGCCCTTCAGAAAGGGTCACTCTTCACATCACGTAACCGTCTCTGGGTGTCTGTTTTTCCAGGATCAGCTATAAGACGGCTTACCGGCGGGGAGTGAGGACCATGTATAGGCGCCGCTCACAGTGTTGCCCTGGTTACTTTGAGAGTGGAGACTTGTGCGTCCGTGAGTATCCTTTATTAAACTCCTTTGTCCTCGATGATGACATTTCAGGTTATGTCTGCTAGACATTTGGAAGAAAAGAGGAAATAAGATTGATCGTTAGTGTAGGTGGCTCGCTGACACCCCGCCTGCCGCTGTCGCCTCCACTCTGGTATGATCCTCTTTATCACAAACACCCAATAACACAGCATCACAACCACCTGTGTTAAAATGTCACCATCCATGTGAATTTACTCAGTCTAAGATGATTGAGCATGATTTAACACAAAGACACAGTATTTAACAGCTTACTCTGCTCTCTGCTTTACTCTTCCAGCAAGAGTAATTTCACTGAAGTTGTATAACAATGAGAAAAATTAACGAGCCAAGAGAGTCCTGGTTACAGACTGAGTAGGTATAGCACCCACCATAAAACCAGAATTCAATAACATAAAAAGAGTAGCAGCCGTTAAAATTGGACTATAGCAATATGCTGATAACAATCCTTCACTGTCATTTCTATAGCTTCATTAATGGTCATTGATTTTATATTTTTATTCACACACATCAAACTGAATATTTTTGCATGTTGGCCAAATAAAGACAGAACATATAGCTTCTGAGAGTTACGTTTTTTGATATTCTCGCCTTACCTAATGTTTTATTCCCTTTTAAATAAGATGAGAATCGCGCTTTAATATTTTCCTAGATCTTTTGCAACATGGGGGAGTTACTGATACAGTGACTACAGCCATGTGGGTATGCTCTTTGACCACAGCCGAGCGTGTCCTTGTCTAGGCTCTACCGGCCTCAGGGCAGCAGAGCACCGGGAAGCCAGCCAGCAAAGAAAAGAGCTGTGTGATTATCTGGGGGTCTTGAGGAGGGAGGCGCAGATTGATCAATAATGTATTCATTAACCATTTGACTGTCAATGGAGCTATTTGTTCATTAACAGTCTTTTCAGGGTGTGAACTCGGTGAATCTGCAAACGGTGGAAGTGCATTTCAAGTGGAGCTGCCTTTCCCTTTGTATGCTTTTTTTTTGATATTATGTCAGGCTGAGGGTGAAAACTCCGCCAACGCCAGCCACACTCCCCTTTAAACCTTTTTCAGGTGAAGTGGGAAGGCTGAGTTGATAGGGGCCGAGAGGGCAGTTTTTCTTTCTGCTGCTATAGCAAACTGTTTCACCCCTTTTAATCCTAGCACTCTCACTACCAGGATTAAGAGATTTGTACTCCCCGAGCTGTTTTGCATGCAGTGACAAAAGGGGGCATTATAGAGTATATCGACCCCAAATTAACTCAAGTTGTCTATTTCTGGACACTTTTTTTGTATTGTTAGTTTTCTGTGGATTTCTCCATGATGTCTGTTTCATTAAAAGTCATAAATGCTTTAAGAGTATTTGGCTTTTAATCCTGCCTGCTCTTTATTTTTGTCATGGCGCCATATCAACACTTAGATCAGTTTCAATGAGAGGCAGTTAAATGAATCTGGGGATGTGTAGACCTTGAATGAACCAAAATTATCACTAACGAAGAAAAAAAATACTTCTGACACTAAATGGACAACAATATCTTCAAGGATGTTTTTTTTTTTTTTGTCTGTTGTTTTATTTCATCATGTCTTTTGGAAATGATTGTTTCATTTTCTCACAGCTCTCCACCATAAGCTGAACTTTGATCTGTTACTCTTTAATTAGTACTCAAAGTTTCTGACTAGAGATCTTTATTAATTCTGTGACCTTTGATCTGGTGTTATTACCTTAATCTGTAACTATCCCATGTAGACGATGTGAGGAACTCATTTCCCTCCTAATAAGCATGATTATTACAGTTGTGAATGAGGAAGTGAGGGGAACTCACTAATGACAGCAGCTCCTAATATCTTCAGAGGCTGGCACACTCTGCAGGGCTATGAGTCCCTCTTTTTTTTTTTTTGCAGAGCATTTAGGCCAGATGACTCCTGCATGACTCTTGCCTGTCCAGTGGTGCAATATCATTCTAGGAATTACTTTGGCGGCAAAATTAGTTAGGTCTTGATAAAGTTTCAGGCAGAAATACGTTAGCACATTTCACATTTGGGTTTTGATGATCAGGAAGATGATGAGATTTTTTTCTCCAGAAAGGAATTCGGTGCCTTTGATTTCATTTTGGCTTTGTTGCATTTTTTAAGGCTTCAAAGACATGGTTTTAAAATAAATCATTGCTGTGTTAGACAGAGGCATGTGGAAGAAGCTTCGGAGAGAGTTGTTTGATATGTTCTGTAGGCATATCTTTTGGATTGATTTATCTATCAGCTATATCACAATGTTCCACATTTCTATTTTTTCACTTCACTTTACTTTCACTTACCAGTGTTCTACAAAACACCACCTTTACAAAAATCCTAAACAAACTGAATTGTTCTGTACAGTTCCTCACTGCAGGAAAGCTCGCTGAAAACAGGGAGAATAATGCAGTTAGAGTCGAGACTATACAGATGTTTTTTATCAGACATTTTAAAACATTGTAGTATGACTGGGCAAGAATATTTAATTTATTAACACTGCATGACAATCACCAATTAGCTCCATTGTTCCTCGTTCTGATAACACCTCTGCATAATGAGTTAGATTAGCCTTTTATCTAGATGAAAGACTCAATTTTCCAACAGATTCCTTAGACATGAGTTAAGCAGAGTGATTCATGAATTTCAATTAAAATGAAAGACCTACCTCCTACTTTATTATGCCATCCCTTCAGTACACCGGTTCAGATCTCAGGAGAAGGGAGTGCTTTATCCTTTCTCCCATATTCAAAACTTCATTTCCATATTTCTTTTTTTTTTCTAAGGGATGTGACACATTTGCATTTCCCTGTTCTCGCTGATCAGAATTTGCTGATTGAAAGTAAACGAAACCAACTCATCGTGGTGACATTGAATTCGTCTCCTCTTCTGTTTGAATACTCTACATACAGTAGACTCATTGATTACATGTAGTCAGTTTCTCACCTTCGTCAGCACAAACATTGAAGCCTCCTTTTCTTTCTGCTGTCTTACTGTAATTAGACATTTTTCAGCCAAACTACTGATGCTCAGAAACCTGCCCTAAATCATCTTTCAATCTCTGGTTTACCATTTTTGCCTTGGGAGCATTTCTGCGATTAGTGCACGCTCCTGGGTGCCTGGGATTCACTACTCTTTCTCCTCTTCTGCTGCACCTCTTCCACAAGCGGTGGATCCTAATCGAAGCCTGATTGAGTGATAATCTATAGTAGCACTGTTCAGGCATGCATCCAGCTCTTTGCTGACCTCTCTGCCTGCAGGATGAGCACCATAGTGTTGAACACAGTGCTGCAAAATTGCCCGAGGGCTTATGTTGTTTTAAAAAAAACCCACAGATGCTGTCCTGCTGTCCTTTTTTGCACTTTTGATCATAAACAAGGCAAAATAAAGAACAAAAGAAGCAGAACTTGGATGAAGTGTTGGATGGGGTCTGATCAGTTAAGGCTGTCTGTTCTGCTGCCCTTGGACTGTGTATCATCCCTCCACAGGCCGTGTTAGTGGACTGCTGATTCCCATCAGGCGGGGTTTCTCTCTCTTCGTATTGGCCTGACTGTCTCATTCCTCAGATAAGAGCCTGTCTGTCTTAACCCTGCTGCCCATATGACCTTGGCTGCCACAGATTTATTCATGCTCTAAGTGCTTATTTTTTTAGGCTTTTCTTTCTTGGCTTCATACATATACAAAAAACTGGCACTGTGGCAAAAAACAAAAAAAACTCCATGTAGGTCACTTTATTATCCAGCTGAATCAAACCTCCAACTCTTGTGAGCATGCTCCCAGGCATACTGATGTCGACCCAATCAATTGGGTGCTGTGTTGCTCAATATGAATGATCAAGAAAACTGCACGCTTAGTAAACACTGCAGTGCCTGGACTTGCTACATTAAAGCATCACTATATGACAAAGCACCAGCTGATCAAATTAGAAGGGATTTACAGCTTGTTCCTTCATGGCTCCGGCTGCTGATAACAGCTCATTGCGGGAAGTAAAGCCATGCGATAGACGGAGATGTTGACCAAAGACTCAATCTACTAAGAAAATCATTTAGCCCAGTGTCAAGTAGTGGAGATGGATGTTAAATATGAGTGCCATGGTTAAGATTTAGTCCCTTGATGGTATTAGGGAGATATTGAGTGTCCAATTTTATGGCCCATTTTCTTTCAGCTGTTATCTTGGTGCTTTTCATTATGCTGTTTATTGGTGGTTTAATGATGTTTTACACTTTGCTTGTGTGTGTGAATGTGTGTGTTAACTAAATCATACACTACACTGATGAGGGAACATCTCTGTGTGTCTCAGCTCTTTGTACAGAGGAGTGTGTCCATGGTCGCTGTGTGTCTCCTGATACATGCCAGTGTGAGCCTGGATGGGGCGGACTGGACTGCTCTAGTGGTGAGTGCACTTTACTCCTAAACCTGCATTTAGTCACTTAGACTCATTTATTCCTAAATGGCTTTCACAGCCAGTTAGTCCATAAGAATTTACTGAATCCTACAACTGTTTTGCCTCAATGTGCGTCTATCTCAAAGCTGCTTAGCTTTGTATCCTCTCTTCTTAGCAAACACAGCCAATGGAACAGGTAAGTCACAATGAATTCATTTTCATTTGCTGGAAGTGGAAGTGATTTGCTTGATGAATATAGCGGATGGATGGATGGTTGCATCCCCCCCTGTGTCTACCGAGCTCTCTGTTATGGTCTTAATCATGATTAGACTGGTGCCTATGACTTGTTCAGTGGAATGATGAATCAATGCCAAGCTGAAACAAACCAGTGCTGGCCTTTCTGTTTACAACTCGGGTTTCCTCACAGCTCCCAGAGCTGGGCTCCAGGAGGGATGTGAAAGTTGAGTTAGGCATATCCACCCTGCAATCAGCTTAATGCTGGAGCATCACTTAGGCCAGTCAGGAAAAAATCTATTTACTCCTTTGTGATATTTATCTCTGCAGAGGCTCTTTTTCCCAGATAGCTATGACCCACTCAACATTTTCTGTGTCGACATTTCTAACCCCAAATTCTTAACTTCAACTGTCTGCTCTCTGTAGCATTTAACTTTTATTCCCTATTGCATATTTAGGAATGAGTAATGGGAGCTAAAATCATATCAGCAGTGTTATTGTATAGATCTATGAGTTTTCATTAGCAAGAGAGCCATTTCCTGATTAGCAACTGTGTGTAAATCAGCTGCTCCCGCTGCAGCACGGCTCAGTGGAGGTGGATTCATGGACATAAATGACAAGCCTGAGCTGTTTGCCACTGCTCACTCCTACAGACCGATAAGGGTCCAATAGGGAGAATGTGAGGTTCAGGGCCCCCAGAGACTCTTGTCCCACTCTTGGTTGGTTAGGAGTGCAGCCGTGTGTGCCTTGCAGCCTGCAGGTGCCGGGCTAATTCACCTTATTAAAACAGACTTGATGATTGAGACAGAGGCATTATTCATAACTTTAGATTTCCATACCAGGCTTGATTCCAGGCTTTTTCATTTACGAGCTTTCATCTGTAGAAATGAGGAATGCGTGCCAATTTTTAAATTAAATCTGCCCTCTTTTTCCTTCGTGTAAATGGTTCAGCATGTTTTTTTTGTCTTTCACTGTAAATTTGACTTTCCCCAGCTCATATAGGTGATGTTAGCTTTAGTAGTCTTCGTGTAAGTGAATGCAGCATCATATTATGGCTCACATGGGCTGAAAAGCACAGTTTCAATACAATCAGTGCTGTGGTTTATTTGCTGTTTATTTTACAGGTATTATATTTGAGTTGAGGTATTTGTGCTCACATAAAAGCCAATTCCCTGACACGATAGCTGGTGAGAGGGCAGAATGAGGTGGTCACATGATGAAGGATGTATGAATGCGATAAAAAGTATGTCGCCCAGGCTTGGAGATGAAGAGCTGCCGTGGGATGCTGAGCGGCCTAAAGCTGAAGTGACAGCCTTTCAGCCAGTGATCTGGAGCTGGATCAAAGGCTTGGACCTCGTTTCTGGAGCAGCACCCACCAGGAAGCAGTTTTGTATATGGGTCAGGTGGTGAAAATAAAGAGTTGGACTGTTTGTTGCCAGAAAAGAGAAGGCGATAAGGTGGGAGAGATTCAGTAAGTTGTGTTGGGAGCAGTGGTGAAGGCTGAAGAAAGATACTGCCTGTTTTATACCCGCTGTTGTCCACCTGCTGTAGCCAGAAAACATTTCATCCTCTTCCCTGGCCTGAGGCAGCAATCCCACTGAGACCAGACTTGCTCTGTGACCTGCCTCGAGTCCTGGGGTGTCTGAGACTCATCTCAAGGGCACAAGGGTAGTTGTGGACTACAGATAAAACAAACAAAATAGGATGTTTGCTGTTGACTGCTGTCTTGTTCCACATTTATAACGTGGATTTGGAGCATCCTCATCTGAGGTTGTGTTTTCCCAAAAGACTGATGAAAGATTAATTGCTGTTGTTGGTTGGTGTGATTGCTCTAATGCCTGTGTGTTGTGTTTGTGGAACATGGTCTGATCACATGTCATGAAATGAGTTTTTACTTTTTCATTTAACAGCTCGGGGCATTAAAAGAGTGTGCTGAGATGTACTTTTTAATGTTTAGGGATTATTTTTCATCAGTTTTTCCTCTGTTGTGCGTGTGTTTTCTGTTGCTTTGCCTTCATCTCTTTTTATATTGAAATGTACTGTGTTTGCCTTCTTGTGCCATTGTGTGTACTTGGTTTGTGTCAGTAGGGTCTTGAAAACACTATTCTCAGTAGGATTTTATACCATGTAAATAAAAAAACCGATGAAAAAATATTAGACTCAATAAAACAGAGACAGCAGCAATTTTAGCAAAGGCAATTCAGATAGATGGAGCTCTGCTTATGGGACTGAACAGTATGTCTTTAGTAATTTTAGTCTACTGAAGTATAGTACTAGATTTTTGCAAAAGTAGTGATATTATGGGTTGTAGTTTGCAACAAATATAGTATATGTTGCTGTAAAAAGAACAGCACAGTATGAGATGAAATGGAAAATCAAATCTTTGTAGAATATTATGAGTTTATTGAATAAAAACCATATCAAATTTTTCAGAATCTTATGAGTTTCTTGGGTTTGATGTAGACTTTTTTTCCCCTAAAGTTGCAAAGAAATGACCCAGTCATTTGGTTCCTGTGCTTGTATACTTTCAGCACTTGTGATTAATCCCTTTTGATGAGTCTGTCACACAGGGTCACTATATGCTACGGTAATAACAGCTTTCAAATAAAGAGAATGATAAAGATAGATGTTGTATGTACAAGGTATATTTAGCTATGACTGCCGTCACTTGTAAAATATTAGGTGCAATGAAGCACTGTCATTGATTTCATGTGCTTCAGTTGGATAATGATATGTTCCCGGTGCTCAGGGAGAAGAAATGTGCATAAATATGGAGCTTTTAGTGTTTCTTCTCGATGCCTTTTTAAAGTTCGCTTTACCTTATTGGTGGTGGAAATGTTCACCCACTAGTGCAGAGATTCAAAAAGTCAATGCTACCAAGATAAGTATCTAGAAAGTCCAAGGAGTAGTTTAGCTTTGTTAACCACAAAGCATCCTTTGTGTTCTAAGAGGAAATCTATCACACTTAATAGCCAAATCTAATGCAGTTGGTCAGCCGTGGTCCATGAGGTAACATATTCCTCCCTAATGTATTCAAATGGGAAGGCAGCCACTGCTGCGGCTGCTATACACATGGTTAATTGATGAATGTGGCCTATGAACACTTGCTTATGGGATATTGCACCAGACAGGGGGGCTACATGCTACTTATTTTATGGTAATTGTCAACTAAAACCGTAAGATTATTCATTATTAAATCGTTTTGAATCAGTGTTTGATTTTTATTAGATATTGACCTCATTGCGTGGAAGTGAGAATTTGGGCTGGGTCATGAAGAGATATTTCCCTTCGCTTTGTTAGCTTATTTCATTGTAGATGACATTGCTCCAACCAGCGTGGGCATCACATTAATGAGTAACCAGACCAAAAACGTGCAGTTAAACATCACTTTGGCTTGAAAATCACCCTTGTGAGGACTCCCTCTGGCACCCGTCGACAGTATTTACACATTATTCTCCGAAGTGCATCTGTGCCAGATGGTTCCTCTCCAATCCCACAGCAGCAGGACATTGACATGCATCGCTGTCAAAGAACCAAGAGACTGTGAATTACACAGAACGGGACAGAGATGCACATCAACGCATCACTCCAAATGTCCCTATACTTTTCTCTCAAAACTCTGTCTCTCTTCGTTAATCTTACAGATAGAGTATTCAATATTTGTGCATGTTTATGTGTGTGTGTGCCTTTTAAATGGCTGCCTCAGTACAAAAGCAACAAGTCACTTTTATTTGAGATGATGGCCTTGTGTCAACAAAAAAAAAACTGGAGATGTCAGATTGGATCTCCACACTACCTTTTAAAAAAGAAGTCTAAATCAATTGAATTCCTCATTACACAACCATGTAAGGAAAGACATTTTGAGAGAACTATAAATATTATAACTATCGTTCTGAAAGGGGTTCCTTGCTGCTCGTAACAGTCGATGCCGACTGCCTCATTCATTTTGGTAGATCAAAGCGCCCAGGCAATGGTATTTCTCGCAGGGACGGGAGATGGACCGATCTATAGTGCCTCGTGGAACACTACTCTGTATGTGTGTTTCTGTGTAAGTGTATCCATGAAGCCCTCCTGCCTTGACAGAGCTTTGTTTTTGTATAGTACACTGGGCTCCCGGGGAGCATTGCAGCCGGTTTATATACTGCTGAGCATGTGACAGTGTTATTTATTTTCTCCACAGTACAGAGTTCATGCTCATTGAGATGTCACCTCTTTCTTGACTCTGTATGACTCTCTTGACTCTCCGTACTGATGAGCCAGAGCCAGTTGTACTAGTTTTTCTTAAATTCAATCCTAACCTAGTTCACACTTGTTTATTGGTGAAGATTTCTTGGGCCTTCAGACTGAAAATGGTAAATGCCTTTCGAGTCTTCTTGAAGGCGCTTTTACACTACATATCTCAGTCACCCATTCATACTCTGATGGCATTGGCTGCCATACAAGGTGCTATCTGCTCATCGGTTAGGAAGCTAATTATTCATACACATTCACACACTGGAGCAGTTGTTAAGTTTGGGGGTTAAGTACACTTTGACAAGCAGACTGGAGGAGCCAGGGATTGAACCACTGATCATAGTAGACAACCCACTCTACCTGCTGAGCCACAGCTGCAACAGCCCTACAAAACAATGTAAGGGGCTGTGTTTGTAGGGATGTTATTGTTTCAGTTCAGGCGGTCCAGTTTGAGTAACCCTAGTAAAATATCCATGAGTTTAAAGGCTTATTAGACAGCAAAACTCTGCACAGCAGTTTATAATTCTCTGAGACAGGATTTTACAACTGCAGTGCCTGACTGGTCACATTGAAATGAATGAGGAGACTGCATTTTTTCTCACTGGTCAGTCTGAACACAGCCTCATGCATGACTAAATAAAAATGCACCACAAAAACATATTCTTAAGTAGAAATTTGCTATAAAATATTTAAACTACAAGATGCAATGGTTACGTGTTTCATTGAACCAATTGACAAAGCTAACATTAGCTTACTAATGTTGTATGAACTAGATTGAACAGTTAAAGGTAATGGAATATGGCTGACTCATCTGACTTGATACAAATCAAAATACTATTTAATGTAAACTGGGAAGATATTTAACTTGTATCTTCCAAAAGACACAATACACATCGAAAAACTTCATGCTAATAGACTTACCAGACTTACCTGACCAAATACCAGTGATTAGGTTAACATATCAGATATTTCCCAACAAACTGCATACTGACTCTGAAACACACATATTTCTCCATGTTTCAAAGTCTTAACTTAAATGTCTTTTTTTTAACCTTTATTGTATGGTAGCAGCTGAAGAGTGACAGGGAAGTTGGGAGAGTGAGGGAGAGACATGCAGCAAATGGCCACAGGTTGGACTCAAACCCTGGGTTGCTGCAGTGAGGACTGAGCCTCTGTACATGGGGCACGCACTCTACTCACCTACTGAGCTAACCGTCACCCTGTCAAGTTTTTTAAAGATGTTTATTTGGCTTTTTTTGAGCTTTATTTGATAGAGGCAAATGAAGATTTCTGACTGACAATTGGTGGCGGTAACAACTAGCAATGTGCCAACAAAGAGAGTGAAGAAAACTGCAGGCTTGTAAATGTGGAAGCAAACAATGTATGATTTAAGATGTTTTAAAAATCAGTTTTGCAAAGGCTTTATGGGAAAAGAAATACAATTCTAATGTTTGTAAGACCCCAAGGCCTAAAAAACATAATAGAATAACACACTGTGTTTTGGTGAGTAACACTGAATATGAACAATGCTTTTGTTAGTTTACAAGGGCTCCACAGGGCACCTTCAAGTTGATCATATTGTTCGACTCCTGAAATAGTTGTTACCACTTATGATTCCACAGTAAACTCCTGTCTACATGTTTTTGATTGGACAGATGTCAACCAATTTACTAATAACAAAGTCTTTACTAGTCTTTACTATTTATTTTATTTATTTAAAGCAACACTGGTGAGTGTTGTCACTCCCACTCTGTGGCCTGTCTGTTTCTACACTATGTAACTCTGTGCTCCGGGTCCAATCGTCATATTTTACGGAGAAAATGTCTTTTGCTTTCACTCTGATGTCCACCGGTTGTTCCGCCTCAAATCTCGGATAGGTAAACTGCTGCAAACTATAGCTGCTGTTAGCTAACGTTAGCTCAGTTTGTAGGCTATGTGTGAGCTCAGAGCAGTGTTAGTGTTTGAACCACAAGCATTTTGGACCACCAGGCAGAGGAAGTTTTCAGGCGTGGGCTAATGCTGACAGGGAGCAGAGCCTGTTGCTGACACCGAGCTGGGCTTCTTGCTGTTGATCTACTAAGTAATATTAGCTGGCTGCTATGTCTTGCGTTGTTGCACTTGCTTGATGTTTGGCTGTTAGCAAAGTTGTCAACTCAATGATTTTTGATTGTAAGTAATGTGATCATAACAAATAGATGTGTACAACTGTTCGTAATAATGACAGGGGGCGATGCACTCACTATATATAAAAAATACAAACTTCTAAGCAGTGTTGCTTTAAAGACACAGTGTGTAGAATTTAGTTGCATTTAGTGGTCCAATCACTGCATTGCAATCTCCTCACATCACCCTCACCTTCCTAGTGTAAAGTAGAAACAACACTTTAAGGACCCTGTTTAGAGTCAGTATTTAGTTTGTCTGTTCTGGACTACTGTATAAATAAGGTGTTTCAAGATGGCGGCCTCCATGAAAGGGGACCCTCTCCCTATGTAGATATAAAAGGATAATTTTTAAGTAACAAAAATAAAAAGATTCTTATTTTAAGGTGATTACACATGCATGAAAACATAGTTATGAATATTATATTCCATGTTTGCCTTATTCTGAAAATATAGGCCCCAAATCTTACACACTGGACCTTTAAAGGTGCAAGTTAGGTAAGTTAGAAGGAACTTCACACACACACATTTTGTTGGTTTGGGTTGAGCTTTTTGGCTGGTAAACAAAAACAAACTGAACTGTGTGTTTGTCACTGCTGAAGCTCTGACAGAGATGTTTCGAGATGTGGCAGCATGCCCCTCAGATCTTTGCCTGCATGTCTCTTAGTGACTCGTGTGACTTATGTGTGGTGTAAATCACTGTGCCGTGACTTCAACTGACTGATGGCGAGTCCATCGAATGAATTGTGGCACACACATCGTAGCTGACTGTAGCCTTTTTCACTGCTGATGACACACACACACACAGATTTGTGGTGATCATGAATTAAATATTATTCAAATATTCTTACTGATAGCGACCATCTTTTGAAGAGGTTTTTGCATTCGTATCATTCATCAACTAGTTGACACACACATACACATACATACATATCTTTCTAACATTTCTGTACATATAAGCCTCATTGGCCCAGTATGCAGATTGACTTTGCTCTGAAGATTTTTTTTGTATCATCCCATTAACCAGGATTTATTGTTCCCCAAGAGCTCACTGCTCCATTACCTTTGGGAGAGTGCCTAAAATATGTGTATGTGTGTGTGTGTGTGTGTGTGTGTGTGTGTGTGTGTATATGTATCTGTGTGCGTGCATGCTTTCTTTCCATGCATATAACCCCAGCACAAAGAGCAGGTGGATATCACGGCATATTGTGGTGATGGTTAGGATGATACAATCATTTTGAATAGTGCAGACACAACATCGAGTCCCCCTGGTCATTATCACTGTGATGCTTATTAGTCAGTAAGAGAGAGACAGAGTGAAGAGCTCCTGGACGACACTACCCAGCTCTGAGAGTCTGCATAGATGACTTGATTTAATAAGGACATTAAAAAACCTTATCTTCTGTCCTTAAGAGAAGGTCAGTGTGTCTAAAATAGCTGTAATGCTATGATAACAGTTTAGAGAGATAAGATATGTCCTGAATACTAATGTAAAACAAAGCTGTTTTAGGATCATTTCACAGTCTATAAGTCACACTTGATTTTGTGGACCATTGCTGTGTTTATGAAGTTTGTTTCCAAAGATTCAGCTGATTTTTATTAATCATTGCTTTTGATGACCTTTTTACACTTCATTGTGTGGTAGACATAACTCCACACACCTGATTTAAGCTGCCGTAGTGTGAAAACACATCTTGGTTTTGTCTTCTGAAGTCTCTCCAGCAGTGGCAATGAGAAAGATTGTAGAATAGTCAGAATTTGTGTAGGAGAAATATTTTTTTTCCTTCTGTTCTAACCTAATAATCTTATAGTCCTGTGCACCAGATTGGATACCACTGATCTAGGCCACTAGTCCTCAACCTTTTTGGCTTGTGATCCCTAAAAACAAACTATTCGTGTAATTCGTGTAATAAACAGTTGCACATGTCGACTTGGCCTGTTGTGATGAGTTTAACCTCTAAAAAATGCCTAAAGTGACCAAAATAGCATAATTTACATTTTCCTGAGAGGAGATTGGGAATAAACCTGAAAAAATGAATTAATTAAGGTTGGAACTATTCGCTTAACCTCTAGACTAAACTTTAAAGCAACATAATGTAGGAAGTAGTATTTTTTGCAGTTTGTTGCCCCAGTGCAATACCGCAGTCGTAAATATTGACAGCTACATCTGCATTGTTACGATGACTACATTACTAATGATTAAAAACGAGTGAGTTGACTTTGCTAACAGCTCAGGTACAACGACAAATAGACACATGACATAGGTAATATTACTTAATAGTCCAACAGCAAGAAGCCCAGCTTGGCGTCTGTCTTTCAGCCTTTTATTTCACAAAGCTCTTGCCAACAACTAAAGTTTTAGTCTTGGCCTGGCGGCCTCTCGCTCGGTCACTCTCCTTTTTTCTTCTGAGCTTCCTCCATTGTCCTCTCAGTGTCACCTCTGCAATGCTCTGCCTCTACTGATCCTGGTTAAATTGCCCACTCACCCGGGATTAAAAATATCCTCTTCTTGGTGGTCCAAAACGGTACAAACACTAACACTTCCTGGGTGCTTTGAGCTCACAGTCCGGGCAGCACAGTGAACTAACTGACCTGACCCTAACATTAGCTAACAGAAAGTTGATGCGCACCAGCTGGAGGACATCAGAGAGAAAACCAGAATTATTTTCTCCATAAAATGTGGTCCATTATGGGGAGTGGGAATGGCAAAGGCGCTGTTCATCCAGTTCAGTGTAAGTATTAAGTTAAGTATTTCTTATAGACACCCATGTCACCTCTCAGAACCTTGGCTCCATGATGATTTTGGTCAGGATAATAGCTTGACGAGTAATTCTGTTCTTAGGGATCATCACAGTCCTTTGGGTGTTCTGTTGCAGTGTCCTTGGTTTGCTTTGGGAGTGGGAGCATATTAGCAGTCTTTCTCAGATCCTCTGGTGCACCTGCAATCTCCTGATGTTTAACCCTGGACTTCATTGGAGTGTTGCAGTGATTACAGGCCGTCCTGAGGGACATCGATTGTCCTGCTCCTCCTAGGCAAGCCCCACACAATGCTGACGAATGAACTCATGGCCCTGCCAAGTCCAATTAACTGTCAGTGCCGCATCGACGAGCTCCTCCGTTTGTTGAGAGTGAAGAAAAACAAACTTTTAATCAAATTTGCCTCCGGGCCCCAGGGTATTTGGGGTTGTATTTTGCATTCCACTGCTTTCTGCCTTGCCTGCAGTCGTGCCACCCTCTCAGAAGGTTATATTGCATGTTGTTTGTGTGAGATAGTAGAATGGCTGCACCTTAGTTTAATGGCAACCCTATCTTTTCACTGTCTGTGACTGATGAATCATCCAGCACTAGCATCTTAATAACATAAAGTCAGAAAACAGAAAAATATTAGGAAGCTGTCTAGATGGGCATTGTTTTATGTACAAGTCACTTCTTTCGTCTCACAGTATTGTGTATCTTTGGTGTGACTGTATTTTGTTACCAGAACAGTCAGTGTCAGTGTGTGGAGTGTCTATAAGCACTTTTGACTAGCTGATGAATACAAGCCCAGGTTACAATCATGCAGAATAGTTTGTGTTTTTTTTTTTTCCAAAGCATTAACATCTCCACCAATACCCTCTGCTAATTCTACCAAGGTCGAGATAAACAACTCTACTCTCCTCTTCTCTGATTAGAGTAATGCAGACATTAAAAGCCCAGAAATTCAATTAAATTTGTGGCTTTTGCCACAGAGGAAAAAGGAAAAGGACAAAACGCGAAGAGACGCTATCGCATAGCTAGAGCGTACTAAATGGAACAAAGAGATGTAGCTTGGGATCTAAACATCGACAAAAGGGCATCTGGATGATAAGGATCAAAGGAAATTTTAGAGGAAATGTAATTATTACCAGACACAAGGATGTATTCATGAGAGTCCAATCTGTGTTGTGCAGAAACGGGCCCAAAATTAGCTGTAAAGCTGAAAAAAAAACCCACACAACAAAAACAAGGTCAGTGCCAGTGAAATTGTCTTTTTGCACAAAGCAAAGATGTCATCAGCCAACACAATGTTAAACGTAAAAGAAGACCCATACGAGTTCATCATGTCCTGTAACATGCACTTCATTTAGACCTTTCAATTGAGTTTAGATGGATAAAAGGCAGAAAATGCTGACTTACTGGTTCCGCATCCTCAAAGTGATGAATCCCCCCCCTGAGAAATTAAATTTACAAAGAAACTTGACACCATGTGATTCTGTCAGCCTCGCACTTTAAACACTAGCTTGTATTATGATTCTGGGACATGTTTCCTAGGACTCACTTCCATTCCAGGCGTATACATACTGTAATATGAATAACAAACTCGCCCTCCGCCACAGAACAAAAAGAGGTTTAAGGTCCATGGATCAATATCACTGGTCCTTGCCTTGACTCTGAAATAAGGTTTTGGATGGAAATTTTTTCTCTTGTATCTTCTGTTTGTCCTTAAACTAGACAACTTCAGTTTAATCAGAAGTGACCGATGATTAAATCTATTGTTGTGCTTGTTTTAAATATTTTAAACGCTGTTCCGTCACTCACAGTAAACGTCATTGAGGACTGAGATTCAGGATTTATGCCCCATGTTGACAGGCTCTGGAACCTCCTGCTCTTCCCAGATGGCTCGATTAATTTCTTAGCCGCCTCTTTAATGTAACTACAGTATCTCTCTCCCTCTCCCTCTCTCTTTCTGTCTTTTTTTGTCACTCTCACACACTCTTTCTCTCTCTCTCTCTGCACACACACACACACACACACACACACACACACACACACACACACACACACACACTCCCTAAGTTGCTCTTGTATACTTTTCACTTCACTTTGACTTTGAGAATCGGGGAGAATAATTCATGGGCCTAGTGAGTTTCAGAGACTGAAAGAACAACACTGCTTTCAGAGCCAGCAGTTCATTTGAGATGAACTCCAGGATTTCCTTTTTTTCTCTTTTTGGGAGAAGTCTCTAAAGTGTCTGCATTATCCTGGAGAGATGATGGTATAAAGAAAAAACCCTTAATCTTCAGTTTTTCTGTGTTAATCAAAGGCTGAGAGATGTTTTCCTGTTTCTCTCCTTTCATACTGTACCATGCTATCTATCCATCTGGTGCCTCTGCTCTTCTTACCTAATTGAGTACTACTCACTGCTGTGGTTTTCAAACTTAGATTTTCCACAGGATCCAGTGCTAATTTTGTCGGTTATTAAACACACTGCTATACCACATTTCCCCCATTTTTAGATAAATATCAGCGATCCAGGCAGTAGTTTTGCAAAAGTTAAAAGTACACATTTAAGGTATTTTTTTGGCTTGTTTTTTGACAGTTTAGATCATTTTAATGCGCAGGAGTAAGGCATTTTATTGAACAGATAACTTTTCTCCTATGATATAATATGTCAGTCTGTTGGCAATACTGCTGGTCAGGCAGGTAGAAACTCTTCGAAAGATTTATGGCTTCATGATGAGCATTTGCATAATGTGAGATCATTAAAAAGCAATTATCCTTGTGTTTGTGTGTGCGTATGTGTTTCTGTATTGTTGGAGGTAATTTGGTAGGTGGATAGGCTCACTGATTGTCCGTCTTTAAACTAAATCATGTTTGTGTTTACAGTGAGAGACAGATCCATACACTGTGACATGCAAGACGCATAAAATCATTGGTTTGAGTAAACAACTGACAGCCGCTGTTTGCTTACAAAACACTCTGCGGAGAGAAAGTGGTCAAAGGCGCACAAACAGTGAGAAACATAACTCCAGCTACATTTGCATTCATACACCCCCTCTGAGTTGTTCGATAGGTTTCAGTGCACTTTGACTTCAATTTTAATACTTTATTACTGACTGCATAGCTATGAGTTAAGGTACTTTAAATAAATCAAAATGGACAGAGACATTATTTACAACCTTAAACTTCAAATGGTTGTTTTTTTTTTTTGTTTTTTTTGATGGCTGATCAGCTCATCCTCTGTGTAGTTTTTTATTTAATTTACTGTTAGAAATCAATTTCAGTTTAGTTTTAATTTGTTCTCTTTGTAAATTTGCAGTTATATTTAATGGAAAAAGTTTTTGTTTCATTTATATTTTTGAAACTAGTTTTTCTAGAATTTCTAAGCTGTGATTTGGCTAAAATGTCATTCAGGTGTGTTTTTTTTCTTGCACAGTAAGACTACCCAAGTAGATTGTGTTAATGTTCATTACTAGCAAAGAACCAAACACTTAATACAAAGTTATATAGTCAATTGCTCCACTGAGTGGTTTAAAGCGTTTTGTTTTTTTTAGTTTATGAGTGTTAAGCGCTTTCTTTTTCAAAATGGAAACCAAGATTTAAAGATCTTCACAACTTTCAAAGTTGTGAAGAGCTTTAAACTGGATAACATTTACAGTAATCTAACAACCTTAAGAGCAGAAGTTTCTCTCATCCCAAATATCCTCCATTCCCCCTTTGTATCTTTGTTCTATTCTAAGCTCTTTAAATCTCCTCACTGGCTGTGCTGTTGAATTTGTGTCAGATGGATTTCAGGTTCAAGTTTTCACTTAGAAAACAACAACATCTCAATACTCTCCTGCAGCCCAACCAACTATTGACTATTTTGAGTCTGTAACAAAGACAAAACAGAGCTAAATCTACAGGTTCTGTTTGCATTTGTAATTATGAGAGCAAACAACAGCAATCAATGTGGGCAGCTCACCGCATGAGTTAGAAATGGTAAAACTATATGTTTGCAACATACTGAGCATAGTGATAGTTAGCTGTGACTTGAATTATGCCGCATGAGTGAAATTTCTATGGATGTTTTGAAACATGCAGTATAATATAACTGAATGCCATGAACTCAGGCTGACATTTGTTCTCAAAGGATTAAAGCGGCAATTTTTAACAGCCACAATCCGAGTCTAAAGAGGACTGAATATTTGGTATCACAAAAGCCTTTAATTAATACTAAAAGGTAAAGAAAGTCATGGCACATACTGTAGCAGCAGTCATCTACATTATGCCTTAGCTCCTCCTGTGGACATCCAAGCCTTCATCAGATGTATAATATTTTTGAATGTGGTTGATTAGCATGTAAAAAAGGCTATTTTGCAGCTTTTTTGATCATCATTGCTCACATTTGACCTACAGATCAGAGGGAATCATTGAAATTTTAAATCTTAAATAAATTAAATAATCAACTTATCTTTTTAAAGTGATATTCATGAGCTGGGCTGTACAGACAGTATCTATATTTAACTGCTGTTAAATGCAGATAGATAGATGGATGGATAGATCCACAGAATGGATTTCTATTAACTTCAGACTGGGTTATTTATTTAAAGCTTGGAGGAATGAAGCCTTTCTACACATTGGTAGTCTATACCTGCGTTGAGAAGGAGTTGGGGGCAAAGTGCTTGTGGAGTCTGGGTCTGGGTCATGTGTGATTGTGAATGTTTTACGGATCAAGCATGAGGTGACACAATTGGATAAGCTGGGGGTGGGAATACCAATGAGTTTGTTGGCTAAATGAGTTATCTTTAAGAGTTTACTGTAAGCATATGGGGAAAAAGGCACCATAGAGAGGTGGTTTAATAATGCTACAGGAGAAGAAGATGTGACAGATACATGATTTAATTTTCGGACAGCTGTGTCTCTGCTGGCAACGCTTGTAAGTGTCCATGGTATGCTTGATTGAAGCTGAGGTTGCGTAAGTGTAATGCCAAGGTAACTAAAAGACCATCTCTACCTACAGATGCAGCGTTTAACCAATGTCACTATTAACCGCGTTTTAAAAAGTCATGGTTTTGTAACCATAAAGGCTGAGGTACATGGAGTGTTTTTGTCACCTACAATCAATGAAGTAGTGGTGAGTAAAGAGTTGGGCTTTCAGTGCAACATAAACCAACGGCAGCAGAGGGGGAAAAGGAGCATTGTACCATTAATACACTTAATGCTCACCACAACGACATGCAGTCCCTTTAGGGGCATGACATCTGCTTAAGAGTTGTGTTCAATTACCTTCTTTCATTTTTACTAAAACTGCAAAAAACAAACAAACAATTGAAAAATGCTAATGTGGTTTTGTACGTGTGTTTTTTGAGATGTTAAGGTGGAGAGAGTTGTTGTCGCACCATGAAGTGAGAAGTGCTGAAGTGGGATATGGAGTGTCAAAAGGCAGAGAAAGAGTCATTGTTATCGAGCAGTTGTTTTTTTCTGTTCTGTGATATTGAATGTACTGTGCGGTGTACTACTCTGAGGAGTTTGTCTTGACAGCGGCAGGCTGCATGATAAAATATTCTCTGTATAGTGTGACATGTTGCACAATTGCTAATTTTTGTCTTTTTTGTTTTGTGCATCACCAGAAAAAACTGCTTTTATAACCTGTATTACTCTGGTATGTACAGAGATAATTGATGTCATGTTGATGTTAAAACAAACTGGATTAAAAAATCTATTTGCACCTCCTGATAGCTAGTCCTAGATTCACCTACGACTGCCTCTGCCTCCTTTGTCTGGAGAGAAACAATTATATGTTCAGTATCACAAGAAACAATGCTTACATAGTAATATTCACCATAAATCATAATCTGTTAATAGACTACGTTGAATTTTCTGTTCATGTTATTGAATAACTGCAGATGTGACACTATACACAAAGAGGTGTGCTAATTAGTAGCATGTGCTACAGCTTTTTTTAGTTTAGCGCCTCATTTATTAAGACCACTTATGTAAATCAAGTCAGACACAATTCTCTAATTAGGATACCTGAGGCACAACAATAGCCCCTCACGCTCAAAATAAAAGACACTGCAGGTGAAAGAGCACACTGAGCTGTTTTACCACTAGCTGAGTACATCAGAGGCCATGAGAGGAAGGATTTCCATGATGCCAAGTTTTATTCATCTCATCTTGATTTGATGTCTTAGTTAATTTCATACATACATATAACAATAAAAAATAAATGTACTCATTTTCCAGAATGGGTCCCTGTAAGTGTATGATATTATTGGATCATCAATTATTGCTGCATTAATATGTAAGCAATACTTTTTATTGTTGTAGTGGGTCGAGTTAGGGCTAATTTTAACCGCTTTACATAACGTTTGGTAGTTCTGTCTATAAAAATGTATCATGTGTATTAACTGATGATGTTTTTATACAGAGCATGTGGAGTTAGTGTAAGTAGAGTTACAGTACAAGGTAGCATTAAATAGAAATACATTGTTGCCCATAAAGTTGTATTCAGACATTTTTACTTCTTCTCATGAAATAATTGTAGTAATGTGAAGTGTATCTTCCCAAAACTTTATTGATCAATCTCTTCCAAACACATCACAGTGAAAATTAAACCACAATTAACCTGATGTGTATAAAAAGGAATAAAAAGAGGAATGTGTCTGAAAACAAAGAAAGAAGAAACAGTGTAAGTAACGTACAAGTATCTAAATGTGAATTTTTGGCACACACAGTTGTATCATCACCAACACAAGCTTCATGAAATATTGCCCTGAGGATTCTTTGACTTCCTCATGATACTGATGGGGTTGCCCCTATTGGCATTACATGTGCGTACATCAGTCTCCACTCTGTGACCACACCCCTTCACATCGACTCCTGTTGCCCCATGGCACATCCTACTTCATCCTAATTAGAATTAATAATTGAAAATAGGAAATCAATGTGTGCAAATTAAGTGTGGTAACAGTTGTTTTATTGGGTTGACATTGTTTTTTGAGCGGCTACGTCGTTGCCCGTGACTGATCTACTTCTGCGTGTTATGTCTGTGACACAGTGGCTTTATTTGTACTCTGGTCACTGTGTATTGGTGTGTGCTGTAGATAAACGTCCACTTCTGCTCTGCTTTTTTTTGTTGTTGTCCTGTGGCAAGAGAGCAAAGGGTTTGTTTTCTGCAGGACAGGGTGAAGGATAAATTATTAATTGGAAGGAGCACTGGGCTGTGTAACAATTTGCTGATCCAGAGGGTTTCATGAGCCATGTCAGGTTCTGTTGAACAAGTGACTGGTTTACTGCACTGAGGCGAAAGCATATCTCACAGGCTGCTTGCATTACTGCTCAGCATAACTTGTTTTATTAGAAAGAGAGCACCGCTCTTTTCAGTCGTATTACTCTCAAGTGCTTGTTTAGAATAAAGCGTGTGATGACCTGGCCTTGTCTGTCTTGGTCAACCACGGGCCCGGTTAACCCAGTTAGAACTGCACTGCAGACGAGCTGGCTGGCACCTGCAGGGCTCGTATTGATCCAGGTTCACATCCTGAATAGAACTTGAACAAATGATCAGATCCTCTAGAGGATAAACAACCCGGGTAGTCGTTTTAATCAGTAATGCATAGCCCTAAAAGAATTAAGTTATTCACTCATTAGTTTTGTGGTTGCAAATAGGCAACAGTCAGATCTTGTTACTTCTTATCCAACTGCAGGGTGGTATCACAAGGGAGCAAATGGTGCATCATAGTGAACTGTCCAAGAAGCAAACTCTGTTCGGAGAGTCTCTGCTTCGTGTTGTGTTTTGTTGTTGTGTTGTGGGCTTGGTCTTCTGCTGCTCTGTGCCCCAGGGGAATGTGAACACACAAGGGCTCGGCTAAGATGAATTAGGGCAGGACAAACGACACGCCCAACAGCACAAGCTGCAGCACGCTGTTATTCCAATTCAGCAGAACTGCCCCCATGACTATTGGCAGTTTCTTCTGTATATTTAGAAATTCATTTGTCAAGCTCACAGGGATGTATCTAAACAGTTTACTTGTCGTGTCTGGGTTTTTCTGAGGTCTAATAAATAACAGCGTAATAGGTGTCAGCAGAACATGAAGGGGACAGTGGGCCCTGTCTTGTAGGTTATTGGCAGCTTTTACAGCCGCAAGTTTAACAAAGCTGAGAGACATTTATCACTCAATGCAAATGTACCACTTTACACAACAATCATCACTTTCCCTCTAGACCCTGGTAGCAACTCCTGTCTGCTTTTCACTCTATTAGTCTGCGTCATTGAGTCAGGGAGCGGAGATGAATAGCTGAATGTTGAGTCGAGCTTTTATTGAATAACTCCTATTACAAATAGCTTATATTGACTGAAGAGCAGAATATAACACATTCCAGTGTCAGCTAAATTGTAGGCAGAATTGTTTCATTGTTCCTTAAAAAATCCTCATTTTAACATTTAAAAATCTGTAAAGAAAGCCTGTCTCTTTGACATTTTGAAATAGTGAATTGCTGAGATTAATTCCAGTCATGGAGTGTAATTTGAAAATTCAGATCTGTCAATGTAAAAAAAAAAGAGAAAAAAGAAAAATAACAAAGCCAGTGATACAAAGCGAGAATCAGACAATATGAAACTCAGAGGTGCACTCTTTTCATGAGGCAACTAAGGAGAATCGTCAAGACAATGAGTCATGCTGCTTTACTTTGCCACAAGCTCTGCTAAAGAGTAAGCAAGGAGTAAATTCTCTCAGGAGCCAGAGCTTTTTTCCCTATCATGTTTTGTATGAGTTAAGTTCTTCCTCAAGTGTCAACAGCGTGCGTTAATAATAGTTATGCGACAGTGATTGACTCTGGCAGTGGGGAGTGAAGTCAGGCTGCGTGCCAAATATCCCAATAGCAATGATGTAGTTTTCCCAGGTAGACTTGGCAAAGAAACAAGCGACTGTCTGCACCAGCCACCACGAGTGGCTAGCTTTTTCACCAGTCCAGCTGTGATTCAAATTGAATGTTGCATCCAGCTGAATAAATGAAGTATAACACTCTGATGCCGTTCGAATGGTGAGAGACATTCTGCTGTTTAAAGAGCTTGACTCAGGCCCTCATTTGGAGTTTAGCTCTGAGGAGCTTTCTGTGGCGCAGACTCCTCCTCGTAGGAGAATAAACATTTTGCTGAAGAGGCCAAGTTCAGGAGAACTTCTAAATGAAGTCAGCTGCTGAAAGCTGTTTGGTTTTAATCCGGTTGCAGCCAGCCGATGATCATGCAGACTCATGAGCACACTTCAAAGCTCAGCACCACCAAGATGGCTCACTCTGCCCATTCTTTGGACATCACCTTCAGAAGTTTACTATCTGCCGGTACTCCACAACGTGATCCGTTTTGTTCCAGCCAAGGGGATTATACCAAGCATCTTGGGATTGGACCTTTCCCTGTGTGTGAGGTTATCCACATTTCAACTGTTATGCATTATGAGCTCTGAGAGTCCGAGCTGGCTAGTGTATGTGTCCTCTGGTTAGGCTCACTGACCCAAGCCACACCAGTTAATGGGCTGGATTGCAGCTTCTCTAGTTTCAGACATGTGTGGGATTCGCTGCCTACGCACCGCAACCCACAGGGGGTCTTCATCACCTCAGACAATTTAGCCGTACTCTCTAGAAGCTGAAGCTTTCATGCTACATGCTACTTTCTTCTGCTGTTTCTCTCTGTTTTTGCCTGCAGCTCATCATGAACTCTGACTCCTTAATCACAGTTAAATGCTGTCAGAGCCGGGAAGTGAGAGACTACTGGGTAAAGTTGGAGAACCTCTGTGTAGGAGAGAGACAGCGAGATAATGGGCTTTGCTCTCAATGTGCTGAGGCCTCTAACTGCAAGCTAAAGAAGGTTTAAAACTTCAAATGGTAACATTTGTTGAGCTCCTAAGCGCCAAAAAAAAAGTCTCCAAATTAAGCGCTGGATAGGTTTTTGGTGGAGTTCAGTTTTTCTCTGCTGCTCTGGGTATTTTTTTACTGACTTCATATTTTGAGTTATACATGTAGGAATAAAAAAGGCAATTTGTATTAAAGTGGTCAAGGTAGGAAGCTGAAACCAGAGGTGATGATGCCTCCAGTTGTATAGGCAGTGCCTGTTTTTGTACTCTGCTGAGGGCACACTGTTGAGCAGAGGGAGCTCTGATGAGTGCTTATAGAGCGCTAAACCAAGTTGCAGCTGAACTGCTCATCCATTACCCCGACCGCCCGCACACACCTCAGATTTAATGTGCCAGGGTCGTTTGCGTGGCAGCAACTCAACCTTCAGGGAACTCATTCATGCCAGACTGGAGGCCAGGAGCAGATTAGATCAAATCAATGTGAGCCCTGTAATGTGGCCTCTAGTCTGTCTGACCGCAGAACTAATACTGCACTAGCCCAGTGTTTCAAGACCCCCTTCAGGGCAGACCTGTCTGCATCAGGGAAGGGCTGATCATCTTCCTGCTGTGTACCTGGAAAAACAGGCTTCAGTGCCGACCATGAAACAGGGTTCATTAAGCTCCCACTTGGGCTGATCACATCTCTGGCAAAGCGAGCATACAGGGAGGGGGGTGTAGTGTCTTTATATTTACAACTGAATCTGTGATGATGTGAGAATCAATAGTGGAATATTCACCGTCCTGGCTGCTGTGCTGGCCTGGATCTCAAGCTGGGCTTTTACGTGAGGCAATACAGCAGCTGCTGCTGTGGCTGCTGAAGACACATAAGGCCGTACCAATCACTTAAATCACCACTAGATCCTCGAAAGAACAATTTCCCTGGTGAGAGTGTAGACTGCCTACTTCACCAGCTCAGTGCCGACTGTTCTTCACATAAAAGCTGATTGTTCATTTAACCTTGAAGATCAACTCTTTGCTGGCAGTTTATGGGACATATTGAGTTTTTCTAAACAAAGACATCCCCTGAGGAATATGGAAATGACTTGTTTTACATCATTCCCTTAGGTACCACTTAGTAATGTCACTGAGCTATTTACATTTACCCATGTAAAGCACCTAGGTATATCTTAAGCAATTTTCTTGAGTGCCAATATCAGAATAGGGGTGGAAGACTAGTTTTGCTGTTGGACGTTGAGGGATGACACCTCTGTCTCATTGTGATGTTGCCATTGAATCTTTCTGCACCATTACTCCAAGTTTAATAATATTAGTCAGGGAAAAATAAATTTCGAAAAGTTTGAGAAGTGAGCATTTGTCAGAGATGCAGCAGTCTGATAGTTTCACTGCCAACAGTGCCTTTAAGATTTTTTTTTTCCCACTGGCCATTTTGACAGCTGACTACTGAATTTGCACATGAAAAAGGTGTTAAAAGACATACAAGTAGCAAAGTGTTATATTCTAAAACTCATGTTCTTAATCTTGAATTCTTTTGCTCTTCTCACAAGAGAGGTGTGAACAGCCTGCTTCCCTTTTTGCTGCGTATCATTAAGACCTTTCTGTTTAATGGTTCTCATATATGTCAACATCACAAATACTAAGTCTGGTATAGTATACATCTTCATTTCATAATGTCAGAAGAAAATTATGCACCTGTTTGATCATTTCATATTACTTGTTGCAGTTTATTCACTGTAAGAGAATTTGAGATAAAACACATGAAACCTGCATAAATATTGTTAATATTACTGAATCTATTGACTCAAGGTAATATGAATAAGGCTGTTTGTAGCACTTTAGCACTTTACCCAAATCTACAGAGCCTGTTGGCCTGTTTTAGTGTATTGCTTTGCCTGAATTCAACAATCTAAGTGAAAATATGGAATTTGTAAAATTTTTAATGAAGAGAAAATGATGCCAAATATCCACTGCTTCTTGCCTTTCAAATGTGCAAAACCTGTCACATTTCTTTGCCTTCTTTGTTGGGTAAAAGGCTCGAGGAAGTTGTGATGGGCCTTTCTTATTTTCTTTTCTTTTTTTTCACTATTTTCTGACAAAATTCCTCTCTCATCTCCACCTCATTCAAAACTCTGCTTCTAGGATTTTCACTCAAACGAAGAAAAATGATCAAATCACGCTGATTCTGGATTCCTTATACTGGCTGCCGGTTGCCTACAGAGTTGATTTTAAGATTTTATTGATTACTTATAAAGCCATGAAAGGCCTTGCCCTAGTTATTTAGCTGATCTTTTTGTGTTTTATGTCTCGCTCCCTGAGATATTTACAGAAAGGTGACATAACCTTTGCAGTCAGGGCTCCTAGACTGTGGAATGACCTGCCTGAGGAGATCAGGGCTGCAAACTCTTTGTCACACTTTTAAAAACGCACTTTTTTAGTTGATGTATTTATGTTTTATGTCACATTTTAACTGTCAAGTTCACGAAAGACCCAAATAGTTTGTTAAGACCAAAGCAGAACTAAAAGCAGAGTGAAAATGTAGCGTTCGATGACCAGAGAAACAGTAACTTTGGTAACAGTTTGCTAAAACATTCACCAACGTTACACAACTTTGCAAGCAGGATAAACGGTGATGATCTGTTTGTATATTTCAGTATTTTTATGTCTTAGTGGTTAAATTTTGATTAAGCTTTAATAGTAATACAAAAACATTATAGCATCAAGCACTAAAGCTCAGCTGCATATGCTCTTAGCATTGGTGGTTATTTTTCTGTGCTATCCATCCATGAGCTGCAGGAAGGAAGATATGGACATTAGAAAGAGCTTTTGTTTGGGAATATATGTATATATATATAGCTCAATATAGTATGCAGCATAGCATTAGCGGTTATTTTTCTGTGCCATCCATTTAGCTACAGGAAGGATGATTTAGACATTAGAATGTTTTTTTTATATACCTGTTCAACATATATAAGAACAAGAGTTAATTAAGCGATCTGTCTGTAAAGCTGTGATGTTTATCAGCTCTCTGTATTTTTCAGCGGAGAGCTTTCTTTAGTCACTTGGTCACAGTTTGATAAATGTTTTGAAAAGCTCATATTGACAGGAGATATGAATTTTGTTCTGTTGTGTCGCCGGCTTTATATCTGTCTTACAGAAGCTTTTCAGTGTTCATAGGTGTGAAACAGAGGCTCAGTGGTCACACACGCACAGTCTCATTTTGATTTCTGGCTCATGTCCTTTCTGTGTGGGACTTGCATGTTCTTCCTGTGTTTGAGTTTCCATTTCTCTGAATGTGTGTGAGTGATTTTTTTTGTTGACAATGTTACCTCTATGATGGATAGCAGTCTGTGGAGGGTGTTCCTCTGCCTTTTGCTTAGGGCATGCTTGGATACACTGCAGCCTATGATCCAGAGCAGGTGTGAAGACAATGAGAGAATTTAAAAGATAAGACTGGTGATATTCTATATTTTTTTTATTATTGTAAAAAAAAATATATATATAAAAAGATTAACCAACAATTTGTTAGTCCATCCCTCAATATTTTTTTTACTTCTGTAATTTGTCTGTTTACTCATACTGAAAATGTAAATCTGGTCATGCTCTTCAATTCTTTTTTTTAATGACTACATCATTTCTAAAAGAGCTGGTAACTTACTGTTAGCAAATGGGCAATTTTAATGAATTTGTTTGTGAGCTAGTGAATTTTTAGCTACGACATCACAGTGCACTGCATGTGGGGTTGACTCAGAATAAACCCATGTTCTTGGTAATGAAGAAACATGTTGCCAAGTGCAACAATGTGACTCACTGATGTGTTTTTAATTGTTTTTGGACTACAACGGAGGTCTCTGTCACAGAGGCATAGATATATCAGGCTTCGGCTGCACAAATCATTTGTTGGTTTTGATCTTTTTTCTGGGATTTGTTGACACTAAAAAGAATAAGAATATCATGAGACTTATTCTTTAAGCTAAAAAAACACATTTACTTTAGAAACTATGATATTTAATAGGCATAAGCAGCAAATTAATGCCAAGATAATCAAGCTTATGAATCACTGTCACAAAGTTTTCACAGTGCTAATTAATTAGTTATGAGGATTAATTACCAGAAACATTCACCCTTTACATATATATATGTCCCATATATCCGTTACATATATTACAGTAATTTTAATACTAATTTCCTTTATTTGGCACGTGATTTCAGGTTCTGGTCTGATGCCATCTCTTTCTGTGTCTGCAGGCTGTGAGAGTGACTACTGGGGACCTCATTGCAGTAATCGGTGTCAGTGCCAAAATGGGGCGAAGTGTAACCCCATTACAGGTGCCTGCGTCTGCACTGATGGGTACCAGGGATGGCGTTGTGAGGAGCCCTGTGAACATGGTTACTATGGCAAGGCATGCCAACTCCCCTGCCAGTGTCTCAATGGTGCCACCTGCAACTACGAGACAGGAGAGTGCATCTGTGCACCGGGGTACTCAGGGGCTTTGTAAGTACCAGCATCATATTTATTCCTTTGGAACTTTCTCTTTTTCTCTTTTTCTATGAAAATGTTTGCTGTTTGTCAGTGTGTTCTTTGTTGCTGCAGAGAACTACAGGCAAACACAAGTTGTGTGTCTTAGTCATTTGACTCTTGACTTGTGTGTGGTGACAGCTGTGGAGAGCGTTGCCCCTCTGGCAGTCACGGGCCCCATTGTGAGCAGCGGTGTCCCTGTCAGAATGGAGGAACATGCCACCACATCACTGGAGATTGTTCCTGCCCTACTGGGTGGACGGTAGGTCACACAAGTAAAGGTGGGAAGGCAATGAAAAAAAAAAGGCTGAGAGGAGATGAGGGATGGATATTATTGGTGTTCTGGAAATAAAAAACAAAAACGTTTATATCTCTAATGTAGTCTTTACAGCAGAGACTGATATGTTGAGAAACTTAATCAATACGCTGTGTTCAATTATAAATGAGAATGTGGGATTTTCTACTCCCTACAGTTCCTTTTGGGGATTTGGTGCATGATTTCTCAAACCCCTGTAAGTGGGTGCAAGTGAGCATAGCCACCCACAGTCAATATATAAAGTGTGAATTTATGGACCTCTCTGTGTCCTGGTGTTTTAAGGCAGTGTATCTTCCTCACATGTTTGTCTCTATTGTCAAACTGCTGAATAAAAGAAATAAAGCAAAAATAAATAGATCCTATGCTTTAAAAAGTACTGGCTATTCCTACCATTTTATGAAGCTCAGTAATTAGTAACCACATTAGAGTTCCCATGTTAAAAAATTAACTGCACCCAAAAGTGTGTTGTTTTAGTAGTTTTGTCAGTTTGGGTTATTTCTCGAATGTAATCCTGTCTTTTATGTGCTAAATGGTATGAGGTAAGGCACATGAAACATAAACAGGAGGTCCAAATTGTCCAAACATCAATAAAATTATTGTCTAATCGTCTCGGGCATTTAAGTCCTGGCAAGCTGTAGTTGTGATCGATGTATCTCATATGGTTGTATGTTGGCTGTCTTTCAAAGGGTTCAGTTTGTGCCCAGCCATGCCCTCTTGGCAAGTACGGCATCAATTGCAGCAAGGACTGTTCCTGTCGTAATGGTGGACTGTGCGACCACATCACAGGGCAGTGCCAGTGTGCAGCTGGCTTCAGTGGACGCAGGTAAGCAGCAGACAGACTGGTTAATTATTATGCGCAAAATCCTTTTTGTGAAGTCCTCTGTTCAAACTTTTGTACTCCTGCTTTGAAAATAGGTCAGACAATGACATGACTTATTGATATTAGTATTTCATACAAAGGGATGGTGTCACCCTGACAGTTAGACAGTAAAAAAAGGCTCTCATTGACCTATTCTCTTTGTTAACACACAAATGAAGCACAAACCTGGCTGTTCTTTTAGAAGAGAAAGGAAATGTTAGAAATTTTTGATGCTCAAGAGAAATAACCATTTCTAAATGCCCCTTAGTCCACTTGAGGGTGGAGTTGAAGCTTTTAATAGGGGTGTTTATGTTTAATTAATCTTGCACTTCATGCTGGCCAGCAAGGTTTCATGTCTTCAGTCTTCATCTTCCTCAACTCCCAGCCTGTCCATTGATCCCACCATGGGCTACATGCTGTTTGGAATCTGCTCATTAATTATAAGTAATGGGCTTATATTAAGGCCTCATTGAAATCCACAGATCTTTTTAGTTCCCCATGCCTGCCAGAGCAGCCCAGAGCAGCCTGAGTTTATTAGTTCAGCTAAAGCAATTGTCTCTTGGATGGAAACACTTCCTCAACAAGACCTTTCCTTTACTTTATTATTTTGCAAAATTGCCCTCATTCATTTTGTCAGTGGCAGGTGAATTAACCTGCCAGGAATAATCTGAGATTGTGTTAGCCCCCACCCTTTGCTGTCTAGTATAATAATACCATTGTCCCCTGATAAAACTAAAGCTGGGGTAATTTAAACATGAAACATAACTCGCCCATTTTATAATGTAATTGAGCTATTTGTAATAGCTTTGTTAGACTCTTGAGATTGATTCTCCACCAGGATTGTATAGTTAAGTCAGTATATTTAAGTGAAAAAAAAAAAATCTATTTTCTGATCTGCTTCAGTGCTTCATATGGAGAAACCCTACAGCATTTCTAATTTCTATCTTTGATGATGATTACTAAAAATCTTGTCCAACCCCTGCAGAGATACTAAAGTCCTAACTGCTGACAGCAGGAGGCTCTTTTAGGGCTTCCCTGTCAGACTTGGATTTATGACAATGTTTTCAAATTAAATATTCATTATTTAAATTATGAAATATAAAAAGACTATTAATAAAACAGGATTTTTACGATATTATTCCAACAGCAGCTGAAGACATTTTTTCCAAAATGAAATAGCCACTAGTTCAAATACTTAAACAAACCTGGCATTGAACCTTGTTGTGGTGAAAATGGGTTTCATGCTCACAGTTACAGTTTTTTACGGTTTATCTTAAGCACTTTCATTTTAGCGGTAGAACAGTTTTTTGAAATACTTACTCAGAATTTCATCCTGCATAATATATCCAAGATAGATATTTAATAATTTCAGTTTTAGTTGTAAACATATGCAAGTAGTAGATTTTGCAGCAGTAACAGCGGTGGTGGCATAATAAAGGAGGCGATAGCAATATAAAATACAATTATCAGTAGTTCAATAATTATCATCAGTCATGTACTTGAATAAAAATTAAGCCAGAAACTATTATTCTAATTATTGAATGTCCTGTCTGTTTTTTTATTGTTTCATTGTTTAGTGTATAAAATGTCCAAAAATATGACTAATGACTAACCAAACATAATCAATTTATGATGATGTTATGATGATGTCTGATATAAAACAGATCACTATTGCTTCCTAAGAGATAATTCATATGTAATCAAGATTGCTGTCAACAAACTGATCGACTAATTGTTTAAACTCTAATGTTTTAAATGTATCACATGTGCAGAGCTATTCTGATCTTTTTGATTTTCATGTCACCATCCTTGACTGGCATTTTTAGAGCATCAGTTTAAAGGCCGTGTAATCTCTCCTCCAGGTGTCAGGATGACTGTCCTGTGGGCAGCTTTGGTCCACAGTGTAACCAGAGGTGTGAGTGTCAGAACGGAGCCAAGTGTCACCATATCAATGGAGCCTGTCTGTGTGAAACAGGCTTTAAAGGCCCTAATTGCCAAGAGAGATTCTGTCCTCCAGGCCTTTATGGCCTCATCTGTGACAAGTACTGCCCCTGTAATACCAGCAACACCGTGAGGTAAGTGAGATATCAGTGCAGTGCCACACACAGCTTTACTCTGACCAAGCCCTAAAGCGAAGCCCCCCTCTAGCTCCATATGAATAAAGACTTCTCCAACCCAATTTTGCTTCATCTCAGCTCTAAGCCAGCACTCATTCTGAAGTCTGGACACCTCTTAGCCATGTCATCCAGTTAGCTTTTAATCGCGACCTTTGCTTCATTCATAATTTCTCAGCAGCATTCATAGTTAATGCAATGTTAATGCTCTGATTCCGGCTGGAGTTGGGCCCCGACCATAGAAGTCATTAAAGAATGAAGGAGAAAAGGGACACCTCATCTATCTGAAACATGCACGTAGACACATAGATGGATGAATTGCTGTTGGCGCAGACTTCACACTTTGACCCTGCTCACGGATGAAGTGTTGATACTCTCACAGAGTTGAAACTTCGCCTCACTCTTTTTCTTCCTGTTGTTGTTCCATCTTTCTTTCTCATTATGTTGTAGCTGCCACCCGCTTTCTGGTGAATGCACCTGCTCTGCGGGATGGACAGGGCTTTACTGTAATGAGACCTGCCCGCCTGGATACTACGGAGAGGGATGCATGCTGCCTTGCAGCTGTACCAATGGAGCTGACTGCCATCCTGTCACAGGTGCCTGTGTATGTGCCCCTGGGTTCATGGTAAGTACCCTGCACTGCTATTTGATTGTATGTATCTGAGATGTATGTTGTATTTTATTTTGATTTGACCTTTACTTACAATATGTCAAAATGCTAGCACAACTTTGTTAGATAAACCAGCACAGAGCCATCATTCACTGAAGGAAGAGTAAGTACAAAGAAACCAAAGGAAGAAAAGGAATCATAAAACACATTTAAAACAAATGAAAACTGACAACGTTAGTCCTTAAAACGTGTTAACTTGTGTAATATCATTTAACATGTTGCCACTTTGCTCTCTATTTTAATTAGATTTATTTAATTTCATTTAATAACTGCTGTATGCTGATGCTGTTGGTTACATGATTATTTTTATAGAACTTCCATAGGTTAATTGTTATTGTAACCTTGCTTCTTGTAATATCTTTCATACTTGGGAAAATCTGTAGTTTCATTAAATAATAATGACAAAAGGAGGTCGGTCTATAAAATAACTCACAGCACATGCTGTGAAATAGTTCATCCTTCTAGTGCTTGAGCTTTACTTGTGAAGGTTGTTGCTTTGATTTATATTTCATGTTATTTGTGGCCGTGGTAAAATGTTTACGTCAGTGTGGTCGTAATGTTCTGGAAGTGGTCCCAGTATTACTTTAGAGATTTTTTTTGTACACAGGCAGGTGGAAGCAAGGTGAGACATTTTATTATTGCCTTATTATGGATGTGCTCGATTGCACCACAAGAAATACCTCGCTAAATGATTCATTCTCTGGTGCAGGCCTTTACAGACATTAATAATCAGTTGTGTGTATTTTACAAAATACGGTTCATATGCCTTAACTTGTAGCATTAGAGAGACACCTAGACCAATAGGGAGAGAATGTAATCTCTGACCTATATACTTTTCCATTTTAGTAGTTTTTGTGCAGCCATATTGTTCGCTTTTACAACTGTCAAATTAGTTGGATAACTTCAATCAGTTTCCTATTGTATTTCTTGTCTTGCAATCTGAAGTTACAGAGCAACAGAGACCGGGAGGGTACATTTCTGCCAACATTACATTTCAGTGGAAATTGCCTGTGTCTTACAGCGGGCCACTGTGGTGAATTGAGCTACGGAGCGGGGCTGCAGACTGTGTCTTAATTTGCTCCACCTGTTCTCTTCGGCGGCTGCTGGGAAGGGCTGCCAGATCCATTAAACAGACCTAGAGGGCAGGAGCTGGATAGAAAAGGAGGCAGTCAGATGGGAACAGACACACCTCATATGGAGGATTGGTGTGTTTTGTGTGTGTTGAAGAGGGAGGGGCGGGGGAGTACTCATGGTAGTTTTTTGATACTTCTAACTCTGCTGCTGCTGCTGCTGCTGCCGCCGCTGTGCAAACAACACAGACATGTGTTAGGTAGAGCTGTGTTTGTGGCTCTTACCTGTAACATTTCCTCACATGTGCAACACATGATTATTATCACACAGTGGGGATTTTCAAATGTGCTTGATGATGACTTTGCGGCTATGATTGCTGCTGAACTCACTTCCCTATGGGACAGCTGATAGGACTAAGCCTCCTTGCTGCATCTTTGTTCTGGAGTCCCATCGGGGGGCAAACCAAGCACCAAGTGTTGAAGCAGACTGAGCTCATGCTCGCTTGATTTAGCTCTAGTAATTGGACATGCTCTTTTTGACTGGGACAAAGTGATTATATGTTACCTATTCAGGCAGTGTCCCTTGCAATCTGCAGCATGTACTCAGAATAACATTTCTCTCCTAATGCCTACAGATTCTGTTGATACTGCTGTAGCTGAAATATGAATGCATTAGAAATGGATTCCCGTCTGTCTTTGTAGGTGGTGAAAACAAATCATTTTCCTATCTCTCAGGGCTTTCTAGCCTCATCAGAAAGGTTCAGAGGTTCATTTTCTGTCTTGCTGCATGAATTTTAAACTGCAGTCACTCATCCAGCAGTTAGATGAACTGCTAAGGAGTGAGACTGATTGGTAATTAGTGGTGCCATTTGCATCTAGTCTCAATGGGTTCTAGGCTGATCAATGTTGTGTCAGCGACAGGCTTTTCTGGAAAAAAATGCACTCCAATTACATTAAGATACTAATAGTTATGAATATAGTGCCTTGGCCAAGGACGACCTGGCTGCCTCTCAGTGGCTCAGGTCTGGTTGCTTCCTCCTTTGGCTGTGTAGTTATGTAAGGTCCTGCTGCTCTCGTGCGATGGACTGACAGCCCGTGTATTAATAATGATTCTCCACATACAGACTTCTATCCTTCGCAGCTCAGAAGGAATATGAATCAGTCAACTAATGAGAGAGCTGCCTTTTCCCTCTTGAGAGCAGACCAACCACTGGTCTCTGCACCACGAGGGTGAAACCAAGTGGAATCTGACGCAGCCATGGATGCAGCAAAATCCATGTGGTCATTTGTGGTTGCATGACGTTTTATCCATGAGTCCAGTCACCAGTAAATTGCCTGTGCTCTGAAGACAGGCAGAACCTCCCCCACCACCAAACCCCACCCCACTAGCCCTCCTGGCTGGTCGAACTTCTCTCCGCACTTAACAACTGTAACTGAACTGCTATTGTTAGCAGTCTTGAAGCTGTCAATTTCAGTAGAACAAAGGTTATTGCAACCGATTGATAAAAATTTCATTCACAGACAGGCGCTTTTATGTGGTGCACGGGGAGGAGAGATGTTTTAAGATGTGTGTTCTGCCCCTGGCGTCCACTGGCACATCTCCTCCTGCCTCCTGTTTAAACTGAGTTCAAAATGATAATGAGAGCAGTGAGCAGCCAGCAGTCCCCCAGTGCTCTGGTGAGCGAAGCAAGAGCCACTCAGGACTCCTCTGGGCCACTAATTGGAACTCTAAATCATTGTGTCACCTGTCACTCAAGGCAGGGTTTGAAAAGGAGGGTGTGGGAATCCATAGACTGGCTGTGATCTCCGGCTTAGGGAGGGACGAGACTAGTGGAGGTGGGCTCTGCTCAGCTTTTAAAACAGAGAAATTCTAATGACAGCAGGCTGCAGAGGACAGGGAAGGAGTACTCCATGTCCTTTATCACATACAGTAGTTCACTCTAGTGCAACGGTAAGGGACTCAAAGGGTGCACCACCGATCTCCGATTGGTGTGCTCATTACTATAGAATTAATTGAGCGTCTGCAGCAGCATGTCAGGAATGTGTCTGGAAGCTTCCCTTGTCCACCCAGTTTACCATAGAGCTTGTTTGTTTGGGTGTTGCTTTAACCCCCTTTTCTCCCCCATTTGGTTTTGACACCATGTTATCTTTCTTACTACTGCTAACTCCCACTGTTGACCTGGGGAGGCTGTGCTTCCTCCAGTAACACTAGCTGCTTTGGCAAAGAGCTTCCCTGGGAAGTTTACAATAATCTCCTCAGATCTAAAACATTTAGGTGCAGACATCACAAGGACATGATCTTTAAACACTGCCAGATGTGTCCTTTGGGATGTAGCGACGAAATGAATTCTGCAATTCTGCAAAAGCCCTGCATTATTTTGCAGTGTATGGTTTTATAGGTATGTCTTTTTAACGTCAGGCATGTCAGCGAGCGGAACAGAAAAGGTTGTATTAACGCATTAAAGCTACTTGGACAGAAAAGTAGATTTTGTCATGGTCTTGGTTGGAGACGAGTCTGTATCCCCTGGTTTGGAGTCTTGCCAGTCTCTCCACTCATGAAAGTGGAGACACCCCCTCATGAGACTTACGTAAAGGGAGAGAGCAATGGAGAGATGGGGTGGGCATGGTTGCAAAAAGCAAAGCGTGGCTGGGAGTAGATGCTGTCAGGTTATATAGAGTGCATAATTGGAAGCTGAGAGGCGCTAGCTTGGGGGGTCAAGTGTAGTCCTACATTCTTTGGTTACAATTGTAAATTCATGAAATTTTACAGTTGCTTCACTCCTCATTCAGTGTACATAAACAGTATGACTAGTCTAAATAAAGAGTTCAGTAAGGTAAGGAGAAAATGCAGTGAACCTTTCCTGTCTTTCTGTCCGTGTCTATTTAGACTACATTATTCTTATTTTAGGTCTGCCAGAGTCAGCATTTAGTGCCATGCTGATTCTTTGCCTCATGACTTTGCATTATTTCTACTTCAGGGTGAGGACTGTGCTACAGTGTGTCCTCCTGGTCTATATGGCCCAAGCTGCATGTCCACCTGCTCCTGCCATAATCACGCATCCTGCTCTCCAGTCGACGGCTCCTGTGTCTGCAGGGAAGGTACAGTATAATTTACTCATTGTAAAGGTTCAGAATCTCCTGAGCTTTATGAGATATGCCTCACTGGCTGTACTGTATATACTGAATAGATGAACAACTTGCGCACATATATACCGAATTTATCTTGCATTCTGTGCTTGAGAATGTAAGCCAAAAAAAAACAGATTGTTTTCGTGTACATAGTGTATAACAAACCTTTTTTATTCTCTGCTTGCTATGTTCAGTTTTGTTTATCCCTTATCTCAGGTTCTGACCATAGTGTGCTCATACATTTTGAGCAGTTCAACAAAAGACTGTTTTTCCTTCTCAGATTGTTTCATCTGAAGGTCTTTTAGAGGCCCTTAAGAGGTGAAAGTATCCTGTATGTCAGAAAAAAACAAAATTTAAGGACAAAACAGTCTTGGGGCCTGAGGTTAAGGTGCCAACCATGAACCACAATGTCCCCAGTTTGCATCCTATTTCTTTCTCCTTTGTGTCCTTTCATCTCTCTACTTTCAACTATCTATCAAATGCATAAAAACTCCCCTAAAATAATTAAACAACACAGTCTCATAAAAAGACTAACAGTCTACAGCCTTGCTAGCAGCTCTGTTGGGCTGTAAGCATTGTGGTACAGGGACCTAAATGTTAATACATTTTAGTTTAGTATGTCAACATGCAAAAATGTAATCTAATTAGCACTAAATGTAAACTACAACCCAATGATGGGAATGCCATTAGAAGGTACTTGGTCATGAAACACAATATTAGCCAAATTATTTTTTGAGGGGGCTTTTATTGCCTTTGTTAGATAGGAGCAGCCAAACAGTGACAGGAAAGTGTGGAGAGAAGAGGGGATGGGTTGGAATCGAACCCAGACCACTCTGTACATGCGGCTCACACTCTATGAGATGAGCTACCAGGCCAACCCCAAATTAAACTTGCCCTGATGATGCCACCAATTAAGGAAAAATTAAGGGATCATCACAGTTACTACATTTCATCCTAATGGGAATATCAATGTCTGTATTAAACAAATAGTTTTTTAAGACATTTCACTCAGAAACACAAATGTCAACCTCATGATGGCCCTAGAGGAAAAGTCATGGGAGAGCTCAGTAGGATTCGTCATCAGGGAACTTGAATGCTTGTACAAAGTTTCTTCATAATCTATCCAGTAGTTGTTGAGATATTTCAGTATACGCCAAAGTGGTGGACCAACCGAGTGACTTTCCATCCCGAGGGTGTTCATGGATACAAATGAACAGAATTTTTGCTTAACAGAAAATATTTTTTGCTTTCATATCCCTTGGATCATATCCCTTAAATAAATCTCTAAGATTTATCTCAAGGGTTCAAACCCAAGGCTGTGAACCACTGTACTATGCCATTATTTTGGTTGTTTAGTTGTGTAAAATTGTAATACCATGTAGCTTTATCCACAATACTTGGTTTACATAAATGTGAACAGTGTCTCGGCTCTCTCTTACTCCAGGCTGGCAGGGTGTGGACTGTTCCATCCTCTGTTCCAGTGGTACATGGGGTCTGGGCTGTAATCAGACGTGCTTATGTGCCAATGGAGCTGCATGTGACCCTATTGATGGCATCTGTACATGTTCTCCTGGGTGGAGGGGAGAGCACTGCGATGAGTCCTGCCCTGTAAGTCTGTATGTCTTATAACTGAGCGGGCGCTGCAGAATCCTGTGGGTCTTGAACCTTTTGCACCACACACCTTGTAGTGTCTCATTGTTTGCATTTGTAAGCACAGTGAGCTTTTATCATTGTCAGGATGGCACCTATGGGTTGGAGTGCCGTGAGCGCTGTGACTGCAGCCACGCTGATGGCTGTGATCCAGTGAGTGGCTACTGTCGCTGCTACCCCGGCTGGACAGGTCAGTATTGCTTTAATAACCAGAGCAGGCTGACATCAGGGAGAAAAATAACCTGTGAGATCAGAACTTTATTCTCATCAGTTGAAAATCAAAGACATCGGATGCTAGTCAGACACACTTAAAAACAGAAAAAAATGTTTGTTACGGAATCTTTCTTATGTTTACAGAATGTTGAAGCAGTGTTTACTTAATTAAATGTTCAATTTGTTTTTGCCACTGAGCTTGGGGGGTACGTGAATGAGAAATTTTGTGTGTAAATTAATTCTCTTGGCTGATGGACTGGATGCTGTATGCACTCGTGCTTATACTGCATCTATTATTGGTCTTAGGCAAAGTCTGTAGTGACTCACCAGATAAATATTTGGGGACGGAATCAAATCTTTGCACTAGAATGCTCCCATGAGTTTTAAACAGAGACTATGATATTTTTACTTTGGGTCCATCATGTAAAATTGCAAGTTGCTGTAAAATCTGACTGAACCAACTCCAGTATTCATTCATTGCAGGATTCACCCTGTTCACCAGTCGTCATAGGCTCTCTGATCCCCTCTAGACCAAAGTTCTTTAGTTTAGTTTTATGTGAACATATGTCTGCTCTTTGTTTCTTGTAATTTTAAACATTTGCTTACAGGGAAAGTGGCGTAGGTATGGAAGTGTGAATGTCACAGCAAGGGTGAGGATCATTATACTCAAAAATGAAGCTCGGCATCTGAATGTCAAATACAGGGGGCTAGCTGAGGACCCAGTCTCTGAGCCTGGGTGGAGAGGTGCAGTCAGGGAGGGAATAGATTCAGCAGGAAAGGTCAAGCCTGTGAGCTCTCAGCAGCCCACTCCATTCAGCCTCCTGAGCTTAGGGCATTTATTCTGGGAAACAATGTGGGTTTTATTATCTGCAAGAACGGAGGCGGCAAAACGGGTCTCTCATGCTCTGAATCCTGCACAGGTCGGGACCATCTGTCAGCCGTAATTGAGTCACCGGGGTGCAGGGCTGGGGGCAACGTGCAGCCCAGTGGGCCGGACAAACACACATACATTCATACTTGAATCGTAGAGGCTTGACACTGGGCTCTCTGAAGGGAGTAGCACCTAGAGAGAGGGAGATGTGGGATTCGTCACAGGACTAAGTCAGGGATGGAATAAAATGGCTATTTACAGAAACACTGGAGCTATTTTTTGCTGTAAACACTGTCATATCACTGAGCATTCTACCTCCAGAGTTGATATAGCATCCTACTTGGCTGTCAACTTGCTGTTTGTTTTATTGTGGCTTTTGCGTAAACTGTCAAGAAGCTTGACTCGAGGAGTGTGTGCGTGTAAGTAGCTAAGTCGTCTTTGACCCACACAGTTGTTGCCGAGCTGTCGTAAGCCTGACATCAGCCAACAAAGATTTAAAAGAGAGCTGTGACTAGACACTTGATGCAGAGGCTTCATGCTAGTCCATGTTAAATAGTACTATACCTTTTATTTCTGAAGAGATTCCATGTCATAGAGCAGGTAATGTGTGTGTGTGTTTACATGCAGAGAGAGAGAGAGACGTTTGCTTTGCTTGCTATGTACAAATTGGATAGTGGGACCTCTGGCACTTCTCAGTGAAAAGCCTCCTTTGAAGAGACTTCAGTTCTGGCTTCTCTCACTCTTTCTTCTTCTCCCTCACTAGGCATCCAAAGCCCCTCTGTTTGCCACCATTAGACTGAAAAGTGTGATCCTCAGCCCGCATTCATTTTCTGACAGTAAAGGCAGTCACAGTTTTTTCTGCCTGGCCTAGCAGAACCTCAAACACACTTGCACAAGGCTTGCCCTCCTTTTGATGTCCATGGCTGGGCTTCTGACTAAATCACTGCTACCATGGCCCTTCCTCATCAGCACTAACGTTTCCTCTCCTTTACTCCTCCATTGCGGCCCCTAGGCGCCCTGGTTATACTGTAACATTAGTCCCCAGAGTTTAGTCCAGGTTTAATTCAAAGGTACTGCACTAATGCTGCTTTAATGGCACCACTATTCTCAGATATTCTCACTCAAAGGAAATTTCAAATGAGGCTTCGAACTAAGGGCTGCTGCTTGAAAGGTTGTAGAGTTTGTGCATGCGTGTGTGAGTATGTGACTCTAACAGTGTGTATGTGCCTTTGTGTTTGCAGCTATATAATTTATCTCATGAACCTGTATGTATGTACAATATGTGATTTTGCCCCTCAATTTTTTGAAGGCATGGCTATGGTTGAGAGAAAATGTGCCGCTTCAACGGATGTGCTAATGCATTCATGCGCACAGTGAGAGCCCTGTATGGATGCAGTGTTTTGCATTTGTTGGTTGGAGCTGTGCCAAACACACAGTGACACTTCCAGACTGTGCACTTGTAGCCTGAGTACTTCCCTTCGGCTCTGTACACTACCCCAGCTCTGCTGAAAGAGAATGGGAGACAAGCTCGGCCTCTCTGGAGACCCAACCCTGTTAATCAACACAGTGCACTGGCAGAGAGCCCCAGTCAGATCAAAAATAAAATACATTTGGAAAGGAGAAACTGAGTCTGGGAGGATGGGCTGAACTAAAAAAAGCAACTCCAAACAGCAGCTTCTTCATTTAGGACTTAAATCAATCGAGGATCCATGCTGGTTGAATAACCTTCCGCAGATCCAATGGATCAGGCATTGTGAATGCTGTCCTTTTTGATGATGTGTTTTTGCAGATGGCAGGCTGTTTAGAATATTTCAGCAACCAGTCTTTGCCTTCTTAGTGTGCATTCACTGAATATTTGTCATTGTAATGTGCCTGCAGGAATCCACTGTGATAATGTGTGCCCACAAGGCTTCTGGGGACCCAACTGTTCAGTCAGCTGCTCCTGTCAGAACGGAGGATCCTGCTCTCCAGAGGACGGCACATGTGTGTGTGCACCTGGATACAGAGGGACCTCCTGCAAAAGAAGTGAGCCTTCTTCTTTTTTTCTCAAAGCAACCTCCTTTTCTCCAAACATTTAAGAGATACCGGGTAAAACTGAGAGCGGTGCAGTAACGAACGCCATCACAATGTTGACCTTGGTTTGATCTTTGAAGAATTGTTGAAGGGTGAGCCAGCCGGGGAGAAGCACTTAGTTGTCGGTCATAACTGCTTGAGTGTAAATCCTTCATCACTGCTATCACTTAATCACAGTCTCTGTACCCGTACAGCACATACACACGCACACACACACACAGATGAAAACACACCTCCTCACCCCCCTACCCTGTCCTCAACAAGCAACTCACAGTGGGAGACTCACAGTCCTCGCCCAAGGCTCATCAGAGGGCGTGCTCACTGGGAGTGCTAGCTCTGGTTTCAGAGCGGGGTCTGTCTGAGGCCTCTCTCAAGTGATGAGCTCACTGATTGGGAGTGAAATTCACAGTCACAAACCTGTAAACATCAATTTGAGGGAGAGAGTTGAGAGATTAAACAAGCTGTATGTGTGTGTGCGAGAAAATGATTACGCCTCTAAATTCAGTGTTTACACAGATAATGTTATAGTTGGGTGAGAACCCCATAACTGCACTTTTGCTGTTTTTCCTGTTGAAACTTTAATTGGAGGATTACATGCTTTTCCAAGGGCTGATAGGAAAGGTGTATCACACCTGGTGCTTTACATCAAATCAAAACCCATGGGGTAAACTTAACATTGCGTGAGACAACCGTGGCTGTTTTTGTCACTTCCTAAAAGGTTTCTTATTTTGGAAATACCTGATTGTCTCCTGAGAATAGTGATATCCGAGTAGGAATCTTCCCAAATCACCAGCTGTGAAAATAGGAACACAACATGGATTTTTAAAGCTCTCACTGTACAGAAATGAAAATATGTTTTTGATATAAATTGCAGTCTCTGCACAGTAAATGTTCTTTGAATAAAATGTTAGTATAATTACCTTTATACTGCCTTTTGAATATCTCTTAATGGTCCACATTCTTTCAATAAAATCCGCATTATTAATGCACAGTTGTGAATTCCTGCCATTTATAGATTATCAAGCTGCTCTCGACTTTACATAAAACAGACTTTTACAATTCTCTTAAGTATTTTACTATTCTATCTCTGGCAGCAGATGAAATAAGAGTGATTACAATAAAGACTGACTTTTTTGCTTCCTCCCTCCCTCTGCTGACTCTTCTCGTCTTTTCTGCTTTAATTCTTTCTGCCTTGATTTTTCTGTACTCCCTTGATCACTCTTGTCATGCCCTGTTTCATTATTATATACCTCTTGTTCGATTCAACACTGTTGACTGATTCCCTCCCCTCTCCTGCCACGCTCTGCCTGCTGCAGTCTGCTCTCCGGGGTTCTACGGGCACCGCTGCAGCCAGTCGTGTCCGCAGTGCGTGCACAGCACCGGGCCGTGCCATCATGTCACGGGCCACTGTGAGTGCCTGTCTGGCTTCTCTGGCTCTCTGTGCAACCAAGGCAAGTAGCCTTCTGCGTCCCTTTGACCTTTTCCTTACCGTTTCACTTACTGTAATATTCATTCACTGTGAAGTTTTATTCATTGCCACTGGAAAACGGTATGTACGGTTTATAGTTGAAAATGTCCTGGCATTTTGTCTTGACATGAAATACAAAAATCTGTATTTAGATAAGTTAGAGTAAATATGATACAGTTTTAAAGTTATTATGGGCTGAAACCTACAATATCTCAAAATATTTTAGGGTTCATTTATGTGTCAAATCAACACCTGTATGTTTTCCTACAGTTCTTGCTGTGCTCAGTGGCTCTAATAGGATCAACGGACGACCTGCTGCCTCTCCCACTGGCATCTTAGCCCTCAAACTTTGAATAATGGCTATTATCAGTGCAACCCAGACCAAAAGAAAAAAAATTCAACCTTCAACAGCATCCTGAATATTGCTGAGACCCACAATTTTTTAGACAAAGAATACGTCAAGTAAATGTTGCTATCTCTCTGCCTTATTATGCAAAGAGTGCTGCATGTAAATTGATTTTCACAAACAGACAAAGAAACAACATATGTGCACGTCTGTTCGTCTTGTTAAATTTAATTTGAAGGAAAGGAGGCAAACTTCTCTAAATTGTGCATTGCCTCAAAGCTGTTGTTTGAATCACGTAGGAAGCTCTTGTCAGAAAATAAGTTGGCAGCCTGTGTGTTACTTCCATATAGTTCCTTATTTTAGCCTTAGGTGTGTTTGATTAGGATGTTAGAAATCATGAGTAATTTTAGCACTGTGTCTTTATAAGCCAGTGTATCAAGATATGTTAACAATTAAATGTTAGAATAATTACCTTATGTATTGACAATATCATAAATGTGATACTGTATTTTTTGATGATATAGCTGGACGTATGTCAAGTGTATTAAAGCCACAAGCTGCATCATTTAAAAGGAAACAAGGAGCTTGTTTAAGTTAAAATTGAGAGCATCATAGTAGTTTTTTGTCCTCTCACTCTCTGTCTGTTCAATAGTGAATGTTCGCAGTTTGTCCAATATTGACTTGTGTGAGTGACAGTCAATAAGACCAAAGGTATTTGTCTTGTTCCTCACTGGCTATTAAGTCCAGGGGAGATGTGCAAAGACACCTACATTTAAATGTACTGTAGATTTTACTTCTAATGATTTATCTTTTTTTTCATAAATTACAGATAGGCAAAGAGAGATTTTTGAATTCTCTTTCATGGCTTTGAGCAATGTCGTACAAATAAAAGTTTAATAGGTTAGCTGAAGGAAGAGAAAAAAGGAAAAAAAAACAGAGCTCGTCCTAATTTGGCGTACTGCAATTACTGGTGAGTAGGCGTTAGGCCGCAAGGGACGGAGGTGGCCAACAACATACACATTCTGCTCTTGGTGAACCCCTTTGGCATCCTCACTTGTCCTCTGTCCAGCACACAAAGTCCCAGCCTAATGAAGCTCTCCTGGTGTGTTGAGGCTTGAATCCCCAGAAGCAGCAGTATGGGGGAGCCAACCTCATGGCCTAATGACAACCTGCTTGAAGGAGCTTGAAAGAGCTCTCAAGAAGAGGGGAAAGCCAGTTGAAATGTAATCATTAAAATCACGCCACATGAAAATGAGGCAGACCCATCTCTTCCACAGCCAGCCACCTTATCTGATATTTCTAACGCTGGGCTATTCTCTTTATATGAGACCTTTGATGTATCTGCTGCCGCAGCAGCTTCCTGATCTTGATGGTTAGATACACCTCGGTTCAATTTGTCTCACGCCCCAACAAGAAAACACAATGGAGGTTTCATTGGATGTGACATCTTTTATTAAAGAGTGCCGGAGAGCATTGAAATATTAATTTCATAAAAAATGTATACAGTGGTCTGTGTACATGGTCTATTTTAATTCTGTGGCACATCACTCATTCCACTCTTGTAAGTGGAAATGGGGCAGTTGTGCCACTGGAGGCAGTGATTGACTCCTCCTTTTGTTTAAACAGATCACTTCACTTCATGTCCACTCAAACAGAACAATACCATCCATTAGAGGATTGTTTACACAACCTTTCACACGATGAGTTTGTTTGTATAAATGTGCCCACAATAATGTGTCCAAGTTTGGTGTCATAATGTTAATGGATTTTACTAGTCTTTGCATGTCAGTGATAATATGCAGATTGAAGTTGTTTTATAAAAATGATGTTTTGTATTTGCAGTCTGTCCAAGCGGCAGGTATGGAAGGGCCTGTGCTGAGATCTGCCTCTGTACCAACAACGGCACCTGCAACCCCATTGATGGCTCCTGCCAATGCTTCCCTGGTTGGATAGGAGCGGATTGTTCTCAGGGTATGGCTTATCTCCTTCATCCTGTATTTTCTCTGATTTCCCCCCTCCATTGTCGGTCTCCACTCTCACGTTTACCTTCATCCACATTAATCATTTTCATGACCGAACATATTCCAAGAACTACCCTCAGCCCCAGCTTATGTAGAACAGATAGCTTTCTTAAATGATTGTTGTAATACATTATGCTCTTTGATTTACAGCACTGTAGGCCAAAGATCATTAGTAGAGCTTTGCGCCGTCATGCCATGGGAAATTGATGTGTGGTTGCTATTGCATTAACTACTTAAAGTAAAAATAACTTGTGATCAGATAGATTACCAGAGCTTTTCTTTGGGTTATTCAGCCTGACACATGTCTGCCCTTTTATTACAAATAATGGGCTTGTGGAGGGTAGAGATCACACTGAGTGTTATGCAAGATCCTACTATCTATTTGAATATTTAGGCATTTCATCAAACATGTGTGTTATGTGATTTATATATGCATGCAAAGGACATAGAGCATGTGTGCTGTGGGAGGGTGTGTGACCATGAGCTTGACTATGTCTCTGGCGTCTGCAGCCTGTCCTTCTGGGCACTGGGGCCCTGATTGTCTCAACTCGTGTAACTGTCACAACGGAGCCCAGTGCAGTGCCTATGACGGGGAGTGCAGGTGCAGCCCCGGCTGGACTGGACTCTACTGCACACAGCGTGAGTCTCTTCCCACCCAGATAGTAGACACACAGTGTCATCTACTGGCAGTCCAACAGAACTGCGGCAGATGTCAAGCGAGAAACCTTTGTTTTAGAGACCACTGGATAATATTAGTTTTACATTTACAGGTTTTTAGAGGAAGCAACATCAGAATAACAGATGGTCACTTAAATAGTTTGCTAATTATGCTTACTAGTCATTCACCCACAGATAGTGCAGATCATTATCAGTCCACTAATTTGAATTCCATTATCACCCCAAGTGTTTTATTCTGTCTTTTTTGTGGAGTCATGCTCCTGCTTTTTTGCATGAAAATCCCATTTGTTTACCTGTTTAAATTACCTTTTTTTTCTTATAGAATTTTAACGATTTCAAGTTGTCTTGTTACTTGTTCCACCTCTATGTTATGTTAACACCATAACAGATTTTCTGCTGAAGCAGGAAGTGTTTCATTTCCATCCATTCACATTGTCCCTTATTGAGTATGCTGCAGAGACATTGAATGGTATTGATTTTCCTGTTCCCCTGCGATATGACCTTGACTCTTTACATCGTCTTCCCCTCTCTTTGTTATCTCCACCCCTCCCACCCCAACATTTTATACATCTCTGTCCCAGGCTGTCCTTCAGGGTTCTACGGCAGGGACTGCTCTGAAGTCTGTCGCTGCCAAAACGGCGCGGACTGTGACCACATCACTGGCCAGTGTGCTTGTCGAACAGGCTTTATTGGGACGAGCTGCGAGCAGAGTTGAGTAGGCCCAGCACATTTTATCTTTGAGTGAAATTACCTTGTGGATGAGTGTGGTTGTGTGTGTGTGCGTGTGTTCTATAAACACTTTGGCTCCCACTCTCTAAGTGCTTTAATTTTGATGGATATAGTAATGCACCTCTCTCCCATGCAGAGTGTCCTGCTGGTACATTTGGTTATGGTTGCCAGCAGCTGTGTGAGTGCCTGAACAATGCTACCTGTGACTATGTGACTGGAACATGCTATTGCAGCCCTGGATATAAAGGCATTCGTTGTGATCAAGGTGAGAGGTGATTGAGATGATCGAGGCTCTCCATTGTATCATCACTCACACACAGATGTGTACACAGTGTTTAAACAACCTACGTTCTGTGTTTTCTCTGTAGCAGCTCTGATGATGGAGGAGCTGAACCCGTACACCAAGATTAGCCCAGCACGGGGCTCGGAGCGCCAGTCTGCGGGGGCTGTCATGGGCATCATCTTTCTCCTCCTCATCATCATGGCCATGCTAAGTCTGTTTGTGTGGTACAGGCAGAGGCAGAGGGATAAAGGCCATGAGATCCAGCCCAGTGTATCCTACTCACAGGCGATGCACATCACCAACACTGACTACTCCCTGTCAGGTAAAATATTTTAGAGGCCACTCACAATATCAGCTTACTGTGGACAAATGCTTCATACTATGATGGACAAATTAAGTCATTAAAAAAGCATTAATTGGCAACTATCTTGAGAATAAATTAATCGTTTCAGTCATTTCTCTGAGTATAAACAGCAAACATTTCTGATTCCAGCTTCTAAAATGTCGTTTTTCTTTGTCTTATATGATAGTAAACTGACTGTAGGTCGGTCAAAATAAGCATGTTTGAGTTTTTATAGTCTCAAAGATTAACTGATTAATAGAGATCAGCACATTTGTTACAGGGTTACAACCTTATACCATGCATTTGTCCATTAATCAAACATTTATTCTTATTAGACTTGATTTATTGTGGGCAAAACAGGCATACATGTTAAAATATTCATGCATATTAGTACTTTGAAGACAGTGGACAGAAACATTAACAGTCAAATGTCAAATATTTGTATGGGTTCCAAACTTCTCAACCTGTTGTTTAAACCCTCAGAGTGTGGCAGTACTGTAGCGATGAGGACCAGCACTGCTGAGGTCAATCAGAGCCAGAACAGCAGCAACACTGGCCAGTGCTTCTCCAACCCCAGTTACCACACTGTGGCCCAGTGTAATGTTGTCTCAACCATATCCAGCAACCTGGATGGCACTCTGACCCTTAAAGTATGCTCACTCTCCATGTATATTCACATAAAATGTATTAATAATTTCCATACCACAGTGTAAAGTATCCAAACTGTGCTCTTCCTTTTACAGTCAAGCACCCTGAAAAGCAGAAACGGCTCAGAATGGAGAGCCTACTGCAACCTCAATGATATAGGTCAGTTTTTCTCTTTCCATGACATCCCACATACATACCGAATTTCTGGACTTTGAAGAATCGTCGCTTCAAGGGCCAAGACACATGTGTCGTTAGTTCATCCCTCCAGCCTGGACACAGCTACCCTGCTGTGAATGAAGATGAACCAGGGGTTTCTTGTTAGAAATAACCTTTGCTCTGATTTTGATAAGATATGCGAGTGGGACAGAGAAAGCAGTGGTGTAGAGGTGAATAGGGGTCACTGTGAGCTCATTAGTCCTTTTTCACTTCCCCCAGTGGCACATTTCTCTATGATGGCTTACACTGGGTCAGAAACTGAATTCTTGGGCAGTGAATTATATCAAATGAACTCACTAATAGCTTAAATCTGGGGTTGAAGTGCCAACCAGTTAGCATTTTACAACATTTAATAAATGGTTTATATCACTTTTGAACAAATTATTAATGTAACGAGAATATGAAATATGTCTTCAAAGGAGAAGTTATGATTGTTGACAAATACTGTGCATTAATAAGCACATAAAATATCCATATCTACTTACAACTATATTATAGTGTATTAAAAACCATTTATTAGATGTTCATAAGACAAGTAAATCATAGACTGCAGTCTTTTGGTTTGTGGCGGTTGTAATTTGATTTTATGCAACAATTTAAATATCTTTGATTCATTCTTTGTCCCGTTTGACTTAAAAGTCAGAAATCTCAATTTGCTCCATTTTCATTTTGCGTTAAAGCACGCAGCAGATCAATCATAATGACAGGTCTTGGATGTTCACGCTAATATACTGAAGTAAAAGAAGCTTTAAACAGGCTTCATGATGTGTTGTTGTTGTTGTTGTTGTTTGGCAAGTATCCCCTTATGACCATAGTTGATTATGTAATCTTGTAAGCCTTAGGGGAATGTTATAGGAAGGTGATGAAACATTCAGTAACTCTTCATAAAAAAAATGTATACTACATCGTAGCTTAATGAGATATTTCCCTTCAACCTTCACACCCTGGGGTAAATCACGTGTGATGTTTGACCTTAGTGTTTTGACATGTATTACAGATGTTCAACAGGGTGAAACACAGACGCAGAGAGGCTCCAGAAAAGGTAAATTATTAATTGTACCAACAATGTGTGTGCATGTACGTGTGCTGTGTGGTCAGACGCACTGCACATCCTGTTCAGCTTCACCAGCAGCAATTTTACAAAACCCTTTTATGCTCAACAGTCCACGTATCAATTTTCCCATTTGGTTTCTATTCCCCTCTGAGACTGCCACTTTTCTGACCCATATCCTTATATTCTCTGTGATTTATGTGAAAACTCTCTACACTTTGGACAAGATCATGGTGGGCTGAGGTTTTGTTCCAACGGTAATTGCTCTCTGTGGCTCAGTGCCCGATACGTCATTTTGTCTCCCACACTGTGCAGTCAGTGGTGAGTGTGAGGGACCCAGGGGTGTAAAGAGTGGTCTGAAGGAGCTCTGTGCGGTCTCTAATGAGGCCTCTTATCAGACTGATGAGACTGTTATGGATGAGATGAGCCTTCCATTCTCTCCCCTTTGTACTCTGATTACTATATACCGCCATTAGTCACCTGTCGGAGACAAAAGAAGTACAACTTCTTCATAATGGCAGCGAGTTTTATTGCCATTCTTCATCCACACTCTGATGTCTATTTAAATTTTAGTGGTAATATCAGAGTCTAGCATTAATACCAGTCCTATAAGTGACAATCATATCATCTTTGTTGATGTTGAATATGTCCTTGTCTCGCGGCTACTGCAGATTACATCAAGGGCTCCATGTGCAGCAACAGCTCCTGCTCCCTGAATAGTGAGAATCCATACGCTACCATTAGAGACCCTCCAGGGCTGGCTTGCAAGCACACAGAGAGCAGCTATGTGGAGATGAAGTCGCCCTCCCACCGTGAAGTGCCCTTTGGAGGCACTGCCACCCTCCTGGGCAGTGCGAGCAGAAATGTCTATGATGTTGGTGAGTGCGTTGTTGCTCTGGTGTGTGGAGCTCAGCAGGGTCCTGCAGCTTATGGCCTCTCCGGTCATGTCCCTCAGTGTGAGCTTGTACAGAGTTTGTAAGCCTTGATGAGAGGAAATGTGTGTTGCTTGTCTGTTGCATGCACCTCACCTTTCTCCTTTTTCTTCAGCCTGTGCCTGCCAATCTCTGCCTCTGTGTTTCTCATGTACCTCTCCGATTTTTCTCCTTCCTTCTTTCCCAAACTATCACAGAGCCAACAGTGAGCGTCCTGCAGGGACCCAATGGAATGGCCACTGGCTTCTCCCAGAGCCCCTATGACCTTCCCCGCAGCAGCCACATCCCCAGCCACTATGACATCCTGCCCATGCGCCACAGCCCCACACACACACCCCCGCCACCCCCAGAAAGCCCCAGCTCCCTGCTCTAGAGGGCACGGCCTCCACCTGGCACTGACAGCCTGTCAGGCAACCCTTCAGCCAACTTTCAAACAATGGCCCTCCCTCTGTCTCTGGATGTGTTCAATTAGATACTGAGATGTTGAGATGGAGGGATAGCCACAGCTCTTCTGGACACTGCTCCCTCACTGACACTCTTTCTGTGGCCCTGAAGGAAGCCGGGGAGGAAAGGGTGTCCCACACACCAGCGACCATTCACCCATTTTATTTTCTTATAGAACTGATCACTCAAACTGCTGCCCGGCCTCTTTATGGACCTCCTGAAGTGGAACATAATGGTTCCAAACAGCGCTAAGGGCAGCATACAGGGATTGGGTGGACAGATTATTTACAGGGAGAGAGCTATCCTCACACTCATTTTTAGCTCATGGTATAGGTTTACTATTCAAGGGCAGCCAAGTGTTTATAATGTCCCCTAAACAGAGGTAATTTTCTCCACAGGAAGGAAGGCATTGCAACCTTGACCATTTCAAAGCAAGTGAAGATTTACTACATACAGACGTCAGAGTTTATGAATTCTGTGCAGCAGCTGCGGATCACAGCTCAGCTGGCATGAAGTGATTATGAAAAGTCAAATAATAGAGAACTCTCTGTTCTAAATCTTAAACATGGAAACTCGGCTGAGAGTGAATCGTGTCTGATAAAGCATGGATAAATAGTAAAATATTGTAATGGTCCTTTATTTACTGTTAATCCAGTAATGATCATGCAGTTAATACTAAGGCGATCCCTGTCTGTAACTCAAGAGCTTCTTTTTAAGTTGCAGTGTAAATGAGGCCCTGTGTATCTGGAGATGTATTCAGGTCACCAGTGTTCATGCATTATTGCATTATTAAGAGATACACACATAGAGTAGGTCTCAAGTTTGGATTTTTTTCCCCCAGCACTGATGATGTGATCAGATTTTGTGTTGTTTTCTATGTGAAATCATTTTTTTTTCTGGCAAACATCTTAGTTTACATTTTTGAAATATTGGGTGTTCAGAAGGGATTGTTTTGTCCTTTTATGTTTTGTATTTATAAAGCTAACTGCTTTATTTAATAATTTATATTAGTGATGGTGAATTTTTATCAATGTGACACTAGAATTAAAAAAGAAAAAGATGAGCATGATCAGATAATGGATACCCACCGATGTAGATAACACACAATTTATCTTCTTGTGAGATGATCAGTGTCATTTTGTGAACTGTTTTTGAAGTTATTTAAAATGTTCTTTATCTCTCTCTCTCTGTCAGATTGTAAATTGAAAATAAGGTTTCATCTGACCAATTCAAGACCCACAAATACCCTGTGCAGTATTTACAAAAAGAACCATGTGTAAAAAGTCCAGTTCTAAAATATTTTATGTTTGTATCAGGCTAATTAACTTATTTATATATTGAACTGAATTTATTCATTCACTATGTGAATTCCATTTCACCCTCTGTAGAAGCAATAACATGTTGACAATCGATGCCCAGACAGCATTTCATTAGTGCTGGACATTATGCCATCTTTGACCAATGTGGTGACAGTGGATCATATTTTATGTGACTGTTTTTCCTCCGAGGAAGACTTTTTCCAGTTGCCGTCATATCAATGCTTCTTGTTGTTTTCGTACTTAAGTTTCAAATTAAAAGCCTATTCTGCCATCAAAAACTTGTTTCAGTCAGGTTAATACCCTGGATGGATAGAAGATTAATGTACTTCTCGTGTCAAGTGTTTGACAGGACGTGTCTCTTTTCATCTGTAGCTCTGAATATCGAAAAGTCATGACAATGAATGTTGACTGTTTGATACTGATGAAAGAAGGATTGCACTCTAACAAGTCTGTCACTGGGTGCAATTTCTGGCCTATATCTGTGGCATAAATGTCAAAATGTTGTCTTGAGTCTCTGAGTGGCCATACATTATTCTCGTCAAGCATCTCCCAGATTCATGAATGGAGACATTTTGTCAGCGTGTTTTCACATTACAGTTTCAGAGAGGTGACAACTACAACATGTGCATGCTGTAGGCTTCATAGTTCTGTACAACTTGGGATTTGAACATCGTTTAATTGTTTTAAAGGTCTGTGAAAATAAGATGTAAGGCACATTTTTATTAGGCTATTATTTGTTATAGCACTTTTATATGTGAAGAATATGAAGATGATATATATGATGTATTGCTATTATTTGCAGTATGTAAAGTTGTTTAAATGATCTTCACCTTGAACAGATAACCAACATAAGCTGATGTTATTGCATCAGTTGAATTATATAATACCTAAAAATATTACATGGTCCATTTATCCTCCATAATATGTGTTTATAATGCTTTTCTGTAAAAAGGTTTGACTTGAGTGCAGTATTTTTGCACAGTGGTATTGCTACTTTCACTTAAAGGATCTAAATACTTTCTCCAACGCTGCACAGTCAACAGTGTCGATGGCGTGGGAATTCAACTCTGTCTTTTGCATGATTCAAACAGTAACTTAACACCAGGCTGGCACACAGTATTTCACTGCCATTACCACAGCCAACGTGTACATCTTGTTAGACAGCGTCCATGAGAAGTCACTGGAGGTCAAAAAAGAATAAGAATTTCAGGGAGTGTTAGGTCTGTACAACTAACAAATTTGGTTGCTCAGAAAGTAATTTTGTTGAAAGAAGATAAAGATATCAGTATTCCTCATTATTATTAAAAATCTGTCTTGCAGGAAGATTAAGATTTAAGATCCCTTTAAAAGCTTCAATACTCTCCATCTGTTGAATAGCCAACCAAGTTTGACTCGTATATTCAGCCTGGATAATCCCTTTAGGCCTTTTTTTGTTCTTTGGTCAATACCTTTCTTTTTCTCTTTGCTGATCCTGCTCCAGTATTAGCTATAACCAGAAAATCTAATAACAAAAATAGAAAGATCTCCTTCCTATTAACTGGCTAATTTACTCCTCAGTGTGAACCTTTGCCTGGGAAAATGTAAAAACTGGGCTTCATTCTTCAGGAAGATGACTCATATCATGGGAACTGTGAGAAGTTGCACCAGTGAACCAGCCCACTACAGTAGAGGAGTTCTGGTGTGAGAAACTGGTTTCCTGAGCTCCACAGATGATGGGCATGCAGCCTTGCTGACAGCCAACAAGCCCTGAGTGATTCCACACTGAAAGGAAACGCAGTCAGTAAGTCAAGAAGCTAATGGACCAAATACAATTTCGAGTGCTTCAGAGAGAGAAGGCATGAAAAGACGAGGTCACACTGCAGAGAGGTGAGCACCCAAGGGAGATTTTGATTTTGCAGTTTGTTGAATATCCTCTCAACAGAGTAATAATTTATAGGATTTCTCACAGCTCAGAGGGGGCAGAGTCACAAACAGCAACAAAACAAAGACTTGACTTAACTTATTATGGACGGAAGATTGAGAGCAGGTCAGGTAGTGAAAGGTGAAGAGTTCAAGCTGTGTGAAAATCAAATGCATCCCAGCATGACTCATGTTCAAATGCAGGTATTATCTCTGATGTTGGGGAGCTGGTGCTGCTTCTCAGCTGAGTCACTGTGACAGAATTTTATTTTATTTTATGTTTTTTTTACTTCTTGACTAATTCCTCGCCCATTCTGGACCAATGGTCTGGACCACTGCAAAGTAACTATTAAATATGTACACTTGTATTTCCCTCCTCTGCTCAATGGATTGCACTGACACATCCACATCTGTCCACACCTGTACTCCATCATTTCTAATTTTGCAGCATCAACTGCCCCAGAGAAAGTCATTTATTTTCCTTTCTCACAGGTTTACATTGCATAAAATTAATCCTGACAGTACAAAACAAAACACATTAATTCTCCTCCTACTCAAATGTCAGTGTGATGCATTGAACACTTCAGTTATACAGAGTGTTTGTTTCCTATTTTAATTTAATTAATTCACTGTTTACATACCTACACCAGTTACATTTGCACACAGCTGGCAAGTGTGGTTTACAAAGTACAATGGAAGATGTAAATACAATATACTTTATTCAAGCCATATGAAAAATTGTCAAGAATAAGGCAAGGCAATTTTATTTATGCAGCACATTTCATCAAGTTAACTCAGTGTGATTTATATTAAAAAGCATAAAGAAATAAGCAGCATGTAGAGAAGAATATAATGAATAAAATATGAGAAAATTCAAACATAATGATCAAGAAATTGCTGTAAGCAACAAACCCTCTTACTCCTTGTCATAAAAGCTGGCAGAAAGTGCACAATAACTGAACTGAATATAACAAAAACAAACATCTACCAAATTAATAGCAAACTGCAAAACAATGACAAAAGTTTGTTCCTCTCAAATTTTGCATTTTCTAAACAAAACAGACTTTCATGAAAAAAAGATTCAAACAGTTCAGGCCATTCACAATGAATAAACCACCTGGACAATCTATTTATTAAAAGTTGGACTGTCTCTAGGCTGATTATTAAAATTTTGTAAAATATTGCAGAAGCAAAGAAGAACTGTGGGGACTTTTCTATTACTAATGCAGGCCTAAGGCATAATCCTTTCTGCTGCAGTCAGCCCTGTCAGCTATATCTTTCAGCTAAAGCTGTTCTTCACAGAAGCTGCCACTTGGAAGAGGTTATACCTCTAAATGCTCTGACAGAGTTGCACCTTTGGTTTATTCTCAAGAGGCTGCACCTGGATGCTGACCACACCGCTGCTGGATAACCTGTCACTTTCACTTCAGTTTGACAGCAACTTCTAAGAGTCAGGATGATAGGTTTATGTCGGGTGGGGGGAAAAAATATATTAAACATTTAAAACGGCTGGAACATGACTGTTAAAGTTTGTGCTGTCCCAGTGAATTACTGCCATTAGGATTTTAATCAGTACACAGAGTAATAGTGATTTCCTACAGCACTCTGCTGTGGATAAGTCCATAGCAGAGCTCAGCTGCAGATCTTTATTGCAGTCACGTCCTGCTACAGGAACTGCGAGGATCCATCAGACCAGAGCTGGATCTTTACTTAGCCTTTCTTAATGCATAATCAGTATTCATCCCAGTCAGGCTGATCATTTTCACTTCTTCTGGGTCTATAACTGCTCCCAAATTCAGATAAAATGTACTTGGACACACATAACTCCACACAAATAAGCTCTTTAACAGAGTAAGTCTGGTTTAATATTAATCTTACAATGACTGTCGTTGTAAGATTTGTCTAAATCAGTCTAATAAGAGAGATCAGTGCATGCAGGAGGACTCAATGAGAACACTCTGGACAGTCGTTCCAGCTGATCTCTCCAGAAATAACAGACGAGATACAGTTACATGATGAATTCAAAGAGGTTTCAGTTATATTTCATAACACAGACCAACTGAATGGTTATTTATCATTAGACTTCTTATCTTGATAAATAACCATGATTTGAGTTTGAATTGGTCACCCACAATTTATCCAATACCAAGTCACATTATGAATTTTGTCCAAATTTAGTCATCCTTTCAGGTGAAACTTGCTTAGCCCTTAATTACAGTTCAAAGGGCTTCACAGTGCCCACATTATGAAACTCCTCATTAAAAATGACGTTCATTCATCCGTAGTCCCTCAGTGTGAACAATAAAAACTCACACGAGGAGAACTGAAACAAGAGAGCATGTTTAGAAAAACACTGTCGTTCCTCATGTTGGCCACCAGGGGGCAGAAGGGGTGACTGCACGTGTGTGGGTGGGTGAAGAAACGAAACCAATGACAGCTGAGTAGATAAGTTTTCTTTTTGGTGATGCTTCACGACTATTAAGATGACAATTAAATTAGATTAGATCAGAGAGAAACAGTGCAGACCAAAGCAGGGTCCAGGTGTGTTGTGGTCGCGAGGGGCGTTCAAGTTGGTTCCATGGTGTAATGGTTAGCACTCTGGACTCTGAATCCAGCGATCCGAGTTCAAATCTCGGTGGGACCTGAGTTTTCATTAAAACTACTTTGTAAACCAGACCAATAGAAACTATTTCTAAGCAACTGATGTCTCCATGGCCAAAAGTTGGACGGCTCACATTAGTATTACAAAACATACACACACACTTCAGCTCACATACTTAAGTTACAAGCTTGATGAATATTTCCAGTTCATATTCATTAGTTTTTATAATCCTTGCTGTTAACTTGTCAATATTTTTTGACATTGCGAATGTTTTAAATTTGCAAGTTGTTAATAATATATTTTATATTTGCACTCTTTCCTGCTTTGTACTGCAACTGCTGCATAACAATTTCCCTTGGCATAAATAAATAAATCTTCTATTATATGCAGGGTTCATACACTTACAAAGTTGAATTGCCAAATATTAATATTATATTACTGTACTCCTGTCAAGTTTGTTTTAAAGGCCACCAGAGCTTGATGAATGACATTACACTAAACATATAAATGATACCAGTTATGATGGTTTCTTGTCAAGCTTGTGGTCTTTTGCTGCAGTAGTTTCTAAATTAGGCTGATTTTTTATAATTACAAAATACATTTCTATTCATCTGGACTGATAAATGTTCTACTAACTTTTTTGAGTGTTTATTTTACGAGTTTTAAAAACATTTTTGATTCCTCTTGACCATCAGACTATCAGAAGACTAATCTCCATTATAAGGTAATATCATCTGGATTCTTCAGCAGGGATACTATGGATACCGTCTATAACAGAATCCAAAGTCATTAATCGTAGCGAATGACTCTCACCTTGAAGTTTTGGAGTTAAAGTTTTTGTAAAGGATTGTAGAGAGTTGAAAGATGGACCAAAGTAAAGCTGTCATGATGTTCTGGTCTGATTTCAAAGCTCAAAATAACCCCGAACACAACTAGTTCTTCATTTTTCAGTTTAAGTCCCCAGTGAATATCTTGAGTGAAAACAGAATATGCTGTTCTTGTAAAAACTACTCAGTCTCTCTGTCTGTTACACATTAGTGAGGGCGGCTCAGGTTATTCTTAGGCCTATTTTCTTAGTCAATAATTCATCACCTACTAGTTGTATTGCCACAAATAATTTTGTGTGTTAAATAAAAATAATCATGACATCTTTTTTTTGCAGTTGGTAGCCTACCTTTTTAAAAATGTACAGGCTGTTGCCATGGATGATCTGTTTCCCTTTTGAGAGCTGAAGTATTGTAGTTACTGACAAGCCTTTATGACATGCTTCATCTTTACTTCTCCCCTTCTTGTTTTTTGACAGAGTGCAACGCCTACAGAAGCTGACTGTTTTGCATTTGATATATAGCTCACAAGCTCAAACTGAGCTATACACTGAGTTCAAAGCACGTCATATGATGTCAGTGCCACGGATTCATGTTTCTGGAGCGGCAATTATTTCATTGTCTCATGTTTTATACAGTGACCAATGCAGAAAAGTTTGGACTATCTTGCTTAAGAATTAAGAGATAACAATCAGAAAACAGGATTGACCATTACATTAAAAGTTATGATGATCACCTTTGATCATATTTTGTAGCGCTAGACTCTTGTACAAATCAAACTATTACTTTGCTGCTCATATGTCTTTCATTTGCTGTCCTTCACAGCTTAAAGTTTTAGCCGCATAAATGCACATTGAAACAGTTCTTCTTGGTGTAATCATTCCTCTTTTTCATACTGAACATTAAGAGATCCCTCATTAACCTGCTTCCAAAGTGATAGGAGACACAATCCTCATTTGTGCAAAAATGTATTCAAAAGTGGATCTGAAGCTAAAATGAGGCTTCAGCAGTCTGAGTTAGACAACTCCAGTGGAATATCTTCCAAAGTATTTTAGTACAAAATTCCCTCTTTGTGCTACTATCCCTCCAGTGCAGCTCAGCAAAGAAGAGGAAGTGTCTAGGGAAACACAAAGAGGGGAAAAATACAAAGACTCAGCTAAACTTGCGAATGCATTTTCACAGAGAATGAAGACTGCGGATTTTTGTCTCCCATCACTTTGTACATCGGAAACACTTCAGGGAAGAACAATGTACTTGTCAGTCTGAACAAAAAGAATGATTACAGCCAGCAAAACTTATTTCACAGTATGTACACTGCTTAGGCAGACTGGAAACCTGTCCTTTAAGGCCATTCTGTCAACTACAGAAACACTCCTTTAAAATAGGTCAGTGTCAAAGGTGATTCTTAGTTGCAAATGATTTGTTGGGTCACAGAAGGATTATTTAGTGACCTTGACATGATGAAAAAGAAGAAAATCAGTCAGTCAACTAAAGTTAGCTAATGCAGATACATATCAAATAAGCACATTGTTCTTGGAGCCTTTTTTCATTTATTTATCAGGACAGCACTGTCATGGTAGATCTGGATACCTCTGCTGATTTGCTGTTTGTAGTTTCATCAAAACTGAACCCTTCAGCAGTTTCATATTTACCGATCGGTGTTGTGTGGACGTGATGTTAAAGCCCAGACCCCTTATGTCAGGTTGTGGGATTGATCCTAAAGAAAAGTGTCTAAGATTATCAATAAGATGTTAAGATATTAGCATTTTTGTAAATGTACAATCATTAAAACTATGCACTGGATACACTGGTGCAAGAACATACAGAATATGATGTGTAATTTAAGGAACGTGTGAAGCTCTGTGAGGGGAAAACTTGAACATGTTGGGCCTGGAGCTGTTTTTCAGTTTGCTTATTTATTCATATCTAGACAGCGCTATCATGGATTTAGAGAGATTTGGAGGCCTCTGATGAAACATCCATAAAATTGGATGCAGGAGCAAGTGGGATGTTTGGCAATTTCAAAAGTCTCACTGAAACTAAATTCTCATGCATCTGTGAATCTTTGTTTTGTTAATAAAGATATGACACTAATTTGAATACTACTTCAATTTATCTATAATGTGTTAGAAATCAATTAATAAATATGAATCCTTTACGCTCCAAAGACTGGATTTGTTCAGGCTGAACCCAAGAACCTTGTCTTAAGTTCTGTGATCACCTATACGTCTGCAGGCAACACCTCTGTGTGATGAAAAAGCCTTGAAGGAAGACAGATGATGAATTTTCTTTCTTCACTGACAAGGGCTTTCATTCTATGTTATGTTTCAATCTCACAGAGACAAAGAAAAAAGTCAGACACTGTCTGCTGAAGCTGATCAATTTGAAGTATTAAAGCTGTCAGTCAGACTCTCCTGGTAATTGGACATTTTTTTTCTTCTATCCACGAACTTCTTAATTCAGATGGGACAAAGATGACCATGAAAAGTGTGATGAGATCATTCATAGATTTATTCCACTTTATCTGCTTTACATCCTACTTTTTCATCTGATGTAATCTCTCACTTTCTGAGCCTCTAAATCATTTTAAAGGTAATAACATGACTAACATTGTTGATTTAATGACCTGTTATACCACAAAACTGCATTGTCAATGTGATGGGAGTATCATTATGATCACTGAGATATAATTAGAACATCAATGATGACACAGCAAAATGTCTGAGGAGGGGGAACATCTCAGCTGTCTGCAATCTTCCGGTATTCAAATATGGTCATTTGTAGGTTTCAACAAAACTGTATGTCTCAGTAATCACCACAGAAGGGCAGCAGAGGGCAAGACAACATGCCATGTTGTGTCTGGCCAGGATTGCAGCCACTTTTCTGCATCTATTCAGACTTTACAATCATGAGGTTTTATGAATGTATGTTTTGATTGGAGCTACTAACAGAAAAGTTTAATCTCTGTTGCAGTCCAAGCCGAAGAGAAACCAACAAAACTGTTACATGTATTCCTTTTTTCTCTGCACTGATAGCCACTTCAGTTTCAGGGTTCAGTTTAACTAGAAATTAAGCTGACATTTGGCTGAGAAAGGAAAACAGCATGCAGTGTTGTTAGTGCTGTGTCAACCAGACTGAAATGTTTCATTCCCGACAGTGAGTGTTTAATGGGTGAGTTGAATTAATCAACAACGTTTTTGATAACTGAACAATAGTTTTAATCACTTTTATAAGAAAATATGCCAAAAACATTTTCCGGTTTCAGCCACTTGAATTCAAGTATTTGTTGCTTTTCTTTGTCATATTGTTAGTAAATTGAATATTGTTGGATTTTGGTCTGTTGGTTGAACAAAACAAGAAATTTGAAGACTGTGAGAAATTATAACAAACATTTTTCACAATTTGCTGCCTTTTTATGGACAAAACAATAATGATATGCTAAAATAATTGGTGGATTAATCACATATGAATATGCAAATTAATGCTATTTACATCTTCATGTTTAAAGTAAATATAATCCAACAGATAGCTGAATAAATTAAATATTAATACGCACATAATATTTTTAGTTTTAGAAACTGAGATATTCTTGGTGGTCAAAATTTGGAGAGTTGCTGGGTGATCATCTTCATCATCATCATCATCATCATCATCATCATCATCATTAACATAACATTAATGCTCTAACGCACACCTATTATTTGTCATCTTTGGGATTATTACATATTAAAACATTAAGAACATTTATTAACGTTTATATATTCTGCGTAATGTGAACATTCCTACAGCTCTTTTCATTTTAAATATTATCTGTACATATATTTATACCTTCTGGAACTTGATGTTCATTTTCCTGATAGTTTTACTAAATGTTTTTTAACGCACCATCAAGCCACTTGGCAATAAACGTGTTTCATTTCAACAACAACAACAACAACAACAATAATAATAATAATAATAATAATAATAATAATAATAATAATAGAAGAAGAAGAAGACTATATGGTAAAACCATACATACATAAAACATATAGTTATATTTTGTTTCTTTGTTTCTTCCTCCTGTGTGCAGTTGGAAAGTTTAGTACCAACTTGTTCTTGTAAATACAAACATTTCCTCCATAGGTTTCCTCACAGCTTCAGACGTTGTTCTTCTGTCACAGGTTGCCAGCACTGTCATCAGTGACGTCAGTGAGGTTTGTAATCAGTCACGTGAACCGCGCAGGTCTGGATAAAGCACTGCTCGGGACTACACGGTCTATTCGGATTCGTACGACCCCACTGTGAATTATTATTTTTTCATGATAACAAAATTTAGACAGAGAGAGGAAAAAAAATATAGACGCTGAGAAAAAAATATTCTGTCGACATAAATCTTAGTTTTATTTCGACGCGCGCTCATATTCGGCAGATCATCTTTAATCGTCGTGAGATGTGAGTACATTCTTCTTTTATTGAGAGTAAAAACAAACGATGCTCACACACCCTGTCTCTGTAATTAAGGTGTTCCTCGTGTTTATTTTTTTAATATTATCAGACTGTGATGGTGGTTGTTGAATTATTATTTTAATGTTGTATGGTTTATTAGGATAATTAACGCACACGGTAAATATGTTATCTTACAGTTAAATGCATTGAAAGAATATTTTAATGCTTTATAGTGAGCATCCTGCGTGTGTTTTATATTTTCAGTGCCCCCATTGGTCACAGTGGAGTCATATGGAGGCTTATTTCATTGCATCCCGTGTAGATGCTCCATAAGATGGCTTCTTGTGATGTGGGCATATGAGAAAACCCCTCTCTATTATTATGGTCGCTATAGTCAGTTGTGTTTTTCCAAGGACTGTTTTCTGGCTTTGTGGTAAACCAAATATTACCAATGCATGAAATGCAAGCGTTTGCAAGCTTATCATGCAGCTTGCTTTAGTGTTGTTGCTTTTTTCTATTTCCAGCGCGACCTTTGAGTATTTTTCTTCATCTTTCTGCTCTATTTATCTTGGGCGTGTGTGGTTTCCTCTTCAAACAGGCCGGGTTCCCCCCCTGTCAAACATAAGGAATGCAAATGGCTGATGAGGGTGAGGGTTGTCTTCGTGTCTAAGAGGGAACAGATGCTGAGTGATGTGGTGGTTCCCTCCCCAGATCAGACTGCCCATCCTCCCTGCTCCTCCTGCTGTTAATACAGCCCTCTAATCCCTGCACAGCCTGGGACTGACTGTCCAGCAGAGGCTGTCTCTGTCTCTTGGGCCATAATTATAACAACACTGTGATGCACAAAGCAAAAGTCAAAAGGATTTTTTTTCACATACAGTGTGGAGAGAGGGTGAATTATTTTTTAAAGGTTTAATGTCAAAATGGTGCATGGCTGTCGCTTGCATGAAATATCAAAAGGCATGGTCCATAAATAATGAATTATATTATTTGAAATTGATTTATTTGAGCTCCAGCTGTGACTCCTAGATTGAATGTAATCTCATCCCAGCCAACATTTTGAAATATGTCCAATACTGTCACTGTATAAGCTTTAAACAAAAAACGTGTTTCCTTATGTGTAGTTTTTATGCGAGTTCCACCTTTACAAACTGATTCTGTGTGGACAAGCACAGTTAACATGTTAAGAAGTTTATTTAAGATTTAAGCTAAGACTCCACAGTTTCTCTAAATGTGTCAGGATGAAGGAAGTTGGTTTAAAGTGACATCAAGTTCTTTTTAAATGTAATCAGTGGTGCTACCATAAAAGGCACACTGGGATTAACAGATACAGACTATGACGTGTGATGTTCTCAGACAAAGTGGGAAATTAAAATGTTGGGAACATTATGCCACAAGTGGTTAACAAATTACTGACAATTTGTCAAGCTGATGGTGAGTCATAAAAACAATAGTGGATGTGAATAGGGAAGTTGGTTTGTTAACTGCAAGAAGAGGAAATCCGTTGTCCTTATTTGTGCTGCTTTTATGAAGAAAACTGTGGTGAATGAAATGATTGCAGTTTCTGGGGAGACCATGAGTCACTCACTTCCAGTCCTGAGCTGACATAGAACTGCCCACAGTAAGTGAGATAGTAAGGAGATGGTTGGAAATGAAATATGAAATAACAAGTCTGGTTGAGGCAGGTTTATTTATAGGATTGTGTCTCTAAAGCAGGTCCCAAAGGATTAAAGAAGTGATGGACTGAAAAATCAAAGAGATGCTACACGATGTATAAACAAACAAAAATAGAGCACATGACACATGATTGCATAAGGGTAGTCACCTTTTTAATCCAATACAGCCTACGTAGCATTATCAACCTGAAACCCTAATGGAAAACTAAAACACACAAAATAATCATTGTTTGGAAAAAAGGGAAAAACTGTGAACAGGCTTTTTCACTGAGAGGTGAGACGAGTGTGTAAGAGCTTCCAGGTCAATACAACAAAAGGGCCGACAACATGGAACAACATTATGAGATAAATTATTATGAGATAGATTTCAGTGTTTGAAAGGAGTAGCTGTTCATTTTCATATTCAGGGTGTAGCTTATGTTTAAAATTGGTTTAAAAGATGTTTTTCTTATGTTGTGAACAGATTTGTGGTAATGACACAGGCCTTCTGTCGACCTGTATTTAATAAGAACATTGTTTCCGGCCTGTTTTTTCATTAGACTGAGAAATATTCAGTCTTCAGTTTTAATGTTGTTGCTATGGCGAGGATTTTGTATAATTTTAGGCCTCCACTTCCTGTTGAGAGGGAGGAATAGACGCAGTAGATGTTGAGGTAGTTGGAACTAGGGATTACATCTATATTTAATCCTGCGTCTTCCAAGTATTATGCGACACATCTGCCATGCCATCAGCTTTATATTTAGCAACATTCATGCAATACCTGCCTACTGAGAGCAGGTATTTTTGCGGATTGGCACAAAGAAGAGATGCAGGTAGCTTTTAACTTTCTTTGGTTAAGTAACTAAATAAAATGGATTGTACAGACAGATTAAAATAGAAATATGCATCTCCATCACAAACAGCAAAGTGGAAGCTTTTACAGTGACGATGGGAAGTTTGTGAGCACATGAACAATCTGAATAGTATATTGCTTCAAAATTTGACCACTACATTTTACATATATGGGGAAATTTGTTCAGCAGTTTGAGATGTGTTATGTTAGCAGATGTTAACTGCTGTCAAAAATGCTCTATGATAATCTAATCCATCTAACACAGGAAAAAACATTGTGTCTTTTATAGACAAATCAATGAAGAACTGTAGATGTTTTTCTAATTATCTGCTCAATAGAAATGCTTTGGTGCAGTTAAACAACTATTTTAAATATGCATCAAATGTAAAAATAATATGAGCTAATATGAGAGAAGTTGTAATGTGTCAAATTCTGGACCTTTTGTTTTAAGTGAACAAAGATGCATTAGAAAATAATATGCTGTCTTGTGTTCCTGTAACCTAAATGTGCATTCTATATTTTGCTTTTTATCAAAATAATGTCTTGAAGGCGATTACTTGCTGAAAACTTTTTGCTGTCTGACACGCTGAGTCATCGTGTATATCCACGGGGATCAACACTGTAGAGCGTAAACAACTGGCATCAAAGCAGTCGTCAGATAATCAGGGAACATTGGACGTAAACAGATGAAGGGTAAAACATTTTAAGACAATGCAACCTTGCGATGGTGAGTCATAATTTTGAAAACAGGCTTATGAAACAGGAAATATATTTGACAGAATTTTTGGATCGCGAATTACTTTTGATGGTTTCTAGTGGGCTCAGAAATGATCCAAATAACTAAATGTAGGTGTTTTCTGATGGCTGAATCATCCCACAGCATGACTGTGATAATGCTGCAGTGTGCTTGCTACTATAGATTATCTTCCTTTTTCCATGTTCTCATGTTAGCGGTCAGTTTCACAGCCCTAAGCCTGTAAGCAGTGCTTAGCTTTCTGTCCCATCATTCGACCAGACGAGGGAATGGCACCCAGAGCCATTAACTTTAAAGCTAAAGTCCTAAGTGGGTGAGATATAGTCACAGCCTCTTGGTGCCATGGTTCAAAACAGTGACACATCCCACACAGAGGAGGAGGATAACTTTATTCTAACTCCTTCACATCATAGTGGGGGAAATAATAGGCAGCTGTTTATCAGTTTGCTAGTGAGTGTGGAGGAGCTGCTGAGAGAGATAGAGCAGGCTCTTCAGCTGAAGCACAATAAACTGGCCCAGCGCTGAGGGGGCTTCCAGTACGCCATGCTTTGTGATAAAGCTATAACAAGCTGACTCACAGGCGCTCGCTCTATTCCTTTCTTTTTCTCAACATTGTTGGGCAAGAATATATGATTACTACCTCGCTGAAAGCTCAGAAGAAGCTTTTTGCTGCGCTACAGTGCACCGTCTTCTCCCCTTTTAATGCATAGTTAGAGTTCTGGTACTTTGCCTTTCAACACATTTCTTTTTTTTTTCTACACAGGCATGTGTTTTATTTTACATAATCGGTCATGGCATATAGCAAGGTCATTGGGCCCAAGCCCTCCCATATTTCTTGGTGAAATATGGTGTTTTTACAGACAGGAATGCATGCTAAATGCTTCCAGATGATCTCGTTATATTCTGTTATTTCTTCAGTAAGGTATGCATTTGTAATGTCTATTTTACATGCTGCATGGTGTCTCTATTCCAATGTTTAATGCAACAACTGGAGCAGCCAGATAATAATACAGGGTGCTGTTTAACCAGTCTGCTCAGCCAGGTCATTTCCTGATGGAAACGCCCATTTTCCTCTTGTTTTTAAGCTGGACAACATCTAGCAATATGATTAAAATGTATAATGCAAGCCCCCCCCCTCACTCTCTCTCTTTCTCTACGTTTCAGCCCACTGTGTTGGAATGGGAAATGATGGAGGATAAAGGCCCTCGTGTAGCCGACTACTTTGTGGTTGCAGGCCTCACTGACTCGTCCAAGCCTCTCGAGGAGGAGCTCCACTTTGATGATGCCGGTCCTAAGTCTGTGAAATCCAAGGCCCCCATCACTGATGTAGCTGTTGTGATCCGCTCCCTGGGTGAGGAGGTTCCCCCGGGTTTCACCTGTGTGGAAAGCACCCCCTCAGGCCTCTCTGCAGAGCTCAATGGAGCCAGCCTGAGGGGCCCGCAGATCTTCTTGTGCTTTAAGCGAGGCAGAGATAAGCCTCCACTGACAGATCTTGGGTAAGCAGTAATCCTTGGTCACTGACCCTTTACTCACCCGGCACACTAATCACTTCTCTGCCTTGTGTCACTATAATCTGCACTTAAACACATCCTCTACTCTCACGTGAATATATCATAAAGCTCTCCAGTTATATTTTTAAGTCGTGCTTGTTTTCGAAGGGATGAAATAAAAAGTCTCACACTGCTGGGTTTTTCAGGATTCTGTATGAGTGGAAAGAGAAGCTGAAGTCTGGATGTCACATCGTCCAGACCACGCCCTCAGGTCGCCCTGCCAACATCAGCAACTCGTCATCCCAACGCATCTACATCACCTACCGCCGCGCTCCAAAGAGCCAGCCCCACACTTCACTGGCTGTCACTGATGTCTGTATCATCATCCCTGGCAAGGGGGAAACGCCCCCTCATACCTTCTGCAAGGTGGACAAGAACCTCAACAGCAGCATGGTGGGATAAAGCTCTGAGAACGCAATTATATCTCTGATGTGTTTTTACAAATAACGCAGGTTTTGATTGATCTGTGATGTATTTTCTCACATTCCAGTGGGGATCATCAGTGTACCTTTGTTATAAGAAGTCTCTGGCTAAAGCAAACACAATCGCATACAAAGCAGGTGAAGTAGCATGCAGAATTTTTATTAAGAGCAAAATCTAATTCAGTACGTTCAAGTAATCTGATTATTCTTGCCTGTAAATGAACATGTAATAGAGCTAAAATAACTGTTTTTTTTTTGCATGTTTGTGTGCAGGTCTGCTGTGTAGGTACCCTGAAGAGGACTACGAGTCCTTCCCACTGCCTGAGTCAGTGCCTATGTTCTGCCTGCCAATGGGGGCTACAATCGAGTGCTGGCCAGCACACACCAAACACTCTCTACCTGTTTTTTCCACATTTGTACTGACAGGGGCTTCTGGAGAAAAGGTAAAACCACCTACTCACATTGACAATTACCATGTTCCTTCCTTTTTTTGTGTGTGTTTCAGTTATCTTTTTGTGCCCTTACGCGTCATGCAAAACACACAGAAACCTACCAACACGCACACTGATTTTAGGAAACCACCACTCCCTTCAGAGCCTCAGAGTTAACGTCATCATTTATTAAGCAGTTATCCCAAAGTTGGCATCAGTTTTCTGACTGTTAAGACATAAATTCTCCCTTGATTGCTTTATTTCAGTCAGCCTATCTATCTTTCTGTCACCCCCCGTCTCTCTCAGCGCATTAGTATCCCTCATGGATTTATTTGTTGGTTCTGCAGTAGTATTTCTAAGAATGCCAGACAATCTTAATCAACTTATAAAGTCTGACTGGAATTAAAGTTGGTCTAAAGGCTGCGTTTGGAATACTAAAACGCTGTTAGTCTTTGAAAGCAATGTAGCATAAAAGATTTTTTGCAGCTTGTCTCTTGAATAATGGATAGCTCATGCGCCACTTGGGCTGGTGCATAAGTTTTAAATGCTGAATGCCTCAGTGCTCACTCTTTCTTCCCTGCAACCTCGACTCTGCGGACTAGTCTCCTGGCACTTCATGCCTGGAAAGATTTGTTTATTTATTTGGGATGAACAGCTTCAAAGGATGGAGCTTGATTTATCTGATTTATTATGATGAAAATTCTCTAGTGGATCATCTTACCTGAAGAAGTTCATAAAAGAAGCTTTGACTACTGGGTGTGTGTTTGTGTCTTTTGAAAGTTTGCATCAGGATGTTAATGCATGTATTGGATATTCTTTATACTGATCATGACACTTATGTTGTGATCCTTTTGCTTGCAGGTGTACGGAGCAGCCATCCAGTTCTATGAGCCTTACTCAGAGGAGAACCTGTCTGAGCGTCAGCGCTCACAGCTTGGCCTGCCAAGCTCGGATCTCGGACCTGATGGAACCAGGAGTGTTTACAGCAACAAGAGCATCTGTTTGCTCTCCCACTGGCCCTTCTTCCAGTCCTTCAGGAGCTTTCTCACCTTCCTCTACCGATACTCCATCTCTGGACCACACGCCCTGCCTATTGAAAAGTTAGCAATGTTTTTTTACAGATTTATTCCCTTTGTTTAAATCACTCTAGGTCTATTCTTAGGTGCCCGTACTGCTTGATTAATTGATTATTTTTTTGTACACACAGGCACATCTCTCACTTTATGCAAACTGTGCCATTCCCGTCTATTCAGAGACCACGCATCCTTGTGCAGGTGAGCTTAAAATATGCAATTTAATGAGTAAGTATAATGACTTCATTTCTGTGCTTTCTTTATCTGGTTTGACATGTCTTTAAACACCCTGTCTTGAGCTCCCATTGATGCTCTAACACTCAAACGCTCTCATGTGTGTCTTCAACAGCTGTCTCCACATGACAGCCTGATGCTGAGCCAACCTGTGTCGTCTCCACTGCCTCTCAGGTAAGGAGACATGAGTAAAATACAAAATTAGAACATGTATACTCTGTTTGCTGCTGTCTTGTTTGATTTATTTGTGTGTGTGTTTTTTTGTGCTGTAGTGGTGGAAGTCTCTCCACATTATTACTGAATCTGGGCCCAAAGAATGCAGCCACTCTGCTGGTGCTGGCTGTCACAGAGCACAAGATCCTGGTTCATTCCTTGCGTCCAGCTGTGCTCACCAGTGTTACAGAGGCCCTTGTGTCTGTAAGTCTTTTTTTTTCTTTTTTTTCCCTTTCACTTTTCCTGGTAATAATACCGAAGAGAGTGATCTTTTAATGTGATTATAGGTACAAGCGGATGCAGTAAGAGGCAGAGCTTCCCATAATCACATCAAAGAAGACTCTCTTTTATAGATGTTAACAATACCTCTGAAAAAATTCTTCAAAGAAGATTGCTGGCTACCTCTCTGACTAAATCTCGTCTATCTTCCCTGCACTGTATTTATCGATCACATATTATTGATTGAAATGTCTCCTCCCTTTCAGATGATATTCCCTTTCCACTGGCCGTGCCCCTACATCCCTCTGTGCCCGCTAGCACTGGCCGATGTGCTCAGCGCACCGTGCCCTTTTATCGTCGGTTTGGACTCTCGATACTTTGACCTTTACGTGCCCCCAGCTGACATCAGCTGTGTGGATCTGGACACCAACACAATCTCTCAGTAAGTGACGTCCACAACCGAACTGTGATAGATGGCCACCTTCAACTTTAACACATTTAGCAAAAAAATCGTCTTATCCTCTTGTGATTTAGGTTATGATGATGAAAGTTCTTCCCAAGATGATCAGTATGTGTCAGTTATGTAATGATTGGAGATGGAATAAGAAATATTTGTACTGTACACCAAAGCACATTTGGGTATTGCTAGTCTCCCACATCAATTCAAAAGCTATTTTGCAGGAAGATTAAATTGTCAGCGCTGATGTCAGTAAATCTGTCTTCCTCCTTATATCTCTTTGCAATGTTTCTTCACTGTCCTCCTCTCTAATGAAAACCATATGGTGTGCTTTCAGAAAAGATGACAAGAAGGCTTTAACGTGGAAAATCTTGCCCAGGAGAGCCTGCAAGCATCTTCTGAATACACTGAATAAGCTCTATCAGCAGCTCACTGAGGGTAAGTCCAGTCTGATGTTGTATTATTTTATATGTGGTTTCATGAATAATTTAGTTTGGCCACTTGAGTCTGTTGAGTCAGCCTGTACAGTCAATTTTACAGGAAAACTCATTAGATGCTCACTGTTATATGAAACCAACGTACGACATTTAGTGCATCCCAGGAGACATTATGGATGAAGTGTAATTTAGTATTTACATTATACCCACCCCTGCTCACCCTGCATCTACATTTACTTAAATTAGTCATTTGCTGTGATTCCCAGAATTGCTTTTGCCCCTCTACTCATATTTCAGGCTGAATGTATCAGGGTCTATTATGGCCTTACTGCAGTAAAAAACAAAATATCTGCCTCTTCTACCATGGATTTCTTTCTTCATGATGATTAAACATCAATACAAAATGAATCCCAGCCTAGAAAGAAGCTCTTTGATTGTGGCAGAATAACATTAACCTTTTATGCTGTCTGCTGTCATAAAATATAATGATCTAATGTCAGGTTGTCTTTTTTTAGCCAGTGATGCACACCGAAATGTATTGTTTGCAAGGTGGTTATAGGAGTATTTTAGGCTGCTTTTTTTAGCCATTTCAATGCTGGAGAGATTTGTTCAGTTCTGTGTTTTGTTTTATTTATTACTAATAACCAAGTTGTACTATGTGAACACACTAAACTAAGCTAAACATCAGCATTTTGCCATTGGAACCATATTAGCTTGTTGAAGTTAGCATGTAGCTCAAAGCACCACTGTGTAGCTCAAAGTACAGCCTCACAGCAACAGTAACAGTATATCTTAGCTTTATGCTAGTTGTCCTCAGAGTGTACTACAATTGGCACAAAAATTAATTTGGCATTTATGACATTCATTGTGGTATCTTATCTTTTAGAAGGTTAAAAAAAGGTAGCTCTATTTCTTTGCTTAGCTAATGTTTAGAAATATGCCTGTTAAATAGATTGAACTATTCTTTCCTATATTCTATCTGCGACAAACTTAAGTTGTGTTTCAGTTGTGTTATTTTTAAATGCAATTCTTTGTTGCCAGGTTGTTTATGTGCTTATCCTACATAATCTATTCTTGTGTCCTCCCAGGTGGTCAGCTGAACCGTGAAGATGTGCAGATGGAGCACACAGTAACTGACAGTGAGCTCAATGGTGGGAAGAGCCTCCACACTCTGGAGCTGGAGATCCAGGAGGCCTTCCTGCGCTTCATGGCAGCCATCCTACGAGGCTACCGCTCATACCTGCTGCCCATCACACAGGCCCCCTCTGAGAAGACCACCGATGCAAGTTCCCTCTTTGACCTCCAAGGTACACATCAGTCTCGGTCTGCGATGTTATATTACATGTAATCACAAAAACATGCTGCCAGGCTTTTGTAGCTGTGCCTGTATGTGATTTAGTGCTGTACTGGGTCAGGAGGGTGATGTCTGAATGTGCTGCTGCTTCAAAGTTTGGCCTAAATCACTGCTGTAATGACTCTGGTGATTTAGCTTAAGCCTCAGTGGAAATTAGGCTTGGATAAGACAAGTTGAAGAAACCACCATGATTAATAGCAAAATGTCCCCACACATCTGTGTGCTCTTATGCAAGTGGAGAACAACTTATCATACTCATTATTCATTCATTTCCTGTAAATGCTGAAGTCTCCGTGTTGACCCCGTAAACGTCTTAAAACTGCTTGTGCTTGATAAGTGAATGTCAAGTTTTATAATCTAATATTAATGCTCACATGTCATGTTTGTCATTACATAATATGTTTTGTTTCATAGGCTTCCTGAAAAGCCGAGACCGCTCCCATCAGAGGTTTTACTCCCTCATGACCAAGACTCAGATGTTCAGCCGTTTCATAGAGGAATGCTCGTTTGTCAGTGATAAAGACGCCAGCCTGGCTTTCTTTGATGAGTGTGTTGATAAGGTGAGGTTTGCAGCTAATCTTTATTATGGATTTTCTGTGTCAGAGACAATTCATCAGAAGGGTTGCATCATTCTGCTGTATAGGAACAAATGCGTCAATAACAATATTTAGTCTGGCTTCCGCCTGTTTGCAGAAAAAAATACTGAGGCATTTAGAGGAAAGATTAATCACATGCTGTCCTTTCAATTAAGATGTGTTATTAAGGTCTTGGTTTAATTTGGAGCAACTAATAAGCAAATAAAAGGAAGTAATAGAAATAAACAAAGAGTAATTAACACTCCAACATCTCCCTTGAGCCTCTTATTAACATCAGCACTAAGCTTTTCTTAACTCCCTTGTTCTTTCAGTCCTTTACATAGTCCTTTTTTGTGGTCTTTCTATTGTTGTCCTCATCTTCTTTCCTAATTTTCTGCCTTTTGTCCTTTCTGCTGCTCTGTTTGTCACAATGGCCTCCTTCCTGGTAGCTTTTCACCGCTGGAGGCAAGGTAAGCTATCAAAGCTTGGTGTTGTAGTTCACTTTATTTCCTTTTTTAGCAGTGGTAGCATCAGGTACCCAATCAAAGTGTTATCCATTGTTCTGGTCAGAGTGTTTTCTTTGTGGGTGTGTGTACTGAATAAATCAAAGTGAGGGACAAAGAGAGTGGAGCTAAAAGTGCAGGAAAGGTCTTCAATGTGAGGATGTGCATTAGCTGTCAGTGTGTCAGCGATCTGCATTATTGAACGAGATGCCATTAGAATGAACCGCACAGGGAGGTTATGCAGAACTCTTGAAGTGACTCCGAGAAGTGAGATTAATTATTTGTGCTTGCCATTCGCTAAGGTAACTATGCACTATCCTGACTTCAAAAGTCTCTCTGAGATATAGTCGAAGAATGACAGAGGAAGACAGAGACACACACCATAATCCTTATTCATCAAAAAGAGCTGTGATGTTGAAATCCCATCGGATGTGGACCAGTACTGCTCATTGTCAGTTACAGCGTTCATCATTTGGGGATTTTACAGCTTCTATTTACACAACCTGCCGACACATGTTTTGTAACACGCACAAAAAAAAAAAGAGACAAAACATCCTCCTCTCCTCCAAAAAAACTCTGTGCTTGCAAACTTGTGCAATCAGGAAGTCACATTTACATCCTGCAAGAACTGTTAGAGCTCCTATATGAGTGGTCATTGTGGTTATTATCGAGAAGTGGAAGCATTGATTCATTCTGCTGCTGAAGTTGACAACAAGAGCGTGATTGAGAAAGGCCTCTGCGGTGTAAGAGGAAGGGCAACTAGGAAAGAAATACTAAACAGAATTGAAGCGAAGGTCACTGAGAGTCAGTTGACTGAATCATCCACTCAACTGAGTGGAACAAACCCTGTAACGTAGCAGCACCGGGGAAATATTCAGCCACTGCCATGATATTAATGTTTTCGTGAAGCTCTTGTCTGAGATAAGCTGGTAATCGATTCAGATATGCCAAGTGACTACGCATCAGCATAGCAGGCTTTTAATGATCTCCCAGACAGCTACTCAGTAGTGATTTTTTTCTAAAAGAGAGCATGTGGGCTTACCATGCAACACAAAGGAGTGCTGCTGTGCTACTGCTGTTGTTCTTATACAAGCAATGGAGCTTTGTACCGCACACTTTCCTCCACACAGCAAATCAGTCAGTCAGTTCTGAGCTGAGGGAAATGTGGCAATTTAGTCTCAAGCATTGCTGCCAAAGCGGTACAGTTTAATAGTTTCATGTCCCTAGAGCGACATGGCATCAATTTTGTCCAGGTCACTGCAGCTTGTTTTAATTTAGTCTTGGAGGATTCATAGGATCAAGTCCCTGCCTTGGCAGTGCCCTTTAGATAAAAAGAGAGGCTGTATTTCTGATGTAGGCTGACTCATTACTGACATCTGTTTGTCCTCACTGACCCCCATGTCTGATCTCATCTGAGGGCTCATACAGTATCAGATGTCCGTTAGCCTCCAGGCAGCATCAGCGCCTATAGAGTTTTGTTTATAGCAGAGTTAGAAGAGCAAAGTGAAGAATAATGATGAATGTGTGTTTCTCTTAAAAACCAGATGGACAGCGAACGACCAGAGGAAACCAGACTGATTGAACTGGATGAATCTCACCGCAGTGAGCACACGGTCTACGTCAACCCCCCGGAGCTGCCTCCACTACCACAGGAAGAAGAGCATCCTCTGTGCTATAGGTACCAAACTACAGATCAATCTCTAAAAGACAGACACAAGGCAGGCTGTTTCTTTTACTCTTCTACACAGACACATGCTTCAAGAACACTGCCGACACAATGCAGCTCCAGAAGGAGTGACTTTGCGTAGATTGCCTCTTTTGTTAAAGATTTTGTCATTGCTTTAGGGCTTTGTCATTATCTACCAGAACACGTCGTTTTTGGATTCTTATGTCAGTGCTCAAGCTTCCAGGCTGTCAGAGCCAACCTATTGTGCATGTCAGTTGGATTGCTAGTGTCTATCTCAGTTCATGTCGGGATATCTGAATGAGTATGTGTCTCTCTGCAGCTACTCTGGGTTCCCTGTGCTGAATGCTGAGCTTTTGGAGCCGCTGGAGGGACCAAATCCTCCATCAGCAGGCATGGCAACACGCCACAGCAGCCCAGCCAGCCCTACGGCAATCTTTAGACGCTCTAAACAGGTCAGCCGCATGAGTAGTGAGATTTCCTTGAAAATAGACTGTAAATAGCATCGCATTTTACTCAGTCTTAGTGGTATATGATGATTTATTGTTCTAGAAATACCATTTTAGTATCTTTTTCCATTTTAAATAAACATGAATAATATGTATTAAATTCTTTCTCAGATTTGATCCTTATTTGAGCCTGTTTGTTTCTTTTCATGTTTTCAATTTAAGAATTTAAGTCTATTTTACTGTTGCACTCAATTTACATCATTATGGGTTGGGGTATAAATGTAAATGCAAATCTGGTTGCTAAAGAACAGTGAATCATCTTTTTTTTTATGTGACCTTTTTTCATCTCAGGAGATCAAATCAGCTCAAAGGATGGCCAAAACCTATTCATCTATGCCTCAGATGTGGTCCAAGTGTCTGCTGCGCCACTGCTACGGCCTGTGGTTCATCTGCCTACCGGGGTTTGTCGGCACCTGCCACTCTAAGGTGCGGGCTCTGCGTACGGCTTACGATGTGCTGAGGAAGATGCAGGACAAGAAGCTGCAGGCTCCAGATGAGGTGGGAAAAGTATAAGGCAACAATACAACCATATACATACTTAGTAGTGTAGATTTTACTAAAATTAGTTATAGCACAGATTCTAAATTATTATTAAATCCTTGTGTTTTCTGTCCAAGGTGTGTTACCGTGTGTTGCTGCAGCTGTGTGGACAGTACAGCCAGCCAGTCCTGGCTGTGAGGGTGTTGTTTGAGATGAAGAAAGCTGGAGTTCAACCCAATGCCATCACCTATGGGTACTACAACAAGGTGCGTGCTTTTTGTATATTCTGCACATAGACTGAACGGTTTACTTTAAGCCTGACAATGACCACGTATTCTGTACATGTTCCATTGCTCTAGGCGGTGTTAGAGAGCACCTGGCCCTCTACGACTAGAGGAGGCTACTTCTTGTGGGTAAAGCTGAGGAATGTGGTCTTAGGTGTGCTCCAGTTCAAGCAAGTGGGGAGAAAACAACAGACTCTGCACAGAGATCCTCAGCTTTCAGGTAAGAATACTAATGTATGACTCAGTTTTGACTGCTGTCTGGAACATCTGGCACCCCCAAGTTTCCATGTCAAGTTCTGTTGATAACCACAATGATATTTTTCTTTTTCTTCCACGATCATCTGCATTTATTCTCCAGCAAGTAAAGCCTTTGAAAGTTTCCCTGCACAGATGCTGACTATCAAACTATTGCATCAAGTGAACATCTTTTCATAACATATTAAAAATATGCTCCCTACAGCCATCACTTAAGTTAAGAAATGCACAGATGGATTTATTCGTTTAAAATCAGATAGTAATATATTGCGGAGATTACAGCTATAAGAAATGAAAACAAACTCGTATACACTAACAAATGAATCATCCACATATAAAATCACTAAGATTTATTAGCCATCACATATTTTGAAGCATTTATTGCTCAATGTCAGCACAGTAACTGATAATGAATATCATGCACTCCCACACTGACTGCATGCAAACCAAAACACACTCAAACATTCTAAAACACACACCAGTAGTTGTTGTTCTGTACTTAAGACTAATGAGGTTTTAGGTCGTTTGAGATCACATTAAGTTGAGGTAACTGAATTCAGTAAATGATAGACTGAAAGTAGAGCATGTTTTCTTACTTCCTGCAGTTCTTAATGAATAGAAATGTAAATGAGTTTGATCCTGTGGGAATAGTCGTTTCATCAAGGCGTCTTTCCTCATAACAGGGTTTATCCCAACTCCAGCCTCTTTCAGCACACATTGTTCCCAACCTGCAATTCTTTAATGGCACTAATTAAATAGAGTGAAGAGATTTTCCTCCCCAGCAGTCACAGCACACAGGTTGCCCTTGATGTCGGCCCCTAATTCCCACAATGGACTCCCAGAATGACATGTTGTGTGAGGGGCTTTAATGTCTTTAACATGATGCTTTACATTACATACTCAAACGTTGTTGTACTGTGCTTATTTTTCACAAAGAGGATTTTATACAAATGTCCAAAAGTGGAATCAAGTTGAGTAGCATGACACTTTAGTTATTTCACTGAATAATTCTTGAATTTGGTGAATTTACAATTTGTGAAATTAAAATGTGTTTCGTTAGATTAACTCTGCCCTTATTTTGCTCTCCTCTGTGTTAAAAAGACAAGACAGAAAAGTGAAACTTTGATCCTCTTTTGGCACTGTGGCATCCTTTTATGTTGTTCAGTCATGATAACAGATATGTGGCATCCAAAGCATTCCTGCATCTTTGCTGTGGGTGATAATGATTACAGCAGTGATAACAGAGTGTTTATACAGTGCTCTAAGACCAGCTGGGCTCTGGACCTGTGATCCTGTTGGTTCTCTGTCGTTTGTTATGATCTCTCATCCTCTCCCTTTGCTGTTATCTCCTTTTAGATGGCAGTGATCTCGACACAGTCAGTCATGGCAGTTTGGATAGTGCTAATGACTCTGCTGAGCGCACCTCCATCGACACTGACTTCACTAAAATGGACTCCAGTGACGATGGATTCAGTACAGGTAGGAAGCCACAGCACAGCTTCTTTCTTCCTTAAACTATTTCATGCTTTATTGGGTCTGTGCTGCTGCTCATGCTTCACCTTATCTCTGGAAAAGTCTTGAAATGCTTTAAAAATTAATTGTTTTGACACCATTGCACTCAGCACATTCTGCTTTCTGTCAATCATCTAACACCCACAGAAAGTCTCCAGTACCGAGAAATGCTTCAAAACTGTGTCACCCTATAATCACTGAGTCCAAGAAGTGACAAATTTTACAGCAGCTCATCTGAACAGTATTAATTAATACATAAATAACACAAGTTAATTTTAAAATGATTACAAAATGCTAATTACATCCCAGTGGCATTTAAAAGTTCTCTTTGCAAAATATGTAACTGGACTTTGACAACAAATGAACAGCTGCCTTGGTGACACTTTGTTAGTTTCTTATTTTGCCTTACATCAGGACTAATGTACTGTAGATGAGAGCCAGCAAGGTGTATGTCTGTAAGGCCTATCAGAAGGCTAAAGCTCTTACACTAACTGGAATCTGGCTCACAATTTGTCTCATTTTTATTATCCCTCAGTGGCAAACAGTTAAATAAAGCAGAAATATTGTGAGAGTGAAATAAATCACTGCAGAAAAGGTTTGTACTTTTTCCTGCAGTTTGACCTTGTGAATACGATGCAAGTTTTCAAAGACTCTTCCTCTCCTGCTGCTCCTGCTTTTCTATTCTGGGAGCGTGTGCTGTAAGCTTTAGGGAATGTCACAACGCACTCTGTTGAAGTAAAACTCTTAGATCAGTTGTCTCTTATAAAGCATCCATGGAGACTAAATAGCTTGTTTTTTCATTCACTCAGCTCTTTCTGAAAGAGCAAACTAAGCAGGGTAAAAAAAAAAAAAACAACAAATTATCTCAGTGTTTTTTCAGAAGAGTAAAGTTTTGTTTTCTTTTTTAGGTGGACAGTCAGATCAAGGCTACGATTCACTGTCTAAAGAAGAGGAGAGGATGTGCGTCAGAGAGAGCGACAGCACAACAATGGTGGAAGACAAAGGGCCGAGGCAGTCGAGTGAGTTTTAGATTATCTTCTATTTCTAATCCTTGACACTGAGTTACTGCAGAAGTGAATCACTGCTTACTGACAGCAATATGAACGTTCTCTCTAAAAGCTGGAGTATCATGTTGCCGTGTGGGTGTAATGCATTCCCCGCCCGTCCATTTGCTGTTATATTTAGATGTTTTTGAGAACCAGATTCTGTTGATGGATGAACATGTTATGTAACCAGGTGATTGTTTGCATGACAAGATTTGTCTTGAATTTTGTTGCAAATACCAGCATGGTGTGTCTGATGAAATCTCTGTTCCAGCCTTCCTGATCAATAGTCCGCAATAAGTGCTGTGTGGTTTTATCAGCCCTAATTCTTTTGCATGAATGTAACACACTTAGAGATTTTGATAGACTGGTCAAATACACCAAAATCTGTCGTCTTAATAATTTAGTATCATTTAAATTTCCAGCACCTGAAATTGAGGTTCCAATCAGCAGCATCTCTCCTCCTACAAGAACCTGCAAATCAACAGAAGTCAGTACAGGTAAGTTTAAGCCGACATGATTGTGCATAAAAGCCAGATTTCCGTCTAACTGTATAGGAGATGAATTCATGGTCACGTATATGTTTTTGTCACAGGCAATGGCAGCAGGCTATTTTCCAGTCCATCTAGCGACACCGTTATGTGTGGAGTTCTTCCAAAGACAGAGAGGCCAAAATCTCTGGATTTGTCTGGTGGGCAAGGAAGTCTGAGGCTCACCGTCCCTCAACTCAGCTCGACTAAGCAGCATCACCTAGGAGCTGACAGACTGCATGGGGTAGAAGAAGAAGAGACAGAGACTGATAAACAGAAACCTCAGCTGGAGAGAAGTGTCAGCTGCAGCAGTGCAGTGGAGAGGTCAGGTGCGTTTAGAGAAAGGAGTGTCAGCTGCAGCGCTGGGACTGTGAGGAGAACAGGTATTGAGACAGGGTTTGATCCCCTGTCACTGATGACAGCAGATACAGTACAGGAGTGTGACGAGGAAAACAGCAGTAGATCCATGGCCCGCCGCGACCTCGCCGAGGAGATTGAGATGTACATGAATAATGCCAGCAGCCCCCTGAAGGACCCCTCAAGCCCTTTGTTTCGCTCGTCCTCATCTCCTCACACCTCCCCGCGACCGTCCACCTTGCTCCGCTCCAACACAAACCTGCCGCTGCCTGTCAAGTCCAAGGAGAGGCTAAGGTCATCTCCGTCATTTCCTGTGGGTGTCTGTAATAAAGATGGGAGGGAGCGGCCTTCCTCCTTGGTGTCACCTTCATCACCGACTCCCTCCACCTCATCGTTCTCCATGGATTCACTGTTCACTCCAACTCTGGACATCTTCAAATGCAGTGTCATATCAGCAGGGAAGGGCGTGGCAGAGAAGGCCAGCCGCCTCTACTCTCGTCTGTCCTCCCAGACTTCATTAACACAGGTTGGTAGTGCAACATTTTCCTCTAAATATTATTCCCAGTCAAGCTTTCTACAAAATGATTTCCTCCTCTCCTGCAGGATGCAAACTGTGACCGGATTAGTGTATCCTCACTGACCTCTGGAGAGGCAGACTGCTCCTCACTGCTCGATAATGACTCCTGTCTGGATCCAGATGGCTTTACCTCCCCCCAGCATGGCAGCATGTCTAGACTCAGGAGGAGCCCTGTTGTGGGTCATGCCAACCTGGGCAGCCCCAGCACCCCCAACAGAGTGTTCAGACACAACTCCTTCTCCGGTTTGTTTCACTTCCTTCAAATAAGTTTACATTTTCAATATTGCTGGAATAAGACACTGACATGTCAAATCTTGAAATGTCTGCTTTGCTTCACATTTATTAAAAGTAGTTTGCAGTCGTCACGAAAACATCTCTGGTGTGAAAAAGTCATACCTCACAGACATGCTCATTAAATTGCTTTTTCAGCTCCAGCATTGTATTGGTTCCAAGGAAAAAACACTTGACGATCTAAATTTAGAGTAAGAATAGGGCTCAGTAGCGAAGAGAGTCGGGTGTTGTTCTGTGCGAAACTAGGCCAACAGGCATGAGGGCTGATTCTGTATATAGGCTTCTCTGTGCTCAGCCACAGGCCCAATGCTAAACATAAACACGTCAGCATGCACACGTGCATGCACACTCACATGCAAACTCTCTTGACATGCCAGTGTGAAACATGAATTTGCTAGACCTGCACCACAGAACAATAAAACTGCCACTGATTGATTGTTGCTGCTTGATTTAATATTTCCACTTTTGCTTTATTTAATCCAGACAGCTTTGATAGTTTTCTTAGATCTTGGCTTTGCTTTGTGTGTCTAATTGTCAAATCTTCCATCGTATTTAGGTGGTTTGGCACTTCCCTCTAAAACTCCTCACACTCCAGATTCCTCCCCCGACACCAACCGCTTCCAACCCACTCCCAACTACACCATAGAGGTAAAGTACTCGCATATAAAAATTCTTGTTGGACACTCTTCTGTAGACTGACTCAGACTATTATGATTAATTACATTATTACACTGTGTCCTCATTTCCTCTTCCTGCTGCTTTTCGATGTAGGTGTTGATGTCCAGCTGTTCACTCTGTAAGACGTGTGACTGTCTGGTCTATGATGAGGAAATAATGGCGGGCTGGACGGCAAATGACTCCAACCTCAACAGCACTTGTCCGTTCTGCGGCACAGCCTTCCTACCTTTCCTCAATGTGGAAATCAAAGATCTGAGACCACAGAGCAGGTAAATGCTCCCTTTATACAGACCAACACAGTATGTATGCATTATATAATCACATAAAATAAAATATGCAAACAGGTACTTCAATCATATCACACTGAATTCAGTATTAATATGGATTTAATGTCTTTCATCTCTCGATTGTCTTCAATGAATCTGTCACTTTCATCACACACAACCCCGTGGCCTCTTTAAACAGATCCACTCTGTTTCTCCCCCTCAGGTCTGCTAAGGAAATTAATCCTGTTACAGAGGAGGACATGTCGGCGTCACTCAATCCTGAGGCAGACTGTGCAGCTCAGACATCTGCAGCTCCCCCGCAGAAGCAGGAGAGCAGCGCCTCCGCCTCGGCTCCAGTGACTGTGCCCTACCTCAGCCCTCTGGTCCTGTGGAAGGAGCTGGAGAGCCTGCTGGTCAATGAGGGCGACCAGGCCCTGTCCTCCCCTAGTGTTGTCGACCAACACCCCATTGTTTTCTGGAACCTGGTGTGGTACTTCAGAAGGCTGGAGCTGCCAAGTAACCTGCCTGCTCTTATCCTGGCCTCCCAGCACTGTAGCCATGGAGACCAGGTAAACATGCACGTCTGTCAAGCTCACCCACATATAGTTGTGTAATCATAAAGCCGTCCTTTTATATGTTTCAAAGGCAATGGTTTGACATTTTGAGAAATAACTTTGGGATATTCAGTTTTTTTTGTTATGAGTTAGATGAGAATATTGATACCACTCCCATATCTGTACCACCAGCTGCTGGTATCTTAGTCATCAGTTATCGTAGCTTAGCACAAAGACTGGAAACAGGGGGAAATAGCTAGAATGGCTTTTCCCAAAGAGACTGGCATTCAAATCAACTGTCATTGAATTAAGAAATGATCACTCACTAATTAACATGTTCTTTTAATTTGTACAAAAAACATAAATTAAGTGTAAGAAAGACATGTTGTGGTTTTATGGGGTTATTATGACCCAGACTTCTTGGCCAGGCAAAGATAGTGGTATTAATCTCCTTATCTAACTCTAAGCAACATAGGAAATAAGCACATTTCCCAAAATACCTTTAAACCTGTAGTGCTTAACAAGATTCAGTCTTTGGTGACTCCTAGTGGCAGTTTAGAGATGACACTGGCAAAACAGAGCAATGCATAAAAGCAGCACGTACTGTAATAATTATATAATAAGACCAATTTTCACTGGGAACATTTATTTTATTTAAACAAGTGAAAGCTAAATACTTTTATAGATATAACAGCATTAGAAAAATCTGCCCATTAGGGCTGTAGAGACAGAGAGAGTACATAGAGAGTAAAGAATTAATCTTCAATACGTTTTTCTCCTTGCAGACTCCCCATACTGTTTCATCTGAGGACAGTAAGCAGGTGCTTGTGAGGATTATGTGGGACAACCTAAAGTTACACCAGGACAAAGTTCAACCCTGCTATGTCCTGTGGAACACACATTGTAAGTTACTAAAGTGCTTTCCTCTATCGGACTGTGATATAATGTGTTTCAAAAGGTGAAATTACTTTCAGAAAAGGATTTTACCACTAACGCGAGTTTGATCAAGGTCATATATTTACATCTAAATTAGATAATGCATATGGAGTAACAAGAAAATCATGCATCATTTAGTTCAGATCTTCTATTAGTCATGCCGACCTTATCAGTTCAATACTTTCAGAGTTGATTTTGAGTGGTGGAGATGAATGACTCTTTGATCAGGGTGACTTTTATCTCTTGTTTACCTCTGCAGGTGCAAACTCCCTGGTTCGCTCTGGGCTCTGTGAAGAAGGCCAGCTCTTCACTGTGGAGCTACTGCAGGGTTTTGTGAGGAGCATAAAGAAGAGTGATGTCTATCAGCCCATGAGCCAGATCATCCAGCTACTGGGGCCAGAGCTTGGTTTTAAAAGACAGAGGTGAGGAGATGAAGATTTTAGTATAAAGTCATGTGTGATTGACAATATGAATGAAAAGTCTAACTGTTTTCTTCTTCTCTTTTTTTTCAAAAAGGAGCCTGTACCGAGATTTATTGTTCCTTGCTCTGGTGGCTTTAGGCAAGAACAACATTAATATAAGTAAGTTCAAAAGCATGATATCAAATGCCTCCGCTGTATTTTACATTTAGTGCTAATGTTAGCCTGTTGACAAGCTAAACTGACATGCTTAAAATAAGAAACAATGTACTATGTGCTAAACATTAGCATGTTAGCATTGTCCTTGTATGTTGACTTTAGCATTTATCTCATTGCTGTACCCAGGTGTACAGACCAGTAAAGCAAATGTGCTGGCATTACGTCCACATTGTTAACTAACTCTTGTGTCATTGCAGATGCTTTTGACCGGGAGTACAAATTGGCATATGATCGCCTCACCCCCAACCTGGTTAAACTGACACATAACTGTGACCGGCCACCTGGAGCAGGGGTCATGGAGTGCAGGAAAACTTTCGGGGAACCCAGTCTGTGAACTACTTCTCTTCTTCTGTCCCCATATGTTTTTCCTTCAACCACGGTCACTGCTGCTGTTTTTCTTTTTTCATTCCTTTTGGACTGCTCCTCAGACTCAGGACCAGCTCGCCTGACTGGAGCACAGACCTCTTAAGCACAATGGGAAAATGACACTTAAAGTAAAGCAACTGCCATGAGTTTCTTGTATACTGTTAGTGCTGCGAGGCTGCGAGTGACAGGCCTTGTGTTTGTAAATATTTAGAAAGTCCACTGTATTTTCAGTATAACTATAGTAAAATGTTTGTACAGTTATTATACAGTCTATTTTATGACTTTGTTTCTGTTGAAGCTGTGATGAAGTATGTAAAATTAAGTGTATGATCACGTTGTGGTCCTGGTGACCTTGTTAAGACTGTTGTTGAGTGTGTGTATAGTACCTACTTGCTTTTGGACATTCATGTTTTTACAAAGCACTTTGGCAAGACGAGCTTTTTGTCATTCACTCTCATTTATGTGACGCTGTGACCCAGCAGCCTACGCTTAAGTGACTTTTTATTTGACAGCTGCAGGGCATACTGTACATGCAGTTATTCCTCCTCATCTGCACCCTGTACACCTCGCAGGGCAATGCTCATATGCCTGAATACACTAAACCTGGCAACATCAAAAGATTTTAAAACATATTTCTGAATCAAAAAGGGAGTACTCAATTAATGTATATGCACAGTGTTTATTCATTTTTGTACAATATACCAAAAGAACCTAAAAAGGGAACTCTGTGATTTATTTAGAGTTTTTTAAGCAATACCTTTTTTAAAGTCATGATTGAATAATTGATATTATATGGGACCACCAAGGAGAGATTTCCTTAATCAAACTTATAGACGAATAAAAACTGAAAATAATTTTTTTCTGTTGGTTAAATCATTTTTTTGATAGAGAAATTAATTTATTGACACTGATCTATTAACATGTACATATTGTTTGATTCTAGTATTTTGTATCTTTCCTTTTGGTCTTCACTGTATAGTGTGGATGTCAGTTTTAGATATTTGGACAACGGTGCACTGTTTAATGTGACCATCCAAGGACATTGTAAATCTCTTTGAACAGATGGCAGTGCAAGTTTCTTTACACTAAGCATATTCAATGTTAAACATGTATCATAACCTGGAACAACAGCTCTGAACTGTCCTAATTCAAAATCATTTCCAAAAATGAGTGTGATGGTGTGTTGATGTTTTTCACTTCTAACTGACAAAAACCTGCCTAGGTGTGATGCAGCTCCACAGCTTATAACCGGACTTCACCACAATAACTTGATGATATGATGCTGGATTAGATAGGTCTCACAGGATGTACAGTTATAATCACCTTGTAAGTTGTAACTAAAGAAAAAAAACAAACACTGACGACCAAAACATCATTTGATGTCTACATGTTGTTTACACAATTTGTCAATTAAAACAATGTTTATGAAGTATTATTTATCATTTGTAACACAGATACTAATTTGTATGATTTTTATATATATATAAAAAAAAGAAATCAAATTTCTTCCATGGCTGGATATATAGTTTGCTTTCATTTATGAATAAATACGTTTATTCTATGGATATTGAGTTTGATTTTTGCTATTGCTATGTCTGTCTTTTTTTTAAATATAAAAACTGACGTGAAAGAACTGTGAGTTCAAGCAAGCTCAGGTTCTCTATAATGAATGTTATAAAACAGTTGTTGTGTATACTTACATATTATACAAAATTCACATTTAGAAACCTCGGAAATAATCCAAAATGTGCACATATGTGATTTCTAATTCCATTCTGTAGACGCTGTTTTGTAAACACTGAAAAAATATTAATATCCCTGTTGGTGTTCATTCTTTGCACACTCAACCTACGCTATATTAAACATCCTGCATCCTGATGTAGTCAAAAAAATTAATATGAAAGCTGCCATCATAGCTAAAAATGAGTATGTAACAAGTTCTAGAAAATGTTGTAGTATGTGTATTGCTGCTGACGTACCAGACACTTGTCACTGGCAGCAATGCAGAGCAACTACAGTAGCTTTCTGCACAGTTTCTACAGATACCCATGCTCATGATATCCGTGCAAGTATGGGTTAACTGTTCTGCTTCAGGTCACAAGTGAAGGTTTCTGTTCACACGTTCAGATGGAAACAGGGCAGATAATGATGCGATCCTCCAGCATCACGCTAAGCACCAGGAAGATAAAGTAGAGCAGGAACATGGTGAAGCCCAGAGCCTTATTCATCTTCCACTTACAGGTTGCAATGGAGACGATGACAAAGAGGAGCATGATGAAGAGCAACACGATGGCACAGAAGAGCCCATTACTGCTGACGGTGACTGGAGCCAAACTGTTAATCGATGAGTACAGGAGCCACGGGATCGGCAGGCTTTTGAAACAAAATGACATAAAAATCTGAGTCTTGATCTACATTTCCTTTTCAATCGTGACACGTGAGGCAAATGGAGCTTACCCCATTGTGATGTCGAAGATGTTACTGCCCACAGAGCTGGACACAGCCATGTCCCCCATGCCTTTACGAGCCACAATCACACTGGTAATGAGGTCAGGGATGGATGTCCCTGCAGCCAAGATAGTCAGGCCCATAATCTCCTCTGAGATACCAATGGTCTCACCAACCTACAAAGGCAAAAACAGAGTTCAGAGTGGATAGAAGCTACAGAAACTGCAATAGAGGACACAATCTTAATCTCACTTTCAGGATACTGGTCCAGGGAGATTTACATGGAATTAAAAAATCCTTACATACCTGGTTTTATGTGTATTTAGACTCCAGTTTACACCAAACCTAAACAAGGCAATGCTTCAAATTCCATCTCTAAATGTTGCTATAGTTACTGACCTGATGGGCCCACCACACCATGAGGTAGGAAAAGACAGCAATCCACACAATAGAGCCCAGGAAGGTGAGCGCAAAGAATTTTCTGGATTTCTGTCGGACAAAGTTAAGTGATGTAAATGTAAAAAACAGTGTTGAGACATATAAAACACCACAGCTGATCTCAGAAATGTGTCTGGGTCTTTACCTGGTTGCGGACATCGGGAACTGTGAGCCACAGAGGGAAGATTATGGGCAACAGGAAGAGGAAGGTTGCTTGTTTACGCGGTGTGTCAGGCCACTCTAAAGACAGAGGTTCTTCTGCCTCCTCTTCATCATCCTCATCTTCATCATCATCATCGTCTTCACTGGACTCATCGCTGTCTTCATCACTGTCATCACTGCTAGAGTCGTCTGACCCCCCTGACCCATCTTCTCCTGCAGGCACATCCTCCTTAAGTATTGGGAAAAGACATCATGATGGGCGGCAGTAAAAGGAAAAGCAAATAGCAAATAAGCCTGAAGAGGCCAGTTGCCAAAAGTCGAGCTCTGCACAGTGACTCTTACATAGACAGGTATCAAAGATTGACTTCTGGGCTTTTTGAAAACCACCAGGACATGGTTGGAGAGTACCTTCTTGTCCTCTGGCTGCTCCTTCTTCTCTGCTTGTGGTGCTGGTGCTGGTGCTGGTGCTGGTGCTGGCGCTGGCTCCGGCTCTTTGGTCTGCTCAGTTTTTCTCCCACCATCTGTGAAAGGAATCCCCAAAATCTTGTGTGTTTCCTTCATACCTCTAACTCAGTCAGCTAAATCTAAAGGAACCTTAGATTCACTTTAGACTTTAGACCTGGTCACATGGAGAAACTCAGAAAATAAATTGTTACGACTTACATGATGTATGAGGTCATGTTAATGGTGACTGGAGTGAATAAACTCACCGTCTTCATAGATGTATGTATTTGGATTTTATTACATAGTCCTGTAAGCACTTGTCTAATCTATAGTACCATTCAAATATTGTTTTTATACAGTATATTGTATCTGTACAGTTTGTATGCCCTTCATATTTTAGTATCTAATAATGCTAAAGACATTTTTTGACAATGGAATGGAGCCCATGTATCATAGAGATAATCTTTCTGTTGTCACAGAATTGGTTTGAGTATTTTGGCCATATGGTTTTAATGTGGAAAATTGTGGAAACAAAATTTGCAGCCTAGATGATGAGCAGCTTCCAGACGTGTCCATGGGTCTAAAAGCTTAATGAAAGATGAACAATCAAACAAGCCAAAATAAACTTAAATTCTATGCTGAATTACTCAGTCATGTGATAATCATAATAATTTAACAGTTTAACAGTTAGGTGGACAAAGAAGAAGCCACACCATTCATAAGTTAGGTACACTGATGGTATAACATCAAGAACAACAGCATCGTAATCCATACTGCAAAACAGAGTCATGTCATAAAAGGAAGAATATCCTTATAAATGAATTGTACAGGAGGCATGGCACAGTCCAAGACAGGATCTTATTTTTGCTCTCCAGTGAAAACCCATTATCCTGTACAAGAACTCTGCTGCTTCTTTGTCTTTTGCAAACTGTGACTTGTTTCCAAAGAACACAAAGTTATTTACAAAATCATCTTTGACAACACATTATTTAGGCAAGTTAAAAGAGCAGTGTGTAGGATTTAGTAGCATCTAGTGAGTAGTTGCTGATTGCAACCCCATCACTTCACCCTCTTTGAACCTTTGAGCTAAAGGAGAAATTATGGTGACCACAAAATGTCATCTGTAGATATAAAAGACAAAAATATAACAGTCCTTCTGCCATATGCTGTAAATAAAGTCCCCTAAATCTTACACACTGGACCTTTAAGTAAACCATATATATTTATAATATATTAATATATTTATATCTATTATAATATGGTTTGACACACTTCAGTGTCACTAGAGATCTCCAAGAACATAGATGATGGCAGTGGTTTGATACAGGGGCTGCTAGCTGTGATCCAGATTTCATAGGCTCATTTAAAAGCTGATTATTGAGCTGAAATAGTCAAGTGTTTGCTGCCTGGAGGCCTGTAAGACGAGCAAACCAGGAGCCAGGGTGACAGGTACACAAATTGAGACACACTGTACATTATTGCAGTCTTGCCTCAGGTAACGATAGAACAAGAAAATATGAACATTGTTATGGGAACATCCTAGTATAATCACCATAGCATGGTGCTCTGCAAAGGAAAGGAAAACCTATTAGGGACAGTCACTGGAAAAGGTACAGGATCAGTCCACCACCAGCCAGCAGCCCATAGTTAACAGATAAGATATGATTATTTTATTGTTATCTCACCAACTTAACAGAACATGCTTTTGGTTTGGCTCTCACATAAAATACATTCTTTGTTGTGTAAAGCAAACTCTCTGTTGACTAAGACTAAGCTACATGTGTGTATATTTCACTGTGGGCCTACAAATGGATCCATCCATAGACTGAGGTAGGTATTTATCTGCTTAGTATCAATCTGGACTTAGTGCTGCCTTCATTTGGGACACTTTGCTAATCCATTTTACTATGAGAAGGACATAGTCCACAGACACTGGTACTCACCCTCTCTGAGAGGGTCTAATGTGTGGATCATAAGTTGGAAGATGGTGCTTCTCATGGTGCTGTTGTGTAAAGAAGCTGAACTTCCCCCTCGCTGAAGGGATGGCTTCACCTGGGGAAAGAGATGGCCGAGGTCACAACAGCTACTCACAGTAACAGACAGTGACACATCAATTTCAGACAACCATGTCATGCTTGTGTTTTCTTGAGAAGTGCAGTTACATGTATCAGAGGCCCGTCCATTGAGAGGACTGTACAAAGGTCCGTAAGATGTAAAATAACATGTGGATAAATGAACACTGCGGGTGTCTAAAGTGTAAGGATGTTGTTTTTGTGTCTTTATGTTTGCAGTTGATTGGCTGGTTGGTTGATTGCTTGATTTTTACCTTTAACCGATTCTTCTCCTGTCGAGTAGAACAGGCATCTCCATCGCTCCCCTGCGTGCAACAAAGTTTTTTTCAGTGATAATCATTCATTGGTAGAGATAGATCATTTTAGTAGAGCTTAAATATCAGTATGCACTGTATACTATAATGTTATGCATTGCCATTTCACACATTGCACACTCTGGGGGTCTTATTAGTCTTACGTGTCAGTAAAAAAAGATGTAACTGTGTGTCAATTAAGCCTCAGTCACACTTACCAGGGTTAAACACAATATATGTTGATGCTACAGTTTGTACAGAGCTGTAGCTCCTCCAAGGATTAGTTCACTGTGGCTGATCAGCTTTGGTCCCACAAGGCCTTTGCTAGTATCATTTCACTCTTCTGACATGATTTGCATATAGATGTCATGAGGGATGAGTAATGTGTCTTTCTATTTCAGCCATAAACCACAATGCGTGTGATGAGTACAACAAAATAAGACACAAAATTATGCATGAATGGAAGGGCTAGTTTCACTTTTGAGAATACACATCTGTTTTATAGAGTGACAGTGTCACTTTCATGTTATCAAGAAAAGCAAAACTAAACCAGCAAAAACTGGTGGCAGTATATCATTTTAGTATCACAAAATCAGCAAATTTTTAACAGATCAAGATGTAATTTACTGTCTCCATTGGCTGTGTTGCTCTTTAGAGCTCCACAGTTTTGTTTTCAATTACATCCCACTGTCGTAACAAGTAAAAATACTAATATGCTTAGAGGCATTTAACTTTCAGCAAATTCCTGCAACTATAACTCTACAACCCACATTTGAGTCTCTGTGATATGAATACATAGTAACAGACTCATTATTTTGTCAATTGAGGACATTAAAGATCAGATTTTAAATCATCATGTTCTGTCACTGGAGTGCTTACCGTTTCAGATTCCTCCACTGCAATAACTTTGACAATGTTCTTGTGTTTGTGGAGTTGGGTCTTGAAGGCTCGCTCTATTTGTACATTGAACTTCATGAAAATCACATAGACTGTGTAACTGGTCACCAGCATCATGCTCTCCCACCACATTATGACATTATCCAAGAAGAAGATGATGAGTAAGATGAGGTCAAGTATGTAGAAGGATACGTCTCTAAAAAGTGGCCACCAGGTTAGATGAAGAACTTCCCGTGAAAACAAAGCACACATTCCAATCACAAACAAAATGTTGAAAACTGCTGAACCAACGATGGTGCCAATACCAACATTGCTGTGGGCGATGAAGACTCCTATCAAGGAGGTGAAAAGCTCAGGAGCAGAACCTCCAGCAGCCATGAAGGTGGCTCCTGCTACATCGCCAGAGATGGCAAGCTTGTCTGTGATCACGCCCAGTGCAGGAACGAAGAACTCATCACACACAATCGCAAGCGAAATGAACATGTACATCATTCCAATAATGTGGAGGATCACCCAGCCTCGTCTGCGGTCTTCAATAGAAAAGATATCTTCAGGGTATTCTCCCTTAACATATGGAGCTTCACCAGGAGAAGCTGGGGTGGTGGTGATGGTGGTGGTGGTGGCTACAGGAGGAGTAGGGGCTGGAGCTGGTGTGGGTGTCTCCTGTGGAGGCTCAGGGGCCACATAGATGCAATGCACAATAGTCCGGTTTGTAGTTGTCGATGGTGGAGATTCAGCAGTGGTGGATGCTGGAGTTAGTGGATCTGAAGTTGTAACTTGATGACTTACAGCATGCATCTCTGGTGTTGTTTGATCTGTGTGCTCTAATTCATGTGTTGCAGTGAGAGGTTCCTCCAACCCCTGAGGCTCTACTGTAGGCTCCTCAACCACCTCTGTTGAACCTTCTCCAAAATCATCTCCAATCTGAGGCATTGGCAAAGGCTCATACAGTCTGGCACTGATGGTCAACTGGTAGAGCGTACAGAGAAAAACCCCAGAGAGGAGGAACAGAACCCGGCTCAGCTGCAGTCGCTTCCTTCTTGTACAACGCATTTTCCTCCTGGGTGGTGATGCTACTGGCTATGGAGAATTAAGCTGCATAAATGGGCTTTGGTAGAGGGCAAGTCCAGCTCTCTCCCCAGCAGACCATGGGGCGATAAAATCCAAAACTTTGGCTGGGTGATTCATGTCATATCCTCAACCCCTTGGAAAACCCAGCCTATTGCAAATGAAAGGGAACATCAGAGAAAAAAATGGCATTTACACAACAGTACTGTATGTTTGAAAACATTTGAACTATTCGGAAAATGCAGTGTATGAATAATTGGCTGTCATAGAATTGATAATCCCATTTAGAAGCTGTTATCATTACTTTCTTTGCAGATTGGTGGCATCCGAGAAACAGAATGAACAAAATAAGTGATAGATGAACACAACAGACAAGCACAAATGCAAACAAAGGTAAAACATCAATGCATACAGAAACTGGACAACAACAGGTGGAGACTTACCACTCAACTGGCAAAGTCAAAGGTGCATAAATCTCCAAAATCAGGTTTTCACGGCTGGGTATTGTGTCCAAACTGTTGCCAATGGCCAAAGGGTTATGTAGGGCACAGGACGAGTCTTCACAATGGATCAGCATAATACCTAATACCTGAAGTCTTCTAAGAGGATTATGCATTGTCTCACTCTCACTTCATTGTGAACGTACACTAGTAATATTTAATGCAAAATTAATGCTTAATGTTGCATAACTATAGTACAAAAATAATTTTATGAAGCCTGAGTCTGACACTTGCAAATAAAACTTTCATTATATGATAAAACATAACGATTTGAACAGGAGCAGTTAACTTTAAACTTTAAAGTCTAAAATAAATAATGTGCATAAACCAATGAGACTGACGAAATTATAGCATTAGCTGCTGATTTTTGGGCCGACTTTTTTCGGTACAGAAATATAACAATTCCCCATTTCTGTATCACATCGGAACTACTTATTAGAAGGTACACGGCTTTCAACACGGACAGAAATGGAATGGTGCACCCATCAACACAAATTGACGACGTGAGAAATGTTATATATATGTTTACAATTTGAAAAAGAGTTGTTTGCTTTCATTCATTACGTAGAAACTGTACTACAGCCCTATTTATACTGTCAGTGATGCAGCCTTATGCACCTGTACTGCATACAAACTTTGACGGACCTGCCGTGCTTAGTTACAGTTGCTAGGCTGTGATTGGACAGTCGCTGTTGGGGGCGGGGTTTCGCGGACATGACTGGAATAACTATTCATTCAAGATATCTTAACCTAAACCCACAGGTTAATGTAAGGTAAGGTAATGTGAGGTTAATCTTTCATTAGACCGTACAATAAAGTTTGTAAAGTTGTTTCAACTGTTCGAAATACATGTTCCCCAAATATCCCACCTTCCTTAAAAAATATATTGCCATGCTTGATCAAAAATACAAACAAAAAAATCTTTAAAAATTCAATAATAAATATTCAAAATATACTACATATGTGGAAAACCTAGGCTGAAGGATATGAAATTAACCAAACAGATTTAGTAAGTTAACAGTTAGTTGTATTTTATGGTTGTTTTTATAATATGACTTTCTTCAGTTCTACTTTAATTGTTTGATGAACAAAATGATCTTTTAGCTTTCACGTTATGCTGTTATGCATACAGCTAGCCAAGCTCTTGAAATATGAGTCGGTGGGATGTATATTATTTAAGATTTTGGAAAATACCATTAACTTAAAAAGTAAATTAGACAAAACAGAGCTTTTATTGTGAAAATCAGGAGCTGCCCACACCATGCTCCACACCTATGTTCTGTGTTTCAAGACAAAGGAATAAAACATTTAATGAAGTATATTTTCAAATGTCTTTAGAATGGATTTTTATAGGATTCTATAAACAAACCATTAGCCAGATCTAATATTATCCTTTTCAGTTTTCCCTGCTTTACAATAAAACAAATAGGGAAACAAATAAGATGACAAATCAGGCACAGAATATAAACATATATTGTTAAAGAAAAAAATGTTTATATATGTATAGTGTATATATGAGACAAAATAGATTCATATACATATTCAATATACATTTTGAGATTTGTATAAAGGTTTTCTGTATAAAAGCACTTTTGAAAGTGTATAAAAGAGATATCTGTTAGTTCACTAACATATAAATGTTATATTTACCTAAAGTACATAGACTGAGCAAGTGAGTATCTAGGTTCTTTTTTTCTAAACAATGTTTTTGAAGTATAAAATAACTGGATGAATATTATAATGAAATTTGACTCTTTAAACTCCCTCCAAATAATTACTTGCAGGTAGTGTTGCAACAAGTTTATGAAAAGAAATAAAATAATAGGTCTTCTTAAGACCCATTAAGTTATCTTCTCTTCACTGGTGCAACAAAACTTCTCTGCAGGATCGGGACACATTGTGTCCTGATTGGACAGTGACTAGCTGAGTCACATCTAGCATTGCTTGGCTTGATAGAGAATGTTGCAATGCTGGTGTGAGTGTAGATGAAAGTGTTTCTGTATTTGGTGTTTAAAGTGTTGTACATTGGTCTGTGCATGTGTATTGCATTCTGATAACAGCACAGAAATCAAGGAATAATTGCTAAATGAGAAAGAAATTTCATGTGTATACATACATACATACATGTACAATATTTTTAAGGCCTGTTGCTCACACTGACAGGGCAGACAAGAATGCGATACTGCAACATCAAGCTAACCACCAGGAAGATAAAGTAAAGTAGGAACATGGTGAAACCCAGCCCCTTACTTATCTTCCACTTACAGGTTGCAATGGAGATGATGAAAAAGAGGAGCATAATAAAGAGCAACACAATGGCGCAGAAGAGCCCATTGCTGCTGACGGTGACTGGAACCAAACCGTGGATGAATGAGTACAGGAGCCACGGGACTGGAAGACTTTTATGAAGAAAAAGACAGACAAAAAGAAAGAGACAAACAAACCTGTCAACTATATGGTCTTCTTTAATTGGGACACATCAGGCTATTAGAGCTTACCCCACAGTGATGTCAAAGATGTTACTCCCCATAGAGCTGGACACAGCCATGTCCCCCATGCCTTTACGAGCCACAATCACACTGGTAACGATGTGAGGGATTGACGTCCCTGCAGCCAGGATGGTCAGGCCCATAATCCCCTCTGGGATGCTGAGGGTCTCACCCACCTACAAGTGTAAACCAATGCTCAGACTGAATACAAGAATTTTAACTGAATAATAAAAAAGTACAGTTACTGACCTGATGGGCCCACCACACCATGAGGTAGGAGAAGACATCAATCCACAGAATGGAACCCAAGAAGGTGACCACAAAGAATTTTCTGGATTTCTGTTGAAAAAAAGCAAGAGGACACAATTGAGGCATTTGAGATACCACAGCTGATCTCAGAAATGTGTCTGGGTCTTTACCTGCCTGCGAACATCTGGAACTGTGAGCCACAGAGGGAAGACTATGGGCAACAGGAAGAGGTAGGTGACTTGTTTGCATCGTGTGTCAGGCCACTGTAAAGACAGGGGCTTATCCTTTTTCTCTTCTTCTTCAGTCTTATCAGCGTCTGTTTCATTTTTATTGGAGTCATCATGGTCTTTATTGCTTTTTTCATCACCAGAGCCACCTGACCTATCCTCACCTGCAGGCACATCCTCCTATGGAACAGGTATTTAGTATGTTGATCATGCTGGAAATACTTTAAGAATATGAAAGATAAAAATAAAGACCAAATAAAGACTCTTATCTGAGGTTTCAAGATAGAGACATCATCAGTAATTAGTAATGTGGGTTTCTGTTTCATTTTTACAGGCTTCTATCAAGACAATCTTATTAATTTTAATACATTTGTCACAGGAGTGCTCACCTTTGCAGATTCCTCCACAGCAATAACTTTGACAATGTTCTTGTATTTGTAGAGTTGAGTTTTGAAGGCTCGCTCTATTTGTGCATTGAACTTCAAGAAAATGATGTAGAGAACGTAACTGGTCACCAGCATCATGCTCTCCCACCACATTATGACATTATCCAAGAAGAAGATGATGAGTAAGATGAGGTCAAGTATGTAGAAGGATACGTCTCTAAAAAGTGGCCACCGGGTTAGATGAAGAACTTCCCGTGAAAACAAAGCACACATTCCAGTCACAAACACAATGTTGAAAACTGCTGGACCAACGATGGTGCCGATACCCACGTTGCTGTGGGCAATGAAGACTCCTATCAAGGAGGTGAAAAGTTTAGGGGCAGATCTTCCAGCAGCCATGACGGTGGCTCCTGCTACTTCGTTAGAGATGGCAAGCTTGTCTGTGATCACCCACAGCGCAAGAACGAAGAACTCATCACACACAATCGCAAGCGAAATGAACATGTACATCATTCCAATAATGTGGAGGATCACCCAGCCTCGTCTGCGGTCTTCAATAGAAAAGATATCTTCAGGGAATTCTCCCTTAATATGTGAAGCTTCACCAGGAGAAGCTGGGTTTATGGTGATGGTGGTTACAGGAGGGCCTGGAGCTAGTGTGGGTGTCTCTTGTGGAGGCTCAGGGGCCATAAAGATACAATGGTTTGTAGTTGGTGATTCAGCAGGGGTGGATGCTTTAAAATCTGAAGTTATGTCTGAATTACGTACCACATGCATCTCTGGTGTTGTTTGACCTGTGGGCTCTAAGTCATGTGTTGCACTGAGAGTCTCTACTGTAGCTTCCTCAACTACCTCTGTTGAATCTTTTCCAAAATCCTCTCCAATCTGAGGCATCGACAAAGACTCATGCAGTCTGGCACCGGTGGTCAGCTGGTAAAGCGTACAAAGAAAAACCCCAGAGAGAAAACATGGGACCAGGCTCAGCTGCAGTTGCTTCTTTATTGCGCAATTCATTTTGCCCCCCCTCCAAAAAAACAGTGGTTTGAGTTATGAAATGAAATGCAATGGTAAAGGGCCAGTCCAGCTTTCTCAATGGCAGACAGTGGAAGGGCACTTCATGTCACACCCTTGGCTCTTTGCAAAAACAAACCTATTGTAACGATAGATCAAATGACAGTTAAGCAGCTGCATATACACAGAAACATACTTTATATGCAAACACACACATATACATACATACATACGTATAGGCATTTAACCTCGTTGCATATGCATCATACCTGAAGTCTCCTAAAAGGATTTATTAGTTGTCTCATCTTCAAAACATAGGTCGTGGAGCCTTGCTGGCCTGACTGACGTTTGTAATACTCATTCAACAACCAAAAACTTACAGTAACAGGCGTGAGCTGTCTTACCTTATAAACTCTTTTCCTCTCTGGTTTCTGTGCAAAACGATCCACGAAGTTGTTAAAAATCCGTGACCGGTGTTGTGGAAATTTCCGACTCCCCCTTCGCGTGGACGCGCATGCACTGCAAGCATTTCATTCTCTTGTCAATTTACGGATTTTTGGTTTAAATATGATTACTGGAAACAATCTTACACATTCTTTTCTGTTTACTGCAAGACAAATGACTATAACGAATAGGCTATATAGCCCAGTAAATCCCGCATTTCGATTTCTGGATCAAATGCACAAGCCCTTCGACGTAATGTTGAAAATTTGTTGTTGTTGTTTTGTTTTGTTTTTACCTCAGAACATCAAATAGGAACTAATTATTCTAAAGTACACTGTTGTCACCCGGACGGAATCAGTGGTGCACTATACAACACAAACAGTGGATGGCGAGCGAAACGTTGAATGGCACGTCAAGATTTAACTTTTGTCCTGTTAGTTATCCTCTTCATATTTAAACTTGTGGATAATTATCTCCACATATTTGTTAAATCTTCTTCTGTTTACGTCTTTTGGTGTTTCGTTGGAGAATGCTAGCGTTAGTTAGCCGAACAACTAGCCGACATTAGCTCTTGACAGACCTCTGCTGTGACATGTTCAACGTCGTAAATGCTCATTGTTTGGTCCACACTAACCTCACTATGATACTCTCATCAGTGACACTGACATCAACACTTCAGCATAACTTTAGCATGATAATCCGGATGTATTATCGGGGAATGGTCGTGTTAACGTGCCCTCCAGAGACAGGAAGAGACGCTTTTAACCAGCTAAGTTAGCTAATTTATTAGTTTTTTGCGTTGTTGTACTCACATGTATATACTGCTTTTCTGTCTTTTTCTACAGCGGGAGCACGTTGGATGGTACTCTAAGTGCACTGTATTTATTGGGAATCTACACAAGCAGTAAACCATGCCTACCGTGGTGTTAATGGACGTGTCTCTGTCCATGACACGGCCAGTGTCGCTGGATGGCAGCGAGGAGTTTCAGAGGAAGAACCTGGCTGTCCACGGACTAAACATGTTGTTTGAACACATGGCCTCAAACTACCGCCTGGAGTTCACAACACTGATGGCCTTTTCTTCCCTCTGGGAGCTCTTGGTGCCTTTCACCAGAGATTACAATGCATTACAGGTAATGTGTGCCTCATGAGAAGTTTAGAAAATTTAGAGCATGTTTTCCTCTAAAGTTTGACCTCAGAGAAAAAGTCTGTCTTTGGTTAAAAGTTGGGTTTCTTTTCTAATTGATGTTTTTTTTTCTGTGCAGGAGGCTCTGAGCAATCTGGAAGATTATGACAAGACCTGTGTTGAATCAGCTCTTCAGGGAGTTAGTAACGTGGTACAGCAGGAGTGGGGTAGTGCCTGTCCTTGTCAGGTATTTTGAGTCTTTAAAAAAATATCATCACAACTCAGAATTTGTTATTCATTAAGTAAAGCTTGTGTGTGGTCAAATAAGTTTTCCTTATTGATTTCTATCTATTCCCATTTATAGTTGTTGTATTGTATGTTTATGTACCTTCCTCCTTTGTCCTATAGGTGGTGCTGGTTACTGATGGATCGCTTGGTATCGGAAAGGGTTCCCTTCGTCACTCCCTGCAAACACTGAAGCAGCGTGGGGATGACAAGAAATTTCCCCTCCCTTTCCCTTTCCCTACCAAACTCTTCATCATGTGTGTAGCCAATGCAGAGGAGGTACTGAGTCACCCTTTTTTGCTGGCTATTCAATAATTACTTTATATTTATTTACATCATGATCAGAACAAAACTTGCCACTAGAAAGAGATGCTCATAAATAAGATCAAAGATGATGCCCTCGACTGGGCCTTTAAAGCTTTGAAATATGATGAAGAATCTCCTGTCTCGTGTAATTGTAGTTACAGGTGACTGATGCCATGGACAACTTGGAGGAGCTACTTCGTCTCAGCGGAGGTGATGGACAGATCTTCACTGTGGATGGACCACTTTGCATGAAGAGTGTACAGGCCATGTTCGGGTATGACTCATGCTGGGGATTTAAATCAGAAAACTTACTTTTTTCTATTTTATGGACTTACAAAAAACCCATTTATTTATTTTGTATCTGTATTTGTATGTCTTCAGGAGGCTGATTGATCACGCATACTCTCCCTTCCATGCCGTGCTGCACTGTGGGAACCTGTCCTCGGACGTTCAGGTGTTCCCTCGACCTGAGCCTGTTGTGATGGATGAAGAGGTGGAGCCCATGCCACGAGTCGTCAGCACAGGTACCCAGCTGGCTTAAAAAATTCAAGACTTGGAGTTAAATTTAAACTTTTTTTTTTCTTCCCTTTAACACATGTTAATTCTGTTATACTTGTTCCAGATTTGGAAATTGTGGGCTTCATTGAAATTGCTGACATTTCCAGCCCTCCTGTTATATCCAGACACTTGGTACTCCCCATTGCCGTAAATAAAGGTTAGTATTAGAAATGACAAAACAACCAGTGAACCCTCAATATGTATGATTATTGTATTACAAATGTATTTTATTTGTGCTTCTTTTCAGAGGTGGATGAAGTTGGTACAGGAGCCACAGATGAGCTTGAGGAGGAACCTTCTGCCAGTCAAATGGCAGGCAAAAGTCCAAATTTTTGTGTACTTTTGCATGGCAGTCTGAAAGTTGAGGGCATGGTGGCATTGGTCCAGCTGGGGTGAGATACTGCAAAGCTGTTTATATTTAATATATTATACATTCATGTTACAGTCAGAATTTAGTGCATTTAAATATTAAGACACCTATCAACATATTAATACATTTTGTGAAGAAATGTCCTCAAAGTAGTTTGCTTTTTCCCAGACCGGAGTGGTACGGCATGCTGTACTCCCAAGCTGACAGCAAGAAGAAATCAAACCTGATGATGTCTCTTTTTGAGCCTGGTCCAGAGCCTCTGCCTTGGCTGGGCAAGATCTCACATTTGGGACCAATATCAGGTAACCCGTTGCCCCTACGCAGTGTCTAATGTGTCTACGTGTTTTCATAAAGGTTCATAAAGTCTTGGCTAGTTTCTTATTCCTGAAGGCATAATTTTAAGAGATTTTTTGTAATGCATTATAATGTAACTTTTGACACACTAACCCATGTACAAAATGACTGTTCATTCCTGAAGAGCAAAGGCCTCTCTGTGATATGGACATCATGAAGCAGTTAATGATTTGCAGTTTTATTACAAAGTTGAACTGCTTTGATCACAATATTGACTTCGCTCTGATGTTTCATGACATTTTTGGTATTTCAGAGGCGGCTGAAAATCCCTATGGAGAGGATGACAGCAAAAGTCCATTCCCTGTGCAGCCCCAGGTCAAACGAAGTTATGCCCAGAATGTCACCGTCTGGATTAAGGCCAGTGGACTACAGGTAAAGTAAAATCACTGGTATCTGAGGAAGACTTTGGAGAAATGATGATTAGTGGCCAGTTTGTGTCCTCAAACCTTTTGCCAAATTGCACTCAGAGGGACTGTTTTCCCTTAATGAATTGCAGCTAGGACCCTTCACAATCAATAGTAATCAGTTTTTTTGAGATTGGGCTAGACTGGACTGATAAACTGACTAACAAATGAAGTGAATATAACATACTGAAATGTAATAACATCATTATTATGTACTAATATACTAAGAATGTATAGATTGGTGTGCAGATATGATTCAACAAGTAAAAAACAAACAAGTATGGATGCCTCACATCAACCATAGTCTATCATTCAATGTAATTTAACCTACATTTTGATGGATATAGTGTTATGTTGTAGATATGCAGATATTAACCCTCACATGATCAACTCTACAACCATCTCAACTTGAATGATTATTCCTCCATTTTAGGACTGTGGCTGTGTTGAGTACTGAACATTTTCTAGGTCATTTCTGGTCATCGTTGACTCACGTTATTTATGCTGTCATTCTACAGACTGATGTGCAGAAGATCCTGAGGAATGCAAGGAAACTACCAGACAAGACTCAAACCTTCTATAAGGTAAATGTAGCTGAAAGTGGTTCTGAACTATAAACTTGAAATCTGATACTTTTCATCATTTAAATCACTGTTCTGTATTTGAATCTGGCAGGAGTTGAACCGCCTTAGGAAGGCTGCCTTGGCTTTTGGTTTCTGGGAGCTCCTGAAGGGAGTGGCCGATCTGCTGGAGAGAGAGTGCACCCTGCTGCCAGACTCGGCCCATCCGGATGCTGCTTTCCAGCTCTCCCATGCTGCACAGCAACTGAAACTGGCCAGCACTGGTGACTCCCAGTATGCTGCTTTTGATCACAACATTGTTCCCATGCACACTGACTTTTCAAGCTGAGCCACGTCTGAATTAGTAAAAATGGACTAAAATATGAGCAGCATCAGCCAGAGTGGACCAAGAAGGAGAAAGCACTTATGTGTGCTTAATGTTGTTTAAAGAACTCAAAGGGGCTGCTTTAAGAACATGTGTGTGTGGAACTTACACTCCTTCTTTGATACTGCCTGAAGACGGCAAAACATACATAATAAGGTGTTTGTAAGATGTTCATGTGTACATATTTTTTTTTACATGTTGGTTTGTAGGATCTTTTTCACAAGACAAGATTTAAATTTAGTTTTTATTCATTGTCAAATAACTGTCACATTTACAAGACACCTGGGACATGTCTGTTAATGTCAATTTAAATTCAGGTGACAAAATAATGAAATAAAATAACGAGAACAAAATAAAAATTATACTTAACAGCAGGTGATTATTGAGTATAAAGGGACAAACTGCTCTGCATTTTATGTCACCAGTATAATTTTCCCTGAGGTCTGGAGGATGGTTCATAAATCTGGGTTGAGAATGTTAACACTTTCTTCGTTCATGCACAAATTACCAACCAAGTTTAAAAAGGAAAAAGAAACACACTATCACACAGGCTATCAGGTAATATGGCTTACTAGAGATCCTCACTAATCTATAAAAAAGGGACTGACAACTCAATCACCACTCAATGAGACCGTCAATGCAATCATGAAATATAGCATCATCAGGAGGATGTTTACGACAAATTAAACCATTTAGCGAGACCAGAAAGACTGTGGAAAAGAAAAACAACTTCCTCATAACAAAAACTAGAACTAATTTTACTTGGTGTCATTTCAAAAGAAGAAATAAGCAGGCAGCAAAGGTGTCTGTGGTGTGTTGGTGCTGAATCTCATTTTGCTTTCCTCTTCTTGGTATGGAAACGCCTATTCCTCTGCTTGTAAAGATGGCGGAAGTTGATAAAAAGCCCTGAATGGGGGAAGCAGAACCAAAATGTTGATATGACAAGAAAAATGCTAACATCAGAACGTGACATTTATTTAAAGATAAACGATTAATGTTTTATCTGGACACTTACCAAGAAACATGAGAACTAGGTAGATGTGCAGGAAGTAAGAGAAGCTGATAGAGGTACCGATGGCTTTTGGCAGAGGAATGCTTAAGAATTTGTTCTCGTCAAAGATGGGAATGGACTGTATCACAGCAACAGCTGTGTGGGATTGGGAAATGAGATTAATCTTGGTACTTGTGTGTGACTAATAAGAATTTGAAGAGAAGTAAACAAGCTCACCTTCAGCTAAAACACCTAATGGGTACAGTGGTATCCAGATTGTGTACCGCAGCCATGTGAGAGTTTTCCACTCTGTATTGAAACAGCCCAGCATGTAAAATGGATACCTGAAAGTGGAGCATAATGTGAGTTTTAGCAAGGAAACACAAGGCACGTTGCTATTTATCAACTAACACAAGTTCACGTCAGTAACAGTCAATCGCCATAATGTAGCCTGAATCACCTGCTGTTGTACTGATTCTCGTAACACCAAGCATTGTACCAGTCTGCTGATTGGTAAAGTTTAACCACAAACCACTTTTGTCAATCTAGATTAGATTGCACTTAATCTTGAAGTCATGATACTGCACAGAGAAGATTTGTGCTTTTTTACTGACAGTGTGATTGTTGTGATTGTGTCACACAGTTAATGCCACAGATGCCATACTGCAGCAGTTTTACCATTTGGTGTGAGGCTACAACTAACAATTATTTTCAATATAGATTCATCTGCTGATTATTCTCAGTTAATCGTTTGGTATATAAAACATAAGAAAACACTGTAAAATATTGATCACAATGAGCTGATGAATGAACAAACACTATGTTTCTCACAACTCCTTATATACCAAGTCTATACTATAACATCTGTAAAACATTAGGGGCTACATTTCTCCCTGAATCAATACATCTAAGTATGATGTTCACTATCTAAACATAGTCCTAGACATAATGGCCCCTTTAACTGTCAACACGTGGTATAGGTCATAGGTTACATGGTACAACTAAAAACATTCTAACACACAATATCCTAGAGCAAAAGGTGATGTCATTAAATGATGTTTTAAACAACCAACAGCCTATAACTGAAAATACTCAATTTATTATAATGTATGGTCAAGGAAAGCTAAGAAAATTCTGTAAAGGTTTGTGTCTAGAACTTTGGTGATTGTACTAAGCCTCTGACTTGAAAATAATGACTCTTTACTAAGGCTGCAAAATTCTGGGAATTATCAAAGTTGAAATGGAAAATATAGCATAATCTTGACTAAAACAACCAGAAACAACCTGCAGTTTACTGCAGGATTACTGAGGCCTCGCCCCCTACGTGCACTGTGCACTCCTCCATCACATGCGCAGGTGATTTCTAGAACCCTGGACCACACTTCAGAGCCCAGAGAAGTTTTGATGGTATTATGGGGTAAATATGTTTGATGTATGGTATTAATGTTTAACTTGCAAATAGCACCTGAAAATGTATTCATACAGTAGATAGCTAGCTGATAAGTTAAATGCTTAATAAGCTATAGCTAGCATCATTTCATTGACCATTTATGAGGCTATCTGATCATGATGCTAGCATTTTGATCAGTTAATTTCCATAAATTTCAATAATTCCCATGGAAAGTTTCCAATGTGGAATATTTCTGAAATTCCCCAGCTTAAATTCCCATGGAAATTTACCAGAAATGTACCGCCCCTTTGTGAATCTACTCTTTACAAAGTCCATTTGCATGACTGATCTCCATGAACAGCGTCAAGGCAGATGCATACTTACCTAAAAATCTCAATGGCGCTCCACAGATAGAAAACGAAGAACACGACTGGCTGGTTGTGCATTTTCTCCAAACTACCAAAAATGATGAAGAGGACAAAGTTTCTTCCAACCACCTAGGAAAAGAACAAAACCCACAAAAGCACTTTGTAAATGTAGTGACACTCCATGTGTTACACATATTTTCATATTTGCAAAGCAGGTGTCACTGCTCATAATGAAATTTAAATAAATGAGTATCCCATACCTGTATAAGAGTTGGAATAACACTTGTCCGGACTACACCAAAAGCAGCGTTGAGGACTTCTACTGCTGCCAGGATCTGGCAGAAGAACATCACATCCGATATGGTGTGAAATGTGTCGTAGAGAGAATCTGAAGTCAGAGGAGTGTTAGAAATTATTGGATCAGTGAATGAAAAACAGTAAGAAACTTTGAGCCACAACAATCTTTCCTCACCTTGGCCAAAGATAAAGAGCCGCACAGTCATGTTGACAAAGATCCATGAAAACCCAAGAAACTGTACCAGGTTATATATGAACAGGAATCCAGTTTTCAGGCTGACAAACCCTGGAACATTTTAAGAAAAAGAAATTACTGAGGCAACTCATACTACTACACAACTATAGATAAACGGGCATGCATCGAGACAGATTTACCCTCACCTTCATCTTTATGCCTTGAAGCCTTCAGCCTGTTCCTTTTCTCCTCCTTTCCAATTAAAAGGCAAAATAATTAGTTTAATCTTTACCTAAGGTATCAATAATACAATCTTAGCGCTGATATTTGGAGTATCCTATGAGAATGTTGTTTAATCTCACCTTTTCCCGGATCTCCATCTCAGCGTCTGACTCGTCCAGCCAGCGGTCAAAGTCAGGTGCCAGGAAGACTGGTTTGCGCTCCTGTACCACCAGTCTCTCCCACCAGCCTCGCTGCACTTTCTGCACTGTAATATTCACCTGCCGCTGCGTGGACTTGTGGCTCACCTGGACACATAGGTTAATTTATAGGCTAAGAAGGAAAGGGAGGAAGAGTAGATATCTAGGGCCGATTTCAAAACGAATACATACCTCTGGCTTTACTGGTAAAAGAAACTCCAAGCTGAACTCATATTCATTTTGTCCTTTTGCACCATGGCCCTGGGCTAAACACAAAATACCACATATACTTTCACAAATCATAAGCTTTTTTCCAAGTATTTTTATAGTTAAACAAACATTAAATATATGTCACCTCTAAACTGAAGCACTTTTTCATGTATGTGGACATCAATATTCTGCAAAAAAAAAAGATGATTAGTTCACTTCCTCATACAAAGTTAGAAATCAAGCGTCCTGTGCAAAAATACCGCTTAACAGAGAGAACAATAAAATATTTAAAACACATTAGCTCTAAAAGCAATTACGCTATCATTAAAATCTATAATCCATCAACAACAATGACATTTAACTACCAGCCAGAATAATCCTTGTTGAAGAAAGTCAAACAGCTGCTTCACACAATCCACACCCTGAATCAGCTCTTGTTCATGTCACTGTGTAATCACTAGTATAGCAAAGTAAAGTGCTACAGAAACAAACTATGATGCCAAACATTTAGACCACATTTAGTAAACATTAGCGGGCTGAAAAGGGCCCTTCCTGTAACTTGCAAATATCTTTGTGTGACGCAACCCTTACTGATAATGTTACACCCTGACCCTGCCATTCAGGTACTGCAGGGTGGTACTCTTGGGTTGTTACATGTGACTGGCTTTTCATAATACTCGTTGCTAATTCAGCCTATCACTTGGTGGGATCAAACCTGATACATAATGACAAGCCTTAGCAGGAGAGGAGAGGGGGTGGTAAATATAACTTTGACCTGAAGGGATCTCTGTGCAGCATGCAAAGTGCACAGCTACCCAGCAGTGTGCCATTTACACGAACCTGCACCATTCATTTGCATAATTTAAAGATTTACCCTTGGAGCCATAACATAGTGTACGAGCTGGGCAGAGAGCACGTTACTGGCTGAATGATACAGTGATGATGATGAAAAGTGAGTGCATGCAGGCAGTTGTGTTGCCTCCCCTCCCCAAAGGGTCCTCTAATAAACTCACCTGAGCGTCTGTTAACTCCACTCGCAGGTAGATTTCTTCATGGCGTTGAGCCCAGTAAACGAGAGGTGTGAGTGTCATTGTTCCGTTTGTTTTTTGTTTGTTTGTTTGTCATACATGAGGGCCGGGCGGACAATGCATGAACCCTCCTAGCTTCATGCTAGCTGCAGCGAAAATACCCAGAATATTCTGCGGGGCGCGCTCTCTCTCTCGCGCGCGCGCTCGCCGTCTGTCAGCGTTAGCGACGTGCGCGTGCAGAGAGCCGTTGGTCGTGCTCTTTTCTGATTGGCTGAGCAAATTGATATTTACGGAAGTAGTTAGGTTAAATGGCCCGAAGGGCGAAGGAAGCGCGCGTTCACAAAAAGCTCGCCCCCGAGCTGTTGTGCTCGTACCACAGAGGCACTGTGGAGAGAGCTAAGGATCAAAACTGACTTTTTTTTTAGCGAGTTTTATCTGAAGATGTTGTATTGTAGAAGTGAAATCCAAATTTCATGACTGTCTAGTTATATTTTTAAACTGAGACAACAGCACATATGTTTGTGTTTTTATGTCTTTATTAACACAACCAACTACTGTTATTTCTATCAATAAAAAATATAATATTTGTGAGAGACTTTTCATTTTGAATATTATGGACTTTTGGAAGAAAGTGTGCTCATTTATTTATAGGCTAAATATAAATCGCTAATTTATTATATACAATATCTGACAGTAATAATCCAAACTGTCAGGGTGCGTTCCCCTGTTGTAAATGGTCAGATTTAATGATATCAGCCTGAAAATCACAGGACTTATCTGTTGTGGGGAAAGAAGTCTGCACTATGAATTTGAAATATGTGTGAGCATGCTTTCATATTGAACAGAGGGGGAACAGTATCTGACAGTAATACTCCAAGCTGTCAGGATGTGCTTTATCTGCTATAATGGAGCTGGATTTAAGACAAATATGATAAAATAGCGATTTATATTTAGCCTTTTAATGAATGAGCACACTTTTTTTTCCAAAAGTCCAAAATGAAAAGTCTCTCACAAATATAATATTTTTTAATGATAGAAATAACAGTAGTTGGTTGTGTTAATAAAGACATAAAAACGCTGTGTGCTGTTGTCCCAGTTTAAAAATATAACTAGACAGTCATGAAATTTGGATTTCACTTCTACAATACAACATCTTCAGATAAAACTCGCTAAAAAAAAAAAGTCAGTTTTGAACCTCAGCTCTCTCCACAGTGCCTCTGTGGTACGAGCACAACAGCTCGGGGGCGAGCTTTTTGTGAACGCGCGCTTCCTTCGCCCTTCGGGCTATTTCGGACGGGGGCGGGACTAGAGGAAACACATCTCCACGAGGAAACAGAGCTCGATACAACATCGGAGCATCACATGTTGATCGGTGTTATGCTAACATGCAGACAGACGACCATGTTTCTTGTCTGAAGACCGATTTGTTGAAATCATGCGGGACATTTCGAGTTCTTGTCGGCGTGACGGGAAGCGTTGCAGCATTAAAACTTCCTGTTTTAGTGTCCCAGCTTCTTCAGCTTCCTGCGGTGAGCTGCTACGTATTTGTTTATTTTTATTCAGAGCCTGCTGTCTTCTCCTGTTCTTTATACACCAATACAACAGTTGTATTCCCATGCACACCAGCATACGTTTTTGCTTCTGTGGGTCGCAGAGGGCGCATAAGATCACATTAACCACGAGGTGGAGTTGTAGTCACAGCTGTTAGCAGCTGTGCAACAGCAACAACAATAACATAGCAGTATAATCTTGTTATTATAACCTCCTTATTCAGATACAGTACGCTTATTTTACTTTCAAATATATTCGTTTTTATTTAAAGGTTCACAAAGTACAGTAGGATTAAACTAGCAAAACAGTGGTTCCACTCTAATCCGCAGTAATAACTGCTAAAAAATTGCATATTAATGAAAACCCCAAATAGGCTGTCAAGGGGAAACTAGAAAGAGAAGTGAAGACTGTGTCAGGATGATTGCATGAAATGCTTTGAGATAATATACGTAAAATAAAGACATGTTAGGACAGGTCAGAGAGATGTGTAGCACTGTATCCACTCTTACTGTTTGCAAGAAGGGGGAGAGAAACTCAAACTGTGGTTATTACACAAAGTAATGATTGCAACTGAATGCTCCTGCTGATGATAAATAAACTAACTGCTGGGAAAAGACCATATGGTTCTGAGAACTGTAGTCACAACTCTGTGTGCAATTGTGCAAATATGACCACACAATTCTGCGAAATGTTCTAAGTTATACTAAAGTGTAAGACCCATAAAATGGTCTCTAAGGTAAAGATCAGTTACTCGCAGTTTATAAGTGTCTCTTTTCCACCTCTTCAGCACTACAGCACGAAAAACTAACTTTCAGAAATTCACTATGGCTGTCACTTTCTTGTTTTGTGCTTTAGGTGGATGTAAGAGTGGTCACCACAGAACATGCCAAGCACTTCTACAATCCTGCAGAGGTTTCAGTAAAAATCTACAATGACAATGATGAGTGGGAGGTAACGACGAACTTGTCAAATGTCCTAGTATAGCCTGAAAATCTGTTGCAGAGTTTCTCATACTTGGTGGCACTGATAAGCTGACTGGATTGTGTAAGATATCTAAAATTGAGATATTAATAATTAGTGTATTTCATAATTTTTATGCAGTCCATTTGAAGAGCATATAAAAGTTTGGCACAAGTTGTCACATAGTCACTTGACAGCTTTCCAGTTGCTGAGGTCATGAGAATTGTGAAATCTGTTAGGGGTTAGAAAGATTGAGAAATCCTGGTCTCAAGTATGAAGAAACGAGTGTCTCATTAGTTGAGCCCCTAACAGCATGCGTCTGTTCTAGGTCTGGACTCAGAGATCTGACCCTGTGCTTCACATTGAACTAAGGCGCTGGGCAGACTTGCTTGTCATTGCTCCCCTTGATGCCAACACTCTTGGAAAGATTGCTAATGGCATTTGTGACAATCTGCTGGTGAGAACATGATATCATTATGCACGTAATTAGCAGATAATAATTAATTACCTGATTTCTCTTGTATTATTTCCAAGCTGATAAGTCTCTGTCATTGGCAGACATGTGTGGTAAGAGCATGGGATACCAGTCGCCCTCTCCTCTTCTGCCCTGCAATGAATACAGCTATGTGGCAGCATCCCATTACAGCCCAGCAGGTATCCAGGCTAAAAGAGTTTGGATATGTGGAAATTCCCTGCATTGCTAAGAAGCTAGTATGTGGAGATGAAGGTAGGTTTTAATACCAAAACAATAAAAAGACATTAAGTATTTACCAATATTTACTTTCACCTTGTGAAATCTTAGAATACAGAATCCTGTTGGTTTGACCAAATCAATAAACAATACACTGAAAACATTAAAGTAAAAAAATCACCTGACCAATTCTAGCATGAAGAACTTCAATTTTATAGGTTTGAACTGTTTTATAGTCTTTTCCATTTGTATTCTTTTATCACACTAACAGTTTTTAAATATGCAGGTCAATAAAGAATAGATTCCTAGCTTGAGTGACACATATGTTGCCCTTAAGGGCAGTAATTGTAAGATAAACAGAATGAGCTGAATATAAGACTGGGCAGATGCAATCCAATATAGGAGTGGATCTGAAAGTGATTGTTGCTGTTGATTTAAATGGCGACATTACACTAGATAAAAATCATCCAGTGGTTTAACTTCTCACATTTCTACAGTGATGTAGCAGTTTCCTTCAGGGTGTGTCAGCATACTATGACCGCTCCATTGGGTGTGGTTACAGATACAGAAGAGCACACTTTGAGAGAGAAGAGTTCAAAACTAAATTCCTTCACCAAAGAAAATTCATTCCCGGCAATAAACCTGACTCTGAAACTCTCAACATGAGAGGGAAGAAAATATAGCTTTGTCTGTCCCACTTATTTGGAAACATTTTAGCCACCTTTCAGGGAGTGTAACATACAGGTGTGTTTCCATAACTCAGGATCAGTACACCTTAGTCTCAGCCCTCAGATGCTACTCAACTGGCGGTGCACCAAACAATTGTGGCTGGTAGCATGCAGTAGTGGACATCGTTATAGCTTTGGGCAGGCATCCACCTGCAAGCTCACTTCCCAGGCTTCGCTCCAGAAAGTGACCCATATTCCCCTAGTCTTTACATCTTATTCTTAGCATCCTGATGATGTCATTATATAAAAGTTCAATTACTTTAAGTGTGGTCCCATGCATGGCACCAATTTTCCTTAGGAGACACTGCCAGGGTGTGGGTGAATATTACTGTCAGATACTGTCCCCCCTCTGTTCAATATGAAAGCATGCTCACACATCTTTCAAATTCATACTGCTGACTTCTTTCCCCACAACAGATAAGTCCTGTGATTTTCAGGCTCATATCATTAAATTTGACCGTTTACAACACAACAGTCACAAGTTTCCACTGAATGCGCTGACGTCACACCCACTTGTGGGAGCAGTCAGGCAGCAATTTTGAAGTGATTGAAACGTGTCGGATGAGCTCATAAAATGATATGACTAACTCTGAAACACATGAATTTATCTCTATCTCTGCTCAGTGTGTCATCGAGCCATCCTTTAGGACCGCCCAAAAAATCCTGGACTGAGAACTGGTGAAAAACTGTTTTAACCTCTAACTCCATATTTCAGTAATATATTGCTCAAAGTCTTTTCAGATGTTTTCAGCAACTATTTTTCAACATAAGTAGAATATAATTGATTTAGTAGAGCACCTGCCTATCTCCAGTTTATGGCGAGGCTAAGGTGACCGATGTGCTTACTCCTAAGATTAACATTGATAAGAGAGGTGGACAGTTGAGATCACTATCAGATGATTTAGAACAAGAAACAAGTTATCATACTATTTCCAAAGCTGATCAACAAAATAACTTGCGTCATTAAATGCCTCTGATATCAGCAGAGGTGGCTTTAATAGATTAACCTTTGAGTTAGAACTTTAGTTGGAATGCAGAAAACCTCTGGTGATGAAGTTGAAGCTATCTGTCTGTTTCTCAGCATGCTGGGCAGTCTACACTCTTATTGACTTCTGAGACAGACAACAATAATGGTATAAACAATATGTAATGTCAGGATGTCTGTCAGTACTGCATTTACATTTGGTATGTGGTCTGCATAGATTCCAAACCATAGCATACTGTGCATTACAATCTATCATGTCATCTTCTTCACAGCTTCCATTTATGCCTTTTATCTGTCCTGTTGTAGAATAAAGATCTACAGAATGTTCTGTATTGCTCCTTTGCATGCTGTAATGATGTTTTTTTGTAGCTGATGCTTCAAGAAAGAGTTGAGTCTAAGATCTGAAGTTCAATGCACTTTAATACGAGCTCGGATCCATCCTGACATGCAATAGGAATGAGCGAAGAATATGCTTTCTTGCTGCCTCTTATATAGGAAACAAACATCACTGGGTTCATTACTCCAGGAAATTAAGACAATTCAGTTTTCCTCCAGGAAGTCATCATGCATTACATGGTTCGTCCAAAGGATACATCCTATATGCCCTCATAGCAATCTACTTGCTAATAACATTTTTATTGTATGATTGATTAAAACTACTTAATATTTTAATGAGTCAGTTATCTTTTCATTAGAACATGCTAAAAACCCAAGAGTAACTTTTGATTGCACATTTGTTCATGCAGTCCAAAACTATGCAACTATGCATGGGAGGTACAGCAGAAGACAAATTGCTGTCAAGAATATTGTTTCGGAGAATACTCTCCTGTCAAGGTCAGCCGGGCTACAAGCTACACATTTTTTTTGTCTCACCTAATTCCTTGGATATATAAACTACAGTGGGATTTAAAAAAAATGTCCCACCTAAAAAAGTCTGAATCTCTGGTCAATTCTTTGACAGCTTTGCAGCTTCTTTTGGAGTTTAGGAAATGACTCTTGAGTCTGTCAGAATCTGATGTCAAAGAGTTTATTGTGCACTTATAAACAACAACTGCAATAAAGCCGAGCAGGCTCCAGAAATCTCCTGAATTCTGTTTCTAAAGCTCTCACTTATATACTCAAACAGCTCCTCGTTTCCTAGTTTTTATCCTGAGACAGCTATTTTCTAAAGTGCTCAACTCTTAGCTTGGAAATAATAGAATCAGCACTTCAGGTGTACTAGTAAGCCTCTGAGTAGTCACATGCACACAAAACCTTTAAAAATAATGTAACCTTGATCCATCAACAAAAGTGTGAAAGAGTGTGTACATGTGATTCTTAGTTAAAAACAGCTAAAATCAGATATGTAAACATGTCAACTTATACATTAGATTTAGACTAATAGATGTCTGTTCTGTAAAATGTTTACTTTGTATCAGTTGCAGTAGGAAGTGTAGGATATACATTAACTATTCACTGTAATAACTGATAACAATGTCATTAAAAGTGAAGTGCTCAGATGAAAGTATTAATTTCCATTAATAGGAAAGATCTTCTAGACCAAGAGATCAGAAGTTGAACATACACAATAGATGATGCAGAGTTGATCTGCAGTTGACAGTTTAATATCAGCGCTGAGGAGACAAAGACTATCTCCTTCAACATAAAAGGACATAGCCCCTTATATATGCTGGCAAACCCACATCTGGAAAAGCCTTTACATTCCATTGGACCTCCTCCGTAGCATATCTAAACTCCTCAAAGGAGATCCATGATCCATGACTCTTCCTGGGGCCTCAGGAACAACATCAATAAATCTTCCTGTGGCTTCTGATAAGGTTTCTACTGAACATGTAGCTGTTAAAATGATAATTCAATACAAATATGTCCTTTATACAGGACATAAAACTTTTTTCAAATGTATCGTTCTTGCACCTGTTTGAGGTAGAGCTAATTAGAACATTTTTTGACATGATCATACATGATCCAAACACCCAGAGGTGTTTCACATCTTTTGCCTAATGACGCTGTGCAGTATGTTGCTGTAACTACATACTGCTACTCCACTACACCTCAGAGGCAAAAAAAGTGTATGTTTTACTTCATGACTTTCATTTTGAATGATTGATTTTTCTGATAGACTGAAGAATTTAGTGTTCCTTGATGGGTTGAGAAATTTCTCCTCCTTCTTACTGAGCCAATCTGCATCTGCATGCATTACATTACATTTTCTCCAGTGGAAGGGCACCCCAGAGGGCACTTCATCACTTTTTATTGCACATTGGAGAGGTCACTTTATCTTTGTTTTATCTATCTTAGGGACATCCATGAGGGGACTTTTGCTGTGTGTTTTTTTTTTTCTTTCAAACATTGAGTGGATTTATAATTGCAAGCCCTGTTTGTGTGTTTGTGTGTTTGTGTGTGTGGAGAACGTGCAGAAGTAAAGTGTGTACATGTCTTCTTTGTATCATTGCTTCCAAGCCACATACTTAAAATTCATTCTTCCTAATAGAAGGCGTTTGTTTAACTCTGCAATTATTTACTTTGTTGCAGGTAAAGGGGCCATGGCAGAGGTGTCAACTATTGTCAGTGTTGTCGAGCAATATCTTCAGAAACCAAATGAGTCATCTCAGAGTACGTGCATGTCAGATCATATTGTAGATACCTCTGGCACCAAAGACAAATAGAAAATAAAGACGACAACTTGTCCTTAAAATGAACTACAGTATATACCTTGTCTTATCTTGCACCTGTGACCCATTACAAGAGCCAGCCAAGAGTTTGGGTAGTAAATTAGGAGTATTTTTTTGTGAATAGCCTTCGTGGCTAAGATAAGTGTCAGATTCCTAACTAGAGAGAGATAACTGAACTTCTCCCTTTGTCAGACTCTTAACCACCTTGTTTGAGTGAGGACCTCTGACCTTTCAGCTGAAATACTTAGAACTTGGTATTCTCTGAATGGTGTTCTTTGTAATTATGTTCCTATATGCTACATTTGTTTGCTAATATTGTCTTTTTGACAATAGAGTCAATAGAGCAACTTTATTTGTTCGTCTCTCACTGGTAACTTCCTCCACATGTCTAACCTTTCAGGGCCCTACACACCCATGATAAATACAGTTGTTTGCATCTATCATCTGATAAGTCCTTCTGTTTGGGATTACATGAATGTGTACAGAGTATCATTGTTTGGTATCATTCTGGTTCTACTTATGATGCACTCATAGGGTCAGTCCAACCTGCATCTGCATCCTGAAATCCTTTCATATAATTCTCTAATCATTATTCGGCCTTACAGGTACAATTTCACATGTTCTATCTTTGTGAATCAACCCATCAGTCTTGTTGTCAACAGCCATTAGAGACAGAATTGTTTATAACTGTTTAGTGCTTGTTTTGGTGGTTGGTTGTTTTTTTAATGTATCACTTATTTGTCATGAAACCACACTGACGTATCTGAAGGCTTGTTGCTGATGTTGTCATTTAAGCCGCGCCTCTTGTCTGTCGTGAGGCGTTCCATATCCAAAAGTCACATTGAAATGAGTTTGAGTTTATTTCTGTTGTGTACAAAGCAGTATTTCATTAGTGACAAACTAATAAGCTCATGTGATGGAAGAAGATCAGAAGGATGCGATGAGACATAAAATGTAGTTCCTGCATCGACAGTTTACTGTCTTAAAAATACACATCTCTTCCTTGTCTTGGCAAAGAAATGGCGTCTGACTGCCATCACCTAAAAGGAGTGAGATTGAATGGATGAACAGTTTGACAAACCTGTTGCTCTACTTGGCCTTCCAAAAAAAAAGCTTGGTTTACTGTGTCTGTTATTTTGTGTTTAGTATAGCTGAACAAACAATGCCGTTATAGCCATTGTGAATGTTTAGAAATAAAGTACATAAATCAGGGTCCATCAGACATAAGTGGCATCATTCTGACATTTTGTAGTTTGTAAAAACTGTTAGCTGTGTTTAAATCAACAGAGTTGTAATTCAGCAAACGGGTCAATAAGCCATTAAAAGTCATGAACAACATTCTTCTTATTTGAGTCTGCTGGAGCTGCCGGCGTTCCTGGGGGGTTAATTATGTGATACAAAGCAGTGGAAACTATTTTCCCACAAGGCACTTTGACAGACTGGCTTTACTGCAGGACACATAACATAAACCTGTCAGCTGAAGTATAGATGTACCAGATTTTACGACTAATTTTGTGAAACATATACTTTTATTTTATTTGACAATATGTATGTTTAATATAAAAATCATAATATATATATCATATCATTCATATATATATATATATATGTATATATAAGATATATAGAGTAGAGGTAGATGTATTTATAAAATGCTTTTTACCATGACTCTAACCCTCAAAGTTCAAAAGTGATGAAACCCATGGTTCACGTAGTGTACAACATGTTTATCTTTGTGAAAACCCCCCATCTTCTAACAAAGTGACACGTACAAGTCTGGATTGTGTCAAGAGGAGACAGATGAGAGATCGTCAAACCAACCAGACAAGGGTTTGTTTATATTAGTGAGTGGAAACAGACGATCTTTAAAGTGTCTTACTTGTAATAACTCAAAGGAACTGAATCTTGTAGGTGGCAATTTTAGAGGCATGTCAAATCTGCAATAGTATTATGCTGGACGGGTCAAGATACAAATACTCATGTCATCCAGAGACAGGAAACAAAACAAAACAAAAAAAAATTGAAATGCATTGAAATTCCTCTTCCCTAAGAGAGCAGACACGTACAACATGTAGACATTTGTGCTTGCACGTATTTGTTTTGTTTTTTTTCGTCTGTGCTCTCCAGACAGTTATGTGTTATCTTACTTTATCTCTGTTCCCACCAAATCCGAGGGAGGTGGAGGAAATTTGGTTTGCAAATAACCAGGGGCATTCATACTGTTGGGCTGTCGAGGTTGCAGCACATGGAGCCATGTGAATGGCTCTTCAAACAAAACGCATCCTTCCCTGAGCCATAACTTGTCCTGCTGCGATTGGCTGCTGGGTGATTCTGTTAATGATGCCAGAGAGACATTACATCAGCCGTGCCGACAAGGGGAGTGTCGTTGAGGCCTTGACAGCTCTGTGGATCAGTGTGCAGACTGCAGGTGTGTCTTAGGGGAATTAACACCATGTTCTCACAACTATAGACAAATCATCAAAATGCGGAAGGCTGTGATAAGCTGTAGTCAGATAGTGGGATGTAGGAAACAATGAACGGTACGCTTTTAAGTCTAAACATACTTCTTTTCTCTACTTTCACCTCAGTCCCTACTTATCAAAATATGTTTGCTTCAAGAACTTACTGTACAGTCTCCCAAAAATATTATTGCACCCTTACCTCTATCAAACCTCTGTGCGCAAACATTCAGGAAACAACTGCAAATTCTAACATAACTGTTGTGCATGAAGGCTAATGTAACTAAACAAAAAGTGTGAAAGCACCAAGTCTACAAGAGACTGATCCAACAAAGTCATACTTCACTGTCACTAGTGATTAGCCGTTGTCATTCAATTCAACTAAGTCCTGGGAGTTTGTATTAAAGTGCATTGAACTTCAGATCTTGGATACATCTCTTTAAAAATTTCCAAGGGGAGTGAAAGACTTTATCTTAAGGGTTAATTTAATGCCAAAACTGCATTGGACCTGAAACTAGTTCTGCTTAGTTAGTGTGTACACATGGCAAATCCAAATAAAAGTAGTTATTGGATTGTATACTGCAGTTTCAAGGTTTACATGAGGCATGGAGGTGAGGTAGTTTACAAGCTTTAACAGTAGAAATGTGACTAAACAATCAGTACAACAATCAACCATACTGAGCATGCAGCTACACATTTTGATCAAGAGTTCAATGTAGAGCCCTAATTTAACACAAAAAGGACTTTAGCGTGTTAAGTTTTATTATATATTTGCTAGAATGAAGCAGAATCTACACAACTGCAAAAAAAAAAAAAAAAAAAAAGTTAAATATTAGCTTCAGTCTAACCATGCAGTGAACTATTAGTGGATTTGTTTTGCATTGTACAGATGAAAAGCTACATTAGAGTTACCTAAACAGTGAGTGATAAAAACAGACATACTCTGGATTGTCCGCTGTCCACATCACACAATGTGTGTATAACCTAACTGTATAAATATGGGACAACAGATATGAATGACACCGATCTGGTATCTTTTTCTCTGTGTCATTATTTGTACAAATTCAGGTTTGCATATGCCTGGTGTGTCTGTTGCACTTTGTGCAGTCTCTTGGCTCAACATGTAGTTTCTGGCCTCTGGGAATATTCAAAGGTGTTTCATCATAAGCTACATCCTGAGAGATCACCTGCTCTACTCCCTGTGTCACCACAACTCACCTTATTGACTCTCAGACGTTTAAGTGTGGTAAACACCTTGTGGATTCAGTCAGGAGTCTGACATATTGTACTTAATGTATGTATTATACTATGTACATTGTATATTTTACTGTATGTTAAGCAATTATAAAGTTGTGTCTGTAAATAACTGATGGCCAACTACCTGATAAAAGTGCTGTGAAACTGATATTTATTGCGAAAAAGGTCAACCTTGAATCCACACAGAATAAAAACAAATGACTGCAAACTATTTTACTTTTGATTTGTGCTTTTGCTCTGTCCACAATTTTGATATATTTATGACTCTCTTTGTAGCCTATGCATTGTAACTTAGTCTTTCTCCAGGATATGAACCGATATGAATGATTTTTGAACAGAAAGTGTTACTCGTGTTGATAGTCCCAGGAAAAGACAAACCTGACTGAGATAATTTGTTTACCTTCAATTTATGTTAAATGGTTGCTACATATTGTTATGTATTTATATACATTATATTTAAGAGATGTTTCACAAAGGGAAATGACCTTTAGCAGTACACTTCAAAGAAAATACAGTATTCTGTATCATCATCTTTGCCTTTTAGAGTCAGGTTTCTAACACAATATGTGTGTGTGTATATATATATATATGTGCGTGTGTATAATGCATCATTTTCACCTTGCATGTTTGAAGATTTGTGTTGCTGTACCCATATGGCATACTGTTAGCCCCTTGATGCTTTATGTTGGTTAGCCTTAAGCTGTAATGCCATGGTAACTGGAAGTGGGGGAGCTGTGAAAGCACTCTTTGGGGAAAAGTCCCTGCCTTCTCTCCTCAGTCAAACCCCCCTGACGAGCGTCTCTTTACCTGCGAGGCCACAGGGACTGATGGAAGCCACCAACTTGTCTAGACCAAATGGTGGCAGCCTCACGGGACGCACAAATTAGACTACAACTCACAGGCGAAGAGGGACTGGTATGATGCAAGTGCAACAAGATGTTAACTCATTCAGAGGGTAAATCAAGCAAGTGGAAGAATTTAGGGTCACAATAAAGTTGGATTTCCTATTTGTCACCATAATTATCATATTAAAGCAGCAGATATGCTGCTAAAATAAACCATTTTATTACTTTAGTGCTACTATTAGACAAGAGATAAAACACAATTCGACTATGGTAACAGCTGACCTGATTTTAACTTTGGTCAACTAGTCAACCATTAACTACATTAGGATGAGGTCAACACATGGTAATTCTGTGCTAGAACCCTCACAGCAGTATTTTATCTATACAAGCTCTTTCTAAGTTATATCATTCTCTAAGACATTCAGTATCTCATTCTTAACACTTTTGCTCTGCAGTTCATTTGAGGCTACATGCACCCATGACAGTCTGGACAGTCTTATAGCAAGTATACCCTTGGTGTTTTTCATGGGGAAACACACTTAAATATACTGCCACAAATTCATTTTCTTGTTGCAGGCATCATTATAGTGGCTTGTTTGTTTTTTCCTCATCCAAAGCTATGCAGAGTGCATTCAGACATGACCCTGCAGTGTTTAAATTCTTTGTTGTCAAAGAGCAGTGGGATCTAGGTCAAGGGTCCCTAAACTGTTTTTTTTTTTGTAACTATGTGAATGTCAAATAACAAAAAAACTCATGAAGTCCATGAAGTGAAATAATGATAGGAGATTATTGGAGCTTCAGAGAAAGGACATCCAGGCTAAAGAAATCAATAACACACACACACACACACACACACACTCATGTAAACTGTCAGTGGATTAATAAAAACATGACTCTACGTTAATTTATTTGGGTGGCAGCTGACAGCTCGTCATTTGAATACAGCCAATAAAAGGTGTGAATGTGGCCAGCGGGAAAACGTGTAAAAAACAAGCTGCGGATAGACAGAGGGTGTGACTCCGCCTATTGATCAAAGACCATCCTCCTCCCTTTTGTCTTTTCTTCAGTTTGTTAACTTCTCTAAAAGCCGCGTGGACTTCGGGCGAGCCGCTCCAACCTCTTGGCAGGTCTTCATTTTCATTTTTCGTTTTTTTGTTTTTGTGGCGCATCCGGACTGACCCAGTCCTCCAACAAGCCAGAGAAGACACACACTCTCTCCCCTCTTTTCCTAGAAGTTGTGTTTCATGGAGTCTTTGTGGAAATCATTAATTGTCACCACAGCAGCGAGGTAAGAAAAAAACAAATTGCTCAACTGCTCAATCTTCAAATGTCCAAAAATAAACGACAGGTTATGAGACAGCTTGCGAAACAAACAAACAAATTTGGCAACACGCGTTTTTTGTTTAAAAAAATCTTCTAAGAAATGTCATGACATATTCTGAAAGTACCTGGAGCAGTACATAGAAAGTGTTTGGAACTGTGTGTTTTGCCCACAGTGTGGTTTTCTTTAGTTTTACCGTGGGTTATGTCGCTTTGCAGCCTGTATGGAAATTACTCGCACTGTGATCGAGCTCTTGCGCGTATCTGATTTTCATATTATTTGCTTCCTATTAATCTGAGTAGGCTGTTTATGCAGGCAGGACATGTTTTTTTATGTAACCTCATAAGAAGTAAACAGTATAAGCGCCTCATATGGCCTGCCTGTCAAAAGAAACTGCGAAGACTTCTGCACTTTCGCATAGTTTTAAGTTCCGTTTTTATGTGAGAACATGAGTCATTTTTATTGGCTGCTTTGAGACGAATTTGACGAGAACTTCTTTTTTCTTCCTTCATATCTTGTGAACCTTTCTTGCACTTTAAGTGAACTAGCAGACAGATTGATATATATAAGATATCAGACAGGAAATTGTATATACATTTTAGACGGATTGTAATAAAGTGTATTTCTTTTTGCCCACTTAGTCCTTGCACGTGGTTTGAGACCCAACCAGTCAGTTTTGACGGTTTTCTTTCGGAAGTCACACTCTCCATCACCATGCAGACCTGGAAGACACACAAATACAAACACAAACACACACTCGCAAACGCACACACACTTGAGACTGTGCGGTTTCTAGTCCGTTGAAAAAAAAAAAAGGCTTTGCGCAGTTTCCTCCATGCACATAAACCACATTTATCCTCCATGCAGATATGCAGATAAAACATCGCTCTGTACTTTTCTGAAGGGTGTCAACAGGATGAACTGATAGCATCTGTAGGGTCTGTGTGCTGCACGAGTCTGGATTTTGTGTTAATGTGGGCTCCACCCTCATCACAGTCTACAGATATTATTGACATGTTATTTTTTATAAGCCTGAACTTTGGTAGATGTGTGTATAGTGGATCTGATATGCTTTATTGGTTTATGCCACTGTGGTATATTTTCTTACAAACATTTCATAGTATTTCATTGATCTCTCCTGATGAAACAGCTGAATGAGAAGTGTGTTTCTAAAAGAATTTGCAAGGCCTCTCTCTGACTGAGGAATAGGTTCTTGCTGACCTGTTGTTTCTCTCTCTAAATAGAATATCTTGTGTCCTTAGTTGGTAAAGACTGAGATGGCAAAGTCAGCTATGAAAGGTGACAATAGATGTTGGTTCCACAAAGGGACATTCTAGGATGTTTGTTTGTTTGTCCGTAAGTATAAAGCTAGCCCGGGAGAAGAGGGGAAAAAAGTTTGGATAGGGAATTGGCAAAGGAGATGCATCTCAAGCTCACTTGTTTTTGCGAATAAAGTCTTAATTATTCAAGACAAAACGAGTGGCAGCTCTTTTCTTCTCAGGCAAATCCACAGACCGACTTCGGCAGCCACGGAAAGTCACAACACCATGCTCTGAAATTGGCTGTACAAAGCAAACAAAAAAACAACCAAAACACCTTTACAGGCCTCCTGTCTCATCCTGTATGGCAGACTTACCGGTTAGATCCTTTGCAGAGATAGGAATTCATCATGTGATGAGATCATCTGCCTCCTTTTCCTTTCATGCAAATCTGACAGTCAGTTTGTCGTAGTTTGTTCATGTTGGAGAAGCCAGAATTAGTAGTATATATACATATATAAAAGAATATATCACTAAAAAGGTGAAGATGCAGTAAGGCTGAGATTTTCACTGATTGACTTCATTAAAGTCGCCATAAGGTAGATGTATTATAGATAAATTATTGCATGCACTAGACCATTAGTATGGTATGTCACACTAGTTAGTACAAATCTGTTTTATTGATCATAAGCTTTATTCACACATGCTGCATTATCTGACACAGAGCTCCAGGGATACAACAGGGGAGGAAACCTATGAACAAAGGCAATATAGAGAATGGATGCACTTCTGTATCTTACCACAGAGAAGTTATATATATATATATATATATATATATATATATATAATATATATATAATGTTCCTGTTTTTGAATGAATGAATGAAATGGCAAATGTGAGGATTTGCTGTTATTTCTCTGTCATATATAATATTTAACTAAATATTTGGCCTTGACTTTTGGCCTTAATATGGTTGGTATTTCTGACATTTTCTTAAGACAAAAAAATGAACCATTACCAGTAATGAGCACTTAAATTTAAAAAGCAAAATAAAGGTTAGCAATGAAACTTCGGAGAAGCATTTGAAAAAAGGAAGTACGGTTGAGGGTTTGCAGAATAGAAACACAGTCCACTGTAGTTTTGTTTCCCAGGACATGAGCACAAGTTGAAAAGTATGTGTCAGATCAGTTTATGAATTGTGGTTTGATAAAATCGAGACTAAAGCTCTTCGATGTGACAGTGGTGACAAATTGTGACACAACTGTTGTAAGACCATAATGTATCAACTATGACTGGAATACAGTATTACAGTAATTCAGTTCTGTTGCAATTTTTCATATTTATAGACTTGGCCTTGGCCTTAAAGCAGTAAAGACTGCTTTCAGTCACATATGGGTATTATCACCACCATAGCCGTAATGCTGAATGCTGCACTATGAGAGCTTGCAACATTGGCTATGTTTGGTGGCTATCACATTGGCTGCAGGAAATACTTCTCATTTTTAGCTTTATATCACTTGCCTAAGTGTGATGTTATGAATCATCCTCACACATCCCCAAGACTCTGAACTTCTTGGTCACTTGCTGCAATTCACTTCCACCAATGTACATTGGCTAAAGAGAGTGTATGTGACATACATGTGATGAACCACAAGATTCATCAAGTTAAGAAAATGCCTCAAGCTAGTTCTTCGCTAACGTTGACTCATTTATGGGTGCTAAATGTTTATTTTATATCCTGTATCCTGCTATCCTATCTCGTGTCTGTGGTGAGATTTCATTTAAGCTTGTTAAAAAGATGGATTCCTTGCACCCATATTGCATAGATAACAAATAATAAATGCCAGTGTCTAATTGTTGTTTTTATTTTCTCAGGTCTGGAGCCAAATCATTGCACTATCATAACAAAGTTACCACATGATGAGCAGCCAGTCAATGCAGACCCTCGTTGACCCAGTGTTTCAACCCAAGATGCCATTATTCGATGGGACTATAGCATCCACAGGACTGTCAAAGCCACAAAATATGTCTGATTTCCTGGGTAAGACGCTGCAGTACAACGGGGCCTACTTTACTTATGACCCCAGAGGAAAAGACGGAGCACGATTCACTCCTCCTTGGAGCAACTCAAAAACCTCTCTACTGGATGGTAGAAGTCCTGTGACTCACCTCTCAGGCATGGAGGGACAAAACCACATAATTTACAGGCAAGACAGCAATTCTTCAGAAGAAGGCCATTCTCATTCCTCCTCTCTGCATCATGTACCAGTAAAAAAGGGGTTTACATTATACAAAAAAAGTCCTGGGATCAGCAGTCCTACAGCTGCTACATCAGTGGCTGTGGGAAAACAAAAAAATGGGAGTGACAATTCATCTCCCCCATCTGAAAACTCTGTTTACCTAGCGATTCCTAAGCCAGTTTATGGACATAACCCCTGCTGTAATGAACTGGGTTGTGTGATAGGACAGCGATACGGTCTGGAACATGGCACTCCGAGGATACCAAACACTGTATATGAGCATGATTGGATGCAAAATGATGCTCACTACACTGAAAGACCGCCCATCCACAGGAAAGCACAAGACCCACTGCTGCAACAAAGACGTTTACAGTTTGAGCCCAGTACAGAACCACTAAAGGGGATACCTGTGGAGACCTACAGCCCAGGTAGAGCAAGGACTTTGCCTGCTATGATTGATCCAAAATACAGCAGTTACCCCTGCACCCTGACTCGTACACTGTTTGGTTCTTTAAGTGAGCAGAGCCAGCGTTTACAGACTTCCCCCCAAGGCTACGCTAGTTTATACCCCTCCCATCCTACATATGAGAATATGACCTCAGAGGTTTATCAGGAACATTCTCCCATGTCCAAATATGGCCAGCTAACACAGCACTCGATGTTTTACTACCCCCAGGCAAATGTGGAGGTAGAAAACAGGACACAGTGTAAAGATATTGGCAGTAAGCAGAGAGAAGATGTCCCTGTTATTCTTAAACACACAATATCAACTCCCCGGGAGCATTACATGGTGCCTCATTCGCTTCATGGGGAAATTCCATTGCCTTTGCCGAGCACTGAAACATTGCCAAATCATTCCTTTATGCGGGGATTTGACTATCCATGTTATGCTGTTCCTGGATTTCATTTAAATGCAAGTCAAATCAGACCCCCCCTAAAAAGGCAACATGCTTCGCCTAGCTTGCACTCTAATCGCATAAATGTTTCCCCATCCAGCCAATACTTGGATCACCCAATGGCCTCTGCAACCAACCTACACAAAGACAAACCCAATGCCAGGCTGCATGCTGACCAATCACACACCAACTCGCCATTCCGACACGTGGACCAAACCAGTCCTACCAGACGTGTAAGCCAACCTGGCATCTCACCATCCAACATACAAATTAACAGATTTTTCCCCCCACTCAACAGCCTGCACATAGACCGACCTGTCCTTCCATCAACTGGCTTGAACATGGACAGACCCCTGGACTATTCCTCCTGTGAATCTCGGGCTAGGTGTTCGAAACGACCAAAAGGTCTCCCTGTTTCCCCAGCACCATGGCTGCCCCAGTCACCCCATCACAACCAAAACCACACAGCTCTACCTTATAGTGCAAATGTCAGAAAAATTATGTATTCCCCTGCTGTTGCACCAGGAAATAAACACAATGGCACTGGATCCGATTCAGCCAAGGCTGTTCTTAAACGATGCCTGAAGAGAAGTATTTCTCACTCAGCTTCACCTATCAAAATAAAAGAGGAGGAGCAAGAGGACAGGGGTTTATTTGAAATGGAACTTATTAAGAAACGACAAAGGGTGGAAATGGGGAATGCACATGTAGAAAATAAAACAGAGTCTCCTCCTATGCCAGTAATTGACAATGTTTTCAGTCTGGCACCTTACCAAGCATACCTGCAAGTCTCTGGAGTGTTATTTCCAGGCAGAGTACCAGCTCAGAGACCTGTCCAGTCATCTGAGCAAGTCAAACCCAAGCCAGACATCAAAGAGAAAAGGCAAGATCAAGATGAGCAGCCTGTTGTTTCCAAAGAAATCTGTGCAAATACTCCAACGGAGAAGCCTGTTGTAGAAACCTTTGAACTCAAAAATATTAAAGTGGAAAAAGTAGATCCAACAGACACAGACAACTCTGTAGAGAGGGACTGCAGCAAAGTAGCAATCAAAAAAGAGCCTGAAGAAACTGGTTCATCCAATAGTGAGCACATGTTGGTGATAAGGAAATGTGAACCTGATGAACTTGAAAGTAAACCTTCAGTAGCAGTTGAAAAGACTGAGACTTCAAATGAGTCCAGACCTGGGGAAGTGACAACACAGATGGACTCGTCTCCTCAGGGTGATACATGCAAACAGCACAAACCTGTTGTCACCGCTGAAACCAAATCAGTTACTCCACCTCAACCAACTGAGCGCAGAATAAATTTCAAAAACATTCCTCCCCAGTGTCTGAAACTATCCACCTATAATATAGTTCTCAGTGATACAAAGCATTTGAGCCAGGTTCTGCCATCAGAGAAACCACCTGTACAGCAAACAACTGAATTTATACCAAAACTAGAGCTCCAAATGCCAGCCCGCAAGCACTTCTTTGAGTTGCACCATTCCCTCTACAAGCTAGTATCCAAATCTGTGTTGGCCTCTTCAGAGCAGGATCTCAGAACCTGGTTGTCTCAGTTGGAACTGACTGAACCAACTTCTCCTTCAACCAAAGTCCAGAAAGTGTCCTGTTTGTTGGGCGTAAAAGCCAGAGAGGTGTGGCTCACTGAGGAGATAAAGGAAGCACTCCACAAGCTCCTTGAGAGACTGAGAGAGTACACCACCCAGGAACGCTGTCCTTTTCCACACGTCATGCGGACAGGTGCAGTGTTCCTTCCCATGCTGGTGGTGAAGGAGTTGCTGTTCCCAACAGTCCAGGGCACCTTGATTGACCAGGTCCTGCAGGAGCACAAAGTGGAGCTGCGGCCCACCACGCTCTCCGAAGAAAAGATCCTCATCCAGCTTCATAAACGGGCCTGTTCCTCCAGGCTCAGGAGACTCATGTCCCTCAAACACCTGCCTAACATCTACGCTGACGTGGTCAACCTTTTGTATTACACCTGTGTCTGCAAACATCTGGGTAAGTACATGTTAACTTCAGAGTTACTTAAGAAATCTAATATATTGTGTGTCTGGTACAGTAAATGTTTTTCTAGTAAAGAAAGGAAGAAATGGGTATTGCAGTGAAGTGATACAAACATTTCTGTATGTTTTTTAAATGAATGTTCCTCTGGGATGGTACTGTAATATTTTGTTTCTTTTGGTATTGTCAAGTCAAATTAGAGCCGCTGCAGTAAGAACTTTGTGAAGGAGACAGGAAATTAATTAATAATTTATTTTAGAGACATGCATGAACTGGTTGCTGTTTTTAAAAACAGGGGATCTCCAATAATGGTAGTTCTTCAGCACAAAGGCTTTATTATTCATTCATTTTAAGTTATTAGACAGGAAGCTATAAAAATTCAACTTTTCACCTCAGTCATGAGTGACAAGCATTAGGTGTCATATGTTCTCACATTAGTGCTTTGACCGCAGGTCACTGAGATAATTAATATTGTTTGACAGAAGTTCAGCAGAATTTCACTCCCATGTACTGACAATATCTTTGTTCCTTGACAAATACTTTGAAAGCGTATACCTCTAGTTTGATATGTGATATGTACTACATGATTGCCAAAGCAATGGTACTTTCTGCCTTCTCTTGCAGATTTCTGGAAATTCCCATTTGTTAGATGGTGTAATTTATGAATTCTTCTGGATTTTATGATAAAACATGATATTGTGACTGTTAGCTGTATATTTCCCTCGAATAGTGTTTTAGTAATCACATTTTCTGCCTTATTGGCCCTTTTTTATGCAAAGAACAAACCACAATAAACAACAAATATTCAAAATAAAATCCATTTATTTTTTACAGACTCAACTTCACCCGATGTCCAAAAGAGAGTCCAGGTATATTTATTTTTTATGTTGTCCCTTAATCTCACTACACTTTGCTTTTTTGACTAGAAAGCAGGGAAAGTCTGCTAACTTCCAGTAACTAATCACAAGTTGCATGATTGCATTATACTTGTTATGGGGGAGGGTGAAGGGAAGCGTGCTGAGCTGGGCTTTTTGTAGAAAAATTAAACGCTCCTTCATGATTTTGTTTTATAGCCTTTAGTGGACCTTAAAGACTGCGAGTCAGGCTGTCAGCTCATATTACCAGAGGAAGGAAGTGACTGCCTGTCACACAGAGGGTGCTAAATGGTGGCACATTTTTAGCTGTTTTGCTTGAAGAGAACTGTATGTTTTCAGAATATGCTGATCATTATCTTCAACGTGCATCTGTGCTGTTTAGTTATACTGGGACTAAGTGATTAGTGGCTTTGAGAAAACCACTCAATATCCAAGTGGGTTTAAAGGATAAAGCCGGCAATTTTCTAGATTTTTGCTATTGTCAACAAATCCAATCAAAAGGCCATAAACGTGTTTTTCTGCCTCTGCCACTTTCTGACTTCCCCTGTGACTCTCCGCCTCAAGCCCGTTTGTTCCTGAATCTTAAAAAGAGTTGCAAACGTAGTTTCATTTTTCAGTTAATTCTATAAAACAGCCAGACACTGTAGCTGTTGTCTCAAACAGGAATAAATAATGCCTTTTGACTATCTTAAGTTTTTGGCTCCAGTGAGGTGTACAAGGTGTTGATTCAAAATAAACTTCATTTGTTCATCATAATGATGTAGTACATCACCCAGTGCAGTGTGGACAAAAGTAGAGGTCTACAGTAGAGAGGAATGAGGATGCACAGGCAATACTTAGAAGGAGCAGTTTATTGTTTGTTTAGTCTTTTCATGGGGTTTGTTGACAATAATAAAAATATAGAGCATCACCGTATTTGTCCCTTAAGTCACCTTTTTACTTTGTGTCCTTCGACAGTTATTATTTTATTTGGCACATGTATTTGCTAAGTGAATTGGGCTAAATCAAATTTCCGTTTGCTGCTGACATTATTAACAGTTCACATGGTTTGAGAGCACTTGACTTTGGTATCTGAACATTTCCCTTGTCTTACTCTTGCCCAACTGCTGTTTTATCCCTGACTGATCCCTTGTAGCAGCTGACTTTTTTCCCAGCTTTTGTGTTTACTCCCACAGGCTTCTATTCTGTCTTTGCTGAAAGGGTGTTTCATGGTGGAGGATCATGCTGTCCGATCACCATGTCTGCTGATATTAATAGAATAGTTTCTCATTGTTCTTGTGTGATGAATAAGCACTATGGGAACATTGATTTGTCAACCTGCATGGAGGTGATGGACTTTCTGGTTGCTAGCCTGTTTTGCAGGAATCATCTGTTGAGAAAGTGGATTTATTTTATTTATATAAGTTTGAAACTTTCACTTATATCTAATATTTCCCTGGTAACTAAAATTCTAAAACCTCTAACCTTCCCATTTGTCACCAACCTAATGTTGGTTGGCATATTTTTTCTGATTCATGTTGACCTCTCCTAATTGCTATATTCCTTGTGTTGCAGGATTAGATATGGATGATTCTGCTACTAAAGAAAAAAATGAAGACTATGAGGAGACTATCAGTAGGACTCCGGTATTTTATCACATCGCTGCGTCACCAGCCTCGCCTGCAGAGTCACGCCCACAGAGACCTTCGATGGACCAGGAAACCAAATCTGATTTGAACAGGACAAAAAGCAGGGTGAAAAGCAGTTCAAGGCGCATGTTTCTTGACAATAGTTTATCAGATAAGGAAGAGGCAAATGACAAAGTAAGTCAAAGTGTGCTGAATGCATTTAGTAATAAAAGTGACGGTATGGATTCAGAGCAGGATTCTTCACCCATTCCACTAAGTACTGAGAATTCGTGGACGTGTCCTTTATCTTTGGACGAGCTTTCATCATCTCCCAGCGACCCAGAAACAGCAGAATCCTCCAGTTCACGGCCTATTAGTCAGTCCTCAGGACCAGCCAAATCTCCGGTTAGATCCAACAATTGTTCAGGTGTGATTCTCAAGCTAAGGAGGATGTTTAGCGAAGGTATAGACAGAAAAAAGGCCCACTACCAAGCAATCTCAGACTCTGGGACATTTGCTGATCCTTCCCTTACACAAACCGATGATGGGGGGAAAGAAGCGAGTAGCGAGGTTGGCCTTCGCAGAAGAACACAGAAAGTAACCCACAGGTGGCAGAGAACAGGAGGCTTCTCTCATGCCTCAAGACCCCTTAGAAGCTCTTCTAAAAGAAAACTCAGATCGCTGTTAAAGATCAAATACTGTCCCTACTTGTCTGTCTGCCACAGCGCTGAGCACAGGAGGCGCTGGGTTCTGCGTTCAGCTGTCCAGAGGGCTCAGAGGGCCATGAGGTTTTACTACCCAGACCTGGTGGGAAAGAGGATTCGCCATTTGTATGAAGAAGACGACAAATCAGAAGTGTGGTACAGAGGAGAAGTGCTACGAATCCATGAGGCCCACACCAACCCTCTGAAGACTATATTTGAGGTCAGATATGACAGCGAGCCAGAGTGGAAATACTACCTGGAGCTGTTGATAGACTATAAAAAAGGCTGGCTAAAGATTGAAGACTAGTATCCCGACACAGATGTCTGTGTGCCAGTTTTGTTTTTGGTCACATCACTGAGTGCAACGATGTTTTTAATCAGTTAACCACTTTTTTTCGTGTGTTTTTTTTTTTTTTTTTTTTTTTTAAACTTTAAACAGATTGAACATAAATAACTGTCTTGCCTCCTCAGGAATGAAGTTGGGCTGGATATTTTTTTGTATGCAGGTCAGGTTAACATTCTGTCACTTGAGAAGCACGGTGCATTACTTTAGTGACGGACTATAGCCATTGTGACATCTTTTACACATCTCTTAATGGCTTTTCAGGTTCATTCAGATATTAGATTGTAGTTATGTGACAGAAATGCCACAACCTTTCTGAATTAAAAAAAAACATTTTTAAAAAAGCCTAAGTGTCACTTAGGTTTTTAAGAATTTAATTGTAAGCAACTATGAAGTTAAATATTTATTGAAAAAAAATGAAAAGAGTGAAGTTAGTGACTGGTAGGTTTATTTTTGTTTTGTTTTGCTAGTAAGAAATGAGCAACCAATGAATGACATGAAGACATTTTTAAAAGGGTTTTACTGTCCAACAGTGCCAGCCACATGTATATAGGTTTACAATAAGAGTGCCGCTCGTGTATGTCATTAGAGATTTTTACCCTGATGAGTGGCTGGAGTTTTACTGTGTGTAACTGAAGCTGGACAGGCATTAATGCAGTTCTGTACTAAGCTGCTCAAGAGGTCTTTTGAAGACACAAAGTCAGAGGTGTCCCCAAGCCGATGTTTTGAAACCACTGGTAACCTTAAGACTTTCACCTCAAATTGTATTTTATTTGAATTTTGTATAATTTCCTTACACGTCTGCAGATTGAATTGTTAAAACATTATCACTTGTCTTTTTAGAATAAATGATTGTAATGTTTTATGAAATGCTGTTGAAATGTTTTGTCTTTTTGACTCTTTGACTGACTTACCTGAGTTTCATGAGGTTTCCTGATTATCAAAGATAAATTTCACATTGGTAAATCTTTACCACTGCCAGCTACACATTAAAATTTCACCATGATTTTGAAAACATGGCCTTTGAAATATAACAGCGCCTCAAATTTAAAACAAATGGTGTTTTTTGTCCCCACCCTGTGGCAGAATCTTTGATTGCAAGATTCTGCTTGTCAAAAGTCCTGTTGAGTTGGAAACTAAATCCAGTAATGGGTTTAGCTTGTTCAAGTGACTACCACAATACACAGGGGTACTCTTCTTCAGGACACAGTTTAAAAATAAAAATAAAAAAAAAATCAGATATTATTTTTTTTTAAAAATAAAAATGGATGTTGCCACAGCAAAAACATTGTGTCCATTATCAAACAACCACCCATGCCAGAACGATGTTTGCAACATTTTGCACTTTAATATTTTCTCCAAAACAGACAACTAATTTTTCCCACATTTTTACACTAATAGGAAATAAAACACCTTTGATAGCATAAAGAAAAGATATGTAGAAAAGTATTAAAAGTTTTTGGATGTCTCAATTTAATGTAAGTAGCTGCTTCTGTCGAAATGTTCATGAACTACTAGCAGACACAATGAAAACAGAGTGAGCCCTGGAGAGCATATTAGCCTAATGATCACAGCTACAGCTGGTGTGTTACCTGCAAGACAACAGCCCATCTTTTGTTATTATCCATTCAACTTATGTCATTGGTTTGTGACTTGAGAGACAAAATGAATTCAAAAGTAACATCATACAAACAACCACCTGATCTTTATCATACAATCTGTAAGTAAAAGTGGTGCATAAAAGCTAACATTTTGCCTAAAATCATCATTATTCAATGAAAGTTACCAAATTAATTTCACCCAATGCTGGAAGACACAACTCTGTAAAGGCCTGTAGTACACTACATTGCAAAATACATAGCGCAGAAATGCATCATGGATGGTTGGGTAATTAATATGATTGAGACCAAACCTACTCTAATGACTCACACAGTACTCCCAAAAATGAGATTTCTCATGACATTTATTCAAATAAACAATACAGTTTATAATTTGCTAGGATAAAATAATAAGTTTGAACACATAAGAAGCATGTGGGAATGAATTCCCCAAAGATCTGAAACTGGATTAAAGGATGTGTTTTAATGAAAGCTGACACTTTGGTGTCATCTTCTGACTTGCATCAGTGCCTGTATATTCATGTCCCCTCCAGTCAATCTTGTGAAGACTGCCATATTGCAGAGACATGAACGAGCATTTACAAGCAGAGAGCCTGACGACCAGAACAACCACCACATTGAACAATGCAAAACCTGGAGGGGCACTGACATTTCCATGTCAAATCCTCAATCCGTGTGCGAAAAATACAGTCTTTAATGCAAAAGCATAACAGCGTTATAAACAGTCCTACAACCTTGTCCTGCCTAAGGATCACGCAAGTCCATCTGGGTAGCATGGTTTAAAGCAATGTTCTGTCTCACTGCAAGGTAAGAGATCTCTTCAAAGAGGCACGGCCACTATCAGCCCCATGCCATCCAAGTATCCCTTGCAAGAGCGATGCAAATGCCTGACCCTGTTTGACAGTGATCCAGCCCAATTAGCAGCACTACAAAGCTGTGCTGTCAGTACATTCTATTACCCTCATTCAATCCCCAAGGTGCAAGCTGAGCTTTAAGAGGGCTACCTCAAGCCACGTCGGGAAAGAGAGAAAAAAAGAAAAAAAAGAGTGAATGTCACTCAGTTTGGCTCTTGCAAATAATTAGTAATGTTCTTAAATGTTAAACACCTCTAAAAACAACTAAGAGTGTACGGCAAAAGGTTAGAATAGAGGGACACAGGGCCGGAGCATTCTACCTTACCTTTTAACTGTAAAACTTTTTCAGTTCTTGGTTCTCTAACTCGGCTGTGTACTTTCGCTGAGTCCTTTATCTGATCACTTGGCATGTAAGAGAAATTCTTTCTATCACTCCCCATTTAAAGTTACTGATAAGGTGTAACTTGTGCACTGCTCTGAAGAGACTGGGGATGATAGGACGAATGCCTTGTTGCCAAAGATCTTCAAGCTCCCACGCACTATGGTGGGAGGAAACAGACTCCACCTACATGGCAAAAGTACACCCTCTTTCAATATTGGTAAAGAATAAATATTTCAAAAATTTCAAAATTATGCAAACACGTGCCACTCTTGCTCTTTAACTTCCATGCATATGGACTATTTACAGATTGAAAAATACAGACTTGCTATTTTGTTCTTTTGATGTCTCTTTCTTCTTTTCCCCCCTGAAATGTCTTTGCCCCTTTGCAATCAGCCTATCAACATTCAGCCACCCAGACAAGGATCTCACCACATATTGCAGACATGGCCAGGACAATTAAAGCTGTGTTGAAAACATTTTCACACTAATGGGAAAACAAAAGTCAAAATCAAAAACAGAGAAGATTCACAAGCAAAAAACATAGGAAAATAAGATAGTTCAGGGGAGGTGTTACAATACGAGCCAAAAGGATGTATTTGTTTAAGATGGATTTTCTGCTTTCTCAAGACTCCACTCTGTTGCTAACAATACTGTAGTACACTTTCTTTTTATTACTCTACCTTTTATTTAAATATAATTTACTTTGAAGATTTTGTTAAACAAATCCAGGAAAAATGATGCAAAAGTGGTTGGTTTGCCAAAGGAGAGGCGGCAGAAGGCCCGTGCTGCCATGTTAAATTGCATCAGCGCTCTAGTTTGTCAAGATACTCAAGAGTTCGTTGCATTGGGACGTGTCCTCAATCCTCAATGTACTCCCACAGGTCCTTCTCATAGCCTTCATGCACGTGCTGTAGCAGCACTCTTCGCCTGCTCTCACAGTATCTGCAAAGACAAAAAATGTTTTAGAGTCAAAAGTGCACACAAACATAACAGTGGCAGGCAGTGAGAACAATTATTCCTTCACTAACCTGTACTTATCTTGTACTTTCTGCTTGATATCCTGCAAGGAATCCTGGGAGATATCCCGCTCTAGGTAGCCGGAGAGCACCTCAGTGGCATTTTCCAGGTCTGCCTGGTTGTTCTGATGAACCAAAAAGAAAAAGAAGTATTATTTTAAGATACAGCAGCAGATTAAAACAACAGATTAGATCAGTTATCCATAATAATGTCCCCTAAACTTTGGAGCGTCCTGCCTAAGGCCAAGCTCAGGCTACAGGAAGTTGGAGCCAATTTCCTCCCATTCGTCCCTCCCAACATCAGGTGACTAATTTGGTCTTGGGCCTTTGTCTGTGACCTAGTTTTTCTGCCAAGGAGAGGAGCGATGAAAGGAAATGTGTCCAGAATTTTGTGGGATAATCTGTCTACCAAGAAAAAATCTGTACAGACAAACACTGGAGTAAGTCATACCAGTCAAGAGAGAGGAACATGTGTCTCAGAGAGCACAGGCTGAAGGCAGTGCATGGCTCCCACTAACAAGATAATATAATGTTACATATAAATATATATTTTTCAGAATCTGTCTGTGTGTATGATGTGATCTGGTTTTACACGTTAAGGATTTTAAAAGCTCTAAACACCAAAATAGTGGTATCGCAATATGCAGTATCAGTGTCCATGATTATATTATGATAACAAAATACAACAAATAAGTATACTGTATATTTTGTTTCCAGCTAGTAATAAATGGCCATGTAAATGCTATCCTTTAAAATAAGCTTAATATTTCAAATAGTTCCTTATTGTTCCCTCTCCCACTGCTCCTTATGAGATATTATCATCATTTGAATATCCTGTGCGATTATACCATGTAGAGAAAGTGATATGATAACCATAGTTAGACAGTTATGTTTTCACTGATCTGTTTGTTAGCTAGAAAGGCACTGCAATCAGTTATGATTGAAATCTGTTCCAGTTTTAGCCTAAAGATCAGCCAATATGATCTGTGTGAAGATCTAGTGCATGTTTTTTTTTCCTTTTTATTATAGTGCTGCCTTCATGGGGCACTACAAACACTGTTACTGCATTAAACAATTCCATTACAATGATACATTTCTTATTTAATGGCAGCCTAATGTCAACATTTACACTTAAATTCTTTTGCAAATGTTACTTATATATACTAGAATAGCTCTAGTTATTTGTGTCAATCACCATCTGCTCACATTTCTAATATTTGAGCCAACACTTCTTTTATCATACCTCAAAAATAATGGACTGGTTGTTCTTCTTGAGGTAGAAGGCAAAGACGTAAGTGAACATGAGTGTGGAGCGGCACTGGCACAGTACATCCACGGCCTTCTTCAGAAACTGAACCTCAATCCAGGACATGTTGTGCTGTTGCATCTCCTCCATCTTCTGCTTAACCTGAGCATAGAGCTTGTGCTCAAAGCGAAGGCTCTGCATGTGGTTCATGTAGCGGTTGCAGTAGAACAGGTACCTCTGCAAGGCGGCCCTGGAGCGCTGCGCACACAGGATGAAAATGGCTTTAGCTCAAGCATGCTTAACTTGACTTGTGCTAGACTATGAAACTTCAAACTCACTGGGTACTGAATCATCTGGATACTGACATTTCTAAATTTTATTCTGCAGACATTTAAGGAATGATGCCATGCTTCAGTATGCAACAATCAAGCATGCTTGTCAAAAGTCTAGTGGACATTTATTATCAGGCTGATGCAGCAGCATTCCCTGTATTGTTTCCACCCAATTAGTTCATTCTTTTTGGATAAACTTCTCAGTGTGGCTCTCAACATGGTTACATAATGAACTGTCACTTATTTTAAATGTTCTGGTATGCCGTGCTGTGGAATGGAAACAACACTTGTGATGCCGTCTCTCTGTGATTAGAAATGTCAGATACACCTGTGGAAAATATGAGTATTGCTCGATGAAGGACTGTCTTGACCGAAGAAATGGACATATATAAATATTGTGCTATTGTGTGGCATTTGTGCCAAAACAAAACAGTATTAAAATGAATCAATAGAAGTATCATTTATTACCTCTTGAGCATCTCTGGCTGCCTTGGCATCATCTTCATTGTAGCGATTGCAGTTGTACCTGAAACATCAGTCGGGACAGAACCATCAACAATGGACCATAAAACACGTCACTACTGTTTGACAATATCTGATTTTTAATTTCTAATGCCCACACACAATTACTACGATGGCTGTCAAATGAGTATTCAGACATGAAATTACAATTTGCACTTAATATTCAAATTGATACATTTGATTTCTACATAATTAAAACGTTTATGTTTTTACTTGAAATGAAAACCAAAATCTTATTTGAATTATATTCAAATACGGCACTACAAGTGACATAAACATTACTTGATAAGTCATTAGTTCTTACCAGGCTGAGCCGTGGGGTTCCCATGGACCCAGGCAGACCCAGCAGAACTCAGCTTTGCAGTTCTGGTTCCGACAAACCATGTGGTTGCAGCCACCATCTTTCTCAATGGTGACATGGCATTTTGGGCACTCCTGTCAGAAGAGGAGAGTAATGATTTTTGTAAGTCTCAGAAAAAACATCCTTAAATGTCTGTTTATATTTAACGTAAATGCGGCCAACATGTTTTTGGACAGGTCTTTCATATGACTGATGGACCAGTCAAATGTCATTCAAACAAACAAGTCATTTCACCCGTCAAGTGTGTACACTTATCACAAGTTGTTATAATGAAAACAACGAAAACAAAAAAACATCTCACGGCTCAGTGTGATCAGGTATTTTCACAACTGAAATGTCTTTGTGGTCAAGAGAGCAAACCTAAAATCCGCTTTTCCACCGCATGGTATGGCCCAACTCAGCTCTTTCTAGGGTTTCCATTATTAAGTACCTGGTACTTTTTGTGGTATCACCATGGTTGAGGTACCAAGCAAGTTGAACTGACACTAAAAAGGTGAAAACGCTGCAGACCACCATTTGGTTGTGCGACACAGGACTTCCTGCGTAATCTCTTTAAATAGCCAAGCTGACATCAACAGTGACCACATTGTTTTTTATTCCTTCAACAATGGCAGTTAAACTACCTTGTGATCAATTGAAGAGGTGCAGATGTATCAAGAACACCATCCATTCATATCCTGTTATAAGAGTAGCAGCTTCTTTTATGTGCACAGTGTGTGAATGACCCAGAGAGAGAGAGAGAGCAGTGAATGCGAGAGGTGCAAGAAAGTTACTATATAGTAGAAAACAATGTACAAACAATGTAGTGGCTTTAGACCACTTTAACTCATTAAAATGTCTCATATCCACATTGTTTTTGTGTTTGATTCCATACCTTTGTATTTGCTGCAATCCAGTTTGAAGTTTCACTGTCATCATCACATTTCTTAATCCATTTTCTCAGCCACTACAAAAAAACAAAACACGTTGACAATGAATGCTAGTCTGAACAGAATTTCACTAAAAATGGTGGAGGAACACATTAATATTTCTGTAAGGTGATAAAACAATCCAGATTGACTTACCTTACACTTGACAGGATCATGCCAATTCTCTCCACAGTTGAAGCTGCACCAATAGGAGGCACCAGAGATCAAATAATCACATAATGTTTAATAATTACTATTAAAAACGTACAGAGTAAACTTTCATGTATGGTTTCTGTCCGTTCACGATAGTCTGATACACTGTTTTCTTTTTAAACAAGCTCTTACCAGAACTGACGGCCACACTTGCACCTCACTGGCTTGGCATCTGGATACTGGACTTTGACAACATGATGGCAGTCTGGTGCAGGGCACCACTTTAACAGTCGATTGCACTTAAAAGGAGTAATGAGAGACAGAATATCAACTCATAGTTTCATGGAGACATAAGCGGAGAGAAAGTCCCTGATTTTCCAAGTAGTGTATACAGGAACAGCTCAGAAAAAAATAAATCTCAAAGCTTACCTCTACAAAACTATTCGTAATTAAATGCTGGTACTTCAACTTCACTTTTGAATCTGTTATGAGGCGCCTATAGGAGAAGTCAAATCATTTATTAGCTTTCATTACATAAAATGGGTGACATTTTATATTCAGTGCATACTTTCCAGGTGACAATGCAGGACACAAAGTATTTTTACACCATTACACATAGCTACAGTGAGAATATTAATTTGTCTTCTGACATTAACTATTTTCCAACAACACATTTAATAGTGAAAACTAAGAGTTCAAGTGAAGCCTATGTGCTAACTGGTACAAAATGACGTGGGGGGGCATATGTTTCTGCATGTGTTGCACCCTAAACTGATCAGGGTTAGGTCTCTCACTAGCTGGTTAGATCAGAATGTAGGTTAAGACAATTACTGTCAGCTTAACAGCTGGTACAAGAGATTAGTGTCCAGTTTTCAATATGGAGGTATATTTCATTTCACAATGAGCTGAACATCAACATTATAAAAGAAATTTAGTAAAGTAGTGGTGTAACTAGATAGTGCTGCACTAAGAACCTGCTTTTAAAAAGGACAAAATGTCAGGTGAACGTTCTTCTAATTTACAGTTTATATTCCTGTTGAATGTACTAAAATGCTATGGTATGAATAAAGCATGTCTTATTTTAGAGTACTGATATTCATCTTCTTTTTTGTGTGTGTGTGTTTTGTGTGTGCATTTAATAATTAGGTCTTTGTTCCTGTAAGACCAAATTGCATAGTGCATGTGAGAAAAACATCCATCTCAAAGAGTGTATTGATGCACTGTGTCATGATCTCTGTACAGTTTTCATGTCACAAAAAATGAATGAAAAAATAAAAACAAATTATCACTTTTGCTTCCTGCTCTTTTTACACCAGAATGGATCAGTCACAGGTACGTATGCTCATCATTGCTGACCAATGTGCAATAAGACACCAAAACAAATAAAAGCACAAACAGATACTTACATGACTGTGTTGTCATCAACCAAAATGTCACAACTATGAGCAGGGCAAGAAATGGTCTGAGAAGGCAACAAAATCATTAGTTAGACAGCTACTAAAAGACCAACAGTGAACAGCGATTTGTACACTAAAGCAAATCTTAGTGGGTACCTGTCCCATTCCTTCCTCTATGATTTTGGTTGTCAGGTAATCTCCCCAGCACTGCATGCAGAACTTGTGTCCACACTCCAGGCCTGTAAAATACTGTGAGAGAGGAGCATCTAGTTAATAAGACATCACATGATTATAAGTATGAGCTTCTAATGTGATGGCATTCATAGAAAAATATAATCGTTTTGATTATAAAAAAGTTATGATTTTGTTTTCAAAATCTGATTGAAATAAATAGGAATTATGTGTGTCCTACAGACCCCAACATAGAAATATTCTAGATTAAAATAGTCTGAAATATAATGCTTGTTTGTGTCAGCATGAGCATTAGCACAAACACACACAATAAGGGGTAAACAGCAGTTGTTTATTTTTAACAAGCCCTGTAATGTCATTGTGCTGTGTTGGAAGAGAGAAACGTAATAATGTTAAAATTAATTTTATTTTTTTTAACCCCAAGTAAACCCAGAATACATCAGTAACATGTATGCCATTTAGAAAGACAGAAAGTGTGAAGTGTGTTGAAAAAAGATGAGTGACCTAATGCATTCTGTTAAACACTAAATCAAAGCTTTCGTCGAGTTAGGGTGACAAAAACTGTATTGATTGCACCCATGACCAAACTAACAAAAACCTATTCAGTAATGATTTACAATACTTTTGGCCCATATAAAATCTGACATTTATGTGTTCTTGACTTAAAAAAAAGAAATATCAGTGCTTCCTGTAACTGCAAGTTGCTGGGTAGACGCAACTTTTTACAATTGCTATGTCCAGTCTACTGTGATGTTTGGCAGGGTGTAGTAGCCAGAGAAGGCGAACTGTTTTAGTTGGTTCCTGGTTGATTATTTCATTATCACGGGAAGCACTGTGTTGTTTAAAACAACCATGCCCTTCAATACATGATGGTCATGAATGGATCAACCTGGTCCACTAAAACGTTATAGTATGTTCTAGCATCACGGCATCAGCCTGCAGGTATCAATGGAAACGGGGCATACTAGCAGAATGGCTTTCAAACAATTGCATTTCCTACGCCAGCCTGTTTATGCAAAGTACAACACTGTATGCAGCCATGCATGATTAGACCACATCCACATAAATCAACTCTGGCAGTTTAAATTTTGGATTAACTTTTTTCCCCCAAATCTAAGTGCAATATGTAGCAATATCTACCAAGTGACACTTTGCCAAAAGGAGCTGGGTCAAGAAGGAATAGAAATTCTACCATCTTGGACACACACACACACACACACACACACACACACACACACACACACACACACACACACACACATATTTTATAATAAAATGGTACACCATTATTAATAAACAAGCTTTCCATCAGGGCTATGCAACATTTTTAGACATTTTTACACTTGGTTCTTTGTAGTAATAATCTTTACTGTTCATGTTCATGCCGACATTCTCCTATCCTTACCACAACTAGCAATACCACCAGGTGGTAGAAAGTCTGATTAGATGTTACAAACTCTCAGCTAATATCCTACATTAATATCACAACTGGCGTGTAATTCATACAACCTTTACAATTATAACCTGCAAAGAAAAGGTGTTTTGTCAATGTTTTACAGTTCCATTCACAGAAGTATATTAATGGCTAGAAAAGATAGGAATATACAGAAGAAAATATCGATCTTATGCTTAACGACAAATAATGTGGTCACATTTTGTGATAGTCAAAGAAGTTTATTAGATCTGGGGGACTGTCTGTAACGAATAACAATGTCTCAGTTAGGGGTCCCCCATGAAAGATAAAATGTGTCTTAAATCTCCATTGCAGTACAAAGCCAAAACATTTTTTAATTTGTCCCTATTGTAATCCCTATTGTATAACCACAATTTAAGGTCTGAATACAAGCTAGGGCAACTCAATGCTGGCATCATTATGGGACTCACAGAGTTGGGGAAGTTCAGATAGCAGATCTGACATGGCATGTCCTGTGCCGATGATCTAGTGTTGATTGGAGGACGGATGCGAGGCTTCTTACTTGGATTAATGACATGACACTCGGAGAAAAGCTTGTCAAGGTTACCATCAAAATACCTGGAAAGAGACAAAAAAAAAAAAAAAAAAAAGAAAGAAAGAAAAAAATCACAATGTTAAAAAAACAACATTAAGACATGAGCTATTCCAGTAAAGTGTAAGCTATCATACATGTTAGCAGGCAAATAAAAAGTGGCAAACAAAAACTGTGCTTAGATATTCTTACCTTTCCATAAGCTTTTCTTTATCCCAGTTGAAGTGACTGAGAAGGATGCGTGTTATTGTTGCAGGATTCTAGAAGAACAAGAAATGATTGGTTAGAAATAACCCTGAATTTTACATTTAACTCCTGCCAACTCATAACAACTTATAATCAGGGAATTTTTTTAATGAAAAGCCCATTATTGGAATTTCCACAATTCTGATCCTATTATTATCTACCCCAATAAAATACCACCTCAAACTACAGCCACAGAAGTCAACTCCTCTCTGACAGCATCTGAAGAAATCTTAGAAAAATGATGCACAAAGGTAGTATTCACTACGGGGCTCTTGCACTGGATTGCATTACATTGAAGAGGAGTTTCAATTTTCCTGTTCACAACAGTTGCTTAGTAGGCAACTAAGGCCGGGAGTACATTCCATTTGAATTACTAGTTTTTTGATTTTCCCTGTGTCTATGGACACTTCACAGGCAAAATGGCTGCCGTTTATGACGCAATAAACCATGAACACTAGATACGTGGTTTAAAAGAAAACAAAAAAAAACACAACATGCTAGTGCACAATTGCCTGTGACTGAAAGCATAACAGGCCAGCTTTGTGCATACTGCAGTGATTGAAGCCAAATGCTTCACTTTTGCCACAAAAACCTGCCATTTTACTGGCACGAACACATCAAACTTGTTTTGGTGAGAGCGTATTGCTAATCTCACTGGTCAAGGTCTGACAATAATGAATTCTAATTGAGAGGCAACAAAACCAAATACAACCTTATCCACAAAAAAACATTTAATGGAACTGTTCCATCAAATAAATTTCACATCAGTCCCATTTCTGGCTCAATCTGATCTGCATTTTTATATACTTTATTTAAATACTGGTGATATGTTATTTGACATATTACTGATGCACATTCTTCCTGATATCCTTCCTACCTTTCTTAAGCAGAAATAAGCAAAAACATTACGTAAAACTTTTTTGCATGCCATTTTTTTCAACCCAGTAGTATTTATTTTGCCTAGTCACCATCGGGTACATTCATAGTCACCTCAGTTGAGTCATTGAATAAATGAAGTTATTACCTTTAGCTCAAGTTATCTCAAATCACTATCTAATTTCAACTAGCCAGTGCCACATGTGAAAGTGAACTTGGTTAATTAGTAAGATGCTGGGTGAGCAGGAGCCACCAGAATAGCTTCAGTGCACCTTGTCATCTACAAGAACATATTGAAAAGGTGCAGAGATATCAGTCATATTTTGCTCAACCAGTTTTGTTGTTGTCTTAACTTAAACGCAGTGTGTGATATGTAAGCAGAGTCGTGCTGCGGCTTTCAATATTCATTCTTGAATCACTCCGTGTTATCTATTTGCTTCCTCCCATTTGGTCTGCCGTGCAGTTCAATTTTACGCTGCAAAGCAAAAGTTTGTGGTAGCATGCAAAGGCAATGGAAAGACACAAACAAATTAGTCATAAGTGGTGTCTACACAAGTGGTTTCATTACAAGCAAAACATTTGCAGTTAACCCAAACCGAACTACATGATTCTACTTTCTTTATATACAGAGAATAAAAACGAAATAGGTCTGGTGGTGAAAGAACAACAACAACTGGGCTGTTAAATTTTGAAGTCAGTTTTGAGTTTGCGCTGTCATACACACCTTTACAGTACATGTACAATCACCTCACACATGTCTGTGTAATATTACAGAAACTGCACGGAAGTGGGGTAATTCCCAGGCCAACAGGCCAAAAAATGTTTTACATAGTATTTTAACTGAGCCTGCTTGTAGGAGCAGCATAGTGGAATACAATAAAACACGGATGTCCCAGCTCTGTAAAAGCCACTTCACACTACAAATCACATAATAAATCTACTGCTATCAAACTAATCCTTGTAACAAATGTACCAGATGCTGTTGGTGATGGCATATCATATGTCTAAAAAACTAATCAACACCTTTTGCTATATGAACAGTAATTATGATAAATAAATCATCATGTATATTGCATGCTAAAACTGCACAAGAACAAATATTTTACATCCCATTTTGGAATCAAAATGATGGTGCAACACCAGAGTACTTTACAGTACTGGCAATACAGTGCCATTGTTTCCACTGTTTAAGCAAAGCTCTGGAGATTGCTCTCAGCAATTACAAGATTAGATAAGCAAATTGTCTCAGTGTACCTCTTCATACACACAATGTTTATTTCACTCCATCCTGATGAAATTAGGGGTGGGAATCACAGGGTAATTTCAACACAATACTATTACAATGATAATGTGCCCTGTAATAATGAGTGTATCAGGATACTAGAGAATCTCTTATGTGAAGATATCATATTATTTGTGTAACTGTTCAGAAACAATAAATAATTTCCCCCAAAACAGTCATTGATTATACTTATTCAAAGCATTATGTATGACTTTCAGTTCTGCAGATGTTTGTGTGAGATTCACCGATGTGAGACAGACAAGCAGGCATGTAGGGATGAACTGCTAAAAACATCTGAAAACACCTCAAGAGAACAAATCCTGACATTAATACCAATGTATCAATAATGTATGACAAGAGAAAGTCAATATACTCAGGTGCCAGTTTATCAGGGCACCTATGTTAAGTTTTTGTTGATACTGTTTAGAGAGGTGCTGATTCAATTTTATACTTATTTAACTGGCTGTAGTTTGTGGTGCTGTTAAACTGTGTTGAGTTACTATGGGGGTGTTCCTTGGGGGTACCTGGAGAAGGCAAGATATTAGAAATATCTCTTGGCATAGTCACAGATAATGTTTGTGCAAGATTTGGCATATCTTTCTTAAGATTGCAGAGCAATCTTTCACAGTCTATCAAGTCTCAAAAATCGAGTAGTCACCCGTAACTTAATCCATAAGAAGTGTCTTCACAGGTTAGGCAAAACTAGTCACTCCGGACATGTGGAGACACAGTGACTACAGACATTTACAGGAAAAGTAAATTCAAGTTAACTAGCCGACTGTCACACTCTGCACGTACAAAACTTCCAATTTATTTGACGGCTGCAATTTTTCACTTTGAATAAGTTATTTGTTGGTGCTGCAGAAAATCTTAAAATCAAATGGTTGGATAGACCTAAATACTATTTTTAGAAGAATCACCATGTCACTTGTCTCTACTGTAGAAACAACTGCCATGCAGCTATACTGATCTATAGTACTGCTATTTTACCCCTTTTAATTTAAGGGCTCGTTTATAGTGAAATGGTGACAGTCGAAACACATTCTTGTATAAAATGCAACGCCATCTCTTAAAAATGTAAATGATGGCATGTCTATCAAGACCACTTTCCATTTTATTCTGTACCCAACTCTAACGTTAGTTAAGTGAAAGGAAATGGAGGCCCAAGTTGACGATAAGCCGAAGGGTTGTACTGAGTTTCCCCGATATTTAATTTCCAACTATATCTCTTGCCATGTTATAGCTTTTGTTCGTGTGATCCATCCAAACTCATTTGAAAGTCATGTTGTTTTTTTTAAAAAAAAGCTTATTAACGTTAACGTAAGTAACCTAGCATGTAACTTGCTAATCAACTCGATGACCAAGCCTTTCGTTCAGCATTAAAATAACGTCAACGTTAATGTTATCTTACAAAATTTGTAACGTTAAGTTTCAACTGCTCGTTTAACGCATCCCGACTGTCGTCCAGTAGGACTTGGCAGTTATCTAAATTCTAGAACTAAAGCCGTTATGCCTTTCCGGTAACGTGCTAGGTTAACGGTTACAGTTGGCTAGTTAGCAAGCTAGCTAACTTGCATGCTAAGACTAGCTTAGCAAACGCTGCTGCCAACTTCTCAATAGGGATTAGACTACTTCCTGGAACAAAATTCGTATGGAAACTGGTGCTTAAACGTACACGTTTAACGTCGTTCATGTCTTCATTTTAAATGTTACGCGCACAAAAGAAAACTTAATTGAGAAAAAAGTGTGAATCTTGTGGCTGTTTGTGAAACTGCCAACTTCCAGCAAGTAAACCAACCTACTCCTACAAGGCTAACGGCTAAGCTAACGTCCAAGGCCTGTTTATGCTTCACCCAAGCCTGGACCCCGGTCTTTCCTGACGCTGACATACCAAAATACCTACCTGGATGACCTCGTTGACCTCCCTGATACACTCCACCATATGCTGGAGGATCTGCTCGGCAGTCAAAACCTCGAAGCGGTAGTCCTCCTCCTCTTCCTCGCCGGGACCATGGCCACCTCCACCAGTCTCGCCGCACTCATCTCGCTCTCCACCGGCCACCACGGGATCGACCAACTCCACCTCTCCGAGCTCCAGGGTGTCGTCCTCGGGCTCCTCTTCGGCGCTATCCTCGCTGCATTCCTCCTCTTCGTCGTCGTATTCATAGTTATAACCCTCGTCTGAGTCCATTCCTAGGGTGGTTATCAACTTGTGACAAGCACACCTAAAGGTCTACAGTGTGTGAAATGTTGATTGCGGAACAATACGAAAGCCAAAATTATCCGAGCCTGTTTTTCAGCTGCAGCGAAAATAACAACAAAACGTCGCCGCTGCTAAGCCAACAAAGAGACACAGCGTCACCAACTGACGCCGGCCTTACGTCAGATGGGCCGTACAAGAAAATGTAAAAGAGAAAACAAAAATTATTTCTGTTATACACTTTTGTTTTCAGAAAGTATATGTTTCAAACTACTTTAAAAAAAATTAAAAAAAAATAATTATTATACGCCCACTTGCAGCTGAAGTTATCAGCTAGTTAACAAGACACTTCCCCCTCATAAAATGTAGGCATGGCCAACGGTTGGAAAATAAAAGAACACATTTAAAAAAAGATAACTAATAGGCAAACTATTCGATAATGACCTGTCAATGATTATGACATTGCTGCCAACACAATTTATCAGCATGTGTTTGCATCAAAGCCTTGTTTTTCTAACTTTATGGTGACCTATTTTTTTTGTCCCCCACAGTTTCAGTCTACGTCTGCTTTAATTATCATCACTCAGTTCATTTCTGTAGTGAATTATAACTGCATTTTTTTAAAGAGAGAAAAACTTATAATGTAAAAACAAAACAAAAAATAGCCTACCCAACCCACACCTTGTGGCCCCAGCAGTCATGTGACTTCATGCTCTGGTGCACCTCACTGACAGTTTGACAGTGTAGTGCCATCAGAAAGAGTGATATGGAAGTCATGTATATGGTTTATTCTGGACGATACACCCGTCCAAATTCATATTTGTTATTGTTAATTATCCTCCAGTTTGACCTACGTACGGTGGAGGCGGTGTGGCCATTGCCGCAGACTTTTACCTCCTCAACGGAGCGATACTCACTGTACTCACAGGCTTTCTACTTTGGTTACGGGAGACAATCAGCCGCCCAGCAGGGCTGCTCTGTTCTGGATGATGCATTCAAGAGATATTTTTCCCTCATATTTCCAGACTACACTCATGGTAAGTGATAAAATTAGGTGAAATTAAGTCTATGGTAAAACCAAAAATAAGATTGTACGCAGTGCTAAGTTAAAAAGTCCAAAGTACAAAAAATTATAAATATTTACAAATGTATTTAAGTACATTTGTAGTAAAGAAATATTTAGATTAATGTGACAGCACCATATATCATAATTTCCACAGGATTAAAATTACCATTATAAAATGCAGTATGCACTATTAAAGTCTGGTGTGAGCATTAAAATTAGATGGGTGATTTGGTGATGACATTTGTGATTTGACATGTGTAAAACTGTATTATGAATGGAGAAAATTAGAGCAAAGGGCTCACTGTTTGTTTCAAATGGACTGTTTGTCATGTTGGCTTTTTAACGTAGATCAATGGGCTTTGTAGAGACAGCAGTTCATCAGTCAGGTAGTGTAGGCCTACCTACTCTAAAACCCCTCAGTGACAATGGACCAGAGTAGCACAGCATCATGTTTGTGTTTTCAAAAATACCATAGAATATAGAATAATGGCACTTTAGTTGTAACATTGACAAAATGAAATTGCGCAGACAATGGATACACCTTTACAAAACTTAAACCCAGCAACTAGTGACTCTAATAATTTCACTTTTATGACCAACAGCATATGATTTTCAGCGATTTGTTGCTGGCAGACCATTCACGGTTGAGGTCAGTGTTGACCATGATGATTGTGAGAGTTACCCAAAGGAGGACTCTTCTGAGAGATGTAAGTATCAACACATTTATCCACACATTACAGTTACAGTTGAACCATTGGGTCTACAGTCTACTGGTCGGATTTTAGCCCTTACCTAACTTGTTACTATTTGTGCTCCAGACAATCTGACTATCTCTGCAGGACACGCATCTCTGAATGCAGAAACCGTGTGGGGTGCTATAAGAGGTGATTACGGCCAATACATTTTTGAAGAACATGTGTAAATGAAATTAAGATCACGTGAACAAAAATATGTTACAGTAGAGCGGTGCAGTTAGCAAAGGATAAGCTAGCTTTCATCAAAGCCAGTTTACTGACTTAAATATCTCACTGTTATCTATGTAGATTAACATGATTGCTGATTATACACCATATACCCTCTGATTAAGCACAGGTCTGGAAACCTTCAGTCAGTTGGTGTATCAAGATGATTTTGGCTCAGTAAGTCAGTTTTCAAACTCTCAAGTCTCTGAAGCCTCTGAAGTCATTACTTCCTTAAATACACAATGTCATCTTGTTGTAGAGCTTGATTAATGCTCAGGATGGATCAATTAAATCAAATACATGTTGGTTCTTCTTTTAGTATTTTGTGAACAAGACTGAGATTGAAGACTTCCCCCGGTTTCAGTTCCGAGGGATTTTGTTGGACACTTCACGCCACTTCTTACCTGTGCAGGCCATTTTAAAAACACTGGTAATAGCTACTCAGATGATATAATATGGACTTCTGTTTCATTGATTTTTGTCAATGTCATTAACATAATGCATATCTCTCTTATTAGGACGCAATGGCCTACAGTAAGTTCAATGTGTTTCATTGGCACATTGTTGATGATCCCTCCTTCCCTTACCAAAGTGGCACATTTCCAGACCTTTCCAGTAAGGTATGTCATGCAGACAAAGAGTGGTTTTATGTTAAGTAATAAGAAAGAACAAGCCACCTCATTTGTTATAATTTGCCTTGTAAACAGTTTATCTGCATTTCAGGACATGAAACATGGTTATTTTATATTATCTCAGCCCTTTCACTAGGCCCACTGCATGTAGATTCATGAGGTAAGAAATACTGAGAAGTTGTATCAACTCTGAACAAAGGCCTCTGGCTCCAATTCAGGGGGCTTTCCATCCGATGACTCACATCTACACACAGTCAGATGTGAGAAGGGTGATCTCACATGCCAGGCTGTGGGGAATAAGGGTCCTTCCTGAGTTTGATTCACCCAGCCACACACAATCTTGGGGAAAAGGTAAGTTTAAAAAGGAAATGAGTACAACCCAAATACAACAGTTTCATATCCTTGATCAACATATAAAGTACCTGGCATTATGCCTGGTTTGGTTCAACAGGAATCATGTCTGCTAAACCTGCAGACCAGAACTATAAATGGCAATGTACTGAAACTTGAGCTTGACTCATTTCTTATCTCAAGGACTCTTATGGCTACATTAGTGGCAAGTCCCTGAACTCAACGGACTATGCAAGAAATGTATTTAAACATAATGCTGAACTAAATCTGATTGATTACCATTTATTCCCCAGGACAGTCTGACCTGTTGACTCCTTGCTACAAAGGGGGCGCCCCTTCAGGTACTTTTGGTCCTGTTAATCCAGCGTTATCCTCCACCTACCAGTTCATGGCGAAACTATTTAAGGAAGTGTCATCAGTGTTTCCTGATTCCTATATCCACTTAGGAGGGGATGAGGTAGACTTTTCCTGCTGGTAAGGTGAAATGTGACAGATCATTCAAATGCCTGCAGACTTAAGGATTTCAAACTGTGCTTCTTCATATGTGGATAACTTTATTATCAAGATAAGAACATAAATGATTTGACAGTCTGAATTTTTGATTCCTTAAAGCTGGTTTAGAATTAATCTGACCTCATCTGCTGTCATAACAAGACTAAACCTGCAAAATATCATGATCAAGAGGTTTTTGGGTGAACTCTGTCCATGAAATAATAAGTTATAATGAAGGAGTGTTGTTATGATTTTAGATGAAAACATATATTTTGAGAAATTGATATAATCGAATGATGTAAGATTATGATATAACAAAATAAAAGCTAACACTTAACAATAATATCTAAATATGCAAATGTGAAAACATTGTACAGCACAATGTAGGAACACACATAAAATGTGACTTATGTTGTTATTGCTTCATTGTATACTGGGAGGATTCCTAACACACCTACCACATAATTGCAATCGCATGAGCACTCAAATAAATGACGGTTGAATTTAAGGTGAATTAAGTCCTTTATTGAGAACATCAGCAGGAAAAGAGAGATGTTACAGGCTGAAGTGAGGCAGGAAGGCAGATGATCCTGAGAAAGGGAAAGTAGGTGTAAGTCTAACAGAAAGGCAGGGAAACAAATTACTATAGACTGGTACAAAATAAACTAGGTTCTAAGCAGGACACATATCCCAAAAACAAACCATGAGCACAACTATGACCCAGCGGGGACTGGCAGTTTGTCTAGAGCTCTTTCAGGCAGGGGGTGGTTGGTTGATAGCAGACAAGTGTGCTGGAGAATGTAGAGCCAGGGCGAGGACACACACACAAATACAGACATAGAGATAGACGGGGGGGGAAACAGGAGACACAGAGGAAGAAGGACAAGGAAAAAAAAAAGACACTGAGACATGGCTGTGGCCATGAAATATTTCAGCCTGATAACATTATTTTAACCTAACTTAGTTAAGCCACATTTGAATAACAAGGCCCAGGATTTCCTGGTTTTCTATATTGTTCGTTTACATTGTTGCTGAATTTGGCATTTGGTTGATGTGAGTAACAGTACTTGAAAATTGCAATAAATAAGTAAATAAATACCTTTAATTTTGTTGTAGTAACTTTAAGCTTCTGAAAAGTGTGCGTAAACAACCAGCATAATTGCATATAGGTAAATGACTTGCACTGCTTATTTCCATAGGAAATCTAATCCTAATGTGCGAGCATTCATGCAGAAGATGGGATTTGGAACAGACTTTACCAAACTGGAAGCTTTCTACATAGAGAGGTAGGTTATAAAGTGAAACATAGTTGAACACTCAAGGAAATACACCAGTCGAGACATTCATGTTACAAATGTCATTAATGTCTCAATTTTCAGCATTGTGAATATCACTTCAGCTCTAAACAGGACATCTATTGTGTGGCAGGATGTGTTTGACTACCATGAACGAGTAAGTATACACCAACAAAACAAACCTCTATGATAAAAAAAAAATGCATGATATAGAACTTTACTCAGTTTACACCAGAGGTTTAACTATTACATTGATACAAAAACTGCTTTATGAGTACCTGTTCTGATTTATATTTTGAGTATTATTTCAGCTGTGTGTGTTCAAGTATCTGCATTCACTGTGTAGCATCTATTTTGTCACAATATTTTCAAAAATCTTTATTCTTGAATTTTTTCCTGCAGCAGGTGGACCACTGAATGTTCTCCTGTAGGACGTTGACTGTCAAATTGTTGGCTCAAATGAAAACAAGTTTTGTAAATTAGCTCTTTTCAGTGTTCAATTCAACAGAAGCAAACATTTATCACATTTAAATATGATTGGCCTTTTATTAACACACACAGTCATCAGCATGCTTCGTCTAAAATGTCCAATATCTATAAAAATATAATTTATAACAATATATTGTCTGGTAAAGAACAAATCACACAACCGGTACATGTAATTCTGACAGTTTAGCGTTGTGTTGCAGCGTAGCTCTCTGTCAGTGGTGGAGGTATGGAAAGAGGGCTGTTACCTGTGTGAAGTACGCAGGGTGGTTAAAGCAGGACTCAGAGTGATTCTAGCCTCTCCATGGTATCTGGACCAGCCAGGACCCACACACAACTGGGCCCGCTACTACACTGTATGGCCCCTCGCCTTCAAGGGTCAGAAAAGAACCTGTGTGCTGTGGCTGGTTGAAGTTGTATTATCTGCTGTGTTTTTCTATCTCTTATAAAAATCTATAGATAAAACATTCTTTCTTTCTTTCTTTCTTTCTTTCTTTGTAAAATATAGGATATGCATGGCAAAATCTTTTTTGATGTTGATGCAACACAGAATGTTCTAGTTGTAGCCATACCACAAGGGGGCAGTGATATTCTTGTCCATGCATCAATCTTACAGAGACTGTCCCAATTCCATATGGTATACTAATTGTATACAGAATGTACTGGACGCACAGTTTCATAACATAGAAATCAATTTACTTCTTAAAGCAATTTTCCAGTGTGAGTACACAACAAACAGTACTCAGCTTAGAATTAGTATGTAGTATGGCATTGGGACACAGCTACAGAGAGCTGTGATTGTTGTGGCACAAGTTTACAGTGCTGTCTGTGATAGAACCCCATGCCTAACATGCTCGCTGTTCCCCTAAACACAGTTATAAGAGAGAAGAATGATTTTGCCAAAAATGTAGCACATTTATGGTATTAATGTCATGCATTTCCTTGCATGATAAAAATCCACAATCACACTATGAGCATGGATTTACTATCCAGGTGTTGGTTGAGGATCTATTTGATAATTAGCAAGTTATTAATTCGACCACCCTTTGTCTTTAAGATAGTGCAGATTGCTTAATATACACACACACATACCCACATGGGAGGAGTACAATTTCTATAAACCATGTATTGATAAAAGCTTGCCCTTGCTGATGAAAGCTCATCAGAGATTCTTTGCATGTGTTTTCTGAAATATAAAACACTTAATGTAAACAAATGAATCAATACAAAGATACAGCAGGTGGACAGGTCAGTAGGCAAGACAGCATGTTGTTTGTCATCTTGCACAGATTCCTGACAAGGACAAAGTGCTGCACATCTGGAAGGGCATCCCATCTTATTATAAGGCTGATCTCAGCAGGATCACCAAAGCTGTCATGAGAGTTCTTGCTGGCTGCCAAATTGTACATCAACCACATTTCCTATTGCCAGGACTGGCACAACTAGTATACTGTGCAGCCACAGAACCTTTCTGGTGTGTAGATGGCCAAGTAATATCACATACTATTATCTAATATTACTACTACCTACATATTATTAACTGGCTCAGTAATGTGTTGGTGATGGGAGCTGTCAGTGGGAATTGCCATTTATACAGGCCCATTTAAACCCTAAGTTGCTGAGTTATGGCTTGAAGTGAAGATATGTTGTAAACTCATGACTAGCCTGTCCTTAATTAAAACTCATTCTGTTATTAAAGCAAAGCTTTTTACCATCCCTTCACAGGTACTGAGGAACAGAAGAAGCTGGTAATAGGGGGTGAGGTCTGCATGTGGGGGGAATATGTTGATGCCACCAATCTCAGTCCACGTCTTTGGTATGAGATTAAAAAGACCCCGAACATCACTAAACTAGTCAAACTATTATAGTAAGTGCAGAAACAATTACATGAAATTATGCAAAATATTCACTGGTTGCACCCAAAATCACAGGCCAAGGGCAAGTGCTGCAGCAGAGAGACTGTGGAGTGATGAGAAGCAGACATCTAGCGTGGAAAAGGCATCTCCTCGTTTGCAGGACTTTCGCTGCAAGCTCCTTAGGTACTTTTCCTTTTCTGTTCAGGACATTTAAAGTACTTACTGCTGGCATACCAGGCACTCAATTAGATACTTTATCATAATATGTGATTAATTGCATACTGATGTTTTTGCTTCCCTTTCTCCTCAAGGCGTGGTATCCAAGCAGAGCCTCTGTATGTTGGACACTGCAAACATGAGTACCAAGGGGTCTGAAGATGTTGGATGGATTAAAATTGCAAGATTTTTGCAGAGAATGTTTGAACTAAACAAAGTTCATAGTTGCCTTCTTATTTGATTTGGGGGTGACAAATCTTGTGTGGGGCATTTAAAGTGGTGTAAAAAATTTAAATTACATTTTGTTTCTCCAGTTTTAAGTATCTACATCCTAAATGCTTTCTCAGGGAGTTATCTCATAACCTATATTTTTTCATTCTTATTTTTGTAATAACTATTTGAGTAATGTGCTTTTTATTTTAAGTTTTGCATTTTAAGCAGTCACAATATAAAATTGTGATCTGTAATGCTATGTTGAATTGTACTTGTTGCAAAATTACTGCAAAATATACAATGTGGATTTTCAACTGAAACATTCACAATGCCGTATGCTGTAGCCTGTACTCTTGCATTGAAATGTAATAAAATAATGTTAGTGTGCAGACATTGTTTTTTTTCTTAACAGCTGTTATTTAACATTACATGCTGTCCCATACCGATACTGTGAGTAGGCAGGTTCTTAGTCTAATCACAGTGCTAACAAAAATAGATAAACACATTGACAGCTTTTTTCACACATATTAGGAGATTGGCTTGCCCAGGTTGTCCAACTTTAATTTCTTTATAGAGGTACCTTGCAGAAATGTACACTAAACACAGAAGCTCAATTTAAATAATTTCATTTATATTGTACAAAATGCAAGTTTATTTGAGAGAATAAGATAAATAAATGAGATAAATTTAAATTATAAATATATGACACTCCCATCCATCGAAGGAACTCCACATAAAACCCTTTAACGGGAAAAACTGGGAGAAACCTCAAGAAGAGAGAAGAGGCATAGCTCCTGCAACAGCTGCCATATATACTAATAAAAATTACAATAGTAAAATTACAATTGAGAACAAGTAATATAAAAATAACAACATCAATAATAAAACTAATAGTACTACAATTATTTATAATACCATTAATATTAAATTAAGTATAATTTAGTGTAAAACATCTGGAACAAATTGAGATAGAAAGTGGAAGACACAGAGAAACTTCCAGATGTCACAAGAGCTGATTGGACCTTCTCAACAAAGGAGCCTAATTTCTGAAAAGAGAAACAAGGGGGAAAACAGTGCAAAAGAAAGAGTCAGAGAATGGTGGAAGTATCCTTGACGCCAGCTTAATGCAAACAAAGAAAAACCTCCATAAACATTCTGCACGTGGTAATGGTGGAAGTATCCTTGGGAAGAACTGAACAAGAGAAAACCTCTTCCAGGGCTTGCAGGTATCTTGAAAGTAACAATAAGAGAATGTAAAACAGTAAAACAAGGACAAACATATCATGACAGCAGCTTCCAGTAAGTATAAAAAAAATAATGATACAGACATCAGCCTCCAGCAAGCAAAGAAAATCCTCCTAAAACATTATTTTTCAGGTAATGGTGGAAGTATCTTTGGGATGAACTGACCAGATAAAGCCTCTTCCAGGGCTTGCATTTGACTTCACAGTAACAATAAGACAAAATATGACATCTATCTATCAATCCATATCTGTAATAATACAGACATCAGCTTCCAGTAGGCAAAGAAAAACCTCCTAAAATGAGTAACGATTATAGAAAATATTACAATAAAAGAAGACAAAAATAATAATAATAATAATAATGATACAGACATTAGCCTCCAGCAAGCAAATACAATCCTCCTTGACATGAGAGTAAAAATAAGAGAAATTATGAAAGAAATTATCTAGACACCAGCATTCAGTGAGCAAGGACAAACCTCCACAACAATATTTGTATGGTTAACGTGGAAGTAACCTTGGGAAGAACTGAACAAGGGAAAGGCTCTTCCAGGGCTTGCAGGTGTCTTGCGAGTAAAATGAAAATATTACAATAAAACAAGACAAAATTAATAAATAATAATGATACAAACATCATTCTCCAGGAACTAAAGAAAGTCCTCTTTGACTTGAGAGTAAAAAATAAGAGAAACTATGAAAGAAATCAACAAAATAAAAACTATCAATACACCAGCTTACAGCAAACAAGGAAAAACCACCATAAACATTATATGGTGCATGGTAATGGTGGAAGTATCCTTGGGAAGAATTGAACAAGGGACAGCCTCTTCCAGGGCTTGCAAGTGTTTTACAAGTAACAATAAGAGAAACTATGAAAGAAATCAATAAAACAAAAACTATCAAGACACCAGCTTACAGCGAACAAGGAAAAACCACCATATACATTGCAGGTGTCTTGCAGGTGTCTTGAGAGTAACAATAAAAGAAAATTTTACAATAAAACAAGACAAAAAAAGTAATAATGATACAGACATCAGCCTCCAGCAAGCAAATACAATCCTCCTTGACATGAGAGTAAAAATTAGAGAAACTATGAAAGAAATCAGTAAAACAAAAACTATCAAGACACCAGCTGTCAGTGAACAAGGACAAACCTCCACTAACAATATTTGTATGTAAACGTGGAAGTAACCTTGGGAAGAACTGAATATTAGAAAGCCTCTTCCAGGGCTTGCAGGTGTCTTGAGAGTAACAATAAAAGAAAATTTTACAATAAAACAAGACAAAAAAAGTACTAATGATACAAACATCATTCTCCAGGAACTAAAGAAAATCCTCCTTGACTTGAGAGTATAAATAAGAGAAACTATTAAAGAAATCAATAATACAAAAACTGTCAAGACACCAGCTTACAGGGAACAAGGAAAAACCTCCATGAACATTATGCGCGTGGTAATGGTGGAAGTATCCTTGGGAAGAATTGAACAAGGGACAGCCTCTTCCAGGGCTTGCAGGTGTTTTACAAGTAACAATAAGAGAAACTATGAAAGAAATCAATAAAACAAAAACTATCAAGACACCAGCTGTCAGCGAACAAGGACAAACCTCCACTAACAATATCTGTATGTAAACGTGGAAGTAACCTTGGGAAGAACTGAATATTAAAAAGCCTCTTCCAGGGCTTGCAGGTGTCTTGAGAGTAACAATAAAAGAAAATATTACAATAAAACAAGATAAAAAATAATAATAAAAGAAAGTATTAAAGAAATCAATAATACAAAAACTATCAAGACACCAGCTTACAGGGAACAAAGAAAAACCTCCATGAACATTATGCGCGTGGTAATGGTGGAAGTATCCTTGGGAAGAATTGAACAAGGGACAGCCTCTTCCAGGGCTTGCAAGTGTTTTACAAGTAACAATAAGAGAAACTATGAAAGAAATCAATAAAACAAAAACTATCAAGACACCAGCTGTCAGCGAACAAGGACAAACCTCCACTAACAATATTTGTATGTAAACGTGGAAGTAACCTTGGGAAGAACTGAATATTAGAAAGCCTCTTCCAGGGCTTGCAGGTGTCTTGAGAGTAACAATAAAAGAAAATATTACAATAAAACAAGACAAAAAAACAAAAAACAAAAAAAAAAACAATAATGATACAAACATCATTCTCCAGGACCTAAAGAAAATCCTCTTTGACTTGAGAGTATAAATAAGAGAAACTATTAAAGAAATCAACAATACAAAAACTATCAAGACACCAGCTTACAGGGAACAAAGAAAAAACACCATATACATTGCAGGTGTCTTGCAGGTGTCTTGAGAGTAACAATAAAAGAAAATTTTACAATAAAACACGACCAAAAAAGTAATAATGATACAGACATCAGCCTCCAGCAAGCAAATACAATTCTCCTTGACATGAGAGTAAAAATTAGAGAAACTATGAAAGAAATCAGTAAAACAAAAACTATCAAGACACCAGCTGTCAGCGAACAAGGACAAACCTCCACTAACAATATCTGTATGTAAACGTGGAAGTAACCTTGGGAAGAACTGAATATTAGAAAGCCTCTTCCAGGGCTTGCAGGTGTCTTGAGAGTAACAATAAAAGAAAATTTTACAATAAAACAAGACAAAAAAACAAAAAAAAAAAACAAAAAAAAACAAAAAACAAACAAAAAAAAAAACAATAATGATACAAACATCATTCTCCAGGACCTAAAGAAAATCCTCCTTGACTTGAGAGTATAAATAAGAGAAATTATTAAAGAAATCAATAATACAAAAACTATCAAGACACCAGCTTACAGGGAACAAAGAAAAACCACCATATATATTGCAGGTGTCTTGCAGGTGTCTTGAGAGTAACAATAAAAGAAAATTTTACAATAAAACAAGACAAAAAAAGTAATAATGATACAGACATCAGTCTCCAGCAAGCAAATACAATCCTCCTTGACATGAGAGTAAAAATTAGAGAAACTATGAAAGAAATCAGTAAAACAAAAACTATCAAGACACCAGCTGTTAGCAAACAAGGACAAACCTCCACTAATATTTGTATGTAAATGTGGAAGTAACCTTGGGAAGAACTGAATATTAGAAAGCCTCTTCCAGGGCTTGCAGGTGTCTTGAGAGTAACAATAAGAGAAACTATGAAAGAAATCAATAAAACAAAAACTATCAAGACACCAGCTGTCAGCGAACAAGGACAAACCTCCACTAACAATATTTGTATGTAAACGTGGAAGTAACCTTGGGAAGAACTGAACAAGGGACAGCCTCTTCCAGGGCTTGCAAGTTTTTTACAAGTAACAATAAGAGAAACTATGAAAGAAATCAATAAAACAAAAACTATCAAGACACCAGCTTACAGCGAACAAGGACAAACCACCATATACATTGCAGGTGTCTTGCAGGTGTCTTGAGAGTAACAATAAAAGAAAATTTTACAATAAAACAAGACAAAAAAAGTAATAATGATACAGACATCAGCCTCCAGCAAGCAAATACAATCCTCCTTGACATGAGAGTAAAAATTAGAGAAACTATGAAAGAAATCAGTAAAACAAAAACTATCAAGACACCAGCTGTCAGCGAACAAGGACAAACCTCCACTAATAATATTTGTATGTAAATGTGGAAGTAACCTTGGGAAGAACTGAATATTACAAAGCCTCTTCCAGGGCTTGCAGGTGTCTTGAGAGTAACAATGAAAGAAAATTTTACAATAAAACAAGACAAAAAAAAGTAATAATGATACAGACATCATTCTCCAGGAACTAAAGAAAATCCTCCTTGACTTAAGAGTATAAATAAGAGAAATTATTAAAGAAATCAATAATACAAAAACTGTCAAGACACCAGCTTACAGGGAACAAAGAAAAACCTCCATAAACATTATGCGCGTGGTAATGGTGGAAGTATCCTTGGGAAGAATCGAACAAGTGAAAGCCTCTTCCAGGGCTTGCAAGTGTTTTGCGAGTAACAATAAGAGAAACTATGAAAGAAATCAATAAAACAAAAACTATCAAGACACCAGCTGTCAGTGAACAAGGACAAACCTCCACTAACAATATCTGTATGTAAACGTGGAAGTAACCTTGGGAAGAACTGAATATTAGAAAGCCTCTTCCAGGGCTTGCAGGTGTCTTGAGAGTAACAATAAAAGAAAATATTACAATAAAACAAGATAAAAAAATAATAAAAGAAAGTATTAAAGAAATCAATAATACAAAAACTATCAAGACACCAGCTTACAGTGAACAAAGAAAAACCACCATAAACATTATGTGCGTGGTAATGGTGGAAGTATCCTTGGGAAGAATCGAACAAGTGAAAGCCTCTTCCAGGGCTTGCAGGTGTCTTGAAAGTAACAATAAGAGAAAGTAGAACAGTAAAACAAGGGCAAACATGCCATGACACCAGCTTGTCATGTGGTAATGGAAGTATCCTTGGGAAGAATTGAGCAAGTCATAAATTTGGAGCATTTCTTGCTCCTGTGTGAACAAACAAAACCCCAAAATCTTTTGGTCCCATAAAATCGGAGCATTTCTTCCAAAGGGGAGACCCTCTTCTGGGGTCTGTTAGTATCTTACAAGTCACAATAACAGAAATTGCCATTTCAGGAGAAATGGCAAGATAGAAAAAAAAAAAAAGTCCATTGCAGCTGTCATTACACAAAACACACTTATGGCCTTTAGGACTCACACCATCACTGAACACATTTACAGTTAGTGAGTTGCCCCATAATGCAGTCCAAATATTCAATAATTTCGATTCAAAATGCAGATCCTACCTTGTAGATGTTATGTTTCAACCTTACCCTTTAAATCCACTCTGCAGTGCACCAAACAGTAGTGACCGATGCTGCTGACATTTCAGAGCCTCTTGAAGTCTCGATATTTTCCTAATATTTTTGCAAGATTTGTTCCACTTGGAAATAACATTTTCTGTCATCTGACAAGATGACATTTGGCTATGTCAAAGAACTACCACGCCTAACTGACAGTCAACATGAAATGCCAATCATAACTCATAAGCATCCTCTTCCCCTTCTGCAAATTATCTAAATGTCCATGCCTCTCTATCAGGCACAGGTATCAGGAAGTTAAGAAAAATCTTCTATAACAAGGGAAAAAGTATTATTTTCAAACCAACCAGGCTCAACCAGGTCCAAGCAGCTCCAACCAGGTTCAGATCCAGTGTGCCCATGTAGTGTGTCTGTCTCTTGGTTTTGATGTGGAATGATGTTCTAGAATGGCGCATCATCAAAGGCAAGAACTTGATGATCACATGATCAAGAATGATCACATGGTATCCAGACTCTGGACACACCCACACACCCATACACCCATTCTAAGCACCATGGAAACCGAAAACAACAACAACAAAAACATAACACAATAAATTCTGATGTCTCCCCTCAACTCATGCGATGGCCCGTTATATACCCTTTTCATCAGGAAATCACACTTTTCATTTGGATTTTATTAGTAGAATTGGAAAAAAAAGTGGCCCTCGCCTGAAAGCATATCCTGTGTCATTTTCAGGACATGTTGGATTGCTCAAAAGAGAGACATGCTGATTTATGCTGAAACCAAACCAGGTCTAATTTAACAATGGACATGACCTAGAAGACCTTATCCTGTAACTTCACTGTGTAACATAAGCCTATAAATGTTCCAGTCTCTCACACACATTATCTCTGACTCATCAGCTGTGGATTTACTCCGCTCTGATCAGCTACACTGCCAGGGACCACACCTTTATGACACAGTCAAAGGCTATCTGTTTCCCTCTAGAGGCCAGCCTGGGATTGACAATGTTGATTAGGCTGTAATGCAGCAGAAATTAAGGAAAAATGATTAAGACTTGGTGCTTCCTGACAAATACAGAAAATCTATCATGCCAAACCTGAAGCTGAAGTCACATGCTTCACAAGAAGACCTGTTTGACCACTTTGCATAGTAATATGACTGAACTGCTTGGCTACATGAAGCTTCCTGGAGACCACAGCTGACAGAGAGGAACCTGTTTATATCCTTCTGTCACCAATCAATAAGGATACTTATGAATATGATGCATTATTTCAAACAATAGAGTTTTAGAGCACATTGGGCTCTCTTTTTAATGTTCATTCAGGATATCACGAGACAACGAATAAAACAAGGTGGATAGATATTGGTGCAACAAATATATTTAAACTAAAATAAGTAAGTTTGAAAGTTTTAATGTAATCATGTCAGTGTTCATTTATATTTAAGTATTATTTAAGTATGAGTTATTTAGTCTGAACTTTTATTTACAAGACACAACCAAGTGACCTCTCATTTCCTTTGTCAGCGGATTTCACAGTCTCACTGATGTTCAGTTACCTGTTGATTTGAGTAGATATGACTTTGATGTGGACTGAGACAACTGATTTTCTCACTGTGTGGATTACTGTAGTGGCAGCAGATGGCAAGGCGGGGCAATCCCTGGGAGCCATAGTGCTGACACCTCAATCCTTCTACTTCATCTGACTTGGGGGGACCACAGGAAATGCTGAATTGAACCTAGCAAAGCTTAACCATGCAAGCTTGGTTAACCATTCTCTGTGGCGACTTGGAATCAGGTAGACATGCTGAGTGCAGTGTAACAGAAGCTTATGCTGTTTAAACAGGGCAGGCATAAGACTCTAGGCATAATTTCTTTATTGCCTTTATTAGTTTGAAACTGTTAACTTTACATTTTAGGTTTGTACAAAAACATTTAAACATTTAAAGTTTATTTTAACAAGAGTTTTGTCTGTTTTCTAATTCCAAAAGTTGTAACTATAAACATTGTTTTATCATAGACCTAAAAGTAGATTGCATTAGGCATATGCCTTCAATGCTCATCTTAAAATATAATAAAAATATATTAAAAAACTCAGTTATGACACATTTTGTGCCTTACCAACTTGAAGTATCTGCTCCCTGTGCATAAAGGACCACAACAACTTTAAAAGTTAATCTCACTCTTTGACAATAGCTGACATTCAAAGAGATTATATCAAAAAGCTGCTTAGACTGATACAAAGATTTGTGAACTAGCACTCAAGGACATCCTCTGAAGGACAATAAAATTATGTCTTGCACAATTGTGCTTGCTGCACTGCATGTGCCTTCAATATATTTAAAATATGTAAAAGTACCAGCACTCTTAAACTAATGAGCAGCTAATCTGTTTGATCTGCCAAGCATCTAAACCAGGGTTTTACTAGTGACGTGTGTTCAATCAGGTGCACGCCTCTGTCATCATAAATGTTTCCACTAAATACATAATCATCGAGGTGGCTCATGGCAGCAGGCTGCTAACAATCACAGGGCTGAGGAGTGAGGAAATGTGACAGTTATCCCTGCCAGGCAAAACCTCAAAGTAGCACTTTGCTGATGACAGCAGCATCTTACCCATGCCAACAACTGGAGAGTCTGGCATCCAAAATAAGAAAAGAAAATCCTGTGAAGAACAAGATAATCAGCTCACCCCTGACATGCGAGTCACACCTGTGTTATGTAATCTGATATGAGACTTCAGATTATCATACCCAATACTAGATAGGTCAGTATAAATGTGTATTTTAGGCTTTTCAACAGTGGGTTTAGATGATGTTTTAATTTATACTGCAACTAAACATGAAGTGTAGTTTAAATGCTAATATCTAAACTTCCCAAACTCTGTTAATGACAAACGCCACATTTCTCTTCCCTAGCTGCCTGACTGAGCTCACATTTTTAAAACAAAATTAGGAAATCTTGGGAAGTACGAGTAGTTAATAAAATTCAATTGAAACATTCTGGTACCAGGTTGAAACGATTTTAACTTTAACATCCGGATACAAGGTGCTGTAGGCTAAGCAAGCAGACCTGTCCCTGCGACAGGTTAATTTGCTTGGGCGTGTATTCTAGTTGAATTAGTCAAATTGTTGTTTGTTGTACATAAGCCAAAGCAAGAGAAGTTTGTATAACACCTTAAAATACAGTGATTTACATACATTTTATGCAAAGCAAAGTGCTTTACATGAGCGAAAAAAAAGTGTATTACAACAACTTTAGACAACATTTAAAGTAAGGGGAATAAAATCCATTAAAGGAGAACAAATAAAAGTTCAGGGACTGAATCAATCAAAAGCACAGAAAACAGAAAAATGAAAGGATTTAAGATCAGTATGTGGTTGGTTTTAGGTTCAGTGAGGTAATATTAATGTGATATTAATTAATTATTATTATGATAAGCATATCAGAAATTTAATTATGAACTTGCAGCAGCATTAGCACTTGAAGTATAAGCCAGTATAAAGATTTAAGATTGACTGCACTGTTGCACCTGCTGTTAATGTTTCCACAGATTATAGCATACTGTATTATAGAGTTGCATAATACAAAATCAGTTTATGTACAAATACATGTACCTCCAATATTGCAATTATTGGAGCCTTAGAGGACCCAAATCATTTTTTTTTAGACAACAGTTATTGTGTGTGTGAGCCCTCAACCCCCATAGACAGCCCCTTGTTTGTAATCCTTTTATACACCAGTCTAGGCCAACAGAAAGAGCTCTGTTTTCAATACCACATTGTTTCCCTAAAATCAAGAGTGACTTAAGAAGGATTACAGACATGATAGAAAGCAGTCTGTGGACACTGGACATCAGTATCTTTAGTTTCTTTGCTACTTTTGATCTGATTAAAGAGCTGAATTAGATGTTATTAACCATATGTAGTAATGACTATAGCTACCCATCTAGCCTAATTCCTGGAGTTGTGCACTTGGGTTACTAATTAGGCAGACGGAGGCTCCCGACAGCAGTCACCATATGGCAGAAGAATGGAATTAAGGTTCAACATGTTGCTGCTCTTTCAATCTCTGTGCTAATTGTTTTTCTTCTCATAACCCCCTTTTGTGTTCCCCCTCCACAGAGGATGGCACATTTCATGGCAGGTTAAGCTACTTTGCTGATTTGGGGTGGCTATATTCTCCTGAGGCCATTAGTGTCATTGACAGGACCAATATGGTGCAGAGGGGATGTCTTAACTACCCTGTTAACCCCACTACCCTGTTAACAGGAAGGCAAAGAACATATGTTTACGAGGAGTGGGACAAATAATCCACATTGCAGTGTTTGTGATTGAGCCTTTAGTTCAAGTCAAATAGTTAATTTGTTGACAAGTAGCAACTTGTAAAATGTGTTCATAGTTGACAACTCATGGATGATTTTAGCTAGAATAATTTACAATAGATTAAATAATGTGATGTTATATTGTGTTATAATAATATAAAGAGTACAGTCTAGACCTGCTCTGTATGAAAAGTGTCCTGAGATAACTTCCGTTATGATTTGGTACTTTGTAAAATCAAATAATGTTAATACAAATATATATTTCATATGAGATACCCACGCAATGTGTTGTATGTTAATTCCACTTTATCATGTCATATTTGCATTAAGAGAAATACTAAACAAAATGTCTCCCTGTGCAGCTTTTTGATAGCACAATATGATCAGTGACAAATATTTTTTATCTACTCTGGCATTAGATTGTAGTTTGAATGGGACTTGTGTGGTACAATAAGTACAGACTGAACAGGAAATAATGTAAACAACAATGTTTATTACAGTTACAATCCAGAGACACTGGTGACCTTTGCAGCAGCCAAATTTATGAAGTCATTTGAGAGCAGCATAGGTGAGAAGTAAAAAATCTTATTCTTTCTTTTTCAGTGTTCACCTTTGTTGAATGCAGTTATGTCGGTAAGTGGCATGACTGATTGATTTACCCCTATAGACAGTAAAGATTAAGAGGATGACGAATCAGCATTTGCTTACACAGCGCTTGGTGATAATCTCCTTGTCTTCCTTCAGAAAGCCCCCAGACGACTCAGGCTCGCAGACTCATTCTCACAGGGAGAAGGAAAGAAGTAGAAGCAGAAGTAGTAACTTTATTGACCCCCTATTCCATCAGGAACAACCAGACAAAGGACATTGGATCAATATCATCGTGCATTCCTGGAGTAACTTTGATCATCTCTGAAAAAAACCACTATAAGCTGTACTGGAAAGCCTTTATTTTGTTTTTTGGAGCATTGTCGTTTATCAACACTTCAATTGAAAATATGATTTGATCCTACTAGGCAACTACACAAAAACACTTTATACAGAACATTTACATTTAGACATTTATTCATTTAGCTTTTATCCAAAGGGACTTGCAAAAAAAGACAAGAGGAAATACATCTGGGAGTAATCTTTTATTTATCAAAAACAATTTATTTAGTGAAGTTCAGACATTGGAACACATGTCCAAATGGAGGACCACATGACCAAAATGAATATGTTTTCTTCTGATAACTCAAACGGGTTCACAGATGGAACTGAAGCAGGTAAGTGAGGTGATTAATTATTTAATATAACTGTTGAAATATGTATGATCTAAAAAAAAAAAAAAAAAAACACACAGTGTTTTGCACTTTAAAAAAAAAGAGTATTAGTAAAACAGTAACAGTAAGTTTTTATTTCTATGCCCTACAGAAAACAGTTCAGTCCCCGGTAAAGCACTTGGCCATGGCCTGCTTTGTAAAGTGTGCTCTGATTCAAGCAGTGGTAAACATTATGGCATCTATGCCTGCAATGGCTGCAGTGGCTTCTTCAAGCGCAGTGTGAGACGAAGACTCATCTACAGGTGAGCAATATTCTTATCTTATAGGGCGATCATAATACCATGTGCAGTATATGATACTGAGGGACCAAGTAATTCTTTGTATTTTAACTTAATACTTATTCAGGGATTTTTTTTTTTTTTTTAAATCAATATCACAGGTGTCAGGCCGGAACAGGCAGGTGCCCTGTAGACAAGGCTCATCGGAACCAGTGCCAAGCTTGTCGACTAAAGAAGTGTCTACAAGCTGGCATGAACAAAGATGGTGAGAAAAATCTGAATAAGTTTACTGTTTTGAGTACATCTATGCATGTAAAATTTCTGCCATAGTACAATTGATCTAAAGCCTTGACTGTTTTCAGATGACTTATTATTTACCTGTCCCTTTGGCAGCTGTGCAGAATGAGCGACAGCCCCGAAGCACAGCACATGTCAGTCTAGACTCTATATGTGTGGATACAAAGAAGGAGCATCTCGCCACAACACGGGAGCTCACCTGTTCTGCCGCATACTCATCGGTCATCTGCAGACCTCTGGTCACTTCCTCTGTCACCACTTCTGCCATCACACAGCCCTGCAGCAACCCCAGTAACAACCATCGCTTTATGGTCAGTCTGCTGACTGCAGAGACCTGCACAAAACTGGAGCCCGAGGATGGTGAGCTCATATGTCAAGAGTTAAATTAAGGTGGACTTGACAAGTACTGACTTTGATGGGAGAAAATTGTTTTTAAAAAATACACTTCATGATTTGGTGTTGCAACTTAGATCTGTGATCTTAGATGGTGCAATAAGCCACAGAAAGTTGAATTGTCTTATAACAATGCAGTTAAACCTAACAGTATATTACTCCCAGTCATTTAAACACTTCTGTGACTCTATCTTTCCAATGTACAGTGGAGGAAAACATCGATGTGACTACCAACGATTCAGAGAGGGATCGGTCTCCCTCTGATTGTCGTTTGTCCCCATACACCTCCAGCTGTTCAGAGAGTATATATGAGACGTCGGCACGTCTCCTTTTCATGTCTGTCAAGTGGGCAAAAAATTTGCCTGTTTTTGCTCACCTGCCATTTCGAGACCAGGTGAGACTGAGAAAATGTCTGTTTTTGTATATTCACTGAACTGATTTACACATGGCTGGCACTGATAATGTGTTTCCGTGACATCCTCAGGTGATTCTCCTTGAAGAAGCTTGGAGTGAGATGTTCCTCTTGTGTGCCATCCAGTGGTCTTTACCCATGGACAACTATCCTCTTCTGTCTCTGCCAGATCTTTCTCCTCCACAGCAGGCCAAGACCAGCCTCCCCACAGCTGACCTGCGCATCCTGGAAGAGGTCTTTAATCGCTTCAAGGCCCTGACTGTTGACCCTACTGAGTTTGCGTGCCTGAAAGCCATTGTACTGTTCAAGCCAGGTGAGGGGTTATTCTTTTAGTAATGTGTATTCGTTTATCGCTGGATTTTGTAACTAAAGTGTGCTGTTTGACTCACAGAGACACGCAGCCTGAAAGATGCAGAACAGGTGGAGAATCTGCAGGACCAGTCACAGGTGTTGCTAGGTCAACACATACATTCAGTATACCCCAACCAAAGTGCCAGGTACACCTGCTGCAACTCTCTGACAGACTACAAAGATATTCAAACAAAAGATCATCTGGAATATTTGAAGTTAGATAATATAAAAGTCTTGAAAACATGAAGTTCACTCCCCCTTTGTTCTTGTCCATCAAGGTTTGGGAGACTGCTGCTTCTGCTGCCATCCCTCCACTATGTGAGCTCTCAGAAAATAGAGCAGCTGTTCTTTCAAAGGACCATTGGCAGCACACCCATGGAGAAGCTGCTGTGTGACATGTTCAAGAACTAAACGAGCCGAGGGAAGCTGAACAACACCTGCTAAGAAAACACAAAAACCAGCCCTCATGTTTTCTGGTTGTATATTTCACATATATGGCACTGAACTTAAATAAGCATAGAGTGTTTGAGTCATTATTGCATCATTTTGTTTGTAAATATTACAATTTTGTTATAAAGAACTGCAGACATACCAGATAATTTTGTGTTGGTGTTTAGTTGCAAGGAAAATTATTTTATTGCAGTGTATGCAAATGAGGAAATGTGTTTGAATGTTGGTAACTGTCCAAAATAAATATGTAATTTTTGTATCGTTTTATCTGACAAGTGTTCATCTTTCGTTATTTTCCCTTCTGTATCTGGTTTTCCAGAAATAGAAGAGAACGCATAACACAAAGTGAAGTGCAGACACTATACAGAAAATCTCTGGACGGACGAAAAATATCATTAGATGGTTTTAGTTGATTACAGTTATGTTGATAATGGTGTATATGACAATGCAGAAATGATGAAGAAATGTTTGATGTTATTTAGAAAGCAGAGAGCTCTGACAATTTTATTTAAACATTAGTCTCAATCTGTATGTATCTTGGCCACAAATCTATAATAACCATGTTTTTGGAATCCATATCAAAAATGTTGTCATGTATTTATCAAAAAAGTAAGAGTAACACATTTCTTCATTACATGGCTTTGCTATTTACTTGCTAAAGTCTACTGATTAGTCGATTGTGGCATGTTATGTTCTGTTATTTCTGTATGGGCACAGTTCTGATCACAAACTCAGGACCACATTTGGACTTAAGAGGACAAATTAAAATCATTTTAAATCAATAATTTGACACAAAATATTGATTTCTCTCATAAATAGCCATGCAATAAGTCTGAGTATATTTTGCAACAATAACCGGCTCGCTGTACATTATCCCTTACTTGTCTCATGGAATATAGGACAACATTTAATTATGGCTAAAGAGCTTAGGAGACAGGATCAGCAGTTTTCTTTGTTATCCTTGGGAAACTTTCCATGGCCTCGGACAAAAAAATATAAATTTTACAGTGGAAGCCATTGCAGTAACATCTGACTGCAAAAAAAAAAAAAAAAAAAAAAGACTATGAAAGATAAAACTTCATCAACTTGGGGCTATGTCCTGGAACGGAAACTGCACTTTGGCTACAGTAACGTTAGGTGGCGGTAGTGAGCACATTTACTGATAAATACAGAGCCGTAGGTAAACACCACGAAGAAGAACTCAGGCAAAACACGGAACAAGGTTACTAGGAAGTTAGCATCATTAGCTGTCGTGTAGTTCAGTTACCATGAAGTGAAACTTCATTCACTTTATTCACGTTAATCAGGCGGTTCAGCGGAGCCTGATGAATATGAATTTTCGTTAAGTAGTAAACAGCTGCAACAATGTTCAGCAGGTCGTATCAGCTGCTCCCTCAGAGGGACCTGACAGGTCCGAGGACTCCGGGCTTGTTCGTGGGCAGTGATGGCTTCACACAGCCCGGCCACCATAAAGGACTTTCCTTTGACAACATGCCTAATGTTTCTGAAAACGACTTCACTGGTAGGTAGCTCACATAACTACTAGGTGACTAGAAAGAAGCTAAAGAGACAGTGAGCGCATGAGAGTAAACATACTTTATAATTAACCTATAAGATAAATCTCACTTTAAACTAACCCTGTGCTAAGAAATTAAATATGTGCAGAGATACTGAACCTGTGCTAAAAATTAAATTAGAGAAATTAAACGTGCAAAGATCTGTACAGAGAGAAAACTATATAAAAAGTAGATGCAAAGCATAGAAATACTTTTTTTAAAATATAAAAATAAGAAATGGCACCACAAATAGAGAGAGAGGAAAAAAAACTATGTACAATTAAATTAGGCTGTAGACTAATGAATGAGATTGACCATAAGAGGTGTTGTACAGTCTGATGGTTACGGGGACGAAAGAGTTCCTGAGTCTGCTTGTGGAGCAGGATATGGACCACACTGAACACACTCCTCTGCCTGGTGAACGTGCTGTGCAGAGGGTGGTGGGCGTTGTTCAGTATGGACAGCAGTTTGTCCAGGGTCCCTCTCCCTGCCACTGTCACCAGTGAGCCAGCCCTCCTCACCAGTCTGTCCAGTCGAGCTGCATCCCTATTCTTGCTGCTTCCTCTCCAGCAAACAACAGCATAGAAGAGGACACCGTCTACTTAAGTCAAAACAGACAAGCCTCAGATTAAATAATGAAAGTGTTTCCCTTTAACCGTTTCACTGTCCAAATATGAGTGGTTTACCATAAATGATCATTATATGGCTAGAGCTACAGCTACAGCTAGATGTCAAGAGGTTCTTTGTTGTTTTTTGTCACCTGTAAGGGAGGAGGGAAATGTGCTTCACAGCCAGATGAAACACAATTCATATGCACAGACTTTAAACATAAAAAACAATCAAATTCATATAATAAAAATTGGTACAACATATGCCGAAACCCACTACGTACTGTTTCCTGAGTCCCTTCCCTCTTACTAACACCACGTCTTTCTAACTTCACAATTTTGTCAAGTTTTCAAACTCAGGTTGAGATCACTTGAATCATTTTTCGAAAGCTCCCATTAAACCTCAAACAACGTCATGCAACAACGTCATGCAACAACGTCATGCAACAACGTCATGCAACAACGTCATGCAACAACGTCATGCAACAACGTCATGCAACTGTTAACAGGTTGAGTAGGCCTCTCCATGACAGGTTCACTAAAAAACACCTGTAAAGACTGGGACTCTTCTTTCTTTCTTTCTTTAAGATACCACTCAAGGATGGCTGTCCTGGTTTTGCAACCTGATTGTCATCTTTCTCGTCTACATTTGCACTTTTGTAACATTTCCTATATCAGGATGGTTTGTACTGAAGGTAAGCTGCAATTATTTCTTATAGTTACTCCCACAACATGTCCATTCACTTCAAACATAAAAACAACTGTCACTCATTTTGTCCATAGACAGTGCCTAACTACCAGAGGATAGTCGTGTTTCGTCTGGGTCGAGTGTGCCCTCCAAAGGGCCCTGGTATTGTACTTGTGCTGCCCCTCATTGACCAGTGGCAGAGAGTAGACCTGCGCACCCGTGCTTTCAACATCCCTCCTTGCCAGGTAAACCACTGTACTCCATTCATCATTAGTTAGCTGTTGTGATGGACAACATGTCCTAAAACACTGAAAACTTATGAACTTATGAAGTTACATATAGTTTATAAGGGAATACTTGATTTGGATAGTTCAAACTGCTGATGCCTCATATAAGCTTCAGATAAATCTTTTAATAGATTTGCATAGAAGGAGGTTTATAGACTTAAAAGACACAATAAAGACTGATGAAGACCCAGAAGGTGTTCCCAGGCAGGAGGAACTGTCATAGTTGCTTATCAACCATGCAAAGTTAAATCAACATTTCTGTTGGTTGTGTGTGATTTACTTTGTCCTGCAGGTGGCACTCTTGGTGCACTGATGATCAGTGTGAAACTAGAGGAGGTAAACTGATACTGGTAGAGCTCTGAACTCTGTAGTGTTGTGTTGTCCTACTCATGTTTCTATTGTTTAGCCTTTCAGTCTCTACCCCCGTGAACTAATAATTAAATGCAAATGTGTGTCTGATGGCAAATTTCTGTTTTTTAAGGTTAAGCATTTATCACAATTACGAAGTTTTTAATAAACTTTCAATTTGCAATTTTGGGAAACCATTTTACAAGCCACAACTCCTGCACTGAAACACTACACTGCATTTTAATAGAGCAAAGGTGTCCGCCTGAGGTGTGTAAAATGTAATTCTGCCACTGTAGGTGACTACTCGGGATGACGGTTTGTTGTTGGTGGGAGCAGACATCCAGTTTAGGATCTGGAACCCAGTCATGTCAGTAATATCAGTCCAGGACCTGAACGCCTCAACCAGGATGACGGCACAGAATGCTTTGACCCACAGCCTGGCCAAGAAGACTGTCAGGGAGATCCAAACTGAGAGAGTTAAACTGGGAGAATATCTTGTGGTGAGAAAACACTGGAGCTACTGTCTGCTGGCTTTTCACTGTGTCACATCACACTTACATCCTTTCTTGCTCTGTACAGATGGACATAAATGAGTTGACTCGCCACTGGGGGCTGGAGGTGGACAGGGTAGAGCTTACTCTGGGCTCTCTACTAAAAGCACCGGATGAAGGCTCCTCTGGACCCCTCATCATGCCTCCCTCTGTGCCTGGACTAGAAGGCCTCACTGGTCCCATTCAGCAGCTGGCTATGCACTTTCTGGGCCACAGCAGCAGTTTACAGCATCAACAAGGTATACCCCCCCATACACACACATAACTGTTTTGGTACGACATGTATGCATCATGATAATGAAATACATCTGTGGCTTTTACTCCTCAGAGGACAGCATAACTTTTACAGATGAGCTCAGCAGTGCCTCTCTGGCAGTTGTGGCCAAACCAGGTTCTGCTGAAGAGCTGCTCGGCGGGGTCAAGCTTCTGCTCTCTGAATCTTTGGTCCGCCAGGTTGGGGCCTGCTTCCAGTTTGACATAATCTTGGAGGATGGACAACATCAAAGTTACTATGTGGATTTGAGCCAAGGTAATCAGTATATTGTTGTAAATATACAACAATTATAAAAGCATTTTCGTTGATTTGAGATAAATCCAGCAACTCAATGCAAGTTGTCTAATGACGCTCAGGTGTTTGTGGTAAATAGAAACAAAGGCAGAGAGACATAAATTAATATGAAGTCTCTCCATCACTCTGTGTGTTCTGTAGGTACCGGTGAAGCTGGAGCAGGGTCCTTGTGCAGAGAGCCAGATGTGACACTGAGTATGAGTGAAAGTGACCTTCTGGCCATGTTCCAGGGCGAGCTACGGCCATTTGCTGCTTACACCAGTGGCAGACTTAAAATCCAAGGAGACATTAAGACTGCCATGAAGCTGGAAGAACTCATTAAGATCCTTAAGAAATAGCTAACACAGTAATATTTGTATGGGTATTTATTGAATCTTTAATTTGACTGTAATGTTTGTAATGTATGCACTGATTACATGTGTGATAAAGTGAAATTCTGTTACGGTTTTGTGTTTCTTCACAAATCAAAGCAAATGATTGCAGGATGCTTTTATACTAGATAAACTATTCAGTAAATAACATGGCTCAACATGCACAGACGTACTGTGGTGCATGTATCAGGCTGTAAAGTTCAACTGGAGAGCCTTGATCAGCACAGCAAGGGGGGCTGACTATTTAGACCAGCCTCCTTGTTTTGCACCAGATGTCCCTGGGAGAGCCAGAGTTGCTGCTGAAGGTAGAGCAGAGAGCATTTTTATTGTCAGGATGGCCAGGTGGAGTATTTGGCGCAACCCTGTGATGCTACCCCTATCCTGGATTGAATCGCTGACAACAACAGGTGTGCGCTGCAGCAGCAGTTTGCCAGTGGTCAGACAGGCATACTCAGAGAGTGGCAGCATTGTCAGGCCTTTCAGTGAGATTCCTGGACTGTGGAAGAATGGGGTGGCCAACTTGTACAATTTTTGGAAACTGGATGGCTTCAGGAACCTTCACCGCATCATGTTGCAGAACTTCAACACATTTGGACCCATTTACAGGTAAGGAGGGCAAAGCAGTTGGCATAACTCTTAATGAAAACGATAAAATAACGCCATGACACGTCTGTTGTCTACTGCTTATCTTAAGTAACTTAAGTAGACTAAATAAATGACTTTGAATTACGTCACCAACTTGAAACTATCTTCTGGTCCGCATATAAACATTCCTGTGAATGAAAATGTATCACTCCACAAGGTCATGTTTTCTAAAAACGTTTTTTCCCTCTGACTCTGTATGTCAGAGAAAAAATAGGTTATTATGAAAGTGTAAATATCATCAATCCTGAAGATGCTGCTATCCTGTTCAAAGCGGAGGGCCATTATCCTAAAAGGTTGAAAGTTGAAGCCTGGACATCATACAGAGATTACAGGAATCGCAAATATGGAGTTTTACTCAAGTAAGTGCAATTATTATCCACTTCTACCATATAAATTCTGTTTTACAAATATTTTGTCACTTTGACTGAATAACTAAAAATAAATGATCTTTCCACAGGAATGGAGAAGACTGGAGGTCAAACCGTGTGATCCTCAACAAGGAGGTGATCTCTCCGAAGGTGCTGGAAAACTTTGTGCCTTTGTTGGAGGAAGTGGGCGAGGATTTCGTGGCCAGAATTCACAAAAAGATACAGCGAAATGGCCAGAACAAATGGACCACTGACCTTTCTCAGGAACTCTTTAAATATGCACTAGAGTGTAAGGCTGACTTTTATCTCTCTTCATATTCAAGTATGATTCATTTCACTCACTGTGTAGGCCAGTGCCTGCTTCTCTTTGTCTCATGTTTACTCTGTCCTGTACAGCGGTGAGCTCAGTGCTGTATGGGGAGCGTTTGGGTTTGATGCTGGACTACATTGACCCTGAAGCTCAGCATTTCATTGACTGCATCACCCTCATGTTCAAGACTACCTCACCCATGCTGTATATACCTCCTGGGCTGCTGAGACAGATTGGAGCAAAGGTGTGGCGAGACCATGTGGAGGCTTGGGATGGGATCTTCAACCAAGGTGAGAGGATAACCAGGATGTTTTTTCTGTTTGAAGTGTTTATGGTGCAATTTCTTATTTCTTTTATATTATATGTATGTGCATCAGCGGACCGCTGCATCCATAACATCTACAGGCAGTTACGTCAGGAGACAGGCAAAGCAAACAAATACCCAGGAGTCCTGGCTAGTCTGCTTATGCTGGATAAGCTGTCCATTGAAGACATCAAGGCCAGCATCACTGAACTAATGGCTGGAGGAGTGGATACAGTGAGAAAAAATAAAAAAACAAAAATCATTCATATCCATCGTGTGACTTCTTTTCAGCTTTCTTAAGACTGCCTTATGTGTGTTTGTGCGTTTTAGACTTCTATAACGCTGCAGTGGACATTGTATGAACTAGCTAGACATCCCAGCCTCCAGGAGGAGCTGAGGGCGGAGGTAGTTGCAGCTCGGGCTGAAAGCCAGGGAGACATGTTGGAGATGCTGAAGCGGATTCCTTTGGTCAAAGGAGCTTTGAAGGAAACACTGAGGTGAAAAAAATGGCGATGCCAGATGTATAATGTAATTCAGTAGAGATGTTATGAGTGCATCAACTCCTATATTGTTTTTGTTTCCTTCCACCACATTGTACAGTACAAAAAGTCCTTTAAAAAGTCTAAGTTTCTTACTTTGATCCCTCAGGTTACACCCAGTTGCAGTGAGTTTGCAAAGATACATAGCAGAAGATATCATTATTCAAAACTACCACATCCCAGCAGGGGTAAGTCAAATCATATTTTTATATTTCAGCATTTTTATGGACACAGTTTAGGACAATTCTGCACTGCTCACTTTTATTGTGTTTTTCTGTGTTTGTATTTAGACCCTGGTTCAGTTAGGGCTGTATGCAATGGGAAGAGACCCCAAAGTGTTTTTTCGTCCGGAGCAGTATCAGCCCTCCCGCTGGCTGAGGACAGAGACGCACTACTTCAGGAGCCTGGGCTTTGGCTTCGGCCCCCGTCAGTGTTTAGGACGCAGAATAGCTGAGGCAGAGATGCAAATCTTCCTTATCCATGTGAGACATACGGATAATAATAAAGAGGAGTTTTACCATTCTGTGGCTTTATGCAGCCTATTAACTGCATGCATTATCTTCTGTCTTTGCAGATGCTTGAGAACTTCAGAGTGGAGAAACAGCGCCATGTGGAAGTGCAGAGTACCTTTGAGCTCATTCTCTTACCAGACAAGCCTATAATATTAACTTTGAAGCCTCTAGATAATGGTCGATAACACCAAGTTTTCTGAAAAAATTTTGGTGGCTATTTCTGTTGAATGAAGTACAAGGGTCAGTTTAAGGTTCACAAATACTGTCAAATGAATTAGTAATAAGCAGTTTAGAAAACATGAAGGGGGTGAGTTACATATTATATTTTACTTGGACGAACTGTAAGGCTTACATTAAGTAAGGCATTAATAGCCTTTCCCAGTAAAATGTATGCATGGTTCCTTTACATTACCTCCCTTTGAGCATTCTATAGTCACAGAAACAAAAATGTCATTAACCACAGTGGTGAATTTTGAATATCACCACTAGCATCCAAGTGCACAAAATCAGAGAGACATAATGTAATATTTTGCCATTGAGTCCATACAGCAGCTCTCTTTTCGTTCTGTTTTTGGGTTCGCAGAAGAAAAGGCACCACAATATAAATGATAAATAAAGTTAGATAAAAGATTTGGGTGGAGAGAAGGGGGGGGCAGAAAGGAAAGAAAAAGCTAAAAACATGCGTGAACAAATTACCTCAGTAATTCCAAACCTAGTGAATAAAATAAATATAATTATATTACTTAGTGAATTATAATGGAAATGTGTATTCTGTGTGTACAACATATTGTAAAACTGGAATGTACAGAACCTTTAATCCATGTGCACATGGAATAAGTATTTTAAAAAACCTACCTGTATAAACCTCTGATGATTAAAATTCAAAATGATTAAAAATATGTCTTGTAATATTGAATTTTATTACACATTTTAACATTTTAATATATTTATTAAATGAAACTACCTTATTTTGGACATTATATCAAAGATGTCTTTCTGTGTCTGCATGTGTATGTCTGGGTCTTGGTCAACAGCTCATTAATTCATTTTACGGGCTTCTGCTTCCTCTGTCTGGTTTTCTGATACAATGAATCTGATACAGACCTCTGTAAGAAGCAGAAATCATTTCATGTCAGATACGTCATACACAGTGTGTGTTACATAAAACAAAGGCTAACTGCACTCAACTGACCGAAGGAACGTTGTGAAGGATTGTGGTGGATGTTCGGACAAAGCCGTGCCTGTGCTCGCTCAGTTTGGTCAACATTTCTTGTTTCTGTCTCCCCCATAAGCTAGAGTTCTCCTTCAGCTGTATGCAGAGGCAAAACATCCACAAATATGAAAAACCGTAATCAGTGATTTAGTATGTTGATAAAACATATACAGTACAAGAAGGGTATCTGTATTTTCACCTGAGCCTCCAGTGTTTGGACTCTTGCCTCAGCCTTCTCCAGTTTGTTCAGTAAACTCAGCCTCTCCTTGAGTGGCAGTGGGTCTTTTGCCTGAGGGGGAACATGCAGCAATCTGAGGTTAGTACAATATTATTTTACAATATACTCCTCAAGACATAGCTGAGGTCAAAGTTTAAAACTATTTTGACACTGTTTGAATACTGGCTTGAATGAGCAGGAGCACCTGTGCTGATGGTTGTATCATGACTGGGGCAGGCTGACGTCGAATCCTGTCAAGCTCTTCTCTGAGACGAATGTTTTCTGCTACCAGGGCTGACTCTATCTCTTCTTTTATGTGGTCAGTCTCCCCTGCACAGCATTAAGAGATGTTCTGACCACTACAAATGTTTGTGAGATCACATATTGTCACCTTGCTTTACTGATTCCACCTACCTCTTTGCTTTTTCACCACAAGCCTTTTGTCACCACTCTGTTTATTTTCTCCTAGTTTGCTCTCTAATGCTTTCTCCATCTTCTCAATGACCTGAAAAATTGGGACATATACAAGTATACAGGATATTGTTTTAACATCAATAGTTATAACAGAAAGCATACATTGTAGCTGACTTTTCACCTTTTCCTGCTGTTTCACTGTGGCCTCCAATGTTGCAATCTTTGCCAAGCGACTCTGGTGGCGTTGCAAATACTCGTGCTGCTGCTGCTGCTGAACTCTCTGGAGTGTTAGTAGCTCCTTTTCACTGTCATTCTTCTGCATAACATAGTAAACTATAACACTACCTATACACTGACTTGAATTATTTAAGTTTTATTTGTGTCACATGTATCTTTTAACCTTGATTAGGTCATTCTGCAGTTGTTGGATCCTGTCCCTTTGTGAGGCAGCCTTACTGGTCTCACTGGCCAGCTTGAATTTCAGAGAGGCTTCAAAAGAACAAACAGCAGCATAAATCTGGGTAATGATACACAGATGTCACATCACACAAGTATGAAACTTAAGTTATAGTAATTTTTTCAAATTTAAAATGATGTCAGTTCTGAGGTTTGGACATTTGAACAATAGTGATCAAAACACCCACCAATAAAGCTTTTGAAATCAAATGGATTTACTGCTGGATGGGACTTAAATCTAGTCCCTTTGCTTTTATTTGAATAAATTAATGGTTAATGTGAGACCTTCAGAAACATTCTTTAACTCAGGGTCACTCACTGTCCCTCAGCAGATAAGGGATGTGCTACCCACAGAGCTTATCAGAGCCTGTGGCCTTAATGAGCTGCCTTATCATAGAACAGCAAAGTCAGCTTGGGAATAGACACCCACAAGGTTTAGCAAGTACGCAGCGAGTCACTGCTTCATCTGCCAATGAAAATCCAGAACAACATTAACTTCAGGTTCAACAACTGCTGGCTGGATAGTAAACTGTCTGACATTTTTCTACATTTTACACATTTTGATTAGCAGAAAGAATGTCAGTTATTGCTTATGCGTGTTTTTTATTTGGTTCAGGCTCATTTAAGACAGCTAATGAATAGATAATGTATGGTTAAGTAATTAAGTGCTCTGCTGTGGCATACCTATACGGTCAGCAATCTCAGCCTTGGTCATGACGTCTATGTCTGTGTCGTCCAGCAGGTTTCGGCCAAGGTCCTGGTGCAGAGACATATCGATGCGGAGCTGGCTGTTTTCTCCTTCCAACGTCACCACCTGTGTCCTCAGTGCTATGATGTCTTCTGCCATCTTACTCATGGCTGAACGATAATTTTCCATCTCCTGATGGAGAGATGTGGACAGTCAGACTCGCACCAGTTGTGGTTGAAATGGGATATTTGTTAGTTTGTTAAAAAAAGAATAGTTTAATCCATTTTAATGCTTATCCTATGTAGAGCTCATGTTGAAAATGTATCAGTGTGAGTTTTATGAGTTCCATCACGGTTGGTGTAACATGCAAAGAGGACTAAAAACCATCCCCCAATCTCTCAGGGTCATTTGTAACCAAATAGCTAGAAACACTGGCTAGTAGCTTTTTTTATTGCCTGTCTCATACACATCTTTTTCAGGAAGAAAAATGGCACAAAATATTCCCAGAAATCTGAAAATTTAATGCTGAGTAGTTCTATGTGATCACCACCACTAGATGTCTCTTCAACCCGATCTTTACGAGTTGACCCCAGCATATTGTCAGCAAGACATGTTTATTAAAAAACATTCCAGCAACAAATACATATTGCATGAATAGTTTGTCACAAAGCTCAGGGTATCAATAAATTATTGATTTGTCTTGGTTTTGGATAAGAATATAAAATGAAATATGCATGCTAAAAGCAGAAAGACAGTATTATGCCATAAAGTGCAATGTTCCTGTAACTGTAACTGTTTAAGGTTTGGGTATAATAAATACATGACTCCAGCTCCTCAAATCCAACAGGACAATAGTACAGTATCCTGTAGTCCTGTCTTTTGTCATGAGAGCTGGGGATTTCGGATTAAATCCTTGTCATGCATTCATGCAGCCGCCCTCCTGTGAAAGCCTGTTAGCTGAACTGTAGAGCAAAACTCATGCCAAATTCATAAGAGTATTTCAGCAAGACAAGGCTAAAAAAAAATAACAGAATTTTACAAAAATCTTTTACATTTTTCTCAGTTCATTTTACATTCTCCATGCCCTTATTTCAGTTTGAAAATATGTGAAATTCTCCACTGACTTTAGCTTCCATGAGAGCTGCTTTCCAGGAATCACACTGTTCAATCAAGACATTTCTGTGTGTACGGTATGTGTGTGCTGTCTAGCAGCTTGTATATGCTCATTGTTCTCTGCTCTGGCACATTCTCCTTTATCACACTGAACTGAATGGAGACTGAGAGCTGGGTCCAGCTGCATGTATGAGGAGGGGGGCCACGATTAGGGGATTCCAATCTCGGATGGTGTGGTTGTGACTCCCGCGGGACACGAGGGTGAAATTGAGCATCTAATTGAAAGGGCAGGGACGAGGTGACAATCATGACTGTAGATGAGACGGTGTCGCTGCTGGGGGCCTCACAGGCATGATGGGAAGGACGGCTCCCCATGATGAGTCTGGAAAGTCCCATCATGTGTCAAAACAAAAGGGGAGTCTCTGTCTCTGCATGTGAATACTGGAGGCTCCCTCCCCTCTCTATGATTTGAAGACGTAGTGGCCTTGCTGTCAAGCACACTGTCATTTTAGGACACTTGTATCACAGACAGAAGGCAGCTGGGTTGAATTGTGAATATGTGATAATTAATTAGGCTTTCCAAACCATCATCACTACAGTAGGCCATTATACAGTAAATGCATGCACTGTTACTATGAAATCATCCAATTAATACTCAGAAATCTGCCTTTCTATCATGTAATTGATTAAAATATAAGTTATTTTTACATATAATCAACTTGCTTTCAGCAAACCCACATATCTAAGCAGTGAATTTAAATAATAATAAAAAAATATATAAAGAAAACCTCAAAAAATGTCAAGATATGCATAAATAACATCCTGGCACAAGTTTCAACCTCATCAACTCGATCCGCTTTGAGTGCATTCAGTCGGGAAAATGTTAATCTATTCTACTGTCTGCTGTTTCTGTCTCCCAACTGTGTACGACTGATTCGGCGTACTGCCCTTTATTACCAGCATCCCGTGTCACTGTTCACTAACTAAATGTGACAGTGGGAATTGCTTCACTGATTGATTCCAGAGTTTAGGTATTGATTATATCTAATCACCTTAGTTTGAAGGTTGGTGATCTCTGCCATGTGGGGATCATCCTCAAAGTCATGCAGTGGGGGTCTAAGGCATGAACACATTTAATTAAAATAATCATTAGTGAAATTAATCCACAAAAATCTTTCATTTGTCTTATTAAAAAACAATTCATTTTATGATTGTCACAGTAAAAGTTGTCTGTTTTACCGTTTATGTGGATGATGTACTTGATATGTGTGATTTATGTTGGGTTTGTCGGACTGTGTGGCCTCCGGCCTCTCATCTGGTGTCTCTGGCTCTCGTTGTGCTGCTCTGTGGAGATCAGTCTTCTCTCCTTTGAAAAGTTGGCGGTAATTTGGTAGGATCTGTGAAAGGGCATCATGGGATGGGAGTTTGTATCCATCCTTCTGAAGCTGAAGAGAAAATTGAAAGGATATTGTTTTAACTGAAAAGATCTTTCTCCATGCTGACCTAGAAATTGTTTCATAAATAATGAATGTTGTGTTTGGGGTCCAGGTGCCCCCTGGTCCTATTTAAAGACTTTGCATTTAATGAGAATTAATACGTCTGTTATAGAAAATGATGTATACTTTTGTTTGGGGTCTCAGAGATCTCAGTTGTGCATACAAATCAAAAATTAGTCTATTAGGAATGTGAGACATTTATTCATAAGGGGTCTCTAAAGAAGTTTGGCCTCTGTAGAGTTTAATTGACCCTACGTGTAAGTAATACCACCTTCTTCAAATTTGCAAGTTTGTGGCAAAGGGAGGGTTATCAACCTCCTACATATTTCACTTTGGGCTTCAGTTGGTCTTTATTTTTCAATTACTGTTCTTATCATTGTTATACATACAGCAGTGGAGTCTTTAGGGCGCAAAAGATACAAAAAGGCTATACACTAAACAGACACCACACTCAAGGAGCATTCATTTTGGCATACAGTATGCTGGCTGTTAGTTGTATAAGCAAAATGCTTAACAGTCTTCTATCACAATGTGGGAGGACTGCTGTTAATTTGTAATGGTAACCTTAAATCTACTGTTTGTACAGAAACTGAAAGCTTTTATCCAAAAACTGTCTAGCTATGACCTCTCAATATTCACTGTGTGTGGCCTGTTCTACCTTTTCATCTCTTGAATATAAAGTCTGTTACATCACTGTGCATGCAGTACCCACTCTATAACAAGAGAGCTCTTAGTCAATAACCCTAAAGCCCTTCAAGTATGATCCCTGCATATACAATGTACACTGTCAATGAATGTGGTTGCCAGGTAGCACGAATTCAAAGAAAAGAAAGACATGAAACAGAGTCATTATCTATTATCTTCCTACAGACTCTCCCTCCAACACAAATACCTCCACACCGTGAGAGCCTACCTTTGAAGCTGCAGGGTTGCTGAGTGATTTTGTCTTTTTCGAGGCCTTCATCCAACTGAAAATGTCAGAGTCCTTCAGCGGAGTCAACACGTAGCTTATGGTGGATGTGAAAGTTGAAGCTCTGTCATCAAGTTAAAACAATCAACCTGTAACCACAACAAACAAACCGTAGCAACTTTCAGGGCCAATGAGAGGGATTCAGTCATTTGTATGCATGGCATACTGTAGTATCATGTTTCACACTGAACAGGGCTCAAAGCAAAAGAATTATACACAACATATTTTCTTAAAAATCCCTCTTTTGCAGTGGCAGAAAGTAAATCGCTACATTAACTGAATTACTCTAGACTGCAAGTTCCTTTATCCTGCAAAGCTGCAAAGTAACACCTAATAGGAATAATACAAATGTTTGGCTTTGAAGAGAAACTGCTTTACCAATTATACATTCAACATTCATCTTACAGAATCCATGTAGCATTGGACATGCATGTGAAAAGTGCATTAACGTACCATTTTCATCAGATTTACATTATTAATATAAAATGTAATTAGAAAGCTTGCAATTAAGCAATTAAGCTACCAAGCAGTATATGAAGCCCCTTGTTATGTTAGCCCCACTTTTACCAGCTGCAGTGGTAAAGTGATGCTTACAAATGAATGTATAAATCAATCAATCCCATAATACACGAGTATTTTTACTCTAAACGATACTTTTACTTAAGTAGCATTCTGAATAATGGACTTTTACTTGAAAAAGAATATTTCTGCATTGTGTTATTGCTACTTGTACTTATGTAAAAATGTTTTTCTGCTTCCTGTGTGCTTTTTCATCTTACTGTTATGAAAAACAAAATCAAACCTTGTGTTTATGCGTGGAAGCAGCGTGTAATAATCAATGAAATCAAAGGGAGGTTCCTGTTCAGTAAATACCAGCCCCCACATGAATTCTGTCTTAGCCTGGATGAGCAGATTGATGGCGACTGACTAATGATTTCTAAGTGACACACTGTGCAGCACCTGTGGCTCCCTCTAATCATTTATTCCCAGCTTCACTCAGAGACTCTGATCTCAAGTCACTAACACTGTGCAATGGAAATATTTCATTTCACCAAAGACTTGTTGCATTCAGACCGAAATTATTGTTTTTTAACTAAATAAAATAGAAACATTTTGTCAAAAAACAAACAACAAATTGTCAAAAGTCTGTGTGTACACTTGCTTATATGCAAATGTATGTGGAACCTTCAATAGCATGGATCAATACCTGTCCTGCTTGGGTAGCTCATTAGGAGGCTGGAACAGACATCACTGATGGCACAAGATCTGATTGAGACTGGATAATAAAGGTGGGCGCAGGGACAAAGAGTCATCAATGATTCAAAAGACTGACTGTGATTCGCTTTACAATGTCCATTTGTACTATCTGCATCTTGTGGAAACAATGTAAAACATGTTCTGTTGTTTACATATTTATGTTATGTACAATACATGAATTTCTTAAACCTGACAGTAATGCACTGCAGTAAGCAAACTTCCCTGCCCTTTCACATTTTTAATTGCCTTCAGGCAAGTAATTGTGTTGGACACAAATCAGCTTAGTGGAATGAAAAAAATATACTAAATAACTATTTACTATCACAATTGTAATTCAATTTTATTCAATACTGACAATCATGTGCATGAATATCTCAGCTACAGCCTCACATATAAAAATATCCTACTCTGTTTAATTTTTAGATACATATTTTCATAACTGACTGCTTTAATTCATGATAAATAATTCACTGGATGCTTGCAGCTATGTGCTCTGCTAGAAGACATAATCTCTCCTAATTCCACACGAGAAAACCTGTACAAGTGAAAACACTTCCCGCAGAGTCTAATATCACATTATCATGTATGAGATTGCTTGTGAAATTTACCAAATCCTTAGAATAAAATAATTCAGATTCACATGTTCTGCTTTGCAGTCGCTGCTCATGTTCAGAATGCATCTGACCCTGTTAAATATAATCTGTAGAGAGCTGTGGAGGGGAATGGGATGTGTGTCCCAGTGCAGGAGACGGAGGGAGGAGGGTCTCAGTGACACGGTGTCGATCTGTGGCCTGGGGTTTCTGTAACATCATCAGAATTCAGCACACAGCCTGCAAAATGCGGCAAATGGGCTCTTCATTGGAGTGACAGCTCAGAGTCCGCTGCCACACAGAGCTTCAATTAGCCTGCCAGAGCAAGGCAGCTCCCAGGAGCTTTCTCCACATCCACATACTCCACCTTTCCTGTCCACCACCTTTTATTTTTTCCCTTCAATGCTTCATCTGACCCAGACTTTACTCTTTTTTTTCCTTCGCTTTTTTCCCCATTTGACCCCAACATCCTCCCCGCCCTTCTTTCCTATAAAAGCAACATCCTAATCAACCCTCCCATGCCGCCATCCACATGTGACAAACCGAGTGGAAATACTTGTAATGTGCTGATGGACACAGAGGTACAAGGGGTGTTGGAAGATTGATGGCAATCGAAGCAGAAAGGAGAAAAAAGTTTGCAATGGTTTTCACACCTGGTCTCTCTTCACCACAGGCTGTTCAGTTTCTCATCTGTGATACTGCAGTGGAGATCTTAATCAGGAAATAATGGGATTAGAAGAGAGAGGCAATAGTTACATACTGATGTTTAACAGGAAGACATTTCTCCATTGTAATACTACAAGTACTCATAATTATGCACTCTACTGGTTACAACAATATTTCAGTTCATATTTCAGACATCAATGACTGATGTCTGACATCTTCAGCTACAACAATAATTTCCCTCACAGAATACAGATAGAGACAGGTGTTTTTTTACACACAGGATATGCTGGGAATTTTTCTAAAAGCCTACTCATCAAGATTGGTATAAAGCGATGGGCATGTTACAAGAGAGATAGAAGATAATAACTATAACTTGTACATATTTCATAGTTATTATAAATATTATCAAGATATGCAAAGATGAAATGTTTAAATAAAATGCATAGAAAATATAGACTTTTCCAGGGTTTACCCTGCCTCTAGCCCAATGTCAGATGGGATGGGCTCCATTCCCACAACCCTGATAAGAATAAGTAGTTACAGAAAATGGAAGGATGTATTGATATAAAATAAATAAATATAATACTATGTGTAATAGTTACATTTTATTTAACTGTTAACATTTTTGTTATACTAACCTGATCTGCATATCATGTTATAATGTATCTTTTAAGTTCTAATTTAGTCAAATTGGTAATAACTGATCTGCATTTAAAAACAAACTGAATTTGAACTAATAATTGTTTCAACCAGCTGTGACTAAACTGTGTCTTGTGGCATAAAAAAAATGTAATTACAGGGCTCCCTTGACAAAATGACATTTTGCTCCATATGTAATCTTATCTGAGCACTGTCAGCAAAATAAAATCACATCTGCAGTGAGCTGTTCTGTGGGTATAAAGGTTTTCAAAATAAGGCAATAAAGAGAGTGCCATATAATGAGAGGAGGGATTGAGAGAGAGAGAGAGAGAGAGAGAGAGAGAGAGAGAGAGGTTTGTGTCAAGGGCAACATGCAGCTTTGATTCAAGGACATGTGAGGCTGACAGCCAATGACGCTCCTTATGAGGTCCAATGTGAGAGCAAAGCCAAGGATTATCAGTAAATCAACGTCTGTCAATTACGGTTATGCTGCCGTGAAATAACAGTGCTCCATAAACAAACAGGGCACGCACGTAAAAGCAGGCCCGGCCCTAAATATAATGAATAGTGAGGGTGAATGAGTGCATCCAAATATACAGCTCAGTAACAACAGTGGGGTGGTGGCAATGAAGCTAAAATATGACCTCACACATAGATTTAATCCTCTAATTGTTGACAGTAAAGAGCTCCCCTTAAAACAAAGGAAATGAGTTGAGTTCCTTCCTTTCTTCAGCCCCTAATATCATGTTTAACTTCAGTTAAATCAGTCAAAAAATAACAATGAACTGGAAGTTTAGTGTGGCATAAAGCAGCATATTATAATCCTGGATCCTTAAAAGAACTGCAGCTTTTGTTGCAAGACTATCAAAAGCTTTTTAGAGGTCTTAAGGAGTATATCCAGTTAAGATATTGTAATTAGTCAATGGTAAATTAAGTCATTGGATCTTTTACTAACTAAAAAGACCAATATCATACGTAATGATGAAAAATAATCCATGATTATAATTGCTCAGACTTGTGGTTCCCAACTTAGGGGTCAGACCCCTCTGAAGGGTCATAAGATAAATCCGAGGGGTGTAAAAGAGACCTGGCCTAAAATTCAAAACAGATTTTTAAACTCACAGTTTTTAAGGAAAACAAAAAAGCAAACAATGTGTAATACATATGAAGGCACTGATTTTCTACTGATATATATTAATAGAAGTGTACTTTATTTACTATCCTGTAAATCCTATGTGTGTCCTGTGAATTCCCTGATCCTAGTCATGACTTAGCCTCTGGGGACAATAAAGCAATCTAAACCAGCCCTAAAAGCTTGCCAGCAGCAGGCTGGTATCCTTGTTGCAGTCAGCCACAGCACAGCAAGTATCAGTGACTACTTTTTCCCGCCGGCTCCCCATGACCTTTCCAAAATGCTATACAAGCGAAGCTTAATGACTAACACACCAGTTGACATTTACTGAAGCCAGCTTGCTGTTGAATAGTTCAGAGAAACATCAAAACGCTAATATTGCCTGTACCCAAACGGGACCCCCAAAGAGTGAAAGTATGGAGATATATATGAGAATAGTGTAACAACAACATCTGAAAAAAAAATATATATATAGAAACAAACATTTCAGTAGGTTTGATTATTTTGATTATTGCTTTCTAACATTATTTAGAGGTAAAGGGCATCTAGTTGAAAATCATGTTGGGTAGCTACAACAACAATTATCGGGTAAAAACATTCAAATGAATTAAACATCTAAGCTTAAAATAAATTAAAAGCATACCACATTGTGTCTGAGGCTGTGAAAAGGGCATGAAGATTGATGAGGGAGTGGTAGGCGTACCTGTTGTGTAATACATCATTCCTATTTTGGCAGGACTGTCAGCGTGATTGAATTTACATCAGAGGGGAGACAAGTGATGCAATTATGTCAACACCCAGCCACACACCTCTTCCCGAAAACATGGGTCTGAGGTCACGCAAGTCAACCGATGCGATCGCAAAGCTTAGAGAGAAAGACCAACTTCCACTCCACATCCTGTCAGGAGATGGATATCTTGAAAACACTTATCCGTGTCTGAAAGCCAGCAGCCTGCATCTTGATTATCCCGCTATAGGAGAACAGGTCAGTAGAGCAACTGCAAGTAAAGAAAGGGTCAATGAACCCAAATGATGACCACATAAATTGTTCCCATTCCAGTGTGCACATTACTGTGGGGAAGATGGCTATTTAGAGTGCCGTATGGTATGCATTCATCAGTCATAGGTTCTATGCAACCTTGGAAAAGGCCATTTGTCATGTGTGGAAAGGAATTAATGGCATTAGCCAGGGGTCCATCCGAGGGTTAAAGACTTACATTAGCGTCATATTGACTGAGGCCAGCTAAGGCACGGGGGTCTGACGAGATATTGTGCAGTCTAGGTATATAATTTATTCTAAAATCAGATAAGAACGCAAAATAGAGAAGTTAACCCTCCAACCTTTTTTTGTGCAGGACAATGCTCTGATCTTTAATGACCAGGCTGGGCTATTCAGCACGGTTTCACGATTGCCAGCTTTGTATAGATGGACTGATGATGGGCCATTATATGGATCTGAGCTGATAGAAGACAAGCTAGACAATAGCTGACACTTTCGGGATAGCTTCATTGTGAAGCAGCAGCAGTGGCACATCTGTATTCAGACGTGATAGTGAGGTTACACATTTAGCTGAGGTGGGAATACCAGGACAGCTTTAAATCTGTTCTACACGGTCTGCTCCAGCTGCAGAGTACAGATACAGGCCTCTGCGCGGCACTTCAAACAGAGCAGCCCAGCCCAACCTGCACACCAGACAGGAGCCAAGCATGTCCCTGCATCCCCACTCCATTCTTATCAGCGAGCAACAGGAGAATGAGGTAAACAACTGAGGAATTAGCAGTAAATAAACCCAGTAAAAGCTGTCTTAATGACTTTGGTGTCTATTAAATGTAGAATCATGAATGCCAGTGAGGTAAAACAAACAGGAAATTCATGTAAATTTCTCTTTTCCATATTTTGGTACCATGTTATAAATTATAAACACCGATTCAAATGTTTATTATGGTGTTTTTTTGCTTATGCCATGTGTTAATAATAAACACATTCTTGGGGCTCTTCCATATAACTGCCATTAGAACCTTGGCTTGTGATGACCCTTAGTGTTCAAGGTCTCTAAAGCTCTCAGCTCTTGTATTAAGACTCAGACTGAACCGCCCACATGCATGATCCCCCTTCCCACACATGCCTGGTTTGCTCCACCGCCTTCCTCCCTGCTTTTGTCAGTCAAGGCCAGCTTGTGTCATATCGGTTTTGCCTACAGCGCCCAATGCCTGTTGACCTTGTTGATTACATTATTTACAGAACATCTTCAATTTCATTAAGTAATGGAAAAGAGACACAGATGGGAAATCACAACAGCATGGGAAAATGCATTTATGAGAAAAGAAAGAGCCAGACATTCAAGGTTGTAGAGTCATAACAAGAAGAATATATCCCACATAAGAAAAAGCTTTTAGAGGTTTCAGCTAAAATAGCCAGCTTAACCAGTGTTTCATCACTGGAAAACACCATTTCATCACAGGACAATGTGTCTTTAATGATTGAAGTAGTCAAAACAAACAAGATAATCACAATCCACACCACACTGTGACAATACAAAGCCACTAGATGTCACTGTGGCCCCACTTCATCCCCTGTCAGCTGATCGACGACACTAACCTCTGTGTGTGTGAGAACTGCCTCCATGAGGGGATGCGCACTCTGCTGTGTCTAAACTGCACAGCTGCAATGTGTGGAAAGTGTCTGTAAAGCTATTACTATTCAGGACCAGTTCCACATTTCCCGTCCCTCTGTCTGCAATACTCTCAAACCACAACAGTGCCCGGCGGCGGGGGGGCTCGGAAATGACTGTACTGCTGCAGCTCTGCTGGAGTAGGACTGCATACATTATGCTGCATCTGAACCTGGGGTCCTGTCTGTGGGGAGTACCAGAACCCTGCCAATAAAAAATACATAAAGGATTTTAACACATTCTTAATGTTATTATAGAAATAATAGCTGTCATGATGGTGACGCTTAGAGACCAGTTTGACAGCCAAATGCATGGCAATGACTAAATTCTGATTGATATCATGTGTAAGATTAATATTACTTAAGCCTGCAATAGATAGGGTGATAGATAATTAAAAACAGAGAGATCACAGGTAAGAAGATTGACAAAAAAAAATCCTATTCCTCTCTTTCCTTCCCATCTTTATATACACATCTATGCCCGTCGGTCCCATCGGTTATACATCACAAAAAGGCAATGTGGAAGTATTAATGCCCAGCAGATCTACCTGACTGCTGCTTCTGTTTGTTCTGACGGATGGAGGAAAAAGTAATCAGATTCTTTTCAGGGCAGCCATTGCACAAAATCAATACTATATAAGGAGGCCTGATGAATTTGAAATTTGTACTCAGAGTGGATATTGATCAATCTCAGTCAAAACACTTTTGAAAGCCCATGTAGATTTACAATCGATATGTAGTTTAAAACACATAACTCTACTATTACAAATCTAACACAAGTGAAGAGAATGCATATGAGTGATATGACATCAACATTGACCTATTTATCTTAAAATTACTTTACCTGATCATGTTGTATTGTTATGTTCTGTTATATTATATAAGCAGAGGTGCAACTTTCATGTTCATCAGATAAATTTAGACAACACATAACCTTGGTAGTCCAGCAGCAGGAGTTTACAGAGAGCTGGGTGTGGTACTCTTGTCTGGGAGGGACAATATGAGTGAAGGACCCCTCCTCCTGGCCTGCCTCAAGCAGGAAAGATGGTACAGAGATCAATAGAGATCCTGGATGTTTAATACCATACAATGCATTATCCCTCACATTAAAGCTATCAGCATTTTAAATACTGATGTTATAGAAACATGTTTAAAAAATAATACCACATTAGTTTGAGCGGTTATGTTACCTTGAGACGTTTTAAATGAAATACTCATATTGCCTGACAGTGAGGCAGACGGAGCCTGTATCATGTGAGGTTAAAACTATCTCAGTCCGGTCTTCTCATGGCTCATCAAAATGAGAGCTGTGTGCTGGAAGGTATTCTCCAGACTCCCATCTAATATCATTAGGAGCGGATATACATCGCCTGGACTAATCCAGCTGTTCTCCACAATTACATTTTAGCCTCTTAGACATATCTGACCCAAGTTCATTGCAATAGTGCTTTCCGGGCATGACTTAATGATTGAGTTACTGGATGGCCAGTGAGTCTAGTAAAAATACTTATGAGCCTTATCTAATTTATCTTCACAATTTATCTTACTTTAATTAAAGAAAGATCTTAGTTGCGTTAATGGTTGCATGTCTGCCGAAGTCATTACAGTCTTGTTAGTAACAGCTCAAAATTGCTTTACATCCTCAGTAATTGTTAATAGCTCTATCTATTACACAAGGTTTAGTACTAACAGAGTTACACATTTTAAGAACAGTTGTAATATTTATTCTGTGTTTAGCTGGTAAAATACCTGAACATAGAGTGACTGTAATATGACACAAAAATAACACTTTAAAATTCAAACCAACATATAAAAGATGGATTAGATTTAGTTTACTTCCTTTGAACTATGTCAGATCAAAGTTTAAAAACCAGAGCACAGAAGACATATTTATGTAAATAAACATACTATAAGAGATAAACCGAAATTGGCTTTGCCAGCAGGACAACACTGCACATGTCTCAGGGACAGACTCTGCTCTGTATCTTGCAATTTGTATGTTGGCTCGCAAATGGATTCATTCATTAACCTGACATCTGGAGGCCATATAATAAGCAGACTTTTCCTTGAAGCACAACTTCAATCTGTCTCTCTGAAATGAGGGTGCTGAACTGCGATGTGAACCAATGACATGTAGTCTGTGTCTGTGCGTGTTTTGAAGAAGAAGATAGACACAGAGGAAATACATCACACTAAGCTATGCGTAGTCACACAGTCCTGTCTTTGTCTTCTTAACATTTGTTTGCACTGCTTGTCTGGGCCACCTGCCCACAGACACCTGAATTATACTATGGTGATGTTGAAATACAGTTTAAAAGGGCGACTGAACGTTTCGATCCTTCCGTTTCGGCCAGCTCTCTCTTGCCAATGCTGGACTAGTAATTTATGGTGTTGTAGAGTCTAACACACCGATCTCCTGCCAGAAATAGACTGTCAGTGCTGCAGTGATGATGTGCCTCTCCATCCAGCAGCAGGCAACCAGTTGCAGCAAAGCCCTCTGGCGCTGTCCATGGTGCTGAAGAGAACAAAAGCATCAAAGCCGGAGCTCTCCTCCTCTCACACCTCCTCCTCACGGGGAGGGGCTCAGCAGTGGAGGGGGAGGCACCATGTGTACTTGATTCAATTAGGCAGTCTGTGAGGCCTCCCCTGGGAGTAGGCTGCAAAGAAGGGGGCTGCAGGCCTGTCTAACAAAGACGTTCAGCCCAACCCTTTGCCCCTACTGAATCCACCTCATTAGTCAGTCGAGTAAGTGTTGATCATCTCAAACAGTGTCCTCACCACACAATAGTGTGAGGAGGAACAGATCGTCTTCTGACTCTCTGAGATGTCCGAAGCAAGGCAACATAATAGACGAAACAACTCTTGTTAGGATGCACTGTTGAGTATTCGCACTACGGAGACTTATTAGAGGACAAAACCCCTTTTGTGTATACTGTACTGTCCATATGTTTACTTTGTTTACTTTGTGTGTGTATATCAATTATGCTTGAAAGTTTAAATTACTTTTCTGCAAAAGTTACATGCTTCTGTCTTCCCAGGCAGAAAATAAACAGAAATTGACACAGGAATTCAGAATGAGAAAATAAACCAGCAGAAGAAATAACCGTCAGTCCAAGCTGTGTGTGAGCATCGATAGAAGCCATATCTCTTGGCAAACATCTGTCATATCCACTATCTGACTCACACCACTGAAAGTCCTGCATGTTTCAAAGTTTCCTCTGTATCACAAAGAATAAGCAGCGCATTTAGCTCCTTTGAATGTCACGCTGATAAATACGGTACGGCAACATTAGTATTCATTTTCCGTTCTGCTGGTCCTTTGAAACACAGCAGATGTCTGTGTTTCTGCATTTGCACATTGTCAGAGCTGCTCAGGCGCAATGGTGGAAAAAGAGAAAAAAATGGAAACATCTGCCTATGTCTGATTTAATCACGGCATATCTGTCAACACTAATCTGTTCACAAATATTTTTAAAATCATTATACAGAGATGTGAAACATGGCAAGCTGAAACATGTTAATGCTTTCATGAAGGCATGGTAGAGGTTGAGGTTGAGGCTGAAAGTGTGCGGATAGGACCTCAGTGTGATATATGGTGTTTGATCCCTTGGGTGTCTTTTGGTTTTCATGGCTATATTAGCCATGCAATTAATCAAACTCAAGCCATTTTCTCTTAATCCAATCTTTTGGTTTGCACAAGTAACTACCAGTGTGCTTTTCTCATCACAGATGAACAATAAAACACTGGTCTGTTCAGTCACTGCCACTCTGACTGCTCATGTGCACTCACATCCACATACAGGCCTGCTAACCTGCTGCCTGACAGTCACACCTGCTGTGCTCTGGGACCACTTGGCTGTTTTAGCAATCATTGCCATCATAGGAACCAGAGATAATTACACAGCTTCCACCCACCAGGCTGGCCTGCTTTGCTAAAACCGTATTGCTCCAGTGCAGCAATAACACTTGTCTAAATGAATGCACAGCACTTTACTGCACGACTGACAGCGCCCATTTATTCTGCCGTTCAACTGGAAAGAAAAAACAAATTAATTTGGCACTTAAGGCCCCCACCCCTGTGAATAATATATCACAGTTCCCAGAAACCGCAACCCCTCCACCCCCAAATCATCACCATTATTCAACCTCTTTTTATGATTCCCAGTTTTAGGTAACAGAGCTGTTAGAGTCTTCCATCAGAGGCTTTTGCATTTCTACAAAAAAGATGAATCACTGGTGTTTCATCTCAATCTGTTCTCTGCAGCCTTGCCATTTATCTCATTCACTCTCTCCCCATTAAAGACAGTGGAAAATGCCCATCTGTTAAAGTAAAGAAATTAGCAAATTGTAATGGTGGCCCTAATTGATCTACACATTTTTAAAGAGTACTAAGAGCTTCATCTTCCCATTGAGTCAGTATCAGGTTCATGGTGCATTTGTTTGCTAGCCACAGTCTCTTTGTTCACTTCACACCGTCTAGTTTATGGCGTCAGAATAACAGCCCTCTAACAATTATCACTTGTGCACCCAGATACCAGTAACACCTCTCCTCCTCCCCTAGGGGAGGACAGACGTTGGGCTTTACACTCTCTTGTGCCCCATTATATTTATGCAAATGAGACTAAAATCAGGGGAAATCAGGGGGCATCCTTTCCTGTTAGTGTTAATTAGCAATGAATGCTATATTGTATACATTATTCATGAAGTCTCCCTCTATGGAGCTATACATTTTGACCTTGAGCACAAGGCCAAGTTTGGATTGTAACACCAAAAACTCTATTTTCTATAGTCTAGTCAGCCAAACAGTTCTGTGCATATCCACCATTCTTTCGAGTATAAAGTTGAGGTGACAGTCTGGGGAATACCTTTTTGAGAATCATTGTCCAGGAACATAATACTTACAAGCATAACACACAAGAGAGCCATCCGGGCTGCAAAGAGATCTATTAATATCATATGGCTACAGCTTGCCAATGAATCCGGCCTCATAAAGGAGCCAAACAGCAAGAGAGAGACAGACTGAGAACATAGGTGGTGCGACACATCACATCCAAGATTGCCACTTTGCTCCCAAGAGCTAGTAAATGGTATTTTCTCAGATCCCATAAAAGGTGCTGCATTAGGATGAAAATGTTAAAAAGCAATTATTAAAGAGCAATAAAGTACGTTTAGTACCCTCTCCAGGCAAGTGGTGCACATATTTCTTTAGTAACTGAGCTGAGAAGAGAAAAAAATTGACTTATGACATGCATATGTGCTTTGTTATTGTTGAATCTTTGAGAAAGCAAATCTGTTTTTGTAATTGGATTCAAGTTTAGCTACTAAACTTAAAGGCACTGAGGTTTGTACCACACAAGCATCCTCTGAAAACAGAGATAAAATGAGCCCCTAAGATGATTAATATGGAGTATAAAATCAAATCTATCAACAACCTTTTTGAGATTATATTAATTTTTACCATAGAAGTAAGAAAAATGTCGTATACTAGGATTAAACAAAATTATTTAAAATTGTATAACAGGGGGGAAATGGACTCTAGTGACTCTAATATTCACTTACATTACACCACTGTGCCTAATAAAGAGGCCACTGAGAGTATGTGTGTGTACACACACTCAGTGAACGTGTTTGAATTGTATTTAATTGTGCTTTTAGGTTGCAGAAAGTCTTCTTTACATAGATAGATGACAATAGATATTATTTTGCATGAAGGGTTTGCAAAAAAAAATGTTTTGTATCTGGAGAAAAAAAACTCTAGTATAGTTGATAATAATAAGTAATAGTGCAACTAAAATTACAATTGAAAGGGCAGAATGAGACAAAGTTCCTCCCCCAACAGTTAAATAAGAATATAAGGAAACACCAGACTGGAAGTTTAGCATCAAAGTTTGTGCAGATTTAAACAGGAACATGTCCCTGCATAATAATGACTCTGACCAGCTGAAATTAACGGGGGTGTTGCTTAAGCAAAGCAATTCTTAAAACTTTTATAGAAATAGAGGTTTAGTTAACACGATTGGAATTGGATCGCAGAATATCAGCTGAACTATAAACTGACTTTTAATTATTTAATTATTCTTCTGAATTATACAGTTTTTATTAAAGTAAAAAATTTAAGGAAAAAAGCAAACTGAAATAACAGTGGCCACTGACTGTAGATATGTATGACAGTATAATATATTGTTAACAAGGTAGTAACACAGTGTTTTATTGTTTGCCAGCTCTGACTAAATGAGATATGATCCTGACAGATGAGTGCAACAAGAAACTCAAAGAATGGCTTTTTAGCTGTCAAGATGCTACATTTAAATCTTGTTATACACATTCTGTACCACCTAGATAATGAAATAATGCTGCATAGAAGTATTACAAAGTGAAGCCTAAGCAATTAAGCCCCTCACTCACCCTTAGGGGAGCTTTTCCACCTTCACCCCCTCTGCCCTGTTTTTGACATCAGCTTCCTGTGTGAATGAATGAGTTATCTGCTTATATCACAACACTGTATAAACACTACAAGGATTAAGGATTCGGGGAACACTAAAAAACTGTTTAAACATTCCTGATTGTGCAACTGTTTAGTTTCATGTTTTCTCCCTGTACATGTTTGACTTTAGTCCCCATGTTACTAGTGCTTGTCGAGTGGGACTCCAACATCAGAGCAGCAGCTCGAGTAAACATGGTTGCACAGTCTCATTCCAGAAAGAAAAAAAAAAAAAAAGAAACTGTGCTTCCACACAGGGTTCATCTCAAGGGAGACAACCTGGGAGACCTGCAGCAAACAGGAACCCAGCAACACACAACAAAGACTCGATGTGGCTTCGGGAAATCATCTGCATTCATCAAAAATTAAAACACACTCTAAAATCCATCTTTAGTCGACTGTAAATCTATATTAAGCACAGCTTGTCCCTGGGTTAATAATGAGTCTCTGGGCGGGAATGGGAGGACATGATGATCAACAGTTGGCACAGCGAGGCTGATCCCAGCAGGCAGTGCTGTTGTGCCATAGCTGGGGTGAGAACGTGCCCGGCACCTGGCTGGTACCCTGAGGGGAGCTGGCAGATGGTATTGACGCTGGGGTGTGTGCATCCTCATATACTGAGTACGACTAAGCCTTACTCCCTGGGAGAGAACACAAAGAAGGAGGGCACCTGCAGGTGAGGAAAGGAAGCGCTGCCAAACAGGGGGAGGGACTCCAATGGACTGGGCTGGAGAGGGGCTAGAGTGGTCACAATATGCCCCAGGCGGACAGATGTTTCAGCTCATTAGGGTTTATAAAGCCGGTCTGCATACTTTGCCCAACAACTGAATTATTTATGTATGCTATGTCTGCGTTTTTCTGTAACCTGTCTCTAACCCTTTTACAGTATACTCTCACTCCATGCTACTATGTATAGGTGCGGTTCATGCTGAACACACTCTGCTTTGGTGCATCTATATGTTCTGCCAGGCTGAGCACTGTTTAGAAACACACAGAGACTGCCAAGAGTGTCATTTACACGCTGCCTGATGAGTGCTTATCCGTTGGGACCTTTGAGCTTCAAATGTCATTGGCTGAGCGCACACAAAGGTCACCAGTGACACTGGCTCCAGAGATCCTTATTGATTCCCAATCTACCGCCATTATTCCTGGCAATTACAGACGGAACTGAAATCCTAATCATGGAAATGCATTCAGTGTGAGGATGTATCTGGAATTGTAATGTAGTGCCAACACATGTATAATTTTAAACTAAGGTCAGGGGTTCATCTGTGTGTTGGTGAACACTTGACCATTTTCCTGCTGGTGCATCAACATGTGTTGAGACTTGATGATATTATTAATATTTTAATACTTTTGTCAAAATAATTTAATTGGTAATCACAGATTATCAGGCTGACAGATTCAGTGTTCCTCTGACCATCTGAATAAATGTAAAAATTCAAGTTTTTGTCATTATACAATGCAGGATTACACAATGAAATGCAGTTGTAGCTGTGTCCATGCGGCATGCACTGAAAATGAGTCAACAGATGAATGAACAGATAAATTAGAATAGAATATCAACAACAAAATAGGACAAACTATATAAAAGTATCACTGAAAGAAGAAAACTACAAGGAATATACTGTTCTATACATTATGTGTTTTAAAATGATCGTGCAAATAGATTGACTTTGTTATAATGTAAGAAGAAGTTATCAGCATGTAGCTAAACTTCAAATGGTTACACTCTTTCTTTCTTTCTTGTTTCTGTTATATTTTATATTATAAAATTATAGTTATATATTTGTTACCGACTGGAGCACCAGGAAGCATCTACCTGATGAAGCAGGCTTGAGCACACAGCAGCTCTGACAGCAAACAGAAGCCAAGCACAGGTGTAGATGAAAGCAGAGGTAAACTGCCAACATTAATTGTAGTAACAAATTTGAAAATACTTTGATAGCACAATGTGACTGAATGCATGTCGGCATCAAACCGGCCTTCCTTTTTACAATCCTAATTACAGTCTTACCATACATATTTTGTTATGTAGAACTGAAGACATTTTAAACATGCAAAAACAAACAAACGCAGAGCTATGTATGGAGAGGGTGAGTGTGTATTAAATGGCCTGTTGCCTGCCTGAGCACAGATGGTGGCAGAGCAGGATGTACCGACCTGTGCTTTTGCCCACGTGCGCATGCACACATACACACTCTCACACACACATACATACAGAGTAATCATGGATATGCATGGATGCATATGTAAATACTGCCCTCATACATGCACACCCACACATAGGTGGTGATCAGCTAAATTAAGCGCTCAATCTGTGGCACAGGAAGTGAATACAGATAGATAGACTGGACATTTAAGAAGGTGTTGCACTTGTTTTACAAAGATCAGGAGTCGAAACTCGACTTAATTCTGTAAACGAAACAGTTTTTTTCCCCTTTTTTAACGGTAACATAAGACATCCAGACATGTCGATCAAAGACTGACTGCAGTTCACAGAGACATCCAAGGCCAAGCAGGATAATTAGTGCACTGGAACAATCAATACTACTCGTGTGGGGGTTGAATGCAGAGGAAAAAAAGCAATCTAAGGAAGAGTTGGAAGAGAATTGCGAGGGAAAGCAAAATCCAAACAGGCGGCATACATTACAAAGTGAGAGATTTACATTTACAGCAGCAGGAGGGATTCCACTCACTGTATGTAATGAGTACACACCGAGTGCAGGATGTCCAGCTTTTGGATCCCTATTAGAACCACTAATATTCATTATTTATATTCTAAATAGAGAGGTACATAACATATTGATTACTAACAAAAGCTATTGAGATCCTCAGTGAGCTTACAGTCAAGTTGTAAAGACTGGAGACAAATGGCACGGCGCTAAAACAGGAAGACGGATAGGTAGGTAGATGAATGAAGGCAAAGGTTCAGCAGATCGATCGGCAGAGGAAGAGTAGACGTCCCTCGGGGGGAGCGGGGCCTTTTTAGCACCATGCGAGGAGAGAAGGATGACATGTTTCCCCTTTGAGGTGCTGAGTGTGTGAGGGAGGGTAATGCCATCATGGCCAGGATGGAAAGATGCATGAGAGGAGAATGTGTGGCCACGGCGCTCTGTGGTGTGACAGACGGTGATAGCGAGTGACAAACAGAGCTCTCTGAGAGAGGAGAGGAAGACATACTGGTTCTCCAGACTCCAGCTCCCCGCCATGACTCTGGGATGTGAGCCATGCCCTGCCCATCCTCACTCAGCTACAGCCATCAAGAGAAACACAGAGCTTTTGATTTGATCTGGAGGCATTTTGATACATCATCCTGTCGTTTTTCTGGAAGTACTTCAGGGGGAAACCCAATTAAAACGGGCCAAAAAGAGCATGACAAGCATACCTGAAGTCAGCCCTGTGCAGTCAGGTGTGGAGGGTGGAAGCAGGAGGGTGGAAAATATCTTGTGAATGCTGCCAATCCTGCTGCTTGTGGGGTAGAAAGCATCTTGCTGTTCCTTTAAAACCAAATGACATGTAAAAAACATTGTATTATTTTTAACACTAATTAAACTACCAAAAATATTCAAATGCAACTAAATATAACAACGAAAGTGTCCAGCTGTCACAGCTGTTACATGTATAAAAAAATATTCCATTTACATTAAATTGGGTGATGGAAATGTGGCTTCCATGGAAAAAGAGAATTGCTCTCAGACTTCCAGAATAATAAGAATTTGTAATAGCTACCCCCTCTCACAAAAGGCATAAATGAAAACATGATGTGGGTGTCGACCGCCATCTCTGCTACAGATTAAGGTTCTGACACTCAGCTAGAAAATCCATTTGAGCGAACAAAATAAATAAAACATTGAGTTGTACCATTTGCACCTTGGCAACAGCTTTACTATTATTAGAAGATCGGTAGACGCAGGAGAGACATAGACAGGAAGACTCTAACTCTGTCCAGACAGGCCAGAGTCACATGCATAACCCAGCCCAAAATGATATTCTGATGCCAGAGGTTCTTACGGTACTTTACACTTGACACATGACTATCACACTTAGAAAAGATCAGACTTATTATCGTGAAATAATAATAAACTAGTACAGAATATTTAAATCTCTAAAAAGATATTTCCTTTTCCTTTTTTTGATGACTTTGTGGGAAGGACAGTATGACCCTTCAAGAAAGACATTTTAGGAAATACACTTGCTTTCTTGCCGAGAGTTAGACCAGAAGATCAATACTGCTGTCATATCTGTACAGTTACAGCCAGCAGCTGGTTAACATAGCCTAACATAAATATTGGAAACAGACACTGGCCCTGTCCGAAGTTAACAAAATCCACGTAGTAAGTAACATATTGTATCCTGTTTGTTTATTTCGTACAAAAAAAAAAAAAAAAGTTTAAAAAGTGTAAATGTTGTAGTTTTGCATGGACAGGACTTTTTGTTGATCAGGACCGGAGTTTTGTGGTCTTGTAGACATTATTAGGTTACCAGAAAACCAATCTTGAGTAAGTCACTGCTCCCAGTGCATAAAAAAAAGAAAAAGTTTGGCACATGGTTTTGAGTCTTTATGCTAAGCTAAACTTAGCGAAATCGCTAATCGCTGGCTGTAGCTTCATATTTAACAGAGAGGTATGATCAATCTGCAGTTACACCGTTATCCTTTAACTTGGTAAAAAGTGAACACTGGTATTTCCCAAAATGTCATAAAATTCCTTTTAAAGATGATGAAAATTTTCACTTCAACTGTGGTTTAATCAATTTCCTTTCATCACATAAACACACCCACATTTACTGTATGTTTCGTACATTCAAGCTTTTTAGCCTGCAATGCACAGGACTGTTGTCCATTGTCTGTCTTAATTGATGTCAGAACCCTGGGGTGCATTACTGCATTACAGGATGTACCCATGCTGGTGTGCATTTGCCCTCTCTGTAAGAAGCACCCGGCCTCGCCCACCAGCTGCACAATACAACCAGAGCATATTGATTATACTGCTCATGGAGGCAGAATAAAAGCAAGGGCGATATTTTTTCTGACTGACCTGCTTAGTTGGGGACAATATCAGCCATGGTGGGCAGAACACCTACTGTAGAGAGTTCTTCATTGGGCTTTTCCAGAGCCTGCAGGAGCGCCTAAAAGCAAGACTGATTTATTGAACAGGACAATAAAGAGATGGGGGTAGAGAGCATGCACACCACAAATCCCTCACACTGTCCAATCTGCAAACATTGCACATCTCAACTGGTCAGTTTAAGTTATGCGGTATCACATGCAGGCATTTAAACAAATGCTATGCTTCAATATCACCTGGTGGGCAGAGGATCGATGAAAAGATTCAGTTAATATCAAATTCTCACTTTGCTTGATTGAGTTAGCATCTTTTTCATCTCGCTGGCACAGAGCTGTGAAAAAGGAAAATTGAGATTGGGTATCTGATAAGATATTCTCAGATCTAATTAAAGCAACATGATTTGGGTGCATTATAATTGCATCCAGAGCCCATATTACCTCCTCACATCTAACTGGATATTCATCACTGCTCGAGGACTTAATCCATTTATCAGCCGAATAGAGAAAATAGACGGAAATGACAATAAAAATATAAACTAGCCCATGCTGGATGGTGTGCTCAGACCCAGAGAGGAAGGATGCCGATTTCTCTGATCACAAGAGACCTCAGCTGAAACAGAGAGGAAGGAAATAGGCACTATCTGGCACAGCAATATTACTGCCACAGTGGGGCAGTAGTCCATTAAGCTATAATCCAATACTGTAGTATGAAATCTCCTCAGCAGAAGCATTCACTGCATAATTCACCTGGCAAGAAATAGTGTTGACGGGTTAGTAAGGCTCACATCTGTCGTTGGGGAATTAAAAAAAAAAAACTAGAACCACAGGACTTCACAAACAGTGATTATGGCTCAGAGCTCTCAAGAGGGTCCTCCATTATCAATGCTGCACAAATCAATGTTTATGACCATCATAAAAAAAAGGGCAAACTAGAGAGCCCCCAAAGCTCAATTCATCCATAAGGTGTGTTCTTTACACACCATATTCAGCCTGCTTCAAGCTGATTTAACCTGAAACCAGTCCACTAGTCTCCCTAGTCTCCCTGCTGTAACTGAACTGCAGTTTAGTCCCAAGAACCACAAACAGAGGCATTCGTCCTACTGCTGTTTACAGCGTGTTTATAGAGGAGAGAAGGCCAAAGCTGTGTGAACTAATGCCTCAAATAAAGAGGTTTGAAGAATCATTTCAGTTGTTTTTTTTCCCCATGCTATTTATCTATATTATAATGAGTATCATAGTACAGTTTTGTATTGTTTCACGCCATCATGTAGCAAGTGCATTATAAATACACCATTGATTTGATGACCTATGGAACGATACTTGTAATTCTGTGTCAAGAAATCACTTGACTGACATGTAAAATAGGTAAATATGGTTAGAAAAATTAAAATGTTTGTTGTTTTAGTTTAAAAATGGGGATCTCTTTGGATTTGACATGCCGTATATCCTAAAATTCTTCTTTTAACAGGTTATATCTAATAAGGTCTTGATCTCAGTAAAACTAAATAAATGATTAACTAACATATCAGTCTACATAACATATCCGCTGTGTTTCTTTCTGTAATATACTAATAAGGCCAAGATAGGGCCGAGGTATTCTTCTGTAATTATTGAAATAAAAAATGTTTAATAAAAATACAGCAGTTGAATATTTGAAGAAAAGGCAACAGAGAATGTAATGGGATACGCATAGTAACACAGGAAAGGGTAAAGAAAGCATGGATTATTCATGTCTATTCCCACAGTGCAAACAGCTCCTTTTTGATGGATTGTGCCCGGGGCACTCTACCCTGCTCAATACCAACAGTCCCAGGCAGCTCAGCGTCACGCTGCTCCACACAGTCAGGATGATGAGCTCCCCCAGAATCACAGACAGAGCCAGCGGCTCTCATCTCCTTTCTATAGTCAGACATAATGATAGTGTGTGGTCTGAGGTGAACCTAAATTTAAACTAGAGTATCAGGAGGAGGGTAGTAGAGCAGAGAGGTAGCAGGAGACAAGTGCTGACGGCGTTTGACTGAGCTTATTTTGGTTCAACTGAAGGGGAGTAAGTAACATGGATGGAGTGTAAGAGTCTGTCATACCAATCAAATGACAGGTGGAGGTACGGAGAGGTGGTGAAAGGTACACAAAAACAATGTCACCTTCAGTACAGTGCAGTAACATGCACTGAACATAATCTGCACCAGTTTGTTATCCAGAAAGAGACTTTAGAGTGTGTGTCTTTGTGTAGCTGAGGGTGAGCTCACCTGGACGGGCTCCAAATGGTAACAGTGGAAAGGCTGCAGGGGTGTTAACGTAGGAAGGTGTTGATGTCTTTCGTGTCAGCCAAAACAACTGCAGACAGGCAGACACATAAAAATTTTAAATATTATTTTCGTTCATACTTTTTTGTGGCACATTTTGTTTGACATTTATATTGTTTTGACTGTATCTAATAGATTTTTATGCAAGTATATACAGTGAATAAGAGATCTATAAGCTAAATGAGGCTGTTTTGGTTAAATAAAGGTTAAAACAAAATAGAATAGGGTGGATACAACACAGATTAATCAGCAGGAGGACATCTAATACACTAGACATCATTCATTTAGTTAAAATAAGGGAATAAAGGAATAAATTATTTAAAAAAACAATCCTATTAGTTCAGGAAAATATAGTGATTTAGACTAAAACTACAGAACTGAACACTCCGAGTCCTGTTTTCAATGATGTGCTCAGTCTGTGGCACTGAAATAGCTCTCCCGCTCTCCCTCTACATGAGCCCTGAACTGAAGTTGAACCTGAGCTTTTTTCCACTTCTATTTAAAAGTGGCCTATCTGTAGACAGCAAGAGTCTTTGCCAAATTTCTGTTGGCAGACAATTTAATAGACATTCAATATAAAGAAATCCAACACGATGCGGGTCAAATCTCAATAACAAATGTTGCCTGAAGACATCAACAACCCCAGACAGCAAGTGATAGTGCAGACTGTCTGGCCCACTGATGGGAAACTGAGTAATCCTGAGATTTCACGCTTTCAACAAATTCCATGCCAGCTCCTAGCATTCAGCAGGTGAAGATAGACGGCAAATGAACCCCTCTAATGGTCAACTAAGCATTCAAAATACCTTAGCAACAGTTAGAATCCTTCATGCTGCAGACCTGATCGCCAACCCGTGACTTTGCTGTCCTCCAATAAGCTTCTTTCGCCGCAAAGGGGAGGAGGAAGCTGTAGGCAAATAAAGCAGGGACTCGAACAAAGGGAGGAGGCTTCAGAAACATTGCATTGCCTCTGTTGGACCATCAGTATTCCCTCCACATCCACTGCTATCACTCCACACACTCATTGAGAGCCATATTTTGGCTTGTGTGTAATTATTCTGTCACTTAACAGGCGGACAACATGCTCCACGAATGAGCAGACCCATGCTCGGCAATTATCATCAACGCTGAAGTCTTTTCCTGGACCGGAGAATAAGATCAAGGCAAAGCTATTTTACATCAAAACACATTTTGCTGCCAATATTTCCTATAAGCCACAGAAGGAAATATGTTGCATTAACATTCAGACAGAGTCCAGTAAAGTGCAACAGTGTCTCAGAAACATAAGGCCAATGTTTCACTAGCATGTTTCAATACTCTTAGGACAAATTTACACATTTGCTCGTTAACAAAATTTTGTATTTCACATTAAGTCAGTGAGTGTGGATGAAAAAGAAAAATACTATAACTTCATAAAAATATATCGCAACCAATAAAGGCCTTAAATTCATCCCTGAACATGAGTTTGCATAATTTTATAATCGAGTGCCGGCACACCAGCCATAAATTCAATCAACCACTGCATCTCATATCAGTTCATATCATCAGCTCACTCATATCCTCTCTCTTTTGACATGTTTCTCTTGTAGTGGTAACACAATAAACAACACACAAGGATGCTAATGATACAAGCCAGAGCTCTGCGTTAAGAAGACTTTTACACATCTTGACTATAAATAGTGATAGACGACGCCACCGTGTTTCTTCTCTACCACATTCAATTAGAGGATTAAACAACACTCTTGAGTAGGATAGTCTGAAACTATTCATTTCATGTCACATACTGGTTAAAATTCAAAAAGCATTTGCCAAAAATATTCCACAGCAAGTCAGTAAAACTTGACCCAGACAGATCATGTTCTGTGTTCTTAGCTCTTTGTACTGTAATGTAAAATCTGACGCTGAGCCCACACAGCATTACCCAATATCTTCATCCTATTTGGTGGTGCTGTACTCACCCTCCCTGTAGGCCTGCAGCTCCAGCAAAGAGACTCTCCTCCCAGGAGGAGCTGTTTGTGTGGGCTGGTGGGTGCAACGGGTAACCTCCTGACACCTCCACCCACAGAACTCATCCACTCCACTCTGCCTGCAAATGCAGAGATACAAACATATGCAATATGTTGAAGAGATAACGCTCAGAAATGTCTTTGTTCTAATAAAGCAGAGTGAGGAACTCCTTCTCTGAACTGTACATTACTCAACTGAGATTCATGTTTTGAATTTGCATTTTCTGACCATATAATACACTACAGGAGAGACTACATACACAATATATTAATATAGATTCACAGATAAAGACCTTAGAAAACTGTTCTTGTTTATCAAGTCACATTTGGGAAACATACCACTATGAAAGTGGATTCTCCTGCTTACACAAATATGCTGTTTACTTGCTACCAAACAAATAATCTGTTAAACTAATGAAATCAATTAAACAGCTCTTCAGTCTGTACAAATTCAGAATGTTTTCATACTTTGTGCAGCAGAGTCCTACCAGCTTGTTTACATTCCAGAGGAGACAAGAGCCAAATGGGTTCTTTCCACTAAAATAACACTGTTGTCTTTTGCAAGCGATTTTATAAAACACATTTTTGCAGAAAGTCCAGCTCAAAATGCCTGGCTAATCACTTGAACTGCCCCCCACAGGCTAATCAAATACTCTCTCTTTCCCTTCAGAGGCCTAATCCCGCTTAGCGAGGATGTAAAAAACGTGCCACCAGCTTCCAGGCATACAGCTCGAGGCCTGACTGCCCTTGTGACACCATGCTGCACTTAATCTCATGAACAAATGCATAGCTTCGTCTGCTGTATGTGGACTCGGACATGGACATGTGGACATGGTATACATGCATATTTCAAGTCCATCCTATAACAATAGTCAGGCACTCATACCTAGATTTCAACCAATGCAGCTCCAAATACATTACAATCGTATCTGAAGCTAATATGAGATTCCTGCAGGCCGACTTAAACAAATCAAGAAGAAATTTTGCTAATTTCTTTGTTTCCACAAATTCACTCTTTCTGTTGCTGTCTCACCACCACAGCTCAGCATGGTAACACTGTCTGTGGAAACAAAAAGAAGGAATGAAGTGCACTGGTCAGCAGTATGAAAAGGCAATATCTCCAGAGAGATGTGGTGAGACTGACTGCCACGGTGCGGATGAACCTTTTTCTAAAGGCAACATCTCTTCTAGCACAAACTGGCTAGATTAACCATGTATAGGCAACTGGGATTACTGGGCACCTCAGATGCGAGTACTGTAGTAATTAAGGAGCCTCTGTCTGTCAGGCAACATTTACATTAAATACATTTTCAGAATTATTTTTTCAAAACAGAGTAATCGATAGTTAATGTGTGTAAAAAAAGGGAATTACTGATTTTGAAGTCCTTCACAGAATCTGGAATTGTATCACAAATCATCTGAAGTCAAGTTTATGAAGCTTTTAGGAGAGTGCATGTGAAGAAGCTTGAGTCATTGGTTTCTGTTGAGAGGATGACGTACAGTATATGTGATATGTTTGAATAAATTTTGTATGGGGCAAAATATACTGAATTGTGCTTGACATGTTAAATTCTCTACAGTATCAAAACACTGCATACATAATAACATGATTTGAATCTTGTATTTTGTGTTACAAAATCAGCACAGTTCTGTCAAACTGCCCACACAGTGTTTTCAGGATCAGATCAGATATGGCTAAGATGTGAGTGCACTGAAAAAAAGTAGAGCATTAGCATTTGGATGAATCTTTGTATTAAAGCTGCCTTTAATTTGCCGTTGCAGTAGTCCATTCAGGATAAAATGGGTGGTTTAAACAAGGATGGAGATGTCAGGCTGCATTAGCATCCAAACAGACTCTGGACCCGGAGGATTGAGCGAGCGGGGAAAATCAGTCATTAAATTTGCAGGCGCTCTGCAGAGCACAGCCGTCTGCTTATGGGACAGCGTTTTATGGCCAGGATGTATTTACCACAGCTCTGGTTCATATTTCTGATTCACCCCACAGATAAAGAGATGTCTGTATGACATAAAGGTCCATGATGGCTTTGGAAGAGGAGCAATATATTTTTATTTCTGAATTTTGAAAGATAATGATAATGTACCATCTTTTAACAGTGAGGTCTTGAAAGTACTTATTCAATATTTACAGAATACTTTTAAGACACCAGCTACCAAAAAGGGCCAAATACAGATTTGCTTGTAGTTCATGCTTAGGCCACTTTATTGGGTAAATCTCTACAGTAGAATGCAATCAATAGCAAGTGTTCATAAAGTCTATTTTATGATGCCTAATATTTTTTCCATAAAGGTGTTGATTAAATTAAGTTTTAGCATTGAGATCTTAGTGGTGGTGAGGATACAGCACCGACTTTCAAACTTTCAATTCCAAACATATAATTGAATTAACAAATATACGATAATGTCACCAAAAACTTCATAAATAGACAGAATATATGACAAAGCTGCTGTACTGAATTCCAGGAGTAACTAATAAAGTGGCCAATGTACAGCAAACATTTATAATATGTTTTTTGTTTTTTTTTAAATAATTTAACCTTTTGTAGAAAAAGGCTGTCCAGGATTCACACAATAAACACTTTAGAAAAGATTATTGCAAAACCAATTGTAGCTTGCAATTTATGAATCTATTCAAGTGTTGTTGTTGTTGTGGCAGTCATTATTTGAGGCATACAGTATTCACAGTTGTTGCTCTTCCATTATCGTTTTGATTGCTGTCGTCATATGTCTGCCACTGGCAGATTTTTTCAGCTAAACACTGATTTTATTTACAGCTCTTTGTTCATCTGTTGTAAACAAAGGATTTTTGTTGTTTCTCATTTCGAGTGCCCTTCCCCCGTCTACCTTTTGTCTCTGAAAGCCCTGGTTTGTTGTTAGAAGCCTTCAATTGGAGCCTGGCTGGCCTGCCCCCTCTCTTGCCTCAAAGCCGGCTGCAGATGAAAAATTTATGACTGTATGCCTTGAAAACCTCACATTCCATTTGAAGTGCTGCTGTTCCTCTGATGCTGCCCCCACTGATGGCGACTGTGTCTGCCGCCTTCATTCGACCAGCGCTTTTCCTCACAGTGGGAGTGCAAATCAGGGAGAGAGGGTGGGACGTTGTCCATGGCTTTACACTCCTTCACTGGTATTCACTAATCAAGGACAGATTTTTCTTGGCTGTGTGCAATAAGAAGACATTGATTAGCTGCTTTTAAAAGCCACTTGCTGTAGACTCGCCCCCACACAGTTCTCTCATAGTACAGCAATGTGTCTGAATCATTTTATAGCTTTTTGTCTTATTTTTGAATAATATCATTTGTCGAGGAGCATTTTTTGACACATGCTCAATTATGTTGGCTCAGTCAGAGTGCCAGCATTTTCAAGACACTCTTTGAGATACATTGGCATTTTACTATTAGATAGATCTATATTACCCCTAATAATACATTAAAGGCCAAACACTGGAGAATAGCTATTTTAATATCAAATCAAATTTTAATGCACTTTCCCAAAAAGAGGCAAAAAGCAAAAAATGTTTGACCCCAAACATTGCAAGACTGAACTGCAAAAACTGAACTTTGGTTTACAGGAAGAGGAGCAACATTATATGACTTGTGGAATGCTGCCTGATGGATGTTTTTCATTATTTGGATTGAGAAATCTTCAAATATGCATTTTGTGTAATGCTTAAGATATGAAAGCTGTCAAAGGTGTCTTGATGTCATGTCTCATTCTTTCATTTTCGCCATAGTGACAATGACAACCCCTGTTTCAGGGCTGAGCATGTGGGCGTTGTTTCCCAACACCTTCCCATCGCTCAGTAACCTGAAAAATATGTTTTCACACATCTCTTTGCACGGTTGCTAAATGTGCAGATAGAGGAAACAATAAAACAATATGCTAAGGAGTGAATGAGTAACACCATATGTTGAATATGGCTTTGTTATTCACAACTATGTTTATATTAGGGAGACAAGATATTTATCTTTCTCTCTTGAGAGTTACAGAGCACAAAGGAAGTTTAAAAATCTTTTCAAAGTAGGAAAAATGAGGAACTCCTCAGTAGTATAAAAAGATAAATGGTTAGTTTGCAATATACAAAATAACAATAATTTAGATTGGACTTTACACAAGACTGTAGAAGAATTCTTGGACTCAAAGACCTTGGCAAAGCCTGCTCTCATGCATCAAGTCACACTGGTTCCTAAGCAACAGGTAATTTCACAACACACACTGCTGTACATGCGGCAGCAGCTTTTCATAGCGGGGTCTCAAACCAATCTAAAGTCACATCAGATAGCAACCTTGAGCCTCTCAATACAGTTCAAACCCCTGTTCAGAGCTGGGTGGGGGTGATGTCACACTTGTCACCTGAATAATTAGTTCAGCACAATGAAGCACAATGAAGCGGCATTCATCACCAAGGTCTTCTCCAGCGCCACAAGGATCAACATTCCCCTGCACAACCTGCGTGTTTCCAGGCACAGGCTCAGGTTGCAGAGTTTAAATGGTTATGATGAAGACTGACCCATCAAAAAGTTCCTCATCAACTTTTAGCGCTGTCAAAATATTCAGGCCTAACCTCATGCTCAGGTTAGAATGATTCAGCAGGACTGTGTGATAATATGATACTGCATGTGGAGACCATTTAAAGTCAGTTGGATGTGACAGAGAAAGATGTCAACATTAAGGTTAAAAAAATAAATGTATTGATGTTTTCACTAGTCTCTCGACTGTCAACTGGAGACACTAATGAAACTGAACCAATTTAAAGGTCCACTGTGTAGAATTTAGTTGGATCTAGTGGTGCCAAACTTTTGCTGTTACGTTTTTAATATGAACTTTGGAATTGTGATTTATTTTATTTAGTCCTGCTGCCATAAATACTTACTAAAAATAGAATAGAATAGTTCCCAACAAATACACAATTTATTCCTGTTTAACATTTGCTAAAAACTATAGTGTTTTTAAGTAATTATTGGGCCTTTTATTAAAAGAATGTATAATTGTGAGTAATTTGGAGATCATTTGTTTTCAGTAGGTGGAGTGGTTTTCATCTTTTCACACTATCTGTTGACAATTTAAAAAAAAAAACAGAATATCAACAGCCTGGCCCCTTGAGTGTTTTCTATGCTACATGTCACAGTAGTCAGATAACACGTCATATTTCTCAGTATTTTATCTGCAGAACTCACTGATAATCCCAAAAATCTATTTCATGCAATGGATTGGCCTTAATAAAGTGCTAATTTTGACACACAAACAACGCATAGCAACAGTCAGATAGGAATGACTCACTGGACTTTGTCTATGACAAAGGTTTTGACGTACTTCATAACTACAAAAAACTCATCTAATTACACTAATGAGGGCTCCTTTCCGTGCCAGAGCAGCACCACTGTCACAATCGTCACATAGTGTGTCTATTTATATACTGCTTGAGTAAACGGTGACAACTTGAGGATAAAGTAATATGTATATATAAAGTAAAGCATTGAAAAACATTTTATGTGAGTATTTCTAATGAATGCAGCATGTAGTATTCATACACTAAAAATTTATTTATTCATACAGTACAGTACAGTTCATACATATCAGTACAGGAGCTGATACTAGATGGGGGAAGTGAAATGCTTCCCTTACCTTTACCTCAGACTCTGAACATGATAAAGCCAACCATGTTTTCATTTTGGTGTCAGGATTCAACAAAAAAAGCTCTGTGCTGCTGCTGATGGACAACAACACACCACTATCTCAGACTCACGGGACTCCAGACTAGTCAATAATTCAGAGCAGCCCAAGAAATTTTATAAGGAAGCAGAAAGATAGTGGACAGTAAAAAAAAAAAAAAAAAAAAAAAAAAAAAAAAAAGCCAGGGAGGAAGAGCAAAGAGGAGATATGGGGGAGTATGAACTGTTTGCCTGTTTCTGACCCAGAGCAATAACATGTCAGCAGAGGATTTCAGGGATTCTAGCTGTCAATCAACGGCACACTAAGGGAACAGTCAATAAGGAGAAAAGAAAAACAACAAATGTTCTTCTATTTTATGTGTCTTTTTATCAGAAAAATACATGTGACACAATACAAGATAATTTGTGAGGGAATCTGTGCAGACAAGTGCAGACAATAGACGACGGAGCATTGATCGGTGTCAGCAGCACAAATGCAAATCACTGCAGAGAATATTTGCATGAGCCAGTGTTAGCAGCTTAATAACCGTATGAGTGATGATGTGAGATATTAAACTGGCCAGTAGCATGTGTACAACTGACAACCAGCTTGACAAATGATAGATAATGATCTACAAAAACAACATGGCTAATGGGTTAAATCTCAGGATCTCAGGACTCTGAAATATGATACAATAACAATGTAAATTTTTGTCCTTATTAAGAGGAAATATATGAATTCTGATGAGTTAAGGATAAAACATGTTTAATTATAATTACTACAGGCAGTAAAAGAATATTTTCTGAACCACAGGTGAAAACAAGAGACTAGTCGATAAATCACTCTACTGTTGTTGTTATGTATCTTGTTTTTTCTGCTTGAATTCAAAGCTTGTATGTAAAGAGAAACACTCCATTATGTTTTCAGTCTCAAAGATCCAACACAACACATGGTACACACATTTCATGACACAGTTCAGTAACTTACAAAATCACAACCCGATACACAGAATAGATGTTATATCAATGTTAGAACAAAGCGTCGCCTACTTTAAAGCAAACAGCCAAAGGCACGTAACGTCTAGATGCTGCTGCCTGCTAAATAAAAGGAGGAGTCTCACAATGCCGCACAGTTCTGTTCTCCAGAGGCAGAAATTCCCAGCAGGTATGAGGCAGATCTTTTGTCAGGATCAGGATACTCTTTGAAAAATAATGGCGCTCTGTAGAGTTTCCTTTTCTGCTGTGTATATCAAATGAATACAAAACAGCGATTCAAAGATGAATTCTCCATCTCTCAAATAGTGAAAATACACAAAGTAATGTACTGTGAATAAATTCAAGAGATGATCTAATATAATAAACTCAATTTTACACACCACACAAAATTATTCACATTTTTAAAGGAAATTCGGCACACTCAATGCATCCACTATTATAATTACCTACAATAACAACCCTGCTGAAATGACTGTACCTTTGAGGTCTGTTAAGCAAACTGGCCCTGAAGTGCCGCTATCCTTCCCCCATATGTACGCCACCTCCCATCTACTCACTCAGGCACGTACATGCAAATGACAATCTGTTGCCATACTAATTAAGGTCTAGGTCACGTGAAAGAGTGCTGTGTGACTCCTCGAGCTCAAAGAGGCGTCTTTACGATCCAATCAAACGGCGAGCAGCCTATTGAAAGAGGTAAGGACTGTGATGTTATGAGCTTGTGTTTCATAAATCATCCTTGAAGCAGAATTTCAGAACCTTGCATTAAAAGAGGTGCAAAATAAAAAGTGGCGTGATATGATGATTCTGCCCTGCCCATATAACACCCACAGGGGTTTCCTCACTGACTTATCGTCAAACCTCTCCGGGAAACATGACTCACTTCCCCACGACACTCATCTGGGGAATCAATACCATGATGTCACTGGGACAGCAGGTGGATATCAAAACCAATACTGATAATGCATCAGGGAAACCATAATCACAAATGTAGTAACATAATACAGGACAGATGTTTCCAAAAAGTGTATAAAACACTAGCTTCTATGTGGATAATTTAATAGTGCACTCTAGTTTGAGCTGCAGAAATAACATCACATGTTGCCTACAACAGCAAATTACAGAGTAGAAACAGCAGACACAGTACAAACACAGTAGCAGGAGGTGACACAAATGTTGCTTTGACAATCAACTCCTGTCTTTAAGAATCACCACTCTCTTTTATCATCTGATCCTGGCTCTGAAACACATCACTTCAGATTATCTGGAAGTCTTGTTTCATTGCAAGTCTCTTTCAAGTCACTACTACAGCAAATACTCCAGTTTAAGCATTACACAACATTGTATTTTATAAGTTACACAAGCTTTTTCCTGTGTCAGACTGTGTTTACCAAAACCTTATTTATGACTGCTAGCAGTCCTACTTCAGTGTGGGATGAATACATGTGGCTTTGTTCAGGCAGTGACATGTGGAGAGCAGCCTTTTGCTAATGGAGTCTAGCGTGAGTGATCTTTGCAGGAGACCTACGTGGTGTGACGGCCCTACAGTCTCAATGGGATTTACCGTCAGCTTCAGAGAACATCATGATTCCCGGTCGTCTGGCCATTTGTACTGAAGTGACTTTTACAAATCATCATGCTGACCACTTTCCTGTCTTCAAAGCAATCACTGCAATCCATTAACTGTGACGAGAGTGACTGCATAGGCTTTAGAAACTCCAAACAAAACCTTCACTGTGCAAATAAGTGTATAATCTACACCTTTATGTACTATGGAGGTTATACATACTGCATATAGAAATATACATTTACATTGTGTAACATTACCTTATCTCTTTTCTGCAACAATAGCTTAAGTAACACTCCTCAAAATAAGAACGTTTTATGACTGCAGGTCAAAATCCTTCCACTGACAGAAGACCAGGTAGAAACCGATACCTGTTGATAAGTAACCATATGCTGCAATCATTTGTTTTTAAAGAAAAACAGATCTGATTGCTTTTATGCCCAGTGGAAGATAATGTGATCCTTAATATTGATCCACTTAGTCTCAAACTCCAGTATCAAGGCTGGTTTCTCTCCCTGACTCAGTTTCACTCACAGTGAAACTGGAAAAACAAAGATGATTCACATCTCACATTTATTTGACTACTGTCTTGAAACGGTCAAATGACTAGCACAGTATTGTAATTCAAACACGTTCAATTAAGTGACAATACTGTGTTATTGTATTACACCACACCCATCATAGTTCAATATCCTGCTCTAGAACACTTTGACTGGACTGGGGGAGCCAGGTATCGAACAGGCAACCCTTTAATTAGACAACCTGAAACAGTATACATTGTTTTCCTTACTCATTTCACTTTTGGCAGATTCATTGGCATGTACAGTTGTTAATTTACAAAGATTGTCTGTAATTTCTGTAAGTTTTGTATGCAATTAAAAAAAAAAACAGAAAACTACTGTAAAACAGTGTCTTCCATAAATTTTAATATCTAGTATACTGTACATAGAGGAAAAAGTTCTATGAAGTCTTTACAGTATAGCCAGGTGTAGTGCAACAACAACACAGAATATGTCCAAATATTTGCCATAGAGTTTATTCAACATTCCTCTGACACAGTTGAACAAATATTAATGATTATAAGCTCCAAAAAGGTATGATGTATTGTGAACTTGTGTATTTTATTACATTGCATTATACACAGGTTTAATAAACCAGTATGATTTGAATCTACTTGCCATGTCAGTGCAAATTCAAGCTATCAATTCGATATTTTTTTATTAAAAAAAAAATCAGCCAGAGTGCACCTGTGTGGCCAGTAAGTGGGCATTCATACATTCATCATTATAAAGCCTTCTAAAGTAGCCCTAGAAAGATCGTAACATTTCAGAAATATTCTCTCTGTCCTTTGTGCATAGCAGGATATTCCCCACAGCTGTTGATAACCGAAACAAGCTTTTGATTCAGCCTCATTCCAGCAGAGACGTGTGAAAGTCAAGCATCTCTGAACACACAGTGAGACACGTCTGCAGCTTCAGACGATGAATACATTATTCATCAGAAAAAAATCTAACGCTTGCAGACTGGGAGCTTCTCTTATGAAAATTGGTCAAATTCAGGCCCTGAGGCACAAATGATGCTCAGCTAAAAGGCATGCAAAATAACCAGACCCAATGGTGTTAAAGGTCACTTTCAAGCAAGCGGAAATACCCCCAATTTTAAATATTTTACATTTTTTGAAAAATCCAATATTATATTAAATGTTTCTGTTTTTTAATACAGCGGCGATCGGTGCAATCAGGATACTGAAATGATGGTTACATTAAGTCAGGATTGGGCAGACACTTATATGTAAGATGTTTAAATCTCTAAAGAGAAACACTACACACATACACCAACATGCCGAAAACACTATTCAGTATTTTTGTGCCCTCAATTAACTCTTTTGGGATGATTTGGCAAATCTCTTATTTTGATAGCAATTAAGCTGGGGTATGCTGGGGTGATTTTTCATTTCATAATTAAAAACGCTGAGATGTGATAAATGCAAATCCTCCACCAGTCTCGGACAGGACATGTTGCTTAGACAGGGAAATACATATTCAAAGCACAGTTTCAAGGATAAATTGAGTGTGTGTGAATCTTTTTGGTGAAAAATTATGACATTACACTTCATTTTCTTTTTCTTTTTTGAGACATTTGTTGTTTCCCCAATTTAAAAGCTGGGTCTTACTTGCTTGTTTCCTAGAGCCTAGGAAATTAAATGTCATTCTAAAAAAGCAAAGTACAAAAAAATAAAATAAAATTTTAAGAAAGCAAACCATGCTTCTGATACCAGGAAAAAAAATAAATGTCATGAAAACACATCAATATAGTTGAACTTTCTACCCTCCAGTTTCGTAGGTAAAGAGATAAGACTGCAACATCCGGAATTCAACAAGAAACCAATAATCCACTGCACACATGACCCACATCACCAAAAGCCTTTAAATTTATGCTCACACAGACCACCCAAACAACACATGCACACAGAATGACAAAACAGAGGCCATGGCAAGGACATCATCTATCACGATGACACATACAACACCCCAACTAAAACACATCAACCCACACACACACACACACACACACACACACACACACACACACACACACACACAGAATCCTTCCAATCTTTGCTTTACAAACTCTGTGTTTCAACCTTTTTATCTCACTGGGGTAGCTCCTAACACAAAGATATTAGATACACCTGTACAGTCTAATACAGTCCAATCCAACAGCCCTGCAATAAATATTTTGTAAAGATTAAAAGGTGTTGTACTTGTACTATATTATATTATAAGGTAATATTTTGTCCACCCCATGTACCCACATGAGGGTAATACTAGCTTGTAAAGGTCTACCCAATAAACAGGATATTATCATCTCTAGAAAGTATCTCCACAGTAAAACATCAAGTGTTAACTGTCATTTAAGATAAACAGATCATGAAAATCAAATCAAATGCTTGAGTGTGTGTTTGCCAGGGTGTTCTCCAAACGGGGTTCTATAAAGAGGATTATTACCCAGCAACTCAGACACGACCCTGCCTCAGTGCCATAAATTCAAGGCGTTTGTCAGGCAATCGCAGCAGGAACGTGACAGACTGAGCGCTGCACACCGGTGTGTCTGCGGCAAAGTGATCATGACCACTTTAATAACTATCAGGAAGATTTGTACTTGTCACAGGCTCCTTAGATATAACATCCCAGTTCTCAGCGCTCATAAGCAGGCAAATAAATCTTTCACTCCCGGCCTACCACAATAACAACGATATATCAAAACAGAAACGACCCTTAGGACTGAAATTGATTTTTTTTTTTTTCCTAGTGGCAGATTAGGTTGAATCCAAGATGTCAAAATGCAAAACGGAGCCACAAATGTAGATCATTAAAATTCATTATAGAGCCAGAAATTGGTCTGGATCAGATTTAATCACGCTATGTGTATGTACTGGTATTTAATTTGACTTGTATACTTTTTTTTTGCCAAAATTGTAATCCCAAAACAGGCTGAGGTTGCATGTCCATCCGTTGCTGTTAATTGTCGTCACCACAACTAGATCCTAGATAGATAGATACACATTTGTTGAAAAAGGGGAAAAAAGTTTTTTTTATCACTGTTCGTAGGCTATACGTAGCTATGACATGTTTCTGACAGTAGCGCACCACACAAATGGACAGCATGTCTCCTAGCAATGCTGGCCCTGAGATGACAGTCAACTGTCATGGAAACATGTAAACATGCTAAGACACAATTACTACAAATACGTCCAAAAACAGTTCAAAAGTATGAAAACACGAGGAGAATTCAAAATTCCAGTTAACTTTTTTTGTCATATTATTCTACCAATGTGAACAATACATATGGTCTCATTATTTAGCTGGGGCTATGTGGCCATGTCTAAATCATTAATTAAACATTATAAAGCGAATCCGAGCTGTTTTAAGCCAAATAAGAGGCATCTGGCTGTACAGTGAGTGTTGGAATATGCTTACACTGACTGAATGTTTCTGAAATTTACAACTGGCGAACCCAATTCAACTTCATTACAGCTGTCAACAGAGATAAGCAGTTCTTTCATGTCCGCTCAAATGTACATGTTTTTCCACCGCAACTACACACAAATCCAATTATGCTCTAATTGAGTGTTACAAGGCTCATTGATTATGACAGAGGCAGCACAGCATACTAAGCCGGAGAAAAATATCCCCAGTAATTAGCCCCCCTGCACCCAGGAGGCCTTCAGGAGGCATGATTTAATATTGAGGCAATATTTCTCAGTATTACTCAATTTGAATTGACTTTGCCAGCAATGAAATGTTCATGGAGTAGATTTTTAAGGCAGATACAATTTGATTTGTTTTATTCATCTGTGGAATCTTAAATCAAGAGTAGACTGGGTTATTATTGTGTTAACTCCATTTCATTGACTAATAAGATTTTAACTGAAATAATGATGATTACAGAAATTAATTTATCCTCTGTATAACAGCTGCGATAGCAGATTGCTCAGTTTCATGTTCTTCAAAAGAACAACTGGAGTCAGCTAGTTAATAATTATGATGGTGAGCTTTTCCTCATGGTATCATTGCACTTTGCCTCCTCAAGAGTTATTTTGAGTCAGTTAACAAAATAGACTGAACTGGTGTAAAAACAGCAGGCGGAGGAGGGTGTACTCACTTGCTTTTATGCAAAGGTCATAAGAAGGTCATCTTTGTCTGGTGTCTAGAGGAACAAGCCTGGCCTCTTACGATGCATAAAAAGCTCACACTTCAGATTTCCACTTCTGTGTCTGTGGCAGGAAGCTAGACGGGAGAAGAATGACAATCAGGTTTAGAATTCAAATGAATGGTCATGCCTTTACCAGCTGTGTAAACCCTGAAGGTATAATCCTAAAATACAAATTATGTCATTCCTCTGAGTGAACAGGTCTCTATGAAAGGACATAATCTAATTTCTGAGGTCAATAAAGACAATCTGTCTCTGTGTTATTGTCACTAATGAGTCAGTTACAGTGCAGCGAAAGAAAGGACTCTTGTGACTAAAATGCATTTGTGAAGGGCATCTTTGTGCATACAGTCCTCGTATAAAGGGCCAAAACCACAAGAAGAGAATCATTTTGTATCATAACTGCTCCAGCTTTATGCAGGAAAACTCCAGAGAAATTAGATACAAGATATCTCCTTGTCTTACTTATTTTGGAGGCTCATTGCGATGATTTTCCACCACTTATACTGTTGCTGCTGTCATTAATTCTCTTGAATTCAATAGGAAAAACCTGCTGCGCAAATCAGCTTTTCTATCACCTAAGAAATAAGTTCTTGTTTTGAGATCACTTGAGAAATAAGGAACAACATTAGAGATGATGGTAAATCTCTCCTAACTCATCTCCCTTAACCTTTCCCATGCTGGGCTGCACAATAGTATTCAGTGCATCCAGAATTGGTTTGAAGGAAGTCTCCGTCACCAGGTTGCAGACTAGCAAAAAGTAACAGGAAATGAATCACAGCTACTTTCACTTCCATCTTTATGGAATTCCCCTGCACTGTGATAAATCTGCTTTGAAATCAGATTAATGTATCAGAATATACAGTAACTGATATGGTGAGGCAACTCAGGAACAATCCCATCCTTGGCCTGAAATATCAACAGATAACAAAAACAACAAAACATCAAGACATCACAAAGGTCACAGAGTAACATTACACACAGCTAAAACACATAACACTGGGATTAAAAGTAAAAGTTCATCAAAAAATCAAAAGGCAAATCCAAGTGGCAAATGCTTTAATATAGCTTGCTTGTAATTTAATTAATATATTACAAAAATGTCAGTCTTGACTTGAACTTGACCACGTTGGTTCATCGTTTCACAATCTCCACAATCAAAGTGTGACTGCACTTTTATGTTCTCAGCACAACAAGATAGAGAGAGGTCAAAGTCCCGACCATACAATGCGTGTAAGGTGTCCAGAAAAAATAAAAGTTGCTCTTGTTGTTCTGTTTATGTGGTTATTCAACTTCTCCAAGGTGGCTGTGTGGTGGAAAACTCTAATCATTTGAAGCTCTCGAACAGCAGACCAACAGCACGAGATTAACACAAGGTAAGAACTTCAAACTATAATGCATTTCAAGATAGGAGGCTGCGGTTTGCACATGTTTGAATAAATTAAAGTGCCAAATGTGGTCAAATAATGCACAAAATTTAACTTGTTTTAAATGAATACATTAGTGGCGCTTGACAAAATACGCTGTGGTTGCCTGCAGTCCTGCATCGGTCTTCCACGCCTACCTGGCGCTCCAGCACACCTGCAGGCCGCCGGTACGTAGCCAGTGGTAGCCTCCCATGTCCAAGCTTATAAAACTGATTAGTCAGTGTATCTGATATTAAGTACGTTGCGAAACGTGCCAGTCGTGTTTTCTCTTGAGAATCGCATCATGTTTATGCATAAAACACATTTAATCCATTATGTGAGTGTCAGGTAGCTCCGTGTGCATGAGGCACAGGCGACTAAGTTACCTGTTGCAGCGTTCATGGTGAAAGTCTCTTTGTTGTCAGAAGATCAAGCTCAACTTCAAAGGCATGAAATTTGTCCATGATGTCTGTGGGAAACCGAATCCAGGGAATTCAGCAACTTCCCCCTCCTCAGAAAGAAGAGACAAGCTCAGCTGTGGGAAGTAGGATAACAATAATCCGTAATGTTGTTTAAAACAGTGCAAATATCATTTAATTTGGTAATTTAGCAGATAAATGTTTAACTGAATTAATTCCTCCTGAGCTGCTTAAACATTTGGGTTCCTCAGGGTCCTTCAGTGATGATGTTATGGATATGAAAGTCAACACTGATGGAAGTTTGAGCCAAATGTAGGATGAGCCCAGAACTTTTAAATGCATTATTTTTTTGTCTTGTGAAGAACTGTATTAACATTCATTTTTACTGCAGGTGGTTTGCTTGTGGATGCTTGACTTGTCATCTTTGATGATGTTCCTATTTAGATAGTTAAAAACGGATTAGTCAGTCAGTAATTCAATTATGTTTGTTTTCACAAGACTTGTGCTTAATATATTTCCTACCAAAGGGCTTCTGAGCTGACTTCCTAAACCTGAAACTGTCTGAACCAATCAAACTGCCTCCCTGTGATGTAATTATAAGTGTTCAAAGCATTCTTTGTTCAGTGACCCCTTTATTGCTGGGCTGCTTTTTCTTTGGGAGCACATTTGATTTGGTGGCTTACTATGCTTGAGAAACCATGTTTTCTCAGGAGTGTTAGGAGAGAAATTTTGTTGCTTTTTAAAGAAGTGTGACTATAATCCTGGCATAATGAGTGTGTGCTGACATGAAGGCAGTGTTGCAAAACTGACTTAGTGTCTTACTTAGTGTCTTACTGACTTAGTGCCAGCTGCTACTGAATGCAGACATGTTGCACTATATATATATATATATATATATATATATATATATATATATATATATATATATATATATAAAACTTATGTGTATGGTGGACATAAACATAGAAATATGAGTGCTTCTGTTGTTGCATTATTAAGCTTAAAAAGCTAGGGTGTTGGCATGACCCTTGACCTTAGCCTGTCTTTGTATAACTCACATGCTTGTGCCTTACTTATGTTAGAGGCTCTTTGGGATCAATTTTTTCTCTTTATACTCAATAGAAAAATCCTGCTGCACAAATCAGTTTTTCTGTCTCCAAAGCAATAAGCTATATTCATTCATATTTGAGCTCTCTTGAGACTACTAACTAGCAGTTATTGTAGTTACTGATCAGTTTTTAATTAATCGACCAATTGCCTATAAAATGGTAGAAATCAGTAGAAAATGGTCATCGCAAACCTTAAGGTGACTAATTCAAATATCCTGCTTAGTTCAAAACCCAAACATATTGTATTTACAGCGGTGAAGCATGAAAAAACTGTAGATCCTCACATTTGATAAGCTTTCTCATCTAATCAACTAAGCACTGGGTTAATATGAAAGTAGGAGAAACATAAGTCTTCTGTGACAAAATTGGCTTCCAGTTTGCAACAGTGCAAATAGATTTTACCTTGATGCTTTCTTTGTTTTGATTGAGACAGTTCAGCTGTGATAACTTTTAAAAAGCGTGTAGCAAGTTGAATTTATTCCCAAAGGTAAATTTCTGATACTCTGAGGTCTTTTTCTCCTTTGTAGGTCCATACAATGGAGAGTTGTCCAAGTTTATTGTTGGATATTATTTGTGACTCATGCGTTGACAAAGGACACCACTGGCATGAAAAAACAATGTGACTGTACCCATTGTTAAATCCCTTTCAGTCACATATCATGTACTCGTATCATGTTGTAAAAATAGATTTACCTCTCTCATTATATTTTTCTGATCTTTATCAGTGGTTTACAGAACGGCTTTCATTACTATTTGGAAATTACCTGTTGCCACATTTCCAATAAACTATGTTCTTTTTAAACATATTAAAATAACTTTGGTTTGGCAACCACTTTGGCAAATTTAAGATGCAGGTATCTGATTTAGAAAACTATTTCCACATAAATATACCCTTGGACATCTTTATCATAATTTATCTTCTGAAGACTGGGTTCAATGAACCCTTCCCTGATCTTTATCAAGCTGAAGGTGCAGAGTTATGTAGAGAGGTGTGGTGTAATCCGACTGACTTGAAAACATGCTGTTTCCTTCATTCTGTTCTGTTTGGTTCCACATTGTTGTACTGGTGATTTACCTAGATTTAGTATGGGTAACCTTTCATGAATGTACCTGAACCATGACTCAAGGGAACAACGTGAGAATTTCCCTGTTATTTACATGGAACTCCGCTCTGATAGGAAAGGCTCATCACTCCCAGCTACCCACACGATCCCAGCTGGAGTTTTATAGCTCTGCACACCTGACACTTTCAACCATTGGCAACAGGTCCAATAACACAACCCCAAAAGTAGATATAATCCCAGTAAGCCGCAGGTGGCCTTCCAGATTGGCTGCCCAGATCTCCACATTTTTCCCTGCTTTCACACACTGCCCCCTCTCACTCTCTCCCCAGGCTCCCGGTGTGGTGGTAACCCTCAGCTGAAACAGGGCCTTTGCAGGGTGGAGGCAGCACGCTGCAGCCAGGAACTGTCACATTACTCTCAGCACCACAGTGGGACGAGGGCACCTGAATACAGGCTGTGAGGGAGGGTAAGAGAGTGTGAGTGAGGCTAAACCAAACACAGGGAAAGAAGGACGCCTCTGCAGCAGCAACAGAGTCCAACTTGGGACTTGGAAGACACTTTTTCCTCTTGAGTCAAGGGGATCATAGCTTTGTGTCACTAAAATTGTGGCTAAAAGTGCTCCAACTCCTTTGTAACATTTTGGATCTGTTTGAAAAAGAAACAGTACAATGGATAAGGATGCTCTAGTGGACTATGAGTACCCGGACCTGGATCCTTTGCCATCCAAAATTGAAGTGGAGTAAGTACATTCTTTCTGAGTTCTTTTTGGTTTAAATGTTGTTCACTGATTTTACATTTGTATGCTTTTATTGTTCATCTAAAGTCAGTCTGTCCATTGTTTAACGTGTGTAAGTAGTTCTTAAAGCTTTTTTTTTTTTTTTTTTTTACGTCTGAACAATTTTGCATTGAGATGCAGCTCTCATTGAGATATTAGGTGACACTTGGCACAGTTCTACAGTGCCAGTCGGTGTGTGATCCTGTCTATGTTCAGTTCATTTGTCATATTACAGTAGAGGCCATCTCATTTTCATGCCTTGAGGATACAGATTGTGTGGTAAGCTTTTATGTTTTTCCCACTAAACTTATTAGAGAAAGTATGAACAAAACAACAAGCGCATTCAACCTAAAAGAAACTCAATATTCATACCTTTTTATTGTACTTTTGTTTAAAGATGTCGTACCAGATCCAAATCTGATACTGACAGTCTTGTTGCATCAATCTTTGCTAATAGCCCATCCCACAATGCAACAGGGAACATGCAACATTTCCAGTTCCATGGATGTTTTCTAGCATCTAAATTGCTTTTTCATGTATAATGCAATAAATAATAGGCACAGAGTGACTAATAGAAAAACATCGATATTTAGTAATGGCCTAAACAGAAATATGATGGAACAAGTGCAATTTATCATCACCCGCCATGTTTAACTAATAAACTTTGTGGCTGTCGTATAAATTAATAGGCTGTGTTGACCTGTGGTCTGAAAAGCTTTTGTGTTGCCTCTTCTGTACCTAATACAATTACAACTAAACGTCCTGCTGCACCTCCTCCTCAGCCAGCTCTGACTTGTGAATTTTAACATTGCCTCTAATTTACAAATGTGTCTCAGTGCCAAGTTAGAAATTCACACATTGTTTGGACAGGTAAGGGAGTGTTGTGAAAAATGTCAAAACATCCTTTCTGGAGCCTGCCATCTCTTTGTTTACAAGACCATAAAGTATAGTGTAGCATTTTCCTAAATAAGTCTCCCAGGCTAGAATTGTTAATGTATGAGGCCCTCTCTGAATACAAGTTATAATTACTACCCCATGACCAGGCATTCGTGTTCCTCTAGTGTGCAGCAACATGAACACAGGCATTTGTTGTTGTTCCTGTGTCACGCTGATACCAATCCGTTTAAATGCAAATCTCTGCTGCAGGATTTCAGCTGCAAAGTTTCCAGCCTCAAATGGTCTTGACAGTGACGTGTGAGAGGTTTACTTACTTTTTTTTTTTTTTTGCTCATGTGTGAATGTTTTGTTCCTTTTTTTAGAATAATCCCTCCATGTGACCCCACTGCTGATGACAGGCTCTACCATATATGCATCACTGCGATATCTGTAAGTCCACTTTCCTGTTGCATTAATGTGACATAACATTACACTGTCCTGTCATTCACTGGCTGTATGGTATCACACCTTGTTGTCAGACATAAAGCATGTTTTATTATGTGCTGTATGCGAGGTCTGGCTGTCAAAGTCGGTCTAATATTTTCAGACCTCGCTTTTACTGCTGTGAACAAGTTTTAATGAAACTCAGTGGAATGTTGGACCATGGTTCAAGGAAGAAATGAGGGTTTTGATCCAGATCCAGATCCAGATATGTGTGGATCTGCATCACAGGAGGAATTACAAGAAGAATTCACTTTAGGAAATCTGAGTTTTTAAAAATGTTTTGCCTCTCTTTAAATAGTGCACGCCTACACATGAATAATAATCACTATAATATTAAAATAATAATAATAATGGTAGCCAATATCATTATGTCTTTATAATAGATATCTTGACTGAAAAATCATATTAAGTAATTTAGGAAATGGTGCAGTCTTCTTGGAGATATTCACTCTCCAAGTAATTTCCAGTTACATATCACAAATCAAGTAATACAACTACAAAAACATTATACAATAAATGAATGGAGAAGATTGGTAACCATATTGGTAAATCTTGTCAGTTCGAAGATCCATTACTGTTTTTACCATTGTGCTAATTATTGCACATTTGTGTTGACTCCTGCCATGTTTACATAATGATGTTACTTGGTATTTACATTCTCTTTTCAAAGAAGGTCTTGGTATTTGGTCCATACTGGCCCAATTTAGAGCAAGACAGTTTTCCCAGTGTTGTGTTTCCTAAATGTGTCACAGGTCATGATAGGTCACTGAACTCTCTCTGGTCAGTGATCCTGACTGATGACAATTCATTCAGACCACATCCACTGGGATCACTAATGAGACACAAGGGTTTGACCCTTTGTGGCATCAACACATTTTTAATCTGAGGCAGCGTGAGGCCTGAACCCTCTGAGATCCACAGCTGCATACAACTCTGCGGATAAGGCTAACTGATGTATCTTCTCCTTTTAGCTTGCAGTCATGCTGATCCTAGCAATCTTAGCCAGGCGCACAAAGGCGGGTGACAGACAGAAAGGCCTCCCAGGTTTACTCAGGTGAGGCTGTGTTTCATTTCTCTTCTCTCTTTTCTTGAATAACAATATAGAAAATGTATGGCTTGATTTCCTGTTTACCTGGCAGTTTTTGACCTCCATTCATTTTAACATGGTAAGTTGCATATGACTTTTAATATTCATCACCAAGAACATCAACATAAGAGATGAAGAGATGCAGATAGGGAATGTGTCATTGTGGTAGTTTGTCATTTTAGAAAGGCGATGTTCAGCTAATTCTGAAGTCAAGGCTGTCTGGTGTTTCCCAAATACGCTGGTACACACCAGTAAGGAAAGGTTTTTAAAGCAGTGCCTACTTGTGAATTATAACACCGCAAACATTATCAGCACAAATGTAATCTTTTGACTGGCTGATGTGCTCTTGAACAATTAACCCCAAAATCTGCTCCAGCGTAGCTGCTCTGCAGCCAGAAGATAAAACCGGTCACCGAGGCTAACTTCTATTTGGATGTGGGCACTGTTCTGAGCCTTCATGCTCAGTGATCCTTTCCCGGATTAAGAGAGTTTGAAAATTTATGGATTTTCTTATTTCAAGCAAGTTTAAGCCTCCATAGTTGATTTCCATACTGTACTGTCATGAATGGAAGCCAAGGACAGCCTGGAAGGTACAAAATCCCACTAAAAATATCTGATAAATTTAATTCAGTAGTAATTAGTAGTCTGTGGACTAAAACTGTAAAAATGCTTACATGGTCCCTTTTGAAGTGTGTTGTTTCTCCTTGAGAACCGTTTTGTCCAAATCTGAGGCTGGTAACATGTGAGCTCTAAATACCTGCTGCTTGATTTCACAGTCCAGTCAACTTCCTGGATCATACACAGCACAAGGGCCTTGCAGTGGCTGTGTTTGGAGTGCTCTTGTGCAAACTATGGGGCCTGATCATATCTCCGAACCCTCTCCCCTTCACAACAGACACAGAAAATAAACGTAAGGATGTCATCTTGGTTCTTCCTGCATTAGCATCAGACCGTTCACTTTTTACACATATTGTAAATCTATAATTTTCCTTCTATATGTTTATCCTCTTGTTGACAAAAGTAAGGTTCTGTTAGGAGCATTGAATGAATAGACATATCTCTGTCATTTTTTCAACATGTGTTATGTAATCGGATTATTTTGTTTCAATGTGCCTCTGTTATTTTCGACTGTGGAGTCTGAAGCTTTACAAGAAGCATTTTTCTCTGAAATGAAATTACATAAGAATTGACTGTAAGGAGTCTGTTCCCTGCTACTTTACACAATCCCCTAACAGTATGTACAAGATTGAGCAGAGTAGGAAATGTAGTTGAATCTTAAATCAGTTTCTACACAGTGTTTTGGGAAAGGATGTGTAAAGTTTAGATGTGATGCAGAATTGGTTTGTGTCACATGTTTCAGTAAATCAGAAAAAACCTTTGAAGCTCTGAGTTTTAACACACTTTTGTTGTATTTGCAGAACACTGGGTGATTCTTGGAGTCTTCTACTACCCCGCACTATACTACCCTCTCCTGGCATGTGGCACTTTACATAATAAAGTTGGCTATGTACTTGGCAGCCTCTTGTCTTGGACACACTTTGTGGTTCTGGTCTGGCAGAAAATTGACTGTCCCAAAACACCTTTGGTAAGCAGAGATGACTGTCAGTACCACCATATGAGTTCCAGTGAATCTATAGCTGCTTATATGAAGAATAGAGCACTTTATATTGTCTAGATTGTCACTGGATTAATTGTCACTTTCTTTGTAATGTGTCATCTGTCTGAGTTTTAAGGATTAAAACCAAAGCTTATTTGTTCTGGTCTGAAAACCCATTGATTACCAAACAAAGCTCATTGTAGTGTGTGTGCTTGTGTACGTATAAGAGGTGTGATTTGAAAAGATGAATATCAGGCTTTTCTTCTCGATTCATGGACACATGGTTGGAGCTTTCAAAACCTTTGTGCCACAATGCACGTTGGGTTTTCTGTGCGATGAATGCGTACAACTCAAAACAATTAGTTCCACTATCTGTTGATCTTAATCAAGAGGCTTTGTCACAGTTAATCAGTTTAGTGTGTGTGAGAGATATCCAGGCTTTGGATGTTTTTTTTTTAATGGTGGTGATGCCTGTTTTGTTGTTTTTTTTATCCCACCATGAGCTGTGTCAAGAAAGTTGAGATCCCTGATTCACTAAAACCAGCAGAAAGGTGATATGAGACTCTTGTCAGGCCCTAAAAGTGGAAAGTAAAAAACTTTCCATCATCAGGTCTGAAAGTAGAAAACAAGGAACCTACCATCGTCAGTGACAGTTAAAGGTTGAGCAACAGGAAACGGGTGGGGGGGTGTATGAAAAATTATGCAATGAAAAATGAAAAAGAGTGTAAAACACGGCACATACCAAACACTGCAGGGAGCATTTAACTTGATCTTTACTAAATGTACTTTTATATGTAAAAGGGGAACATAACAATATTAAATCCAAGTATTTGGTGTATAACTTAAATAGAATATTTTAAATATGCATTTTTTTTTTGTGCTGCGGTGGGGCTCCCATTTGGCCAGTATGCAGACTCCCACCACAACACACAAAGCCATTTGTGTCCTCTTTTTGTGTCAGTACAATGTAGTTCTAACTATTGGTTTTAACATGTTCGTTCATCATCTGTCACTTCAAAACTCCTGAAACAAGTTGCTAGGTGATTGAAAGTCTTTTTTTATTCCTTTGCAGATACACAAACACTACTCCCTTTTCTCCAGCCTGCCCCAAATAGCTTGCTTGGCATTCCTTAGTTTCCAGTATCCCCTTCTTTTATTCAAGGGCCTAAAGGGCACTGAAAAGAACAATGCTACAGAGGTAAGTTTTGATCTGGGCACAGTTCAGTGAATGAGTGGTTGTACAACCCTTATGGCAGTAATTGTTAGGCCTGTTTACACAGCAAACTGGATACAAGTGTCTATGTTTATTAGTACTCTATGTTGACGTAAGCCTGAACTATTAAAAAAGGAAAATCTCACTAAGACGCACATTTCTTCTGAATCTGGGCACATGAGGAACCTGTATAAGCCGCCTGCTAATCAAGGAGCTTATCGTGCTCATACAATCTAGGCTGAGGGAAAATGTGAAGTCCAATGCAGTGTGCCAGTTGCCTAATCATTTTAAGAAGATTTGACGTAATTGGTTTATGTTATGTTCTTGATCAGATTATGAAAAGGTCGCCTGTTTTTTCACTGAGGAGAGACAATGCTGTGTTTATTTGATGCTAATCTCAGCATGGGTGTGACAAAGCTGGGTTGAGGAGATTGGCTGGAGTTGGACTCACCGTCCCTTCTCTTCTTTACCCTACAGGAACGTACATGACACTATAAATCTGCATAAACCTATCATAAAGAGGCTTAGTTTGTGAGAAATCCCTTTTTCCACATGTTAATAATTACAAAATTTAAACAGACCCTGATGGCAATTTCTTTCGAATGAGTTTAGCAATATGAAGGCCCAACTGAAGCATTTCCAATTAATTCATTCAGCTTTGCCACACCACCCAAGCATATTTACTATCTACTATTATAATTTGATTTCTTACATGTCCATTTTTCTATTAGGATCTCAGCAGTAGCTACTATAAAGACTATGTGAAGAAAATGCTCAAGAAGAAGCCTGCCAAAATCAGGTGAGAATTGAAGCCTCTTACCAGTAACAAATCTGACATTTCTGCAGCCATAATTGAATGCAATGTTGCAAATTATAAAAACAGCTTGAGCAATTGTGCTTCCAAAGCTTCCAAAATAAGAAACTTGGACTTGTTTTTAGATGGTTTACTGTTTTTAAGGAATTCTTTTGGCAAGTTGGCAATAGAGAGACAACAGGGTCCAAAGTCAAACTGGGCAAGTTGTGGTTCACGATCAGCGTCTGAACCTCTAAGCAACAAAGAACACCCCTGGATGTTTTACATTTTAGCTTTAAGCCTGAGTTTACAGACATACAATTATTTATCTTGTCAGTCAGAACAGTCTCTGGTATGAGTTTAAGTCACTCTACACACTCGTGTTCTGACTCCTACAATTTAAAATCTGCTACTCCCAGTTCTCTGCTTCAGCAAGCCTCGGTAGCATGATATATTTGACACTTGTGGGGTTTATAGTGGCAGTTGTTTCAGCCATTCTTCAAGTTTTCAGTTTTAAATAAGGCAACACCAGGGAACATCTAGAAATGTGCTTTGGTATATTTCCAACATTTATTATCTTGAGTTAACAGTTTGATGGGTAAAAAATAATAAAATGTTATAATGGATGAACTTTTGCACCTTTTGTAGCCTGATCTACATTTATGTCATGTTTGGTCCTCTCTTTATTCCGAATGAAAAAATAACTTTTATCTGAAGACAACAATTAATCAATCAATTACAATAGAAATATTAACGATCTGATGGCAGGGAGACTGACTAGAGGAAATAGGTTGCTGCCCTGTTCAGGTATCCTTAACCCTCAATAAGAGAATTTTTCTGATGTTTCTGACGTGCTCTGTAGAGCCCTTTGACCATTCTGGGCTACTGTAACAAACATGGCAGTGCAAGACGGTGGACTCCATGTGAGAATACCCGCTCAATATGTAGATATAAAAGGCTAATTCTAAGGTATATAGGTATATTCCATTTCTGCCAGTAGGTCACCATAAAAGTTACACACTGAACCTTTAATTAACCATATCCACTGGTCAAATGATTGTACATTTGATACAAATGACCAAACTCTCATGCAAAGGTTGTACCATTTGTAGAGAATGTTTGACTCCACCTACAGTACATAGACTTATAGAGGTGTTCAAGGATGAAAGCAAAAATGGTTCATTCATTGACAAATATTTCATAATCCTGTGAATCCATTGAAGTGTGGCATAAAATGCAGTGTTTTTTTCATCTCAGCACATCAAGCACAGAGACGCCAAAGCTCCCTCAAAGAATAATTGATGCTGTGAAGTCATACATTTATACACCAGAGGAAGGTAAATATGTCGTCTTGGTCTTGTGTTATGTCGGGTCATGCCTTTAAATTCCATCTACTGTTAAATTTTTCTAACAATTGGCTTTTTTTTCTTCTTTCAAACAGCTTTCCGTTTTCCACTGAAGTTGGCAATATCTGGTGTAGTGTCATTTATAGCCCTGTATCAGGTAACAACCATTTCAACTATTGGGCTTTATAATGGAGGACAAAGTAAAACCACTCATCTCGGTACACTTTAAGTGCTACACACAGTGTTCACCTGATAGTGAGCTGATTATCAGCAATAGACGATCTAAATACATTGCAAATCAATTTTTAATTTGTGCATCTGTAGAAGGCATCGGATTGCCATCCTAGGGTAATAGTTTTTCCAGTAATTGAATAAGAGTGAATGTGCAATATCTGTGACTATGTCCTAGCGTGAAATCTGTTGCCATCAAAGGGTGGGAAAAATTTTGTGAATTGACCAACCTCCTGGTTGCAGCGAAACATTGTTTGTTTTTATTATTGTTGTTTTTTTCAGGTCGGTCTTCTGCTGATATCGACAGTGGTACCAATACTCCAGACTGCCCGTGCCGGAGTCGATGAAGACATTGCCAACGTTTTAGCTGGTTTCAGGATTATGCTGTCTCCAGACAAACATGAAGTGGTCAGGATAGTGGTTTATTACATGTGGTGTGTAGAAGGTGAGCGAGACCAGAAACCAGAAGCAGCCACTTACTGATATGAGTGATGCACATTCACATATTTATCTAGTTCCATCACGTTAGGCTCTTTAACATTAACATAGCCCTTCTTTTATGCTTGTAAGTTGTTTTAAATCTGCATAATTTAATACAACATGCTAATTGTCAGCAAATGCTCCCACACGCTGATTGCCATGTGCTCTTTGTCCTGCAGTGTGCTATATCTCAGCCATGACCCTGTCTACTTTGGTGAACTTGGCTATGCTCATGCGGTCCATGGTTCTGCACCGGTAGGTGTAAGAAAAGACAGTGTAATAGCTTGTCAGTCTTTTTCTTATTTTTCTATTCTCTCACTAAATGTTTCCAAGAATCCTGAGTGTGCTTTGCATTCTTCTTGCTTCATTATAATACGATGGTTCGCAGAGAAATTATAATAACATAATGGAGTACTAATCATCCAGACGGACGGAAAAGCATTCACTCTGCGTTAACTGCTGCCAGAACTGAAAACTGATAGCTATTTAGATAAGAAATGAAATACCATGCCATTACCATGAAATACGTCATATTAAAAGAAACTGTGTCGAGTATTGATTTGCATTTTGGTCATATACCATGCTAAATTACCTCTTTAATTTACTATGTAATTTGTACATTTACTGATGAATCATTTTCCAGTTTGCAAAGTGCTGCATGGTCCTGATTTTTTTTTTTTTTCACCCCTGTAGGTCAAACCTGAAGGGGCTGTACAGAGGAGATATCTATAATGTTTACAACTGCCAGAGAAGCATCAGGGCTTCCCGGCCAGCACTGGTCTGCTGGATGGGATACACCAGCTTCACAGCAGCTCACATCTTTATCGGTACCGCTACATGTTAAATACTAAAAGAGAAGAATATAGATTATTCTGATGTTATTCAAACTATATTCCAGTGTGCTAAAATATTTTGAATCTCTTGTTTCATTACTCTCTTGTTTCATTACTACTCACTTAGGCCAAATAGCCTCAGCCAACCATTTCATTTTAACATTTCATGCCATATAAATAGTACTCTGTGTGTTCACACTTCTTTTATGGTTGTAAATGTGTCTTTCTAGCAACCGATTAACTCTGCTAGAATAAAGATTTGTCAGAGTTTTACATGTGATCCTGAAGGGATACTTCTCAAGTTCTGTTCTTGAGGTTTCCAAGTGAAAATGTATTTCTCACTCATCCCTCACTGTGATCTGAGGGAGGAGTGGGTGTGCGGTGTTGATTTGTTGGATGCTGGACATGGTGAAAGCTGTGAGGCCCTGAAGCTCTGATCTCTCCCCTGCAGGCATGATCGTCCAAACTATGGTGTTCTTTCTTTGCCTTCTGATCGCTGTCTTCCTCATTATCATACCGGTCCTGCACAGACAGAATCTGATCCTCTTTCAGATCATGTGGAGCATGTGGTGAGCATCTCTTACTCATTAAACCTCTCTGTCCACAGACATGTATGACTAAGGTAAAATGTGCCGCAAAAATCTTTTCAGCTTTAATTTATGTCAAGGGTTTGACTTTAAAAACATCTTTAAATAACTGCTGGATGAACTAAAAAATACAGCGTAGAATTGATGCTTTCTTTGTCCCTGAAAAATGTTTTTTAATCAACAGCAACAATATGCTCCATGTGTGATGTGACAGTTTGGGTCGTATATTGTTCGGTCGGTTACAAAATGGTTTTTGTTCTTTCTTCTTTTCTTTCGCTGATTGATTTTTGTCCTTTCAGGCCCTTCTGGCTGATGATTCTCTTGGCTGTGTTGATTCAACATATCACCGGCAGGTTTTGCTTCATCAAAAAAACAGCAGGCACACGAGACCTAGACAACAGGTTATTTGCTATGCTTTGTCGCTTGCGTTCACTGATGGTTTTACTGTCGGATAATGCAGCATTGTCCTGTATGTTTTATGCACTCTGTCCTATCTTGCAGGGGTAATCTGTTCTTGCTGACCTACCTGCTGTTTCCAGTCAATGTTCTGATCGGGGTGCTACTAGCACTGTGGCGCATGGTCATCACAGCCCTGTTCAACATTGTCCACATGGGGCGTTTGGATATCAGTCTTCTTAACCGCAATGTGGAGGAATTTGACCCAGGTGAGCCAGATATTCTGCACTCCTGCACATACAGCCATAATGTCACTGGTGTCTGGTTCAATGCCATCTGCTTTAAAAACATGTCTTTACTGTATATAGTGGTTAGCTTGTGTCTTGGTTGTCTCATTGACAAAATCAGCTCTGTGTTCATATGTGTTCAAATAAAAACAACAAGGCATTGCTAGGGAATTCAATGCCTTTGACTTCACTGTTCATTATATTTTACATTTTCCTACAGGTTTTTTTTTCTTGTTTGTGTCAGGCACACAATGCTTGAGCATGCTTGAACATATTCATTGGTATTAACATCATGCTTTTACCTTTGTAGATGCCAGTGTGGTGGGTTGTTTTTTTTTTTCACTCTCACCGTGGAGACTTAAAGAGAAGCAATTTTCTATGAGCAAATGCACGTTTACCGATCCCACTTAGAGGCCAGACATGCGTGTCCTATCCACTTTACCCTGCCAGCAGCTCAAAGCAGCTCGAATGATATCTGTATTCTGTGCAGTACACGGTACTATAATTGCCCACCAATCTCATGGAAATGGCTGCAGATTTAAGACATCTGTTGTCAGGAAAAGCAGGTGGTTAAAAAAACCCAAAAAACGTGTGATTGTATGGCCATTATGTGTGATTGCCTCAAAGACAACATGGGGTGTAGTCCTATGTGTTTATTGCTTTTGCCCAGTCAGAGTGATCCCCCCCTCCTTGTGTCTGTCTGCAGCCTACCGCTGCTATGCTCATTATCTGAAGATTGAGGTGAGCCAGTCTCACCCTGTGATGAAGGCCTTCTGCGGGATGCTGCTGCAGTCTATGAACAAGGAGAGCAATGCTGCACAGAGGTCACGGGATCTTGAAGAGGGTCTGTAGAACAAAATTGACATCATACTCTACATAATCTGCTCATTTTCTGAATGCTAATGATTCAGCTAACATGAGTGCACAATGACTTTGTACTGTGGGTTCAGTGTATTCACACATTTAAAGGATGAGACGTGTGTTTCTATATTGTTCTTGTCAATAAATCCAGTGAAAAGATCAAAACCAACATGTCAGCCCTTCTTATCATATTTTCTGACTTCCCTACACTGTCTGTGGCTACAGTGTGTATACTATATTTACAGCCACAGGATAGTGAATGTGGAAATGATTCAAAATAGACTACAGACATTACTTAGTACAGTCAATTAATGATTTGATTGCTGGTTTTGGTCTTTTCATGATAATAAAAATATAGAAATAACATCAACCTTTATACGTGAACCAGTCGGTGTAACTGCTTTAATTTCTCCAGGGATGTTTAGAATTCAGTAGTAGGTCACTGTAACACATAATCAGATCATAATACTGTCTTGCACGTGCAGGAGAAACGAAAGCTTAGCAGTTCTGATTTAATATGTCTCGAGCAAATCGAGTCTCGCTGTGGAGTAATTTGCAGTCCTGCTGCTGGTTTCAATCAAATCTGTCATAAACTAATCAGTGTGCCCACACTCACCTCTGCCCTCAGTCTCTATCACCAAGAGACAACGTCGTCCTATAGGTCACCATTATACATGTTATTTAACTAATATAAATACAACCAATGTAGCATTTACGTTTTCTTTTATGTAATTTACCAAAAAGATGAATAGCTGCTCTAAGGCTGGTTGGTAGGCTCAAACAGGAGGTGAGTGGTGGTCGCCTACACGTGTGGTGACAAAAAGGACGTTCTGTACATTATTGTGAGAAATTAGCAGGAAAATGCATCAGGCTTCATTAGCTGTTGCGGAATCCAACTCTGGTCTGGTATCTAATCACAGCTGAGTCCAATTATAAACGTGCAGGGGAGATGTTGCTTGTTTGCATCCAGAGAACAATGCATTATCAGGAATAATCTATTGTATTGCAAAGATTAGTTCCCGAGTAGCTGATTACACAGATGAGCTACGCTAATTGCCTGTTTCATATTCATGTAGCCCAAGGGGTTTAAGCTTTAAGCATGTAAATGGCAAGTCTGGTATGCTCCTACCATGCTTAGAGGATTAGAATATGATTGCTTTCTATTATTACTCTTTCTGTAGTATCTAGCTGGTCCTAGTGGACCCTCAAGAGTCTTTTCCCATTCGTGTTAAGATCGTTTTTTAAATTTTCTATTTTTGTGACTATAGGACATGTCTGTGTGCATATATAACATACTGTCGGTGCTATCATGATGTCTGAATGTCCTCAGGGATCCAACTGGTCCTGCAGGAGAAGAAACTATACAAAGTGTCCAGTGCCAAGAGGGCCTGCAGGCACTGGCAGCTCCTCTACACCCTGGTCAACAACCCCTCCCTGGTGGGTACCAGGAAGCACTTCCAGCGTCAGACCACAGAGAGCTTTCTGAACGGAAGCCTCAACCGCAGCGCAGAGAAGGGGAGTAAAAAGGAGGCAGCTACCAAGGAGGCAGAGGCTGCTGCCAACAACTGAACATGAATGTTATCCTGATTAAGGAATTGGCTGCAATGTCTCATTTGTTTTTTGTCTTCTACATCTACTGTAGATGTGTCTGCAGTTGGTGCACTTATAGTTTATATCTGATGCCCACAGTCTCCAGTCTGATGGGAAAGCTTGTGAGGCACTGACCTTCCATCCAAACACACTCATTATGTGTCATTTTCAACATGTTTATGTGCTTATTTTGGGATAGTGCTCATTTGCTTTATGTTTCAACCTGTGGGTTAATCACATGTGTTTTCCAATATGTTATTATCATAGTGCAGATAATGCAAATTTGTAGTTTCCCAAACGAAACACATGGATGTACACATCTCTAAAGCATCATTTTTAAAGAGGGTATTAGAGTATTTCACTATTTATTAATTTACAGAATGATCTGTTTTCATCTAATACATTTTTTTCCCCAATTGTACACATTTTGTGTAATTAACAATAACCTGTGGAATATGAACTACCAGACAAATGAACCTGTTTGTATTTTATGTTTTATTTGTTGATCTTTAAGTCCAAAACCACTTGCTGCTGCCAGCATTTCTCTTATTTCTGTCAAAGCTCTTTTCTGGTTTCTGATATTCATTCTCTGCATTTATAGAAAATACTGGCTTTTAAGTGAAAATATGAATGCCCGAATTTTCCTTGTGATGACTGTGAAAATAAAACTGAAACAAAAGTTTTCTCTCTTTTTTTTATCCTCTATATTATTATTGAAGCACTTCATTCTAAGGGTTGGTTTACATACATAATTTATATTGGCCTATGATGCTGCTGTGCTGATGCTGAACTGAACTGGACCAAAATGAAAATGAGAACAAAGGGAGGCTTTGTGTGTTTACCAGCGCTTAGAAACTCAGCATTTTTTAAAAAATCTTCTTCATAAACACACTCCCTAGAAGTCTCAGAGTCTATCTATTTTTCGTCTTTCTTTTTTTAAAATAAAAATATGATCTAGACTTTAAACCAAACTCCGAAAACGAAAAAACACCCTGAAAATAAAGCAACCTCGCACTGAATCGATTTCACTTAAACTGGGGACATGTCAGGCAAATTGTATTAGTCTGATTACATTTATTTTTTTCATTATTTCAGATAAATTTATATGATAATGTAGCTGAGCTTTTTTCTCCAAAAACATCTTAATGCGCAGTAACAAATTCAGATAATAGTCTGTCCAGTTTCATATGTTTTATTAATTCCACTTACATAAAATTATATCAAAAAATCTTAAAAGGTCACGTGTTTTTCGTTTCGTTTTACAACAGTTCACAAAAACTCACTATATGCATCATATTACAAGACAGCGAAGCCGCCGGACGCACACATGCGCCCTTTTTGTTGAGGCTTCATAGAAACTTACTTACCGTTGTAAAAAATAAAAAAATAACAAAATTAAAAAAATTCACATGGCTTTACATCACAGGTCGACAGTAACATCTAAAGTCCTCTAGATTACACTAATAAAAACCACACAAGGAAATACGTGTGACATGCCATGGACACGTTCATTGTAAAAAGCGAGTATAGCAAGCACCCGTTGATTAAAGAGGTTAAAGTCGCACATTTTTTTAAAGCCTTAACATTAAGTCAAACAACATTTCGTTGGTAAATATGCTGGGAATTTTCTGTTAAGCACAACACAGCTGAAAGTGAAATTTTCCCTTTTGGACTCGCAGGACAGCGGACAGGTCAGGCGCAATAACACCAAATACCACCAAACATTTGCATCTAGTATGATTTCATCAAATATCCATCATCCAAATGTGCAACAACTGTTCCGTGGATGAGTCAAAGTGGAGTCGGAGAGCCGACACCTGAGATGATATGATATAGGCTCATCCACATCGTTGCGCACAGCTTAGAAAGAACAATTGGTCCCTGATGTTAGTGTATTTCAAATGGCTTTAAACCACAGTGTTTTGCACTATTTTCGTGTTCTCCAAAACGGTGATTAAAACTTTTTTTTTTTTTTGCCTTCAGTGACGCCAAACTCTGGCGAGCATCGTGTCTTGCACAATTTACACCCATGCCCACCTGTGTGTCTCCTGTAGAAACATAAAGGGAACATTTTTTTTTTTTTTTTGCCGTTTTCCTGTCAGTTTTGAGGTCTGATAAACTGTAGAAAGTTGTGCTTGCACCGTAAACGTCATGTTGCTTATTTTAACCTTACAGTAGACTACAATGTCACATGAATCAATTCACAATCTCAGGTGATTGACGGAGTACTTTCTGAGGTAAAAAAATTAAATGATCCACCTTTTTTTTAATATCAGAAGCCTTCGTTTTTCACGTGTAGTAATGATGGGTGAGTTACCTGCTTGAATGTAGGCTACTTGAAAGTAAAATATTTTACAATACACACGCAGACATCAGCGGAGCTCAGCGGCTTGGCTGCTTGTAGTTGCCGTTGATCTCCTCCGAGATGTTGACTGCCTCTGCTCCCAGCGGTAACCTGTCACTGTACTCCGAGCCCACTTCAAACTCCTCCTGGTTGGTTTTGGACGAGGATCCCGGGATGGACTCTGTCACCACGCTCCCTTCAGCCTCTCCTTCTCCGTCTCCTTCCTCTCCCTCGGCCCCTTCACCCTCCCCCTCTCCTAACTCGCTGGGGTTGAAGGTTTTGTCTGACTCCACAAAAGACGCCCTGTGATCAAAATCTCCAGCCATTTGCTTCTCCATCTGATCCGGATTCTGAGCCCTCATGATCAACTTGTAGGTCTTCCCTTGGTATTTGTATAATAAATGGCAGCAGGTGGCCCCCAGTAAGGGAACAGTAGCCAGACCCAATAAGAAAATGCTCACAACTACGATGATAAGAAGAGAGGGGATCTTCTTCCTAGTTGTGAAGACTACTTGCACTTGGCAGTCCTGCCCCCCATAGGTGAGACAAAGTGTGTAATTGGTGCCAGGCTGTAAGCCATGGAAGCGGTAGGCATTAACCCCCTCCTCTATGTTGGACCACTGCACCATGGAGTGTCCGTTACCTGTATTTACACAGAGGTAGAGCATGTCTAGGGATTGTTTACTGGATGAGGACTGGAGCAGACCCAAAGGCTCTTTATTGACTGTTTCCTGGTTTTCAGTTTGACTGAGATGGAGGTTAGATTTGCTGCTGGGAAGCTGCAGTGGATTCAGCTGCACTTTAGCCTCCGTCTCTGACACCTCTAACGCAATAACACCAAAATCAAAAGTGTACTGCTTCAGGTCATCCAAGCTCAGGTTGAAGGCATGATTGGAGATGTATTCACTGCTGTCTCTCACACCGCACTTGCTCGCAAAGGTGGGGCCCTTTGAAACGCCACCAACCTCCCCAGTGCCATCATTTTTGTCTGGTGAACCTTCAGAACTGCCCTTTGTCTTTTCTGCAGGCTTGATCCCGGTGATCACGTTGTTGGGGCCTGTAGGCTTTTTAACAGATGGACGAATCTTGTCAGTAGAATCAATCTTTGAGTCAATGGCATGTTTTTGGGTGCCTGCCATAACCACTCTAACACTTCTCTCCGCCTTACCTACATCATTCACTGCAGAGCAGCTATAATTTCCATCTTCCTTTTTACTCATCCGCGGGATGATGAGACTGCCATTTCTAAAGACAAGAAATCGATTGTTGGTTGTTTTATCATTAACTGGCAGATCATTTATCTCTCCAGCAGCGGGCAAGGGGAACAGATAATTTTGATTTCCTGCAGTCACCTCCCAGGTGACCTGCGGTTTTGGGCTCCCTGTTGTCTCACAATTTAACATGACCACGTAACCCTCATAGAGCTCTGTGTTCTCAATGTTGGGCTGGTATGTTATTTTGACAGACGGGCTCTGACAGTCCAGTTTGGGAATATTTGTAACCAGTGTACCCTTCAGGTGTTCAGGGGCCTCACATAAAATTGAATTTGGCTCAGGGATAGAAATCTTAGTTGTTGCAATCCAATCCCTCAGCCACTGCAGGCTGCAGGAGCATGTGAAAGGGTTGTTAAAAATCTGAAGGTGCGACATGGAGGCGAGAGCGTTGAAGGTACCCTGTACAATGGTGGTAAACTTGTTGTGGTTGATGCGCAGTGACCGCAGGTCTTTCAGAGTGGAAAAGGCATCCTTTGGAAGATTCACCATCTCATTGTTGTTCATTTTCAGAAGCTGCAGGGCCGTGAGGTTGTGCAGATCCTCCCATGGAAAGTTCACAATTTTGTTGTGGCTAATGTCCAGGTTACGGAGCTGGATCAGGGGGGCCAAGGTGTCCGACTCAATGGTAACAATCTCATTGTGGGCCAGCCAGAGAGAGGTGACTTGTGTGATATTGACGAAGCTTTTACTTTTCAGTAATTTGATCTTATTGGCAGAAAGGCTCACGGTGGTAACATTGGAGGGGAGACCCACAGGTACCACCAGTAGGTCTTTGTAAGCACAGTCAGCAAACTGGTGGGCAAATTTATCCTGGCAGCTGCAGAGCTGCGGGCAGCACTGCACAATGCTTATGACAGTAGTCCACAAGGCAAAGAACTGCAGGAGACGTCTCGCCATTTTCTGCACCTGCAAGTATCAATAACCAGACATTAGCCAAAGGTACACTTCAATCATTTAGTCTTATAACATCCATTAAGTCCATTACACCAGCGGAAATGTACTGTGGAAGCTTTTACATCTCATATAAATTCAAATGTGTTTTTCTGAGTGGGTTATGCTTTTCAAAGTGGCATTAAAGCTCTGTTATGAATCTCAAAATTCCATTACAACTCATAAAAAAACATAGAAACTGAAACAAAAACAGCACTAAGGTGAATCCTACAACTGCTGCTGTCATACAATCTGATTGAAAGCAGCATCACATGCAAAGTTTCCTTTTTGTTTCGCATGGCATTAATGCCCTGCACAAAAATAATGTTTTTTTTTTGTTTTTTGTTTTTTTTTAGTAGATCTGGACATCCGTGCACGCTGTAAAAGCACACAATGTTGCGTGTCATATTTGCAGCAATTTCAGGGTCAGTCGGTCTGTACTGCTCTGAGCGCGTCTCCACAATCCGGTGCGGACAAACAGACGCTATCTATAGTGATGAAACCTTTAATTTGTGCAGATAATCAAATACGTTCTACTTTCAGCGAGAGTTTAGCAGCAATATAATATCAGTTTACGCGGAGGTACAGCTTTTTGCATGAACAGATGCCCCTCTGATTCATCACAGTTGCACCTGACCCACGGGGCGATGTTTTCTACCTCAGCTTTCACCTGAATTCTGCCCAAAGTCTGTATTTGTTCATCTTTTACCTAAAGTAACTGTCTCATTAACTACTAAATCGTCTTACCTGTCCAATGTTAACTTCAATTCCTGGGTCTTATCAATTACTCTCGGAGTTTACAATCCTCTGAAACAAGTTTAATGGTCGAAAAAACTCGAGTCTTCATATGTTGTGGATCCTCTCACATAACTTTTGCAGACATCGACAGCGTTGATGAATGGCGGTGGTGGGAACATTTTTTGCCCGGTGAGTCGCGGTTGCAGTCCGACGGCGTTTTTTTCCTCTCGACGGAGTGTGAGCTCCAATGCGCGTTCACGACGCCGCGGAGCGAGAAAAGGAAACCGTGGACGCGCAGCCTCTCCCATCTCTCTCCTCACTATTAAAGATACAGAAGCTCCGGGTCCTCCAGCCTCAAAGAAAATTCATAATTTAGGATGTGATGTTTAATTTATTAACCCGACCCAAAGTCTAATCTTTGACCTCATTCGGTTTGGCTGCTGTCTTTTGTCTTTCATTAAAGAACAAGAGTTTCCAAACGCACTGACGGATTTTAAGTTTGTGCGGCGAGTTCCTGGTACTCGATTTCCAGCACTGCCGCAGTATTAAAAAAATCTTTAATAATAATTTAAAAAATCAAATACAGGAGAGTGAATTCAGAGGCATCCAACGACAGAAATGACTCAAAATCTTGATCTAGATAAGATGCAGATCATTTGAAGGCATTTCAGTGAAACAGCGTTATGTGACGCCTGAATTGATTTGTAAGCTTTAGTGAATATGTCATATTTAAAATAAATCACAAACGTGTCATTCTTAATCCTTTTAACCAGAAATGTTCTCATTTGGGCATGTTTATACCTTTTCTAAGTAATCCTTTGGTCATGTGGTCGCCTATGACTTTAAATATATTATTTGTACATCAACATTAATGGTCATTTATAGTTCCTTAAATGTTTCAGTCTAATGGAGCTGTGTTGTTTGATGGGACTTGTTTCCTGCTCAAATACTGCCATCGTCTGGTGTACTGCCGTATGTCTCTGTAGCAGTTCAGACACCACTTAGCCAATAACACAAATAAATGTGCAGTAGATATAGCATAAGCCATCAAACTAGCCTCTCTAACTCGACCCCTCTTTATAATAAACATACTTTTGTTTGTTTTTAGGAGGGTCAGGGGATCTTCAGGGCGGAGATAGCAGGTCAACAGTGTATGCCAGACATCATCTGAGAGATGGGAACCTGAATATTAATTTAAGTTGTCACTCAGCACTGTGTATAAACTTTTTCTAGTCATAAATATGTAATAAACATGCTGTTTCATTCAGGTGCCTATTCAAATATTGAAATTCAAGAATGTTTAAGGGCTTTTGTTATGGATACAGTATATGATAGCCATGCTCAATTATGTCTCATACAGTGTTGCTGCAGGTTTTGGGTTGATCCCATCAGATGTAACCCTTTTTGAACACTCATAAATTTATAATATATGGTAAAAAATTCCTCCAAAATTCCACATTAAAACACCAAGACCTTGGGGAACACCATAGAAAAATTCATGCTGTACTTTGGTGCCAAAAACTTTTGACAAGGAGATGTTGAGATTATTAAGAATTAAACTTTTCGGCGAGCACTTCTGGAAATTGCTCAGAAACTAACTTATTGTAATGTAACAATGTTAAAGTCTGGTTTTATACATACTGTATATATTTTCAAAACTCATCCTGTATGACATTCATCTCTGTATTTATCACCAGTATCTCTTAACTTGTTTTACTCACATAAATTAAAATACTCACTTTAAATGTAGTGGCTATCATCACTTTATCTCTTAGTGCACATACACCAGTGTATTTTATATAACTTGCTCCATTTTATATCATTCTGGAGACTAAACTGTTGCTTTAGCAGAAATTTGCCATTAACTCATGAGCAGATACACATGTTGAACTCATTATAACTTACAAAGGAAAACTGATTTCTGGATCTAACCAAACAAAACATCTCATCCTCACAATATAATAATTCAGTAACTCTAAGGTTTGTAAAACTCAAGTGTGCAGGAGCAAAATGCATATAATATCAAACAAATGACCCCTATATTTCTCAAATCTTTATTAGCAACAACGACTACTGTGAAAAATCATCATGCATTCTCACGACCCTAATACATGGAGTTTGGCATGTTACCATAGGACAACCGATATGCTTGTGCATGTAAATACATACCTATAATATTATAAATGAGACAATGAAAACGTGCTCTCATCAGTATGAGAGACTAATAGACACAGTCTACGCAGCACGTATGGTCTCACACTGCCCTCTACTGGTATCCAACATAATACTGCACATAATTCTGGAAGGTGAAATGCTGCTTTCAAAACAAAAATACCTCATAAATACCAAACTTGAAACAAAAATGTGATCATACATTTCACAGTTAATATACTCTGGAAAGTCATGTGTCATTTCAGCGCACCAGGTACAGTTTCATTAGGCTGTGATTATCTTAGAGGTCACAATAGGTAATTTTACACAGTTACGTTAATCTTAAAAAAAGGTCACAATGAAATAGTTTCTATAGCAACTAACATCTTCACATATTAATACAATCAAGATCACTGAATCCACAAGAGTCTCAGTTTTCCAGTCATACTGAATTTAGAAATATTCAAATACACTAGTCAAAACATATTTATACTTCATGTAACAAACTGCATGTTTTTTGTGCAAAGCTGCATGAGATTAGCATAAAGTGTCTGTATAAATGTGACTCGCGAGCTAACACATAGAGCCCATTTTCATTCAGATATCTTAAGGTCAGAGGTCAAGGGACCCCTTTGAGAAAAGGCCATGCCATTTTTTTTTACATTGTCAATATTATGCCTAATTTGAGAGCGTTCTTTTGCCTCATTCCCAACAAGCTAGCATTACATGGTTGGATACTGGTGAGTTCACTCTAGCTTTAAAAAAAAACTGAGCCTTTGAGAGAGGTCCAACTGGAATGAGTACATCTGACTTTTCCTCATTTGCGATTGGAACTTCAGAAGCTGTTTGAGTGCACATTTTCATAGTTTGTCAAGTCTGTCAGCTGCTTATATGATCAGTGAAACAGTTTTTGCTAGCTGGTCACTAAACCATCCCTTCATATCGCTTTCATTGTAAGTAATGGAGGACAAAATCCCCAAAAACAGTCCATGTTCTGCAAAATAGTTTCCAAAGTTTATCTAAAGTTAATCTTTGTGTTACTATCTCACCACCACAGCTTAACTCAAGGGAAACACAAAGAGAGAACTTACCAATTATACTATAACTTGTTTAGAAGGTGTGGACCTTACTGCAGCCCCCTCAAGCATCCTTTAGCTCACTGGACAGCATGTATATGAACATGCAAGGAGCCAATCAGCTTCTCTGAGTGGTTCACTCAAAGCAGTTCAGTGGATATGTTTTTGATGAATGTTTCTGTAGCAGAGGTTATATGGATCAATAATATGTAAGTATGCTTTATATTCTGTCCCTTCATTGTAAATAAAGCATGAGTGAGTGTTTAGTGTTTCAAACCTTACTTGCTAGACTACATGGCAAAATGTTGCTTAGCAGACAGTGCTAATAGTAGGTTAATGGAACTACTATTTATCAAGTTAATACATATGAGCTTTCATTATAACTGAGCATTGACATATATATTTTTAGTCCTATTGTTTTATTGTTTGTTTTTTGTTTTGTTTTTTGTTTTAATATTAAATGATTACGATTAAATGTATTAATGACACGCTGTGGAAGGTTAGGGTATTTATGTTATTCTCTGGTATTCTCAATTTATCTGGCAGTAGTGGCAGAAGTATTTTCACCATCATAATAACTTTGGAAAATATTTGATCTGATAAATTATATTAATTTAATAAACTTTGGAATCTACTTTTGCACTAAAGGAGGGTCCAGTATTTTATCAGATGACTCTCTGACCACTGACTGTTAGAACAGCTGGAGATCTGAACAAAACAAGAGGATCTCTGGCTTCCTCCACCCTTCCATAAACATTCTGGAGCAACATCTGTCATTGGTGCACTTAGGTGGGGCACAGAAGAATTTTACACAGAATTCATTACGTTAGTATACCTGATGTGGAAATGACATCCTGTGGTCATCATCATCACAGAGATAACACTTAAAGACAAGCAACCATTCATACTCACATCCACACCTATTGACAGTCTTAACGTTCAGTTAGATTAATGGTTACAGCAAGCAAAAAATATTTCACGTATAAATTAGTATTATTTTACCAGGTTGGGTTTAGGTTTAAGGTTAGACTTAAGTTAAAGTGTTGTAAGTGTGGGTCCTTTTACACAACAGTGACCTCTGCTGTCAAAAGGTTGAACTACAACTACAGACATAATCTGTATTCTTGTCCTCCCAAAACCAATAGGTAAATTATAATGACCTGTGCATCTTTGTAGATGTAGAGGTCTAAGCTATAACCTTCAACAACCATCTCAAGTTAATAGTGTAGGTATGTAAATGGAAAATTTAATGAAATGTGCATTATATTTATTGCTTTATTTATTTATTTGCTAAAATTGATGTGGAAAAAAAGCAAAAACTTTATTATTTTAGAGGTTAGACATTGTTTACTCAGCAGCAGAACATTTTTCATTGCAACACCTCTCTGACCACTGACTGTTTGGACAGTTGGCGATCTGAGCAAAACAAGGAACTTCAGAGGTTCCCAGGCTTCCCCTAAACATTCTGACGCAGGTGGGCCACAGAGGAATTTTATACAGGATGCGTTATGTTAGTATATCTGATGTTGTAATAACATAGGACGTATGACGTATGATGAAGTTTCACAGGATATTTATCTCAAAACAAAACATACCAAATACACAAGGGATGTAGCCTGTCCCAGCTGGTATGGCACAAGAGTCACCAAATCGTCTCAGGGCTGACACATAGAGGAAGCCAACCAGTCATACCCACAACCACATTCATGGCCTTTTAGTGTCTTAATGGCCAGTATGAATAAGAGGAATGGTTGCAGCACTACAACAAGCAAGGGGTTGTGAATGCATGTCCTTTTACACAGTACTGACGAACTGATGTGGGAATGAAACAAGGGGTTTATTATGTATTTTAGAGGTTAGACACTGTCTGCTCAGCAGCAGAACATTTTTTACTGCATTACTTATCTGACCACTGACTGTTTGGAAAACAAGGAACTTCAGAGGGGCTACCCTGACCCATCACTGATGTGGGCCCTCTGGAAGTCTCTCCCCAAACACATCCGTGACTGTACCTGTATGTTATAAAAATTTGTATTAAACTGGGGTTTTCAAATGTTTTGAATCATACTAAGTGTGTGTGTGTTCCTATGTCTTACATGTCGTAGGCACTTCCTTGTTCTAACGTTTTTGCTGAGGCTAGCAGGGTGTGATAAGGTCCAGCTTTATGAACAGATAGAAGAAGTTCAGAACAGAATGAGGGTCGGAGACAGGTCAGGGAGGTGTTAGTTGGGCTAGGCGTCTTCTGCTGGCTACTGGTTAGGGAATTGAGAAAGATGTTATGAGGTTATCTAGGGAGGCGTCTGGAACAGCCCATTATAGGGTGTATAAAAACCAACTGTAAAGGCTCCACGAGGAGCCTTTTCCTCTGTAACCCCTTTTGTGTGTTGCACTGTTAAACGCTCCTTCTTGTACAAGAATAATAAATTCAACTTAAACTTTGAAGCTTCGAATCCAGTCTTCTTTATTGAAGGGTCCAATGAAAATTCTTATAACACTGTACGTGACTTTTTAAAATCACTTTTCACGTTTAGCTTAGTCTAATGTGTTTTTAGTGTATTGTTTGGACATTTTGCTGCTTCGATGGTTTGATGTTGTCACCATGTAAAGTGTCTGAGTATCTAGAAAAGCTTAAAAAGGATTATTATATTATATTAGCTTATTATTATCATTATTATTATTATTAGTAGTAGTAGTAGTAGTAGTAGTAGTATCATTATGTTCCCCTGTGGACAAAGTTCCAGAGGATATTAATGTTATCCCTTGATGTTCTCTAAACCACACATACCGAGTCTAAAGGCCTTAAAGTACAATAAACTTTTGAAGTTTTTTCATTATAATAATAACTTTAAATATTTTATCTGCTAAAGCCTCATATTAACTTAATAAACTTTGGAATTTATTTTTGCACTGAAGGAGGACCCAGAATTTTTACCACCCATCCCACTGAAAGCATGTCAGGAATGAATCTGTTAATACCTGGTATAAATGGTTTTAATGGATTTGTATAGTGTTATAGTTTTCTTGAAAAAATGTGAGCCTATCCTTTAAAACTATTTTAGATTTAAACAAATACTTTCCTTTCCTTAAAAAAACAAAAACAAACAATGATTAGTGTTTGTTATAATTTGGCTGACATCCAGTACACTTTCCTGTTATGGGAGCGCCACAGGAAAACATGGAGCTGTACATTGGTCCAATCCTCTGGGAAACAAGGTCTACTTTGCACTCATATCAGTACATCAGAGGTCACAGTCACTATATCAGACAATTAAGATTGCAGTTTGGCGCCATCCAGACTTAGAGCCGGTGACAGTTAAGAGATGGAGGTACTGAGAATGCTTACAGAAAAGTACATTGCAGTGATGCTTAGTTATAAAACTATGAAGCCAGTACACAGTTAACAATGAGACAATGTTTTATTTTCATCCCACAGCTTCAGCAGGGTGGGTTTGGAATGACTAAACCAGGGCGTTACTACAAATTACAAATTACGTTAATGACAACTCTGTGTAAACACATATTACGTCTCTGTCGGAACTAGGAGTAACTTTCTTAGCAGCAGTTCACACAGCAGGTGCACACGCCACTTAGCTGTCAGTTCAGGTGTCAGGTCAGCTGCAGCTTAAGCCAGACACTCCATAATCTTTATTATATTATCTGACAGCCCGACACATTTATAGTGGGTCATCTGTATTCAAACTGTGCTCTGCACTGCTGGGAAAACAAAACTGTCAAAAGTATGTTGAAACCTCAGATCAAAAGAGCTGACACAGCTTGTGGTATTTGACTTTATACCACAACAATTCATTGGTGTTTTGAAAGTAAATACTTTGCTAACCTGAGGATGATAAGCAATCTCCTCAAACCAACATAGTAACAGCAGGGTACAGTTACAAACATTTTAAGATGATTGTTTGATGCAGATGTGTAATCTGGGTATTCATCTTGGATTTAAAATAAAACTGCTGAAGAATTCCCATGAGTTTCTAGCTAACAGGAAACATGGATGATGGCTGCAGATACACAGTATATAGCTGTGTTGTTATTTCCTCTCTTCCAGCAAACAAGATGTACTCGACTGATCGTCATTAGCAGGGTGGAGACTTTAGATCCAGGAATAAGACAGATTAAACGAAAGATCCTTACAGCGTTGTCTGTACTGTGATCAGACCACACGTGGTTTACTGTCTAATGAAAGCATGACCTACTCAGGAGGAATAAATGACTTCCTTGAAACCACTCACAAGTGGATTCCTTCTGAACATTGTTATGAGTCTTCTGTTATATAGTAATATTTTTACTGAGCCACAGAGGATTATCCATACAGTAAATGACTATATCAGTGCTCTTTTTCATCTATATAGAAAAAAATATAAGATAAGAGAAGATAAGAGAAGATAGATTTTATTGATTCCACATTCATTCATTCATTCATTCATTCATTCATTCATTCATTTATTCATTCATTCATTCATTCATTCACATACATTCATGTACATTCATATACATTCATATGCAGTCATGGATATTAAACAAATTATTTAAGAGATACAGGATTGTAAATAAGGATCAAACAGTATTATAATACTAATATTAGTATTGTAAATAAATATATAAATACAAAGTAAAAATCTGCACACAAATAAACTTAAATGGGAGCATAACTCAGATTATTCCACCTTTATCTTCCCTTTTGGTCTCATTGTTATGTATTTTCAACTAGTCACTCATATTTACATATAGTTTTCAGAAAGAATTTCCAAGCAATCTTTATGCAAAAATATATGATTTTTCTGAAATGACACAGACATATTACAAGCATAAAAACACACTATGAAGGAAATAAAGATTTAATAATAAAATAAAACTCATGCTCGTACCAAAATACTATAAACAAAAAATATATTAATATTAGTGATCTTAACATGTTTGAAAAAGCAATTTCTTGTTTGAAGTGAGACAAAGAAACTTGTGAAACACTGCCCGATTCAATATACTCAGGATCTATAATGGACATTATTTAGCCAGTTATGTGACTTTTCTCTCCCTTTACTACTGCTGAACTATATTTTTAGCATTTAGCATTGTCCCTATGTTTGTCTCTAGTGGAAACAGTGGCTACTGTTTAAGTTAAGTTACATGGTCTCGCTTTAATAGAAATAGAAAAGTGACTCGTAAAACTTCAATGACCGACAAATGTCGGACAAACTATCACCTGGAATGTGGTGCTAATATTATTGCTCTAAATACTGTATTTTTGAACAAAACAACAAAGGTGCAAGGTGCTTATTATTTCAGAGGTCAGATAAACATTTTTCATCACCTCTCTGACCACCAACTGTGACAACAGTTGAAGTGTTAAGGCTGCCACAGACATGCCTGTGAATAACTAAGCTAGGTGTGTGATTGCATTCCCTGATAAGCCCCAGCTGAAGGAGACATTGCCACCTGCATCATCCCTTTTTTCGGAGACGAGGAGGATCGTGATTGGAGCGGCATCTGGTCTGACCATCCAATCCACTGGATCGAGTTTGAAGAATCAACGTTATTTAAGTTAGCTTGTTTTTTGTGTTGAGCTTGCCTCTGTTGTACTGAATTATCTTGTATGTTAGTAAGTGTACAAGCTCATGTTTCATTGAGATATTTTGTTGCTGCCTGGACAATGGGCCAGATGTAGTTAAGCACTAGGTTTAGGTGTGCTGTTTCTTGTTTTTAATAATAGTTTGATAGTGAGTTTGTTATTTTTCTTTTGATTTCCTTTAGATAGCAGAGACTCTGATTTTTAGAGAGTACTCTTGGTTATATTTATTTTGTTGTTATGAACAGCATCCGCTCGCCTTAAGTTTCCCTTGTAGTTTAACTCACTTCCTTTTGTTGTACCTTAATTACTCCAAATTCCTTCTTTGTTTTACCAAATACAACTGATTTTATGTTACTTCCTTTCACTACACCAGCTTGGTCATAACATGGGGATTTGAGAAAAACAAGGAACTTCCGAGGGTGCTTGGCAAGGTGCCTCCACCTTCCCCTAAACTTTCTTGCACAAACAGTCTGTCTTTTGTGCACTAAGGTAAGCACAGAGGAATTTCACACAGGAACACTACATTTTCGTGATCTCTAATGGACCAAAGGGCTAAGAGCTGGCCTCAATATGTGCATACCATACTACTACACACTGCAACTGCACCCCACTTACTTACTGACCAGATGCTTTTGCATGATCACATCTTAATGGTGTGATTTGGTTTTAGGGTTACAGTCTTTCAAACTGAGCCTTTGTTACCATCAAATGAATTCCTTCAGAGTACCTCTTACACCTTCCCATTGTTTTCCTCGTCTAAAAAAAACAAGATACACTACCTCAATGAAACAATTGGAATGAAACAGCTGATCCATCAAGACCAATACGCCTCTTCAGATCAACTGTGGTGCTTTGTGCTTGACCGGTTGTGGTTTCTCCTTTCATCACGCTGACCTCTTCCTGTTTTGGCTTATCTTCTAAAAATACACATGGGCAGAGCTTGTTCCTGTAGAGCACCTTTTTGTGGCAGCAAATATGGTATTTTTTTTTACTTGGATTTCCTGTCTACTGCCTGCGTCCTGGCCTGATGAGCAAGGGCAAGGCCAAAGCAAGAAAGTGTTGATCTTAAATAGCTATCTGACGATCCCCATAACTGCTACAGTCAGTCCAAGGCTAATGCATATTTGCGGCACAACAGCTGATCCATCATTCATTTTGTATTTGTTTTTGCTGTCATCTATTGGATCTGGGATCTTTTGCTCTGCAAGCTGATACTTTTTCACCTCTTTTAAGTAGCTTTTCTCTTTCGAAACACACTCGTAGCTGCCATAGTTCTCTTGTGCCATGGCAGGGATGAGGTGAAGGCAATTAGACTGCATTTGCAGACATGGGCTTTCCTGGCCTCCATGCTTCCAGGTGTAGACAGCATGGTAAGAGTTTATAGGACAGGACAGATAGAAAGGGACATCCAGGGGGACCAAGTAAACTGTCCTCACATCCACTGGTGCTGGTGAAACTGTCTCCCGTTTTTTCCGGTTTGCTGATCGAATAGATAGAAAAATAGAATAGAGATGTGACCAAAATGTTTTGAGCCCTTAGCAAGTGTGTGGTATAACAGTGTCATTAATAGTTACCTGTAGCGCACACACTTATTTCCCCATTCATGATATTTTGAATCCCTCCACTGTGAACAAAAAACAAATCACGTTTCATCCAACATTTCCTTTTTTTTTACTTTAAATGAGTGACTTTGATGTTGCCTTTACTTCGTAGTTCTGTAATTTCTTGTAATATGAAAAGGCTTTGTACAAAATAACTCTATGAAAGAATCTTGGTATGAACGCTCTCCACACTTACGGGACAGTTGGGGTGCATCCGGACTCCGTCCAGGAACAGTACGGGTCTCGGGCCAGAACACATTCTTCACAGGATTTGTTGTACTCTTTACATCTCTGGAGGTCCACGGTAGAAATCTTCTCTGAAAAACCCACCACTAACTTTTTCTGAGCAAAGAGAGACAGAGACATAATTTCATTATGAGCCATCGAACATTGTTTTGGCTCCTTTGATGCAGCACAACAAACTGTAATATAAAAATATTGATTAGTGCACCTTTAAGATAATAAATTGAGAGAAATCAAATTTCTCTGATGTAAAAGAAAAATAGTTTTTACCTCAGGGCAGAGGCTGAGAAACACCACTGAGAACACTGCAATGCACATTTAAAATGGGGTTAGTAATGAGATATACCTTTTTGGAGTCCAGTTTCATTGATTGTATGGTAGAGTGGCTGGAAAGTTGTGTTTCAGAGATGATGAAAGGTTCAGACCCAGCCTCTAACACTTTATGGATCTTTCCAGAATCTGTTGGAACAAGAGACAAACAGATATTTGAAACATCCTTGTTTTAGGACTGATAGTATACATTTTTGGCCCATTGTTCCCAGTAGAGATTAGTGACAGGACATATTTGACAGCAAGTCAGATGGGAAACACACAAGGTAGGAATAGCAAAACAGGGAACTGAAACCCACATGCGGTGAACAGTGTAATTGTTTCCAACTAAAACATACCAGTGGATAGAAGTAGGATGTTATACATATGCTGGTCAGCTGCCTGGACACGATCCACAGCTATCTTGGTGTAGTTGTTGCTACTTATATAAAATGGAGCTTTATAATCCACGGAGTGAACCCAGTCAGTCATTTCTGGGTAATCCTTCACAACATTGATAGTCTCCAGTGGCAGGCTTTTGCTGTTTTTTACACACTGAAAAATACATGGAGATGTTTTTTTTTAGTTGAAAGCAGCCTGCATCCAGTAGGAAAAAAGGGATAACCTGAATGTTTGTATGACACTCAGATATACAAAATGTGAAGCCTCTAAAGATGTATAAAAACAAGTCAAACATTTTCTCAAGCTATAAGCTAAATAGTAGGCGAGGCTTGGGTGGTTTTCTTTACAAAACATAGCCACAAGGCAACTAAAACTGTGAGCTACAACAAGAGGAAATCCTGCACATCTGTGTTTGGAGGGCCCCTTTAGTTCCTCAGCTACAAGGCTGAACTGATCTCATGTATGGGCAGACACACATTTTCCATGTTCCACCCATGTGTTTAACATGCCTGACATGTCATGTGCAGTGGAATAACAACTATAAATGTGTTATAAAAAAAGAAATCCCTTAGAGGAAGTATTAGTCTCTGCACAGCAACACCGCAAAAAAAACAAATCCTTACCGCTCCTGGCCTTGGTTCGGGGATGTTTTTATTGTAACCCTTGAAGGTTGAATTCTCAAATATTTCTTCAATTTGTACTATTGAATAAATGCACACTGCTGTGGAGTTCCTAGAAGAGAAATAAGACAAGTAAAGTTAGCACAAAAATGTTAATCTGCATGTTAGTTATTGCTTCTACCATAGTAGTGATTTGAGTTATGATAGTCTGTATAGAAGATCATTTTTGGCATAGTGTACTGGAGAACTACATAATTTCCAACAGATTGGCCAAATGGGTGTGGTACTGGCAGTGATACCAGATTCCCATCAGTCAAACTTGTGTGTCTGACTGAAAAAATGGCAAACCCTCCATTTTACATATAAAAGGGTAAAAAGGTATAAAGGTATAGGTATAAAAAGGTAAATAGTAAATATAGCACCTTTCTAGTCTTCTGAACAGTCAAGGTGCTTTTACACTACATACCACATTTACCCGTTCAGCACTAGCTACCGTACAAATCAGAAAGGAACTAAATAATTCACACAGCAATGGCACTGCCCTCAGGAGCAGTTGGGGGTTCAGTATCTTGCATACAGTGCAGACTAGAGGAGCCAGGGATCGAACCACCAATCTTCTGATTAATGGATGACCTGCTATGCCGCCCTGCCAACTGTTCAGGGGCTTGGTTGAAGGGAACAGCTCCCTTGGCAATATAGCTTGACACATAACAAGGAACAAAAGTGAGGACTGCTACGCCCTTGCTGCTTTGATTGCAACTATCCTGTTTTAAACATGTCTCTTTAGTGAGTTCCCCGGCTTTATGAAAGTATGCTGGAGCATTTACATTATTGTACATTTAAGTACACAAAGTGCTATCATGAAAATGTGAGACTTAAAGGTAGTGAATACTCAGTGTATGGGTCTAATCATGAAGACTGCGAAAATGCAAGAACTATTACAACAGCATTTGAATTTAGTCTTTAGTTTAGATTAGTCACATGGGCAGCCAACTCTGCTTGGTGTTTGTTATTCACACTAAAACACAGTGCTGTAGCACTTAAGCTCACTTGAGCAAATGTGGTCTCAAGATCGCTTTTTGAAGGTTTCGGTCTTGTCTTGAAATCAACTGTATTTTTACTCAGTCTTGTCTTGGTCTCGTACAAAGAGGACTCTGGATTTTATTTCAAGACTGCACACAACTGCTGGGATATCACCAGTGTTTCCTTATTATTATTTATTAATAATGTCAAGTTAGTCCCACCACAGTTTGATAATTAACTGAAAAGACTTTTACACTTGGTCCACAGTCTGTAGTTATAGAGAAAACACCTGTGTGGCACAGAAAACTGAAGAGAGGTCACGTCGAGGTTTAAAGACCATGAGCCAACAGGTGCAAAGTTCTTTCAACAAATCAAACTCAGTATTTTATGAAGCAGATAATTAAAAAAATAAATGAATATGAACTAGATAAAACCTCCTGCTTCAATAACTCATTTCTAATTTTAAATTTTAGTCCCTGTTGCTGCCCTCCTTTACATGCACTGCTAGAACATGACTTTGTAACGTCAAAGAGAATATCGGTACTGTGAAGATACTGTGTCAAAACTTACAGGCCACTGTTCATTTTGTCACCATAATTGAAAAAAAACGTGAAAAAGTGCTGAGCTTTCAGTTGTAAGTGAGGACTATTCAGTATCACATTGTTAACATCTTATTGTTGCTTAGTTGCTGAAAATAAAGGAAAATGTCTAACCAGCTGCTTGTGAAAAGGGCATAGACTCTGGTGTCATGCCAATCCTCAGCGTGCATCACATAAATATCCTGTAGACGGTTGAAATACAATGACTCCTCTGGAAACCCACACACAAGTCGGGCCTTGAGGAAAGACGCCCACATGTTGCGGAAGAATCGTTTTGGTCCACCTTCATCTACCTGCAAAATGATAACGATACGTTACAGCAAGAAGACGCTCTTTCACTTTTCAAACTGAAATTTACAAAGTATTATTTGAGTTATTTGATAGGACTATTGTTAAGTGAACCGTGATATCTGGAACAAAACACCTAACTGCTTTAAGGGCAAGCCTCGTTCCATACAGATCTCAAATAACAAAGATGCTGAAAAGACTGTGTTTCATCACAATAGTATAACATGTTCTTAATCCTTGGTACAGGTGATGGAAATGAGTCCAGCCTGCAACAGACGGTTCCATTACTACATTAATCTGGTTAAATACTTATTTACTTAAATATGACCTGGCAAAGCCTGGCATTGGCAGGATGTCATTTTGCCTACTATATTTTTAGCTCCCTTTGTTTTATAGCACAGTGCAAGTAAATAATTAAAGTCCTATCCTATCATATTATCCATGAGCCAATATTAACACATCAATATGTGACCTGCTGTCATATACAACTATAAATAGTGGCCAGCCTTAACCATTGTTCCTGGAAGAAACAAAGATTAGAGTCAACATCAAACAGACCTGACTTCAAACATCAAGCATCTATTTGATGTCAAACAGCAGTTTGTTCTGCCCTCCTGGCAAAGGAGACACAGCAGCATTAACATTTGACTCTGCGGAGGTGTCCCACACTTCAATTTCTGTTTATTCTAATATTAACTAAAAGAAGAAAGTAATTGTGTGCCACAATATCATGCAAAATCTATTGAATATATTAATATAATGTAATCTAATGAATGTGAACACAGACTTTCTTCATTCATTCTTCATGACTGATTTTAACGTCTAGTTTTCCACGACAACTGGGCAAACTTTATCTGCTGATGATGATCATGGGATGTGATCGAAAGCACCAGCTATTAAATGGACCTTTAGGTGCTTTTTTAACTGGTGTACTATTTTTAATACCTCCCAAAGACCATGCTGGGCGCATTCATCCAATCAGATCAAAGCAGGTAAAACTGCGCCATCAAAGTTGATGGATACCTAATATTTATCTTAATATTAATAATGATTACTCACAGTGATCGTCATAATAAATTATTATTTTTTCTAATGAAACATATTTGCATTGATAATAGGAATATGGTCCTGGTGTTACTTCACATCACATCATATCAAAATTGTGTGGTAGTGCCTTGATCTAAGTTGAGTCACAGACTGAATCATTGTCTGAATCATCCTCACCATCTCAGCTTTTCTAAACTAAAGTCTGTTTTTATCTACTGGAGTCTATGTGAGTGGAATCTACCTTCCATGTTACCTTAATACAATTGGTATAGCTGTAAGCTTGATCACTGAAGCTGAGTTTAAGAGGTTTTGGGGGAATTTACTGGAGCAATCATGAGTGACCTGAGAGCTTCACTGTGTCCAGCGTACCTTACAAACTCTGGCAACCCTCGATATCCAGGGGTCTGCCTCTGGGTTGTTATCCGAGTTCTTTTCGCGAAAAAAGATGTAAATCTTCTCATCATCAGGGTTTCCCATCTGCTTCACCCAGGATGCAGAGATGAACGTGGGCTCTGTGAAAGGAGGATATGTTTGCCTTAGCCTCTGCTTACAGGACAGTGCGTGCCAGCAGAGTATATGTGATGAAATCAAAACAGTAATTAAGCTGTCCAGTGAAGTGAACAGAACAACACAGGGTGCACAATTTTCATGCAGGATCAGCAGTGATATTTATGATTTTAAAGTGTTTATGGGATCTCATTTAATTGGGTGTATCGTTGCGTGACGGTACTAATGGGCTTACAGTATTCATCATAAATCATGAATTGCATTAAACCTTTTACCCACCTGAGACCCACTTGTCATACATCCAGACATTATTTCTGCTGCCGGCTTTCCTTCTGAACTGTAATGAACTTCCATCGGTGTGCAAAGGCGCTGCTGAATAAAGATCGTCCTCTAAAAATATCAAAAGGATGTTCAATTATTGAGTATATTTATGTGAAAATGCACACCACACCCTACTTGGTACAGTTACATAAGTCTGTACCCTGGTGTTGCATCAAAAACAATGGGTAGGAAGCTGTAGTTAACATACCTACTGTGAGAGTCAAGGAGTTTTGTGTATACAAGACCGGAGAGATGCCTGTCCCCTCCAAACTTGGTATTATGTCATGAGAGTGATTTTTCATTGAAGAAAACTGTGGACCAGAAGTCAACATGATAGTATGATAATTAGTTTAAGGCACCTGGGATGGAAAGATACCACCCTTAACACCCTTCTGAAATTACAAACAGGTTGCTAATTAAAGTTTAATCAGGACCACAGCCACTACACAAAAAAGACTCCATGCTTTAATCAGCTTTCCGTGCTGTTGCCTGTAAGGTTAACTAGCCACAAAAACTGCAGTATGTCACACAGATGTGACATTAAGTGCAACACATATTCAGTGATGTATGGAAACACTCACAAGCTTCCAACACTGTGGTCTGTGTCCATTTGTTCCGCAGACAAACAGGCTATCCTGGAACTTCTCAATCACAGTGATCACGTTTTCACAGGGGTCCTGCAACACAGAGGCTGTTTTACAAAGTGATCACAAAGAACTGAGTTTATATTTTATTCAAATTTGTCGGGCAGTCATTTATGATCAGTCATCATTCTCACGTTACTAACCTCTTGACACTCTTGTTGCTCTGTTGTCTTCAGAGAAAAGTTCTGCGGGCAACATAAATTGGTAGATAATAATTAAAGTCTCCACTTGAGGGTAGTTTCAAATGAGACATTAGGAATAGAAAATGGGTATTTCAAACAGTCCTTATCACCTCCTAACAAATGAAGAATGTTGGCACTAACAACCTCTCCCGATATTTTTAATGGTTGTATAATGTTTCAAATAGCTGGATGAGCTTAAGTTTCTCTCTCAGGTTTACTCTCTTCAGCAATCTGTTTCACTCAAGATAATGTTCAACTGCTTCAGCCCATTAGTGAAATGAAGATCTATGTCTGTCTTACTGTCAGAACTGAGGTCACATTTGCTCCCGTCATATAGCCCATCATCCATTCTTTCTGAAGATAATTGATTCAAATGAATGTTCTGGATTATTATAGAAACTTCTGTATGTCATCAGGGTCTGTGACATATGTTCACCACCACAATGTCATGTATTACACCTACTTGTTGGAACTTATATTAGGCAGTTTGGTAGGACAGGAGAGCTGTATTTCAAATGTTTTTTTCAGTAGATAAAAAGAGGAAAAAAGGAAACAGAAGGTATAAAAGGTATAAACATAAATGAAAATCATATTAGGCAAAGAAAACATTTTTCCATTTAAATAAAAATGTACCACTAGACAGCAAAAGGGGACTAGATTGGCTGTTTTGCTGTTAATCAGTAGCTCCTCCTGACTTAAAGCTTAGCTGGTTTTGAAAGGCCATTCTGTGTCTGCCATCTGTTACAGTACAGTGTATTATTGTCATTATCAAGAGCCCAGCACCTCACAGATGTCACTGTCATCCTTTGTGAGCCACACAGAAATCAAGCTGGGGGCAAACAGCAAAACTGCAGTGAAACAACAAAATACAAAATACAAAAAAATCTATTCAGCACCCACCTCTATAATACGATTGTTATCCACATCAAATCTGAATACAAAATCAGTCCCTCCTACATACATCTCCTCAGAGGCTTCATTATAGAAGAACACACTGTGGTTCTGGTAGACTGGGTATTCAAATCCAACACTGACTGCATCTGTGGGAGGAAGAAAGGTGACATTATGTTTTGCACCTGCAATTGAAAGTCTGACTGAGCTATGTCAATGACATCAAATTCATTTCAAATGATTGTTTCTAAAAGTCTAGACATTGAATACATCTAAATCACTGTAGAATCATTTTAATCAAGTCGTGATGATGAAGAAATGTTACCTTCAATGAGAACTCTAGGACTATCCTTAGATCCAACAGTCGGTGTCTCCTTCAAACCAACACTAAGGACTAGTATAAAATCCACAGCATGCCAAATATAAATGATACAAAGACGCTTCATTCTGCGTCTGATCATGTCCGTTAATTCCGTACATATAAACTGCTCAGTGAAAATGATTCTAGATCGCGCTCACGCTCCTCCTCTTCCCAACCTGCATAACTGATATACCGTCTGTCTGCAGAGGCACTCGGCGCTCCCAATCCAATTTGTTTCAGGGCTAGTTGACCATGGAAGACTGGCATTAAATTAAGTTAACAGCGATACCTGTGTTATCAGAGCAGCGCATCTCCAATTCAGCATAGAAGCGAGCTGCAGAGTCAATTTGTGCAACCGTGGAGCGACAGAGAGGAGAGCAGTCTGCTGCAAGGGGTTCAGACAACAAGAAATGCAGAGTGTAGGTTATAGTTTGCAGTTTAATACCGGCGTCTACGTATACGGTGTCTCAATGCGAATTCAGCAGTCTCTCTGTGTTATTTGGACTGCAGTAAGAAGTGAAAATGGTTCAAATGGGGCCCTGGAGAAGGCATTTCCCCTGTTTCACTATGTTGTAGCAGCCGAACAGGAAAGGTGTGGATGCATGAAGTAGAACCAATATGTAAACAGAAGAAACAAACCCAAATGTACTTTAAAACTGTTAAACCAGGCAACTGGTCATAAAAAACAGGTATAGACCTAATAACATGTCATCATGTAATACAGTAGCCACAGCAAGGGGATTACACTAATGTAAACAGACAATACTAACAAAAATATATAGCACAAATGTGTCTTCCTAATTGGGAAATGACTCCTCTGATATGATTGACATTTCCTTTCCAATTGTACAGTTTTGTTCAATAGGTTTATATAAACATTAACACAAAGTGCTATATTTTTTTTGTTTGTTTGTTTGTTTTTGGCTTTTTAGCAAAGTTGTTCAATGATGAATTGTTTTTATTCCAGCACATAAACTCTTGTCTCTTTGCACATTTTGTGCAGTTTGTGAGGGAATTATGTGTACTAGCATGCCACATATGGGTGTTACACAGGGTCAGTTCTGAGGTCACTGTAGCGATATTGTTAAATATTAGCTTGTTATGGGGAAACTGACTTCTTCTCCTTGAGACACAAAGCAGCTGTATGCTCCTGTTTAGAAAAGCAGGCGCCATTCTCTATGGTAGCCGAGGTCAGAGGATAGGACTATCTCACTCCCTAGACCAGGGGTGGGGAACCTGTTCCACAAAGGGCCGGTGTGGCTGCAGGTTTTCTTTCCAACCAAGCAGCAGCACACCAGACTTGACTCATTTAATCAACTGATCTCAGTCTTCAGAGAGTTGATTGGTCAAACTGTGTGCTCTTGGTTGGTTGGAAAAAAAACCTGCAGCCACACCGGCCCTTTGTGGAACAGGTTCCCCACCCCTGCCCTAGACACAAAAGATAGGTACATAATGAAGAAACCTCTACAGAGTCAGATAATAATGTCGGACAACCAAGAGTAAACATATTTCCTTGTTTGTGGACTAATGACCAATTGTAGCTGCATTGAGTATGTAGGGACGTCGAGTAGGGCATATAGACGAGCTAGAGAGGATAACTGATTCAGAATTGAGGTGGTATTATGTCATGACAAGTGTACTGATAAATCTTCCATTCTCCTTGGCCATATTTCAGTAAACCTTTCAGCATAAGACATCTTGGATTCCTGTGAACTTTCTCTCCACTACCTGAACTGATAAGTGATGAAGAAACTTGCACAACACTGTTGACTTTGGCTTTACCTGGACTTATGTGAGATCAGATGCTGTACTGTCAGCATGAATCCCATATAGAGTGATCTGTACTTGTACAGATCTTGAACTTGTACTTCTGTTCAGTCTTCACTTTGAAAAATAGAATAACAAACTTGATGAGCTTCAGCTGTCCTGATTTGAATAAATGTTTATTACAACACAAACCTGATATCAGAGGAAATTTTGGAACACAGTCAAACACAAAAAAACTTATTCTCATACAGAGGCACATATAATCATGTTTCCTCCTGGAAGGCAAAACTATGTGGGTAACTCTCGGTCAATGTTGTTTCATTCAATATTATCAGGGGAGCCGGATCATCTTCAAGGTTGTGCATCTTATCTTCTGGGTACCCACAGCCTCCTTAGATAAATCATGCCAAGTGTGCAGAGAGGCCTCTTGGGTTAACTACAGTGTAAACGAGTATATAATACATTCTTTTATGTGCAATAGATTTCTACCACATACAGCGTAATGAAACATTTCACAGCTGGGATCTCTGAAACCCCAAACAAAATGAATGTATCATTTGTAATCTCTCCTCTAGTCTGGTAGCCTTATTTAATAACGTTAAAGAAAGATGCTGAAACGTGCACTGTAAAATTTGGCTGTGAAATCCTCTGTAACCATTTTACAGTGTAGGTGTTATTTTTTAATTAGAGCTGTCATTTGATGCTCAGTTGACCCCTTTTTCTACTTTGCCTAACTGAGATACTTGGAGAAACATAGTGTAACTTTTCTAGCATAAAATAACAGATTCATTCATTTTGAAGCTACATTGATGCATAATCAGATGAATGGTGTCTCTGTTATTCCACAGCTGTATAATCTTGTGCTCCAAATACAATCACCTGTGAAAAGTACATACACTTTACACCACCAACTTTTTCATTTTATTAAGAAATGTCTTCTGGTTTTCTGTCTGATGTCCTCTGGCTACTGCAAAATCAGCTCTCTCTGACTTACAGAGTTCCCTGATAAACAGTGGAGAAAATTGCTGCAAACTGCTGTTAGTTAATGTTAGTTCATTTAGAGCAAGATCAGAAAATTCCTTTCCACTGCAGTTTAAGAAAATGTCAGCTATGCTTTTATCTCTTCCAGACTTGACTACTGCAGCACACTTCATTCAGGCATCAGCAAAGACTCAGCAAAGAGTCAAAATGCTGCTGCCAGGCTTTTAACTCGTACTAAGAGAGGAGACCACGTCATACCAATACTTGCTGCCCTTCATTAGTCACCTGTGAGTTTTAGACTTGCTTGATTTTGAGATTTTGTTGTAACTATTTGAATTATTTTATCTTGTTTTCTATTTCTTTCTTATATCTGGGGTCTTTTTGGATTTTATTATTTGCTTTTACTGCAAAGCACAAAAGTCTTCTTTTCCTTATTCTTCTCTATTATTATTATTATTATTATTATTATTATTATTATTATTATTATTATTATTATCATCATTATTAGTATTAGTATTATTTTCTGTAATGTATTTGTGAAACATAACTTGAAACTGAAATGAATTTAATTAACGATGCCATGCATCCATGGCAACATCAGACCCTCCCCCTCCTTCCATCGTCCAATCAGGTGTGAGGAAACTGAATATTTTCTTCCTGTTTCTGTGCGGCTCCTCAGCTGACTACAACCATGGTAAATACTTTCAATAAACGTGTTGTTTAACTCTAATTTGCTTATTTAGAAGCCGGTTTGTTTACAGCACATTTCAGTCGCGTTGTTTTTAAATGTAAAGTTAGTGCTTTACCTCAACACTATCGATGTTTAGTCCGGCTTTTAGGAGGCTAGCAGGCTAGGCTAATGACTTTTAATGATGGAAAGCTAATATAAATGCTATCGTTACACTACAGTAAACCACACTCATGTGATGTCTTTTCTGTTGTAGAGGTTCCGTTTCTGTGGAGATTTGGACTGTCCAGACTGGGTACTTGCCGAAATTAGCACATTAGCGAAGCTTGTGAGTAATCATAAAGGTCGAACACTTGAAGCAATAAAGCAGTTTGTAGCTTGTTTTATATAAAGTAATACGTGTGTCCTCTGTCTCACCAATGTAACAGTCAAGTGTCAAAATGAAACTCCTCTGTGCTCAAGTGCTGAAGGACCTGCTGGGGGAAGGCATTGATGTAAGTGTTTAACAGTATGTAACATATGATCACTCTTACATGCACAGTTCACTCACACTGATCAGTGCTTCTTCTCTCTCTTTTTAGTATGATAAGGTGGCAAAGCTCACTGCAGATGCAAAGTTTGGTAAGTCTCCCTCATACTGGTATATAGTGGGGGAAGAAATATTCTGATTACCACAGTATAGAAATACTAAACAATAACAAATAAAGAGAGAACAGCATACTGTGTAATAATGATTATTATTATTACTACAGTGAAATTAGCATTTTACTGTCGTAGTAGGTCATGGGAGTCTACTTTACAGCAGGTAAACAGGGTTAAATATACAACAGTGCATCATGTTTTTTTAAGCTCATTTAGTGTTTTGTTTGTAAAATCTTGATCTGCTGAGGAACCAGTAATTATAGCTTTCAAATAAATGCAGTGGAGTAAAAAAGTAGAAGAAGAAGAAGAGATACTTTATTAATCCCTCAAGGGGGAAAACACACACACACACACATACAAAGGGCTCATAGACATGCAATTTGGAGAGAGCTGGTGGAGCCATCCAGAGAGCAGCTGGGGAGGGGGTTCGGTGCCTTGCTCAAGGGCACCTCGGAAGTGCCCAGGAGGTGAACCGGCACCTCTCCAGCTACCAGTCCACCTTCCATACTTTTGTCCATACTGGATTCGAACCGGCCACCCTCCGGTCCCAAGCCAAGTCTCTATGGGCTGAGCTACTGCTGCCCTTACTACAGAATAGTTGCCTCTGAAATGTGGTGAGGCTAAGGAGGCTTGAAATGTGTTGGCGCTAAGCCAGAGCTTTTTAATTTTTATTTTTATTATTAATCACAAAGCAAGTACAAGTCTAACCTCTTTATTTTCTTTTTTACATCAAAACTTTGAAAGTGCATCAAAAGAGTATTTGAGTAAATGCACCTAGTTATACTCCACTACCACTCGTACTGCATTTAAATCTAACTCATACACATTATCACACCTGCTTTTTATTCTTATATAAGATACATTCATGATATTAATCCATCTTGCAGAAAGCGGAGACATCAAAGCTACTGTGGCAGTGCTCAGCTTCATTTTGTCCAGCGCGGCAAAACATGATGTTGACAGTGAATCTCTGTCCAGTGAGCTGCAGCAACTGGGTCTGCCTAAAGGTTAGTCCACTCTGGTTCCCTGTGTTTGATATAAAAATGATGATTATGCTGCATATTCTAGTCACACACGCACCGACCTCTTTCCATACTTCTAGTACAGAAAGGGATTACAGCAGAACAAAGGTGGAAAGCATCATCTGACTAATTTCTTTAACTACTTGTAATATCTAAGGTAGTATCTGTATTAACTAAAGCTTTTGCAGAAGGTAGACAGGGCTCTCGGACAACGAAAGGCCAGAGCAAGACAGTAGGGGTTGTTGGCAGGCATTTTGAGTAACTGGTAACCAATCATTGCTATCAGTGGTAACCGCATTTTGACCTATAGAAAATAGGGACAACAGCAAACAGCAAAACGTGGACCAAAATAAAAATAAATCCTTTTAAATTACTTATAAATCTGTCTGTTAACATCAGAACCAGAACCACACAACATATTTTTTCTGGCAGTTGAAAGTTACTGTTAACTCCTTTGTGAGCCAAAGCAGATAAAATCTAAATGTTAAAAAAACACAATAGATCATAACAGAAACAAATGCCTCATTTCCAGAACATAGATGTCACAACTCACAGCCTATTGTGTTATTGTTTTTAGCTTACTGCATCATTGTCTATTGTGCAGCTTGACTATGGTAAAACTCAATTCAAGGTACAGTGGTACAGTGTAGACAATGATGAAAGGTCACCACCCACCCCGGTGCGTGTGTGGTGCATTGTGGACAATAATGAATGGTCACAATGCGTCCCACCATCCACCGTGGTGGAGCCAGTGTTTGGTGTGGAGACTGTCTTCTCTTTTTCAGTGAAGATAACCACTTTATGTGATAGATGTAAGCTACTTTTCAATTACTTTGTGGCTGTTACTTTGTTCTTGTATTGATCGATTGATGCTGCATTGATGTCTTACTTTGCTAAAACTTTTATGTGATTATACACTTAAAATAAATCTAGGCTTGACTGTTAATTACACACACACATTCACATTCATTCCGTTCTTTTAGAGCACACAACGGGGCTCTGCAAATCATATGAAGACAAGCACTCTGCACTACAAGACAAACTAAGGGAGACGAGCCTGAGGTGTAAGTGTTTCTGTCTAACTTGTGTTTTTAAAAGAGGAAGACAAATATCACTGATGCGTTGTTTTCTGTGTTGTTGCTGACAAAGTGGTGCCCTTTACTTTGCAATGAATTTCAGTGGGACGTCTAGACGCTGTGTCCTGGCGGATTGATTACACTTTGAGCTCCAGTGAGCTGCGGGAGGTGAATGAACCAGTGATTCATCTTAAATTGCAGGCACAAGGAGCAGTGTCAGGCACCACAGAAACGACTGTTGTTTCTGTGTCTGCTGACAAGTTCAGAGTCATGCTTGCAGGTTAGTTCTGCATTTTTTCTTTTCTCACTCAGCCAGAATTATGCTGTGTCAATTATATTATTATGTGTTAATTATTTTCCCCTGTGTGTTTCTGCAGAGCTCAAACAGGCCCAGGCAATGATGAATGCACTGCAGTGAAGAGCGGATAATGAAATCAGACATCGACGTGTGATCAAGAGCTGGACGCAAATGACGTTGCCAAAAGTGCTGTATTTACACCTTGTACAGGATAATTTTTGTATGTCATTTCAAAGGTCATGTCAAGAACTCAGCTCACTAATATTTAGTTTAATTTTTCTACCACATTAGCAATAATTGATGGAAATGTTTCCAGATTGGTTGATTCGTCACTGAAACAAGAAGACTGAATGGACTGTTTTTGTAAAATATTGTCTATTATGTCACGTATTTTGAATTCTGTCAATAATTTGTGTTTTATCTTCATATGCTTAGAAATAACAAAATAAAATGAGAAACATATCCTGGGGCCTACATATCCCAGCATGCAATGCTGTGGGCTGTGCTCGTATTGTGTTCCGTCATTGGTTCCTACCAAATGTATGCTGTCAGTAGTACATACATAGTATTTTTTCGTTGCTTTCAATGAATTATTCGAGGATATAACAGAAAACATTAGCTTAGATCAGAAACACGTGAAAAATATCTGCATATAAACAACGAGAGTGGAGAGCCTGGAGGTCTCGCGATATCTCTATGGATAAATAAACGTTACCCAACGTGTTTGGTAACATGCATGTTGTGAAAGCCTTGTGGTCAGTGCCGTGCCTGCTCATTGTTGCAGACCTGCAGAGAAGAGAGGAACCCGACAGACTTCGCAGTTTTACGTAATTGTAGTTTTAAGTGTCTGTTAACGTGACGAGTTTATCACAGCTGACGTCTATTTCCTGGTTTGGGTAAGTTGTTGGCCCCTTCATTCCTCTATGCAACACAGTGAAAACGCCACCTCTGGACCTTTTCAGTCCAAAGTGTACTCAGTACAAGTACTTTCTCCCCTTGTTATGATCTGTGCAGTGCAGAAGCACAGTGTTTTGTTCAGACTGACTGAACAAACACTCAGGACACTGTGCTGTGGCTGGAGTTGTGTAATGTTTTTAGGCATTGGTAGGCTATGCCTCTTGTTGTGTAGTCTATAAATCACTGTTGTGTATTGTTGTAGGTCTGGGTGTGGTTTTTTGTGGTAAGATGTGCTTTGTTGTGTGTCTGAGGTTGTCCAGTGATGCTTGATGTTTTTAGGATTTGTAATTCTGAGGTCACAGGTCCACCCAACGGTCATCCCACCAGTCTTTGAAAAACATGAACATAAATCAAGATCTTTGAATAAAATATGAAAACTCAAAGTCATTTTGGAAAATATCACTCAGTTGTTCGTTTTATTTCCCAACATCACCGCCTTCAAAGCATTCTCTATATAAAAAACAAACTTCTATTCCCCAGAATATAATTCTGGGGGATAGAAGTTAGAAGTTTGGCTTTGGATATTTTTTCTGATCTAAAAGTAGCTAAATGTTAATATTTATTTTACAACTACTGATAATCTTTTAAAACATTCTCTCCATCTGCAGCACAGCTTCTTTTGTTCGATCAAAATGCCCGAGGGACCAGAGCTCCACCTGGCCAGCCTTTATGTGAACAAAATGTGTAATGGAGTGGTGTTCACTGGAGCAGTGAGAAAATCTGATGTCAGTAAAAGTCCTGATGTGCCCTTCACCTGTGAGGCCTATCGCATCACAGCTACTTCCAGAGGGAAGGAAGTTAAACTAACGCTGACACCCATGAAAAGTGATGATCCGAAACAGAGGGTAAAGGCAGGACAAGCAGACCAGCCCATGGATGTTGTTTTTCGCTTCGGGATGTCGGGTTATTTCCGCTTCACCACAGAAGATGAGCTCCCCAAACATGCCCACCTGTGTTTTTTTTCCAAAGAAAAGCCCCCCAGGGTGTTGAGCTATGTGGATGTACGCAGGTTTGGCAGCTGGCAGCCCAGTGGGGTGTGGCAGCCTGGCAGAGGGCCCTGCATCATGTTTGAGTACAAAAGCTTCAGGTTTGTATCACTGAGTGTCACCTGCTCAACCAAATCCTCGTCATCTCATTCATCACTTAATCATTTTGCAGAGAGAACGTCATATCGCACCTATCTGACCGCGCCTTTGACAGACCTATCTGTGAAGTTCTGCTCAATCAGAAGTACTTCAACGGTATCGGGAACTACCTGAGGGCTGAAATCCTTTTCAGGTGACCGTGCACAACCCTCAGACCTACTCGGATGACACATTATATCATTCTGTATTAGGGATGCAGTGATTCCTGACCTTATTGGGTATCAGTCGTGATATGATGATCTGCTTCCAATGAAAAGCTTAAAACAGTTATTTTAGTGGGAGAATAATCTGCTGATTTTCTTAAAATTGTCTATAAACTGTGATTAAAATAGAGCCTAACCTTTATAAAACTCCACAGCAATCCATGGCCACATGTTACATTTAATAAATGACTTTAAAGAGTTTTTACATAGTGATGTACACAGATGTCTTATTTCGGGAAAAGAAAGCAGTGGTATCAATATCATATATTTGGTATCAGAAGCAGTGCTTTCCTAATCATTAGATGATTTACTCATTTATAAGACAATGGGTATTTCTGTATATGTTCTCACATTGTTAACTTGGACCTCTAGTAACTTGCTAGATGTAACTTGTGGTCACAGAGAACAAAAAGTGAAAGGACACAGGCATGCGCATACACAGAGCAGGAAGCCTGGTACTTTTTGATCTTGATTAACAGTAAGCTCAAACAATTTTGAAAAAAACGAAAGAATAACAAGAAATGCTTTGAGTGCTTGTTTATTATGAGTCCTCAATCAAGGCCAAAGTTAAAAGAATATATACACTTCTCCAATATCTCAAAGTATTTTCCTGTGAACTTCTGATTGAAGTGGGGGGGAAAAACAACTGATGATATGACCAAAAACGCTGCTCCCATGTGTTTCAAGTTTCTGTTTTTCACAGACTTTGAAAACAAAAGAGCCCTTTTCATCGACAAAAGAATGGGTTTTAAGCCTTGAATCTTTTTTTTTAGGCTGAACATCCCACCCTTTGTACCCGCCAGGACCGCACTGGAAGGCCTTGAGTCAGAAGATTTCTGTGATAATGAGAAGCCTGTGAAAAATGAGCTCATAGACACAAAGGTGAAAGAACCCAGGCCAGAGAAACACATTTTTCAGACTTTAATCTAACGCTTAACCTTTAATGCATTGCATTTCTAACAGTGCATTATTTCTTCACCCAGACTTCAAACAGAGTTAAAGAGAAGAGAATAAAAGGGGAGTCAGGTGACCTGTTGAGACTTTGTCATACAGTTCCTCTGGAGGTGGTGAGCCTAGGTGGGATATATATATATTTATATATTTTTTTTAATATCCACTCTGAAACACAACTCATTCTGTTATCTTTCCTTTTGAGTGAAACATCACCCTTATTCAGTTCCTTTTCTTACATATTAGGTGGAAAGGGTTATGATCCTGAGAAGGCAGATTACTCTGAGTTTGAGGCATGGCTTCAGTGTTACTATGTGGATGGAATGAAATCCATTCGGGACCACAATGGCAGAACAATGTGGTTCAAAGTGAGTTCAATCCTGTATTTTAACCTCTGGCACAGGACTTTATATATCACTGATACTAATACCTACTGTTCTAATTTCAGGGAGATCCAGGCCCCATGGCACCTAAAGGTACATAATTATTGGATTACACGAAACTTGAAAACTGAAGCAGAAATGTCTCTGAGAATTATTCAATGCATATGACATAAAGTGATGTCTTGTCTTTTTCACACAATAGTTTTAAAGTCACCCAAGGCAAAAAAGAGGGCAAAGAAAGAAGATGACCATGATTACACAGACAAGAAAAAGGTATGAACTAACTTTTCTGCTCTACAAATAATCAACTCTACAGGCATGACTCTTGACACCAATTTGAATTCATTAGGTGCCCAGGAGTCGCTCTGAAAGCATGACAAAGAAAACTGTGACCAAACAGGAAACTGTGACCAAAACGCCAAAGAAAGGAAAGGATGCACGTCCGAAGGAAGCAAGATCCAAGCGGCAGAGGGAAAACACCCAGGATGTAAATGCACCTCAGCATGAAAAGATATCAATGGCACGTAGACGGAAGAGCAGTAGCGCACAGCCAACAGCTGCAGGTGAGTGGTTTCCAGTTTTATTTGTAGGTTAACAGAACAATTAAATGTGTTGGATGAGAATAACAGGTCAGGATAGCATCAAGAGCACTATTCGCTAGGAGACATAGAAGATAAAAATAAGCTAGAAATAAAATAATAAATAGAAACAGTAGAATTGGGGAGGTTATGATATTCTATCAAAATTAAGCTTGTTTTTTTTCTTCCACTGGCAGAGTATTGAAAGAATTGTAATCTCGTCATCTTTGTTGCAGGTCCACAGAGGAGGAGTGGGCGAGTGACCAGACAGAACAGCAAATAAAAAAGGGGGGGTGCACAATGGGACTGTTTTTATACCTTTTTAAAAAAAACTTTTTATTAAATAAAACACATCTTTACAAAAGTTCTGCAAATCTTTATTGATTTGATGAAAAGTAATCACAATTGTCTTCTATGAAAAGCTCAATTCAATAGAACAGCACCAGATGATACATTTTATAGCATTTAATTCATTTCTACCCATAGTACCAAATTAATTTAATTGTGACTACTGTGATGCTTGCTAAATGCCGTATCTATTACAAGATTAGGAGAAGCGACACAATTTGAAAGGGGTTGAAGTTCAAAGCAAGTCCCTCTGATGTGATATGTGCAGGCTGGTCTGGTCTCTCCAAGAGATCACAACTGAGAGGGCGGAGGGGGAAAAAAAAGTTTTGCTCTTAGAAGACAATACAGCATAAAATATGTTAGACAGTAGTAAACACCAAAAATAGAACACTTACTGCCAGGCTTCCTTGACTGAAAGTGTGGTGCAGAGAGTTGCGGTCACGCTGCTTCCGTGTGACTCAAAGAGCCGGACTACAAGTGCGCTCTTCCTGTCTTCGGCCTGTCATAGAAAAAGAATAAACAGCCATTAATGGGTTGAGTGGATTAAGCCAAGGGAGGTCAAGTTGAGCCCTTAAAAAAGAGACCTGTTTAATTGTCTCAAGGATGACTGCTGCACTGTTGACAGAAAATGCACTCCAGGGGACGGTGTCAGAAGCGCACTGGAGTGACCTCAAAGGAAAGTTGAGGTTGTATGCGCACTGGATGACAGAGGCATCTTGGAAGGATCCTGTTGCACAGAAAACATATGAGTTCCACTTTCATTTCTTGTGAGAAATAATATTCAAAAACAACTGAATCTTACCTGTGTGTGGCATGATTGCATATGTGAAATGATGAGTCCCCATGTCAGCACTGACATCCGGGGCCTTAGGTGCTCTCAATCTAAGACAAAGACACCTGCTGTTAGATGTAAGTAGTATTTAAATTTAGTGTAACTGAACTGTTTGTTTTACTGAACCTCACAGGGACAATGTCATGGTGTTGTTGTGGACTGAATATCCATATTTACAGTCATTCAGCAGTGCAACTCCAAAGTTGTGCTCTGACAAATCAGCCCATTTGTGACCCCAAACCTGAGAAGGAAACCACAATCAAAGCATTTCAATATTATTACTTTTGTATAGGTGTGCAGAGCCAAAACAGGACATTAGCTCTGGTCCAAGTCTGTATGGAGATCAGTGTCCATCATGATGAACATTACTCTTAGTTGATTCCAGAGTATTGTACCTCAAATCTGGCCCAATCCCATGAAGTGTTCCTGTGTGTCGGTCTCTGCAGATGACCAAACTGGATCTCATAGGTAGCATTGGCGCTGCGTACTCGGACAGGGAATTCCACCTTGAGGAACTTGTGAGACTCTGCCCAGATCACCTGCAATTCAAGGATGGAATGCATTTCTTGAATACTGAAGTTGTCAACTGTTTATCTATCAACGATTTTCGAGATTTCTTCAGATACCATTAATGTTCTAAAGTACCTCTGTGTTGAACTTGATGTAAGGACACATGGCATCCATGACAATCTCCTGTGTGATAGTGCTCTTATCACTGATCCTGAGAGTTACACTGACACAGCCACGGAGCCCATCTGAGGACACCACATGAGCCGGCTGCACCACCTCTAACACCGGCTTCCTACAAGATCAGTTCTGTCGGTTAGGTTTTTGAAATTCACATATACAAAAGCTGCAAATATTGTTATGTTTATCGTGGTGGCAAAAGTAAGCAGTAATGACTGATACCTGGTCTGTAGATGGTAGTCCATTACATCCCAAGCATCCCAGTACAGAGGGACATCGTCAAACATAATAAACTGGTTCCCATGACAGCTGTCAGAGATGGCTTCTCTGAGACCAACAGAGTGGGGGAACAGATGTTAATTCATTAATGTTACTGCTGTGGCAGAGAATACAAAGGTGCTCACAGGTGGTCCTGCAATACCTGTTTGCATTGATCAAATACAATGATGCCAAAGTGCCATCTTTGTTTATGACAGTCTGTAAAATCCCGTTCTTCATGAGGACCGTGCCGTCAGCCTGTAATGCATAACATCTCAGTAACCAAAATTAAATAACATACTGTAGCTAATTTAAGGTTTACTGTACAAGCAACATATGCTATGATGTGTACAGGAGAGTAATAACTATATATATATATATATATATATATATATATATATATATATATATATATATATATATATATATATATATATATATATAGAGAGAGAGAGAGAGAGAGAGAGAGAGAGAGAGATAGATAGATAGATAGATAGATTTACAAGTTATATACCAGTTATTGTTGCTAAGAGTGTTTATTTAGGGGACATGTTGTTTGTCTATGTGTGTATTTATAACTGACAGAGAAAAGACAGGTGGAAGACTGATGAAATAATGTACAAAAAAGGGGGAAGTCTCCTGAGCATCATGCATGCCACTGCGGGGGCTTTAGGACTCAGGAGATCGGCTGGGTTGGACTTCACTCAGCTATTTTGGGCTAATCTGGTTCTGTCAGAACCCAGACCCTTGGGAAGATGTTGACCATTGCAGATAGCTATGGCCCCTTCCAGAGCATGCCATCAAACCCTCAGGGGTGAGTAAGCTCTCTCTGTTTTTGTCCTTGTTCTGCCCTGCACCCCCTCACAAGACAACCACAGCCTCCCACAGAAGCCACAGCGTAACCAGAGGTGCTGGCTCATCACTGACACTGGGCTTTACAAGCAGGATGAATGATTTAGTGAAACTTTACAATTAGAAGGGGGAGGTAATGAGTGTATAGCACATACTTGAACAGTGACAGAGACTGGAGTCACAGGCTGTGTGTCTTTGACAGGAGACAAGCCGATGCTGGGGACTCTCACTAGAGCTGCAGAACAACCACAGAGCATCAGACATGCAGTTAAAGTGGAAGGCAACAACATAAATACATACACATACATGAACATCATCAAACATACCCAGATTAGGTTTACCAGCGCCATCTTGAATCTGGACGACTTCATGGCGCTCCCATGGCAGAGAGTTAAACACACCAGCAGTGTTGCCCTTTGACCCCAAGACTCCACAGGCATCATGCAGCAGTGTAGCACCATCACTGCGGATATCTAAAACAACAGAGTAATGTACTTTTTATTTTTGAAAACAGATCGACATGGCTCTGATTATAATGGAAAGCAACTGGAAACTGTACCTTCGTAATACCTGAGTGCATCCTCCACAACCATCCCTATACAGCTGCCAGGAATCACATCATGGAATTGATTCAGAAGAAGCAACCTGTAAGGAAGAAATTCAAAATATACTCTATACTGTAACAATAAAGGCCGTTTATTCATTCATCATCAAACTATAATGGTGTGCCTGGACCTCCAGAGCTCCTGCAGTTTTTTCACAGGATACTGAAAAGTCCTGTCCCGACACAGTGCCAAGCTGCTGGCTATCTCAATGTCATGAAGCAGGGTCTCACACTGGCGGTTCCCTCGCTTAATCTGGAAACAAACAGGCATGAAAATAACTGAGTTTAAGTATGAATAGTTTTAATTGTGTTAACACATTACTAGTTTGTAGCATTTTTATCCTTCATTGAATTTGACTGGTTTTCGTACTTCATTTTAATATGATCCCTATCCTCTAATTTGTGCACATTTGGTGGTGTTGTGTTGTATCTGCCTTTCCTTGTATATGTTTATTAATTATTATTTAATGCTGAGGTGCAGGGGGTTTTACATATAAATGAATGTCTGCTACATTCAAGTCCTTACCAATTGAGTTCACACAGTGCTGATGAAGCTTTCAGGTAAAAAGTAGTTTGCAGATTTCAAACACATTTTTAGAAATATATTTAGCCATCAAGGCTTGTTAAGATCGGGCTCATAAATAATTCACAGATAACTACACGAGTGTTAAAGCTACACATATATCTATATCTATATCTATATCTATATCTATCTATCTATATATATATATATATATATGTGTGTGTGTGTGTGTGTGTGTGTGTGTGTGTGTGTATGTATGTATGTGTGTGTATATATATATATATATATATATTTATATTTATATTTATATTTATTTATTTATTTATTTATATTTATATTTATATATATATATATTAAATTATATTCCATTTTGGGCGTACTCTTTTTGTAATTATATATCTCCTAGAAAAATCCTATTAATTTTGTTATTGTAAAGTTTAATTTCTACTTATAACGTTGACTCGGAGGAAATTTTTATTTTACCTGCGCCTGTGTGGTGTAGGTGCCATTGTGCAGCTCAAGGAAGAGCTCTCCGGTCCAAGTACAAAGCAGAGCTGAGTCAGCCTGAAGCTGAGAGAATAACTTCTCAGGACTGGACATCTGCACCCTGAGAAACACACAAGAATTATAAACGTCATTCTGACTAACATATGAGTGTATTTTGAAGTATTGTAAAACAGAATTATTATGACATCAACAGACATCATTCATATCCTTTTGCATTTAATAAGCTAGGAGTCTACTGCCTACGTGCTGACACACCCTTGCATAGCATAATACAGCGCAGGAAAAGTGACTATGAAACTCATGACTCATTTTTTTGGTTGGTTGATGAGTCTAAGGGTTGAACTGTCAGACAGGAACTAACCTGGGAAGTCCATCTGTGTCCTGCACCCGGTGTAGTCTGTCTAGCATCAGCTGTGTGGGTCCACCCCCGCCATCGCCGAAGCCAAACAATACTGCACTGTGGTGGGCTCTGCCTTTGTCTTTGTTATTCTTCACAGTTTTCACCAGCTGTGGGCAGAGAAAACCCAAATGAATGAATGTTAGCTTCGTGAGGACTGTAAATATTCTCTGCCAGACTCAACCTATACTATGTTTTCTGTACCGTAAACCAAACTCACATCTTCAACCTTGCCCTTCATCTCATAAGAATTTCCAGGTGGGAAGTGCGTTAAAACCTTGGAGCCATCCAGACCTTCCCAGAAAAATGTGTTGTGCTATGGGAAAAAGAAATCAAAACTGAAAACTTTTTTCAAGTGGAACAGTTTCTTAACCTTGTGCCTGGGTATCTTACTTACAGGAAAGGCGTTGACCAAGTTCCAGCTGAGCTTCTGTGTCAAGAAATTGGAAATACCACAGCCCTGCATTATTTGAGGAAGTTGGGCTGAGTAACCAAATGTATCTGGGAGCCAGAACTAAAGAAAGAAAGAAAACATTTTTATCTTGTGAAAAAGTGGCTTTAAATTACATACAGAAGTCAGCTCTGGTCATGTTGACATTTCTAGGAATCCGTACCTCTTTACAGTGTATCCCAAACTCATTGTTAAAGAAGCGCTGACCTTCCAGGAACTGCCGGACCATGGACTCACCTGAAGGCAGATTGCCATCCTGACAGGCAAACAGGTGATTAGTACAACTTACAATGTCATGTTCATAAAAGTGACTAAATTGCAACAGCCCCAATAATACGATTAAAGAAACAATAAGAAAGATATTTGCTGTATTAAATCTTTAAATTACCATGCTATATCATCAGAGATTTAAGAAACATGCTAAAGTGAAATACTGGCTCCTTGAGAACAATACTACTGTTTTTAAGGAGGAAGTCAAAAAATCTGTAGGGCGGAGTGAACGGGTCACAGTAACTTTTGAACTTTCACACTCTAAATTAGCTGACTTTTTTGTCCAACACGACCTACTACCACATTACTGTGTGCAATATTTCTTCTACTGGGGTCTATAGGGGTGTTTATTTGTGCTGAACGTGATCACTGTGAAACAATCTGAACGTAAAGTTTTCATTCACTCTCTCAAACAAACGAACACTAATCAAAGGAAACTTCTTGCTGTCATTATACTGGAGCACAACCTCAAGTCAGATTCATATGTTTTGTACTCATGAAGATTGAGCGTCTTCAATCTGTCAACCCACGTGAGCTTCAAGTCTGGAGAGCAGGGGTAGGGGGAGACAACTCTCTCCAGTATTTTGAATTTGGACTGCAGTGCCTATTTTAACCACTAGCTGTCAGTGTTTTGCACAAGGTTACATATTGTTCCTTTAAATAAGTAAGTATAATAAAGATAGAAGAAATATGATATTTTAGGTTTACCATTTCCACCCACGTTCCTCCAACTGGAATGAATTGGCCTTTCTTGACGTAATGCTGAATCTGGGAGAAAAGTCCTGGGTACCAGCTCTTGACCCACTGGAACTGCTGAGCCTGGACAAAAACAAAAAAGTCAAAACTGTACAGGACTGCTCAGGTTTGTAGAATCATTATGACTCATGTGAAAGGGTATTAATGAGGAATTACCTGAGAACAAGTAAAAACAAACTCTGGGTTTTTCTCCATTAAACGGATCACTGTCACCCAGCTTCGGCCACATTTACGAATGGTCTCTTCATAGGGCCACAACCAAGCTGTAGATACAGAGTCATAAATATTAACTCATTTCTCAAACTTTCCTGAATTGTTATGTTTTTGTTACCTTAGAATGAGCCTTTCATATCTACAGACGCTGTGAGTCTAACGTGCTGAACTGCCATGCTTCTACAGTAGCCCAGAACAGCCAAGCTAAAGCTCTAGATAGGGCCTTTTATGTTTTTCATGCATTTGGCATTTGTTTCTCATTTACACTAGGAAGGAGAGGGCGAAACAAGGAGGCTGCAATATGCAACTACACTGCCACTAAATCCTACACATTGGTCCTTTGAGTGAGTAAATATGTCATTAATGAATAAGCGAACAAAAGTGTGACCAGGCATTCAACGCCACCTTTTTTTCACAGTTTTTGATTCTTAGCTCTATTCAGTAATACAAATTAAACTGAGACCTGAGTCTATGTGACAGTGACCCATCGCATGAGCAGTGTGCTGGCTTTCTCCGTTCCGCTGTCTGAAGAAGTTGTGAGCTAGACTGTGTGCTTTGGAGAAGGAGCTGGGATCAAAGGGATCACACAGGTTCACCATCTCATTGACAGTGAACAGAGCCTGGAAGCCTCGTTGCTCTCCCTCTCCGAGTTCCTGTGAAGAAAGAGAAACAGCAGTAGTTAATGTTTGCTTTCATTTAACTTCAACTAAAGTAAGGCCATGTTTTATATGACCGTACCTTTACGATGTCAATCAGCATCTCAAAATCAGTCAGCAGTTCTTGTACATCCCGATTAAAAACCACAAGCTCAGCTTTCTGTACGGAAAACATCCTGTTCGGATCTGGGGCTGCAATCATGGAACCTTGACCGGCTCCGAAAAGCCCATTACAGGCAACCTCGACATAAAGGGTGACACTAAAGAACAGGAGAATTTTTTTTTAGTTGAGAGCTGTCCAAAAGCTCAGTATGCAAAGATAAGCAGCTATAAACTGACCTGTGTGGCTCTTCATCTTTCAGACAGTCAGACAGGATGTAACTCGTCTTTTCACCCTCTTTTGTCAGGCCCTGCAAATCCACATGTTACATGACTCAATAAACCTGTTAGTGCAGAAGTGTGGCACTTTAATGTAATCTGACTTAAATAAAACTGCTGCTACAATACCTGGACTGGCTGTTCATCCCTCCAAACCATCGCTTCTCCATCACTTTCCCACAGAAGATGAACCTCTTTCCCTCTCCAGGACTCTGGGATTTTCAGAGTCACTTTAAACCAGCAAGTCCACCACCTTCAACAAGCATTAAGCTTGGGTTATTGCCAATACCTGAGGGAATAATAGATCTGCAGGTGATGAAATCTAACATTATTACTTACGTCGGTCCAAAGGTATCACCCACTTTATAAGGTGCAAAGTTCTGCTTGGAAGTTTCTGTGAAAGCGATCCGTTTAGAGGACAAGAAGGAGGTGAGGGACTCAAGCGGGCAAGAGTCTCCATAGAGGCTGCAGAGAATGAGTCAAAAAGTCAAGTGGGGATGCTGCGGTTATAGATACAGTATATTATACAGTTTCATAATTATAATGTGTTAAATCATTTCACGTATACAATCCCATGACCACTTCCACAGGGAGAATATCTCTTATAATGCAGGTGTTATGCCCTAGAGGAGATTACGTATCATTTGGTGGATTGTTTATTAACCGTGCAATCCTCCTTTTTCTGCTTTGTGGCTGTTGGTTTATATTGCATTGATCCTAACTCTTGACTCACCTTCTACACTCGGTGTAGTTGAGCCTTTACGGTTATAAAACTCTGTCTATGATGCTCTGACCTCATCAGATCAGTGTGTAGTTTGGGCAATGAGCATGTGGACGTCAATGCCCCAAAATGCATGCAAGAGTACAATGATAACTTATTATTAGGCATCATAAAGTTAACTCCGTTTGGATATTACAGACCGACAGGACACTATCTTGCAGACTGATGCCCAACACTGCATAATTACTGTTTTTAACCCTCTGTAGAAACAATCACAGACAGCAGCATGAACATGTTTGGTCTACAGTCGGCCACATCATCGTTCAGGTCAGTCAGGATCAGTGCAGCGGTGTATGAAAGAAGCCTTACCGTCCTCTCAGGTTGCAGTCTGTGAAATATATATTAGAGATAAACTTCTCTGCTCTCTCGAGAAGAGTGCGCCTGTTCTTCAGCACAGGCTGATGATACATCACGACAATAACTCAGTCAACGCATGCAGCTCACTCTCTCTGCCAGTAATAGTATCAGTATATAAACACTTCCTGGCTCCTGAGTGGTGTGGTCAGGGTCTCCTTCAAATCTCGTTTGAACGTTTAAGTGTTGTGGACATCTTGCGGATAGATGAAAGCAGATCGTGTTGTACCAGAGGCGGTTCAGAAAGTTATTTAAGTTTTAGTTCAGTTGTTTATACATCTAGTTTGGTGAAACCAGACCGACAATCCTGCAACAACAAACCGAAGAGAAAGCCGTGCTGTTAAATCTCGCGAGAGTACGTTGCTGCTCAGACACAGGTCTCGAACAAAGTTAATTTTTTCCTGATTTATCGGTCTGAAAAATGTTATTTTAGTGCTAGAATGTTAATACGATGTCCGACTTGTGGAAACTGAGTCCAGTATTTACTTCAGGGAGGTTGAATGAATTACTCATAATCTCTACTCACGTTCACCTCTCCCACTGGAGTCAATAGACTCAGGAGGACCTGCCGTTAGTCTCCTAGCAACAGAGGCTAAACGGCTAAATTAACGTGACACTCTCCAGTGAGGCGTGTCTTTGATTAAATATGTTTTATTAACCGTCTCTGCTTTTATTATTTTATCATTATTATTATTATTATTATTATTATTAATAATAACCGTCTGTTGTCACACGGAAAATAAACTCAAATCTAGACGGCCCGGAAGTAAAACGTATTGTTGTAGTTGTAGTTAAAGTAAATAGCCGCAAGATGGCAGCCCTGTTCAACAACTAACAATGTAATGGACGCTCTCATTCTCATGGGTCAAGAAGGGCAGGTGACCTGTGCAAAAGGTCACCAGTGGGGTTAATTTATTTATTTATGTGTTTTTATTTGCTTTTAACAGGTAGAATTACCTTACCTTAGAAAACCTTTTATTTTTCAATCTGAATTTTGTGAATATGTATTCAAGGTCAAAGTAGCTCTTATAGGTCAACATATGACTTCATCACTGCTTAAAGTAAGCCAGATTGATTTACTTATTATTATTATTTATAAAATACAGTGAAAATAATATTTTAGTTAAAAAACACATACATATATATATATATATATTTTTTTATTGATACAACAGTTATTTACACATATTACAGACTAAAAGAAGTAACAACTAAAAGAGAAAAAAACTATGGCACAAATATAATTTACAAAACAGCTACAGTTTGACAATGGCACAGTGTTTATGGTAACAAGATATCAACAGTGTAATGAGACCACAAGCAGCAATGGAAAATAATCAAGGAGGATGGTGTGTACCATCATAACACTTTATTATGGAGGAACAGTCGCTCTGCGCTTTTCTTCTCTATTACACCATTTCCTCATTTTTACTAAATAGCTTGTTTAATCAGTCTAAAGTAAAGTTTGCTCTTATAGTAAACACGTTGCTTTGCCATAAGCATGCAAATACTATACAATGAACATCAAATCAGCAGCATCTAAAATGTTTTGAATATAATAAAGACGGAAGACAAGGGAAACCCTGTGAGGATGATGCTTAATAACTCTCTGGTTGTCCTGTGGTGTAACTGCACAGGCTAAAGTCTAACTGAGAAGCTCTCGGGAGTGCTGGGGAGTAAGTCTTGTGATCGGACTGGCGGACAGGGGTCAGGGGTCAGCCCACGTGCAGCACAGAAAACACAAAAGCCTTTTTTTTCTCAGCATTATTCACAGGGAAGGAACTGTGTGTTTCTGTGTTTGTACGAAGCTAAGCGCCCTTTTATTATAAAATCCATAGAGCAGCTCTAAGTACAGGCTTGGTGGAAATGTGGCATAGCCCATCCCTCTCAGGCCACGCTACCATCAGGGATGTCTGTCGACTCCTATCCCCCTATTGTTTGGACTGTGGTTTGACTTTCCTCCATGCCAGGACTGCCCATGGGAAAGGGTTCCATGGTCAGACTTGACCTGTGACTTCAGCTCTAGCCTTACTGTATTTGCCTGGAAGCTTCTGTGTGGAGCTCTCCTTAAGAAACTCACCACATCACGTCGGGTAAATCAAGGGGGATTAGAGAGGACAGCTGCACCACTTGCTCTAAGGAAGTAGTCATACAGCATAAAACACCCTTTTAAATGCCCAGAACGGAGGACTACCATGTACTGTCTGCCACAACACAGCAAAGGACGTTCAGACTGTGGCTTGAGAAAAAACAGTGCTTCCAAAAAAACCCAGCTGCATGCAACGCATGCAAACATTATCATGTGATCTACTTAAACCTTTCATGCTTCCACAAAAGTTCGGGATGATTTCACAAATACAGAATGAGTGATGCAAAGGGATGACGGTATAATGGTCTTATTGAAGTTTCATTGAGTTCCTTTGAAGTGAGGTCCAAAACGATGAGCTATACTCTTGATCCGTACTCATCTATCTCTCCAATGTTGTATCCAGCACCTTTGCTTTTGTCCTGTTGAGCACCAGCTCTAAGGAACAAAAGAACCGTAATTCAGAATTTTTTGAATACCTGTACACACATGCAAACTGCATTTTTACAAGTATTCTCCCTGAAGTTGTAGATTGATTTCATGGCCATTTTAGTATCTCTTGTATGCTAAGGTTTGTTTCACATCAAGATAATGTTTGTTGATATATGAACAAGATGTTGAAGTGTTGCACACAATAAAAAGTGAACGTTAATTTGTCTATATTTCCCACTTTAGGTGCCAGTTTTGCTTTACTCAAGAGGTACACCATGTACATACAGAGAATGGCTGCTGCTGATTTTACATACATAAAATAAAACATACAGTTATTATTTTGGAAGCTTGAAGAAAGAGACAGAGAAGGAACATTTGAACATAGAAGGAACATTAGTCACTGTTTAATGCAGTGAGTCTGTGACAAGATTGTCACGTAGTCTAACACCTCTATTAACACTCTGTTCATCATAAGCATAAAGAAATGAAAGAGGAGAGGTGATATAAACTGATGAGGAAGCAGCTTCAAAGCAAAATTTACCTCTGGAGTGTTCTCATTTACATATTTTGTCTCAGACATTTTCCCTTTCCACAGATATAGCTTTGAAAGCAGGCCTTGTTGAAATTAGTGATTTATGGTGTCTTTATACTCTAGTGGATAGACCAATGTCCCAACAGCGTTAGTTAGGCCCTTTTTTTCCAATGAGCCAATCTTTAAAATATTTTATAACTTTCAGTTTTTTCCTCATGAAGATAGAAAGTCTGTCATATCTTTCTTGAACCCTAAATTTTGTAATTTTCTAAACTTTCTTCTACTATTCTACTGTCAAATAATCAGTTAAACTATTAAAGTTTTGCATAAGATATCTATGTATATATTTATTCTATTTCCTCCTGAATGTAGAAGTTGTAAAACAAAGGTTCCTCTATACATTCAGTTCCTGGCACACTAAAATCCGAAGAGATTAGCAGGTGTATCATTTTGTTTATTCAACTGTGTAAAAGGGAAGAGTCCTGTGAAAGGGAAGCATGGTCATTCATCTCATCTTTCCCACAAATTACTTTTTAACAAGAATTTCCTTAGGTTACTGTGAGTATTACACTTTCTTCCAAAATTAGTTTTCTCAAATTCTCAAACGCATCCTTAACTCTGTACCACAAAAGAAAAAAAGAAAAAAAAATACTCTGCAAGTCACACAGTAATGCAAATCCAAGAGAGTATTCCCCAGGGCACAACTAGTTTTCTTTTATGGAAAACCACAATTACAGAAAATGGGCTTATAATTTATGCGACGTCACACTGTCAAGGGTGACTAAGAGCGGCACAAGTGAGTGCACATTCCCAAAAATTCCAACTAATGAGGACACAACCCCTATAAAGTCTTTGAATCTTTAAAAAAAACTCTGACCCTGGATGTTAGGGTCAATTAAGGTTAACCATTCTCTTGAAATACCCTCTGCAAATTATGGTTATATATATATATCACCACCACCTATCACCACCTAAAATAAATCATGGAAAGCTTTGAAAAGACACGAGCGATCAATTCCGATCTTTAAACTAAAGACTTACTTCATTTTTTGGAAGATTCAGGCATACAAATGTGTTCAAGCAGTATGATATACACCATGTTGGATCCCTCTGAAGTACTTATGATGAAAATGATCCAAATGATCAGTTTTCTAGTTCAACAAAGAGCACTTAATCAAGTATTTTGTGCAGGAAATGAGTTTGAGAAGCATAATTGTGATCTTGTTTTGTAGTTTTTGCCCTTTGCTTACCTTTTTTGCCTTAATAGACAGCAAATTAAAGCGACAATGAGAACAAGTCCCAGTGCAGAGCCCACCAGTATGGGAACCAGTAAACCTGCAGAGCATGGAGCAACAGAAGCGGAAAGGATTATATGATATTTGGGGTATTTGATATGTATGTATGCATATGTGTGAGCAATTCAAACATTTAGTGAAAATAAATTAATACAAACCAATCAAACCACTAATTTGTTGAGACATAGTTCAAGTATTTTAGTGATATAAGAAATACCTGTTGCATTGTTATATTCTACACTAGTGTATCATTGTCTACTCTATGAATACATTACAATACATTTATTCCATTATTACAGGTTAAATTTGGTCATCTATTAGCTTTAAAGTAGGAGCCATGAAATTTAATGTTGGAGCAACGACTCTTTTCCTTTAGTTCCCTGAGTTAAATGCAGTCAAAGAAAAGGTAATTTTAACTCTCACGTAGCTTATTTGTTCACATGAGATGTTAGTGGCCTACAAAGGGAGGATCCCTTGATGTTGTGTACGAAATTGAAGATGACACAAAATAAGGAAAAATATACAAAAGCAGCATACCAGTGTTTATCCAAGATAGGTCAGCTGAGTAACAGAGAAAAAGAGAGAAAAGAAGGTGAAATTCACAGACGAACAGACACCTCAGATATGGTACCAAAGGAAAAGGGGATTCATGAGAGATAAATCAAATTATAACGTGAATGTATTTTTTAAAAGAAACAAGTCTTTTCATGACATTATAGAGTCACTCAAATTCATTCATGATGAAGTTTTAACGTCTGCTTTAACATGATATTGGTAAAATCACCTCATCCATGTAGCCAGTATCAAGTCATTCCTGGATTGGTAATGTCTAGTTTGTTCTCACACACACACACACACACACACACACACACACACTCAACTCTTAAAAGAACACATTTTTTAGCACAAATCATGTTACATATCAAGCTAATGTGAGTTACTGCATGTGATAACGGAGTCTTTACATGGATAAAACCTAAACTCACACGTTTTCTTCTTCTTTCTAGAGTTGAGTTTCATTGTTTTACTAGAAACAACACAATACGTTTCTTCCATTAAGTGCAAATACAATCCCTTCTCTGATTTCCGCCTTTTGGCACAGCTTAGATAAATATCTTTAGACATACAGATGTCAGTATGATGGTGTTGAGACAGAGACTATTTCCGGGCAGTTTTGCTTAGAGTGTTCATGAAAAAGTCTACATTTCAAATAATACTAGTTATATAAGTTTACAGTGAAAGGTGCAAATGCAGTAGGAAAGAAATCTGCCATATAAGCTTCATTTAAAATGCTTTTATTTAAAATAGATCCCTATATACAGTAGATGTTTCCTTACTTATGGTAAATAGTATTTTGAACAGAAGAGCAAAATGTAAGACAAGACAGCGATGTGACGTAAGCACTTAAGCTCTTGCAAATTCTTTTGGGTTCGCTTCATTTCTAATTACTAGGACAGCTCCACAATTATCATAGTATAGAACAGAACTTGGCATACAGTATGACACTATAAATACTCATTGCTAGGCATTTTGTATATAGATTCCCAGGCATGAAATATGTGCTTTGTAGTAGCTTATTTTAAAGCATGGTAGGACAAAGAAAAATATGTATACAGCCCTACAGTTTCTCATTTTTGTAGATTTTTATGACAAAAATCTACATATTGAGATTTATCTTGATGTTTCAGAATCTGATTACAGTATTGAGCACAGACACTGGTGATGACTGGTTATGCATAGGCAATAAAACAATAACTACAGTAAATTAACTCATATTACAGTCTTTTTATAATAGAAACTGTATTTTAATTATGTGCACATACTGGAAAGAATAATTTAATATTAAATACATTTGTGAGAAAGATTTGTCAAAGGAATTCAGGGTGTGGTTTGAAAATTAGTCTTTTGTTGTAGGACAGACAAATTATGTCTGCCACACAAAGTGACATAATGTGAGTCTCAACAATGTCAGGAATCTCTCTAGTCTTCCCACTCCATTGGCAAAAGCCAAGGATGTGGATAACCCTGGCTGTGTGGTTTTCTGGGAACAGTAGCAGGGGAGAGACTGCCATACTTTGTCACTGGCACACTTTGCTTAATTGCTGTGGTAGTCTTCTTCTGGTTCATCAAGGCTTTTGTCAGAGAGCGATCTAATTCAAACGCCTCATCGGTTGGTGGCCGTCCCCGAAGAATATGTCTGATGGCGGGGAGGGCTAAGTCTGACTTACAGCCCAGGTAGCTCCTGAGGTTGAGCTCAAGAAAGACTTCATCTCTGAGAGCCTGAACCATCTGGGTTTCAGCGTGGGACAGTTTTAACTGATAGAAAACTCTCTGCTCCAGTGAGATGTAGCACAGTGCATCTTCAGCCAGCCCTAACTTTCCCATAGAGCGGTTGGTCTGGCTCTTCTTCCACATGGATGGTTTCAGTGTTTGTTGTTTGGATTTGGCTAGACTCTCACTCTGTTGGTACTTGAGGTCTTTCTTCTTGCCAGCATTTAGCTTCTCTGAGCCACTTGGTAGAAGCTTATAGAGCCCTTCATCGGCCAGGTCTGCTAGGTCGCCAACCAACAGCTGCTGAACTATTTGCTTCCTTGTGAGTGAAGATGTCACTGTGGGAATACCGTGCAGTCCTCTGCCTGCATCAGACACACAGCCAATCACAGCTTGTTAAACATCCCAGCCTGTGGGATATTCCTTGGAACGACTATGGGTCTTCACACCCAGCATGCAACAGCACTGCCTGCAGTGACAAACTAAAAGCACAAGCCATCACCTGCTAAATGCCGCTCATGAAAGCTTATAGCAGAGGATTCCAGACTGCCGTGTCCAAACACATGTGCCAGAGAAGCATAGATCTCAGAGAAAAGCTTTGAAATGAGGAAAACATGCACATTCATACCACACTATATAGACCTAAATACCATAGAGTGTGGTAAACCAGTCAACCACATAAAAGTAAGCCTTTAAGGACAAATTTAAGGGCTGCAGGCTTTCTCAGTATGTCAGAAGGACGGTTAATTTGTTGTGTCTTAAAAGATAGCCTACTTTTCGAGAAGCTCATCAACTTTAAAGATGATTAAGAGGAACATCATCATTAAAACTCTCTCACAAGCAGGTGATACCATACGAGTGTGACAGCCCCATGCTTAGCAGAAGGAAAAATGCCCATCAAACCTGTCCTTTTGCCATTTTTGAAGCAGCACGGTGGCCATGTCATTTATGTTACCCAACAATAAAGCAAGCTCATTTTGAAGACCATACTTACCCTCCTTAAAAGATACCAGCACAAGTCGGCTGTCAGCGAGCTGCGGTTTCCTGTAGTTGCCATTCAGAGGCACAGGGGCTGAGTCCTGGGCATGGGAGGAGTAGAGGGCCGTTGCCAGGGCCAGAAACTATGAAGACACAACAAAACAAAAGCTTGTTACAGAGGGTTTTTCCACACCAATTAAGGTTAAATGTAACAGGCATGCCGTATTAAAATGTCTGAAAAATGTATTTAAAGGTCAGTTTATTGTAATATAAAATCTGCTTGAGTATTTAACACTAATGGAGCACCTGTTTGCGCGATATTGTTACATGATTCCTGAACACGGTCCACAGGACGCTGGGGTAGCACGGAGGAGTCGTCAGTGACCCATCGTAGCGATAATACTCATCCAAACGTGCAGGCAGCAGTGCTCTGATGTTGAATCCAGGCACCTGAACTCTCTGATCTACCAGATGACATGAAAACAGAAGTAATTTGGAACAAATCCATAATGGCCACATGAATGGACTGATGAAGAGTTTGGAGATTCTGACCTCAAACCCAGAAAAAACAAAGACTCACCCCTGTATTTAATACCATTGATGAATTTCAGAAACTGTTCAAAGGCCGGATTGAACTCTCCAACCTGTATGACAGACATAGTTAGATGGTTCTGCTGCTCCCCAGAAATTCACACATCACTATCCCCACCCAGTCCACAATGTCTCACCTCAATCAGGACACCCAGCACAGCCAGGCCATCTGATTTGTCTACAGCCATGGACATATTGGGATACTTATCTGAATTGAAGTGTACAACATGCATCTGTGAGAGAAAAGAGAAACACGTCAAGACCCTGAGAAGGAAATGAAAGAAAAGAAGCATGCACGTAGTTGCAAGTAGTCAAACCTTGAGATGATTGGTTCCAAAATCTGATTAATTTCTTTTTTACACCCAATATAAAAATATGCATTAACACAGATATGAGATAGGTTGAGAGAGTGGATCATTTGGTGTACATCAACGACATCTTCTTTTTTGCAAATATCAAAAATGTTTTGGAAAATAGTACCTGGAGTAAGATATAAGGTCTTTATGAGATGTATGGTACGCTGTCCTGCTATTTCTCTGAAGAAAGTATAAAGGGAAGTGACAGATATTTTATTAGCAAGTAAAAACACAATCAGGATATTTTGGGAAATAATGCTAGTCCATCAGCTAGTAAAAATCTTCTTAATTGAAAAGGTGACACATATTTAGGGTCAACAAGAAGCACCCTTGTAAGGAAAATGGGAAAAACGGACCTTAAGACTGATCCTGGAACAAAGCTACAAATTAATCTATCAACACAACGGTATGAATAACAAAGGAAACTGTTTTTGTTACTAAGTAGAAAAAAATTGTCAAAATTTTATTTTGAAAGAGAATGACCTATCTTGGACTGTTTTATTTTATTACATTTCCTTGTGTGAACAGCAGGTTACATATTTACACCATCTCACCTCTTTAGATTTCTTTTAGATTTTCTTTTTATAAAAACTAATTTGCTGCTTACTGTTGCTGCTAATTATAACGTGTGTTCCACGAATGGTAGGTGTTAATTGGATTGGAAATACAGTAGCTGGTGCTGTTCAAGGGATATAATATTGGTGGATAGTCTATGAAAAAAAAAAATCACATGAGAAATACTGGGGATATATTACTGTAGGTGGGCTATTACAGCACATTAAAAAATGTCAGACTGTCAGTAGTTCTGGAGATGGTATTGTGTTGTGTAATCGCTGCAACACAAAGTCATGTTTGTCATTCTGTCCAAATATGACGAAACTGTATTTACAGGCTTTGTTCTTTCTTTGGTATAAGGTGCACTATTTCTGGGAAATTTCCCATCATTCCATCCCTCCAGAACAACATGTCATCAAGGGACTGTGGTTCTGGAGTCTGGAGAGACTTTAAAAGATGCATGCTCTCAACGTGTCCACTCTGAAACCCAGGTCAAACCACAGCACCTTATATGTGGCTCTGCTGCAGCTGGTGCATGGTCACATAAAAGCATACAGGTTGTAACCATTTCAACCCACTGTAATTCAAATGATACCAAATTATATAAAATAAGTCTCCTATTTTTGTTTATATCATAAAAGAGACTCTTACTTTTAAACTTCACTGTCTGGTGTACTTCAAGTACAAAAGTAAATAGGGCAAACTAGTGTGTGAAAACTGCTTACAGTGCTTGACACATTAAATAACACAGACAGCCACTCCTTTCGAGAGGTGGCTGAAAACCAAAGCATATAATAGTCTGGTACTTTAATCCCCTTAAACCCAGCAGAAATAAGACATGCTGTCATACTGTACATACCAAGGCTGACAGAAATTACGTATGTGCCTTTTAGTATGAGCAACTGAGTGCTAAAATATTGTAATTTGATTGCTAAAAGGATGATTTATTTTGAAAGAATAACTATGACCTTAACTGTCCTCTCTTTATAAAGCCAGTAGTTAAGATTTTAAAGACTCACAACTCCTTTATTGTGAGAAACTTCCTTTAATTAGAATGTGTTTTATATATAAGTCAATTGTGCTTTGCAGCCAGTTACACAATAAAAGTGGGAGATGCACAATGAGCTTTTTCTGACGCTGTCTGACTGGTGAGTGGATGTCAAATGAACGTCTGCCACAGTGTCAAGAAGCTGGAGCAGTAATATGCAGATGCAGAGTTTCTTCTGCTTAAGTAGCGTCTGAAAGCCTTGATTTCTCTGCCGGTCAAATGTCACATGTTTAAGTCATAAAGTATTAAATCATTTGTCTGGTACCAGAGGTGCTGTCGGCCAACAGCCTACAGCATCAGGCATCAATATTAACTAAATATTCATTGACCAAGTAAAAGTCCTGCATTTAAAATGTTACTTATAAAGTATATTAAGTAAAGTAAAATGTAGTTAAAGAATCAAAAGTAAAAGTACTTATGTGAATGGCAGAATTCAGGGTATCACATGCATCATACTATATATATATCTTATAGATCCTGTATATTATTTCTCATGCAACACTGTTGGGTTTTGTATTCTATAACAACGCATCATATTGTACACACAGTTCCACATGTATAATCTTAATCAGCAAAGAACCTATTAACTATAACTGTCTGATAAATGTTGTGCAGTAAAGAGTATATTGTTTGTCTCTGAAATGTAGTGGGGTAGAAAGTACAAGTATCTTGGAATTGTACTTGGGTATAGTACTAGAGTGGATATATAGTTATTTTCCATCACTGTCTTTACCATCATCAACAGTGAAAGTGTTGTTTGCTTTGCTTACCTCTGCTGCATACTGCTTGTTGTTCACCATGTGTTCAGAGCCTGAAGGTCTGCTGGAGGTGCCCCAGTGAAAATGGAGTTGAGCAGCAGTGTAACGATGAGGCAGGCTGGAAATGTACATCTTAGAGGGCAGTGATATTTGTACTGTGGATCAAGAGACATGAAACCCCACCACACATAATAGAGCGGTGTAGTGGTAACTTCAGTTAACATCAGAGGGATCAAGAAACATCAACTCTATCTAAACTGAGGAAGTCAGCAGGGCTTGGTCTGCAAAAGCTGTGTAGCTATGTTTCGCATACTGTACTTTATGGTGGACTGATGCAGAAGAGGTTTCTATGTCTCTTGTCAGCGTATGATGAATGTTTCTAAGTGAAAAGCCTCTGTCAGCTTATTCCAGACACGCGTCACACTGACAATGCTCAGCTTGTGGCGTTAAGGCCTATCTGACATGCACACATAAGCACTTGTCTGGTCTCTGCACCCCGTCAGTGGCTAACAGTTTACTTACGCTGATATTACAGCAACCAAATCGTGACCTACACAGGGCAAACATTACATGCAGCGTTTGTCACTGTCATTTGTTATATATAATTTCTACATCATGCTTTAAGTAACATGTAAGAGACAAATTAATCCAGTTCTGCAGGATACTGTTTAGTGCCAGAGTTAACCTCACTTTTTTTCCTGAAACAGTTTCTTATGTTCAAACAAAACAGAATCATTCAACAAACTGTAATTTTGTGCAATAATCATATTCTTCTGCCTGAGTCATCAAAATATTTTATTTCGTGGCACATGGGCACAGTTGTTGATGTTGTGATTGCTATATTTAGCAATCAAATTTGAGACTACAAACACATAGATATTGGACATTACAGCCATGGAGCTCAACATAAAGCTGGGTTATTTTGGTTTGGTTTACTTTGTTAAGATGCATCAGACCCAGTGGAGGCAAAGCCGATGACTAAACTACACGTGGAGCTCTTTCTTTCTTTCTGTGAAAGGACAGCTAAGATAATAAGAGAGCGATTATGGAAAATTGCTGTGGCAGAAGATTCACATTATCATTTTCTTTAGGTTGACCCAGAAATTAGGTCTCTACAGCAAGAACAGACTCCTCCATGTTTACTTGGGATCATTTCTAATGAATGCATTGACTAGTGTATCACTTTAATTTGAAGAATTTCTAAATCCTAGGACAAACAGAACAGTGTGCACTTGATCTGTTTTTAAATCTTTGCTTAGTTTGATATATAGTTTTGTTACCTGTGATGAAATGAGAAAAATACACTTTTAATTGTACATACTGTACCTTATTATGCATGTTGGCAATAACAATGATGATTTATACTCACCAGAATGTCCATTATTTCCAAGAGTAAGCTGCTCATTGGGCAACAGGTTGTAGTTTTGAACCTCAATTGGACCCAAAGTTGGGTCGAACCTCAGCAGTTCTGCCTTAATGTTTATTGGAGACTGGAAAGCTCCGCCGCAATACGGATAATGCTTGGACCATTGGTGCTCTCCATCTGGACCTGCAACAGCATCAATGTAAATTATTACAGATAAAACAGCTTAGGGAGATGTCTGCACCGTAATGTAGCCCAAATGAAATTTTCATTATTTTAATATGTTGACCTAAGCAAATCAGTGTCACCAAAAACGTGTATTTCACCCCAAAACACTAGTAAGGATATGCTGCGTGTCTTCTAAAATGTTAAACTGCTCCATTTTAAAGGGCAAAATTAGCAAAGCATGCCCCAGTATGAAGTTGAATAGGGGATGGCTCCAAAGAGGGCCAGGGCTTGTCCTTGCCAACTGAACATTTTATCTGTAATCAAAGTTAAGTATTATTATCTATGCAGAACGCAGCATGGGAGAGGCTAGTGGCTTCGCTCTTGGCCCTTTTTAAAGTAGCGAGAGTGAGAACCAGGCTGTTGTTTGCGGGGCGAGCCAGTGAGAATGCTGTCTCTCTCCAAATGAGAGGTTTCTATAAAGCACAGGACACTGAAAATGGCCACATTTGCAGATCAAGGCATGCAGTTTACAAAATGACCTCAGCTGCATGAGGGTGTCTCTCAATAACGTGTCTGAAGAAGCACTGAGGCACACTGGCCTTGGAAATAATACAGAAGACAAAGAAATGTTAATAAGAAATGATGCAGACTAAAAGGACTCTTGATCTCAGTTTCATTCAGTTTATTGAATGAAGTATAATGATCCATACTGGGCTTTTCAGACATGACGTTTAATATAAAGTGAATGGATCCTATTAAATCTGAAGTAACATAATTGTAGGGAACAGAAAACACCAGGATAGCCCCTGAATGTACCAGTGTTCGAATCACTTCTTCATCATTGCCAACAATTCATTATCTGACCAATATTCATCTAAAAGTCCACTATTCACCGTATGCCAGATGATTAAATATGAATGATACAGCATGAAGCTTACCCCCACCCCGGCTGTCAGTTAGAGACAAATGTAGATTGATTGCACAAGACATGCCAAAGGCATCCAGTGAAGCTGTGAAATCACTGAATACTCATTTGAAACAAAACTCAAAGTTCAATTGAGGCAAATCCTCCCTTTAATAAAAAAAGAAACTTACTCTGATGACTATAATTATTCAGTGTCCACTTTGTTTGCTGTTTTAATTAGACCCAGTCTGCCCTTTAATAATGGCCTTCAGTGGCCTTCAGTGGCCTTCAGTGGCCTCTCGGCAGTCTTTGGTAGCACATACATGACTGTTAGTTAATTTTTCTTAAAATATGAGACCTTCCTTGTGTTAAAGGGGTGTTACATAAGATTTCTGTAGAGTAAACTGAAACATAACACCATTGTTGTGTTATTTATTTTTTCCAGAGTGGAAAAAAAACTAGTAGCAGGGTGAGAAAACTACAACATTCATCAACATCATTTATCATACTCCCATGTTAAGGTTTTGTCCTCTGCCAGAGGGCGGAGTGTTGAGGTGGAGAGAAATCGTATGACTCAGTTGCACCCCGGTCAACAGAAAGCGCTACCAGCCCTCTGGACTACTGACTACTCTGACAAAGCCTCTTGAGGGTTTGACTGTAACTGAGGATGAAATCCACCACGCTGCACTTAGGAGGCCAGAGGTTTTATATTTATATATATATTATATCTTTCCTCAGTAGTCATCACAAACCACAAACCTTCCCACGTGGACTCTTTGTTAATTTCAGTATCATTAAAATAGCACAGGTTTCTCATTTTCTGTTTAATTATTGTATTTCTAAATATTTTGGATATCTTTATATGTACATAACTTTGGCCAAGTACAGTGTCGAGTGAATAATCATTTATCTTACAACATTGTTCAGGTATTCCCTTTTGTAAAATAAAATAAATTGGAAATTTGTAAATTTGTATCTAATGTAATTTCTATTTTTTCTCTAGGTGTTTTAGTTTTTCAAATTCCCACATGTAGGAGACAGACAGCTGTGTGAACAGAATCCACAAAGGGTAATTTACTCCCATTAATGCCAAGCCAATGCTATAATTAAGGAAAACAGTGTCTCTCAACCTCTCTCACAAGCCCAAATTAAGCAAATATATTTCCCTCTGACTAAAATATAGTCATAAACTATTGTGCAGAGAAGTCACTTTTTTATCCATCTGTGTGGAATAATTTGCACCATGAAGTTAAAGTTAGACAGTAGGCTTGACCAAATAATCCTGTAGTCAAAACTGTGCTTAAAAAATGTCCAAAAGAAATATATAGAAAAATAATATTACAGTGAGTTGCAATTCAAGTTTACCTGTCTAATTATTAGTTTTAACATTAAGTCCCTGAATGCAACAGACTTTTGAGAAGCAGTGACACAATGACAAGAGGTCACGCTCTGAGCACAGTTTATATAAGACAGATAGTCATGGTTCAAGAAGTCCCTGCCCATATAGTCCTTAAGGCATGACACAAAGGCAGACATCCACTTATGAAATGTTAGAATTGCGGAGTCTATATTGAAGTCTGCAATTACATTACATGAGGTGAAAGGGGGGCATGACAGTACTGGTTGTCTTTGGAGGTCAAAGAAGGGGCAGAGATGGAGGTTTTCCCGCTTGATCAACCTTGTCTTATTGTGAGTATGGCTGTGGGGCCAAAACAACAATAACCTCTTCTCTGACATAGTTGTTGCCCATCAAAGAGTTAAATTAACTGAATTGTAACTACTGGTTAATGCTAGATTAAGAGTAGAACACCACTGTGAGTGACCAAGATATTTGCATATATGTATATACAATTTATTAAGTTAATAATATAATATATAGTTGTTTTTTTTTTTTTTTTTTAAATCAGATCATTTATGAGCTACCATTCACATTAAGGACAATATTATCAGACTTACCACTGTATGTCCATTTGGCACCTGAAACAGACAGAAAAAATAATTTTGTCCCACTGTAAAATGAAATATATTTACATTAATATATATTATAATAATATGACATACAGATTACACACAAAAAATACAAGACAGATAAATTTATTTGGAAGAGAGGTCCAAAATATTAATGTTAGAGATAAGTTCCCACATTTCATATCATCCTGATTCCTCAGAAAGGGCATGTGCAGGTGGATGCAGACACCTGTCATGAAGAATCATATATCCTGCTCTAGAGCAAATATTTCCTTCTTCTTACACACTTACACAAATCTAAAAGTGCACCCAAACTATTTACATCCTCACAGGTTACTTTTTTTTTTTTTTTGCACTCATCAAAGGTCTTACCATGCAGCACACCGAGGAAAGTCAGCTGAAGTAGCACGATGGGTGTGAATCTCAGAGAGTGCATCTTGATCTCCTCTGCCCTCCCTTTTGTGTGGTGAGCCTGACGTTAACCCGGTGCAGAGGACGAGCTTGGAGCACCAGAGCCCCAGCCTTCAAACCGGCTTTTATATCCATGTTGTCAGCTTCATTGTAGCTCTCGCTGACGTCAGAGCAACAACGAAACCAGCCTCCAGAGTCATCTGGTCACCGGAGAGTGACAGCTCAACAGCGGCGACCGCATCCAAGCGAAGTCACTCATTTTAAGCGGACGAGAGATGCGGGAAATGTTGCACATGCCGCGGTGTCTGCGACCCTTCAAAGTCTGTGACGCGGGAGGTTCAGAAGACAGACAGACAGACAGACAGGTGGGCTGACCGAAAGTTTACAGGTGTGAGGGCTCTACATCCAGAGACTCTGCAGTCAACACTGACAAAATCACGCTGAATGGGTTTCCCCTTTGCCCTACCTGTGTGCAGGTTGAAATGCTGTTTAATTGTTCTGGTCTTCACCGTCCAATCATGAGGTTACAAGGCAAAGTTAACATTATGCGGCAAAAAATGATGCCTACCACAACAGTATACATCCCACACATAAATGAGTAGTGCCATGATGAGGTTAAAATCCTATGCAGAATTTTCTATAGCTGCAAAGGAGATGAAAAATGCATAATGGAAATTAATCTCATATCATAACACTTATTTTCTTATCTGTTTTTTTTTTTTTTTTCTTATACCTGGGTTCATGATGAGAATTATAACACACTAGAGATGAAAATCTTACACCGTGACAATTGAAGGCTGGCACGGGTATTTCAGCCAAAATGACAAAATCAGAAGATAGAGTAACTCCCTGAGGTTCACTCTATGACTGATTTGAACTTACTAAAAACTAACAATATGCTCTCTAATCAAGCCCTCTGCAAAGGGTAAGGTTGCATGCTTCAGGTAATTTCAGCTTGGATGTATATGCTCTTGGCATGTTGCATAAAATGACAAAAAATAACCAACCTACAGTGTAACTGTTTATATGTTTATAGTTTATAGTTTGTAGTTTATAGTTTATATGCTAATCTATGTGTCAGTCAACTTGTGTATGTTGCTGCTGTGACGCAGGAATCATGTTCCTTAATGTTCCCTGAATGAGGCTTGGAAAACTGTGCACAAATATGGAGGTGTGTATATAGCACACAACAATAGTAATATTAACACACATTACTGCATATTGATCACTGTATTTGGAGCTGGTAATCTGGTTACACGCTGAAACATAAAAAAAAATGGCTAAAGGGATGTTGGAAGTCATGAGTTGGGGGTGCTCAGAGAAACTTTGTCTATCACGCAAAATGCTGTGCAACATTCACTGCTTTTGCATATATACTATATGTAACAATGTTACAGTGTTTCACAAGCAGACAGCAAACACGGACACCAATTTACTGTATATCAAAACAGCCACAGCAACAGCACAGACAGGAACACTGAACCAAGGTTACCGATCAAATGAAGCTCATTTAATCAGACACCTATCACTGTTTGCTGTTAACAGAATAACACCTGTAAATGAGAATCAAGGCTACGAGAGTAGAGTTCTTTTAAACCTCTAAAATTAGAGTGAGCTCTAGTTAATAAATATATTTCATTACTTAGCACCATAACGAAATCACACATCGTGGTGTACTAAGTGTCACATATGTACGTGACATATTTGCAGTAAATGTGGTTGCCTAAACCACCTGATATAAAGGCGTAAAAACAGGAAGATGCGCCCGCCCATCGTAAACTGTTTCGATTGTCACCATTAGAAAAATGTAGGTCCAAAGTTCAGCATTGACAACCCTCCCCACCTGTAGTTTACAACCCTCATTCAGTCCAGGAAAGACGGCACAAAGACAAGCAGCAAGATGAAGCGCCTGTTGTTTTTGGGGATTGCTTTTGTTGCATTCCATGCCAGCCATTCATTACCTCCAGGTAAAAAAGATGTTGTTGTTTTTTTTTTTTTTTTTTTTAGCAATTAATTTAAAAAAAGTAACCAGAGATTTGTTTATAGACGCAAGATTTACTTTTCAGGACAGGCCAAGGTTATTAGCACGTGGGCTAATCTTTAGTGAAAAATCATGAAGTGCTAGTCTTGTGTGTTTTTAAACATAATTGCAAAAATGTGTTTTACATATCTTTTTTATAATTGGTAATGTAATGTTTCAATATAACTGAAACTGAATCAAGGAGATAAAGTTTCACCTTTAGTCATAGCAGTGCAACATGGCGGTTACATGGCGGGACTCAATAAACTGTAAGCTGAATCACATACAGTATAAGACTGATGCATATTTTTTGCGTGGTTAGGGAGACAAAATCATTCTGTTCAATCAGAAATCAAAGACTTGATGGGAGAAAAAAGTTTCAGAACCTTATACAAGACTAGACTGCAACTCTCAGTAGGATATAGACTTACACTGAAGCCAACAATGATTGTGTTTAGCCGTGACCAAAAAGGAAATAATGGTATTTACTGTATGTTTACTCTCCTGGTAATGTTATTTACACGCTGTTAACGTTTGTGCTAAGCTGACTGGACATTTCCTTCCTCTATAATTCAAAATTTTTAAACACTGAGATCATTTCTGTCTGAGCCTGAGCTAGATAAACTGAAACTATGTCAACCTACGACTTTCATCACCGCACAAGGATGCAAATGACTGAAGGGCCCACAGTTTGAGCATCAATGAATACCTAGTTATTTAGTTTCCCTCCAAACCCAAGTGCATTTTGGGTGAAAAGTCTTAAAAGAATCTTTTGGAACAACTTCCTCTCTATGAAATATATGAAGGGCGGGAGGACTGAAAATGTACCATAAATGATACTTTTTATTGCTGTCATAAAAAGAGGGAGTGGGACTGGTGATGAGGTTAGTTAAACATTAGTTATATGATCTCAGGTTGATGATTTCTACTGAAACACCCATCATACTGTGACTGTACAATGGTCATTTTACCACTAACGGCCAAAATACTGTACAATAATTGTTGTTAAAACAGTGCATCACCTTTTGCAAACTAATAGTTTATGTTTATCATCCAACAGATTTCTGTCGTTTGCCCGTGGATGAAGGTTCCGGCATGAATTTTCAATTTTCCATGTATTTTGACCATGAAAATCAACAGTGCAATCCTTTCATGTACAAAGGCGAAGGAGGAAATGCCAACCGTTTTTCAAATGAAAGAGAGTGCATAAGAAACTGTTCCACTGACCCAGAGGTTATCTACCCCATGAATCGTAAGATGATTTTATGACTTTACAGTGACACAGGATTAATGCAATTATTAATTTTGCTGAACCACTAACTCTTTTAAATATTCTCAATGTCTAATGTAACTTCAAAGACTCTTAAAGTAGTTGAATATAATCTAAAAAAAAAAAAAAAAAAAACTGCCCCACTTTCTGGCTGTTTCTTGAGGACTTTGGAACATGAACTGGCTAATGAGGCAGAGTTTATGGCCGAAGGACCATGAAAGGAACCACTACATCATCATGAAACCTCATTGATCGCAACAAGAGATAAAGAAAGAGTCGTCTTGAGATCTACTTAACCCTGATTTTAAGCAGAGATCCCTGCATTATGTCTCTAGTAGAGCCTGTATTACAAAAAAATCTACTAATCTACTAATTCTATGCCAGTTCTATTTTGTGGGTCAATTTAATAAACCCAAATAACGTTAAGTTGAGTATTTTTGTTCATGTAATTTATTTCTTCATAAAAGGCAGTATCAGCATTGAGTTTTAGTAATACGCCACCAAGTGGTGAAAGAGCAGGACTATCTTTTACAGATGAAAATGTGAACAATTACATCTGATGCTTTTACAAGCTGTTTCATTAAGTTTTAATCATCTGTTTCTCTGCTGTATCAATAGCTTAGCAGTTGATGTTGGTGAAAGTGCAACCACTGCTATGACTACTTCTAATGATGATGATGATGGTTTTCTTTTTACAGCCACCCTCGCTTGCCACTTCAAAAAGGAAGTAGGTAAATGTAATGGTAACTTTTTGAGATACTACTACGATTCTGTTCATGACAAATGCAAAAAATTCCTTTGGACTGGATGTATCGGAAACGGAAACCGATTTTTTGACTATATCAGCTGCAACACCACCTGTGCTGGCATCCATGGTGAGCAAAAAAGTCTCCACTTGCACATCTTACACAATTGCTGATAATTATACTTATAAAGATATCAAAATGTCATTGCATGTTTTAAAACAAAAAAGTCAGTAATGATACTAAAAATATGAAACAATGATATCATGTTTTTTATGATCTTAATTCTTTTGGTTCTAAGATGATCGGCTTGAAGAAGAGGAGGAGGAGCCAGACACTCCTATTGGTCAGTAAACACACAATGAACTCAATGACAAACTACACACAGTCTTAATTTACAATATGCTTTGAATATTGCTGAGGATAGATCCCTTTGTTACATATATTTAATCTATTTGCATGGATCCTAATCACCTGTGACAATGTTGTCCTCTTTAACAGCAATCATCTGTGGCGTTTTGCTTGGTGTCATCATTGCAGCAGTCCTCATAACTCTCATTGTCTTGACTGTTAAGTCAAAGTAAGTTTTACATAAAGAATTATGGCTGACTACAACTAAAAAGCAATATTACTCACAGTCACTGACTACTCTTTTTTAATTCTTTTAATATTTATTTTACTTTTTAGGAAGGAGAGCTCCAAGAAGAAGGCAGGAGGAAAAAATAGAGACCCCAAGTCTGAGGCACCTCTTCAGGAGCAGAGTATTGAAATGGCATAGAAAATCATGTCACCTCGATAGCAAAATGTGGAGTCTTGCTTGGTTTTTATTAGAACTCTTTTAGTCTTGATACCAAACATATCAACTGATTAGAACTTTTTAGGTTCAATCAGTCATTGGTACAACTTTTTCAGATTTTTTACTGACATGTAATAGCCATTACAAATCTGTTTAATTTTCTATTTTGTTTTACTGCTACAATATGTGTGATGTTGCTTAAGTTGTATTTTTCTCAGGGGTTTCATCCTTTACTCTCATTCAACAATCCAACATAAATCTGATCAGTGATATCAAAAGAAACCAGAACTAAAACAATTAGTGAATTAATTGATTATCTTGACATTAGCTTAGATTGATAAAAAGTTCATCAACAACCATGCTGATTATGAGTTAATCATTAAAATCATTTTTCCAGGAAAAATTCCAAAAGTTCCATCTTTAGGTTGTGAGACTTTTCTTTGTCTTGTGTGATAGTAAACTGAATATATTTGTGCCTTGGACTGTTTACCAGATTGTTTTGGATAATTTCTGACATTCAGAAAACAGTCTGAACATTAGTTATTAATGGCATTGATTGTTAATCACAGCCATAAAAGAAAGACACCCATTAGTTAGAAAACTTTTTTGGAAAAAAAAAAAAATCCTTTAAAATGAAATTAGTGGTTTAGACAAACATTCAACCATAAACAGGACCAAAACTGCATCATTGCAAGTTCAAATACTCATTATCATTTCACTGTTTCCAAAATATAAATGTATCATCAGTGGCTCAAGAAATTGCTGAAAAATGTCTGAGGTCTTCTGAAGGCACGTGCCAGTTCAAAGCCCAACACAAGGGCTATATTTAGAGCTGTTTTTGTGCAGTGATGCTCGCTGCCCCCTCTCTGTTATTATGTTTTCTTGCTCAGCATTTGTGAATCTTTAGTTTTAAGTTGTAAACATCTCAGCATGGAAGTGTCAAAAACAACCTTTTCCTCCAATTGCTCATGCTCTGTATTTGTGATATAAAATGATTAACGAAAAAGCAATTTTGTATAATAATCACTAACCTTATTTTAGGGGAACTGTTCTGGAGTTGTGTTTTTTATTATTCACTGTAGGTGGTGTACATATGCATAAAACATTTCACAGCTAATATGTTTTAGTGCTGGTGCTGACATCTTAAGAGTTAGGTTGTTTGATTAGTTCAATAGATTATGATGTTCACATTCATTTTGTTGTTAAGTTTCACACCATTATCGATGAAATGTAAATTTTGTTTTTCAAACCTATTAAGCATGTGTGAAGACTGGAATGTAATGTGTGGAAAAAGTATTTTATCAAAATATATTCATTTGAAAACAAGTATTTGGAAAACATTCAGCTGACACACATTGCAGTTAATTGATTTTCTAATAACAATATTCACTTTTCAGTCAATAAAAAGTTGATTTTTTTTCCCCGAGGTCGAGATCCTATGTTGAATATATTAATATTTGATATATACATCAATCAATATATGAAACTATGGCATACAGCATTTTATCAGTTCATTATATGTGAGGAAAATGTTTCAAATGAGTCATATTGCTCTTAGATTTATTTATCAGCATGCTCATTATTCAAATCGGTAGCTACATGCAATATTCAAGCCAACCATCATAACCTGAACATGAATAATGAATTAATGTCAGTAGTCTGGTCTTGTCATGATGCCAAAACAATCGATAAATTTTAGGATTTAAGCTTAATTTCGTTAATCACTTTTATCATTTGGTAACATGTGCATTCACACTAAAAGTACCTAAACACACAAAGTTAATATATCAAAATGTGATTTTGATGATGGACCAATCAGTTTATTTTCATTTATTTCATTTGTTTCTATAAAAACTGATGATTATAGGCTATTGCAGGTGAAATAAGTGTTGTCCTCTAAAATGGTGGTGGTTTCAGTGTTCCAGGAAACGGGCTTAAGCTCTTAACCCTTATATATAATTATGATGTGTATTTACGGTAAAAACAATTTCACCGCCTGTACGTTGTCGGAAGCGATACTCGCTGGCTGCTGCGCATGCGTGCCACGGTGACACAAGTTCAGTATAGCAGCCATAGCTTTAATTAAATATTAGAGCTTGTAAATGTCAGTAGTTCTGAATACATAACAAAATACCGTCGACCCAAATATGAGACACCTTCACCACGTGTAAGCAGCTCGGGAAGTGTAAGCGAAGGAGGAAGTAGTCCTCCAAAGCTTCTTCATCTTCGTTTTGTAGTTGGCAAACGGCCGAGCCGGCAGCCACAACGTCACTTCCTTAAGTTATTTCCATTTGTTTGTGGCAAACGCCAGTAGTTACACACCAAAGATAAGGTTACTATTTTAATTTCCTGTGTGTCAGGGTGGAAACAGCGGCATCTTTATTTTCCGTGAGCCGCCGTACGACAGAGTAATTCAAGAAATGTAGCGGCTATCAGACGTGTTAGCGTTAGCAGAGACAGGAAAACGTGCGCTCGCGAACACAAGTAGTTGTTCTGCTAACGGTAGCTTAGCCAGTTTAGGTTAATTGGCTAACTGTTGTTAGCTGCCTCGTACCTGGTGCCGTTGGTGTTGTGTTGTCGGCTAACATTAGTTGAACCTACTCACAAATTGTACACTGATGGAGTGCTCTCATCTGAACTCAAACGTGAGCTGTCCAGTCGAGTCCTCCAGGTTCCCTAACGGTACTCCGTCCTCTTGGTGTTGCAACGGTAAGAAAAAAGAAAGTGTTTGTCGCCCTTTAATTCAGCGTTACTGAAAATGTACGTGAATGGAGATATAGCTAAGAGGTGTCTGTGCAATATTTTGTATCCCAGCCGTCTGCCGGCACTGATACACTGCCATATTTGTGTCAGTCAGATAGATAATGTAGCTACAGGTCAACAGCAATCACAAGATTCACTGTGACACTGAAAAAATGGTCCATTCAAAAGCGAATGACAGAAATATATTTTCTCATTAATCTGTATCATCTTCATCTTTTGTCTCCAGTTTGCAGGTCCAATAAAAGTCCATGGATTTGCCTTACCTGTCTGATGGTCCATTGTGGAAGGTGAGTTGGTAGTTGGTGTTTTGTTTGCATCTAAAGCTGACCAGCAAACATGCCACACAAGTCACTTAAGTAAAACTGTGTGTCTCAATCCTTTTGCTTTTGGCGACCATTTTGACTTTGGGAGCGTCAAGTCAAGTGTACAGCCATGTAAGGGCGGCTATACATAAATTAAGGTTTTTAGTCTACAGAACTCAGTCGGTGGTCACCAAGATTGCTGTGTGTAAATATGGTGCTCAGAAAACCTGAGGTTAAGAAAATGCATGTTAAGGATTTGGCCAAAGCATCCTCCCAAAGCTGTGATTGTATTAGGATCAGTATATCTAACCCCAGTTTTGCTTCTTGTGTGTTTTCTTTAATTCAAGTCACAGAGGTAGACCTGGAATTTCTTTTCTTTTGATTTTTGACAACACTTACCAAGGTTTTGGAAAACTTCCAGAATCCTGAAAGACTCGTCTATTTAGCTAGATTCAAAATATCCTGTTGTTGCACACTCTATTTTTGTAAAATACAAGAAAGCGAAAAATATATATATTTCATATCAAAGACAAATCCCCCCAAAAAACACACATGATACAACTCTTACATTTTAGTTCATGTCCTAAAAAAATGAGCAAGAAGATCTATCATTTCCTGTCACTATCTTTATCTGGACATGGGTGTATAGGACATGTAGGAAAATCCTTTTTATCGTGCAGCAGACAGATTGTTTTTATCCAGATGGTTAGAAGAATTTTTTAGGATTCTGGAAATGCAATGTTAGCGGTGTTTGGGGCTGATTCTTCAAAAACATTTGTGAGCATAACTTAGGCCAGTATCTGGTATTGTTTATATGATATTATTTGGTAGTTCCAGATGGTGTGTGTGTGTGTGTGTGTGTGTGTGTGTGTGTGTTATAAAGTAATCTCTTGCTTTATAGATATGTCAGTGGACATGCAAAGAAACACTTTGAAGAGAGCCAAGTCGTTGGTCCTAGTCAAAAGAAGGGTGAGAAACAGGAGAAAGAGAAATCCCATCATTCTGTCTGCATGGACTGCAGCAACTACAGTGTATTCTGGTGAGTGTCCTTCATGACCGGCCTATCTAGTGCTACAATCTGTGGGGCTCTGCGCAAAAGACCAGTCAAAGGGCTGTAATGGTGTAGTAAAAGGAACCAGATGTTTCATTATTTGATGTTTCTTTGCAAGCGATCCAACATTCTTCTGGTTGCATAGCAGAAATGATCACATGTTAATGACAACACTAACCAATTTAAACTATATGAAGGATTATTTGAATATCAGTGTGGTTAAATGTTGCATGCCACCACAGTGAACACATTACAATATATTTATGGTTGCTGTGTTTCCTATTCAAATTTTAATGGCTTAAAGTCTCAATATATATATTGTGTTGTCCCCTGACTAATGTGGATTTTATAGTTACAGATGTGATGACTTTGTTGTCAATGACACCAAACTCGGGCAGGTGCAGAAGGTGAGGGAACATCTTCAGAGTTTAGAAAGGTAAGTACTGATTACAAGAATACAGTCTTTATGTTTGTTTGTTTTTTGTCTCACTGTTTTACTCTATCATCATTACTCTTGCTCAATTATATTAGTAACATGAATTAATATGTAGTATTAGTTTAGTTGTTTGAATTAAAAAGTCAAGTTACGATGCATCTCCCGAGAATCTACTTAATCAGGAAAATACACACACACACACACACACACACACACACACACACACAAAAGATGCTTTATGACATGCTCAATATAAAATTAGTGTCAAGACAAAGTATTTTCCCTCTCACAGCTCGGCACTGATGGGTGACAGACAGAGGAAAAGAAGACTTCAGGACAGCCCAGCTCCAGACAGCAAGTTGTTAAAAGACAATGTAAGTGCCTGAAGATGTTCTGATTGCTCTCTTTGGTAAGAAGAAACAAAGCTTTAGCCAAGTCCCAGCACAAAAGACTCCACTACAACTTTGCTCAAATTTTCCTTTTACAAATCTTTCTGCATCTCATTTCTCTGTCAGGATGGAGTGGCGTTAGGTGCTACAGGACTGAGGAACTTGGGCAACACATGTTTCATGAATGCCATTCTGCAGTCTCTCAGGTAAGGCTCTGTTCTGAAGATGAGGTATGTGGGTGGCAAACTTGGGCTTGGTTTGCAGCATGGTTCCGTAGCTCTGCCCCTGTAGACCCAGGGCCCCACGTCCAGTCATCCTTTATTAATACAGTCTGGGGCACAGTAAGGGGAATTATACAGGCTGCTTGGAAACAAGGTACAGTCAAAGGCCAGATTTTTCAGCTAACATATTTTACCTCGTTCTTAAAAGATTATACTATGTTACTGTGTTTTCAAAGTTATCGAGTATATCAAGTACATTTCGTTGCTGATCATTTACCAAAGCATGCCATAGATTTTTGAAAGACATCTATTTTCCTAAATTCCAGGTTAGTTTCATATTATTTCAGCATGTTGTTAAAATCAATTTGCAGACATTTGAAATGTGCTTCTAGTTTTACAAAACTACCCTTGTCTCAAAAGTTTGGGTGCACTTTGATCTCCTATCAGCCTCTATACAGAGGTGAAATGAAAACTTTATAATCAAGTATTTAAACTTCAACTGAAAGCAATTAACATGGTAAGCTACCTAAAATAAAGCTATTATTCAATCCTGCTATCTGCAGGCTCTACAGAATCACACTGATGCACTTTAAGGCTAAAGTTGTTTAAAAAAGAGACACAGTAAATGCTAAACAGACATCTGGAGAGTAACCTTGTCAAATACGCAGTGGGGGGTCAGCTGGTCTTTTACTAATTGGGTGCACTTCATGAATGATATAGTATTTTTAGTAATTTGGTGTACAATAAATGCACAAATAATAAAAAAAAAAGCTTCAAATGGTCACAAACATGTATAAATACTGCAAGCTCTAGCAGCACACAAATAGGATGTAGAAATGGTTTCTGAAATTTTAAGTTGTATGTGCAGTGCTTCACGATGCAATTTGAGTAGTCAGCTGAAAACAAGAATGATGTAACTTCTCTAGCTGCTTGCATTGAGATGTGTTTTGTCAAATTATTTTGCACCTCCAACCGCATTACCATACAACAATAAAATACCTGTAGATTGATAAACATATACTGATGTCTCACTGGAAGCTTGGAAAATACTCAAAATCGAAAAAATTGGCTGATTTGGAAGCGGTTGAGCAGTAATGTAATGTGGACTTTATCTGCAATTAAATGGAAAAACTATGAAGGCAGACTTATATAGGTAGCATCATCTTATAGTGTCAATGCAGTCTGTTCCTTTCTAAAAGAAGATACTCAGACCACGTGCATTGTTGATTATGGGTGCTCCTGCATGCTATTTTTTCCCCAAATCTCATGTATGAAACATCACATCTAAAACATACGTTTGTTTGACAGCAACATCGAGCAGTTCAGCTGTTATTTCAAGGAGTTGCCTGCAGTGGCTCTACGCAGTGGTAAGACGGCAGGAAGAAGGATGTACCACACCCGCAGCCAAGGGGACAACAGTGTGTAAGGTCCTCTTCTGAAGGGGGTGGGGGGCTGAGTGCATACATTTCAGCAAGTAATTTACATAATTGTTTATTGTGTGTGATCATGGAAGACAAATGAGAAATCTTTTCCAATGGCATTAGGGCTGCAACTGATGCTTATTTAATTATCAATTAATCTGTTGATAATTTTCTTACTATCAATTAGTTGTTTGGTCTATCAAATGTCAGAAAATGCTAAAAAAAAAGATGTTGATCACTGTTTCCCAAAGCTCAAGGTGACACCAGGTCAAATGTTTTGTTTTGGTCCACAACCCAGAAATACTCAGTTTACCACCATAGAGGAAGAAACCAGAAAACTTGCACTTGCAAGAAGCTGAAATCAGATAATTTTGCAGATAATCTTTTTTCTTTAAACACGATTCAAACATTTAAGTGATTATCTAAATAGCTGTTGATTAATTTAATAGTTGACAACTGAATATTTAATTAGTTTAACTGTTTCAGATTGTGGTTTAAACAGAAAATTGTACAATGCATATTGCAATGCAATTTGAGCCAAGTATCGATGGGTTTTTGTGTCTTCTGAAAACTTTTTTTTTTTTTTTTTTTCTTGACCCTGAAGAGTTTTAGGCTTTAGATGTTAACTGTCCCATGTTGTGCAGTATGGTAACAGAGTTTCTTTATGTTGAACAGGTCTTTGGTGGAGGAGTTCAGGAAAACTCTTTGTTCCCTGTGGCAAGGCAGCCAGACCGCCTTCAGTCCAGACTCGTTGTTTTATGCTATATGGAAAATTATGCCAAGTTTCAGGTATGCCAACTTTGTACAAAGAATTTGCCAGAATTAAGCTCCTCATGCTGAGCAGTAAACACTATGTCAGTGTGCTTAAGTGTAGCATGTTATAGTCGCTAGACTGGAATAATCTATTGTGATTTATTTCAGTAATGTCATTTAAAGCTGTGTTTGTTTATCCAGGGGCTATCAGCAGCAGGATGCCCATGAGTTTATGCGGTACCTGCTAGACCACCTCCACAGGGAGCTCCAGTACAGTCGCAACGGGGCATCACACCCAGTCTCACCTCAGGATGGGGTCAGACTCTCCACTGCAGAGGGAAAATGCTGCATGTAAGCCCATTTATGTTTACAATTACTTTGTTTTTGCCTGTTTGTTTATGTGTTATGTTCAGGATTGATTTTTTTTTTTTTTTTTTTTTTTGACAAAGACACATGTAACACTGGAGATGCAGTCAGACATCATTATATACTCATTTACTTGAGTAGTTGTGTACATATTAATAAAATACAGATTTAAATGTTCATTTATTTATTAAAACTTATACTTTAGTTTTACCTTTTTGATTCTTTGCAGAAATGGCACTGCCAGTGTTGTCACATCCATTTTCGGTGGCATACTTCAGAACGAAGTCAACTGCCTCATATGTGGGACAGAATCTCGGAAGTTTGATCCATTTCTTGGTAAGCGGGTTGAAGATCTAGCAAAGTCATTTCCTCTCCAAACTTTCTGAAAGAATATGAACACATTTACTTGTACAGTTAAATCACGATAATGCCTTTTGTCTTCCCTGAAATTCTCTCAGATCTATCTTTGGACATTCCTAGCCAGTTCAGACAAAAGAGGAGTAAGGACCAGGAACCAGGGCCAACATGCACCTTACGTGGTAAGTTTCCACTGTCAGTGGTAATAAGTCTTTAGACTTTTTCTTGGCAACATTAGTTTCTAATTTTGTGCTGCTGAAATTAATGACACTTTCTATTCGTTTGGCTTTGTTTTAGACTGCTTACGTAGTTTCACTGACCTGGAAGAACTTGATGAAACAGAGCTGTACTATTGCCACAAGTGTAAAAAAAGACAGAAATCCACTAAGAAGTTCTGGGTCCAGAAGCTGCCAAAGGTAGAAGAACAGAAATAGTTAATTCTTTTCTTTTCTTTTTTTATTTCTTCTTTTTTTTATTTTATTACAATTTACTTATTTGATTTTATGACAGTTTATGAAAATAAAGCAGTGGGGGAATTGCGTGTTTTAGTATAATTGAAGGTTTTTATTTCCAATTGTAGGTTTTGTGTCTGCACCTAAAAAGGTTCCACTGGACAGCCTTTTTGAGAAACAAGGTGGATACCTACGTGGAATTTCCACTGAAAGGCCTGGACATGAGAGGCTACTTACTTGAGGTGAGCCTAAAACAGAATAAATGCTTATCAGGCATATTTTAAAATTATATAACACATTTATGAATGTGGAAGTGCTCATAGGCCACACTAATGCCACAGTAAGAATCATAACAAAATCAGCTGCAGTTTTGTAGACTCCTAAACTCTGGCGGTAACCACAATATAAAAAACAAATAAACACTTCCATAAATACTTTTATATTAATAAGCCATCCCTGCGTTTCTCTGTGTCCGCTGTTGTGGAAAATTCCAAGAGAAAAACAAGTTTGTTAAAGTCGTTGTTAGAGTGGCTCCGTCTCTTTTTGATATCAAACACACACTAAAGCTATGGAGCGCGAGCATGTAGTTGACGCGTGTCTTAGGCCAAAAAACTCCACAGTTTTCTTTCTTATGGTTTATTGAAAACCTTTCTTTTGAGCATGACAAACAATAAAACTGCAGTAGCTTATCCAAAAAATAATAATCATGAGCACGGTCAAAAACTAGTGTGCTCTCCTCGTCTCCATAATCTTAACTAAAACCAAAGTACGCACATATCACGTTACACACGTCTCAGCCAATAAGAAGAGTGCAGTTATTATCAACTAATAGGCATTCTTATAACCTCAATATTATGCAATATGAAACAAATCTAAATTATTTATCACCTTATCCACAACATACAAAATGGCTCTAACAGTCGTCATTGTGGAATTTTTTATTGATATCACTTAGTCATACTTGTAAGTAGAGCCTGACCGATATGGGATTTTTGAGACTGATAATGATTTTCGAGGGGAAAAATTGACATATTACTGAAATGGCTGCCAATATAGTTTTTACGACAGGAATCCACTAAGAATGAAAATAGACCTATTCTGTGTGGACTGTGCACCAGTTTTGCAGCAATATGTCTGGTTCTCAGAAGGATGTAGAAATAGAAAAGAATGAAATAGATATTTAATTATTCCCTTGAGGGAATTCTTCTTTTACTCAAGTTTTTTTACATGCATGTTACCCGAAATACAACCACACACATAGACATGCAAATGTGGAGGGATGGTGATCAGTAGCCACACAGAGCGGCAACCTGGGAACAGTTAGGACTTTGGTACCTTGCTCAAGGGCATCTCAGCAGTGTCCAGGAGGTGAACTGGCACCTTTCCACATTACCTGTCCACCTTCCATACTTTGGTCCGTTCCCAAGCCAAATCCCTACAGAGACAGAGCTACTGCTGCCTCAATTTGTTTTCTTAAACAAATTATGAACATTTAAGGTAAATATTAAGAATAAAGATGTAACATATACATTGTAGACCAGTTCTAGTTGACATTGCTGAGAGCTGCTTCATCTCTCTTCTCTCTGCGCTCTTTCCTGCTTGCCACAGTATTGTATTGTAATCGCAGTGTAATCTGCTGGATAAAGTGTTCAGTGATACTGAATACATAACCACAAGCCTTTGTTTAAAACAGTTTTCATACAAGACAACATACATGCTGATATCAATATATCTGCAGTAGACCAGTGTCTGCTGACAGATATATTGGTCGGGCTCTACTTGTAGGAAACATCACAATACCACAATGGTTCAGTGTACTTGCACCAAATTTAAACTTTTGTAATGAAGGGGTATGGTTTAGTAACTTAAAAGAGTCAAGACACTAGTCACATCATGGAAAGATTTTAGGCAACATGTGAGACAGCTGGCTTAGTAAAGCATGTGAAATATGACTGTGATATGACTGACTGTGTGAACTGTTCTGGGAGCACAAACCAAGCAGCCGCAGACGGCATGAAGAATAGACCGTTTCAAATGTACATATAAGACGTCTTTTTATATACAAACGTTACAATCACTTCTTTGCCTAACTGGTGATTTAGTGAAACGTGACAGTCAGCTGATTCTGGATTTACATCTACAGCAAAAAGAAATAAATAAAAAAAAACAAACAAAAAAAAACGTGTTGCTCGTTGGCAACCAGAGAGATCGCTATTGACCTCTGCTGGCTGGACAGAGAAACTACATCGAGAATGATGGGGAAAATTATACTGCACACACTGAGCTGATAAAGCTCGAACATTAAGTTAATCAGCAACTATTCCTGATTGTAATTTAAAAACATTTGAAATTCAGCCTCTCAGATGTGAGTTTTCTTAGTTGTCTAAATAATAATAAACAGATTATATTGGACATTTGATCTTAATTTGGGATTTGGAAATATGGTGGGCATATTTTACTTTTTTTTTTTTTTTATAAACATTTGTGAGAGAAGCTCGAGTTTCCTTTCAAATGATTCCTTTTTTTGTTGGCAAAGCCTCTAATCTTTATATAAAACACCTGTGCGTCCTCTATCTTGCTGACTCTGTCTGTAACTACCAAGGATTTTTGGAAAGTACCATAATTTTCATTTTTAGAAAGCTTTTTTTTTTTTTTTTTTTCGATTTTCATGTGAACCTTAATTTGATCTGATCTGTCTTCTTGTCTGGAAGTGAAACCTCTGGCGTATCCAGGTGCTAAGTAGTCTGTCTCCTTTTTAAATTGAAAATCTTTGAGGCGTGGGGTTGTAGGTGAAATTGAGAAGTTCTTATTCTCCTTTCTTTCTTCTTTTTTTTTTATTTGCAGCCAGAGAATTCATTACCAGAGAGTTGCCTGTATGACCTTGTTGCTGTTGTAGTGCATCATGGATCTGGGTGAGTGGATGAAGTATCCCAGTTTAAAATATTATGATATTTGTAAGGTTTCGTCTGTTATTATAATTTCCTGTTTTAACAAACACAATCAAGCAGCATCTTGAATGTATCAGATTGGTTTGGGGTCCATATGTGTTTTTTTTCCCACTCCAGCTGACAGATGTGTGCAGATGCATGCAAGATGTGCTTTTGTCACCATGGTAGCAAATTGAACAACTGGATCCAATGACCATAAATCTATACATTACCATCTGCCCACCAGCTCTGCCTGGAGTTGGCTGTCAGTCACCCAGTTCACATCCAATTTAGCTGAAAAGCCATGTGGACAGCTGCAGTTTAAAAATTCATTCACGAAATGCTAAAAGGCATTAGTGCTTGAAAATGTGTTTAGATATGCCAAGAACTGTAAGTGCTGCAGTTTTACCTTTGGCCTCTAAGTGGCGATGTTGCACCACTGCTGTGTTGACTTGAACATATCCCTCTCACTTCTGCAGCAGTAAATGTAAGAGCCAGAGAGCAGAGTGTGATATGTGTGTCTGTGTTCACAGGGTTGGATCAGGGCATTATACAGCATATGGCAGCCACGAGGGCCGCTGGTACCACTTCAATGACAGCACAGTGACTCTGACCAATGAGGACACAGTGAGGAAGGCCAAGGCCTACATCCTCTTCTACGTGGAGAGGACTGAACAGGTGGCCTCAGACAAGACTGCCACAAACAGCACAGCCACAAACAGGCCTGCTGTGGACGCAGCAGCCATGGACAGTGTTTCTTCTGAAGTAGTTGCTCAGGACAAGAGTGCAGCAGATGTGGTTTTGATGGACGTGGCAGTCCCAGATAATGCTGCATTGGAAAACGAGGGTGAAGACATGGCTGAACTGCATAGCACTGACACAGCTTCAATGGAGGCTGTCTCAGACGGGGATACCTCAGACAAGGCTGCAACAGAGGAAGCCAGCCAAGCTATACAAGCTGCTGCACAATGATTCTGCCTCAGACCAGCTCGACGCTCCATTTTGGCTTCACCTCAATCACATTTCTCACAGTGCTTGGTTAATTTTCACGTTGTATGTGCAACTGTTTTGTTTTTAATGACCTGCATGACGGCATCATGTATAATTTGCTGCTTGAGTTTTGTTTAGTATGACTTTTTTCGCATTTATTTCCTTGATGTTATATTCCTCGGTCGAGGTAGACTCCTCCGTATGTAATAGATTCCAAAGGTGATTGATTAAAATACTGAAGTAAAGCTGTAGCCTTGGAAAACCTCAGTTGGTCCAATGTTTAGTCTAGACTTTGAGATGATTGTGTCAAGACACTGTGTCATTGTAACAATATTTGGAGTTTCTATTGTTTTTAAAGTTTCTAATTTTTTAATTTCCACCTCTTGAAAACCTCATAGTTCTGTTTTCCAGTTATTAGGGAAGATTTTAGCATATAGAATGCAATGCATTTATTGACTGACAAGTGCTCATTAGGGCTTTAGAAAGCTATTTTAACTTCTTGACCAGAACCAATGTGAAAGATCATTCTCAAATTGTTTGTCTGTATTGACGCTGGAGTATAATTTAACGTTTGATGTTGATCCGAAACGGGCTTAGAAACACGCCCTGATTAAATGCTTTTTGAAAACATGTATCAAGTGATAAAATATAATGGATCTTTTTTCAAATGTTTGATTTTTTTTTTTTTTTTTTTTTTTAATCTGTGGGGGGGACTTCAATGTCATCCTTCTCTGAAACCCGCTCCTTTTGTAGTGACCCAACAAATTACCACAACTGGACATCAAGGAGCAGTTAAAACTAGACATTTCTACCATTACTCCACAAGGTGTTGGTCTCCCTTTGGTAAATCATTTTAGTCATAATAATAATAATAATAATAAAGGTCTAGCATCATGCCACCACACTGCCTCATAAAGCAAAATCCGCTAGATTTACAAAATCCAAGTGAAATTTTTTCACTTTTCACCTTTGAATTTTGCTCTAAAAAATAGTTGAACAAGATTGACACTTCAGAAACTCATACATTTGAAAACAGTGTTTCTTAGAACCATTTTAACAATCAAATAATCCTTTAAAACATTTTCCAAGTAAAAATGCCAGGAGTCTTACCAAGAATTTACTTTGTCCTCGTCTTGTTTGGCCTCTGAACATATTTCCTCATCTATTATTTTTAGATGTTCTGCAGACAAAAAAAAATGAAGACACAATTTGAAGAGTTTATCTTAGTCACTAGAAAATTATGGCAGACATTTTTCATTATTTTTCGATGTTTTAAAGACAATGAAAAAAATTAGTTGCAGTCCTAAATAAAATACAAAACCTTTGATTTTTCCAGCAGACTGTAGCTCAGTCTTCTTTGTTATTCAGTGGTTTATGTTAGTAACATGCACAAACTGATGTAAATGTTAGGAACTGTTCCTTCCCATGCCGCTCATTTTGTAAGATGGACACATTCACACCAGAAGGTACATTGTGTTTATATACTCAATTTAATTGCCCTGACACCCTTATTATGGCTTAACCCTAACACCCTTTCATACGTCCAAGTATGACCTTAGAAAAGAGAGGACAAATTTTTAAATAAGCCTTTTTTTTCCCATTATTTGTTGTTTTTCTCTTCCCTCTAGCGAACATCTCCACCCACCCACACCCCCCACACATGCACACACTCTGGGGATATGTGCCAGCCAGTCAGCCTTCTCGCTCAGGCAGGAACAAGCACTCCTGTATGATGAGGAACAGCTGCTCTTCCTTGCTTGCTCACAGGTGGCTGTGGGCTAGCTACTCTCTCTCCATTAATGACACGAGTGGCCTGTCCCCCCCCCCCCCCCCCCCACAACCCACTTTTCCTTCTTTGCTGAAAGCTAGCTCACAGCTGCTAATAATGAGCTCTCATTGTATTGTTTGTCAGATCAGAAGTTCTGGACATCATGACACGGTGAGTAACAGTACGTTGTGTAATTAGCCTCCCTACAGTGGCATTTCCCAATCTCCTGCATTCTTTTTACAGATTGGTGATAACAAGTGGAACAGGACATAACTGGTAATGTAGTGTGGAGCGATGACATAGATAGAATGGGATTTTGTCTTTCAGCCGTCTCAGTATGTCCTCTGTGCTCCGACTGAGCAATTTCAAACACAATGAGTCATAGTTCGCTGTGTTCCTTTAGGCAATGTCCTCTGTAATGCTGTTTGTGACTTTCACTCCCATGAAGAGTTTGCCAGGTTTAGGTGGTTAAAATGATTATGCTCTGTAATTATCTTGATTATAATACAACAAAGTTCTAAGATCTCGAAAGTGTGTCATTAAACTTGATGTGTCAGGCCTCCGTTTATTCCAGTGTCTTCCACTCTAAATACTCCTTTTGTAAAATGCATGTTAATCGTTGTTGATACTGTGCCAAGAGGCTCGTTCAACACATTGTAATTTATGCATTTGACATTGCTGTACTGGACTGAATTATATTTTAAAGGTCCAGTGTGTAGGATCTAGTGGCACCTAGCAGTAAAGTTGCAGATTGCAACCAAATGAATACTCTCCCACTCCTTACCCTCTTCTTTGAAGCATGTCGGAAAAACTCTGGCTGCAAAATTCACATAAAAAACAAGACTATATCTAGATCAGTGTTTAGTTTGTCTGTTCTGGGCTACTGTACAAAAATGGCTATTCAACATGGCGGACTCCATGAAAGAGGACCCGCTCTCACTGTAGACATAAAGGGCTCATTTTAAGACAACGAGAACATAACGATTATTATTCAGGTGATTATACACTAATGGAAACATACTAATAAATGTTGTTATAAATTCAATTCCTGCTAATAGATACTCCTAAATCTTACACACTGGACCTTTTAAAGCTTAATATTTTTGTTCCTCCATATATGAAGTGGACCCAATATTAGTACCTTTTAATTTGTTGCACTGCCTCTATCTTTAGAAAAAAATTGTCATAGAATTGAAATAAAATACTAACCAGTTGAAGATCACCTACAGACATGTTTTAAAACATCAAAAATACTCTTACTTTCCAACAAAAGTATAATTATCTAGTTAAATATTCTTAAAATTACATGTACTCCTCCTGCATTTAAAAAAATAATCAGACAGCCTTCTAGTGTCAAACACACAGTTCTGCACAGTGAAGGTCAAACATCCAAGTAAAGAAACACACCTATAAGTGAAAGGCAACTCAGTCTCAACACCAACTGAGCATTTAACTATCTGCAGGCCTGCTGTGTTGCAGTGTATTCTGGTGTTTCTCTTTTTAGTGTCACTCAGTGCATATCTCCATCTGAGAACTAGGCCATGGCAGTGTAAACATCTGGCTCAATGCACGCTGTCTGTTGAGAGCTGTGACAGATGGAAAGGGAGCGTATGGCTCAGACACTTCCATCTTTGACCGTACCGGCAGTTGTCTTCCCAAAATAGCCTGCACTCCCCGGCCTTATATGTGCAGGCCTCCAGCGCGCGCCTGAGGAGGCATCATGTATCTAGGCCACACAATACGGGCTGCAGGCTCATTGTTGCTGCTTACCAGCAGGCCCATCACCGCCCTGGGGACGAGACCTCTCTTTCTGTCTTGGGACTGCTCACCATGCATCTCACCCAGCTCAACCGTGAATGTCTCCTCCACCTTTTCTCTTTCCTGGACAAGGACAGCCGGAGGAGTTTGTCCCTTACCTGTCATCAGCTGCGTGAGGTCTTCCTGGACCCCCGGCTCTGGAATCTACTCCACTTCAGCTCCCCATGTCAGCTGAGGAGAGACAACTTTGTGCTGGGGCCCTCATTGCGCTACTTGACTGTTTGCTGGTACTCCAGCAGGGTCCTGCAAGTGTGCAACATTGAGGATTGGATGAAGAGCTCATTTCAGAAGGACATCTGCAGTAAACATGAAAGCCTGGTCAGCACTTTCCTTGCCCATGTCTGCCACACGTGAGTGTTTGTGTGTGGTTCTGCCTTGCTTTGTTTTGTGTTGGAATGAAAACTGACAAAATATTTCCTCTGGTAGTGGTCAGTGATGGAACAAGCACAGTGGACCCTTAAAAAACCAGTTCAATCAGAGTGATTTGCCTTACTGTATTTGAATAACTGAGTTCCTGAGAATTCAAATTATCCCATAATTTACAAGATTTAAAAAAAAAAGAAGAAGTCTGAAACAATCAGCAAAACTTTAGTTCTCCTGGGCCCCCTGCAATTTACCTTGTTACCCGATGTGAACGTCCTGACCCACAATCTCAAATATGAGCATCATCAATTAAAACTGAACAAGAGTAACTTCAAGCTATTTTGGATACCCTGTAATTTAAGGTGTCATTTTGTCCATCCCTGTAGCTGCTTTATACAGGATGATGCTGAAATATTTAACAGGAGCCTGAGGTTTCAGTTTTGTGTTACACATCAAACAACATTCAAACTTTTGTCCTAAAAGAAACGTTACTTCTGGTCAAGGGCTGATAATATCGTTTTCCCTGTTTTTCAGGGCCATTCACACCCACCATGGAGAACAAAATTGTTTTCATTTCAAGGCACATGGCTTACTGAAAGTGCCATGTTTAGCTGTAGGCAGCAGGCAAGAAAATCATTTGAAACAGATGGTGTATCCAGAGCTGGCTATAGAGACAGAAAAATGACACATCTGTGGGACATAAGACTGATTTTATTAACTAGCATAACTGTGGTCAGATATCAAATTATATTTATTGAATAATGTGACAGTAGGATTTGATAGGTCATTGAAACTGTAGCTCTATTGGCTTTTGGCCTTGTGTGCGTGGCTGGCTGCATGCAGGAATCGGTCTGGAGAGGCGTAATGAGGTCCCTGGATAATTTCTCCAAGGCAGCCAGTAATAACCGTTGATGTGAGGGAGCCTGGCCACCGCAGCTGGCTGGGACAAGAGGAGGAAAGAGGGGCTGGCTCATTGGCTCAGTGTATGACCCTGTGAGGGTTTTTCTGTATTGTGAAATCTGAGACGCAAGACATGAGAGCTGCAAGATCCAGTGAAAACTAGAACTACCTACTTTGTCTGGGTTGTGTATCTCTACGCCCTGAAGGCACACTCATTGCATATTGATAAACCCTCACAAACTGTCTCAGGGAGAAGAAAGCAAGTGCACGTGACAAAGTGGGAGGGGACGCAAAGAAGCTGTGGGGGTGATTTAAAAAAAAAAAAAAAAAGAGTGATTTGGCGCAGACCCTCCCAGTCAGCTGCAGACTGGAGATTTACGCAGGCAGGTGGAGCCTACAATTGGCTCTTTGTTGCTGTCAGAGGAATGAACATGTGCGTCTGTCTCTGCCTGCCTCTTCCTGGATACTCTACGCAAACTCTGACGCCAAACTCATGTCTGTCTCTTTTTTTTTTTCATCTTCATGGAAAAAACTATAAAACATAGCTTGTCTTTGGGCTTCTTTGTAATGTAGTTTCCAGCGTAATGCCTCTCTAATGCCAGATGACAACATTAAATCAGTGATCAAGAACGAGGTTATTTGATTTAGATTATCTTGAGGTCACAGTATTATTAGATTTATACAACATGAATTAACATGTTCAACATTCCACATGCAGTTTGCACTGTGGGTGGCACAAAACGCTTTAGCAGTGAAGCTTTTACGGTTAAATAGCACTTTCATTCCAATATTTAATATGCACCATGTGAATAAACTGATATTTTCTTTCTCAAAACGAGCACAAGCACGTCTTTGGTTATTATTTTAGCCAGACTTAAGAGGAGTTCTTACAAAATACAGTTTCAGCTGCTCTAAAAATATTCACAACTAAACTTAGATGGTTGAAAGATGTCCAAAATCTGTGCAGCACACTTGATACAAATCCATCCACTTAGGAGACCAAAAGCAGCGAATGTTAAATCAAATCAAATCAAATTTTATTTGTATAGCCCAAATTCACAAAACACATTTTGCCTCAGAGGGCTTTACAATCTGTACAGGGAGTGACACCCTCTGTCCTTAGACCCTCGGTTCGAGTGAGGAAAAACTTGCCCACAAAAAAACCCTTTTAACAGGGAAAAAAAGGTGGAAGAAACCTCAGGAAGAGCCACAGAGGAGGGATCCCTCTCCCAGGAAAATGTGCACCTTAGTTCTTTTTAGAGTTCACTGGATAATATGACCAGACAAAATAACCGTTAGGAAACCAAACGGGTCATTAGTGAGATGATTACAGGTCAGCAGTGTGTTGTTCTGCTTGTGCTTAGCTCAGACCAGACTGCCCTCAGTCCTTTTTTAATGTGAACTACATCACGTCTCAATCCAAAATGGAAACAAGGAAACAGTGCAGACATTTTTGTAACATTTCTATTGATAGAGAGATAGATAACCTCAAGGCAAATTATATAATGTGTTTTGCTTTTCCCTTTAATGTTGCAGTAAACAACACAGAAGATTATTCTTGTGTTGTAAATGCCATATTGCGATTTGTTTTCTTTCGTCTCATCTTCCAAAGAGCTGCAACTGTGCTAGACACAAAAAAAAAAGCAAAGAAGACATCAGTGGAATAAACTTGCTGCGGGGCAAAAACATTAGTATCTTGCAAAACGATAAACAAGGCGTTACACAAACAACACATGAAATCAAACCAGATGAGAGAGTTCCTCTGCATACAGTAGCTAGTTTTGTCTAACAGTGGTGGTTCTCTTATTACCACAGCATAGCATTTTCAAATTAATTATCAGCTAGTGCATTCTTGTAGCTGATGGACAATTTTGCACATGAAACATTGTCTACAGACAGGACAAACAAAGAGATAAAAACAGATTACCACCACAAGAGGTGCTACTACAAGCCAGGTCCTATGTGTGTAACATTAATCATTACTAAATCTGTGTGTGTGCATGTTGGTATTTGTGTGTGAGAAAGAAAGGAATTTTTAAGGTGGCATGCAGATGATTACACGCTGTAGTTGAAGAAACAAGAACAACACGCACACAAATATCTGCCCAATGTAAGGGGAGGTGCCAAGAGAGGGCGGATATTATGTAACAAAGGTTGATGAAGTTTTTATTTTATAGTTATGTTTACTCCCCTCGTGTACTGTGCTTTCTCTGCCGAGGCACACTAACTGCAGTCATTATAGTACTCAACGTCTAAATACCACTGGCTTTGAGCTTTTTTCATTCCACTGCTCCTCCCTCCCTACCCCTTCTTTTCTTTTCTTTTTTTTTTTTTTGGTTAATGTCAATACCGTGCAATCACATCTGCTGATAAAGCCCCACAATGGCCTCATGCAACAAAGCAACAGGGCACGTGGATTGACTGTGCCGCCCCACGTTCAGAGGTTACTGGGACAGTACCCTCAACACTTGCAGGCAACTGGATATGTTTGGCTCACATGTGGTAAAGTGGTAAGATTATGTAAGTCTTTATGTAATCTGCATCAGTGAACGTGAATGACATCCTCGATCTGTTGCCGTCAGAGTTTATCTGCCAGCTCTATACTGCCAGTCTGCCAGTAGGTTGCAGTGCACTCCTGATACTGGTTGCAGTTAACACATGCATTTTTTTCTTGACTTAATTCCCACAAAATTAAGCATGAGGAAATGCATTTTTGTCATGCTATAATTCATCAAGCATCCTGTAATTGTTCTGTGCAACAACGCCATGCTCTATTTATTCACAAAAGCTTTTTGGAGGACGGAAACACATGAGCCCAGTGGGACGGTGTGTAAAGAGAAGATAGCATGGTCTTGGTATTAAACTGCTCGATCGTTAAACGGATCATGTTGCTGCCCTTTAGTGGTGTTGTTTACATCTCATTCACATATAGATCAGATCAGACTCATGGTCTATATAGGACTCCTCTGTTTTCTGATTCTATTCAAGAGACCTGAAGAGGATTCAGCTGAAAATAAGCACACACACAAACAGTATTGGTTACTCAGAGCTAGTCCTTACCCAAACAAACTAATCCCTCTGTACTACAAGCTACAATATGTCCTGAGGCGTGATGAGTAAATATGACACAGAACAAATTTATGTAATGGTTGTACTCCAACACGTGGATGTCTGCCTTTGGTTAATGGTGCTACTGACTGCTGTCTGTGCCACAGGTGCCCCAACCTGCGCTCACTAACTCTGTCTGGCTGCGGACACATTACCGATCAGGATGTGATCTCCATGCTGCGGAGCTGCAGGAAGCTGCGCTGCCTCCACCTGGAGAATTGTGTCCGCATCACAGACTGCAGCCTGGAGGGTGTGGCAGCTCATGGAGACAGTCTGGAGGAGGTAAAGGTGGACTTCTGCAGGAACATCACTCAGGCGGGCCTGCAGGCTGTCAGAGAGAAGAGGCCGAACATCAAGCTAAGTGCAGAGAGGAGCGCTGACATGATCCCTGACAGCAAGCCTGAGGAGAAGGTGCCGCTCAGGAGGACACTGCAGAAGCTCCTGCAGTTCTCTTGATGGAAATGCATTCACATCCTTTCACATGGACCACAAGAAAGAGCATTTCATAGACTGTGATATTTTTGTTCTGATTTGTATTTATATTAAACAGCCTTTTTATATACTTTTTTATACTACACATTTTGAGTCTTCCTCACAAAGATGTGCTTTTTAAGCTGTCTCTATTCCATGTTATTCTCACGAGGAAAGCCCTCACAATACGGTCTTAGAGTGCATACAGGGATTAATTGCGATTTCATATGTGAGGAGGCTCTGTGGTTTCACTGTTACCATGAGCATATCATCAGATATCATTTGACAAGCTCTGAACATTTAAACACCGCTGATGATGATAAAATCTTTCCGTGCACTAACAACTGGTGTGCCCATTTCATGAACCAAACTGTGAGCGAACTGAGCACTTTTTTTGTGCGTAAAGCATTCATATTAGTGAAAGAGGTCCATTGTCCTCTGTGGGGAGTTTTCTGCTGAAAAGCACAGGTTTCATTTTGAAAATTTAAACGCATGTTCATGTGCGAAATGGTTATCGTCCCAGAGCTGCAGTTCTCCCATTTCCATCTATCAAACATAATAAATAGTTGTGTTCCATTCTGTTTTTTTGTCAAGCACAAAGTCACAGAACACGACAGACGGACAAGGAAATGTACTGCCCAGCTAATGTTAGCAAGACAGACTAGAGAGAGATGCACTGCAAGCTATCACATCAACTTTACAACTTTAACGTTACTGTTACTGACATCAAACCTCTAAGTTGTTTTTTCCACATTTCACCCTCATGGTGTTTTTCTTTTTCTTTTTGTGACCATAAGGATGGTTCTGTTTCGTTCCACGTTAAAGTTGCGAACATTAACACCCACTTTGACACATGTATATGTATAGGGCCGCCCTGCTGTGCATGATGGCAGAAGTTCATATAGGCTTATGTGGCGGGGCTGAACACCAGACAGCTGTCGCCCAATTTAACCTTGGGTGTACACCAAGTAAGTCTTCATCAGTAAACATTAGAACGATGTAATAATATGGTTTCATTCTTAAAGAAAAGTTGGGAAATATGCTTATTCACTATCTTGTCGCATAAATATTAAGCTGCAGCCAGTAGCCAATTAGCTTTGCTTAGTACAGGTGGAAACAGCTAGCCCAGCTCTGCCTGGAGGTAACAAAATCTGCCTAGCAGCACCTCTAAAGCTCTCTAACACTGTATGTTGTTTGTTTAATCTGTCCAACGACTGAAAGTGAAAAACAACAATGTAACACAACAAAAGCTGTGTGGTTGCACTGTGTGCTCTGTATCTGTTACGGTAAGACATGTCTGAGCTTAGAGGGCAAAGTGTCCTGATCTGTGATTAGAATCATGTTATATAAGACTGTCAGACATGAAAGTAGGTTGATTGCCATGTGACAAATTTATTGCTGCTGGTGCATGCTGCTCACGGTCCTCTGACTGCAGCCCCTAATAAATGACCACATGTCTCAGCACAAACTTTTTTCAATCCTACCAAAATGTGCATTATTCAGATATTTATATATACTAAGACAGCAACACTGTGTGTTTTTTTATTGACTGTGCTTTTTTACTCAGTGTGTTGTTTTGTTTTCATGTATTTATTAAAAGACAATTCAGTTGTTTTGTGATGGACAGTTATGTTTTTTTCTGAATGTGAATTTGGTTCTTGTTAATTAGACACTTTCTCTCAGCATCAGCATCCAAAATATAATCTAAGTAAACTATTCTGATGTGTGACGAAAATGAACAGTTTGTTCTGTTAGACAAATTGGAGGGCCAAATGAAGTTTGGAGGTTGGTTGCTTGGTTACATGAAATAAAATGAGTGTGAAAGGTTTGGGCTACAGGATCAAAAATACCGTTTGGATTGAAGTCATTAAGCAAACATGAATCGAACTGATAGGAGTGAGTCACAATCTAATCATGCTGCTGCCTTCTATTTTCTCCTGTAGACACATGATATCTCTATAGTATGCACCAGGCGTACTGAAATCTATGATGACAAAAGACAGCCCTCACGGGTGGCTGAGGGTAATATAGCATGTTTTAATATACAGTAATGTGTTGTTTTCTAAGGAAAGAAAGCCCCAAACCAACTACATAAATATAACTGTTATTGAGGAGAGACAGAGGCTCACTGTTTAGAGGCCAGACAACAGACGTTATATTATTCGTTTTAAAGAAAAATGCCTTAAAGGTCCAGTGTGTAGAATTTAGTTGCATTTAGTGGTCCAATCACTGCATTGCAATCTCCTTACATAACCCTCATCTTCCTAGTGTAAAGGAGAAACAACACTTTAAGGACCCTGTTTAGAGTCAGTATTTAGTTTGTCTGTTCTGGACTACTGTATAAATAAGGTATTTCAAGATGGCGGCCTCCATGAAAGGGGACCCTCTCCCACTGTAGATATAAAAGGATATTTTTTAAGTAACAAACATAAAAAGATTCTTATTTTCAGGTGATTATACATGCATGAAAACATAGTTATGAATATTATATTCCATGTTTGCCTTATTCTGAAAATAGAGGCCCCAAATCTTACACACTGTACCTTTAATAGCAAAGTGCTTGTGAGGATAGATTGTGAAGAGTTAGGAGTTCCAGGTGGGGAGACTCCTGAGGCACATCCGGCTGCCTGCAGCACTCCAACACAACACAATAAGACGACTCAGCTGTAGACATGTTAAAGCACGACTGTATAAAAGCGTCACTCCTCTGCTTGTTTCCACCACAGGCAGGTTTTTTTTTTATGCTTGTATGATTTCAAAAGAAGACAATCCTGAAAGACCTGTTGCCCAGATGCGTGTCCTTGAAAGCACTGCCTTTTGCTGTGCAAGCCATTCAATCAGAGGCAGCTGCAGCCCTTTTGTTAGCTCACCACTACTGTTGGGGGTAAAGTTGTATGACCCCCTCATTCATACAGTTTCTTCAGTCTATCTGAGTTGCATATAAAGTATCCATGTGCAGCCTTCAGTCTAATGGAATCCAATGATTTGCACCTGAACAAAAGGGCAATTTGTGTCTGAAAAGAGCGGCTACTGTGTTCAATGTCATCCTATTATACTGTGAGAGAAAGTCGCGCTGTGAGTTGAACAACCATTTTCCCTGTGTGATTTGATAATTAAATCATTGTGCAGAGAAAACACATAACTGTTATTGAGATCTCAAACATTTAATGAAACCCAAACTTCCACTCTACTTTACTGTCCTCAGCAATGGTTATTTTTATTTTGCTGTACAAAGGACAGTTCATGAGAAAACTGGTGCGAGATCAAATGTGGACACCCACACGCATCTACTGTGAAGGGGCTCAGACTTGTTCAAGCAAATCTGCCTGAGGTGAAACATGCTGGATTTGGGGGGCTAGGGCTAACTATGTCTTCAAACAGACCACACATTTCAATTACACCCCTGCTTGATGAGAACAGTCTGCTCTGGTTCATGGTTAAAAGAGGATAAGTTCAATACAGTGCCAACAGATTTCTGGCTGAAGAAACAGTTGAGAGGAAACATTTCATCTTTATGACCTGCTTCAGAAGACATGTTGGGGGAAAAAATGACAGACTAACTTGAATTGCCTGAGGAGCGTTGCAGCTGAAACAGTGTAGGATGTCACATTGCCGGTTTTCTTTTTTTCATTTTCTGTTATGTAACTCTGCATCCACTTGTTTGCTGATGTGCTTTTCATAATACCTTACTCAAATAACCCATCAAACACTCCCTGAATCAGTGGTGAAGAGGTTTTCAGAGGTATTACTGAAGTAAAAATAATGACTCATCATATGTTTTGTTTGGAAAATCTTCATTTCCAAAGTAAAAAGTAAGAAAAAGTGTAATATTTGTCTGTGAAAAGTAGTGAAGTAGAAGTAAAAAGTCAAATTGTACGTTATTATGTTACCACTTCAGATTCAGATTCTGTGAGTTTACCTTTGACCAAATGCACACCTTCAAGAACAGACCCTGGGCCTTCACTGACATGTGGTTTGACACATCGGAACTAAATTAAACTAACAGAATATTGTAAAAAAAAAAAAAAAAAAAAAAAAAAGGCTAATTTTAAAGGATTGATTAAATTTGCTACTCTTGCTCCATTAGAATACCAAATTTCATTAACACATTTTAGCCAAAGGAAACAGCTATCTCTCTAATCATTTTAATTAGCTGCTCTCCACAAGTGGCATCATGTGGAGAGATGAGAGACCGCGATGTTAATGATGTGGCTTTTTTCTTCTTGCATCTAGTTTGGCAGACACGCTTATTATTTTAATGTCAATCACATTAAAATAATAAGTGTGTGTTGAAGAAGTCTATATTTTAATAATTCATTTGTTATTTTAATTTTGTATTTTAAAATCTAGATTTCTGGTAGGTAACAAGTAGCATATCAAAAGCAGAATAATCTTTGAAAAACACCAATGTTCAGACTTCCAGAAAAGTTACAGGAACTTTCTTCGAATTTCATGAAAAACCATTTATAAAGTTTGTACAATTTCTTTGTATTAAAGCCAAGAATTGTCATTATTATTAGCATATCAATACGAGGTATTCTTGTTTCTTGTGAAAACTGGCATTTACATTAGCTACAATGCAACTTGATCGCTGACAGCTAATCAGGAGTTTCTGGTGTGTTCAAGCTGCAACCTCTGTGGCTGTGAAGCCACTGTAGAAGTGCCAAAAACTGCAGTTCATCAAACTGCCACTTGAGGCTAGCTACAAAGTGAGTCAATCTCCATAAGCCCCCATGTTAAAGTGTCCAATTTCACAGCAGAAATAAACATTTTTACAGCCTGGTACAAAAAACAGTTTGGGCCTCTATAGCTAATCCCTGTTCATGACAACTGACAGCCTGCCTCACGTCCACCGATGATACACTTATTTGCAGATTCTTAAATTAGCCGTGATACGATATCCGTATTTATACTCACTATGCGTGTGTTATGCTAGTAGAGGTTAATGTAGTCTGGAGCTTATACTGGAGCTGCTAGCATTAAGCAGAGTTGAGGAGTGGGATACAGAGGTCTGGTAAGGTCACTTCTTTCAAACTCCAAAACCCCCATATTTTCATTTTGAGACTTTCAGTCTTTAGCCCCAACCAACACAAATGATCAGATTTCACATGGCTCCCTCTGGAGCCACAATATTTTATTCAACTTCTTCCACATATGCAGTTGTACTCTCCAAGACCTGTAAACAGACTCTGATGTGTAAAATCCCCTTCACTGAAATGTAGTGGACCACAATAACAAATGCCTTTAACCTTATGTAACATTCTGCTGCAGCCTCTGAATGAGTTTAAACACAGCCCAATGAGTCAATGGTTACAATCTTCAAAACCTATTACATGGAAATCCAGAGCAGAGCCTGACATTACCACGTATGTTCTGTAAAACATGCACAGACTATGTTGTCTAATGTGCAGTGCACTAAAAAAAACAGTATAATCAGGGTTTTTGAAAATAGAGAAAGCCTAAACAATTGTTCTAAAGGCTGTTGTACAGTGGTTATTATCAGTGAGGTGTAGTATATCAACTTACATAACACAGCTTTAAAATATAGTAAACAACACTTCATCTGGCTGGATTGAAAAAACTGTGAATCTGTAGTGTAAAGACAGCTAATCGTTCACCTTTTAATGATCTGAAATCATAAAAACACAGCGCGAAACAGTTTTTTGGGTGAAAAAAATGCAACGTAGGCTACATCCTGCTGTTAACAAAGCAGATTCCCTGATATTTACAGCAGATGGTCTCAGGATGACAGAAGCCAAAGGGTGTTATCTTAAGGATTCGTGTTAAGAGAACAAGTAGCGCTGGCCTAGCGCTAGTAGCACTGGCTTTTCCCCTGTGTGAAATACGAGCTGATAAGGACAGGATGTTGGTGGTAATAGAGGGAGCAATGGCGGTAAGAGGAAAGGGGTAGCCATTTGAGCCCTGAAACCTGAAATCAGCAGTTTCGTGACAGCCTTATAAGGTCAGCCATGGGAGTCAGCCAGTATCCAGACACTGGAGGGGAAGAGGAGGAGGAGATGTAGAGGTTTCAGCAGATGGGAGGAAGGAAAAGAAGTTTTTTTTTTTTGAGTACTTTGTGTGTTTGTGAATCATAACCGAGTGCTTGTCCAGTGGCTCTGTTGATCTTGAACTCTTTCACCTCAGAGGACATCTGAGCCTTGCGGCGATATCAGATGCAGGGTCATTTGGCTTCAGTGACTAATCAGTAACTGTGCTACTTTTTACAACCCGAAGCTTTATGTCATTAGAGTCTAGAGTATCGGCTGTAACCTAAAACTGTAGAGTCTACACTGGGGATGACTAATGTAGTCTAGACAACGGAAGCATGTGTTATCTTCTCTTGTATGAGGCATGGCCTATCATAAGTTCTTAAGTACCTCTATTATCCCAAGTAAATATTCATGTAACCAGGCACATTTACGTCTTGAGCTGATCAAATACGTCTATCAAAGTCTCTGTACAGTGTCAATACAAATAAGACATGCTGGTACTAGATTCAAAACTGAATTTGGAAAACTAATGTCAACATTTTTTTCTTCATATGATCACTTTGCTGCCATTTTGTAATTGTAAATATTATTATATATTATTGTTGACGCCCCCTATATCTGAAATATAATGAAGTTTTTAAATTATACTTTACTTGAGTATTTCCACTTTATATTTCTATTCTACAACAGTTCAGTACTACAGTTTATAGTTATAGTTACAGTTATAAATATGATCATTTTATAAAGTATTCTGATAGATTAAATTAACCAAGAATATATAGCAGGCAGTTAAAATAAAGCCAGTTGAGATATTAAAAAAACAAAACTTCTAAACTTCTATTATTGCAAGCATAATAATTAAATCATTTTCTACTTAATGAGCACTTTACATTTGATACTTTAAGTACATGTTGCAGATAATACTCTCTACCTTCTTTTCTACTTACATACTTTTGCTTAAACTTTTCAATGCAGGACTTGACATTGTGTTATTGTTATTTCTATTTTAATAAAAGACCTAAACACGTCTTCCAACCCGCTCTAACTTTGAAAAAAGGTCACAGTGTAGATGCAGGTGGATTCCTACCTGGCAAGGGCGGATGTCTGAAAGGGCCCACATGAACATGGAATGTTGACGAATCTTATCTGGAAAACAGACGCATGAAGTGACGAATGTAAACGTCTTTGAACATCTGTTCGGTATGTACTATCGCAGACCGATGAGAAATGCTGTCCTGTTAAGTCTCACTTTAAATGACATTTTAGTGCTGTGTTTCTCGCATTTGTGCGCTTCAGTGCTTCTATGTGCTATCTTGCACCTGCTCTGGTAGGTGTGAGCGTGTCCTCTGGGTCCAGATTGCAGATGGAGAGACAATTTTCATAATGTAGCAGAGCTTTGAAGCCCCTCCCTTGTCCTAGCATACTTTATTCTCTATATTTCCTGCTAGAGTAACTCAAAGGCTCCTTGCCTGAGGCATTGGTCCTGAGGTAGCTCTCTGGAGTTTTCCTTGTGGCTGAGGCCACAATTGAGAATTATTGAGAGAGCTGTAGTCTTTCATAGCTGCGTGTAGATATATATATATATAATCTAGTTATGATGATTCAAACCCAAGACACACACGGGATTATATTTAGATTTGAAAACACTGCACATTCAAGTCTGTCAATGCAGGTTTTATTACCTAAACCTGAGAGAAAAGATTTGTCTTCTCTGCACACACATTAATATTGGGGTTGAAATGAGATCACGCAGCAGAGATGGAGATTAAAAAAAAAGGAAAAAGGAAGATGCTGAGCAGCATCTTTGCAGAGGGAAGCGTAAAGACCGGCTCAAGGACACATGGAGTCCAGGGAAGAGACAATGTTTATGTCTATCACAACATGGCAGCCAAAAAAACAAAGGAAATAGCACAGGAGCAGAATCACAGACGGAGGACTGACTCAGTCGTTTACAGTCTCTCACCTCCCACTTTCACACGCTGTGAGGCTGCATTGCCGTCGTGAGCTTTACTGAATGTACACTCTGTCCTGAAGTTTGATTTACTGGTAAAGAGTGAAATGATACTATATTAAAAAAATCAACACAGTTTCTTTTTTTTCAATCTTCCACAGTATGCTGCCATTGTCCAGGCTCAGTTTCCACATATTCTTTTAGGGCTGCATCCTTCCTGTCATCATGTAACATGTCTGACTAAAATAGGGAGCCTTCAGTAATCTAATCGGCACACTAATGGCATCCAGAGATAAATCTCTTTCATTTTATCATTGTCTATATTCAGAGCTAGTCTGTCTCTCAATTTGTTACGCTGCAGATTAAAAAAGAACCACGGGTTATTTAAAATTTGTTACAAAACGTGATGTGAGATAAATAGCAGCCTCCTACTTTAGCTGTTATTTTGTCAGTCCATTAAACTGTTCCACATTGGTGTTATTGACAGGCAGCAGAAAGCTCCAGAAATCAACCTATTTTCATAACAATATGTATTTATGCACACATTTCTCTTTCTCCCTCGATACTTTCGGTACGATCTAATAATTCCAAATTTGATTTCCCTGTGGTTCTTAGCTAACTTGTTTTGGCCCGAGGCACACACGAAATAGGAGGCAAGAGCACACAGAAGTGGGGCTACTGTTCCCCTGTGTGCCAGAGGATGGGTCTATTTGTGGAGCTATTTCTGTTTCCGTCTGTCAGAGCATCCACAAAGGCTGCCGAGCTCCGGCCAGAGCTCATGTGAGGAAGTAACTGGAGCACCAAAGGGGAAGACAGTGAAGACATCGATGATGCTCTTTGGCTGAGCTTAAGGCAAGGACAGAATCAAACATAGTGCAGAGATTTGAAGGCGCATACTGAGCTGATATTGTATACCGTGTGCTGTTTGCTTGTCCCCCATGTGGCCTGGTAATTAGACAGGCAGTAAGGCCCTCTGTGTCGGCTGTCGATCACAGCATCTACAGAGAGGCTGCATACTTGGATCAGGCTGTGTATCCAACTGGTCGCACTCCGCAGGGGATGTAGGAGGACAGCCAGCCTCCTCTGACGTTAGCATGGATGGAGGACAGAGCAGCAGATGACATGTGCAAATAGGAGTGGGAGGCTGAATGGAGCACGTTCGTGAGTCACAGCATGGGCACATGAGCGTGCTACTTATAATGGCAGGCTTTCAACTTGAATTCATCATGCATTCACTCTCACTGTTGTCAGCGCTCAGATTGCAGGAGGGACATGGATGGAGGGGATCAGAAACACAGAGAGCAGTAATGGGTGTTTGGCCTTGGTGAGCACAGCAGCATCAAGCTGTTGTTTTTGTACAAGTACAAGTAGCTGTGAAACTGTCCTCGCAGACCTTCGTGCTTGTAAGGTGATCCTGTGAATGGATACTCAATGTGATCATTGACCTGTCTGTCCAGTCCTGATTAATGTCCAGATCTGTTAACCTGGATGTGAACTGATGGAATCTCTACTGGTTTAACAAGCTTTGGTTTAGCCCTGCTCAGACTTTATCATCATTATTATCGTGGTTGTCGTCATCTTTAGGGGTGGAAATTAATAAATATTAAAGATTAGTAGAAGTAGTAATATGTCAATGCATAAACAGAAGTCCTGCATTTAATATCGTACTTAGTTTCAGCTAAATGTGCTTAAAGTAATTATGAATGCCACCTTTCATAGAGTGAAATACAATATAGCATTATTAATGTTATTGATGTGGTTATCAGTGAGGTGGAGCTGGTTTAAACTGATTTATAGTGTACTGGGCAGTTTAATCTGCAAAATATTTAATCTTATGAATCCTTTTGTGCCTGTTATTAAATCATAAAACTTATTTTGCTGAGCAGTAACACCATTTTAAATTGTAACTGTTCAATTATAGACATGAGTATCTACAAGTGTTGGAGCACGAGTTAAAGGTCCAGTGTGTAAGATTCAGTCCATCATGTTGAACAATCATGTTTCTACAGTAGCACAAGAAAACATAAGCTAAGAAAACACAAGCTCTCTAGACAAGGCCTTTTATGTTTTTTGTTTTTGTTTTGTTTGTTTGTTTTGCACTTTTCATGTCCACCATAGTTTATCTTAATGCTAGTAAGGATGGAGTGAGGTGAGCAGGTTGCAATCAACAAGTACAGCGCTAGATTCCTCAGTCATCATAGACATTGGACCCTTAATTGTAATTATAATTATATTAAAAATTGGGTGAGATATTCCTACTACACTGTCAGGTTTTCTTTACTTTCGTCCAACAAGAAAATAATTTGTCAATGAACAATGCACCATTTTGTAGAAGATGATCATATGTTTTGTTTGAAAGTAAATGTAAATAGTAACTTAAGCTATCTGGTGAACATTGTTGAGTAAAAAAACAACAACCAATATTTCCCACTTAACTGACTATGAGTAAAAAGTAGAACAAAAGGGAAATACTCCATTCAAGTACTTCAGTCTATACAGTACTTGAGTGACAGTACTGTACTAGTACAATTACTTTCCACCACTGGTTATCTTTACTGAACAACATCTGAAACATCTCGTAGAGAACGCTGGGACCTCTGACCTCATTCACATGATTTTTCCAGATGATATATGGCATAGCTGTGACATTTTAGCTGGCTCACCGAGAATGTTTTAGAAAATGAATTCTCTGACAGGTCATGCTAGACCTCACATTTCACATTGTGTCTTGTTACATTCTACTCAAAAGACGATGTCAAAGGTCAGGTCAGGTCAGGTGTGGTAAAAATAGCTCTAGGACTCTCTTGTCAATAGTTTGCTGCAGAAGCTCAATGGAATGAATGGGGACTAACGTTTTGCGCCAAATTCTGTAGCACCCTGTTGCAATGATTGTTCACCAATGGCATGATGGAAAACTAAGTCACATGCTTAAAAAAACTGGCAAAACTTGAGGTACTTAAACTTTTCTTCAGGGTTGACGTTGAACAGACATTTATGTCTACATTTAAGATTTACTCACTGAGTAAATTTGAGACATTAAGTTCAATAAATAAATGTCATGCTATGGCAGTCATGCTGACAGGTGTTTAGAAGTTCAATCCACAGATTAATTAATGACATGTCACTGTTTATTTAGGCTTACTCTTTCACTAATGAGTGCTTTGTAGTCTTTTCAATTGTATCATCTAGCACAGAGTAAGTAGCTGACAACGTTTAGCCTACTCTATATATTATAGGTAAAGAAACATTTTGGGCACATTTTTGCTTCATTGCTGAAAGTATAAAGTAAAATGATGGCCAAGAAATGTGGGTTGGAAAAGAAAAAGAGAGAGGGGGCTGACAAAACAAAGGTCCACAGCCAAATTCGGAACATTGCATTAACATGGTCTGTCTTAGACTTCCAGGCCACTGTGAAGTTTGCCTGGGGTTTTCAGCAGTGCTACAATACTTTCTGTAGAGATTAAACTGGATATTAAAACAAGCTCACTTATCTTATTTGTTTAATGTGTGCAAAAACAGAAGTGTGAAAATGTGTAGGCTTTATGGACAATTATATGCTGGACTGTCAAAGGAAATAGTTAAGTTACCTTTGGACAGAGCCAGGCTAGCTGTTTCCACTTGTTTCCAGTCTTTATGCTAAGCTTAGCTAACACACTGCTGATACAGTACAGCTGTACATATTTACTGTATGATAATGGTATTTTATTTGACTTTCGGCAAGGAAGCAAATAAGCGTACTTCCTAAAATAACAGCCTGCTAACAGAGACTAACATACATTAGATCAGCGATTGAGTCAGAGATTAAAAACGGCCCGTACCTTTACATCTAAGTGTATATGTGAAAGTTAAGTCATAGCAAAAGGAGGAAATGTCAGTCGTTCCACAGACGGCTCGGACAAGATCTCATGTTTTCATAAGGGAAGAACAGAAAAGCTCAACCGAGGCCAAGGACAATAAGAGGTCACTGCGTGTTAAGCAACAGCAAGTGCACAGCCACTTTACTTCTCAAGTGTTTCCGTATCAGGTGCAAGAGATAAGTTGCTAAGATAAACAACATCACTTCTCACTTTGGGTACAACTGGCGATTTCTGGCATTCCTCTTTAAGGAGTTGAAACTCACTTCTCCTAAATCAGTCACAGTAAACTTCCATTTTGGCATAAATCCATAAATGAGATGCTTTTAAATGATATTACATAATTTTCAGTTATTAGGCTTTGTTAAGTGGAAACAGCAGGCTTTGTATCCACACTACTATTCAGAAATCCACACTAATCCACTAATTGGTGGCTCTTAAAAATATTTGGGATGCTAATATAAACACATTACTGCACGTGACTCCACACGTACATTTACAAGCACGTATGCACACAAATGTACAAAAACTCATTGACCTGCTGAAAGCCCAACCCCCGCTCTCTGTTTCTCTTTGCTAAGAAATACCAGCTCCCCTGCTCAGCCATCTGTGACACCCTGAACCTACTGACCTTGTGGAAAGGTAGACCTGTAAATTAGCCTAAAACATTTGGCTGAAACCTCCTGAGGATCAGTTGTCAGACTCAATGTGCTTTGCTATGTTTTGAGGCCATTTCCCCCTTAGTTCACACCCCTTTACCACCGTGTGTCTGAGAGGTACGTGCCTATGTGTAAAAAACAAGATTTACATTTCTGTTACCTCACGTACGCTCCTTACGTAATTATATGGCAGAGGCAACTCTGCCTGCTCCTGAAATGTTAGAGCATTATCTAAATATGCAGCATACTTGGTCTGCTCTTGTTGTTATGATTGCAGATGTATCTCAGAGGAAGTCGAGAAGCTGAATGTGGAAAAAATAACCCGCAGTTTCACTACTTGGTCACGTTTTATTGACTAAATGAAAATACCACAGAGAGGATGGGCTTAACTCCTGCCGACTCAGTATGAAATCATGAGTGGAAGTAGATTCACAGGCACAAAGAAAATTTTGTGCTTTATGGGAACAGAAAACATATCATTTAAAAGGCATGCTGCTTCCAGCAAAAGACGATTTAGAGCTGGATAAATGGTTGTAATGCTGAATGACCTTGACTGGCTTAGTTTGTGGCTATACATAATTAGCTGTGTGACCATTAAACTATTTAACCAGGATCCTGCTGAGCTGAGCTCCAACCAATGCTGCGTGAATTCAGACCTCCTTGGAAAGTTAATGGGCCATGGGGGAGGTTTGAGCTAAAATTAGGTAACTGAGTTTCATCCTGACTATGAGATTTGTCAAAGTCCACAGAATCCTCCAACCCTCCACCACCACCACCACCACCTCCCCTCACCCCTGTCACCACTACTCTTTAGGCTGTTGGCAGATTCATTTGCGCTTGACCTAGTTAATGTCTCTGGAGAGATGGAGGAGTAAACACACACAACTGCTTCTCTCCAGAAGAGCTGGAATTTTCCGCACTTTACGCATCCAGTTCACAGGTCGGCCTAGTGTCCACACACGAGAATGGAGGTGTAGGGGGAGGGCGGTTACCAGCTTTAACAGCTTAATATCACTTTGACATTACACCAAAATAGACTGTAGTGGGGTCAGCACCTTAATCTAATTAAATAAAACCTTAGCCTTCTTCTTTCATGGTCATATTTAGTTAAATCTTACAGGTCTGTCACCTGTACAACATTTACTGTCTTCATATTCTGTGGCAAAATCTACAGAGAGATTTTAAGATTCATCTTGTGAGATCTAGCTCTCTTTGGTCCTAACTTAAAGCATGAACTATAAATGAATTAAAAGCAGATAAAATAAGCCCAAACCAAAGAGTGTTGAGTTAAGAGTAGTAAAAGGGTGAATGAGTGCAAACATAAACAAAAACATTGTTACTTTCCTCTTATCTCAAACGTTCCTAAATCCTATTTTTCTATTTTAATACCTTCCTTTATCTTCTTTGTTACAGTTGTTGTTTTTACCATTATAGTTTCAAGAGAACAACAGACACTTTGACGTATGATAACAGGAAAAGCACTGGTGTACTTGATAAAACGAATCATGGCTGCATTCCATTAAGGTGTGGGCCCTGGTGTTGTGCAGGCAGTCCAACTGTCATGGCTGACTATGAGGCTTAATGTAGTCTTTGTTAAAGCAACATTTTGTAAGTTTTCCACTATAAAATATCAGATTTTAAATCATGTTGATGTTACACTGACTTGTAATCAGGTGGCTGGTGTCTCTGTCTTTGCAGCTCTGGGCCCCATACGCCTATTCTTGCACTATATGCGAGAAGATAATACACGCCACATATTATTTCACTTACTTTGGTGAAACTGGATCATATTGTATAAAGAAAATGCCTTTGATTTACAGTTTATTGATGGACAGTTGAGTAACTGGTGCAAAAGCTGATGTTAGCTCATTATTTTATCCAGGCTGCCTGGATTGTGAGCTCAGTAGTGATAGTGTTTGTACCGGGTGTTTGGCCATCAGGAGGAGGAGGTTCTCAGGCTGGGATGTGGTTGAATGTTAACGGGGAGCAGAACCAGTGTCATGCCAGAACCGGAGCTGCGCAAGCAGGCAATGTCTGTGTCTATGGACATAATGGCTAAGAAGCTTAAAAAAGAGTGTGACAGAGCAGAAGCCACCGGACAAGAATAAATCTGGGACTGACTTATAGACGTTGGCGAGAGCTTCACGAAATAAAAGACTGAAAAACAGACACAGAGCTGGGCTTCTTGCTGTTGGACTAGTAAGTAATATTAGCTGGCTGCTATATCTTGTGTTGTTGAACATGCTTGATGTTTGGCTGTTAACAAGTTGTCATCAACTCGCTAGTTTTTGATGATAAGTAATGTAATCATAACAAATACGTGTATGCAATTGTCAATATTTACCACAGTGGTATTACACTTGGGGCCCTAAATCACAAAGAATACCAATTTCTGCTCAATATTGCTTTCATGTTGTAGAAGGAAATGTCATACAGGGAAAAGCGAAAAAGTGAAACATTACTGGTGGCTCTGTTCTGCTCAAATGCACCGGTAAAAGATGACAGTGTGACAGTGAGTCAGTATGCACAATACAGGACCCTGACACTGAAGTGGCTAAATGGAATTTATCCATTAGTTTTACCTTTTTCTAACAATGCTTTTGTTATAACATCTTCCATAAAAAAGGTCAGTTGGGGTTAGTTTGTTTCAGGGTCCAGAATCACTTGTTTACCTCTCCATATGCAGCATACCAGACACTCAGTTCACCCTATCGTAGGCAGATTTTGAACACTTATAAATCAGAGTTTGGCATCTATAAAATGAGATGCATTGGATTGTGGGATATATGTTGGGATACGTTCATAGAAATATTAATGTTTTGCCTGAGGAAGAATGTAGTTGCACAAAATATTGCTGCTGCGTTAAAGGGAGTTGTGGTTCCAGTGTGTAGATACAATTTGATCGATCTTCGTGTATCTAGGTTTTTTTTATGTGCACATAACTAGTCCAATCTCTTACACACCTAATTTCTCTGGTCACGAGACCCCCTTTATGACCTAAATATGGAATAAGTGTTGTGAAAATATAGTCTAAATAAACATGACAGAAAATTTCTCCTTATTATTTTATTAGTTTTGACGCCAGCAGCAGCAGAAAATGTGGTCTGAATCATCCAGACATATCTTTTTATTGACTGTGACTGCTTCCTGTTGCACATACTGTATTATACGGCACACTGCAGCTCACCTCATATTCAGACTCTTCATCAGCCTTGTGGTGTCTTAACAACAGGAGATTAATACTTTTTGACATTTTTAAATTTAAGTTTTACGGAAATGTAACATGAAATACTAAGAGCAGGTTTTATTTTTATTCTATGAAGTCATGATGCTAAAGATTACATGGAGGAAGTGCACGTGTGTTCTTGTGGGCAAGACGGGATGACACGAGAAAGAGATGTGGGGGCGGCAATAAAAGCTGAGGTGACTGACTGGAATATCACCAAAGGAATTAGGAAAGGGAGTGCAAAAATGTGAGAAAGGGCAGTGAGGGGGTAGGAATAGAATTAGTACACTGTATGTAGAGTGATAGAAGGTGTGTGTGTGTGAGAGAGAGAGAGTGTGTCACGTGTATGCCAGAATAAGCACATAGCTGCACCAGGGCAATCTCTGGACACAGCAGCCACAGCAGCAAGTCAGACCCTGAGTCCCTTAGATCCTTCATTCTCCTTCCACATGTACTTTTTTTTTGTAGCAACACACTTTGACACCTGTCCTCCCCCTCGCCTTATCTAACCTCACCCCACTCCCCTTAGGCTTTTCTCTCACTCTCCAGCTCTCAACACAAATCACAACCATTTTGTTGCAATAATTTGTTCTTATTCCCATTCCGCCGATAAACATTCTCCCATGAAGGTAGGGGAATGTGAATGACTTCATCTCTGCATACTGAGTGCGCATGCTCTTTTGCAGCTTTCCTGAAAATGTATGTTGACATTTGAAAGCCATTACACACACATGTACTGCGTCATTTCAGCTCATGCATAAGAGCAGGTCTAGTAGGTGTTCTATGGCTAAGTATAGGGTGCATTCAACACTTAGAGTGTCATCTTGGTGTTTCTATTACAAAGGATGTGATGGAGAAGAAGCTCACTCCTCTCTGTGGCCTCTGTTGAATCCCAGCACTGCTCCTCAGAAGAAGGCTGGAGAGATGCCAGGTACTTTTTTCACTTTGAAAGGTTGGGATGACATCCAAACAAAAGACCTGTAGTCCTAATGTGGGCCTCACAATGTTATGCAAGTGCATTACTGCAGCAGCATAATAAAAAAAATGCATAAAACCCACATCGAAGCTTTTCTGTTCCTATTGGTAAGGAAAGCAGAAACCTCATACCTGGGGCAGGGCCAAGGACACGTGTTAGCCACAAACAACCCCCGCTATTAAAGAGTTGTTCTGGATGGAAATTTCTGATGTCTAACTCTTTAACCACACTGTAAAGTGACTCTGAATGGGTGACTAATACATGTGAGCTCCTCTGCTCTCCTCTGACTATGAGGTATCTTAAGGTGAAACTGCTCTGACATTGTGCCTCCTCGATACGGGCACCGTGCCCTTCGATCAACATTTGCTTTAAATTTGTAGTAAATAAATATCTTTGAGTGTTCAACTGCGACTTTAGGGTGTGCTCTAGAATTCCAACTATAAAAACGTCTATTGTTTTCTGATGTTATATAGGCTACATGATCAATTAAGTGAGAAAATGATTGATTGTGAAAAGAAACGAGTCGTGGCCCTAATCGCAAGTCCAGAACTTACTTTACTTTACTTGCTTATTGCTATAAACTGTGAAAGTAAAAGAATAATTTTTAAAAAATCATGATAAGAAACAAACAAAAGATCTGGTCGGTCACTCTGTGCATTTGAGGATTACAATAGTCCTAAAAGAATGTCTTCAAAGTCTTCAAACCTCTGAATGTACATGTCTGTGATTGTCTGTGAAGTTTCGGGTCAAAATTCCGCCTATGAATGCGCCATGATCATCAGCTCTTCTCCAAGTGAGGTTGGACGGTTGCCTACTAAGAAATTATCAGTCCATATCGCATCACTTCTAGATAGGATCTCTCACTAAAACACCCACATAATGATCCCATAAAAGTGCTAGCAGAGGGAGCGTGGGCAGTCCTACATTGGAGATAGATTTGGCGGCTAGCCTGTTGTCAGCAATCTCCAAAGCTCTCCACAGAAAGCCTCGCGTAAAGACTTGATCAACCTCTCGAGAAATGTCTATGTCATATCTGTATGTAACGACAACCTAATTATCTGCTTATTTCACATGATCACAACCTTAAAATGAATCTCTACTGGCAGAAAAGTGTAAGTAGAGCAGTCTGTGCTTGTGTGAGGCTCACTTTTATTGACTCCAGCGTTTTTTTTTACATCAGAAATCCCCTTATGTAACCCTAACCTTCACATTAAGATTATATTATACTGCTACTAGATCACAGTTACATCATCTGAAATCAATATTAACACATTTGCTGATGGCAAAGATAAGCTGCAATAACTATGAATCACAAGAGAGCTCAGCCTATCTTGAAAGGCCCTTTAGAAGTGGAAACCAATACTGAAAAGCCTCAGTCTGCAAAATGTGTTTTGGCCTAAGTTCCAGCCAAGTGAAGGAATTATTCAATGTGCTGGGAAGGCAATGCTCGTGGTGAGCTCACAGTCCTCTGCATCATGCGTAGCCTTCCTCATCTGTGCGTGGAGTGCGCAGGCTGGAGCACTTACATAACCCAGTTAAAATATACCCCAGTCACATGTAACGTTCAGCCCTGCAGATAGACATCCCACTGTCGCTTGAACTGCTTTGGCAGCCATTCAGACATTAGAGAGAGTATAAACACACACACACAAACACACATACACAGCCACAAAAGATTTGACAGTGTTTCGCTGCCAGACATTCACAACTGCCTGCATGTGAACTCTGTGTGGAAAATAGTCGGGGAGCTTTCTCTCTGAGTGAAGTGCATGTGACTGAGTGGAGTTGGGCCGGGAAGAAGCCACAAAGGGAGAGGGAGGGTACGTGACGGGATGCCGGAAGTCCAACCCTTTAAAGTCACAAAAATGTGCCCAGTATCACTTCTCCTCCAACTACATAACCTCTAACACGAACTGTAAATGCTATTGGCTGAGCCTTGCCACACACAACTGGCACTTTTTTTTACTCCCCCTCCCCTCCACACTGTTGCAGTGTGCCCACGGTGCGTGCAGTCACATTTCTGGTGTGTGGGTGGGGTTAACTCAGCGCAACTAGCATTTACTGTAACAGGATGACATATCTGGAGGAGTAGTGGAAGACACGTTTTCTAACCAAGATTAACAAGAGTTCCAGAGTCCAGACTCAGTGAAGCTCTGCCCAAATTATGCAAGAGACACACTTATTTAGATTGTAAGATTCAGTCCTTGATGATTTCAGGTTGTTTGTCAGACATGTGGAACATACATCATTTCAAAACAAGGGAATTTGGACTGTTTTCTGTGCTGAATTTTTTAGATCTGAGCTACCAACTTCTGTTTCCACTTGATAGATGAGTGCAATAAGGTTTTAATCCCCTGTAGAGGCAGACATGCTTAATTTATTTCAAAAGATGAGCAGCTGGTCCAAGGCCTTAAACAGAAAAAAATTATGTAATCATGTTATTACAAAGCTATGAATTTCTGCAAGGGTGCAGTGATTGGGCCGCGTTGTGTCTAGCCAGTGCATGTGTCTTTATGGTGTGATCCACACTGTCATGGCTCACATGTTTGTGTTTAGGTTTTGCGTTCCCTTCAGCGGTTTTACTTGTCGTTAACACACGTTATGAACATTCCAGTCGGTCTTCTCCTCCCTCCGAGCTCAAACCGAAACCCGTGCCTGGGTAACACTCTGGCTATTAGTGGTGAGTAGTTATAATGTGAGCAATGCTGCGGAAAGCCTGCTGATTGGTGTCCCAATTTAGAGATGTGCTGCATGGTATACAGCCTGCACACACACACACACACACACACACACACACACAGACGTAACTATAGATCCAGATTTTGGGTACAGCTGTGCATATAACCCAAAGCTACTCATATGTACTGTGCTACTCATTGCATTCCCCTGCTAACATCACCTAAACACTCCTAGATATATGTATATGTGTATATATACACACCTGTATCTGCTTGCAGCATACTTACAGATGAAGACGTGTTCTCTTATTATACAGTATTCGTTTGCAGTGAGGGTCATCTGAGGCAGCTCCACACTGTTTTTGTTTTGGAATTTTCTATCCTTAGGTTACACGAGGTCACGTGTGGGCCTTGAGGTCCTCAGCAGTATTAATTGTTTGGCTTTGATTGGGAACAGGAGGTGCCAGTCTGTCTCAACACTGTGGTGGCCAGGGTCGAAGAGACCTATTGCTGCCTTCTTGGACATAATAGATAGCTGGCTGTTGATTTCCCAATCTGTGTAAACAGACATCTGTGTCTTCAGACTAGAATATATTGACAATAACACCTCCATGGGTAAAGACATTCTCTTTGGCTAATTCTGGGTGTATAGTATTTGCGGTGTTATCTTGGGGTTTAAAGTCTATCCACCAGGATGAGTTGGGCAGAATGTGAGACCGACTCAGGAACTTCTGATGTACTTTGAGAGTGTCTCTAATTCTCCTTGGCCAAGCGTCAATAAATATTACAGCATAAGACATCAGAGGCTCCTGAACACTTTCTTCCCTCCTGACCTCACCATTGACCTTTGACTTCAGCAATTTCTCCACAACAGTTTTCACTGGCTAGCTCTTACATTAGAGACATCACCCTGTCAGAAAACGGGAAACAGACTTCGAAATCTTTAAATTGTACACACATGCATGAAACCCTCAACACGCCATAGAGCCTCCAAACTTTTGTGGTCTATAGGGTGAGGCGCGGCAGCGATGTTCGCCCACGCACACGTGCTGCCTTTTTTTTTCTAAAGGGGGATGGTTAGGACAGATGCTCAGTGTACTGTATGCCCTATAATAAAGTAGGCGTGAGGCTCTGATTTGGCTTTTATTTTTTTATGAATGAGAGCGGGAGACATTCAGTCTCTGTGGGATACAGAAACAGCCAGCCTCTCTGACAAATTGAAAATCACAGTGCCAGTTTGTGTTGTGTGACTCATCTCTGATCCTGACAGGAGAATGCACAGATAAAAGAGGTTCCCTTTGTGAGGAGATTGCAAATTGCTGTTGTTGAGGTTTTTTTTTTTTTTATGTGGATGACAAATTGCAGCACAACTGAATGGAGCCAGATTATTGTTAATGCATAAATGTTCCCGGATATCACACAGAAGATTTACTGCAACATTTAGAACAATGTGCAATTTAACACACTGAGAAACACATCCACCAAAAGACATTTGAGCAGCTGTGCTAATCTGATGCTTACATAAATTCAGACGCTGTTTTCTCTACATTTCATAATGTGTCTGTAGAGTTTAAAGTGCTACGTGTACGCTTTGATCCCCCCTCAAAAAAAAAAAAAAAAAATGTAGATGTCTGTTTCCTGTGCTTTGAAGAGGATGTGATGTACTCCACAGCGACTTGGAAGCCTTGAAGACAACAAAGGGAAATGAGAGTTTTCTGGGAATCTGTAGGAAGCTCTCGGTCGTCACAAAGTCTGGGGTCAGAAGAGGATCTGAGCCTGGGGAGCAGAACGACAGGAGACTGTTTATGGGATGTTTAAAAGATTGCAGGAGGCTTAAAGGACAATTAAAATTCAACATGAGTGGCTCACTGTGCCAGCAGGCGTGTCACCTCGACCGGCTTTATGGGTGCTCTGGTGTCTGTGGTGGCCATTCCTCACAGCAGGATGTGATTAAAGGCAGCAGCAGCAAAGAGTAAACCCACCGTCAGGACATAAGGCTTCTGGTGCCCTTGTCCTGCCTGCTCTTCACTTTGACAGCAGCACATAAAGCAAAAAGTAGCCACTCCTCTATGATCACTTGACCACAAAATGCTCTTAGATGCGAATTACCATGGCACAGGCTTGTTACAGAAAGCACCGAGGACAGTCCAAGAAGTCCTCTATAACCTTTATCCCAGTTATTAAAACAGTCTGGGCAGCGTTTTTGGCTCTGTAAACATCTCACAGCAGCTTTATTCACATGTGACCCGTTCACTCTGCAGATGGAAAGGAAAGAAATATGACGTTTTACATTCTGTTTGTCCTCATTGTCAATTCAGGCAGAGAAGGAGAGGAGGGCCGGCTATGCTTTTTTGAGTGGGTGTCTCCCAGTTTCACGTGATCACGTTTGCTGTGAGAGGGTTCGTGACTCACTGGCTCCAGGCTCAGGATCCTCATCTGGCCTCTGACAGAGTGCTCCCTAATCCCGCCCTCTCAGGCAGTCAAACAGAGGTCCTGTGAGTCATACCTTTACCGTCAGTGTGTCGAAAGATAGACACAGACTGAACACACTGTGCATGTGAAATTCACCTTCAGTAAGCTTTGCGTGCAAGCTGATTTACTTAGTGTGGTTTAAAGGCGGGGTGAGCAACATGAAATAATGACCAATTAATCCGATAATAATCTATTTTTATGTATCACTTACTCACAGCTTTCTCCTCGTGAACTCTTATGACTCAACCATTCATATGGAGCTACATTAAAGTAACACATGTGCTCACACTTCGGAGACACTTTCCTTGGGTATTATGCTTCTTTATACTTTTCAGAGGGAAATATTGTACTTTCAGATTTTAAATTGTATTCCAGTATGATGTCAATTAAATCAGATGAAATAGAATTAGCTCCACCTTTGCCAAATATATTATATATATATATTATATTACTAAAGTAGGCTTAATTATCTCAATACTCTTTCCACCTCTTGTAAATGTAGGACTATTCTATAATTGGGAAAATGACTGTCTGATGCAGCTTTGCCAGACAACCCCTGTTCAAATATAGTCTGCTGCTGAAGTGTCCTTGAGCAACCTCTTACATGCACAGCTGTGCCTGCAAAGAAAAACTGCTGACTGCGCCTTTAAACGGGCTGCTACTGACATGCCACAAGTCAGGCATCATCGTCCGGGTGATATAATGAGGAAGAATGCCTGTAGAATGACCAAAACTAGCCCCGGATTGACTTTTCGCCCAGCTGCTGAAATGAAACCGATCCGCGTGTCCACGTGTTTGTGTCATTTCCATGTCATTTGCATATGTAAACCGGCCTCGCCTATCGCTCAGCAGCTGCACGGAGAGGAGAAGCCGATTTGTCAGTCGGGGCCATTTGAGGAGCAAATGGGAGAGCCGGTCCACGTTAATCCCTCCCTCCCTGACACGTTGCCTTGGGAGAAGCAACACGGGCCGATCGCTGGCTGTACCGACTCCCCACTCACACGCCGCACGTCCAGCACATCAGCTGCTCTCTGGCCGACTGTCCTGCTGGATTTTTTTTTTTTTTTACCGCTGAGAGAGTTTGAACCAGCCGCTCCATCCTGGGAAAGGTACGAACAACTCTCCGCATGATCCACATTTGAATCATGACGGATAAAATCGTAGGTTATCTGAGTGTGTGAGGTGATTTTATTATCATTTTTAAATCATCCAGGGGAATTTGACGCAGACGTGATGATCGTAATTAAGCAAACAGTTATTATTTGTGGTGGAGGATAAATTGATATGACATGACAGATAAAGGCGTGACAGTGATAATGATTCCTGTCTGTCGTTTCTGGTTTTATATAATCCAACAGTACATGCTGCCAAATTTACTATGAGTGATGAGGAAGTCTATTGTGTCTGTTACCCAACTGATGTGAGACCTGCATTTAGGCGGATAGATCGGATCGTTCACTTCATATCATATTTTTTAAATTCTTCTTTGGAGGACAGATTGTTTGTTTGTTTGATCTCAGGGTGAGAGGATTTTTATCATATTCATATTTTGTTTTTGTTTTTTTTTTGTTAAAATTAGAGTGTGTGTGAAGTGGAGGGCATCTCTATTCATGTGCCCCACCTACACAGGTAGATGGAGACGTGGATATCATAAAGGCTATCTGGTATTTTATCAAAGAAATGTGTGAATATAAAAGCATATCTTTAAGCTGTTATCAGGAGTACAGCAGCAATTTGAATTCTTTCTCTCTGAAAGACTCTCTTGTATGTGGTGTATTCAAAGGCCCGGGAACATGTGTGCTATGTGTATGTTGTTTAATGAGCAAATGAAGCCATGGTACTCATTTACACCATCTTTTCAGCTGTATTAAATATCATGAAGAATATGGTTCCTATTGGGAAAAAAACTAACGTGTGGCAGAGAACATCATTGTATTATAGGAGCTATGCTTGGATGTAATACGATATATCTATAATATGAATATTCCACAAAGGTTTCATCATGTAATGGACACTTTGCACAGATGTCCTTTGCTTTAATTCAATAAAAATGTTCTGTCTTTGTCAAGATTTAATCCTATATACATTACAGTTAAATTGATAATTCTGACACATCATAACAGAGTTATACATTTAATTATAGATGTCTTACCGCTGTCGTTTTTTACCTGTGTGGTATTTAAAGGCTCATCTGTGATTATAAAACAGTGCATATTACTCCTATCAAATCTTTGACAGCTTCAATTTTTATAACGTATAATTCAAACCTGCATTTGGATATACAATTTTATTACAGCTGTTCCCCCTGTTTTGTGATTGCCTAGCTACTGTGCAAACATTTTCCTTGCACATCGTGTTGTTTTCACAAAAATTGGTCAACTGTGTTCTCTGCTCCCGGGGGCCATATTATATATAACCTGCAATCGGAAAGTATTTTTTGTTGTTGTTGGAGTTATGTTAGAGCTTGTAAAACCCTCCTATGTAACAATAAGATCGGAAGGTGGTCATCCCGAGACAAAGAACTAGAAATAAATCATCTCTCCTGGCCTCAAATTTCACAGGAAACGAGAGGCATGCCAGGCGTTAACCACACAAAACACCAAAAATAATCCAGTTTGCTGAAAAATCACGTTCTCACTTCCTCTTTCTACTAATCACTGAGGAAACATGCTGAAGAGATGCAAAGCAATTAGGCATCCGTGAAGAGCATTTGATCAGAGGAGTTTTTATTCACGAGGCATCCTGCGCGTTGTGAACAAACAGTGCCAGTCTCTCATTTTGTAAAATCCCTTTTATCCTCTCACAAGTGTCACTTGTGTTGATGGGAGGTCTGCAGTCTGAGGCACTGGTCGTCATGGTGGCAGACCCCTGCCCCCTTTGAATAAACAAGCTAACAATGTTTATGAATGGCAATGGTGGTAGCAGCTGGCGGGCCAGCTGATAGAGTCTGAATAGGGGAAATTAGTCAAGCTGGGCTTTGTAAAATGTAAGAAATTTGTTTTTGTGTGACGTCATGATGTGGAGATTTATGACAGTCGTCGTGAGAGACAGAGATGTGAGGGCTTCGCAGGATCATTGTGGACACTAGACTGTTTGGTGTTTGCTTTTGATGGCGGCTAGTCCGTGTTTACTGGCTCAGGTGTTGCATCTGCAAAACAAACAGGTCATTGTGGTCTCAACAACTGTGGTCTCACTGCCACCATCTGCTCAGAGTGCTCTCTTGTGTCTCACGTTACATACGTGTAATTTGTTTGTTTGTCATCTTCATCACTTTGCTGCTTTTTGTATTGTTAAATTAAAGTAACCGTGACTTTCTGTCTCTCAGGTCAGTGATGGTCAGTGCTAGTTAGAGCCTGCAGCCAAGGATGTCTGCTACAGATTCGGACAACTCCATTGACTGGCTGGCTAGTGACTATGAGGACAATGAGAGCGAACAGGAGTTTGACTATACCAGAAAGCACAGCCAGACAGAGGCTCTTCCATCCCCCAGCACCCCGCCACACCTGGGCACGTCTGACAGCAGCTGCCGCCGGAGCAGCGAGGTGAAGGAGGGCGACAGTAACTGGGGCGAGGTCAGGGAGGCCTCCAGTCGGGAATCCTCCGCCGGCTGCAAGGAGACACGGGACAGCGTGATTGGACTGTATAAAACACAACAAGGAGAAAAAACCAATGGCAAAAACACTCAGCAAGCACTGAAGAGACCTCGCAGCTCCACCGAGGAGGAGTGCAAGGAACGGCAGCTCATTTCCAACATGTCAGAGAAAAGCCGGGTTTTCAGCCGTAAGGTGAGCACCTCTGTGATGTATGTCTGTTTCCCACGGGAGATGGTTGACAGTATCACCAAAACTAGAGCGTAACCTATCACCTAGATTGACTCACCAGCTGGTTTTACAGTCTCATGCGTTACATTTCCAGCGAAGATCACCCAGTAATGCTATAGGCAGAATTAGTCATGCTTTCTGAAGAACTTCAGTCACCCCATATTCTATTGAGCAACTGTTATATTAAAATGAACAGCATGTGGATGCCAGTATGAGGTCGCCTTTCAAAAGGTTCCTGAACATGTTTTGACTGAGATATATCACCTACAAATCTATTTTCATCTATTTTCAGTGCATGGAGCTACAATGCTACATTCATCCACTGTCCTCTATCCTGAATGGCCTTCGTTCAGGAAGATACAGAGAACGTAAGTTGGTCATTTCTTATCTTTTCTGCTTTTTTGTCTCAATAGAGTCACATTGTTTAACACAGCCATTTCTTAGATGAGTCAACACCCCCCCCCCTCGCCTCTCTGTTCCTGTCTTTCTTGTGTCTCCGAGTAAAACAATAGACTGTATAGACAACGTGCCAGTCTTTATGGAATATATGTCCCTGAGATTCGAGAGCAAGATTTCTGAAACATGAATTGGTGTAGGAGTATCAAGTAACCACAAGTATTTCCTGTGTGTGTGTGTGTGTGTGCGTGTGTGCTTCTATCTTTTTATAATGCAGGTCATTTTGGGTAAAGGTTCACTTAGCAGCGACACTGTTTTAAAATGCAACTTTAAGAGTTAAAAAGCACATCCAAATGTTTTTTTCTTTCTTTACCAATCGAGAACAAGCAATGTCACACTTCCTTGTCAGTTAGCTGCTTGGCAGAGGTGAGTGAGAACACGATGTACCGCAGTCTCCACTAAAGCAGCTGCTGTTTATGAGTCGTCTGATAAGCATTATGAGGGTCTCTGTAAGGTAGCGCCATGTTGAGGCAGGTCCTGAAAACTGCCTAATTTGGGATCTTTGTCGAACCCACCCAGACCTCCTATGACCCGACACTTCCTGGCCACAGAGGCAGGGAGTCTGTGGAGCATATGGGTTGTGTGAAATGTGAACAGACTCAGCCCTGCAGTCAACACAGTTCATGTGGCTCATGGTACAACTTTCTTCTTTTCCAGGACTCAGCAGTTTCCAGGAGAGTGTGGCCATGGACAGGATCCAAAGGATCATGGGTGTCCTGCAGAACCCTTGCATGGGGTAAGTGTCCTCAGCGTGGAACAATGAGCTCTATTATCTGATAATATTCAGTGTATCTGTGTGTTGTTTTTGTAGCTATAAACATATGTATGCTTTGTCCAGTCTGTGTTGTGTTTGTGCAAATATTTCAGTATTACTGAAATAGAAAACCTCTGTTGCTTCAGAGCTTCCTCCCATCTAAACTACAATACATTCAACCCGAGCATATAATTATGATAGCTAGAAATGTTGTTTGCTGTGGGTCGAAGTGGTCTCCAACATGTCTGTAACACATGGCTCACATCGGGTTGCTCTATGAGGAGCTGCTACCCCCCACACATTCAGGATAAATTTACTGCAGAGATGGCTGGCTCTCACTATAGCTGGGCATCTTGTTAAAAATGCATCAGGCTCCACAGTGGGAGCAGCACACTTGTGTCTGCTTGATTAGCTCTCCACTGGCCAGACTATATAATGGAGTATGATATCACCCCCTTAAAGGATAAAGTCTTAGTCCCGCGATCATGTTTAAATATATATTGTGTTTTTGTTTTTACATCATACAATATCTGAAAATTGCATATAATTGGCTGTCATTGCTGCTTAGCAATTTGGTTTAAATCAGTATCACAATATTGCAGAAATATGTTCTGATAAAAATATTTATTACAACATATAACATTCAGGAGAAGCTAATTTTGCTTCAGTTTCAATTTCAGTTTTCATTTTCAGTCTTTGTTGATCTCTCAGAATTCATTAATTTCGTCTGTAAAATGTCTTGAAATAGTAAAAAGACACAATTTTTCAATCTAACTAAACAATAAAAATCATATTAGCACTAAATTGGACAACAGAATTTCATAGAATCTCTTCACATTATGATCATATCAACACCGTATGATTACTGTGTAAATGAAATTTCATCCAGAATTTAAAGCAGCACTACTGAAACCTGCATGAGAGGCTAAGCTTGTCTTCCCGGGCATCCCGTCACTGTGAGGCTTTGCATCAAGGTATACTGATATACAGAAATATAAAGTGCTGCTGAGTTTGGCACAGACTAATTGGAGCCCTCACCCACCAGCTGCTGCCTTCATGTGGGAGACAAAGAGTGGGTGTGGCAGCCTCCCTGCAGACAGTCAGGGCAGAGGCTGGAAGGTGGACTAAATCCCCCCACCTCCCCTCCCTCTGTCATTCCCTGTGCCTGCTCTATGTAGCCAGCTGGCAGCCCCTGCAGCAACACAATGGTAGATAGGATCAAAGTGACTTTTTTAGCAGTCACTGTTGCGTATAATCTTTCACATGAATTTAACATGCTCTGAATGGAGTATAGCAGGAAGGTGCTGATCATATGACACTGGCTAATCCCTGCCCACCATCTGGTTTTGACGAGTGGGAGTTATTGGGATGCTGCTCTCGGCTGCTGCCCACCACCAACGAGAACTGCGTCACAGCGATTAGTTTATTTTCACAATGACGTTGGTGGAGACCGTTGTGGTTGTGGTGTTTATATTTAGAGGCAGCCAAAGCCACTATACATCAGGCCACGTGTGAGCTCAAAACATGTGAGAAATGTACTTAAGATACACACACACACACACAAGGTACAAGCTTTGCTAGCTGAGTGTTCACTCTGTGTTCAAGATTGCATATTTCCTGTGTGAACCTAATAGAGAGATAAGATTTCAAAGAAAAGGTTGGTAAGTTTTTGGGGGGAAATTACTCAGATTCATGCATGATAGCTTGTGTAAATCTCTCTCTCTCTCTCCGTTTTTTTTTCTCTACACCTCTCCTTCTTTCACTTTTTTCAGGGAGAAATATATTAATATCATTCTTAAAATGGAGGAAATGCTGAAGAGCTGGTTCCCTAATGTAAAACTCCAAGACCAACTTGCTGTCACTCAGACAGAGGAAGCCGTTCCTACCAAGAAACCGAAGGTAAAGTTGTAAAAAAAAAAAAAAAGAAAAAAGAAAAAGCTGAACTGTTGTGTAAGAAGTCTTTGGTTACACAAGGCTCAGTGCCAAGAACATACGGTGACGACGCAGTGATACACGGCCTAAAATATCTATTATTATTTAATCACAGGTCTGGGATGAGGAAGGGAGGGAGGATTAAAAGCTATTTTTACTAAGGTATTACTGCACTCTCTGGTTTGTTAAGAACAATGACGAGAGGAGAAAAGGTAATTTTGGAGGAGTGTCCCTAAGGGGATAAGAAAGGTTAGAGTACTCTGGAACATTCCTTTGCATTTAATTGGTGAGGATTTATTTCTGTGGCTAATCCTGACACACCTCACATAAACAGGAATTTCATGTACCATTTTTTTCTTCAGTCACCACAAAGAAGTTTTTTTGCACTTCATAACTGGTCATACTATTAGCTGTGATGTAAAACTATGAAGGTATGAAGGTACAATATATAAAGTGTAAGAGGTCACTCATAGTGACAAATCCACAGAGAATTTGCCCCCACTTCTGCAGTTCTTAGCTCAATAGAGCCTTTTAGCTTCTTTTAGCTCATTGTTTTGCCCACAACTTTACTTCTTTGGCTCTCGTCAGTGTTGTTTTCAACCACAGCAGGGAGTGATTAAGTTCTGATGAACTTGGTGTACCAAATGCGCCAAACAGCAGTCGAATTAAGTTAGCGCCTAGCAGTTAGCTGTCAAAGAGACTGTTGTGGGTGACCAAAACAGAGCCAGAGGTGGCCAGAATCACATCTTTCCATAAATGCTAATGTTCCTGGGCAGTTTTTCCCCAGCAAATTAGTAATTTTGTAAAGTTGTATAACACGCCAATGTCATGGCTGTTATTTTACCATTGGTGGGTACCAAAGTTAGACATTTTCAAACCCATCTATAGTTGCTTTAGAAGAGGAGGGGAACTCTGGCTCCTTTACAGTTTTTTTTTTTTGTTGTCTATGAAAAATAAATTACTAAATGTGTGTTTCCTTCTGCTTTTGGACTCTCTCTGTGCACTTTGGTTGGTTGCCTTTGGTTAAGAAATGTGAGATATAAATAGATTTGCTTTCCCAACAGCTATCTCCAGTGACCACCACTGCAGCAGCGAGCCCAGTTACCATCAGTGATCCTCCAACTGGTGTCAAACCCCTGAGAGTCACCGACCTCACTCCTCCTGGAGCCTACTCCGCCAGTAACCTGAAGTGGCTCCACACTTCACCCATCTGCTCCCCTACAGCAGAGCAGGCCCAGGCTGGCCCCAGGCACCCGCTCTCCCCCAGAGACAGAGACCTGACGCAGGATAACGCTGTTTCCTCCAGCACAGACAGCCACACTAAGACAGACTCTGTGCCCAGAGGCCCTCCACCGGGCAAAATCAACGCGCCCTGTCTAGAGAGGCTGCTTAAGTCGACAGAAAGTATCATCACACGTAAGGGGACGGGCGGTTTGATGGACAGCAGCTGGTCCTAGTCCACACAGAGGGCTAGGTGTCCAGCTGTAAGCACCGCACACAGCCCAGCTTAGCCTTGCCCACCCTGCCGGGAGCCAGTCAGCTCGCTTAGCCCATTCCAGCCTTTGGGGGAGACGGGAGCCTTCATAAGGGACGTCACAGATTCCTCTTTAATGTGGAAGGAGTGTTGACGAACATGTTGTACACTCTATATGGGAATGTGCCCTCTCTGACATGACAAACGTCTGCTTTAGGTCCCTTTCGTTGACTTTGTTTTTTGTTTGCACTCTTGATTAGCGTGTGTGAGAGTGGGAAGGATATATTTCACATGCCGAGATCACCGGAGCGAGTGATTTCACAACTAAATTGTTCCCACTGGCTTGTAGATGCAATAATACAGTTTGAGTATCTGTGAAATCGCCATTATGCCTGAAAGGGAAAGAAATTGAGTAGTTTGTACTGGAAGGGAGTATTTCAGATATCCAGGCATGTCAGTGGTCTACATATTGTGCTGAAAATGTGGGTGAAATGTGATGTTATCTCCCCCCATCACCACCACCAACACCACCACCACCACCCCTTCATGACTCCACTCTTAAGTTTATTGATGTGACTGTTACTCATTTGTATACTTATATAAATAAGTCTTTTGGTACAACTGTTCTACCTCAGTGGGCACCACGTCACAGTTAGTGAGTAGGAATGTGATCGCTACGCTCAAAGTCTGGACACCTCACCAGATCTGCAGTGAGCCAAACGGCTTCTGACAGCGAGGTCTGCAGTACGAGTCGTTCTGCTTGTACAAACAGAGGATGCTCTCTCCATGGGGATGCTCATCGTGGCCTGACTGGTGCCATTGTAAAGAATGTCAACTGCAGATTTCTTCTTCTTTTTTTTTTTTTTTTTTTGAGTCTCCCTGTAGAAGGCAAACAGTGCCTGTAACGTCAAGCTGTGCCTGTAAGCCGGTTTGATAAAGAGAGAGAACCGTTCAAAATACCTGCTCCTCTGTGGGATGTACAAATCAGGAATTCTCACTCTCCTGCCATTTTCCTGTATTGAGTAAATTATTCAGATCTTGCCAACTACTTTCTGTGGTGGAGTAGAACAATTCTTTTATTTTGCCACAGAACTGGACAGTATGTTAGACCAGCAGAGAGGGACAAGGTATTTCTCTGTGTAAATCTTAAAGAAAGGTTGTTGATTTACCATGAAAAGTGGCCTTTATAGTGTGAAATTTTATACTTTCAAAATAAATGTGGTTATCTTTGTTTGATGCAAAATGTCTACTGATTGTTTTATTGCAAATCTTACCTTAAATTAATTAGGGGTTGATTGTTGAGTGTTTTTAATCTTAGAAACATTTTCCACCTTGAACAAATATTATATATCTCAATCTATTGTTCCATTCAGCTCTTTCACTTCTATGTCAGGCTAAATATTCAGACCCACTTTGCAGTAACACAAAAAGCTTTATTTTTAAAGGGTAAGACACGGAGGGAATGCCAAACTCAGCCGAGCTCAATTAAGCGTCAAAGAACCCCAAAGAAAGGTTGTTATCTGATTTATATTACAGTTAGACCAATTACAGGGTGAGTCAACCGGGAACACTTAAAAGGAGCTCACTTCCTGACTGAATAATAAGATTTATTGTCTGTAAGACAGGATGTAATTTTCAGTACTCGAGTTCTGATGTACAGACAAACTGAATTTTCTGCTTTGAGAGAAGTGCAGTGAAATGTACCAGCTCAGTATCACTTCACATTTCTCAGAAAGCAATGCCAGATTGTCAGGAGGGAAGGTTTTTTTTTTTTTTTTTTTTTTTTTTTTTTTTTTTACATACATACGTTGATCTGCTTTCACATAACTGCAGACAGAGCAGACAGCAGAGTTCAAATAATGTGACCTTCCTGTCCAACACAATGCATCAATATATCATTTTCAGTCAAAATAAATCATAAGAATGCATTTGTATGTGAGAAATATCAGGCAGATTTGAAAATTCTGCAAATTGGTTCAGGAAAACGCAGAAAATTAGATTTTGATTGTGCTATTTTACCTTTTAGTGGCAGTTAAATGAACATTATAAAGCTCTGTGTTATACAAGACACAGTTTTTACTCCTGCTGCTCAAAGCTCTACACTGTACACTGTTAACTGTACCTACAATAGATGTTTAGTTTCATAACGAAACTGAATACTGCCATCTAAAGGTGAAAAGCTAAACATCATCCTTTGTTGCTCTGCAAACAGAACCTCTACCTTTACCCTTCATGGACAAAATTACATTACACATTAGCACTGAGGTTAAAACAGCATATCATGAAAGCAGTTTTCTTCTCTCCAATCATTTGGAAAACACTCATTCTTGAAACTTCCAATATAACTCTGTTTTAGAGTTGCTTTTATTTGTTCAAACCAACGTTGGTGAACCACTATGATGCCCCAACTACAGATTTAGTTTCAGTCATCTTATGCCAGACCCATTTCATTCTCTTCTCTCAGCTTGTTTCAGTGAAAACATGGTGTATATACAGAGGGTGAAAACAGAGGTTTGTGGGAGTGCTGTGGCCTAGAAAACAATCTGTCAGGAAATTAAAGAGATTATAAATTGTAGAGCTCTACTCTTTTATTTGTCTTTCTCTTAATTAAATAGTATCGTCACATTCTCTCTTTCTAGATTAAAAGGAGTGATTGGCAGCAGTTAGAGGGGTCAATTACCCAGACGGCATTGTTTTAGCGTTGCCGCCCCAGATTCCATCTCCCAGGGCAAGGCTAATGGTCTAGACCCATGTGCACAGACCACCTAACAGCATCCATGTCTAAAGACAGCTCTGCCATGCGCTCGCCCTGAAAAAGGAAACTGTTATGAATGTAAGGAAGAGCTGCATCAACAGAAAGACACGTTTCTCATAGAGCTCTCCTGGAGTTGGACCAAATCACAGTGATAAGGCTGCCAATGGAGAACATGTGTCATGCTGGGAAAAAATTGCATGGAAAACAAATAAATGTAATCCAAAAAAAGAAAAAAAAAGGAGATTAAGATACTTTATTTGGGTGCATTAAACAAGAATGTGGGGCAGTGAAGGGCTACAAGGACATGCTCTAAAAATAATGTGTTTTGGAGAATATTTCTCATATTCAACGTTTTTCTTTTTTAATACGGGGAAGATATCCAAAAAGGGGTTATTATGCATTGCTGCCAGCTTGTGAATCCAAAAAAAGGCATTTCACAAGTACACAGAAAAGCCAGCAAGCGCCAGAATACCCCATAAGTGATAATGAATTACATATCAATTTTCTAAATTATGTGTTAAACTGTATAAATTGTAACAGGAATACCTACTGGCATTATATAGACCAATATTACCATAGACAAGTAATCATATTGCTTTCCATTTTAAAGGTTCACAGAGGTTATGCTTTACTACTTATTGATGTCCAAGGTTTTTTTGTCCAGGCTACGTGTGGGCAAAACTACAAAGACTAATCATTACTGGAGAAGCAGAGATGGGAGCCTTTTGTTACAAGCATTCAAAGGCGAGTGGGAGAAAAAAAAAGGGGGAGGGGTGGAGGAGGACAGGTCCATGTTTCCAGTTGCAAAAAGCCGGAAGGAATAATAAATAGAGCTTCATTCTCCCCAGCTACCCTTTCATTGTAAATTGGCCTTGATTTGAGGTCCAGCTGAGTGTGAAATGACAAGGCAGTTTGGTGTTAAATCAGAGTGTGTCAATATGGTGGCACTACCTCTTATTTATATATACTGTATCTATGTAATCTGCTTTTCTTCCCAGATGGAAAGAAGCAAATGTGAAGTAATCTCAGAGAAGTATCAGTTCATAAATAAAACAAGAAATACTGGAGGAATCTTCACTCTATAAAAAGATTTAATTACGTGAGTACAGGTAGTAAATACAGTGCAGATAATTGCAGCATTTCCAATGCAAAATCTTCCTCAAGCTGTGACATTTGAATTAACAGCATCCTGCAATGCAACAGTTGGATACAGTTTGTGTAAATGCACACTATTCCTTTAATTCCACAGTTTTAAAAAGGCAGTCACGACTACAGTCATCACAAGTATTACATAATTATATACTGTGCACAAAACTGATTTCCACAAATTGTAACCCGTTAGCATCTCAGACCCAGACAGTGATTAATCACTCTGTTATTACCTCCTAAACGTCAGATCCTTGAGTGAGCATTAAGGTCTAATTGTCAATGGTCACTCAAGTTTTTGGACATGGAATAAAGACAGATTGATTCACTTGGAAAATCGAAGCCATTGCATCTGTTCTTTTGTCTATCAAAATAAAGGGAAAAAAACATTGATTTCCACGATAATTTCCGGGTTGTTAGAGCAGCAGGAGTTGTGAGGAAACGGAACAGCATGTTTCAGATGGTTCTGCGTGAGACTGTTCTGATTCCTGCAAAGCAAGGAATGGACTCATTATGTTACCGTGAACTGTACAGCAGTCTCATTCACACCCTGCAGAGATAATGGTCTCATTTGTCAGAGGACTGGGCACCTTTAATTAAGAGACCTGTGAACCCAAAGTATCACCTGCTCAGTTCTTCGAAGAGCGGGTTACGTAAGTGATGAAACAGCCACCACAATCCATCCTGATTTACACTGGGGAGATTCTCGGTATGCCAATCAAAACTCTGAGGAGGTTTTTATGTTATTTATTATTTATAGTTTAATCCTAAAGCATATTGATTTGGCCAGATCAATGCGGTATAAGGGTAGCTGCTGTTTCTTCCTGATATTGAAGTGGGAATATTCTGGTCTCTGGAGCCAAATGACCACCAGCAGTGGCCTCTGCAATTCAGTGTAGTCCAATTGATTTTGCCGTCTCCGATAGGTTATCCTCAGCCCTTTTAAGAGGAAGAACAATGTTCAAAGAGCAATGTTGGCGTTCTGCGTAGGTTTTACCAACAGCATTGATTTTAAATATTTCTTCAGACAGAAGGTGATATTTCAAACAGGAAAAAACATGTAGGTGAATGCTACATGCTCAGGATAGTGACCTGAATGACGTGCGGCAGGTTTGAACATGATGCGAAAGCTAAATCATAGCCTACGTGATCAGCCGTTGAGAACAGTATATGGATGCCTCACCGTGCATGATCAGGGAAGAAAGATGAGAGAATCTTTAATGAGATGATTAAACATTTAATCCAAGTGAATTAATGAATGCACGAATGAAATTCAACAATTTATTTACATGAACTTTTAAATTATACTTTATGTTCTGTATGCTCGCACAATGAGGTCAGCTGTCACTGATTTAACATCACAGCAGACCTTCTTACACAAGCTCTGTTTTTCACGGGTTAATCTGTAAGCAGCTTTTCAAGATGTGGACTGCCAAGGCCTCAGAGACCAATTATGTGACCGAGCCATCATCAAGCTTTCACACCACAACCGTCCACATATTGCCAGCTAATTATCTGCACTTACTCTTGTAGCAGAAGAGCAGAACTGATTCTTGTCGGCTTTTGATCTTCCTGAGAGAAACAAGAAGTGTTTTAGCCAAATGCATTTGGGAATTTCCACTTCCATTGGGTGTATACAAACTCCATATATGGGTCCTTCCGTGACACAGGGGAAAGGAGATATTATTGCATTATACCATATATATATATATATATATATATATACACCGATCAGCCTTAACGTTATGACCACCGACTAATATTGTGTAGGCCCCCTTTTCACTGCCAAAACAGTCCTGACCCACTGAGGACTCCACTAAACCTCTGAAGGTGTGCTGTAGTATCAAGACACTGACATCCTTCCTTCAGGTCCTGTAAGTTGTGAAGTGAAGCCTCCGTGGACCAGACCTGTTTGTCCAGCACATCATACAGAGGCTCTATTGGACTGAGATATTGGGGATTTGGAGGCCAAGTCAACACCTTGAATTTGTGTTCCTCAACCATTTTTGATTTGTAATATCCTGCTGAAAGAGGGCACTGCCATCAGGGAATACTGTATCCATGAAAGGGTATACATGGTCTGCAATAATGCCACCTCTCAGTGGCTGTATGACTGTATGTTTTGATTACATGCACAATAACACCTTCAACAACTACTGCAGACACAGTTTCCTTCTTGACAAGAAGCCTAAATAAGCCTGTTAAAATGTTCTGTATTTAGGGCAATCATTATGAACTATGCATGTAAATGGATCATGCAGCACAGCCTATCCATATTAATTAAGAATAATAATATTGCTTTCAAACATACAGGCCTCAGGCTGTAACTGTCTGCCACATAAATCGGTGGCTCGTTTTGAAGCTCTGTCAGATCCACAGTTACTCTTGTGCGAAATCTCTTGTGATCTGTGCGAAACACAACTTTGATGAAAAGGTCAACCAATCAAATGACAGGCTTTGCCTTAAAGGGGTGCACTAGTTATCCTCAGTATCCTAATGAGCAACACCTGTCACCTCCCATGGGTGTAATCACCCAGGTACTGGGGAAGCAGGTTGCTTAGGATGAAGCGTTTTTGGGGGTGGGGGGGTGAAAGCACTAACAAAGACATGCCACTCAGTGACATATCAAGAGCACAGAGCCTAAAAATATGGCCACCCTTCATTAAGTCTCATTTCCAAGAATAGGGCAGACTGTGCTCTTGTAGGTATGAATAATGGAAGCAGCCTCCCGGAGCTCATTTCCAGGGAGTGATCATCATGCTCAAGTATGGCCTAATGATCACACAGATAAAGTGAGAGGCTGGCATTCATGATTAATGCCCTCAGGTCTGTCTCCAGAGTTACACAGCCTCCGCTGTCAGAACTTCTCACGGCTTTGTTCACTGAGCACAAAGCATCACAGAAAATAAGATGCACTATGAGTCAGTGGAGCTAGAAAGTGACATTTTGTCACTGCATACACCGCTGTTATATCGTAAATATAATTCTGAATACAGTAACAATACAAGACTAATAGGTAATTCCTGCAATATTCATGTGACATATGGTCGGTTGTTGTAAATATACTATTGGAGAGATAAATCTCAGCCTTCTTGCACGCACAGGAGAGATTCACACTAATATTTTGTTTTTCACATGTGTAAACAGAACATGTCTTATATTTATACTGTAAATCCATGTTCATGGTACATAACTTGATATGATCATATGAGTTTTTGTCTGTTTGTTTTGTCTGCACGCTTTAGTAATGATTTCTTATCTTTGTAAATGATGCCTGTTTTACACTTCTTTGCTTATCCTTGCTTCATGAACATGCCAAATGATCATATGTGTTTTTGTTTTTTTGCATGCCTTTACTTTTGCATATGTTTGTTTCTCCGCATTATTTTCTTGTAACAAATCTTTTTTTTTTTTTTTTACACATAATACAGTATTGTTCTCACTCCAGATATCTTTGTTATGCCCACTAGATGGCATCATTGTGAAAGAAAAAACAACATGTCACTGAAAAGATATGTCTCTGACCAAAGTTTTGTTCTATAACGATAAGGTCACATGTTACTAACCAATGCAATGATCTCAACATCTCCTCTGGGTGGATGTATATTTATTAGAATAGACGTGCAGCAGAGGTCCAACACTGCCATTAAAGCAGTACTGTTTGTAATTTGAACATGAAAATATGAATTATGAGTCCACTTGCATAGTGTCAAATGCCATCCTTCAGATTTCACTGCAGGTAATTGATATTTTTATCAGTTAATATTAATTAATATTAATAATTTATACTGAGAAAAGAGTAATTGGGACAAGCAAACTCCTGACTCCTGACACATCACTCAAATGTAAGTCAAAAACTATTTCAAAAGACATCTGTATCTCTTCCGATGGAGGACGTGGTTTTGTGTTACACACATGCAGCAGACAATTTCTGACAGCACTCCTTATTTGTCTGTGTGAACGGCCCATCCATCAGATCATCCTACCATAAGTCTGCTGGAATCCTATGATCCCATAACACTGCCGCTGGTCCACCACAAAACTGATCCCAACATACCTGCTGTGACTCTGTTACATGAGATGCTTAAGACCTAACTGTAACGGCTGACTGGAAGGCATGTCATTTCACTCTCTACCAATGACAAAGCTACAAAGGACTCAGTTCATATTTCAGTGAGACATGGCTGAAATATTTACAGTCACCAGCCTGGAGATAGACGACCTGAGTGTGCTGTGAATGTTTTGTCTTATTTCATCTCCTGCCAGTAACTCAAAGGTTGTCATCAAATGACCTACTGTGAATCACTGTACTGTACTGTACTATGTGTACACTCTAATAAGGACTTGAGATTTGCAGAGTCAACAGTGAGATGTTGTCCAATTTACCCTGACAGCTTTATGTCAAGCTTACCTCAGTAATACAGGCTGAAGTAAACAAAGTTTTCCCTTATTGTAGGAATAATATTTACAGAAGAAGATGCTAATATGTGCCAAATTTAATCATGTAGAAGAAGGGAACCATCACTCAACAGATAAATGGATGATGTGTTTCATGGTATTTATCCTACCCCATGATGTCAACCAGTTTGTCTCTGCTTGGGCTTGTAGAATCCATGGTCTAATTATTAGTGTTTATCAGGCAGGGAGAGTTGGATGAATTCATTATATTGGTTGCATGATAGGAAATGTAATCTCTGGAGCTTCAACACACACTAGAGATTAAAAGTCTGTCTCATCTTCTGTTATATTATTTTGACCACTCTTTTTATAACGTGTCACTCACCCTAACCTTAACCCAACCCTTCACGGGATGGGCTCAGCTCCCCTTCTCTAACCCTGACCTAACTTTATAGAGGTGCAAGGCTGAAATAACGAACTCCTCATACTTTAATATGCAACACTGTGTATATGTTCTTGTGCTGAATATTAAGTAATTCTGTAATGGGACACTGAAGCACTGAAACAGGCTTACAGATTTCAGACTGACCCACTTGTTGATAATGATTAATTTCTTACCATCTGTGAGGAACTGGCCTACATTGTGTCACTGCCAAAAATGTATTTAGTTCAGGTCAAATTATCCCTCCAATCTCTTTCAGCCCAGTTGGGCCCAAACAACATTACTGTTGTGAGACTAAATAATTGACCATTGGCCGAATGAAAAAATCAGTAGACGTGCACTATCACAATTAGTGACTGCTGATGTTCAGGGAATGAATAATGTATTAATTGTCAGGGGCTTTTATAATCTCATTTTAGTTTAACAGAAACATTGGCTTTGGGCATCACATTTGTACAGCACATTCTTGGTTTTCTTTGGGGGTCATCAAGTTTCTGATACACTTTTCAAACTCCTAAGCAGACATGTTTTAAGAGCATGGTCATAATCATGCCTTTGCATTGAGATTCATTTTTATAATGAGAGATTGGAAATGTTTTAATGGGGAGAGATTTTCTAACTGTTACATTGTGATGAAGTCACGAAGAAAACAATCACGTTCATTAATTTATTAAACAAAATTTCAATTTACAATACATACAACACACACCAGTGAACAGAACGTATGTTCGTATGTGCATTTAAAACAGTGAACGTTCCTTTTAATGAGCTAAGATACAAGGAAAACTGAAATTAAGACAATTGGCTAAGACATATTTACACCATAAATACATCAACATACCAAGACCTAACAATTGCATTAAAAAAATTCAACTGTGAAAATTTCCTTTATATTTATATAAACTGTATTTATGTATGTATGCATAAAATGAAATGCAATTATTGTCCCACTGGACATGAGTAATTTACAGTATATTAAAAAATTTAAAATATCCTATGTTAAATACAGTACACAGACAGCTCTGTATAGTGTACACTCTTCAGGTAAATTATTCTGATGTGGCAAATGAAGAGGTTAACAGTAAACAATGTGTTCACACAGGCGCTGCTGCATATTGAGCAGAACAACATGTAAACATTTGGTTATTATCTGCTACCATCTTATCAACCTGCTGAACTAACCCGTCATCTGTCACTGCTTTGGACAATACACCTCTTGTAACTCTTCACTTGCAGCCTGCACAATAAAAAGAAAGGAATCTAACTCTCCGTTAAACAACAGCTGCTGGACTTTTAAGACTGCAGTTATTAGAGGAAGCTGCCTACATTCTTTTGTATGTGCTAACACTGGCTTCTCAGTTCCTGTTAATAATCCAGTTTTATCTTCTTATGCCAGAAAACAGTAGCTTGAATTTATAAATGAAAGGATGCTATCTAACATACAGCAGATGATCTGCTGGTTTTGTGGGTCACCATGACCACAAACAACAAAGTTGCCTTGACCAATGAAAATGCTGCATTTACAGCAGTCGCTCAAACAAATACTGTCGCTTATTCTTTATGACAGCTGCACAATGTGTACGTCAAAAAGGTGCAGAGTCACTGTTTTGCAACCGGAACATCGTTGACTGACACACTTAGACTGAGTGTTGCTCTCAGGAAGTGCTGCTTCTCTTTCTGGTCTTCGGCCTCCTCTTCAGGATTTCTTCTTCTTGGTCACTTTCACAATCCCTCTGAAATAAACAGAACCTTTAAGTTAAGACGTAGCTGTGAAATTGTTGTGATGACAGTAGTAGGGGCCCATACCAGACTAGATATGTAATGTGATGCGTCCAATGTCGTACAGTGGGGATAGCTAAGGCATTATTACTGCCGATAAATACTGCAGAACAAACATCTGTCGTAACTATCATGGTTACTCTTAAAAAAATAGTTGGACCTTTTGAAAAAATATGTTTTCTTGCTGAGAGTTACTTGAGAGGACCAGTTACTATAAGGCTACAGCCAGCAGATGGCTAGCTTATCTTAGCAAATGAGACAGGGGGAAGCCGGGTATCAGAATCCACCTAGCAGAACCTCCAAATTTCACACTGTATATCTTGTTTTTTTTAAGTACAAAAACTGAAGCGTAGAAACAAAACTTTGTCTTTTTTACAAGAAGTATTGTGCTGGACTATTTCTTTGTTGGGAGGTGTGATTTCCTCAAGTTTCCATTGGTTGCCTATCTACCTCATGGTGTCAACAACAACCCAGAAAGTTACAGCTCCTGTAGATCATCCGGCACATAATCTATTGTAAAACCACAACTCGGTTTTGGTACAAATTAAAGTAGAAAATGTGTTAAATAGTGAGCTTTGGAGTTGCTGGTAGGCAGACTGCATGACCTTTGGACAGAACCAGGCTAGTGGTTTCACCCTGTCTCCAGTTTTTATGCTTTGTTAAGCTAATTGGCTCCTGGCTGCACCTTCATGTACTGTACAAATATGAGAGTCGTATTAATATTCTCATCTAAAGCTTAACAAGAAAGCAAATTTGCAAAAAAAAAAAAAAACATCAATCATTGGTTTACAACAGTGAGTTCTTACCCCATCCTGCTCAGGAAGCTTCTGGCCCTTCTTCATGATCCGCGTTAAGTGGTTGCACAGAGCAACAATTCTGAATGACAGCTGGTAAAAAAAAAGAGAATGAGCCCCGAAATCCATCAAGAAGGACATGTGTTATACAACTCTGACTGCTGTAAGGAAATCATACTCTACCTTCCACCTCCGTCTGGCATACTGCCTCCTAAAGTTCTCTAAGTTGACCACTGACAACCTCTTCACCATGGCCTGCCTGGGATTCAGAGGCTGCAGAGACACAATGAAGGATGAAATAGCAGAGCAAGCATCTTTCATGTTAATGTGAAATACAAGTTCAAAAACATTATGTTAAAGTACTGGTCTACTTCTGACGCTATAATCTGAGGATCAATACAAACTCTACAGAAGTCTCAGGTCACAAAACACAATGGGATACATAAAAAATGATAAACATTTATTTCAGTGTTTAGACAACAGTGACAGATGTCAATGTGGCGAGGCCAAAATGCGTATAAGCGTGTATACCTGCCGAGATGTTGAAAGAACCACTGACATATTTTTAAACACGTGATCTTATCATAGATGTTGTTTTTCCTGTCGGCTCAGATAACATCTCCAAGAAATAAAGAAAAGAAATTAAAAAAAAATGTTTTTAAAATAAATAAATACATTGAACATTTTGTAAAAGTGCAAAGTAAAATAATCTGAAGAACAAAAAATCTATTTATAACATTTACAACTTTACAAACGGATAACCATTGTAAAGACAAAAAAATAATAATAATAATAACTTACAGTTTTAAAAAAATTGAATGGAATGAAAAAATAAATCAATCAAAAAATGTGAACTTATGGTACATTCCATCGATGCTGTGTCATCTTTAACACAGTAAAAACATTCAATTTTCATTATCATGCTTCAAAACAATGAAGCCGCTTAGCCAACAAGAGGAGTGCACAAATAAATCTAGTTCATGTTCAGTTAATATTCACTTCAGTTTTAGAAAAAATCCCTACTATAGTGTCATGATTATATTTCATAAAGGAGTAGTTTAACATTTTGGGAGATATGCTTATTAGTTTGATGAGAAAATCGTCATCTCTCTGATATTTGTCTGTTAAACAGGAATCTGTAGCCAGAATGCAGTAAGCTGGGCTTAGTACTGCAAGCCGGGAGAAACAGCTAGCCCTGCTCTGTTCAAAGGTTACAAAATCCGCCTACACCTCACTAATTTACATGTCATTTATTTAATCCAAACAATGTCTGCAGCTCAACACACACATATGAATGTGGTAGTGTCTCCTTTTGTAATTCCTTGCAAGTAAGACTATTTCCCCAAATTACTATTCCTATACCTATTATTATTATTATTTAAAGTATTGTACTACAGAGTTTACACAGGACAAAAACACTGAAATAAAGAAAATATAAAGACTACACAGCTATACATTCAAAACTTTGTGTTGCTGAAAAAGAAAATCAAAGTGCTGAATTCAAACAGCGACATTTTCAAAAACATGTGAAGCTTTTTAAAGTCAAAAGTGCGTCTTCATTTGTGTGTTTGTTAGCCAGACTCTGTGAGTGGCTGTTTGGCCTCGGGGCAAAGTTCCCTCCTGCAGGACTGGTGCAGCAGCTCCATCAACGCCTGCTTCACGTCCATATTCAGACTGCTGCTGAGGATGCTGCCGTTGGCTCCCTCTGGATGCAGAGAGCTCATGACCTCCTGCAGCCACTGCAGCTCAGAGTTCAGCTCTTGCCTCAGAGCATCCAGCTGACTCTGCCTCTGGCTGTACTTTCCGCTGATGCTCTCCAGACTGGCATCTATAGCCTTCATGTCCTCCTGCAGCAGCCTCCTGGTGGCCTCCACTTTACGGAACTCGTAGCGAACCTGCGACAGCTGCTTCCTCGCAGTCTCATTCTCCTCCTTGTACCAGGCCTCCTTGTCATTGTAGATGGAGAGCAGTGCTTCTATATCACCCTGCAGAGTGTGGTGGGCACCTGCCACCTCTGACACACCCGTCTCCATCAGACTGACATCCTCCACTACATGGGCAAAACGCTCAAAGTTGGCATATGTGTTGTTCTGGGGCATGCTGGAGTGGGACTGGATGGTGTACTCCTTTAGACGCTTTGTTTGCAGCTGATCCGTTTTCTTCTCCACCTCAGAGGCAGCGCTATCTTCTTCCATGGGGCCACAGGACTTCAGACAGAAGGATGGAGGGAGGGGGGGACACTGAGTGAGAGGCTGTCTCATTGTTGCATCTTGAAAACACACATGGCGTTGAATATTCCAGCAGACGTGGCACTGTAGGATTAGTGTGTGACCCTACAGCGAAAGCCATGGCAGGTAATAGCGTCACAAAAAACAAAAAAACGACGGACATTCCTGTTGAGTGTGTTATGTTTCCTGGACTCATGCTTGTATCCAAACAGGATGAAGACTCCACAGCAAAACACCATTCACATGCATCTCAGCGGCTAATGTTGGAATTGACGTCTTCAACATTAGAGTTTGTTAAATGTCCGTGCCATTAAAAACAACAATTAGTGAGGTCTTGAGTCAGTTTGATGAGCCTGAATTTCTGGACAAAACGACTATTTCAGACTGCAAAAGACAGCTGCACAAGATGTGTAGAGCTAAGTGTGTGGATAGGTTAAGGGTGAGAAAAATATTCCCATAGGGAAGGGTGTGGAAACAATATACAGTAACTGATAAAGAATGTTTTCAACAAGCCAGAACATACATAAAAAGTTAGTGAGTGTTTTTCTGGGGTTTTTTTTTCGGCACATTTAAAGATGGATGTTCCTCTCTGATAAGAAACAAACCTGTTACCCGTATGTTACCTTTGATATGAATTGTTAAATGTTGTTTCACATGTAGGAGGATGTGAGATGGTGACAGTAGTTATCAGGAACATATGAAAACATGCTACAATACACATAAATCATACCTTAATCCAATGATGGTTGAGGGCTTCTTGTATGGTCATCCGTTTTCTAACATGATGAGAGAGAAACGCAGCTGAGCAAATATATCCGAACATGGATCGTGGTGAGCAGTCATGCTTTGAGATGTGGATCTCTTAGGAATACGTTCACAGGAATATTCGGTTTCATCGAGGTGCATTTAAATGGAAACACATGTTAAGCAACAAGAACAAGATCACAATCAAAAAATACAAGTGTTACGCAGTGCCTGTGTTATTCAGTTTAAGGCATAAATGTTTATTTAGCTTATTTCATTCAGGGTGTCACATCGTGTACCAAAAACAAATGTGTCTAAATCCTTGCTCTAGATTTCTGCGGACTGACTGGTCTTTCATTCTCATCTGGATCAGGTCTGGGAATTTAATATGCTTAGGCTTTATTGCAGTGAAACCTCTAATACTGGGATTTGTATTGGCATTGTCAGACTTGACCTTTGGTCATCAGCTGTTTGTCAGTTCTTTTACCTCGTGTCTTTCTCCAGGAGCTGTCTGATGAAGCTTTTGGCCAGCTCACTCGTATTGCTGAAGAGCTCTTCGTCAAAGTCGTAGTTCATCGCTGAGACGTTCCCCAGCGTCTCCTGCTTGGTGTCACCGAGGAAAGGTGACGCACCGCTCAAACTAAAACGACAGCACAAACATGCACACGCTCACTTACACCTTCCTTGATAATCTCTTTAGGTACATTAAGATGCCCATTAATAATCACGAATGATCCCAACTTACAGTATATATGTGATGACTCCAATGCTCCTGTGAAAAACAGCACAAGGTTAATCCAAAGTTATGCTCTGCAGCATGTTGTATGAAAGGCAGCAGAGTCAGAGGTAATTAAAGACTCTTACCACATGTCTGCCTCCAATCCCAGTGGCTCATAGTTGACTATCTCTGGAGCTGAAAATAGACGACATACACTCCTGCATCATAAACAGAGCCAGGCCAAACACCGAGCCTCCTCTTAAAATGTCCTACACTGCAAACAAATCGCATATATAAAGAAAACTTACCAACAAATTCAGGTGTTCCAAAGATGTTTTTGAAGTCTGCCCCAGCTTCAATTTTGTGTGCCAGCCCAAAGTCTATGAGTTTGATCCGGGGTAGAGGAACATTCCTGTCCAACAGCATTATATTTTCAGGCTGGAGTGTAAAAAGAACAACAGAGAGGCAATTTTGTCAGCAGATTTCTTCTAACACTAAGATTTGGTGATACATAAACAACAGTGAGTAAATAAGTTACCTGGTTAAAGCTGCCTTTTGCGTAAGCATTAAAGAAAAACACTGAAACGGTTATAGTTATACTTATATAAGCTGCTTAAATTTGTATTAAAGGAAAAGTTCAAATGTTTTTTGTTCATATGCTTATTTGTGTTCTTGCTGTGAGTTAGATGAGACGATTTACCGCTCTTGACTGCATGCTAAATATGAAGTTCCTGCTAACAGGTGGTTTTCTCAGCAGGAAACAGCTAGCCTGACTCTACCCCAAAAGTAACTAAATCTTTAGCACCATCAAAGCTATGCTCGCTACTTAAAAAATGTGTGCCGTTTATTGTTACAGATTATATTGAGAAATCGACAAATTGCAGTTTTACAGGCGTTATATGACGGGACCAGTTTCCAGGCAGCTCCAGCTCCAAATCAAGAAGTAGCTAGTTCACCACATATCCCCTTATAAAACAGTGACATGTCGCTATTACACTTGGCTTTTGAACTGATTAAACAATTGAGACTGTTACGTTATGAGCATTTGAGGTGCTGGTATGTGGATCATGTCACTGCTTCCAGTCTTTCTGCTACGCGGGCAGGATGTTCATATTTAGCATGCAGACGAGAGAGGTAAATCTTCTCATCCAACTCAAAGCAAGAAAGTGAAAATGCACATTTTTAACGTTTCCCTTATATCTACCAAGCATAATTTTTTGCAGACTTACAGAAGTTCATACTTAATGTGTTGATCTTGATTCCTATATCTAAAAAAAAAAAAAAGGTCAGAAGCTCTGTAACATGTACAGATAGACAGTACACTCAGTCAGTCAGACAGTCACATTTTTTTGTGACTTGACAGAAATTGTTGAGTGCACAGATCATTCATTGTGATCTTGATGTCAATGACTCAGGCAGGTCTGAATCAAGCTCTTCTCTGAGTGTTCACCAAATGAGAAGCCTCAAACGTGAAGAGGAGCCTCAGCAGGACAATGGCTATCAGAGAATAGCGGAGGAGACACTGCTCTCTGAAAGTGAAATGATAACCTTGTGGTGTCTGTATCTGAGAGTCTGGACCTCAGCCACTGCAAACAGGAAGGATGTCTGATTTGGAACAGCAAAACTGAACCAGCATGTACATTAGACATCTGCTATTTGACATGACGTCCAGCTCAAAATAGCATGTACCCAGTGGTGTAGTGCATGGAGAAGTGAGTATATTCTTAATTTATGCTTTTTTTTTTTAAGTGGCCTGTCCAACAAAGCATTAACACCATGTGACACGTAAGACTATTCTTGCATATTGAGCTTACTCAGAAATGAGCCAGTATTATTTGCACATAGTCACTTAAGTTCTGCTGCTTGACTTCAGGGAGAAATAATCATTATGAAAGAACGATTAGCCATTGAAGAGATGCAGATTTTGTAATAAATACTGGCCGACAGACAGATGGGACAACTAGATAATTGCAGAACACTACTGAATGATGCACCTGCATGCACCCTGCACAGTGTGTGGGTAAAGTTCAGAAGCTGTGGAGGTATATAAGTTCATCTTCATCACAAGACAAATCTAGATTTAAATACAATGCACAGATGGAGCGGTTTGTACCTTCAGATCAAAATGTGTGATCCTCTTGGAGTGGAGGTACTGGACTCCATCTAGGATCTGTTTGATAAACTGAGTGGCCTCCTCTTCACTGAGAGACTCCTTCTGAGCCAAGAAATCGAACAGTTCTCCTCCAGATACCCTGTAAAAAAAAAAACACACACACACACACACACACACACACACACACACACACACACACACACATTCAGAGACTCATCCTGTGCTCTCAGATAATCTGGAGCTCTCTTCAACATTATCTAAAGTGTGTTCTCAGGATTTGGATGCCCTGGCTTAGGATGCCTTAGATATGTTTGTTTTTGGTAACTATTTGTGTCTGTGGTGAGTCATACTGCCCTACTTATGAATCATGTTTTGACCTTTTCATGATAAAAATCTGAAAAAGCTGGTGAAAAGTGGTAAAAGGTGCTTTTTAACCAACTGACAGCCCATAAACATGATGTTCATATACAAACAAAGAAACCATAATAGAGTGAATGACGCACAGTCTTTCATCCTGTGTCTAACAGTAACGGTTCTGTCAGTCAATTCACCCCTGCTTTGATTGAACTGAGCATTCATTTAGCCCTAATTACACCCTCCATGTTCCCAGGCACTCGCTGGACCTCAGACGGGGCCCTCTGAGGCCTCTTTCCAACACAAGCCTTATTGACACTGTTCAGTTCTTTCAGGGCACACGTGACCCTGGCAAAAGGTTTTCAGCAAACACAGGTTCAACAAACAAACTATGTACACAGAAATAAGCAGATGAGAACATAGTCACAAGTTAACCAGCACTGATCTGAAACATTAAAATGACTACACTGACGCTGTGGCATTTATTAAAACAAAATGCAATACACTACATGTTCAGCAGCCTGACTAGAAATGCAAATATCTTCTGTGGAGATGTTTGGATGTTTTAAGGTGTGACACTGGTGATGTATTGTTAAATCATGCAGTGACTCACAGTTCGAGGATGAGCACCACATCTGTGCGGTTCTCGTAAACATCATGTAGCGATACGATGTTAGGGTGCTGGAGCTGCTGCAGGATGTCCACTTCCCTCTCAATCTCCTCTCTCCTTACACCACGCCTGCTTGCCCGACTCTGGCGCTTCTTGATGAACTTGGCTGCATATTCAACGCCTGTACTCTTCTCTATGCAGCGTTTGACAATTGCAAACTGCCCACTGCAATCACAAAAGAAGACAAAAGATACTGACATTACTTAATATGATTGTGTGAAGTTTGTTGAGTGTAGTATAGGCATCATTTTTTCAAGACAGAGAAAAATGAAACTCAATTAACAAGAGGATGTACTGTAGCTGCGCGTGAAGACAAACGTGAGGGAGGAAGTCCTGTGTCAAAACCAGGTGACATATTGAGGTTTAGTCCATCACTTCCTGTTCCCCATCAAGACAGAGAACAATCAGACGGAGCCAATAGGGCTGACAGAGCTGCTGTCCTCCCACTCTGGCAACCTTCCTGCCAAAATTTCTAGCCATCCTCGAGAGATCAGTCCAAATTCTGAATATTTCACAACAGAGGTGTGGCTTGGAGACCATCTCTGAGTGGATTATTGTTTCACTTTGCACCGTTCTCTTGTATCTACAGCCTGTGCACATGCGGTTATGGCATCTAGTTAATGAGTTTAAATCCTCAGATATACAAACCCAATATGGGCATCTCATATTTCAAGGCAAGGCAAGTCTCCACCAGTAAACTTATCACTCTCCTCTAACATAACTACAGAGTCATTTCACTCATAATTGACCCACTGACAGACTAAATAAGAACACATTTTCCAGCACTGTCACCCAGTTAAATATATGTTGTGACTCTCCATGGCTTTATTATCAGACCAGCGCTTGTAATCTCAGACCTGACTAAGCCTGTTGCCACTCCTGCTGCTTTACACGTTTCCTGCTGTGGGCTGACTGGCCCACCCTATACATTCAGACTCTGAAAACAAGTCTCTCAGTCAACGATCCCTCTGTAACAGGCCCCAGGAATACGTGAGGGCGTGTGTGGTGGCAGAGCTGGCAAAGATTTTCTGAGTGGGGAAGATGAACGCTATCTTTGACAAGACAGAAAAGGAACATTTCGTCAAGTATGCATTAAGAATAGTGACTCGGATGGTTGCACAAAACACACAAAAGCCTGTGGACCATCGAATTTGCTTTGCAAATTTAGCCCATGTATTTTTAGATATTGCGTAAGAGCACACATAAAGAAGAAACAGATAATAACTGGCAGCCTTTTCATATGTTTTGGACATAACTGTCCACACAGAGATTCCAGGGTGGCAGTGAGAGGCTGTCCAGTCTGTGTCCACTATCATCATGGTGTCTAGTGGGCTAAAAATAGCCCGGCCCACAGGCTTATTGTCCACCTGCCACCTCTCTGCTGCTGTTGGGAAAAAGGAAAAAGCCTGCTGAGCTGGAGGAGTGGGGAGGAGTGCTGAGAGGAGCTGCTGGATAAAAGCTGTCAAAACAAATATGGATACTCACGGTGCTCCTGCCACACTCATTTCACACAGCAGTTTAACACTTGTATTTTCAAAAAGCACTTAAACAGAGATAGCCCAGCTCACCACATCACCACGAAACTACATATATATATACATACATATAAACAAAACAAATTATCTTTGTGGTTTATAGCAACCCTACTAACATTTCCTTAACCGTGTTATTGAGGGACAGTTGAGCCAGTTTTCTCTTTCTGTGGCACACCCTGTTACACACTTCTATACTCACATAAGTCAGCAGCTCCACTGAAGTCATTTAGCTACGACTGTTTTTTAAAAGTTGCCGTGATCAAAAAACAACAAAACAATAATTTCTGTGGTGTAATTTCATCACACAAACCCAGATCTTCAATGACAATTACACTGCAGGGACAACATATTTGGTAACTTCCAATATTATGAAACCGAATACAGCAACACTTAAACTCTCTCTGACATGCAAACATACAGTGATATTAGTTGCAGGGTATACTGGAATGGATTAGATTGAAGGAGTTTCTAATACACTGATTTCCTTGTGAACATGTCCGAAGAGAGAATGCAGGAGAGAAGGAGGGAGGAGAGGCAATTGTCCCAACAATGGTTTTCAAAGAGATACACACACATGCTGCAAAGGAAAAATAAAAACAGAGTGGGTTGGGTGCTGAAGCAGAGCCGAAGCGTGGAATCTCAAATACTCCCTCTATCTGTTCTATTCACAGGACATTTCCACCCCCGAGACATCCCTGAAAGGCTGACCCTGTTAGAGATGACTACGATAATGTGTGAACTGAAGAGGAGGGCAAGTCACTCAATGAATCCCACTTGCAAAAACAAGCATAAAGTACCCCGAGGGGAGGAATTGTCACATGGCAGTAGAGCAGCACCAGTGTCCTTGAATTGTCTGTGAAGTAAGACTGAGCAGAATCACCCTTCGTTGCGATTGCTGTAGCACAAAAGCGAGAAAGTACACCACACAAATGTCAGAGCGAGGGCTTTACTTTAGTGTGGAGAGAGCAGTGATGCTGGGAGTGGTATTCCACAACGGGCCAGGCGTGCCGACTGTCTTAGCCCTAAGCCGGCCAGTGGGGCTGAAAGTACCATCTCCCTGCAGAGTTTCCACTTCCAACAGCTGAAGGTCATTATCCACAGCCAAGGTTGGAGGAATGCTCGGACTAGTGGCGCCGGCCCAATATTTAAACACATTTCTCAACTAAACAACCTCTGGGGCGGCATGACAGAGACAGCCAGATTCATAATTGACCAAGCCCTGTCCCTTTCCATCCCTACCATCTGTAAAGTTGAATGTGAAGAAGAAGAAGCAGCTCAAACTTCTAAAATATGACTCATTACTGCATCATCTGTATGACAAATGCATGAAAACTTAATACACAATGTCTCAGCCACTTTATCTGCAATTATTATTATTAAATATTTCAACATGTTGTTCAGGACATTGTTTTGATTGTTCTGAAGTGGTGCAATGTCAGCCTCTGTCAAATAGGATCTCTGGGAATGTCCAGGAGGTCAACATGGAGTTTCCTCTGTCAGGCTGCACTGAATAAACACATTTTTCACCCACTCAACAGCAGGAATGTCTGTTCCTCAGAGCTGACTACATGCATTCTTGACCTGTTCCTTGTACGTGCATGCCTACTGTCCCTGCTATAGATACATCATGTACAGTAAATCCCTTTGGAGAAATTCTAGCACTTTACTGTGCTCATCAGCAGCACCTGTCTGCCTCATGACTGTCAGCTCTTTGCACTTCAACACAGAGTGTGTGAAGGCTGCGCCCTTAAGTGTGCATTTCTGCCCTCCCTGCATCTTCTACAAAGACAACAAAGTTCTGCAAACTGAAAACATTTCTCTAATTCATTTCCTTCTGTATAGTATTTCTAGAAACTACAAATTCCCCATTGCCCATAAACAAATGGGAAAACACTTTGCATATCAATTGTGATGTGACCTTTTCGGTGTTCCTGCATTCAACGATACAAGTAAAACTCTGGGAGGTTGTACTTATTGTAGGGAGAGTGGTGCTTTCAACTAAATCCTAACTTTAGCATGCTAACATGCTGATATTTAAGAGGTTTAGTGCTTACCATGATCATCATCTTAGTTTGGTGTTTGGTTCTGGTAGTATGCTAGCATTTGCTAAGCACAAAAGGCAGTTAAGGCTAATGGGAATGTTTGTTTTTGGTTGTAAATTACAAGTTAAATGTTTGACATGATGATGGCACTAGTTTTTTGTGGGTCACTAATTACAGTACAGATGGATACCAGGTGTTTGAATAGATCATTTTAAGATTAGTTCTGGGTTGGTAGGTTAAAGGGATCATACAGTTCATATATACCATATAAGACAAGAAATAACACAGCATACCGTGCAACTTTTCAATAAATGAGAACATCACCCAAAGAAAGCCATCCAAAAAACCCTGATTCTCGGTTTTATGAAAAATGGGTCAAGAAACCGCATCATCTACAAAGTGACTGAGTTTAGAGTTTGGACAGTCACCACAGTGGCTGTGAAAAGTAGTGAAAAGTTAATGAATCAAAATTCTTACATTATGAGTGGAACATAAACGTGTAAACTAAATTTTTACAGAACTTCCAATAGTTGTGGAGACACTAAAACCTAAAAACCTAAAAATGTCAACCTTATGAAGGTGCCAGAGGAAAAGTCAGGGAGACCAAAATTAGTAAGATTCATCCTCTGGGGACCATGAATGTACAATGTTGAAATCCATCCAATAGTCACTGAGATATTTCAGTCTGGAACATAGACAGTATAAAACATCGACGTATGATCTTCTGCTGGGAAGTTACAGTTTTTAGCACCTCTGCGTTGGCCTTTTAATTCACAGCCCAGCTGTTGCTTGGACTAACTTTGACATGTTGCTAATTAGGCCAAAAACACCACAGACCCATGACTTCCTGAATGAACCAAAGTGTAACCTGTGGAGGGGGTTCATATGATGTAAGCACACTATTTACAGATTTCAAAATTAGGAAGTTTACAAGCCTTTTATTTTTGATCAGACATGCAAAAACAATGGCACTTCCTGTCCACGCTGCATCCTGTGAATTTTTGACATTGTTTGAGGATGACTAATAAAGATGATGTTTTTTCATTCAGTAAGTGACTCATGACCCCCACAGTATCAGCATATAGCAAATGTAGTAATACAGGTCTAAAAGGTTTAGGGCGTTATGACCAAACTTGGACAAGAATGAATCTGGTGTTGACAGGTACAGTTCACATAGTTCCACCATCTGCACAGAAGTCCTTCCTTTCTCAGCCTTGCTTTAAGGGTCATTTGTATAACAGCTTGCCAGTTTCACCAGTCTCATGGGAGGCCTGGTGGCAGCTGTGGGCTCACACTGTGATACATCCTATTGTATGTCATCATCGGTGTCATCACTCAGATAGCAAGAGAGGTACAGTTGTCAGTAAATGCCTCAGATCTCAATCAAAAGGTTGTTTTACAAATAGGCTTACCGAAAACCTTCCGTCACTAGTGGAAAGAAACATTGAGTACAACTGCGTGGGGCCTCCTGACATTAAAATCTGCCAATAGATGGACAGGATGATGAATTGACTTTCCTGTAACGAATGGCTCAACAGTTCCACAGAGTGCAAAACATCTTAGATACTCTCTCAAGAGGACAACTGAGTAACAGTTCCATTGTGGTGTATGGGGGAAAGGTCTGTACCCATGAGGCTCTTACAAACCGTGGGCGGGGTGGGCTAGATACTCGAAAACTCACTACAAAGTTATAACAACAAGAGAGGAGAAATACAGTCACAAAATCCAGCTGCCGAATTGGTGATAAAATTCTCAGGCATGTTCTTGTGACTGAGAGCAACTTTCTTGTTTTCAGTTGCAGGCATCTGTGGCTTTTGACCGCAATAGCTTCAAAAAGTGTGATGGTGGAGGCGAACATATACCCAGCTCAGCTCAGCTCAGCTCACAGCTGAGTTGTGAAGTAACACGTTCTCAACCACAACTCAGAGATATTGTCAGTCTTTAAACAATAAGTAAGCATTTACATACTTTTATCTACTCTTCTGTGTAAGTTCTTTCTGAAGTGTTCAAAAAATGCCTTAGAAAGAAGTTTTTATAAAAGGTTTTTTACGTAGTAACTAACTGCTTCATTAATGTTAAGAAATCCCTTACCAATCGTTTATAGATCGATTATAGTTATGCGTATCATAAGTCATTATTAAAAGTTTAAAGCATAAAGTGTTTATGTGTTAATAATCTTTTAATAAATGCATTTAGATACAGACCTACTGTAGGTCTTTTTCTGAAAGTAAGCTTGCATTGTAAAGCATGAATACATGCCTTATTAACATTAATAAAGCATTAGTTACTAAATATATAAAGGGTGCCTTATTCTCAATGTAAAATGCTGTGACAAAATATTGAAAACTGGAAAGAAAACTGGAAAAACCTTCCTACAGATCGTATAAATGCAGCTGGCGTTTCAGCAGCAACAGGTCTTAGGTTGTGCTGTCAGGGTGTGTCAAATAAATGACCAGCAGATATGAGAACATAGTGTATGTTTTGACTGGTAGTGAAAGGTTAGGAGGTCAGACTTTGCTTTCACACCCTCTGTCAGTAAGTGGTGCACATGCCCAAGCTGTCCTTCCGTGCAAAATTGATTTGTAGCTTCCTCAAATCCATATTGCACCCTGCCAACTTCCTTTAATGTATTTCCCCTTGGGACACAGTTTCCTTGATGTCTGCTCTGTACAGGCTTGATTAAAACTCCTCCCCGACATTTAACTTCAACACATTGATCCACCACCAAGAGTCAGCTCTTCCAAAAGCAGTGGACAGTAAATCAAATTTGATTATATTTCCTGGATTGAACATATCGTGCCCAAACAGAGTTTGTTTTCTTGGAGTACATTTTCTTTGAGACATTATCCCTTGCTGTAAACTTCAGCCTACTTAAACACAGAGACACTCCCAATTTCAAGCTTAAACAGGCCAGCTGTTTGCATACCTACGTACACACACAGGGACCACTGCGTCAGGTTAAGAGGCATGCAGGGTGAGAGTTGACTCACGCTCTGAATCACACAAAGCGTGGAGGATCATTTTCTGTGAGCTGCAATTAAACATCTGCTAGTGTACAGGCTTCATTAAACTGCTTTGAAAAATACTCACCTCCCCAGTTCTTCTCCAATTTCATAGAAATCATCCACATTCTGTTGCTTGAAGACCGCCATGCCAGGTGTCTTCATTGATGTAGTTAGCCTCCTTGATATGCACCACTAAAGTCTTTCTCCACAAAGTCCAACCCTGCTGATACAAAGAGGTGTTCCTGTTGATTTCTGACTGGAGCGATCAAAATGTTTACTACATGTTCCAGCTTGCTGTATAGCATTCCACCTCACAGTTGTACCCACTTTCACTCGCCTGTAGAGAAAGTCTAAACATTTGAAGTTGACCAGAAAAGGAGGTAAATAATATACTTAGTCTGCCTTTCACCTGTCTAAATACTGATTACTGGCTTTAAAATTTAATGAGTACAAATCATATAACTGTGCCAAGCTGGGCAGTATAACAGTGTCTAGTGTTTGTGATTATAACAGGATTACAAATGAAAAGAAAAGAGCATTTCGGGTAATTAGGGCAGGATATCTGTGAAATTTGCTCCTGTTGTGAAACATTCTGTCTGATAAGATACCTGACATTGGCAACAACATTAAAAGTTTTCACTGCTATGAATTAGAATGAGAAGAGTGAACACTCATGTACACAGAAAAAAAGTGAAGCCAAACTTGTGAAACACCACAAACTTCCTATATAAGTTCACCACAAAGTGAGTGCAAGCAAACCTTACCGTCTGTTTGAGCTGATGATAAACTTCTACAGCTGGTCTGGTCTTCTCATAGCAGCAGCTCAGACACTAAACTCTGTTATGCTGCTCTGCTGTGCCGTTTTCTGTCACTTATGGCAGCACCATCAGCCTTTTGTGTCTGCAGAAGTCCCTCCCCCCCCTCTGATGGCTCTATTATGAAACTGCAGCATGAGAGAGGCAAGCTATCAATAAATATGACCGGCACGTCTGGTGTTTATTTTGAACAAGCATTCAAGGAAGTGGGGATTATACCAAGCAGTTTTTTCTGCTTCTTATGAACACCTGCAAAGGCGACAGAACACATTCAGGCAGCCACTGTTTATTGAATTTGTCTTTTAACTCGCAATACAAAACATACAGCTGCGTGTACTTAAGGCTGTGATATGAAAGCTTTGCGTCTTTCTATCATTAAATGATACCGATTAACATTGAACAAGATACCATAGAGATTTACATAAAAAAAAGTGAAGTGCCCTATAATAATTTGATGTCATTTGTCTACACATGTGCAATACATTGATGGGAAAAGCAAAAGAAAGAAAGGAAAGAATTTAAAGGAAAGATAACATTAAACGTAGCTTATTCAATGTGAAAGTGTGACTGGTAGCAAACAAGCCTTAGAAGAGAAGTTGCGTAATGATATATCAGTAAACATTAACAATGTACTGTATGAGCCCTTTGACAAAATGAGTGGACCTAAGAAAACTTTTCATCTTCAACTGATTCAAATCTGATCTCCAGAGAGGCCTGCTCTCGTGAAGAAAAATGAATTTGACTTCCATTTTCACAGGTCTTTTTTTTTTTTTCCATTCACATTCCCATCATCAAAACAACCACAATTCTGCCATTTTGTTCATAAGTTCAGGTGGCCCAACAAAAAAAGTTCGGGGTGATGCTATGGGTGACAATACTGTAGAAGAGAAAAGTTCTGTAAACAAGTAAAATAAAAGGAAAATAAAAGTTATAACAAACTGTAAACAATATATCAGCACACAAGAGAAAGGGTGAAGCGCGAAAATCTTGTTCCTCTCTTGTAGATTCCCATTTTAACACTTTTAGAAAGTTTACTAACCAAATCTAAACATGGTTTCTTTCTAAGAAAGTTTTGATTTGCGGGAAATCAACTTTTTCATCCTGTGTTAGTTGTAATTCAGGTGTAATAAACAATAGGGTCACAATGTTAAGGAGTAAACCGTTATTTCCAAGTACCTGGATGTGGAAGACAAAAAGATGTAGCTACACGTGTCTAGCAATCTTCTGAAATACTTCCCTGAATGATCATATTTCGCACAACAATCATGGTGACAGACGGACTTTACAGCAATTTCTCCCAAAGCTGAACTACAGTACAATAAACACATATCATACTGTATGGTGGGTACCTGTGAGCTGGCGTAAACAAATGTTATACTGCCACACTGAGGACAGTGGATGCAAACACATCAGCATTTTCAAACAGGGCTCAGAAAAGTAATCCCAGCATTCTGAATGTAAATCGTGGACGGTAAATCTGGGAAAGTAGGTGTTAAGTCTGGGTAAACTGAATCTTTTAAACACATAACAACCCCTGCTAATGTTTGGAAAAATGAAGAACATTAATAAACACTTAAAGCAGTACTTCTAGGCAGGGGTATGTCAACAGCAAATTATCTTAACAGCAACTAACAAATCCTACTCATTCTGCCTCTAAAAAGGTTCAGTGTGTAGGATTTTGGCATATAGTGGTGGATTGCAACCCTCCACTTGCCCTCCTGTTAAGTGCAAAGGAGATGCTATGGTGGCTGCAAAAGGTGCAAAAAAAAAAAAAAAAAAAAAAAAAAAAAAAGCTCCTATCTGGAACCAGCTTTTGGTTTGTTCGTTCTGAGCTAGAAAACATGGCAATGCAACATGGATGAGTCTCGAAAGAGGAGGTAAACAAAAACATGATTCTTATTTTGTAAAAATAGACCCCTATATCTGACACATGGACCTTTAAGTGTAAAAATAACTCAACAATATTAGGAATGAAATGAAGAGAATCTGCCAGATATGTTCAGATAAAATGGAATAAAAACCATTACTCAACAAGACAACACTGTCTGACATCATTAGTATGATGGGTTAGTTGGTGTGTGGCAAATTTTTTCATCTGAATCCTGAGACAAAAAAAAATACAAGCAAAGTCTTCCCTCAAATATTACATATGCTGTTTATGCAAGTGATAACATGGGAAAGATTTACTTTCTGATCCCAGGTTTGAGGGTAAGTCTTTGTGTATTCTTTTGAACCACAAACATCTCTTACAGGCCGGAGTGACAAGAACAATTTGGGAACAACCTTTTGATCAGAAGGCTCCAAGACTTAACTATCAGAGTTTATGCAGAATTTCAGCATAGGTGATTCAAGCGCATCAAGAGACACTGAGATCAAACACGAAAAAATGTGTTGTTGTGTGGCGATGTGTAAAATATATCTTAAAACACAATTTTGAGACATTTGTGGAAGAAGGGCAGAGAAAGCAAGAGCAAAGAATCTCAATGAAAACAAGAGAAAAAAATTATTCCTTCAAAAGGCGTAAAATCTCCAACTATTGAAAGATCACAACCATGTTTGTAAAAAATACTGATTTGGACTGCAAGAATGTAACTTGGCACGCTATGGACAAAGCACATGGTGACAACAGCACAAAACAAATAAGACTTTAAAAAAAATGGCAGGAATACTGATAGAAAGCCCATTTGGCCTGTAATGTTTTGGTCTTTTGATGCGATTTCACTCAAAGCACAAAGAAAGTTGATTGTTCCAGCTCTGATTCGGGGACCAACTCTTTAGGAAAAAAAATCCCTTTACAGCACATCACTGGCATGGTGGTTATGATCTCCTCGTCTTCATGCTCCATGCCACGAGGACGGGCATACGTGACAAGCTCGAGGTCAGTTATCCTCCTCATCATCGCTGACGAAGCTCCGTCCATCCTGACTTGTCTCTCTCTCCCTGAGGAAGGTCTGTCTGATCGTCTCCAGCTCTGTCAGCTCAAGACGGACTTTCTCCAGGTGGAAGGAGCGTCGGTTTTGGATTTGCCGCATGGGGAATGGGTTCATGTCCACAAAGGCGATGTTCATCAGCTTCCTGGAGAAAAAGAAAAAAGAAAAAACATGGCTGTGTCAGTTTGGGATGGTTCTGCATGCTCTGTGGCGTGCAGATGTACTGAAATGTCCCTATTTATTATACAATTAATTAAGTGGATTTTTTTGTACTTTTATAACTATTATAACTGTGAATGAACTGATCCTGACCTACTGTTGTTATAATAATAATTAGCTTTAAGCCTTGTTGCAGTGTCTACAGAAGTCTATAGACTGTGGATGACTTGTTTATACACCATCAATGAAGCAAGAGACATGATCAGCTATTCCAAGGTTAATTATCTCGCTCCTTATTTAGACAGACAGACTGTACTCAGAAATACATACATATAATATAATGTGTTTACAGTATACGCATGATTGCACATGCCAAGACAAATTGCAGTCCATGTACCTCGAGTCCAGGATTGTGCGTGTGAAGTATCTTAGATACTTGAAGATGGTTGTGGAATCCTGCAACTTCAAAAACTCTTCCTCTTTGTGTTTGAAGAGAGCGAGGGCGAAGCGAAATATGATCTGTGGAGAAAGAGACGATCAAAGCTGTGAAATCTGCCACATGATTATTTACCATAACACCCCCTTCCTCTGACATGCAAAGCCACTTTAGAAGACTGGAGACATATTTATGACTTTTAAAGGAATGTGTGTGGACAGTATGTTTATGTAACAGCTCATACTGCAGTTGAATAATTGTAATTCCCACCGTCTCTAATTTATTTAAGTGGCTATAATCAATATTTTCACATCAACACTGAATCACATGACTAATTTTATGTATAAGTGGTTGCACATAGTGATGAACCCAGAGAGAATTATCACCCAAGTTCCCCTCAGCTCTACAAGCTTAAAGCATCTTCTGACTCACTCTGATTGGTTGTTCTCAGCCTCAGCAGGCTGCCCTAAAAACCTACTAAACGTCACGTGCCCTGGCAAACAGACACCAAGCAACCAGCTGGTGGTGACCAAAAGAATGAGATCATGGATACAAGCTGGCTGGAAAGAGTTTTCTCCATAGGGTGGCCGGACTCAGCCTTAGAAATAGGGCAAAGAGCTCAGACATCTGGAGGGAGCTCGGAGTAAGGTGGCTCCTCCTTTATGTCCAAAGGAGCCACCTGAGGTGGTTTAAGCATCTGATCAGGATGCCTCCTGTGCGCCTTCATTTGGAAGTTTTCTGAGCACCTCCACTGGGAGGAGACCCCGGGGCAAACCCTAAACTCGCTGGAGGAATTACTGGTTAGGAATCACCTCTGCATTCCCCAGTAACGCCTAGAAAGTGTTTCTGGGGTGAGGAACACCCAGCAGGTTACTGTGTTAACGCTGTGACCCGATCTAAGATAAGCAGAAGATGATGGATGGGTGGGTGGAGTGATGGAGAACATAGAGGAGCATTTAGGGGCTAAAAAGCCAGATGTTTCCCTCAGGAGAATGTGAACATCAAAAACAAAACTAAAAAGGAGAGTGATTACTTTCATGACGTTACCTCACATTCATCAGGTGGATACAAACACGACCCTGAATGAATGCTAATGCTGCTTCTATCTGTACATCTATGCTGTATATCTAAATAACAAACTGCTTGCAAACAAACATGTCTTGGCAATTTTAAAAAGGGGATAATACTGAATTGTTACTGTTGTATCCACAGCTTGTTGCACTGCACCAAAGTGACCAAAATGCTGCTGCGTTAACTGCTTTTTTTATTTGAAACTGGGGCAGAACGTCGCTAAAAGCTAAAAACCATAACCCACAACATGCTGATTTGTTATCAGTTAAAAGGTGTTTTTGCTGACATGTTATCAAGTGACTTCAATAATGCAAAATGTTGTGTATCTAGGTCTCTAGCTTGCTAAGTCTTCCACAGCTAGTTGCTAAATTTGTATTTTTGTCATTTGGTGTTGTGCAGGTACACATGGAGAATTTATTTTTTTTTAAAATGCTGAAAATTGCAGCCCACTGCTGCTGGAAATTATGTTTCTGAAAGCAAAATTTGTAGGCTGTAAATCCAAAACAAGCTAAAAAGGTTAAAAAGCTCTGCAGACCTGACAAAGTACTTCAGAGTTTGGTGATAACTGCATGCAGATTCATCACAAAGAGTGCCCATTTTTCCATTACACGTAGGCATTTGATCCATTGTTAATGAAACATCATTTATAGTGAAGGTTTAATTTCACATAGCCATAACTCCACTTTGTCAGGCTAACAAAAATGTGGAGAAATTCAAACACAAACTGAGAGATTAGATTCAGTGTGCCATACCGATAACATGGCAATTGTGGGAACTTGTTTAAACCCAAACATAAAACTAATCAGACATACCATCTGTAGAAGCAGCCAAACATCACAATTTTCAAAGGTCTCTATTTTCCTGTGAGCATGTCCAGGCAACATCTGTCTATGTGCGATTAAAGGGATCACAGTTTTACTTTCTCCTCTGCCTCTTACCTTTGGACCTTCATACAGAAAGGCATCCCAGATCTTGAAGAGGATGTCGCTCACCACACTGTCCACAAACACCACCAGGAACCAGTTGAAGGTGATGAGGGAGAAGTCTACCTTGTACTGCTCAAAGTGGGCATGAAGCCGGGGGAGCTTCTCACTCATCAGGTCCTTGAACACACGTTGGTCAACCTGCACATCAAACATATAATATATCATATATGTTGTTTTTTTTTGGTTTTTTTTACAGCAGAAGAAAACTTGTGGTGGAGAGAAACAAAACAAAGGGTGCTCATTACTGTGCTGCATTCTTTCCATCATCGGTCATGAGCAGCAGCCTCAGTCACATGACTATGACATCACTGACTCCAGAGAAACCTGGTGAGGAGGCAGCAGACTGTTTACCTGTGAGCCAAGCAGAGTCTTGGTGTAATAGTCTCTTGGCATGAAAACCTCCACAATGGCAATAAGGCTCCAGAAGGCGTCCTCTTGGTCCAGATAGAGCAGGGCAATAGCTGCCAGCCTGAGGGAATTACATGCAATAAAAATGAATGGTTACAAGGCATAAAAGAAAAGAAAGACAAGGAAAAACTAGAACCCGTCCTGTACCTGTTCAGTCCTTGGCAGTAGCCGATATCTGGATTCCTCCAGGAGAAAGCCATCAGGACGTTCCTGAGTTTCTGGATGCCGCCTGCGCTTGGGGAGGCATAGTGCTTGTTGTTTGGCAAAGTACGCAGCAAATCCAGCTCGATCTGCTTCGAGGCCGGGTTGGGCTTGTCCCGGGCCACGTTTAGTAAGGTCTCATAATAGTCGGGCGCCAAGTGGTCCCTGAACTTTTTGACATGGAAGGAGACACACCAGCGCCACACCTGGGAGCGGTGCTCGTGGGGCACACCGCAGCGAATCAGCGCTTTGAGCTCAGGGGAGCGCACCAGATCTCTGTTCATGGTGCTGGCCAGATAGTTCTCCCACTTCACTCCGACGGATACTTCCTGATCTGTCATGGATAGGGACTTCAGTTCGAGCGCTCTCACCTTCGCAACCAGCTTCTCCTCCTCTTCCTCCTCCTCGGGGACCGTCTTGAAGCCATACACGTCATACTCACTAATAGTAAACCAAGGCAGAGAGAAGTGATGTTTAATTAATTCCTAAAGTTATTATTATTATATCATTTTTAGGGGTACCCACATTTTCTTAACCTGTGTTACATCACTTCAGGATTTCCTGAATTTCTAACAACACATTTTGACGAGCCCTAAAGGACATGTCTGAGCATGCACAGAAGTCAGAGCTAGAACAATAGTGACCTAAATACCCATTAGCAGCTAGTTTTTCCAGTGACGAAAAATTGAGTACAGCTGTTAATCCAAGTAAAACAAGTCTGGTGACTGTATTGCATTTGGATCTAAGGTGTCAGTTTAATTTACTACCCTCTTAAGTCATGGACAAGGACAAAAATGTCCATTTCCAAAAAAACTGCCAGAAAAACTTCACAAATTAATATTTTTTCTGCATAAATCTCAGCCCTGCTCAAAACTACCAAGCATTCAATTTTGAGGATTTTAACCCTTTAAATGCCAGTTTGATTACTTGATGTTAAAAAAAGGGAAAAGAACTCATTGTTTGTTCACTCATTCATTCAAAGGCTTTATGGTTTAGCCCATACCTGACAGTATTTGGTTTAAAGATGAGGTGCTCTTGCTGGTCGGGGGACTCTGCCTGCAGTGCATCCTCTAATAATCTGGAAATGACCTCGCGGGCTGGACTCTGCTCCGAAGACGAACACACCGGGGTCTTCACTTCTTGAAGCAGCACCAGATACTTACTCTCCACCTGACACAACTTGGCCTCCAGGGCCGTATACTGCAGCAAAGATAGCATAAAAACATTATTAATAAAAATGACAGACAACAGCATGATTAAAATGTGTTATTCATTGTTCCTACGTGGCATTTTTAAGTCCAGGGGGACCTGCTAAGGTCAATACTGGACTTCCCCTAAAAGCTACTCAGGCTTCCTGTTTCCAGTGTAATGCACCGACCAACAAACACAAAACAGTACCTTTGCTTCTAACGCCTTTTCTCTACTCTCTGCATTTCTGCGTAATACTGTCAGCTCCAGTATCTCTTTGTTCAGGAACTTGTTCTGGGACTTGTAGCCTTGAAGACTGTCCTAAAATTGGAGAGACATGTGTTCAGTTAATCAGAGGACAAATTCAACAAGAATAAGAGCTTCTAGTTCTCATTATCTAGAGCTGTTTCATCTCTATCAACTTTATATCTGGTTTAAGTGTTTCCTTCTGTACCTTAAGGATGTCCAGCTCCTGCTGATCTTTGTTAGGAGTTGGTGAACCGCCGTCATTTGGATTACAGCTCTGCTCTGAGCTCTGCTGTGACAGCTTGATGATGACTTCATCCTTGGCCTGGATGGTCTCCATTAGCATCCCCAGCTGGTCGTTTATCTCCCCCACCTTTATTTTCAGGCCTTTCAGCTCTTGTTGCAGACTGTCCTTCTCCAAGGCGAGACGCTCCATGTGGCAACAGAGGGACTGGATTTGTCCATCTCTCTCCTGAAGCAGGGCCTCAATCTGCGTGACGTCTTCCTTGGTTACCGCTGGATCCGGAGTCTGGTCTGAAGAAGAAGATGCATCTGGAGCTGGGGCAGGGCGGTGCACTGACTGCCTGTCACACTGGGACGTCCTCAGCGTCTGCTGCAGAAGTCTCACCAGCTCCTAGCCAAGTAAAGATGATTTTTGGTTATTTTTTTTTATCTTAATTAATTTATTGGATAAAATAGCGCAGCGCTGTCACCTGGTTCAAGGAAAACAGTGATATGTTGCAATCATTGTTCATTTATTGAAGGACAGCTGCAGGCACATACTTCAGCATGTAACCTGCTGCCTATATATTAGCCAGATAGCTAGCCAGCTATGTGATAGCATAATGCAAGGCGATATTGCTCGATATGATCCAAACATGTAAAAAAAAAAGGTTGGATATGGTGATTTTGGTAGGTCTAGTTTTAGCAATTATATGTTACTTGTATTTACGAACCACAACAGCACAAATGAAAACAATTTCTCTTTTTGTCCAGAGAGTGCAAGTGGGCTGTCGCTTAAACAACTGCCTGCACATCCTTGTTATAAATTTGGATTACATGTCATCATTTCCTAATATTTCATCATTTCCTAATACTTCATCATTTTAGAATATTTCATCATTTCCTAACACTGCTGATAATGACTTTTTTTTCCAACTTTTCCAACTAAAAACGACAGACTACTTACTTGTAGTCTGTACTGGATCTAAGAAAAAGTGTCACCGGTGTTGCTGTGTCTGTTATTTTTCTCAAATCCAACTACAAAGCTACATATATAAGGAAACAATTAAAACATTTCATAAGAATTGTGTTATATTTGCCCTTTTAATAAACACCTCTGACTGTGTACTTCACTCAGCATTTCCTTCAGTGTTTCATAGCAGAGGTGGGCCCCCACAACTAAAACGGAGAGCACCCAACATCATAAAAAATTTGAAAAACCCTTTTTTAAACTCAAAACAACAACAACAACAACAACAACAAAAAAAACACCATTTCATGTTGCAAAAGCCGTAATATTTAGTGTGGGTACTGTTTAGGTGATTATGTACTAACTAAATTAAATGCATCAGGATGTGTGGGTTTACCACCTTGGCTAAATAATTTTTCAGTCATGTCATGCTGACCTAACCAGCAACATATAATACAGCCACCACTACGCGCAGATAACCAATTTCATGTAACTATAGAGACATGAAATTAGATAACAAAAGTCTACCATGTGTATCATCGAGTCTGCCGCACTGAGAAAATGTGGCCAATGTGCAAATACGTGACATGTGCAGTCACACAAAAACGCCTGCATAAATGTGGTCACACAGCTTCAGACATCTATTTTCTAACAAAGGTAGAAAATTCTGACAACACAGAGAAGTCTGTAGATTAAAATGAGTAACAAGAAACGTTGCCATTTCAACAGCATGTGGTAAAACCCTTTAGTACGTGACCGACAAAGTCAGTCTAGGCCAAACATTACCTGGAGGACATTAATCAATATTAATAATAACACAATGTCAGCTTTGGTCCACTTGACCTGAACAGTGCCAGGAGCGACAGAATGTTTCCAACAGCAGCCAGCTGACTCAGTTTGAACTGGTAGTAAACCCGCACATACACACACACACACACACACACACACACACACACACAAACACACACACACACAATACACATTATATTCTCATCTCAGCTGGTCTCAAAACACTAAAACAAGAACAGAGAGTAATGGGAAGGAACGACGCAGATGTGATTGTTGTTAGGAGAACTGCAGTTTCCGTGTTTCTTGCTTAAGCATGACTAATCATTCGCTGTCTTCCTGTGTTAGTGAGAGCATCACGATCACACTAACTGTCCAGTCAGATACCACAGGCTCAACAACCTCAGGCTTGTGCTGAATTGACTAAAAGGATAGTACTAGTGGATAATTAATCACATGTTGTCAAGTAAATCTTTACAGTTAACTGGGAAAATGGGCAAGTCTTTGCTACATTAATTTTGAGATATTACAATTACTATAAACAAGACCACAGGAAATGACTAACATCCAGGAGCTATGACAAATGGCACAATGAAAGACCAAATAGAACAATGCCACGGAGAGGGTGAAAAGTATTACGTTTCTAGTTAAAATAAGATTATGAATGGCAAAAAAAGGTTGGTCTAATTCACTAATAACAGAGGTATAATCATTTAATTTGAAGAAACTCTAATGTCTAAAGCCATGTTCGCAGCTATGTGAGGCTGAACTTCGGCACAGAGGGTGCTTTGAACTAAATGCTAACGCTTGTAATTAAGGCCAGTTCATACTTTCCACATTTGCTTTGGTCAGCATAATGTACATGACGTCATCCTCCTGTGTCCCCTACGCCTATGTCTGCATGCAGCCCAAAATATGTGACCGTGCAGACTGTACGCATGTCAAGTATGCTGACTTTGCATGCTAGAAACTGGACGGATACTGAGAGGAAGAGGATATTAGTATTTCCATATGATCCTTAAGAATTTGTATCTGAAAGAAAGTCAGGAGGTTGCGCCGGGAGTTGAGTACGAGTGTGGTGCAAATCCAACGATGGGCATACCTGTGTGACCGGTCCAGAAAATGGATAGTTTTTGGCTGATCAATATATGTGTATTACATCCTTTTTACAAATGCTATCACGCTGGGTGAAATAATGAGTGTGAGGACTGTACCTTCTGACTGGCCAGCTCTTCTCTGAGTTTGGTCTGTTCCTGCTGCATACTGCTTAGTTCTTCCTGTTGGCTCTGAAGGCGAAGCTGCATCTCCAAAGATTTGCTGCCGTTACACTCCACTGGGGAGTTCTCGGCACTGCGTGTCTCAACGTTGCGTCCAAATCTCCCAGAGCCCATCATGTCTCGAAGCAAAGGCCTCTTCGGCCGCGATGAGTTGCGCCCGAAGTCAAAAGTAAATGCTGATCCAAAGGAATCTGAAAGAGAAGAGTTTCATTACTCTTTGCTGTTCACATCTTTATTACACCTAGTTTCAAATTGCACATGTAATAGGCATGAACAACAAATACAACAGACAGAAACATTTAGGAAAAATGCATTGTTTGTCCATTCGTCAAAGTATTGTGCAACAAAAAGACAACAAGTATGAAACCCTGGCCAGAGGGTGAATGGGGTAACAGGGAGTGTCCGTACGTCTGTGTGTGTCTGGATGATGTTTCTGTTCGGGGAAGTCCTTGGGTGGAGCATCCACTAGCTCCCACTCCTCTGTGCTGCTGTTACCAGTGTAAAACACACTGCGTCTGTTCTCGCCTCCTCTCCCCGGCCGCAGATAAGACATGGAGTTCCTGACAGAACAGAAACCAGACAAGAGGGTGAGTAAAACCAAGACTGTGGAGCTTCAGTGTTATGCTGGACATTAAGTGAAAGCTACTATGTAAGCTTTCACTTTTCAAATCCACAGGGACCAAGTACAAGGAGATAGATAGATAGATAGATAGATAGATAGATAGATAGATAGATAGATAGATAGATAGATAGATAGATAGATAGATAGATAGATAGATAGATGAGGTTTTTATACCTTTTCTCAACAGGCTTTGGCAAAAGAGCTTTAGCTGTATATATAAAAACACAACACAACTCTACAACCTAACACTTCAGTATGAGAGCATAACGCACGAATATAGTCTAAAATGAACAGCATGGTGTTTATACATAAACCTCTGCAGACTTGTTTTTCACACTTTGAATGTGAGATTACCACAAACACATGAAACATGAAATTTCAGAATAAAGTTTAAGACTTCTTCACAACTTCTACACTGGACATGTTTCAGTTGCTCACTTCACACCCAGCTCATAGAACAGACTCACTTCCATTTTAATCAACACAGTCATCTAGAACAGATCACATTTCGTGAACTGTGACCAAAAGAATTTTTGATGTCACATTTCTGCTGATAAAACTTTAAACTTGAGCTGCTTCTGCTCTGACCATGAGTTAAAAAAATGGAAACATAACAGCTACTTATAGATAAGATGTTCTATTGACTTGTATTTTGTTATTTTGTTATGTGAGTAAGAATCATTTTGTTTGGAGACAAACATATCAGCAAACAACTAGTTGCTGTTAGTGTTGTATCACTGTAAAAACCCTTTGTATTTTAAAATATGAGACACTCTAAATGCTGATATGGAGACATGCTATTGGAAGCACAAATGCTCCAAGATTCCTGTGCATCTTTATAAGCAAACTCTCTTTCCATCACATATACAAAGCAAATTCCAAACCATGCCACATTTTTAGCATTTCAGTGTGTTTCATCATTTGAATAGATGTGTTGTATGGCCCAGAGGGGGAACTGTTGATGGCTACATACAACAGCAACAAGCAAACTATGGATGTAACCATTTCCTCTACTGCAGTCAACCTCAAGAAGGACTGACGAGGCATTTTCTTACCTCGATACAGCTCTATTGAGGCACTCAAGACAAACTAGTTGTGCCTGTTTAGTAGGGCCTCGACAAAGACTTCCTTGGGTATCACCCAACAAAAGGATGAAGAAAGGTTTCGTTCAGGCTTACCTGAGTTCTGTACCAAAGTTTCTGAAGGAGAAGTTGAGGGGGTTTGTGGGCGCAGCAGAAGTCCCTCTGGCTGACTGGATCCCCACCATTCCCCCGCTGTCTGTTTCTGTCTCCATGGCAAAGTCACTGCGGACCTTCTCCATGCTGTCGCTTAGCTTCTCAAAGACAATCGCATCTGAGAATAAAACAGAGGGCATGAAAATAAAGTATGATATTATCCCATGACTCATAACACCACAACAGTTTCACAGGGCCTCAGCTATAACATCCGTTTGCTGAGGAAATTACATTGCACCAACCATGAATGAATTCCAGAACAATGTGACGCAATATTTTGAGTTACCCAGAATGCTATTTACAGCACGGTGAATGACTGTGGATTCAAGAGTAGCTCCCTAACCACTAAAAAATACAGAATGTAGCATTTCTGAGTCCAGCAGGCTAAATATAAATGGTCCTCTTTGTAGCAAATTAGCTGGGACAGTGTGGGGAACACAATTATGCCATCACATCCAGAGAGGAAACCTGTGGCCACTGACACATAGTTGCAGTTACACAGCAACTGAAGTATTAAGACAATAATCTGACTCTGTTTGCTCTAATAAAACTTAAGAACTGACATGTAATGTATTCAGACAAATCCTTTTATCCACTCTGAACCTGCTCCACCTTTAATTATTACAGCAAATTAGTTGGCAGCAAAATAACGGATGCACATGTTACAGCATGGTTTGTTTGGGCATGCTGTATCTAAATCTTTAGAGTCAGTAGCCATTACCTTGGTTATACTTTGAAGTTAAGCTTAGTCATGTTAATCTTTCAATAGCCATATAAAAAGAGTAACATAAAACAGTTAATGTCCTCACCACAGCTAGAGGGAAAATTCCAGTTAAAGAGAAATTACCAAAAGCCCGGCTGATTTTTTTTTTCCTGCATTTCATCACAGCTCACTGACACAAGGTCAAGGACTTCTGACACGGAAGTAAGACAAAATATCAGAGGATTTTCAGCGTTCAGTGTCTAAACTTTCAGAAACAGCTGCTTCTTGAAGGATCGGTGAATACAGAAAATTTGTCTTTTGGGGGGGCTGACCAATGTTGACAAGACAACCAAAGTTAGTCGTGTGAGTGAGGACAGGAAAAGGAAGCAGCAGTCACAGTTCATTTCACTCAGCTACCACAGTCAAAGTTTCACTTATTGCTGGGTTTCTGTAAATAATATAAATATGGTCTAGACCTGCTCGATATTAAGTGTCCTGAGATAACTTATGTTATGATTTAGCACAATTTAAATAACAAAATCGAATTGAATGAACTGTAAGTTTGGCTTAAAGGGAAACAAAAACTTAAGATATTTATCTTGTCTAATGTTTATATTATTATGGTGAACAGTAAATAATAATTCTATTCTGTATTTATGTCATGTTTTTTAATATGGAATTTTGTGTTATATTATTAAATATTTTGATAAAAGCTACAGGCAAAATGCATTGTTCGCTCCAAATATAGTCACAGTAAAGTTTTAAAGTGGGTGGTGGTTCATTTTTTATCTTCATAATTTATTACACTTCTTCAGGATTCTTTCAGGATACCCAGGACTGTTTGAAGATAATAAAATATTTGCTGTGAATAGTTCAAAATTTAAGATGGCTTATTATACATGTAGAAGGTTAGGGTCAGAAAAAAACCTTTTTCACAGCATGGACATGGAACAGTAGGGTCAACACAGGTGTTTCCGATGATACTAATTATGGTTCAGTTCCATTTATTGTAGCAGAGACTTTCCAGTGAGCCAACATGCACCACAGCAGCACCCTGACTCTGTTTGACCTGAATGGAACGGGACCTTAATTAGTATCATTGGTGACACCTGTGTTTACCTACTATTATATGTCAAAATGGCTGCTGTGAAAAAGATCTATTCTGATCAGATATGGCAGCTCGTTACTGAACTTCAATCCAAATAATGAGAGAAATCTGTGAGGTTTTTGGTCGAAAGTGGCTCAGAGGTGTCTCATATCCAAGTACAACAATAAAAATGTACATAAAAAAAAATACTTCTATTCTAATCAAACCATGTGACTAACCTGTCTAACTTCATAAGGGTCAACACTGAAGCTGAACACATGTTGTGCTGGGACTGATATAACTTTACTTGTCTATGTTTGTGTTGTCGTGTATGTTACAGATGGCGGATGCTTGCGACTTCACTGGAATCTTCAAAACAGCACACAGTACACAAAGCAGGACTTCTGTTTTTGTGCGTGCATTACAATGAAACACACCCCAGATAAAGTAGATGTGAAGTCATTTCTTTTGTTCTGTAGGAACCTGACAACAAAATAACTCCACTTATGTAAATATTAATCCATCAGATACAGGTGTTTACTTTCAGCCGGTGCCTGGATGTGACGGTACAGAGCAGTGAAAATGTGTCCACACTGTACATGTGAGTGAGTGAGTGTGAGTGTGTGTGTGTGTGTGTGTGTGTGTGTACCTGCCTACCATTGTCTTTGCCTACGAGGCCGGTGGTAGGGTAAGCCAGGGTCGGGGAGCTCCAGCTGTCTCTCTGACCGGAGCCTCGTGTGTTGCTGTACTCCCAACGTTTCTGCTGTAACTGCTGGAGCCAGTAATGCATCACCTGTCTGCTGGGGGCCTGGAAACACATTTGAAAAAAGATTTAAACTACTAGCACCATTAAGGAAAGTCCACTTTGGTTGGGAGGATTATAACAGCTGTGGAATTAACATAAAACATATGAAACTGTCCACTTTTAAATAGCAGGTTACTGTTTAGATCTGTCATGTGAATGAGTGCAGACGCTGGTTTCAGTCTCAGTTCCAGCCTCGGGGCCATGCAAGCTGTTTGGTATTAACTATTCACACCATCTGCTAAAAAGTGTTGCAGACTTCAGCAGACCCAGACTGAGCGAAACCAGAGGCACCTGTCTTATCTTGGTACTGACCCCCCCCCCCCCCCCCTCCCCCTCCTGTCACAGTCATATGACAGCTAAGAAGACCATCACGAGATGACTCTTTGTCATGGCATGAGGGCTGATGAACTCATGTCCATGCCAATTTATCTCTATGTAAACAGTGACATGCAATCAGCTGATTAATATGCTGATCTTGTCTGGCGAAACATGAGACACGTGTGGAATTGGATTTTCTTAAAACTTGTCAAATCACAATTCCCTGTCAGCAGAAATATTTCCCCGTCAGACTAAAAGCAAAACTCAGAATAAATCTGTCAAGTTGGAATGGGTGTGTCTGCCTTTCCACAGTGACAAAGGAAGTGACAAATGACAGCAAAACACGGTCAGCTCTGTGCTCCACACGCTGAAAAGTTTCCTACCTTCAGGAGGAACTCCTTCCCAGCTGTGCGGATCTCAAACTGCCCCTCTTCCACCTCCACATCGTAGCTGAAGGACGCATCGCCTATTTCGATGTGGCCGAGTGGCAAGGCATCTTGGGGAGTCTTGAAGTAATACAAATAACATTTCCTCGGATCATACATGAACCACCTCGGCTTGTACCCCCTTAGAGGCCCCTTGCCGGACAGTTTGTTCAAGTACCCGCACAGCTTGGAGGCCTGCTCCTTCGCCCCCTCTACCTCGGCCACATCCATTGACCTGAAGGCCGAGATCCGTGAGGCTGAGCAGGAGTTTGCCTCGCTGCTGCCATCCTCCTCTTCGTGCATCTTCCCTCGAAGTTTCTTCTTCGTGCAGAGCAGCGGATGCCCACTCCTGTTTCCATCCGCATGACTGTCTGCCTCCTGGAGAGGTGGAGCATGGGAGATGTAGTTTTACTTCAACGGTGACGTGGTGGACGGCGTGTGTGTGAGGCAGCAGTGCCGCTGGGTGGTGGTGTTTGACCAGATGTGCAAACAGAGACGCTCCAGCTGCCACAACTGGTGAGAAAAACAACTTTTTTTACAGGAAGTAGTGAAAGATCAAAGAGAGAAACAGCTAAAAAGTTATTAAACTGTTATCTAGGCTAATTAAAATCTCCATAATTGGAGATAATAAATGATAAAAAAAAAAAAACCTTGACAATTAATACAGGGTCAACAGTACAATGAAAAAGAGACAGTTCAGCTCAGCAGGAGGAGCACTAGTGCAACAGCACAAGACACAAGATAAAAATAAGATAGAGAAATAAAATACAAGATAGAATTTTAAGTGAAAGGTGGAAAGGTGATGCAAATAAAATATACCATAATAAAATAAAATATGTGTGGTATGTGTAGTGTAGTAAGTGTACTATACACTCTATAAATGTGAAGGCATGCTGTGTAAAAATGACAAGCGTATACAGAGTATCACGATAAGAATAAACATGGCACAAATATGGGAGCAGCTATCATGGTTAATAGTGCATATTTTTTAGACAGCAATACTTTTAGATTATGAGTAAAGAAGTCTGACCTAAAGGTCCAGGGTGTAACTGTTAGGCAGCCCTGTTCACAAAATATGGCAGAAATGGAATCTCATATTCATATTCATGTTTTCATTAGTGTATAATCACCTGAAAATGAGAATTATTTTATTTTTGTTACTATAAGGCTGGTGGGAGTATGTGTTCTGAGTTTGTCACACTATCAAATAAAGTGTTATCAACCACCCAGCCAAATCTGAATGATTAAAAATATCTACAAGTTTATGAAATTAGGTGTCAAAAATCTCAAACATCACTATGAAGGAAATGACAACTGGAAAATTATAACAGCTGTGGAATTAAATAAAACAGAATCAAAGAATCATTGTGTTTTTGTCATCCTAGAAAGACCCTTCTATATCTACAGACACGGTGGGTCCAAAATGTTTAACTGCCATGTTTCTACATGACACTGACAGGTTTCGTGGCCACCGTAGTTTCTCCTTCACACTTCATAGCGCCTCTAGATGCCACGTAATTCTACACAGCAGTCTATTAAAACAAATGCCTACAATTGTTCTTGAAAAGTTGCTATCATGAAGATCTTTATCCTTACCCTCATCCTTAAAATCTTTACACTACAAACAACATCGATACTTTATGATCTCTAAAATACAAATCTGCAAAGTAACTATACAGCCAACAGCATTCATTGGGCATTCTGTTGGCTTTTAGTGGTTAAGACACATAACTGGAATATACAATGTTGCTCATAAAGTTGGAATAATTTGGTTTTCAGACACATTCTTTTTTTCTATTTATACACATCAGGTTAATTGTGGTTTAATTTTCACTGTGATATGTTTGGAAGAGATTGATCAATAAAGTTTTAGAAGATTTATTTATCAAGCATAAATCACATTGTCACAATCATTTCATGAGAGGAGGTAAAAACATTTGACTCCAACTTTATGGGCAACAGTGTATTTGGTTTGATAATGGATGGGTGACTTTTGTCTCCTCATGTTCCCTGTCTATGCCTGTCTATTTACTGTTAATATATCCAGTAAAGGTGAAAATGAAGAGAGAAAACGGACAAGAACTACTACTAAAAACATCTACATCCACATTATAAAGTAAAAAAAAAAAAAAAATGGAAACACTAAAACTTTTGATTACAGTATGTACAGCCCTTAAGAAAAGTACTTATTGTTTTGCTCTTTGTAGGAGCTGCACCAATTTTTGCACACATGCACAGTGTGACTACAGTAAAACAAGAGAGTTTAGCGAATATTTCTTTATACTACAGAATTAAGTTCAGGATGCTTTAGGTTAACTGATGGTTGTAGATCTGAACATGCTATGACACGATGCATGTGGGTCCAGGAATTTAAACCACCTGTCATATCTCTGTAATTTGATTTATTACAAGTTATATGATTAGATTTGGTCAGACTGAACTTTGGCGTACTCTTGGGAGAATTCGGTTTGATATATTTTGTATGGCTCAAAGGGAAGTGGAGGTAAAAGTGTACGTGAATGTGTTGTAATGACATTTTACAGACATCAACTGACTTTGTGACCTTTCAAAGACCAACATCCCCCTCATACTGTTAGTGTGTCCCCAGAAGACCTACGAGCAAAGATCTTAAGCAATGTTTTGATGGCTGATAAATCTATTTCCTTTTATATATCCGTTTACCTCACAGCTTTTGTTGATCAAATAAATTTCTATATCGTTAGCGCACTGTTAATAGTAAGCTCCGATACTATGCATGTAATATTGGATGTTACGAACACGGAACCATTGATAAGATTTGACCCCCAAACCTCTCCACACCCCCAGAGGAGCACATAATGACTCACAAAGACACACACAGCTCTGTTGAAATGATGTTGAAATTCTAGGTCAGATATGTGTAACAGTAGTTAGTCACAGATGGAACTTATAGGGTAAATGGTGGCTGTGTAGATGGATAACAAGCCTAAATTTCTGATTCAAATGTGTGTAGGGAAAAGTAGCAGTATGTTTGTTTGTTAACACAACGCTCATCCCGCTCAGTGTGACACAGACTGTTTCTGGTTATTGTTTCTCCCCCACAGGGAGCTCCTACTGTTCACCACCAAGCAGAAACCAAACAAGGTGATTCACAATGACTGCTTCATCCATGGGGGGAATAAGTTAGCCATGATTGATAAATACCTTAAAAACAAGGCTGGGAAATAACTCATCTCATTAGAAGTTTGTCTCTGCCCTCAAAAATCTCTGCATGTATCTTCCCAAATATTTCCATCCTTCACACATTTGACCCTATGTGAATTCATTGCAAACCCAGGTCAGAGAATACAGATCAACTGCTGACGCAACTTATCTCCCCATTACTACAGTAATCAGACAGTCTGTGGGTAAAACATCTCCTCTTGCAAAACCAACGCGCTTGTGTGCATACAAACCACAGTTTCTGTACAGCTTACTTTCCGTTTCTCTTCAGGAAGCTCTTGCTTTGTTCAGCAGCCCTTAGCCGTCTCTGTTATGCAAATGAGCTGTATGAAGCGCATGTGTGCCGTTGCCTCAATAGTGCTGCTTTCCAAGCCGGTGGAAAAAAGTGTGTAATTGTAAATGTCATCTGTCTATATCTCCCATGTGGGGTCAAACTCCCTCAGTAAAGACTGTTCAGAGGTTGAGAGAAACATTTTAATGTTTGCTGCAATGACACCAGGTTCAAACCACACACTGGCTATCTCGAGGAAAGGTATGTACACCGTCTCAACTATAAACTTATTCACAGCATTTGAGCTTTACATTAAACTGAGAATAAAATAAATGTTTCCTCCTTTTTCTAGGGATTGAAAGGAATTGCTGCGCACCGCCCAGACAGAAGATCTGCCACTTTTCAGGGTCAAAGACAAAGGATCAGAGAAATACAAAATCACAAAAATCACCCTGCCTCAGGACCTGTCTGGCATTTTGCTTCAAGGTAAACACTGTTACTTGATCTTTAATCTTTTAACAACTTATTAACCACATATCTGCATGCAAAGTAACAGTTTGCCTAACATCAGTGTGACATTATAAATGTAAATAAAAGTCTTGTTGGATGATCAGAGTGCGAACAGACTTTGGACATTGTGGATACTGAAAAGATTTTTTGGACCATGTTAAATTAAATGATTAAATACTGTAATTTAACAGTAAAGACATATGGTACAGGAAATGTTTGAAAACTGTAAGTTAAACTTTGGTACACATTAGTGATCATGTCTGTCATGGAGCACCAGTGTTAAACTATAACAATGCAAACATTGAGCTACTTTTAGCCTCTGGTTGACGCCTCCTGGAAAATAAGCAAATTAGACTATTGAAATACAGCCTCACAGCTTACGTTGGGAAATAACTGCCGGTTGTCTTCATCTGCTGTCTGTGCGGTTTTCATTAGGACCGGGCGAGGATGGAGCACAGGGAACCATCGATGGATTCTCAGACTGAAGGGACTGAAGGAAGACTCAAAGAACTGGCTTCAAAGTGGTTCATAGACACTCAAGTGCCGCTCATTGTCCACAATGGCCTCTTCCCTACTTGGTTCATGGGCTTCATCACAAGAAAGTAAGAATTTGTTGAGGAAACATCTGGGTATATGAACAAAAATTTCTTATTTTTTTCAAACTACTATTTATATATTTATATATAAGGGTCAAGAATTAATTTTAATGCTTATAATATCATTTGTTTGTGACAACAAAGATATGCCATTTTCTAAAGTGCTGCTATGTCTTATTTTTATATAAAGCTTCCAAATTGAGAGTAATAACTAATGATCTGCTGCATTTTTAATTTAGGAGATGTTATTTATTTGTCAAGAAAATAAATGTTTATGGTTTATTACTGAAGTGCTCTCATTTTAAGTGAGATTTTATTTTAAGTATAAGTACGTTTATAAAATTTTGAGTATAATCAGTGATATTCTAGAAAAGCTGACATTTAGGACTGGTCTATTCACTGGTCAAAGAAGTTATTATAATGTCTTGCGGATTCATGACATTTTCTGATGGAAAATGTACACTTGGTAATACACCCACTCTCACCTACTGCCCTCTCCTTTGGCAGACATATAAACACCTACATAAACAAGATATGATTTTGTTAGAACATGCGCATTAGTAACGTTTATGCAAGAGACATGAAACTAAATGGATTTTCCTTTGATGCAATGTACTTTCCAAGGTGAATTACGTGGTGCGTCTCACTGTACACGCTCAAAACCTGTCTCACTGTTCCTGTAAACTCAGGCCAAATGGGCTTTTGGGAAACACCTGTACTAAAAAGTCTTGAAGTGTGGGGTTTTAAAGTTCTTTATGGTCTGTTTACAGGCATGCTGAAGAAATACTCAGAGAAAAGGAGCTGGGATGCTTCCTGATCCGTCTCAGTGATAAGGCCATTGGATACATACTGTCTTACCGGTGAGTATCAGTTTAGTTTCAGAGTGAGCTTATTTTTAAATGAATCAGCATCAGTGTTGTCCTCTCTATTTATAGTTCTGGGATAGCTTCTAAGTTATTTATTAGCTGATTACTTTATCAAAGGACATCAGAGCTATAATATATTCATTTAACACATAATGAAACATTGTTTCATTTCAAGAAGCTTTAACAAACTTTTTTCCCCTCATGCAGAGGCAGGGATCGGTGTCGACATTTTGTGATAAATCAAAATCAATCAGGGCAGTTTGTTGTCTGCGGAGACATTGAGGAACATGACACAGTCTCTGATCTCATAGAATACTACAAGATGAGCCCCATTCAGCCATTCGCAGAGTATCTGACATCTCCGTGTTTTGAGGTAAGACACAACTTCTTAGTGACTTCGTCTAAGTATAACACTGATCAAGAATGGAGATCTGACTGGTGTTCTGTGTTTCAGGCGCTGAATGAGGAGCTGTATGATATCATCCAGATTAGCCCTAAAGAAAAGCCTGTGAGCACGAATGCTGTGAACATGCAAAAACCACTGGGTGACTTGCCTTCAGAGCAGCCACCTACACGTCCACCAAAGGGCAACAGGACACAAGAGGTGAGCACAGTACAAAAATTACAGGGTCATTCTTACGCTGAAATTGTTACTGTGTCTTCAAGCTGACTTTAAAAATGTGGTTTGTTTTGTAAAACAGGAAGTACCACCTTTGCCTCGGAGGAGTAGACACCTTGATACTGGCCCTGTGAACGACAAGGACAAGGTTTTGTATGCTCAGCTTAGGAAGCAATCACCCAGGGAGATACCGAGACGCCGCTGTCAGGACAATTCACCTGGGGATAATTCGGGGAGAGCTGACAGATCTACAACCCAGGATCAGTACATAAGGAAGTGTAGCCCTCCGGCAGTACCGCACTCTGTTTACTCTGAACTCAGCCACCTGGACAGCAAGAGCAGGTCTCTACCACTTCTCGACAACGGCTCTGACGGAGAGCAATCTTACAGGCTGAGTGCACCCCCACACACTCCACCAAGACTTTCCCCCAAGCCCCTCAGACAAACCACTTACGATGGCTTGCAGCCAGAGAAGACAGACTTGTGCAGCATACAAGGGAGCAGCCACAGCCTGGAATACATGGACAACAGTGGCATCTATCACCTGGCTGGCAGGTCCGGTAGCCCACACACTACGTTGTCTGAGGTGAGATCAGAGCAGCACAATGATTCACTCTACGCTGAAGTCCCCAGTGAAGCATTCATTGGCCGTTTCACTCATGTCAGTCCATACGAGCTGATTCCCAGCCACGAGGACACCAAACCTAAACCCAACAACAACACTTACGAGCCTCTGGAGGACATCAGACCCAAACATAACCCCTCACCCTTTGGGGCAAAAGTAAGTAATGTAGTCAAAATGTGTTCATTTAAATTCTTGATTGTGCAGAAGTTGTAATTAATGTTTATCATATTTATTTAATGATATATTTTTTTTACCCTCTGCAGAATGATAAATGGAAATGGCTGTTCCCTGAGGTCAAGAGGAAATGGTGAAGAGGTTACCAGCTACTGAAGAAAATGTTCACTAAATTATTTGTGACACTACAGTGATCCTACCTTAATATAATATTAACATTATTATTAATTAATAATAATATTCACTCTGTGAAAGCTTCCTTTTTTATATATTCAACATGAGTTTACGTGTTTCTAACTATTCACATAACATCTGCTGTATTTTTGCTTTTTAATGTATTTATTTAGAAATGATTTACATTTTACTTTCCATGTGGACAGGAAGCCAATGTGCTAAATAAAACACTTTGTACTGACATTTTACAAAGCAAATTATGTCTGTTAAACACATTCAGTCCATAAACAGGAGATTCAAAAAGAAACCTCATCAAAATAATTTTGTTCGACAAATGATTATATGAATTTTATGTAAAAAAAAAAAAAAAAAAGGGCTCTACTGGGTGTACCATCAATGCCGTGTTTCATTCACAGGAAACTTTATTTGCATACAGATTTCAAACGTCTGTATACGACAGCAACAGGGAAGTGGGTCAAAGATGTTGAAATGTCATTTATTATCTTTTATCAGCTGCTGCTCTTTTACTCTCTAATTATAGTTTTAATGGTAGCTACTAAAAGCGCTGTATAACTTATACTTCAACAACCTTTCTGTGTACCCATGGTCACAGTTATTTGTAAGCTACTAAATACAGGAGCAGCTGCTATTTTATGTCGAACTTGGGTGGCAGAAATAAGGAAATAAGGTGTTTCCCCTTCAAGTCATGCAAAGCAGGATAGATTAACACAAAGAAATATCAAAACATTCAGCTTAGGAAATCAGCAGTATTTGATGACATTTCTGCCATGTTCTCTGTCGCAACACGACACAGATGATGAGGCGTCACTGGAAAACAGAAGGAAATGTGTGTCACTTCTCATAAGAAATGAACGAGATGTCGTGAGAGATTGATTGCACATCAGTTGGTTTCTGCACCTGTGATAACAGCACAATCTTTTCCATTATTGGTGACACTTTACTTGAAGTTCTTATTTAGCCTTTTGAAACAGTATACAAACAGTTAATAGATTATAAGACACTATAATGTATTAGTAGTGTTCAAACTTATTAATGTATTTATCCAGAATTACCCATAACAAAGTTAATGAAAGATTGATTCCACACTGTGTGAACACATTTTTGTGTGTTATAAAAACATTAACTGTTCATTACTAATCGTTCACATGTGGGTTTTTTACACAGGTGGGACAAAAAACAAAAGTTCACTTACTTCTCCTGAAGCTTTCAGTCATGTCACATGGCCTCATAGAGTTTGCTCAGTTATCGTGGAGAATTAAGAAATATTTACGATTATATAAATAACTGATAGAAGTAAATCTATAATATCTATCTATTTCATAATCATATAGAATGGGAATACAGATTTTTTGATATGATGACAACTTGTTGCCGGTAAATACATTAGACACTGTAACGCTATGGCACAGATTGTCATAGTGTTATAAACACACATTTATTAATTGTTAATATACTGCTTAGAACTGTTACCTAGGGGATGGTTAAAAAAAAAGTAATGAAGAAGTCAAATATGTAGGATATATTGATAGAGTACGCAGTGGCATCAGCTTCCATAAAGACTCTCTTTGTGTGCCATCAAGCAGATCTCCACTGTCGTCATGCTGTGAAAGCTTTAGGCACCATCTTAAATCAGATCAAATTAAAACAGACAAGGTCCCATGGAGTGAAAGCAGTGTGAGTTTCACACACTATTTGGCCGCTCTAAACCTCAGAAACAGTTGCTTATGGCTGCTTTACAGCCCCAGTATCACATTGCACCAGAAGCTTCTCTGCTGGAATCATAATTAACAGATGTTCTCTGTGAGACCAGTAATTAATGAAGCCACACAATCAGCACTGTATTGCCCTGAATATTTGATACTGCCCTCATAAAGGGAACTGGAGATAATGTAGTGAAGAATTAACTGGCTGCTCTGATGACTGCACACTGTTTAACTGACTTAAACATCCTCCTCTTTCAGACGAAATACGTCATTTTTCATAGTTTTCATAGCTGGCAGTGTCCATAAGTCCACTTAAATATTTTTTTTGTTCTGTTTTTTTGTCTCCTGTCACACACAAGATACAGCCTGAACAGTAGCCCATCACCATTACACAGTAAAACGTGTTGTAGTGTTTAGTTTCCACACCGCACACTTGGTCTGTGCTGGATTTCTTGTTGTGCTGTGTTATGTTGTTTTAGCCTGCAGCTAGTGTCCCAATTTCTACTTTTGTAACTGCTCTGTATTTATATCAGACTCAGCAACAATTAACCAGGTCATATTTATTTTGCAGACACTGCAGTTGGCAGCAACAATGTTAAGATGACTTGTATGTGACTATTGCATGACCTGCACATCCCAGTGACTGATAACAAAATGTTCTACTGCCCAGCATCCATTTGCACATTAGAAACAACCTGAGCTAAAAACATGAACTGTACTAAAACAACAGTGTACTGTATGCTATATACTGCATATCTGATGCAAATCTTTACCCTACAGCCCAGAAACCAGGAACCATTAATCATCAAACCAACATGACCAAGGCCGTTTCCACCTGCTCCCCCGTTGGATTAACTGTGTGCGTGTACTGTAAGATGTAACCACGCTGATGAGTGCTGAGGCAGTTTAGTCTAAATGATCACATCCTGCTTAACAAGTTATTACAGGTCATATGGTGGGCAATGCAGTGGCACAGCTGTTTCCTGATCTTCACTGTGTAAACTAATTCATCATCAGTGAGTGGGTAGCTTGAGGCAGATGGTTGTATGGACAGGATGTTCCTGATATCACAAGTCGCATAAAATTATTAGTCTTTGGTTAACTAACAGTGAGAGGTTGTATATTTAAGGATTACAACAATGAAAAAATGTGAATTCACTCAGAACACACAGAAAAAAATATTTATTCAAAGATAAATACCTGAAGTCACATAAAATACTGCAACGTGTATCCAAAAGATGGCTGTATGTGATATCTCATGATAATGGCTGAGGCAGAAGATGATAGCTACCACAATGAGTTCAGATGATAGAGCCCTTCATATAACTGGAGAACAATAAGTTATGATTGTCATCAGTTGCACTAGCGAAAAACACAACTTAAAATGACTAAAAGCAACAGACAAATATTGCATAGCTAATATAAAACATCTGTATGCCTTTAATGCCGATGATGTGCCTTCATTCACTTCAAGCTTTGTCCTTAGACATACTACATATCTAGTGTGTCATTGTAGGAAGACTTCACTGGGGCTATCTCATGTGCAATACAGGTAGATAAGCATGTTATGTTATGCATTCTTGAATGTGCTAAGTAAGCAGCGATGTCTGGCTCATTTCTGACTGGTTTCATTGATCATTTTTCAACCTTAAAATGTGGAAAGAATAACCTTTTCTCCCAACAAGAGACCAATCCAGGTCAAGCCCTTTTATAGGAGGGAAAATTAAAGTATATTTTCTTCTTTGTTGTTAGAAATTCAGAGCCCTATGTATTTAGCTGCATCCAGTATTATCCTTTAAGCAGACTTCACTGAGGCCAGAGAAGACTGATGATTTCTTTGATGGTGGGAGTGGGAGACAGACACTGTGCTGTGGCTTGAACAGGGTACGGGTGCAGTCCTGAGTTCCACCACGTGCGCCCACCTTGGTAATTTTCCACGGAGCTCTCTCAGATTCGTATGTGGAAGGTGCTGGAGTGACAAAAGAGGAACTAGTATTGAAACAGTTGTCACCACTGTACATGCAAATATACTGAATTACTGTGAATGTGAATATAAACACACAGGAATCAAAAATAGATGTGCTCAGCATTCCAGTAAGGACAGTCGGTGGTGAGGATATTTGCATATAAATGAATCGGCATAGTGGTGGCTCGGGATTAAAGGGATGATGTCAGGCTGACAGTTAAATGATAAAAATGATAACCAGCCATCTGCGTAATGAAAGTGTAAGTAACCAGGGACACAACTCACATCATTGCAGCTGGAGATAATGCATGCATTGCTTGATTTTAAAGTGTCACTGCTTTGCATATTGAAGTGTATAAAATATATTGACAAATGCTTTTATATAAACATTATAATATGACATTATTGGTCTTAAGCGAGGTGCATATAATTACCTTAAAAAGTCAGGAGCCCTAGTTATCATATTTTCAAAGTCTGCATAGGAGAGTTTGCTGTCTCCATCTAAATCCGCCTCCTCGATGGCTTTCTCGCACACCAGCTCCACTTCTTCAGGAGTCAACTCCTCCTTCGTTAGCTTATTTAGAGTCTTTTCCAGATCTTCTTTGCACAGGTAATTATCCACATTGAAATCTGTCGACAGAGCAAATGATCACAAATTTTCGTTTCATCGAGTTCTGGTGAAATTTTAAAAAATTATAATGGCGCTTTAGAAGATTTCCATTACCGTATATTTTGAAGGCGTATATGGCCTTGAGTTCTCTAGGAGCCATTTCACTGAGGACTGAGAACATGTCCACAAATTCATTGAAGCTGAGATTCCCCATCCCATCCTCTGAGAAAGACTCTACGATCCTGTTGCGAAATGGGTTTTCCTACAGATGAACATTTACACACATCAGTGCAAATGATTGCACACATTAATGTAAGATTCACTGCTATACGTAGCATGTGGTTCAGATGAGAGTTTCAAGACCTTTTGTGTTTTCATGCCGTTGTCAGTTTCACATATGAGCTGCAGAGGTATAAACCGGTAGGTGTATTCTGCTGATCACAGGGTTCAACTGAAAAAAGCTGACTCCTTCTCTTTGCTGGTATGGTGAAGCCAATATTTTCTTCTTCATTGCTCAACCAGAGGTTTCTACTCAGGATTTTATACCCCAGGTGATTAGCTGATTTGACACAACTTGTAATAAATTCACACTGAAGCGGAGAACATAAAAAAGACTTGGGATCTTACTAATTCCATACCTGTAAGCAGTAAGTACAGCTGTGGTCAAGAGGGTGGTTATCATGTTTGAGCTCAATACAAGCTCAGCAAAAGAAGCCGTTTGTATAATCAGCAATCATCCATCTAAAGCGAAGCCATTTTTAACTGCATATCCAGTCAGTGGAGTCAAAATCAGTGCAGTCATTCAAACACAGCTCATTAAAACCGAGTAGAAAATGTATTTATGAACACTTTGTGTGACTGTTTATTATCTGGGCCTCATCAATCCTGCCTTTGGTGGTCCCCATCTTCCTCCTGCCATCTGTACAGGCCTTGCAATCATGTGACAGTTTTACAGGCAAGGGCCAATTATGCCCAGAGGAAGGACACATTATGAGTATCTGTGCTAAACCCTCGGTGGATAAGGACTTCATATAAAGCTGTGTGTTACTCGTTGGCTGTGATGTTATTTAACATGGCTTTTTTTTTTTAAATTTCTGGATGGTTCTTTTCAGATGGCAGGTGCTTAAAAATAGGATGCATCAGTCAGGATCGAGAGGCCGAGCATTTCATGGCACATTAACTTCCATAAGAATGTGGTGTCATACAATCAGATCAGTGATGATGAGCGTTAAAAATCAATTCTGTCCTCTGAAAGAGAGCGTGTATTGATTAGGTGTCTGCGCACACGAGCAGTGGGTGCCACGTTTGTTTTAAGAGCGTCCCTTACGCACAATCCAAAATAACACAACGCTGGCACACACTGCTGGTGAAAAACGAAGAGGCTGATCCATTAGCAAAGAGTTTACAAGTTACATCATAATTGACGTACTATAAAGGATTTTTTTTACCTTTAACTCCGGCATGTTGACTATTAAAGCTAAAGGCAATTTACAATCAGGATCATTGGTGTAGTCCATTGGTACAAGATGTGGAGCTAACTCATGGTATCTGCCGTGCAACCTAGAACAAAAGATAAAAACACTTTTTCAGTAATTGTATTCATTCTTGTGCTTCTGGCTTACTGCCGATGAGAACATTTGATTTTTACTCAACTTAAACAACTTTGAGAGGTTTCTAGTAGGACTGACCTACGGGTATAAATACTGTAGAAACAAGATGGTGGGCAAAAAGACAGGATTAAATTCAATCAGATTAAGTTTGAATAAATTTGATTTATTCAAACTTAATTTGATTGAATTTTAGCCTGGCTGTGAAGTTTTTATTGGAGAAATAATGTAAACCACAATGTCTTTTCTCTACAGTACAAATGTTAGGATGACTAATTCTAAATGACAACATACTGTACCAGAACAATCAAATCATTTTTAACACTATTACTCATTTTTCTCTCCTGTCCTTCTCTTGTCTTGCGCCATGAAATCATTTAATTTTATATCATTCATGATTAAGAATAATGTTGACAAACTGCGCGGAGGCTGTATGAATGCTAAACGCGTAAAGTGCTTATCTACAGCCCCCTTTTCACTCTGGCCTTTGACTAATCCTGTCATGGTGCACATTTGTTACCAGTGCAGAGCCATTTATCAGCAGCAACACTGGTCTTAGAGGACAAACTCGCTACAATTAAATTAGATAAATCCATCAAAATGATGGAGATTCACTGGAACACTGCAGCAAATGATCGGCTAAACCTGCAGCTCTAATGTACCATGACCCTTGAAAGTGTTTGGACTGTATGTCTTCTGCAAATTTGATGATGTTTAATGATTCTGATTCTTTAATGTTACATAACTGTGCGGTAACCGTTTGCAGCTGTGGACAGAAACAAGGAGTGTTTTATGAAGGTCATAAAGTGTAGGACCATTTACGCCCTCTGCTGATTGTCAATTTTGTCTCCAGCCCACCAATGGCCTTAGAAACAAAGTTAATTCAGTATCACTGTAAAGGTAACATGTACACAATTTGTTAGCAAGTGAAAAGGGAGAGAAATACAAATACTTTGTTTTGCTGTAAAGAAAAAGAGCAGCAGAAATCTTAGCGTACTGTGACCAATGTGGTTAAAATGAGAAAATTAAAAAAGTCTCATTAAAGAGAGTCCAATTTGAGTATTGCTATGGTTTTAATGTTCTTGTAGGATACTAAGTTACACGCTAAAACTTAAAGTTTAAACAAGCATGCTGTGTTTTCTGTTGAATTTGAATCCTTAAATAACAAATACCTGCAATGTCTTATTGTTGGAGTAATTATTTCAAAAGCAACCTTTACTGCACATCCAGGCTGAGGGCAAATCAAACCAGTGTTTAATTTCTTTAAGTAGCTGTTTATCATCCACCATCTAGAACAGCTGATAAAAGATACTGAAACATGAGCGTCATCGGTGAATTCCATTAAAAAGAAAAGCACGCGATCAAGACGCCGAGTGACAGGAAGAGATAAACTATGCCGTCCAATGAGTCAGGATACTCGGAGCACTCACTATAAGTAGATTGATATTTATTTCATTTTTTTAAGTGTTGAGTTTGCACATGTTGAAAGGGGGAGAAATGTGACACTTTGTTGGATGGCACTGAAAACAACACCACAGTCAAAAGGTCATGATGACTTTCAAAGGTTTAGATAACATAATGATGCTGCTCAAGAACAAAAGCTTTAGATCTACACTGACAAACACATAAAAATCTTCACGTATCACATGTACCACCAGTGCAACCTTTTTTACACAGTCCCTTGTAATGAATGTGCTGTGTGTGATTGCCATGCCTAGCAAAATTAATGTCCACCTAATGCACATTTTAACAACAGTAAATAACGCAGGGAGGGAAGCCACGAAACACACAGCTTTATATGTATAATTTCATGGTTTGAAGTGGTTTACAACTGATCTAAGTACATTTATAACCGAGGAATGAATGATTCAATCAAAGGGAACATTTGATAAAGCTCTTACCGCAGAATTTCTTTCCGTGTGAAAAATGTGCAATCCTGCAATGAGAGAAAAACAGCATGTCAGAGTACAAATATGACAAATACTGATGTTTGATGAAGGACTGTGGGCTGTGACAAACTGTTTACGGCACAATAAATATTTTCACCATCTATGAAAGGCCTTCAAACACTCTGAGTGACACGCCTGTGAGTCATACAAAACAACATTACAGTTCCACTGAAGTCACGTGGGTAACCGTAAATGTGAACGCTTGTCGAGGTGTCTGGTGTCTCCTAAAATGATGATGTGTGTGAGAGTGTTGCCACTTGCAATAGAAACATGTGAGGCAGAGCAACATGATCTGGCTGTTGTCTGACATGCATGTGTTTGCACACACATTATGCAACAGCCCTACTGGTGGCACCTCGATTTACATTTTCTCTCGTAGCTCATTCTGTCTGAGCCGTGCTCCTGAGCGTGAGGAGCAGCTCGCAGCCAGCTGAGCTTGAGAGACGATGTGATTAACAAAAAACAACAACAACAAATGAAACGCTTTTGTGTGAGCCCGCCTCACTGTTGCATCCACTCAAGTCCAAATGGGTCTACTGACGATATGTGGGTTACTGAAAACCATCAGTGTACGTAATCTGACAATTCATCCTAACCAAACTCTACTCAGAGCTCAAGCTCAGTCAGCTGATTTCAAGTTGTTGAAGGTGTTATATCTTCCTCTCCTAAATAAATATAGATATAAAATATATTGCTACCCAAAAGGGAAAATAACTAGTAAGGCAAACAGAAAGCAGTAGTGTTCTAATAAGGGCTTTAAAGCAAGAGTCGCAGGAGTAACCAGAGAGGCTCTTGAGAACTAAACTGTCTCCTGAGAGTAGAGTTTCACGGCATATCACACCGGCTTGGCATCAATTATTAAGCCCACATCTAATCCCATGCGCACATGAAGAAGTGTGTCTTCATGGGAAAAACTGGATTATTGTTACGGGGAATAAAAGATCTGATCTTCTCCGGTGGTGGCACAATTAACATGAGATGCTCCAGTTTGCAATGAAATCAAAACCTTCTGCTACTCTGACCTATCAAGACTATGCTCATGTTTAAACATTACACTCATAACTGATCAGACTGTAGCAGGAAACTGATTATTGCCTGTCTTTAATTGATGGGGACAGCCCAGTATCAGTATTTCTTGTTTTATCCATTAAATTCAAGACACATGGGACTCTGTTAGGAGGTAAATATCTTAATAATTATCATAGTGTCTTAATAATTAACTTAGGGTTTATACAGCAGATTACCATTTACTTACAAAGAAAGTCTTATCTCTAACATGACTTTGGATACATTCTCCAACATGCTGCAGGTACACACAGGCATGAAAGCTTACCTGGTAGGCGTCAAGTTGCTCGTCCGTAAATATTGTTTGCTTATTACCCATCTTAATCAAATGATTTGTTGCTTGTACACATTCACAACACTGAACGTCCAAAGCCTTTTCTCAGTGAAAGGCATTTAGTGGGTCCGCAGAGACAAAGTCCCCGCACAGAAAAGGTGGAAAACGTCGAAAAATATTAAAAAGGGTTGTTGTTGTTGTTGTTGTCCTTACAGGAGATGTCCGCCATGACAGCAAAAGGCAGAGGATGCATTCAAAAAGAAACCTGAAAAGTGGACTAGTGTCCAGTCGCGTCGGAGCCAGAGGTGGATGTCTGCAAGCTGATCTGAGCTCGTCTTTACGCACACAGCTGCTCTCCACCGGAGTCAAGACAGACCAATAGGACCTCAGGTAAATAAATAAATAAATAAATAAACAAATGCTGTGAACTGCAACCTGCAGGTAATGAAGATGCTGTCTTAACTAGACAGTGGGGCAGCTTGTTTGTGCAGTTGTAACTACATATTAATCACATGTAATGTATATGTAATTATATAATGGTGGAGTGGTGGAAACTGTTTTTTTTTTTTTGTATCATTATTATTATTAGTTGTTGTAACAGTAGTAGTAGTGGTAGTAATAGAAGTAGTAATAATATTAAGGCATTAACATTTCAGCATTTTAATGCCTCACCTGCTCAAGGTGAAGACTTTATGTATTTGTTTATGTTTTATGTAATTTAATTTCTAATGCATCATATGTTATATACTGTATGTTTTGTTTATGCAATGCCACATATATGTATTCCCACCTGAAATGCAGTGAAGCATATGTACAAAGTGGAGTGGAGTGGAAGCATAAATTAGTATCAAATGCTTCCATTTGAAATCAATTTATGCTTCCACGCCATATGTACTGTATTTGTATACTTTACCTGGGGGTCAGTGTTGTAATAATAAAACTTTGAATTAACCTGTTGCACAAAAGAAACATATATATATATATAAAAAAAAAGACTGGAACATTTTTCCAGCCTCGTCTTTATCCTCCTCCAGCGCCCTCTAACACACTGTGTCGCCTCCTCCCTTTTTTTTTAGCTGATGCTATGCTGGACTGCGGAGATGAAGTCCGTCACATCCACCTGCGTGCTATTGCAGCACGGCGGTACAGTGAGCGTGTCCTAACTGCTCCCCCCCCAGGACAGATGCCAGTTTCACACTTCCCCAAAATAACCACTGCTTTGCCTCTCTGCTGCACTGGCTGAAACAGGCGCTTTTTATTGCGATAGGTAGCTTTTTAAGTAGCAAAGTTGCACACGATGGACTCTAAGCGAGATAAAGACCAAGGTAAGTTGTGATGGATAGCTTGTTGCTACGCCGCTATGCTAGCTTGCGCTAGCTTAAGCTAACAACGTATTCGTCCGTTGCTTGACAATTTACGCGTGCCATCATTGGAGAAAACAAACAAACAAACAAAAATGTACCATTTCATGAAGTAGCCCACCCACTCTCATCCGACTAAATCATCCTCATGACGTAACGCAGCCGCTGCCTTGTGATGTTTACAGTTAAAATACAAGTAGCTACCCACATTAGCTGTAACATTTTCTGGTGGCTGTCCAGCTAAGCTAAACACCATCACCTTGATTTCTGCAGGTGTTAACATGTGAAAGGTGTGTGTTTGGTGGGCCCATCCCACCCACGACCGTTTCTCTCATTATTATAGTGGTGTTACAGTTCCTGAAGGTAAATAAATAAAACCTGTGTTGCTGTAAATCTGAAAAACAGGATGACATTTTTTAAAAAGAAACATTATTTCTGGTTAATCTCAGGGAATTAAGTGATTTGTGCAGGCTGATGAAACACTGTTCATCATGTCTAGTTAGAGTGAGGCACTGCCTCAGGACATTAAACCAAAAATAACTTAATGCGTGCAGCTCTCAAGCTGATGCCATTACAGACAAAACACAGCACATCTGCTTGTTTGTGGCCCCTTTGTCTGGAGCTGACAAAGAGGGGAAAATAAAGCTCTGTGTGCTGCTTGATATGAAATTCACGGTCTTTACTATTTAGGAATGATTGCGTGGGTTATTAGATTGTTCCTCTGTAAGCAGAAGTGCTCAGTGCTTCCAGCATTCTGCTTTTGCAGCGCTGACTCACAAATAAGGGTTGTATGCAACTGTGTTGCATCTTTGTATGGCTTTGTTATGCTGCAGTCTCATTTTTCTGATTCTTTCAGATGCAGACTATGAGAAGATAACTGCTCTGCTGCTCAAGTCCCGTACAGGAGAATTTGATTTGGAGTCAATACTTTTCCTTAAACTGAGAGGTCTTGGTAAGATTTACAGCATACCACGGTTTAAGCCTTCGATACACGCCTGTTCATATTGTTAATAATTGTGTATCCTGCAGGAACACATGATCTTGGCTGCATTGGGGAGTGTATGAATTTGGAGAGACTGGACCTCTCTGGAAATAGCATCACAAATTTAGCTCCTCTAGCATCTCTTCGGCTTCTTTCTGTTCTCAATTTGTCTGCCAACAGGATTTCCAATTTAGGTACGATTCTCATTTCTATGCTGTGTATTCACGAATCAAGGATGTCTCTATTATGAATAGAATTAGACTTTTTTTTTAATGTGATGCTATTGCTGTTGTCATTTCAGAGCCCCTACGCAGTTGTGAGAGTTTACAGAATTTAAACGTGGCTGGCAATATCATATCCAGGTATTACTATATAACCCTTAACCAAATGCTTTCCCTAGATGAACAAGGATGTGTATTAAATATGTTATTTTATGTTTAACACACAAATATTTTGCTACAAGTCTAAAATCTTTTTTTTTTTTTTAGAGCAATATTCTGAATTGGTTGCGTAAAATCATCTTTTATCCGTTTTGTTTTTCAACAGCATTGAGAGCCTGCAATGCCTTCAGGCTCTGAGGAAGCTAGAAAATATACGTTTTAAAGACAACACTTACAATTATACCAATCCAGGTAATTTTAAGTGACTTGAAATCACTCTTCTGGATGGGAAATCTTGATAAGTGAACTCACAATCACTTTGTCTGTGTCTAGTGTGCAGGAACCCATCGTATAGAACCATACTTCTTGAGATGTTCCCCAACATAAAGGTGCTGGATGGTAAGATCTGTTTTCCTTTCATTTCATCTCTTCATCTTAGACTGTTAAATGTACTTAAAATGCATTTAAATATCTTTCTGTTTAAATTGCAGGCGAAAGAGTGGTCGGACGTGGGAGTGATTTATATCAATTATGCAAAGACATTGATGATACCATCAAAGGTACATTTGTTAACGAGTGTGTTAATGTATCATGACAATACGCCAAATTAAGTTCAGCTGTTGGACATAGTGTTTTTCTTGCATACATAATCTTCTGGTGGCATTTCTGACATCTGTGATGTAGTTGTTGTGTTGGACGCTGCTCAAATGAATGTTTTCTTTTTTTTTCTTCTTTTTTTTATTATATAAATGTTTAGCTGGTTTATACAAGAATGGACAGCTTGTTGAACATCCTGATTGCAAACCCTGGGTGGAGGATAGTTACTGGGAGATTAAGAGATCAAACAATGCCATTATTGAAGAAGCCTACAAACAGTTTAACGGTAAGATGAGTGTTGCGTGTGACCTAGTTGTCATCTCATCTGTGTGTGTGTTTACAGCACGGTATCCTTTTAAAATCCTCGCTCTACATTTTCTTTTTCTACAGATGTCCTTCATGAATGCAGACTGCTGAACAACAGAGCCACTCACGTCATTTCACAAACTGAAAGATCTATGAGCCTGAAGAAGCAGCCAAAGCAGTATGCCATCTGAGTCGGGCTGCTTTGGACACATTTGTGTTTTTGTTGTATAATAAACCATGGCTAATGTACTGTAGGATTTTCAAATACTAAGCTACATCCAAATGCTCGATAAGTATCATTGCCAGACACACATGCCATGTGCTGCGGTGCGAGGCGTTTGTTGAATTTGTATCTCGTCCTATGCATTGGGTAAGTGATGATACATGTAGGTGGTTTGAAAACCTTAATCCACACTGACACCCCTCAGTTTGGCTCTAAGATGTCTTTACTTGCACAGTGTGCATTTTGTACCATGTTGTAGCCTGCTTTTATGCTAAGAGCTATGCTGCTTAAGAATTTCTATTGGTTTAAGTAAGAAAGAGCTTTTCTCCATTTTGCAATGTTGGATAATGTTGGGAGTTAATGTGTCCCATGCTGTATGCTTGCTTTGTAAGTTGGAACTTTTGCAACAGAAAAGTGATTGATTGTTTTAGCTGTTTTTACTTGTTTTATATCATAAAGTTTATTATATGTACAATCAACTTGTGGGAAATACAATGCTTATAAATGTGTACATCACATCTACGAAGTCTACTTTGGGGCAACTGCTCCACACCTGCGCTGCTTACACATCCAGAAGCAGAAAACGTGTATTCATGATGTGGAAGTCACTGATGGTGGAAATAGCACTCGGAAGCAGCCCACTGGCGCCACTTGCTGGTGGTACTTGTCAGCTTTATTGGCCGAATTTGACTCCGGTTTTAAAGTTGCTCTTAAGTGTGCTGACACACAGGAACTGTTTACAGGAAGATAGAAATAGATCAGCGAAATACAAAGTCGTACAAAAATAGTTTAAGCAAACATAGAGCTATTATGTACAGTATGTGTAGATATAAATAAATATAGAAAGCAACAACAAACAGCACCATACAGTACCATACAAGTAAAGCATTTATGTACATTGAAAAATAAGACAAATAATGTGAAGAATAAACATAGGAGGATAATGTAACATTTTTTATACATGAATTATGTGGTTATGCACATTATATGCATGTATACATGTCTGTACCCTATATATGGCGTACATGATTTATATATGACAAATCTACGAGTCCCAGGCCATCCATACTTCTCACCAACAGTATATTATTACATCATTTATAGTAACAGATATTATTTTTCCTCTGAATTGCTTGCATTTAGTTATCCTGTGTGGTATTATCATAGACCAGAAAATACCAAACCTTTTTTATATCAAGGATCCTGACAGTATATGTACATCAGGCCGCAGACCCCCAATTTGAGAGGACTTTATCATAGGGAATCCCCTTTATTTGAATATTTAAAAAAAGTCTTATAGTCAATTAATGATCAAAATGGCCAAGCCTGATTATTTATTTGTTGTTCCAACTTAAAAAAATGTGACAAAATTAAATAAATACAAAATTAATATTTTGTTCCTCCTGGGGACCCCCCACAATCCAGTCAAGGGCCCCTGTTGGTCCCTGGACCCCAGCTTGAAAACCACTGTATAGACTGTATGAAGTAAAGTCACTTCATTAAATGGAAGTGCAAATCCCGACAGACCTCCAGAGTAAGAGTGAAGGAGCTCATGTCTGTAAAGTTGCAATGGGTAGAAGAATATTATATAAGAAATAAAAAAAAGAGTGAATAATTAACGCTACTACTACAAACTAACTGAAATGCTCATGAATCACGACGTTATCTAACGTGTGAATTAATTTAATAAGGGTTTATTTTGAAAGAAAAGTCATTCAAACCGGAAATCCGCTTTGAATTGTAGTTCGCTTGACTGCTGCTGCTACTGCTGCTGCTGCTGCATCGACCTTGGCTAGTTTATGATGGCAGGCAAGGCGTGGAGGTCAGCGGTATGTACGAGAATATGTATATATTTAACTTGTTTCGTACTGTAGCAAACGCGGGGGCTTGTTTGTCAGTTCATCATTTTACGGTAGTTTATTTGGCTGTCGTTTACACAGTGAAAGACTGCAGCCACACCAGAGACAGGACCTACCCGAGCCCAGCTAACTAGCAAGGCGCTAACACATAGCCTGTAGTTACTATAGCAACCTGACTCTGCACTGCTATTTAGATAGCTAGTTAGCTAGCATCTAACGAAAAGAGAAGTTCTCTTGCGACATGTTTAGTTTATTGCTTAAAGTTGCTCAAGTCAGTTTCAGGATGGCAACATATTTGCATGAAATGTCCCTTACAGATTCTTAATCTGCTAAGGAAGTGGGGTTTACCGCTCAGTGGCAAGGATAAAGTCAAGGCACAGGAAGTAAGTCGACTGTCCTTTGCTGCGCTAGGAAAAAAAAGAGTTTTCTAGTAATCTATCTCAGTAGCAATGTTATTCAAATCTGGAATGGGCATTTTCTTTTGCAATCATCTCTACAATCTATCTGAGCTAAGATGTAAGCTGTCAAATGTGCCTTTGCCCTTGTTGCGGGCCTTTCAAGGTAATGCATGGGCTCCAGCTCATGCACTAAGCCAAGGCTTATGAATTCATTTGCTGATATTCATTGATACTGAACAGAAAACAGAAAAATGCCTGACTGATAACGCTTGCTATGAACTGAGTCTCCACTTCCAGACTGTCCTTTGCAAATTGCTCCCCAAAGTCATTCATGTTTTTCAATATTATCAAAAAAAATATACAACATATAACTGAATTTGTGCTGTCAGAGTAAAACAGATTATATTTTAATGGGGGTAGTGTTTCATTTGTGCCTTTTAAAAACCTGTTTCCTTTTTGATTGTCAGGTGTCATGGATGGTTGGAGCTTTAAAAAAAGAGACTCCACAACCCAGGACGTTCACTCGTGGGGTATGTACCTTTCCTCTGGAGTTACAGTAAAACTTTATTCAAGATTTTTTAATGTAACTTATTCCCTGTATTAAAGGTTGAATGTGACAGATAAGTGGGGCTCAATAAAGTGCATAATAATACAACTAATACTACTAATAATGATCTTGTGTCACTGAATGTTGTGTGTCTTTGTTCTGCCTCACAGATTCAAACTGTTACCCTCATTCCTGGGGATGGAATCGGTCCAGAGATCTCCAATGCTGTTATGGAGATATTTGCAGCAGCTAAAGTTAGTTCTGGAGAAGCCAAAAAAAAAATTACATCATTGTTCACCACAAACTTTAACCAGCAAAAACTGATTCATGAAGCTGCAATGTAACACTGTTTGTATTACTCAAGAATTGGTACCCAACAAACAAAAACAGATCAAATCAGAAACACAAATAAAGTCAAAAATAAATGTCAATGATGTAAACTAATGTAGTGTTTTTGCTGTACATACACGTTTAATTCAGGCACCTATTCAGTGGGAAGAGAGAAATGTTACAGCCATCCAAGGACCCGGTGGCAAGTGGATGATCCCTCCTGATGCCAAAGAATCGATGGACCGTAACAAAATCGGCCTAAAAGGTTAACCCTTTTAATTAAAATGGAATTAATCGCCAATAAGTTATCGCTGATGGTGATGACGATATGGTCACACATTTTTTTAATATAGAGTAAAAAGGTTTTTTCTGTGTTTTTGTGTCGGCAGATGAAATAGTGAATAATTCTGAATTACTTAAAAATCCACAGGTCCTTTGAAGACGCCAATAGCTGCTGGCCATCCGTCTATGAACCTGCTGCTGAGGAAAACCTTTGATCTGTATGCAAATGTGCGCCCCTGTGTGTCCATTGAGGGCTACAAGACCCCTTACACTGATGTGGACCTGGTAACCATCAGGGAGAACACTGAGGGAGAATACAGTGGGATTGAGCATGTGGTAAGACCCTTTAACAACACATAACTTAGCCATTTTATTGATTGTGGTTTTGTTCCTTTTGACCTTTTGATTATTTCCTCACTGAGTCTTTCTTTTCAAAACATTACATCTCAAAATCTTATTTTGCTTCCTAAGCATAGATACCATAGATTTGATATTTAGTAGTAGAATCGTTGGCATTTTGTTTTTGAAAAAACTCAAACATGATTTACAGGTTTTACCTGAATCTTTCTTGGATGTGTATATTTTCAGATTGTTGATGGAGTTGTACAGAGTATTAAGCTCATTACAGAGCAAGCCAGCCAACGCATCGCAGAGTATGCTTTTGAATATGCCAGAAATAATCAGAGGGCCAGTGTTACTGCTGTTCATAAGGCCAATATTATGTAAGTTGTATTTGGTACAAATTACTTTACGTAATTAGTTATTTTCAAACCATATGCTTAAATTAAATGGTTGTCCTCATTTTTCTAGGCGCATGTCAGATGGGCTTTTCCTACGGAAATGCAGAGAGGCTGCTGAAAAGCACAAAGATGTAAAATTCGCTGAGATGTATTTGGATACCGTGTGCCTCAATGTAAGTCCACATTTAAGAATATGGATAAGGACATTTTGCATGTTTAACATTCCTAACTAATGGTGGCATTTTTATACTTTTGTTTCTACAGATGGTACAGGACCCCACACAGTTTGATGTCTTAGTGATGCCAAATTTGTATGGAGACATCTTGAGGTAAGACAGATGGCATGTTCTCCATCATTGTTGTGCATCATTACATTTTACCATGTGACATTTTTACCAGAAAATTCAATTATCATACACCAAATCATCCATATGTACACACATATGCACACAATCGTGTCATTGTGTTTTAATGTATGCGCAGAAATATGTTAAAACCAGGAGAGTAGAGCTGAGTGGATTCAACCACCCAGTATATTAACAGAAAATAATGATTTTTATCAATGAGGCAAAATATTTACACTAATCTGTAATAATTTTAACATTTAACAAGTGAAGATGTCATGCTAACTTTGTGGTGACCATGCACAACAACACTTAATACACTGTCAGACATTCATGGCATCAGTTCAAAATGATATGCCTATATACATGAAATCTAATTCACAAGGTCAAAGTGTGTGCACATGAATAAGTCCAAAGGTAACTGTATGTTTACCATTACAGTGATCTTTGTGCTGGACTAATTGGAGGTCTTGGAGTGACCCCTAGTGGAAACATTGGGGCCAACGGTGTTGCCATATTTGAGTCGGTACGTTCTTTTTTTTATTTGTCAGACTTCTTTGTCTTCACAAGTTAAACAATTACTCTCATGATCAAACTATGGTGTGCCGTGAGTTGGTGAAAGTTTCACCTGTGTTTGTATTTATATTTTCAGAAAATGACGATCATGATGATGGATTGTGATTCATTTCTCCTGTCAGGTTCACGGAACTGCCCCTGATATAGCAGGAAAAGACATGGCCAACCCCACCGCCTTGCTGCTCAGTGCGGTCATGATGCTGCGGCATATGGGTCTTCACGGTCACGCCAAGAAGATTGAAACAGCATGCTTTGACACCATTCGTGACAAAAAGGTAATCTACTTTTCAAGAAGTTAAGACATGACCCTTTTGGTTATATGCTTCTATTCTCATTCATAATGCTTTTGTTGTCTGTCTTTAAGGTTTTAACAAAGGACCTGGGAGGAAACTCAAAGTGCTCCGAATTCACTGAAGCAATATGTCAAAGAGTGCGGGATATGAACTAAGAGAATGGTAATGGGGAATGCCGTGAGTTCATGGTTGGTGTATGGATCTTAAATTATATTATTGTTGTATCTGCACATTTTAAACCAAAATATGTATTTAAAAAAGACTCAGGAGTTTAATATCCTGAATGTTTTATTTTTCTCTCTGCACACTCCAGAGCACTGTCTTTAAATTCTTGACCAACAGGTACTGTATATGTGAGATGCATTTAATTTCTTAACTGTTTAATCTGTGGTAGATGTTGTCTATTTATTGTCTGAATTTGGCCTCTCGTCTAAAGTATTTGACTTGTTATTTTAACTTTAAAGGTATAATCTGTAATGTATATGATCACTAGAGAAAAACAAAGTCAAACTCTTCAGTTACTGAGTGTTTCTGCATATATTTCACATTTATGTAGGTAAAAAATATACATTATGTGCTGTAATGATTTAAACATAATCAGGCTTCCGTAGCATGAAACTTTCAAATGTTTTGCACAAGTCTTTTTTTCATGCCATTCAGTTTTTCTTGCTGCAAATATGAATGTATAAAGAAAATTAATATTACAGTGACAATCTGAAATGCAAGACCTTTTATTCAGTGTTATACAAATGGGTGTTACAACTCTAATCAGCTAATATGATTGAGGCCCCTGTGACTTCTGGTGAAAGTTATGTCCATATCTGACCTTTCATTGGTATAAACCATACACTGAATACCATCTAGTACTTACAAAGAATGTACTGTAAGATCCCGTCATGCAAGTAGCTGATAAGATTTTAAAGCAGTAAAAATAGATAAGATGCAGCAAAATGGTGTGACTGTAAAATTATTAATATTGCCAAAGGAAGTATTATTCACTATTTAAACCTTATCTTGGGTTCCTCTAAAATACAATTTAAAAAATTAAATATGGTTCTTAATTATGGCTATAATGTTCTATACACAAGACACAGATATAGTTAAATTTCATGCATGTCCTCAAGAATGATGAGATATGCAAGGTCCACGTCATATTCATAGCAGTTACACAGTCATTTCTGTGGAAACACGACACTATTCTTGATAGAAGTTATCTATGACCTTGTGATACATCTCCAACACAACAGGGCGACGAAGCTTCATTGTGGGACCTGGAACGAGAAAACAAGATCATAAACAAAACTTACTCCAGCCTTAAAATGGCTTTTAATAAAAAAAAGCATAATTTAGTACATAATATTATCTCCAGAGCAATGTTCTGCTAAAGTTACCCAGCTCTCCTCCAGAAACAGAAAAGTCCTTTTTGAGGATAGTCCACTTTTGTATGCGTTGGGCATGAGAGGTGGCTGCAGAGTTGACTCTGTCGATTCCTTCTTGAATTGCCCGGTACACTCCTTTGTCTTTTCCTCCAACGATGTCAGACACTTTGGTTGCTTGGCTGCCGAGCTGTTCGCAAAACTCCACAGCCTCCATACTCAGCTCCTCTGTTGGCGCCATGGTTTCTGTATCGCTACAACACTAGAGCACAGGATTAAAAGTCCTGGAATCTTATATCTATATATATTTCTACATAAATCTTGGACTAGCTACATAATGTGACTTTATATAAGATAGGACTAATGCCAAGAATACAACATATAATTTTCCATAATCTGGATGAAAACTATGGCAAACTACCTTCAGGGTCAAAAGCATTGACAAAAATTTCCTCTTGTCCCCTATGAGCATGGCATTGCTGATTATTGGTAGCTCCTTCTTCACTGCTTCCTCAATGGGAGCAGGAGGAATATTCTCTCCTCCTGCTGTGATGATCAACTCTGAATAGAAAGAGAGGGCACCCTGACATTATAGCTCTTTATGGCTCAAAACAAGAATAATAGATCTTTCGTCCAGAACAACATGGGCTCAGCTGTGGATTTCTAGTGACCTAGGACAAACAATTTTCTTACAATAGCCTTATTTCCTACCTTTTATTCTCCCTGTGATGTACAAGAAACCCTCTTCGTCTATCTTCCCCAGGTCTCCAGAATGCAGCCACCCATCTTCATCCAAAGCTTCTCTTGTTTTGTCTTCCATATTGAGGAAACCCATGAAAATGTTGCGTCCCCAAAAGCAAATTTCACCTGTCCCCTCAGAGTCTGTGTTGACCATTTTGTATCGACAGCCAGGCACCACCTTACCACAGCTTTGTCAGAGAAAAGAATTTTTTTTTCTGTTATTTATGCTCACAAAATTAAAAATGAAAGCACTAAAGCTTAACTTAATTTCACATACAAATGTTACAATCCTTGAGTTTTTACCTTGGTAGTTTGTAAGCTTTGGGACCTGACATGAAGTGAGGTCCTGTGCTCTCACTCATGCCATATGCCTCATACAAACAGATATTCAGGCCCAAGAAAAACTGCACTGTTTCACTGCTGATTGGTGCTGCTCCAGAGAAGAACTTCTGACAGCAAGCCAGGCCGAGCTCGGCCCGAAGCTTCTGCAACACGATGCTGTCAGCCAAGGAAAAGAGGAATGGTTTTTCATCATCCCTGAAAAAAAAGAAGTCAAATATCACTGTAATTACATCACCTCCCTGCAAAAAATGAATTTATATTTGTTGTGTGGATCATTTAAACCCTTTCATCAGCTCTTACTTATGCGTAAGCTTTTGATTGGCTCCCAGACTCACTGACATCGCCCATGTCACCAGTTTCTTTTTCAAATATCCACACTCACTAATTCCCTGTTTTATCTTCTCCATCATCTTCTCCCATACCCGCGGGACACCCATGTGGGATGTGGGACAAGCTTCTCGCAGTGTTGTTACCAGGCTTCCCTACAATGAGTTAAATCCATCAAGAGCTTAAAAACACACATTCAATCAGTCAGTTGTCATTTTTTTTTATTTAACACATTATTCAACTAATTTCCTGCACAGCTAAAATAGTATTTTAGTGTTGGGTTAAGAGAACAACACAGATATTTGTAATAAATACACTTTTGGAGGTCTGGAAAAACATTTTGGATGAAAACTTTCACCAGTTGTAACCACTGTAAAGCAATGCCTCATTGTTTTACTATTTACTGACTAAGTTTATTTGATGGAAAACTGCTTATTCTTAAATATAGATTTAAATTTTAAAGGCATAGATAGACAGAGATCTGTGCACAGAAGCAGAGATATGCATTGCTAAAAAAGAAAAAAACATCTTAGCCACATAAAAAAGCCCCCCTTTAAAAAAAATCAATATCCGTTTAGGTGTACTCTATATTAAGGATATTTTCACAGCTTTACCTTACCATTAGACAGCTGTTTTCTTCTGCACTAACTGGTCAGAGAGTTGCGAGATCAGACTGAACTGAAAAGATTTCAAAATGGTCCATACAGCTGATCTATGGTACACTGTACAGTGTAAGTTTGGCCTATATGTATGAATATGGATTCTAAGGTTAGTGTGAAAGAAAAACACTATCTGACGGCAAGGTATAGTGGTGAAAAATATTCTTAATATAGTGTGCACTTTTTGAGGTGGCTAGAATATGTTTTCCTGCTGACCCTGTCCACAGAAGTGCATAGCTCGGCTTCTGTGCCATGATCCTTGTCTGCTTGGGGTCATGCTGACCACTATTTTAGGTAACACGCTGACTATGCATAAGTACCTCATACAACCCGACTTCACAATACCCAAATATCCATTTAAAGGCCTCATCTCAGACCTTTAACCTTTATATTTGTGTGATTTAACCATTTTTATTTACCTTTAAGGCATCTGGCTGTGCAAAGTATACCAGCTCACCCCACTGGATGCTTGTCCAGAGATCAAAGATCTGAGCGGCGATGTGGCTGAGAGGCAGGTAGCTCACTAGTGACTCCTGTTTAGTGTCGGCTGGCTGCATGTCCCCGACCCTGCTGGCATGATTGGCAGTCCATGTGATCTGAACAGTCATCATAAAAACAGAAGCCCTGTTTACTTTCTTCTGCTTTTGTAACTGCTTGCATACACAGTTGTTATATTTACATCTGACTCTGAATAAGAACAGCTAAACAATAGTCACAGGAAAGCTTACATTGTCATGACTGAGCATGACTCCCTTCGGCTGGCCTGTGGTGCCAGAGGTGTAGATTAGGACGCAGCATTGGTTGGCTCTCTGGCTACTGATGATGTCATCCAGCTCTTCCTCAGAATCATCCAGACTGAGCTCCATGAACTCCTCCCACTGTCCCAAAACAGCAACACACAGCATCATGGCCTGAGCTCGACAATCTCTTTGACCCATATCATTTCATGTGGTGTCAGGAGGACTTACAGAGTAAAGATTGGAGATCTTCTGCTGGGGGTGTCCACTGTACTGCACTATGGCTTTCAAATGAGGCAGACTGTCACGTATCTATGAAAGCAAGAGTGAGAAATTTAGCCTGTTTTGAATGTGGGTAAAGATCTTTTATATATTTAAGTAACTACCTGTAGGATTTTATCCAATTGCTTTTGGTTTTCCACCACTATAATGTTCGCTTTGGAGTCAGTAACCACATACTGGCAAGCTTCTGGTGAGTTTGTGGCATAAATGCCTGTCATTATCCCCCTGTAGGAAGAATACAGGACATTATAGAACAGCAAGAAGAGTGTGCGTGTCAGATAAAATAACGATAACAGCACTATAACAACTACACAATGTATATGGGTACAGAAATAGGCTGATTCAAGTCAGTGTCTTTCTCACCCTGCCATGATGGCGCCGACTGCAGAGAAGAACCATTCTGCTGAATTGAATCCTAGTATTGCCACTCCATGGAATCGCTCTAAACCAAGCTGCACACATTAATAAACTTTATTGTTTTTTTGTTTTTTTTTCAAATCTGCTCATTGATAGTACTCAATAGCTGCCAGAAAGAATGCACTATAGATAATAAGCTCTCATTTTGTATAATATACCTTCATAAAGCTCTTGGCTGCTCTGCGGCAGAACTGATAGTACTCTAGGAAGGTTATCTTTTCCCATCTGTTGTTTCTCTTTCTGGCGAGCGCGTACATATTTCCATATTTTTCAACTGATTCTTTGAACATTTGGTGAATTGTGATAGGTTCCTCTGGACATCCCTCTTCTATTCTCAGTCTTACTGAGCCTTTAGCATCAGTGGTCCAAAGTGAATGAGCCGGAGCGAGATGTGTGCCAGCAAACTCCTCTTCTATAGTTTTATTTCCTGAGATGAGAGAGAAAACAAATCCAGTCCTTCCCACAAAGGAATAAAATACAGGTCTACCAGTTTTATTCAGAAGCAGTAGGACACACTGATGAAGGACGCCTACCACAATCCCAGCACCGCTGTGGACTTTCTCTCAATCAGTGGACCCTGTAGGTGCTCAAAACTCACCTATAGAGGTATGATCCGTCTGCTCGTGTGCCATAGACTCCTGAACACTGGAAAACACAGAGAAACATGGGCTCCAAACTGCTCATATACACACTCCACCCTCACATTGTGGGAACGGTCTGGGCTGCTGTTTTCATTTCATCACATGGGTTTAATTTTCAGCCAACACAGTGTCAGGCTTTTGGCACAGCTAAAGCCCCCTTGCTTTGTTTGACAGAATATATTCAATGAACGCTGAAAAGACTGCTCACACTCACTCATCAAGTATTTATATATATACATATATATATTGTTTGATTTAACTATTCAGAATTCAGAAGTAAAGTTTGCAAAGTTTCTACATCACGAAACAGTTAAATGAGTCTACATTGACTAGCTTCTATATTCATAGAGATGCAGCAGAGGACCTTTGAAATACAACGTGGACAGGAACAAATATTCAGTGACTTTAAAAGTGTTGATACTGGTTCATTCAGCCTCAACTAAGAAGTATTATAATATAGCCCGTGGCTAACTTAAAAAATACACAGATGAACTGTTAACTTCTGGAGTATTAGTTTAGTCTGATTTAATGCTCCAGATTAAAAGAAAACAAACAAAAAAAAAGTAAATTGTATGTTGCTTACCTTTTCTCAAGTTGATCATATCCTTTCTCTTCATCAGGAGAGTCCATACTGTTAGTTGTAGTCGTCCTTGTACTGTGGCTACAGGTTATGTGGGACCAAATGTCTGGATTAGTTCACAGGAGAGACTTTTTTAAAGTGTTTCTTGATGGTGTTCCCTTTAACAGTATCACATGTATTTTTCAGGAATTAGGAAACAAAACATGAAGTCGGGAATGGTTGCGAAACAAGTCAGAAAATCCACGTGTGCACTGCAATGGACCGATCGCTCAAGACCATGTTCAGAATTTGAATTAGCTCAGTCTTTTCATATGTAAAACAGTGGGATTGTAATGTTCCCTTAAATCATAACAAGGTTATACAACTGAAAGGATTTATAATAGTCTAATATTTGAGTAGTATTACAAAGGTTGATCAGTTATGCTTATGGCTCCTACATTACAGACAATCTTAGTTCATTCAAAAAGTTGCATAGAGCCTTATTACTTCATTTAATCATTTTGCCAGTCTGGCAGCATTGGCAGCTCATTGCAATCACTGGTGTGCAATATTTTCTGTCTGGAACAGCATAGGTCCCCCAGAGTCCTCTGCAAAAGCATGAACACTATACTTTAACAGCACTAACTTAGGTTAAAGAATACCAGAGCCCAAGGATCAGTGGCTCTTTTCAGCATTCTTCTAGACTCTTTACAGTTCTCTCTCTATAATTTATCCAATAAGTTTAATACACAAATAGCAGAGACAGCCCAACGTGTGCATATGTTTACTGTTAATTAATTTACTTTTATTACTTTTATTATAATTTACTACCTGACAGACTTTTTATCAGCCAGATTCTTGAAGTAGCATTTTTATTTTCATTGCTCTCACATGAAATGCTTTAAGAAGCATTGTCTATGCACAATGACTCATGCACCTTCATCCAGCCATACAAGCTTGTTTACATACTGCTCAATTTGCACAGCCTTTCTACCTCACTCACTGCATTCCACTGTCTTTGGTATTGTATTTATATTTTATATTTTGAGTTTACTGTTTACTGTTTTTGCTACTTTTTGCACATAAATAGTATATTTTATATTTTTCTTAATACTTTCTTTCAATATTTTTAATACTTTTAATATTGCCTATATTAAGACTTGTTTTTTATTCAGTGTTATCTGTACTCTGTGCTGTCAGGGAGACCGAAAGTCACGAAATTTCAGTTCCTCAGTATGTCTGTGTATGTATTGCAAAATTGACAATAAAACGGACTTTGACTTTGAAGAACCCTTGTGAAATGCATTTATTCAACTACAATGTTGAGGTACTTGTACTTTTAATTTTATATTACTTTATGCTTCTATTTAACAACATTTTGGAGAATAACATTGTATTTTTTTTTTACTCCACTGCATTTGTTAGCTTCAGTCACTGGTGATTTTGCAAATTCACATTATTAACAGACTACAAAATACAGCCAACAGCTACATTTATGTGGCCTATTATCACAGATTAAGTTACCCAGCCATATATAAAACAATTACAATTAGCCCCACCTTTACCAGCTGCAACATTAAAGTGAGCCTTACATAATAATGCATTAATAATTATAATCTAATTATATTATATGCAGATGCATTACTTTTACTTCTGCAGTATCTTTACTGTAGCAGAGTATTTCTGCACAGTTGCATTGCTGCTTAAAGTAGAATATCGTCCGCCATTGCTTAAACTACTGCGCTTTCCACAATACATAACAAGCTGATCTGGCAATCTCCAGCTCTCCTCCCTCTCCTTTCCGCTTGCCTTTTTTGTTTTTTTTTCGAGAAGGGACTTCGTCTTCTGTCGCTCAGGTCAACCCCGACGAAACACCCGCCCCCCCCCCACCTCTCTCTCTCCGGCTGCGAGAGCTCTCCAGAAAGTTCTGCACCGCGGAGCGCCTATAAGAACCAGCCATCTTTCTTCAGCAGCCTCAGAGTAACTCGAGCTAAAACTAGGATAGTGACAACACCTGGTAAGTAATATTACGATTTGAAATAATATTTAGCTAAACGACACATAAATATGAGCGGTTTCATTCAAGCTTAACGTAATGTAAACTAGACGCGAGTTGCCGTTTAACCCCACGTGTGTGGACCGTGAAGACGTTTCTTCACGTTGCCAGGTTAACTGTACTTTTAACGTGTTTTTTCCTGTGTGTGAACTTTGTTTTTTTAAGGTAATATTAGCTAACATTCATTTTACATGTCGGTGCCTATAAGCTGACGCATTTTATTTAATAAAATAGCAAGTCACAGCATTATATAATAATGTGTGTTTTTTTTAAATGGGTTTATCTTTTAGGTTGTCATCATGGTTCACGAAACAGGCTACTACGATCTGTTGGGTGTCAGCCCCAAAGCCTCCGTGGATGAAATCAAAAAAGCCTACAGGAAACTCGCATTGAAATATCACCCTGACAAGAACCCAGCTGAAGGAGAGAAGGTGAGTTAGCTACATATAGCATTAGAGAGCTTTATGTTGCCTCAGCAGCCGTTTATGGACTGTTGCTGAAATGCCGTGTCTAATTTTAAACTGCACGGCTTGTTCAATTGACAGCAGGAACTTTCTGGAATGATCGAGTCGCAGACAGTTCATGTGTTTAGGTAACTTAACAGCAAGCCTGATACTGTGCTGAAAACACTGACTGCATATTAAAAAAAAAAGTTTTTAACATAAAAATAAAGTGTAGGAAAATATCAATGTCAGTACGATGTGAAACTGTCTAACATAAAATGACTCAACTGGTCTTATATCATATCACTGTCCTTATATCTTAACACATTTTGTGCTATAATGCTGATGAATTCAGAAAGCTTGCCAGCCATCTTAATGTCCATTGTCATTATCAAAAAAATATGATGAAAAATTAAGGAAATTAACGTCAAATAATTAAGGAAACATGAAACTAATGTAGATATAACATTAAATAGATAGATAGATAGATAGATAGATAGATAGATACTTTATTGATCCCAAGGGAAATTCAAGCATCCAGTAGCAGCATGAGACAGTAAACATACATTAAAATAAGATAAATCTGAATTTAAATTAAACTTGTGCTAAGAAATTAAACATGCTCAGATTAGCTGTAAAAAGCATTGTGACGAAGCTGAAAACAAAGCTGTTTTTTGAGCTCATGAGAAGTTTATAGAGCTGCATGGTTCTCACAGGACAGCGACGTTACAAATATATGATGACCTTATAGAATATGAAGCACTGCTGTAGATGAACTACTGTGTTACCAACAGTGTATAAAGTACAGACCTGTAGGGGAGTATTTCCGGATCTAAATACTTCTTCCACCAAGAATGACTCATTATTTATGAAGCTTTAAATACTCTTAACACTCAAAAGTGACATCATGTTTTTTGTTTTATTTCCACAGTTCAAGCATATATCTCAAGCATATGAGGTGCTGTCAGATCCACAGAAGAGAGACCTTTATGACCAAGGAGGAGAACAGGCAATCAAAGAAGGAGGCATGGGTGGAAGGTCTTCCCCAATGGACATATTCAACATGTTCTTCGGAGGTGGTGGAAGGATGCAGAGAGAGAGAAGAGGTAAGATATATATTATTACATAAGTAATCTAACGGCAGGCGAAGTTTATATATTCATATACCCATAATTTGTAAAAAAAAAAAAAAAAAGAACTTACGTGTATCTGCTTTTCTTGTAGGGAAGAATGTCGTCCACCAGCTCGGTGTTACACTGGAGGAGATGTACAAAGGCACCACCAGGAAGCTTGGACTTCAGAAGAATGTCATTTGTGAAAAATGTGATGGTGCGTAGTGTTTTTTTGTTTGTTCTTTTTAAATACCATTTAGAATAAGCAATGTTTGAACATTAAATGACATTGGCCTGTTCTACAGGTTACGGTGGTAAGAAAGGTGCCTTGGAGAAGTGCTCAAATTGCAAAGGAAAAGGAGTACAAATCAAGGTGCAACAGATCGGGCCAGGCATGATTCAGCAGATCCAAAGCATGTGTCAGGACTGCCAGGGACAGGGCGAGAAATTTAACTCCAAGGACCGCTGCAAGAACTGCAATGGGCACAAAGTAGAACGCAAGAAGAAAATTCTCGAAGTTCACATTGACAAAGGTATGTTTTTTTTTTTTCTCCTGAGATATTTTAACAGTGTAGTTAGTAGTGTAAACGTAACACAAACTAAAGATCAATATGTTGTGCAGGTATGAAAGATGGTCAGAGAATTACATTCCATGGAGAGGGCGACCAGGAACCTGGACTGGAGCCTGGGGATGTAATTATTGTGCTGGAACAAAAGGAGCACCCAGTTTTCCATAGACAAGACGATGATTTGGTAATGAAGATGAACATCAAACTTGTTGAGGCCCTTTGTGGTTTCAAGAAGACTATTCAGACATTAGACAACAGAATGATCATCATCAGCTCAGAATCAGGTAATTGACCGACTCAGCTGCTCTGTTTTTTGTCTTCTGGTGGACAATATTTGTAATTTAAATTTCACGAGCATCTATTTTTATCGACAGGTGAAGTAATAAAACACGGTGACGTCAAATGTGTTCAGAATGAGGGCATGCCAATCTACAAGAGTCCCTACGAAAAGGGACAGCTTATCATTCAATTCCAAGTAAGACTTTTCAAAACATTTCAGCAGTAACACAACTCTGGATTTAAATGTCTTTATCGGATTCTTAGCTGTGGACAATTTCAGCTAATTGTAATTTATTCCTTCAGGTGGACTTCCCAGAAAAACACTGGCTCCCAGAACATCTCATGTTCCAACTGGAACGACTGCTTCCTCCACGGGAGGATGTGATGATAACTGATGACATGGAGGAGGTGGACCTCTGCGACGTGGATGTGCGCACAGAACAGAAAAGCTACGGCGGGGAAGCTTACGAGGAAGACGACGAGGGACCCAGAGGCGGAGTGCAATGTCAGACACAGTGATCCATGTCTGTGATAACAAAAAAAATAGGTTGTAGAGCACGTGTGGTATATTTTTGTTGTTGCTTTGGACACTCCTGGGACATAAATATGCAAGTGGAGTACTCATTTCACATTTTATTTTGTGGCCCAATTTATCAAAGCTGTATTTTGGTGTTACTGTCTGTTCTGTTCTCTATTTAAGATCCATGTCTTTCATATATATGCGTTCCTTTAAAATCTATGGCACAAATGTTTTCTTTTCATTCAGAAAGGGCGACTCGTATGCTTTCTGTGAAGGTAATTTCAGTCATGACAACATTTTCGATATTTCTCAATAAAAGTCACAGAATGCACCGACTTGTATAACAGTGTTCTTTATTGGCTTAGAGATTTCTCTTTTAGTATCTTGCATGTTAAAAATTTAGTTGGGTTTAGAAATGTATCATAAAAGTTGAACATCTGTACAGTGACACCTGTCATTAGTGAATGCGCAACTACATTGTAATCAATGGAAAAATAAGGGATTTATCAACAGCATGGCTTCATTACAGACATGATTAAGTATGCAGTTCCTTTTTAATGTTGCTTCCTCCTGAAAGAACAACCTGGAAAGCAAGAATTTAAATGAGTAAGACAGCCTTCTCTGATGTTTGTGCATATATATATATATATATATATATATATATATATATATATATATATATATATATATATAAATAATAACATAAAATATAAAGTGGATGTTTTACCCTCCGTCAGTCTGGCCTTTCCTCCTTTTGGCTGGCACAACACAGTTGAGCATCCCACACAGAGCACCACTGTCTGTGCATGGCTGAACACGGTGGTGATCTTGTAGCAGCCTGCAAAGACACAGTGTTGCTGTAAACAACAGGTCTCCAACATATATTGATATCAGTGCAGTTAAGTTTTATGAATTCCACGTATATCAGAATCACTTTTGATGGCCAGGTATGTGTACACATGAGAAACTGACTTTGGTTTCATGTAAGGAGCTCAACAGGCAAAACACAAGACTACTATTTGCAGACAATAACATTTTCAGACCGAATAAAGGCAAGGATAAGGTGATGGTGCAATGAGGTACAAGTACCACTGGTGGTACGTAAGCTCCTTTGGGCGGACTTGTTGGAATCTCTGAAATATTTATTGTCTTGATTAAATAAATGAATTTAGAAACATTTTATTCTGCCTCAATACTTTGTTTTGAATAAAAATAGTTCAACTATGAGATTGCAGGAGTGTAATTCAAAATACATTTTGCATTTCCTGTGATATACTGTTGCTTCAAACGTGAAATATTAGGAAGAGTTATTATTATTATTATTGCTACCATATCTCTATTAAAGTCTAGGGTGGTGCAAATCAGGAAAAAACTGTTTTGCAGCCAAGTAGCTCTGGTTCTGATCAGGATTCAACAAAAGTCATCAATAAAAAAAGCCTCTTATGTTAACTGTCTATAGCTGAACAGGGCCAGCCTCAATGTCAGGATGGGGGTACTTGGAGAGAGGAATATATTTTTAGAGGTGGTACAAGGTGTAAGAAGTTTGAGAAACACTGGTGCAGAGTGCAAAGGATGCTTAAATAAATACTGCAGATTGTACTATGTACAGGAGGTAGGAGGACGTGACAGTACATACATATTAAAAGAACAAAAACTGAATGTAAACAGTGTGAATAAATGGGTTGTTTATGCAGGTATCACACATGGCAGGACTTTAATCTTATATTAATATCTATATTGATATACCTGGGCACTTCACATCCATAAAGTAAGAGTTAGGTGTCTGAACAAGTCTTTTCTTTTTGTGTTGTCTTCTCTCATGGTCAATAGCTGGGTGGAGGAGGTCTTTAGCCAGCTAGAACAAGTGAATAAAAACAAATAAAACAAAATTAATACATTTTATTAGATAGTTTTAAGGTAGTGCAACAGTTAATTTGACCTGATAACTTAACGGTATCACTATAACTTTAATAATGACAACGTCACTCCTGTGATAAACAAGGTAAGCGGCCGTTTTATACTCGCTTCAACAAGAAAAACACTGCGCCATAAACACACACAATGTAGTTTCAATATAAATGCCGTGTGCTTTAAACTGACTTAATGTTTTTAAACTAACATCTGGTGAAAGAAACCGGAGGGCCTTGTGTAAAAACAAATACAGGTACAGGCTATTTCTCGGCTCGATATGGCTACAGGTTACACAGCATGCGATGCGCAATATTGCGTTTCAGGGAGTAGTCGTCCCCCGCGCCACTCAGAGCTACGTTAGCTAACTTTCACTCCATGTGCTGCTGCTGCTGCTGCTGCTGCTACAAACCAACGACACAACTTTGAGGTTTCACATCGCTAACACAAGCGCACCGTGTGACAGTGACGACTCGATAATAAAAAAGCAGACAGCTGACAACACTGTATGTTAGCTCAGAATGAATAGATAACCACAAAAAACATCGTAACTTACAGGCATTTTTTCACCGTGCTAGGCTCGCTTTCCTGCGCATACGTGTGACTCCGTGCAGCAACAGGAACTGTCAGCGCAGATGAGCTGAGATAACACGCAGTATAAATAAACAGTTTAAAAACTTGGCTTCAGTGAAACTTCGTAAAAAAGTAAAGACTTAGATAGTTTTGTTGAGGATGCAGGATGCATGGTGCGTTTTAAATGTTTGTTTTGTTGTTGTTTTGGTATAATTTACAGAAACAGGTCTTTTTTTGGTTTTACATTTTTTATTTGGGGCAAAATAAATAAAATAAAATAAAATAAAATGCAGTTTCAGCTCAATTTCTTGTTTCCCCTTCTTACTGCCCAAACTAATTTACCACAAACTCAATGTTTGGTTTTTACTGGTGGGTGGGCCAGCGTTCCCTTGCTTATGATTGGCTGCTGTGCTCCATCAATTATGTTTATATTGTTATAAAATAATTAGAAAGAACAGTGACATTGACCTGACAGCCAGTCAGGTGCTTTTTCATCTCGCTGGCTCTTATGGATCGTTGTCCTGCATGACCAGTATTGCTACCATATTTCCATTAAAGTTTATAGTTGCAGTTATTGTTTTGCTGCAGCTGTGCATCTGTGTCTCTCTCTCTATTTATCTATCTAACCTGCTCTATATGGAAAGTGTCATGAGATAACTTTTGTTATGAATTGACTATATAAATACAATTGAATTGAACTGAATTGGAAGTACACAAAAAGTAGTTACAAAAATGACCAACAGGTGTCACACTGTGTGAACCTCCTCATTAATTGGATTGTTGTACATTCAGCATCTTAAAAAATCAATAGAAATGTGGATATGTTGACAGCTAGACAAAAAACAAATATCTATAGACGTTTATGCAGTCAATAATCTGCATGTACATACACAGACTGTCCAAATGCAACAGACATTTGTTTAGTATTATCCCAGCAGATTGTGAACCTTATGTTCTATATTTGGCACATGTTGCTGTGTTTGTTGCAGATAACATAAGAACAGATAAGAGATAAGATAGACTTTAATGATCCTATACTGGGGAAATTCACTTGTCAGTCTCTCATATACAGAACAAATTATTCACAAGTAAGAAATATATAGAAAAAGTCATTAAGTCACACTTAGGAAAGTCAAGAAGTCATGTTGGTGTTGAAGAGTCTGACAGCTGTTGGAATGAAGGACCTGTGGTAGAGCTCCTTCTTACATGGTGGGAGTTGCAGTCTGTTGCTGAAGGAGCTGTTTAAGGCCTCCACTGTCTCATGCAGGAGGCGAGAGGAGTTCTTCATGATGGATGTCAGCTTTGTTAACATCCTCCTCTCTCCCACTTCCTCGATGGAGTCTAGCGGGCAGTCCATGTCAGAGCTGTCCCTCATGACCAGTTTGTTCAGTCTTTTCCCGCCTCAGCAGCAGATGACTGCACAGAAGATTGCAGATGCCACCCAATGTCAGGTTTTTGACAGAGTCCTGGAAACTCCAAATGACCCCATGCTCCTCAGTAAGTGGAGAAAGAAAGCAATATTTTATAATATAATAAAATTTAAACAAATTTCCTACTGCCTGATTTTGTGCTTTTTTTTCCTGACACATAGGCACATGAAATTGTTATACATGAGGTCATTTTTATATATTATGAAAGATTATGGGGGAAAATATTCTTGTTTATGTTTTCAAATCATCATTGCTGAAGGTAGCACTAACAAACCCATAATTATATGATAAGTTACAATCACCTCATAATTAAATCAATCAGAAAGCAGACCCTGGCCGAGCACGTATCCCTATAAACTACAGAGACCAGCAGGCACAGCAGAAAGTGACGTCACTCCTCTCGGCACCGGTCTGCTGTCAGTCTGCCACAGACAGCTGAGGATTTCCAGACTGGGGATCCCGGCTCGCCACGGCCTTATATTATTGTCGAAACGTTGCAGTCCACGGTGTGTTTAAATGGCGAAAACGTACGATTATCTGTTCAAGCTGTTGCTCATCGGAGACAGCGGAGTCGGTAAGACATGTCTGCTGTTCAGATTCAGCGAGGACTCCTTCAATACCACCTTCATATCCACAATAGGTGAGTACCCCGCAGCCGCCCCTCAGGATAAATCTCACATAATGCATGCTCATGTGAACAGGTCATCATTAATGCATCGCCCTCGTGGTGATCAATACATATTTGTGGAAATACCCATAGATTAGTCATTTTTATTATATTATACAGATCCATAATGTTTAAAGGGGCGGTCACTGCATAAGAGCAAGACAATGGGACTGAGAGACAAATTATAATGATCCCCTGCCCTTGATGGCTCATCGGCACCAGGAAGGTTAAATATAGAATGACATCAAAACAGTAGTTATGTTCGACCTATGGAAAGCTTATTGAACTGTGAAGCCCTTTTTTGTTTTAATCATAAATCTTATAATAATAAGATCCTCTATAAAGTCCTACAGTAGGCTACTGCTGCTTGATTTGCTCTGACATTGGATGATCTCCTACAACTTGACTTAAGAGTTATTTCAGTTTACAAAAGCATGAAAACGGTTTCATAATGTCATGTAACTAAATAATATTCATCTGTGTTTGTTTATGCAAATGCAGGAATAGACTTCAAAATCAGAACAATAGAGCTGGATGGAAAGCGAGTCAAACTTCAGATTTGGTAAGGCTTTCTCCTATCGTTAAAATAAATAAATAAAACAAACTGTGACACAAATCTGTCTGATTACCTTTGACGTTGCTGTAATGTTTTTAGGGACACTGCAGGCCAGGAGAGGTTTCGCACCATCACTACAGCTTACTACAGAGGAGCAATGGTGAGCCCGCGCTCCGTCCTACACTTATATGGGTTTATCTTATATATGAGATATCGTTTATGAGAACTCTTTTTCTTCACAGGGCATCATGTTGGTGTATGACATCTGCAATGAGAAGTCCTTTGAAAACATAAAAAACTGGATTAGAAATATTGAAGAGGTGAGCTCTGGATTGCAGCTAGGATTTTTTTTTCTATAAAATTAATATTCATTTGGTAGAAACTACTTCATAGTGTCATTGTGAACTGAGAGCAACTTAACATAATGAGTCTTTTAATTTCTCCCAGCATGCCTCGTCTGATGTGGAGAAGATGGTCCTGGGTAACAAATGTGACATGACTGACAGGAGACAGGTGTCCAAAGACAGAGGTGAAAAAGTGAGTCTCTGCAGCTAGTCATTAATGAAAGGCAGTCTCAAACAGACTGAAGTGCTGTGCACTTTCTCAATTTGCATTGATTGTCACTAACGTATCTTTATCTCACTTAGCTGGCTATTGATTATGGAGTTAAGTTCTTGGAAACCAGCGCAAAGTCTAGCTTAAATGTAGAAGAGGTAAGCAGGGTTTTTATTAACATGTATGTAACATATTGTAACCATGTAACATGACTGATAATTAGGTATGTCTAACATTTTATTTTGTTTTGTCATTCTAGGCTTTTTATACAATGGGAAGAGACATATTACATAATCTGAGTTCAAAGACAGTAAGTGGTTAAAAGATTTTTATAATAGATGTGTAATTTCCACTTTTCCATTTACCTCTTTCAAATGCAATTTTTGTTGAGACAAAAGGGGAGCTGATAGAAATGTTGATATGCTCATTTAGGTTGCTCTCAATTATTCCTGCACTCAACAGCAATTAAGCTTTGCTAGCAGTGGCGAGAGTGTTTGTCCTGTGCTTCACCCGCTCAGGCCACAAATGAATGATGAAAAAATGAATATGAACATATATTTGAATTGACCACCCTTCAAATTAGGCAGAATTCTTTGTTGTAAAGATGTGTATACAATGTTTATCATAAAGTGAGCTCTCTATTATTGAAAACCAAATGTTTTAATTTGAATGAATGTTTTAATAGCACTGTAATGGACATAGCATTTTAATTTTGAAAGTCTGACCACGAGTTAAAATAAATGCAGGAAACTTGTGAAAATCTGCACCGTTGACAGATGATTTAACATTTGACACTTGATTTGAAGCCATAATTGTTTAATAATGTATTTAATACATTTCTCCACTATTCTATTTTTCCTTGCCAGACTGACAACAGTGCCGGAGGATCAGGAAAACCAGTCAAGATCTCAGAGAAAAAGTCAAAGAGAATAAAATTTTTCAAGTGTTCGCTCCTCTAGGCTGCTCATCTCTGATGTTTACCAGATGAGAGATTACCATCTCTGGTGTTGTTTTGGAGGGTTGCTGCCTCCTGGACATCCTCGCAGCAGCAGCGGTCATATTCAGAGGACCTTACTGCCACCTGAATATCCCAGGTTCATGAAATCAGGCCATCCTGATCTGTTGACCAGAAGAGGATCAGTGAGGAATGATACTGTATATCTGCTCAAGCAAAAGACTTGTGCGTGATCGCCAGCATTGGTTTGTAGCTAGCCCTGCAGTGTCTGCTCACAGGAGGCAGTGATTCTGTTGGCATATATATTATACCTCTGTTGGATCTCATGAGAATATCAAAGTTACACATAGTTGTCTTATGAATATAAAAAAAAAAAAATGAAAGAATTCAAATTCTTTCATAAATTGTAGCATTGTTTTATACACACTACCTATTGTCATATTTACTATTATGATGTTGTCAGATAGACATATCAAGTCTCAGCATTGATTGTATTTGTCTGTGTAAAGTCATGTATATTATTAAGACTATAGTCTCCTGTTGCACTGGCATCATTTCTCTTTGTTCATGTGTGCATAGAAGGAGTCACAGAATTGTCATAAAAAGACAAAAATATGTATAAATATAACCAGTTTTTATTCTTTTTAATGGAACCTTTATTTATACAGGTTTCTGTGTCAAAATGAAAAACTGAAAGGTTGTTTTATTGTTATTACATATTGTTATGCGATTGTCAGTATTTGCATGAAAGCTGTAGGGGTACCTCTGAGTGGAACATTATTAAGCACATTTTACAGTATCTGAAAAGAAAATGTTTACAGACAGTATTTGAAAGTGTCAGTCGCAACTAGGAAGTTCATGTTTTTGCTGTTCACATATGAACATGTCAGCACAACTAACTGTTGTGTGTACATTTTATTTTAAATTGTAGACATCCAAAGGTTTCCCTTTTCCAACATTAAAACACAACGACTGGGGAAAGCTGTATTGTTAATGATTGCAAGCTACTGTATGTTATGCCAATGAAAAGTAAAGGAAGAAGGTGGATATTTAAAAGAGAGTGCTTTGTGGATTTTTACTACTCTGCTCTGGCAACTAACAATTACTTCATGATTGAAAATCTTAAAGAGTCTGGTATTGATTTTTTATAACTCACATTCTATTTTTATCATTCTTGTGAAAACAGTTTCATGAACTCAGTCAGTAATGACCTCCAGTCGATCGCAGACCTTTTTATAGTTCTCTGCCTCGCTGGCAGCATTCAGTTCCTCTTCCTCTTAATTTTTTTTCTCGTTCTGTTTTATTGTCCTCTGTTGTTGCTTTCATTGATCCCCTCTCTTTGTGGCTCTCATTTCTTCTCCGGTGCATCATCTTCTCTCTTCAGCGCCTCCATCTTCGTTCCCACATCTTCCCCTGCCACCCTGCAGGCTTCAACAAGGTCTCTCTCGCTGCTAGATGCTCTCGGCACCTTGTTAACCTTCGAGTACATTGCTTTCCTTTCACTTTCATTCCAGCTCTGCGACCTGTGAGACGGAATATACTTCACAGTCAGATACTCAGTAGTGTCTGAGAGGTTTCTCTTGGCCTTCATCTTGGTTTGGTCTTCCACAGGTGCTGCTGCTGGAAGCATTCCCTTTCTTTCTAAAGGACTATGATCAGCCTGATTCTCCTCTTTTTTAGGCTCTGCAGGTGCAGTGCCAGTTTGAAACTGCTGGGCAAGAGCCCTGACTGTTGACACTTTGGGCATCTGACCAAAAGCGCTGGGTTGCACCTGGTACTCTAAGTTTGCTGGCCATTGATTTGGAGTTTTAGCAACTTGCTCCACCACTGACGTGTAGTCTACATTTTGCAGCACATCATCACCTGCCTCAGCTGGATTGTAGATGATGCTGCTCATAGCTCTCTTCTTTGTGATAGGTGATGTCTGGCTTTGGCTTTCATTAGGGATATATTTCAATGATTTAGTCCTCTTTGGAGATGAGGGGTTTCTTGGTGGCAGTTCAGGCTTCTGTTGGGGTTCCTGTGGTTCATCAGGCGGGCTGACAATGATAGTGCTCATAGCTCTCCTCTTATTCAAAGGAGAAGCTGGCTGGTCTTCAACCGGATAGTGTTTCAAGGATTTAGTTCTTTTTGGAGGGGAAGAAGGTCTTAGTCTATCCTTATCCGTCAGTCTATCTAGCAGCATTGTGCTCCCTTGTCTTATGTTCGATATAGTCTCTTGACTTGAACCTGGAGAAGCAGGCTTTTGTTCACATGGAGATATGAGAATGTCTACGCATGAACTTGGCCGCGATCTCTCCAAACCACCAACCTCTAAGGTCTGCCCACCTTCCTTTGTGTTGAGAGTACACATACCAGAGGCTTGCCGCAGACTCCTCTGTCTTTCTATCGCAGTTTTAGTTGTCTCGTCTGTGTCTTTCTGCTTTGCTGCAAACTCCTCCATGTCCATGTTGAAACGGTAAAGACTGTAACCATCAGCACTGTTAATGCTACCCTGCCGTAGAAGGGAGGAGTCGCACACAGAGGAGTTTCGTGAATAGGTTCTGGTCAGCTCCAATCTGTCCACCCCTGCAAGCTTTTCCAGGGCGACTGCCATTCGTCCATGGATCTCCTCCAGTTGAGCCAGGCGCAGATCCACCGTCTGCAGGGAAGCCTTCATGGTATTCTCCCTCTCATTTACCTCTTCCAGACGCATAGACATATTCTCAACTCTGCAAGAACACAAAAGAAACGAACGTTTATCCAAGTATAAACTATAGTCAGCATGCTTAGAAATGTAAGTTACACTTGAAAAAAGGGGTTCACCTTTCAGAGGTAACCTTGATGCGTTCATCACTGGAGGACTGTTGCTCGTCCTCTTTCTCACGGAAATATTCCTCTACACACTGTTCTTCAAACTCATACAGATTTTTTAGCTCTTCTGGATTCAGCCGAAGCTCTGGTAGAAACAGATGACATGACATGGTGTCAGTGTGCCTCAGTCAGGACCAGTGCTGTTGTGCAGTGTTGTAATACTCGAGATCGGTCTCGGTCTCAAAACCACTTTTTAAAGGTCTCAGTCTCGGAATCGCAGTTTTACTCGGTCTTGTCTCAGTCTCAGACAAAGAGGATTTGGGATTTTATTTCAAGACAGGTCAAGAACACAACTGTGGGGATCTCCAGTGTTTTCCATCAATCGCCTAATAATGTCTAATTTGTCCTCCCAGTTTCATAATGAACTGAAAATATTTTTACACTTCAGGCGGAAGTAAGAATAAAACAAATGACGATGAAAGCGGCTGGGAAACTGTTCAAAAGTTCTTCTACACTCTTACAGTTTTAGAGCAAACACCTGCGTGGCACAGAAAACTGAAGAGAGGACAGAAGAGTTCAGGTCAAGGTTTAACCACAAGACCACGGGCCAACAGACAAACCTTCTCCAATAAAATGTGACTTCCTAAAACACAAAGAGTTCATTTGTAAAACAGCGTCCAAAAGAAAACACACAGCAGTCTGTAAATCCTGCAATACGGTGACTAAGAAGGCTGCTGAGGTGTGGGCCTCATCCAAAGAGATTTGGAGAATATTAGCTACGTGCTAGCTACCTAAGTAGGCTATATGCTGTCTGGACTTGGTCATGACTTGGTCATGACTTGGTCTTGGTTTTGACTTGGTCTCGATCCCTTAAAGTCTTTGTCTTGTCTCAGTCTCGATACACTCTTGGTCTTGACTACAACACTGCTGTTGTGTAAGTGTGTATCTGTAGACCACAGTATGACAAGATTTTTATTTTTTGTGATCCAGGATGAGACTAAATTAAATCACTCTAGGTTTCAAAGTACATCGTGTGTCATGTAGCCAGTGAAAGGTTGATTTAGTTTGTGCATTTGTTTTGTATCATTAGAAGTGACTAACTGAGTCCACGGTCCTTCTCATCCAGTTCTCCCTCTTGTCTTTTTCTGGCACATCGACGAAACAGCCTGCTGAAGAGAATGTAGAGGTGGCTGAAGATGATGAGAGGTGGCGGCAGGATGGGACGGTCATGAAACGTCATGATCAGCTGATATCTCTGGAACTTCCACACCTGGTTAGAAATGGACTTGACTTCAAAGAAAGTGTTGCTGTAAGACAGGAAACCAAGGCCAGTGAGTACACCCTCTAAAAGTAGATGTTTCTTGTAAAAATAATAGAGCAGTCAGACATTGGAGCATATATTTACTTGAACACTGCAATGAGCAAGTTGACCAGAAGAATGTTTGCCACGAGGAGGTAACAGGCCATAATAGCAGGTGTGAGCCAGGCACCGGGGATACACGGAGGCAGTTTCTTCCCATCCTCATCATATAAATGTTCACCACATGGAGCTGTGGGGAAAGGAGGTTATAGCTATTTATTCTGAGATTTTTAGCTAACCAATCTGAATTGCATTCTTGACTTGAAGACTACTCACGGTTAATTTCCATTGCATAGACTTGGAGAAATCCCAGAAAAGAGCAGTCACGCAGAAACATGAAAATCGTTAAAATCAGTAAACACAGGATTTTTATATCATACTTCTGTCAAGGTCAAGCTGATGTCCAACAAACTGTGGACTGATATCATCAAAATGTTCCTCCAATTTGCTAGTAATCAAACACTACAAATAATAGTGCTTTATATCTCTGGCCTCTTCTTTTCTTCTTTATTATTTGTGGTAAATTTTGAAAAATATTTTGTATCTTGCTTCAATAATATCAAGAATTTGGGGCTTTTGTAGGGAATCACACACAGTATATTAAAGAAAACAGATAGCAACTTTTGAAAATAACTGTTCTAATCCTGATGGTTTAGACTTTTTCAGTAGCTGCTTGTTGCCTTCACCCTGACAGAAGAAGCACTGACAGAGAAAAAACTTGAAGGCAGATGATCATAATTAGGGAGATGAGATAATACCATATATTGAAGTAAGAGCCTATTATAAAATGTGCACCAGGGGGAGACAAAGTATTGAGGGATTACAGTGTAATTCATTGTTACCAAACATCACAGAATTTAGAATATAGAAATTAATGTAACACTGATCATCTGCCCAGAATCAGGAAACAGAATCTTACTATGAATTCTAGTCTTACGGTCTATCGAGTCCGCAAAAACCTCTCCATAGATCATCCAGTAGGGCATATAGAAAATGTTTCTGGCCAGGCGCCATGTTGGCTCTTCATCAGGGTGCAGGATGGCTTGCCGAGCCACTCCGAAGCTCATAAGCACTACCAGCATGATCACCACAAAGTACATCATATCTATCATCTGAAAGAAAAGTAACAAATATAAATTTGACGTGTTGAACTCCTGTTCATCTATTCATATGTATATGTATATGTCAGGTGAGTTTCACACTAAGTGTTGTTACCATCTTCCCTATCATCATCACATAGGGTCCCAGGTATTTGTTGACTCCAAAGATGTCCAATACGCGGATGTACCAGAAGATGATGTCTATACAGTAGATAACTCTGCCGTAGCCCATGTAAGGTTCATGCTGCAGCCGTAACATTAGCCCAAGAAGGAAGGTGGAAATGGCAGCCAGGTCTGTGATGTTCCAGTACTCCTCCAGCCACACACTTATCTTCTGTTTCAGCTTTCCCGGCTCTGACATCAGAATCTAGACACCAGAGTTGAAAGGTTATGAAGAGTCCACAAAATATTTAGAACAGATAAAATGACTTAAATCAGATCAAAATGATCACATTCAATGGCTTGTACCTGTCTGACTTTTTCTGTGCCAAGTGTGAGGATGTATGCAATAACAGTCCACTCTTGTATAGATGGCCATCGCTCCATTTTCACCAGGATTATGTAGTTGTATAACATCAAATAGCCCAGATAAGAAATCTATTGGAAACAGAAAATACTGGCACACTTAAGTCACTATACTCTTAGTTGTTGTTTTTTTTTATTCTTCTTCTTGTTTACATAAAGGAAACTCACAGTGTTGAACCAGAATTTGGTGAATGGCGCATCATAAAACTCAAAGAACCTCTTCCCAATGGGGATTTTGTGGACATTAGTGTTGCCTTCTTCTTCATCCCCCTTTCTGGAAGTTGTATCAGCATTAGCGTCCTACAACATAAGATCAAACTCTCTGTTTCAGCTTACCATTTTTCACTCTTGACTAATAAACAGAATATTTAAACAGAAAGTGTAAAATAAATGAATCAGACAAGATCAACATGAACCTTGCTGGATTTTGCTTCATCGTCCTTTTCTTTTCCATTTTCTTTGCTTTCACCTCCATGATAGGACGCATCATCTCCAAGACGGAAATCCAACAGCAGGATCAGAGGAGGAAAGATGATTCCCAGAATAACCTAGGAGAAAATATCATCACAATTTTAATTAATTAAAGGTATTACAACTAGTGATGTCCTATGTGCATTATTGCGAAATACTTTGTGATGCCAACCTTGAGGCCAGGATTTTTGCCGATCCTTAAGCAGCCCATCCACATGTCAGTGAGCAACATCTGGCTGCATGTGTGGGCAATGAAGTCACGTTGCTTAGCAGCCACAGCCAGCTTCAGACAGGTGGAGTTACTCCAGTTAACCAGTTCATATGTTAAGAGTTTCATGGCCACCTGTTCATCGTGCTTGTAGGACTGGTCCAACAGCTCATAGGCCAACTGGCCAAATTCTCTGTGAAACAGAGGGAATAAAAACAATAATGTGTGCATAACACTTTTTAAAAGAGTTTCAGATCACAGAGGAGTTAATAAAACAAAACATTAATTCAAGTATGAGAAGCAGAAGAGCAGTTAATTAAGATCATTGCATAACAAATATTATAAAGTGAGCATGAGCTATTTAGAGTTGTGAACATAATCCTTGTGACACAACAACTGAAATTTATGTGAAAGATGTTTTATGTACTGACTTGGAGTTGTTCTCCAGGTCTTGGGAGATGTCATCCACCAGTTCACTCTCTGAACACTCATGGGCCATGGCTTTATACAGTTTACAGGCCACCAGGGCCTTTGCCATAGCTTCTTCTCCACGCTGCCAGAGGAACAACGCCATCTTCTGGCGTTTCATCAGCACCGCCCACAGCATCAGCTCGTGGAAAGGGAACTTGAATCGACAGACCTCGGGGTCATCCACATCAATTTCTACTTCTTCCTCTTTCTTCTTTTTTGGCTTTTTCTTGCCTTTTGTCCTGGGTTCATCATCCTAACAAAATGAAACAGTGATGATTAATTATTCTGCTTTCTGTGGGTTGTTTTTGTTTCAACTACTTGACAGTCTTTTGTTGTGGAAAGGATGTCCCACCTCCATTCCTAGGAGCTTCAGAGCCTTTGGCTGTAAGAAGAGAACAAAACATGAGAATTAATATTGAATGTTACCTAATATTATGAACAAGCCATTATGAAATAATTTTCTTTCACCCATGCGTACCCTTTTTAGTCCATACAAATTATTGTAGAGGTTGCGGAAAGCCTTCCTGGTGTAATTGCTCCTGTAAGCTCCACCCATGAAACACTCCAGCACCAGACCAATATCAATCAAAGTAATTTGATAATCTGGAGGAAGGTTTCCCTGCAGAATCACCAGAATAATATATGATAAAGCAAGTATTTAGCCTAAACTAGTCTGGAATATTAGACATTATGCAGCAAAAATGTCTGATGGGAAATATCATTTTTACCTTTTTCACATCTCGAACCACAGCATTCAGTGTGTTAGCAGGGCCAAGTTTCTGAAAGAACAGAGAAGAGAACAAGGTTAGAAATTAGTGTCTCTATCTTTTTTTTTCATGTTTGTCAGAGCTGTATTTTGCTGCAGTGTGTCAGGCCCACCGTGTTGTATAGCTCCTCTAGCCTGGGAATGGTGAGGAAGTGGTGAATGTTGACCCCATTCTCAAGGAGTAGTTTGACAAAGTCCACTCTGTCCAACACCAGAGCATCCATCATAGCCTGCTCCAGAGAGTTTACCTAAGTAATACAAGACAGACAAAATATTATCTACACGATATAGCCTTCATTATACTGTCATATTTCAAACTGAAGTGAGTCTCTTTTGTCCTAAACTCCCCTCTTACCCAGCGTATCAGCTCCAGCTTCCTGGGGTCTGTTTCCTCTGGAGGTTCAGGCTTTGCCTTTCCCTTCCCCTTCCCCTTCTTTCCCCGGGTTTTGTTACGAGGAGCAGTGGCAGGACTCTTTTGCTTCTCCTGGGTTGGGGCTGCAGAGCATGCAGCGTTGGCGATGGCTCCGGCAGGCTAATAAGGTAAATAAATAAAGCTGTAGCTCCTCTTTAAATAAGCATCAACATATCAGCCTATTTTCTGTTATTAGTCTTCCTTGTTTCATCAGTTTAAATAAGAACACAAGTCACACTCTGTTATTTAAAGATTTTCTCATGATATTTTTGAATAATAATTTAGTCTGTGTGTAGACTTCCTGTCCCCCACTTCACTGAAAAGTGGTAATGTTCAGTAAATGTGAGGTTTCAAGCTTCCACATCAATTATCATGTAAATTGAATATTGGATCACTATTGGCTCCCAAACCTGTTGTAATATCATAAACTCATGCTTATATGTACACGTCTTGAAACACTCACATTCAACACGGGCAATGTAGAGTCACGAATTAACCTATAAACCTGCAAGTCTCTGGACTTTGGGAGGAAGCCGGAGTACATGCAAACTCCTCTTGTCATGTGACGACAGTGTTAACCACTGCACCACCGTGCTGCCCAGCACATACATCACTCTGGCTCAAAGGGCGCAACAAGTGAAGTAACAAAGTGGCACATTTCTGAGTTTCAAATTACTTTTTAATTATTAACACCAAATTTCCTTTCCTTAAGTATTAAATGCCATACACTGGCAACTGAAGTGCACTTGTGCAGAATGATTCATTTACACTATTGAGATGTGAGCACCACTCACTGGTAAATTGTGTCCGTAAACAAAGATGTGATTGCGGGCAATATCCACTCTGTTCCAGGCAAGAGCCAAACTGAGCTGGTCGGCTGCTGAAGCGTTTGTGCCTGATGCAAAGAAACAGAAGGGCAGAGAGAGAGAGAGAGAGAGAGAAAATATGTAGAAAGAAAACGGTTGCCCTGATGTAATAGTACGCATAATGTTGAGATAATACCTTTTAACAAGGCAGTAAGAATGGCCATTTCAATATCTTGTTGTCCCTCAGAACCCATTCGAAAAACTGTGATCTACAATTGAGGGGGGAAAAAACGAAAAGAGAAGAAACAATTACAGATTTGAAGTTATGTGCTGCGATGGTTGAATCAGTTAATAGCAAACACAAAATAAATGAATGAATGAACGAGCGAATTTGTGCGAGGAATGTATTCCCACTTTCACAGTAGCTGTAAACATGTGATGTTGTCAAGTGATGAGAGATTTCTTCAGCAGGACCTCTCACTGCAGCACTCTGTGGCTGACCCTTCGAGCACAAATAGCTAATTTACTTGTCAGACAGTGTGATAGGGCTTCCCTTGTTATAGACTCGACTATATCAAATGAAATTACGCTGAAGGGTCTGTCACATGTGCAGCCATGATAAATGGGATTAGGTTGGCATGAATGTATGGCATGCTGCCAGAGCTGGTCTCGGGATGCATTGATAATAAGCAGCCTGCATCAGTATGAAGACTGAAAACTTGTGTTGCTCTTTAGGACAGTTGTAGGGTGTGTTGTGTGCTTTTTCTGCAAACAGAAAGACTTTTATAACTCCTAATTCGGTTAAATGTTATATCCTGGGGTTACAACACAGCAAATTTCTGCCTCTAAATCAGACTTTTTATTTGTCTAACCCGGCTGTTCGCATGGGATGCACTTAGGATGAGAGGATTATGTGGGGGCTAGACAGTGACACTGATTCACCTGTAGGTTAGTCATGGCACTTTAGATTAAGAGCAGGCAACAGTGTGGCCTCTTAGTTGCATGTGAAAAGCTCAAACACTTCTGGTTCTGTTACAATGTCTGGGTTGAGTATCAGCGAAAACTAAATGGTACGTAAAAAGGCCCACAGCGGTATGATCTTTGAAAAAGCAGTTTAAGTTGCTTATCTGAGTGTGTTGGAGCATTAGGCGGTCTAATACACTGGGGATAGAGGATGCAGAGTCGCTGGTGAAGTGATAGCACTCTGTGGACTGAAAAAAAGCCTGGAGACTGGAGAGAGAGGAACCTGGTTGAGGATTATAGGAGATGGATCCTCTCCTCCATCTGTGTGCTGCATGCTTACTGTGAATGGATGAAGTAAGAGCCGCTGCTAAGCAGGTGATAGTATGCGCTGATCTTTCCCACCCAAATGTATGGAGTCTGGAGATTATATGCGTTGGGTATTACAAACTACTAATCACATCACTTACGCCTATGGCAATCTGCTGGAGATGCACAAATGCTGTTGCTATTTATGTACCAAGGTCTCCAGAAAACACTTTGGAGGAACAGCTCAGAGATTAATCTGCTATCTGTGGAGACTCTTACCAGGGTGTTTGCTTCATCGTAGAACTGTGAGCCATATTGTTAACACTAAAGTAAACAGTTTAACATTGCAGATCAGAGACCCACCACCACTTTACAGATGTGTGCTTATATATGAGGGTCGATGATGACCTATAGTAAAGATGCAAATGGCCAAGGATTACATGACATGCCACACATGACCATAACAAGGCAGAGAAATGACCAGCACGTTGTGAGGATTATGTTTATTCAATATGTTAATGGAAACACACAGATGAGTGGAATGGATGAATGACGATGGAGACCAGATGTTTCACAGCAAAGCGATGTTTATTTATTGACACAAACATTCAAACACAACATAATAGTGAAATACTTTAATACCTTTTTTTTTTTTTTTTTTGCTTTTATTATTCTACTCACCAGTTCCCTTTTCTTCATGCACTCCATAACCATGAGCAGGATCTGCTGCGACTGGCTTTTGCTATAATTGAAAGTCTTCTGAATAGTCACCAGAAGTTGCTCTCTGACATCATCATTAACCAGACTGGAGAAGAGGAGATTTAAAGATGACATTTTTTAGCCAGAGGATTAATATCCTGTAAGTACAGCAAAAGGATAAATGATCTAAATCTCACCCTCCATCCTCTGAGAACTTGTGTGCGAAGGAAATTATGTCAGAAGCTCGGCCGCTGCCATCGCACACCACCACAGGGATGGGAGGCTCATCTCTCAGGCTCTCCAGTGCGATGGAGATCACGTTAGGACCTCCTTCCACTATCAGACACACTAGAGGAACCCCCTGACCCAAACCTGGAACACATCCAAAAATAAGTTAGTCTATCCATCCATCAGTTTATCTCCAAGGTGTTTAATTAAGACAACCCAGACTTTGAGAATGACATGCGGAAGAAGAACACGTTGATGTGATGCGTGAACAGACAAACCAGAGGAGGGAGGGAGTGAAGTCAGTGGTGACAGCTGAGCATCCCTTTGCTGTCCCTGCCTTATCCGAGCTCCAGGCATAGGATGACAAAGGGAAGCCCACAGGTCACAGAGGAGATCTCCATCCACATGTCCAACAAGACTTTGGCTCACACACTCACACACCATGGAGGATGCAATATGCTTTATGTTGTTTGCAGAGGACTTTGTGACTTACGCGTGTTGATCTTCTGCAGGGAGATGTGCTTCTCCAGCTGCCGACGGAGTTTGACCTCAGAGCCGTACTTCCCACAGGTGCCATTGTCTGTCAGGATGAAGTGCGAGTGGCTGTTGTTGAGCACAGCCAGCTTGCTCAGTGGGTTCGCCATCGTCTGATACGGTCTGTTTACCTGGAAAAAGAAGAAGAAATTTGTTTTAAGAAAAAATATTAGTAAGAGGGAGTGTTTTTTCAGGAAACTAAATGCAGCTGCAAATGTCCTCACATCTTTTCCAATGAGGTCCTCTTTGTTTTCCAAGATCCCCCATGGAGCAATCCCTATTGCGCACACCTTCCCTCGTGACTTGGAGGAATGGTCCTTTAAGGCATCTCCGACATGACGGATCACCCCTAAGGCGTAAAAAAGAGCAAAATATAGCAACATGAATAATGACTCTTTCAGTGGCCTAATGGAGCTGCATCATGGGACACAATGCGGTTATTGCACGCAAACTCCACACAGATTGTCATTTGTGATGAATTTTCCTACTAAAGCTCTAATTACAGTGCTTAAACCTGTGACAATGGGTTGGTCAAATCTCTCCCAGGAAACTGAACAATAGGTATTATGTAATGACAATTTAGAGGAACGGTAATCGTCTAATGTCACAAACTGTTATTTGTTAAGTGAACATTAAAAGCATTATCCTGAACTGTCTGCACCCTACCCGTATTGACTCCACCCGTGAAGATCCAAGCTCCCGTGGTGACGGCAGCTTTGATCAGGCCTTTGCCAAACACTTGCTTGAGTTTGGGTTGGAGGTCAAAGTTTTGGAGACCTCCGTGTACGGAGATGAGCAAGGTGGGGAGCTCCAACTGCCAGTCCTTCACCATCAAATGCAGGAGGTTGTCAGGTTTGGTGTCATAGGAGACTCGAATATACTAGGAAAGAACAGAAGGGGAACTTATTTCTAATCAAACCACATGATTACTTTGTCTACTGTAAGTTCTGTGTGTTTTAAAGCAACATTACATCCACTAACTTCTCTCCTGCTGTTGTAACTCCCGACAAGACCAGCTATGTAAACACAGAAGTCATTTTTCAGCAGCTGAGACTCACCATTGCCTTGTTGATGAATCCTCCGCCCTGGAACTCGATTAAGCCAAAGGCGTCTGTTGGGTAGGTCCTGGTGTGCTTGATTATGTTCCATTTATCTTTTGGGGTGTCAATCTGCACCAACTGGTGCGTTTCCTCTACTGAGTTGGCACCAGGAGGGATGGCCACATGCTGAGTTGTCAGCTGACCACAGGCACATCTAGACAGATCAAAGATGAAGAATCACTTAGTTAACATGTCAGTCCGGGCCCTGTGTGGCTGTGTGACCTGGTCTGTGTCGGTTATTCATAGAAATTCCTGAGCTGAGTTGTACTGTCCAGTGTTGCCGAGCGTATGAACCATAAGTAGAAGTGAAAGAGCCAAGTCAAGGGCTGTTGTTTAGTCTGCTCATGAAAGGCTGTGTTTTTTCCTCGAAACACACATTGCACAGTCTTTCATGACTGTGCCCATTTCTGGGAAATGCGTGCCTCGAAGAACAAAGGACTGCAACGCCTGGCTGCCTTCAGCCTATTCTCAGAGCTGGGATAGTAATTTTGTCCTACAATACACTCTGAAATATCTCTTTTAATCCTGATAAATGTTTTCTTCAAGAAGGGTTAAATCTGGGGCAACTGGACTTGCTTGTAGATCCGTAAAACCTCTCATCCATTCACTGAGATCTTGTGTCATGTCTTCATGGATCTACAAACAAGTGTGTTTTGGAGGCATATTCTGCAAGTCATTTCTCATAATAAATGATAAACACATGTTGCTGCAAACCAAGGACATATACTAACCATAAATAATGAATAACATTTAAAAAGTAATTAAAAAGTATTTACTTGGTCGGGTCCTTGGTCGGAAATATGTGAATGCATTCTCGCTTAACAAAGTTCCTCTCAATCCAAGCTTTTTGTGCCTGCAAGAGAAAAAATAAAGAGAGAAAAGTAGAGTTAGCTCACATGGTGTCATACCACAGTCACAGGGAGATCATCTGAATTTAAGTTTCACTGTCACTAATCCTGGCTAAAAAGATGAAGCTTATTTGTTTCCTGTAAAGAAACTCAGTGAGAGAGGAGGAAATACAATTAAAGTGAAAACATTTCTGCAGAGCCTTTGAAATACATTTTATATTGTGTGTCACCAGGCAGAAACATTGAGGTTGAGATTATTAGAGCACAGTTGATGTTGACACCTTTCGTTGTTTGCTGGAACTTTATTAGCAGCCAGTGAAAAGCATCTATCCCCACACACTTTGTCAAATCCTGCTCTGATTGCTGTCTGATGTTTTTCCAGTGCTGAGTAAAAATAACCTGAGTACAAAGCAAAATTTCTCTGAGGGTCATTGTTGACAGCGGAGGCCCAATTAAAAGTGAAGCATTGGAAGCAAATGTTTCAAAGCAAACACTCAGAAGTTTAATGGGAAAAAAACACAATATTTGGCTGTTAATGGCTTAAAACATACAAAAAAAAAACAAACTCTATGTACTTCACCTATGAATCTGAAGTCAGATGAGTATAAATGAAAGACGAATGATGAATTCTAGTGTTGTGAACTGTAATCAGTTTTATAGCACAGTACAGTTACTGTTCCTCTCTCTTTATCTGCACAAATGACCTCAGCCAACTCGGAGGTGCAGCAGGGCAGCTGTAAAACCACAAACACACAAACTATCCCCAACTGTTCTGCATAAAGAAAAAACACCTTTTGTGTGTCTGTATGTTTTCCACCTGCAGAAATATTCAGATTAAATTAGTAATAAAGACAGGAGCTATAATTTGATGCTAACCTTGTAATTTCTTTTGAAGTGAGCATCTGCAAACATGTTTGATCAGGTTTAAAGTCTTTTACAACCTGTCTACACACTGTGAGTATGTATTGTTAATTTACCTGTTAAAATAGACATTGCATTCTTTGCATATAAATTATTACATATGCATATTATTTTTTTTCTACTTATAATTACTATTTTATCATATTTTAATTGTTTTTTATCCACACTTTTCATCCTTGCATTCATATAGAAATAAAGCTTCTTTTCTGCACCTATTTTTTGTTACCTGCAACCTGCTTTTTCCCACCAGATTAATTAAAAAAATCATTTCATTTTGTCTCGCTTCAAAACAGCCATCTGATAATCACTTGGTTGAGTAGATGAAATCAGTATGATTTGCTAAATGAGTAGTAGATAGTAGTAGGTACAGCAGATTTTAAAAATCACTGCGTTCCTTTTTTAGACTATTTAGTTGCATTTTTTGTTTGCCTCTGTGTTTTTGTATTTCCTATTCTAATTGTTTGTATGAATACGATTTGACTACAGATACCACATAAATTACAAATGCCTTTACCGAGGTAGGTTTCTGCTAAAATGTTACCATCTTTTTGTATTTTCAAAAAATACAAGGTACAATGTGGTTGTTGCTGTCTGTCGTGGCTCAGCAGTTTTCCATCTCAGTGCTATTATGCGTCATTAGTGAAGCCTGTTCACATTCACCACATCTGAATTCACCTTCTATCCCCTGTCGGTCTATCTATCCGACCAATTCTGTCATAGAAGCAAAACATGAAATTAAGTTTTAAAAGAGCTGCAGTTACAGAAAGTCAATACACTTACATACAATCTTCTGTCCGAGCTGTGGGCTCCAACCTCTAGTGCTGCTGGAGGTAAAGCCTAGAGAGTAGAGTGGAAGTCTACAGTCTGGTGCTCCTCCACAAGAGCCTTCTCCTTCTCCCAGTTGAGTGCTCTCATTGAATCCCACAAGACATGAAACTTCTTCACTTTATGAGGGCCGGTTAATATGATGAGCATGTGAGCAGGGTCTTTGTTCGCCCAAGTCTCATGACTCCAGTTCAAGGTAATCCTTTTGGGAGTCCCATGACCCCTTCTCCATGCCCACAGGGTATTTTCATCCTTCGCTTGAACAAGGCACAATAAATCTACTTTGATAACCGGCCCCTAATCTCCCAATTTGTTGAAAACTCTTTTCTTTGTGTTCACTTCACAGTGTGGAAGATCTTAGCTTGTGTGAGGAGTAGACTGGCTAACCTAAAAGCACTGCAGTCTCGTTCAGAAGCTCCCCAGTTTTTCATTAGAACATTTTCACCCCCTCCAACTACTTTGATTTCAATCCAATTTGCATAATTGAGAGAATTGGATGCAGGCATTCTTTTGGAAGGCGCCTTGTTAAGACATGACTGGTCTCCAGTTGGGGGCAAGGTCAGTCAATGCTAATTGCAGTTAATCTCTATTTCCACCCACCATGTTTTTGTAGGAGAAAAGAAAACTCAACACATCAGCTATTTAATATTCTCTTAATCTTGCTTTTTAGCATTTGAAAACTACCGACTGCTGTCTGATATGCAACATTTTAAACCGTAGGCTAAAACAGCTCCTTCAGATATCAATAGGCTCCTGTTTGGGTGGTGAAAAGTCAAATCTGACCTATTTAGATGTGTTTTAAATGTTTATCATGAATGTTGGACTTATGTGCATAATAGCAAGAGGGAGGCATTAGGTGAGTTCGAAGCTGAGGGGTTAACAAGCACAAAGTTGTAGACATCCATTTAAAACCTTCCTTGTGTGAAATGGTTTGATAAGCGCTCCTTTTATGGTTGAAGTGAGCAGTTTGAGCCCGACTGTAACTCACAGAGAAAAGGACAAGGGAGGTTGGTGGTTGATGACTCAGACAGACAGGGAGAGAAAAAGCCTAACACTCCTCCATCACCCCATCATTCCCCCCACCACCCCCCAAAAAAAGGAAAGTGCATGTGGGCTGCTGTTAATTGCAGCCGAAGAAAACAAAGTGCATTTCCAGAAGGGTTTGGTGAGCATGACGCAGTTATTTCAGCGTACTTAAACTCATTAACAACAGCAATTAAGACCAAAATCCAGTCAGCAGCCAGCTGCCTCGTTAAGACCTGCCTCAGAGCATTTAGCAAGAAAAACCTTGAAGAATTAGATACTGCAGGATCAGATTGTGTCACACCAAGCAAATTAACGAGACTTAAGACAAGCCCCGGAACAATAAACAACATTCATTCCAACATGCTGAATTTCCTGAGAAAACGGTCGCTCAAAACAAAAGACAATTGTGTGAGGTGGAAGTTATAATTGCTGGATTGCTGAAGAGGACACAGAAACAAAGTTTGGCTATTGCATGTGACTAAAACACAGTACATTTTTTACAATGCCGTAGATAAAGTATTTGTGTAAATCAAGACACATACAGTCCACTTACACTGTGTGTCATACATTCGTGCCTTTTCACACTGGAATCACATGGTTCTGGTCTCCTGACCCAGCTTAGTGAGCAACCAGATCACAGCAAATTTGTTCCAGTGCTGCTATAATTACACGGGCTATTCAGCTCCAACAGTCATAAGGAAAAGGTATAACGACGGCTGTATATCTGTATGTTCATATCTGGCCTCGTCAATTTCAGCACATTTTGAACACATAACCGTTTACAGGTTGCTCCGTGTTGTGTTCAGTGAAAACTATATGTGTCATTTACCTCATTTAATCTGAATATTGTAGTAATGATGGACTTCACACAACAAAAGCCTCATCAGCACAAGTGAAATGGATCAGAAAGGATTTGGGGGTCCTAATGGAATGTGATGTCACCAGGGTTGAAGATAAAAGCAACTAATTGCTCGGCTTTGGTATTCAATGGCGACGTGGTTAGAGCCTGATGCAATGTGACAGGAAGGAAAGCCACGTAGACTCCTTTACTTGGTAAAAAAAAGTAATATTCCAGACCCATGGTCAATCCCACGTGGACTGAATAAAAAGCCGCCTTTTACACATTTTTACTTGAGGGGAAACTTTGGGACAAAGCGACACGCTCGAGTCATAGGCTCTGGATAGGCAAACTTGCATCAACTGTGAAGCTAACTGTTTTCCCTCAGCCCTGTTTGTAAATGCACTCATTGTCCTCCTGAGTTTGAAAATCCAGTTAGCCATCACATGAGTCCAACATGTCACTGATTATCCCCAAGAGTTGAGGGAGTCATAAGACATGTTTTAAAGCTGCTGTTTTTCTGTGCCCCCCCCTCCAAAGAAAAGTCTGACCGAAAAAGAGACTTAATGAAATTATATATAAAATCAGGGGATCAAAAAAAAGGTGAGTATAAAATCATTTTTGTAGTGGCAAGGAAGCACTTTCCAGCATGGAAACAGGTAATAACCTAATAATTCTAAATCTTACAGATTCATAGAGCATGACAGCAGGTCACCCAACAGTTTGAATGCTTTTACGTGCTTATATGTAAACTTATATTTCACATTATATTTATATAAAACAAGTAACGCTGCAGCACTCAATTAACAGATGAGATCTGAAGTGTTTGTATACATGCTCATATAAATATAGAGTCAACTAATGTCCAATCAGTAGAAAATATTTCCCCTTGTTTTGTCATGTAATTGTATGTGGTGTAGTAGAAGAATTAAGGCAATTTCCCTATAATATTTATTTGGTTTAATTCATATTTTAGCTACGTTTAAGTAACTAGAAACCCTTTGAACTTTACTAATGTCATCACTTGTTTAACTTTTTTACAAGCTCCGACCGTCACACACAGAGAGGCCTTCTGTAATGTAGCCTGTCACCCTGCAGTCTGAGACATTTCTGCTTAATCTCGACCTAAACGCTTTTTAAGGATTCTTGGTCCTCACCTGACTTGAAGCCCATCGCACAGTCATATGATGAAACAAACCCAGAGTGTAAAGCGTAGAATTTGTTAATCACATTTAAATTGATTTAGTTCCCTTTGCAGTTTTTGTTGCTCATTTGGTCTGGGCACAAACTCCAAACTGAAATAATTCACACTTGTCAGGCTGCAGAAGCTTTTAGGCCATTTCTTTTCCAACTATTGAGCAGTACGCTACTAATTCTCAGTAAGAGAGGTAAGAGGTCATTTTATTTGCTGTTGAACAATGTTATTTGTAGACAGCACAGATGAAGATGAATTCTTTAGTAAGTTTATTTATGACAAAAACATAATAATATGAACATTAACTGAATGTGCTCTTTGCTGGATGATCCTGAGGCTCTCAACTACCGTTAGAGATATTGCCTTTACTTTATTTCTGATTTACTATACCATGGATAAAAAAATAAATCCTTTTTCATACCATGACCCACTGTGAATGATTAAATACACGCCTATCACTTGAATAAAGCAGATGAGTGCATGATTAAAGACTATCATAACAACATGACAAAAATGCATGATCAGAAGGGGAAAAAATGGACAATATTATCTCTCAGCAGTCTGGTCTGTGCAGCCAATGAGTTTATATTTAGCAACATATCCGATCTCATTAAAAGTGCAGCGGTATTCAGCTCAGAGCCATGACATTGCTGATTGCTTTATAGAGCAAAACCTCATATAAAAAGGCTGTGGATTATACAAAGAATATTAATCTCACTAAATAATGCCCGCTGTAATTTATGGAAACCCATCACACTGAATTCTTTTACTGTCAGTGTCAGATATACTGTTGAAATATGCATCATGGGTTGGGCTGATTTAGCCACATAATGAGCAATTTTTCTCAGTATTTAAAAAAACAAACATATTTACTCCAACATGTTGATGTTTATCATGCATATGGGCCATATGTAAACTACAAAGAATGAATTTAAAACGCTTTATCTCACTGTTTATTTTCCAGTTTTATTGTTTTATGGAGATCCAGAGGGTTTTTCAAATGGTTTCCTTGGTTTACTTATCCTTTATTTTAAATGATTTTAAAAGCATTTTTGTTCTTTGTTTTCACTACTGTTTTGTGCTTGTACAATTTTGATAAATAATGAATATAAATATATAAATAAGAGTTAGTTCATAGTGTGTGTGTTTGTGCTTTAATCCCAACATATACTACTCATTGGATTGGGAGCAGAAGCATGCATGTACATAAAAATCTTTCTTGCTTTCAAGGACATGTCAGTAGGAGTGTGTTAATCACATGAAAGCCGACTTTAGAAAGATATAAAAGTCCACAATCTGTCATGGTCCATAGTCCATACTGGGCCATTATGAAGGATTAAACTGCAGTACTAGAGTGAGTGGCTCTTGAAGCCTAGCTCAGCTTCAAACACCACTTAGCAGTAAGTTTGCAGGGCTTGGAGTGCAGACCATGTGCACATAAATATACGACCAGCGGTCCTGAATGGTGCATGTTATTATTGCCGGACAAAGGGGCTCTGAAATGATTGGTTAGGAACTGATGTAGACAGCTCCTAGTAATGGTTCCATGTGACATGCTGTGCAACATAGGTCATATGGTTTCTGGATAGAAAAAGTTAAAATAATTAAAAAACTAATCTAAAGTATAGTCGTCCTTCATTTATACAGAACTTTTTACACCAAACATTGACTTTTAATGAATGAATTCAACAAATATATTTCAGGAGAAACATAAAAATTTCATTACACAAATATGTTCAAGCCAAATAAAAACAGTCCAGGCTAGACCCAACTCAGTAAGGTAGTAGAGAATCACCTGTTGAATGTGACAGAACAAGTTTCATCTTACCTTCTGCGAGCCGGATGGAGAGCGTTTCAAGGAGGACCGTTTAAAGGTGGTATTCGTGCCCTTGTTATCCATGTTGAAGACTTAGAATTTAAATCAAGTTGACTTAGAACAGGATCTTCAAAGACTTGCAACAGGTCAGGGTTCAGCAGCAACATCAGCATTAGATACAGAGAGAAACCCTAGATACCCACTACAGAACCAAGGCATGGCTGCAACCTCTGGATTCACACTTGACAAAAAAAAAAAATGATCAAAGTTTCACATCATTAAAGGTTTCAGTGCTTCTCTCTTCTCTCTGCAGCTCATTCGCAACTGACAAGACAGAGATCCCAGCCAGGGATATAAATCACTCGATGACACACTTGACACATAGACACTTTTCCTCTGCCGGGCATCCCATAATCAGGCTTAATGCAGCCGGCTCTTACGAAGCCTCAGAGTCTAATGGATAGAGATTTAATAAATGGTTATTGAAGGTAAATCTACTTTGGCACAACACAACCCCAAAAAAGGCTTAGAGATGCAAGCTGTGAGGCTAAAGTTAGTCGGCCGAAAGCCAAAGGTTGTCCCACCAGATGAGTCTCAGTGTGTCTGACAAGGAAGACAGGAGTGTACCATCAGGGTGCAAACAGAGGCAAACGGCACACTTTCTACCTACAGTATTGTTAAACTGTAGCAGAGCAAAACACCATGTTGTCCCGTTGCTATTATGATTTTGTTACCATTAGAATACAGCACAGTATAATGTATGGTGAATTTAATCTCTTGTTTCTATTTGATGGGAACATTTTAAATGTAGTTTTGTTCCACATAAAGTAGTCAGATTTAGAGCAGCTTGATGTTAAGTATTGTTAAGAGTTTGACCTGTTAAATAATACCAACAAAAATGAAGGAAAGTGAAACTATTAAGGCTTAATCCCACATTGCTTTACCCTGACGAATGAGACCAAAATTTTTGCTATTCATTAACAGAGCTTGGAATATAAAAACATTTACAACATTAGCAGTGGTTTATAGCATTACTTAATGCTGACCAACTGAAACTTCTTACGCAATGTTATTAAGACTTTGTTATTTCTACTGGATGTTCAACTGAAGAGAAAATGTGATGTTTGAGTGCCTCAACTCTGAAATTTAAGAATCTAAACTATATGCTGCCTTATTGCAGATCTGTTACAGGGTGTAACACACATGAAAGGAACCAGGCGTATAAGATTTATCTAGATTGGACTTTTTATCAAATGAAACATATCTGAGCTATAAAGCTGTCAAGTTTTAGTCCATTTATACAGACAAATGATATCCAGCAACTCCCTCTACTGGATACTAAGTGGAATGGTTATAAGAGGAGGAATAAGTAATGTTTTTAAATCTGATCCCCAAGCTGACCTTGTCTAAACTACAACAAAACCAACAGTTCCCAGAGTGATACCGCAGTTCAGTTTTTAATGACTGATCCACCAGTGGAACACTGGGGTTTATGAGGATAAACAAAATCCTCCTGTTCTTAAATGTAAGCTCACAGAGGCACATTGTAACAAGCTAAACGGCAGCAGAACCATGTGTAAGTGCAGCAAAGAGATCCTACTAATCCACAAATCCATGTATCTACTGTGCTGCTGTCAACTGGTACTCATCAACTCACAGCCTTACCTGTTTTTATCAGAGAAGAAAGTCGGATGATTGATGAACTCGGCAGAGAGTCTTAAAAAACAACAAACAACAAAGAAGTCCATGAATGAATGATTAATTTTTCTACTCCATTCCCAGCCATGTGTCTCCGTATTGTCTGCCTCTAAGAATGGATAATGCGTAATTTCTCCTAGTAAGCAGACACAAATGAGCTTTATCATCTGTTAGTGGCTTTGCATCTATCAGTGGAGGAGATTATTTGTCTCCAGAAGGAGGTAGAGCAGTGAATGGAGCAGAAACAAGCAGGGATATTGATACTGAAAGTGAGATAAAAAATGAAATAAAAAAATAAAGAAACACAGGAATCACTACACGAGACAAAGATTAAAAACAGGCAGATAGAAATAAAAAAATGAAGTATGATGGGCATAGATTAACCAGAATATTGCACGTATAAATGATTATGTGCAATAATCTGGTGCAATGTGTAACAATTGTCTGCAATATTCCAGTTTTACTGGTTTTAGCCTATTGGTTGCATCATTTTTATTGTTTGTCTGTATTAGTTCTATCAGATTTTTTGTGACACTTGTCTATTATTTTTATTGTTACATGTATAAACATTGACTTTCTAAAAATGTATATCTCGCCTTTATTGGTGAAGCCACACTTGCTGCAAATGTGGTTGGTAGTTTGGATTTTTTTTTTTTTTTTATGTTGGTTATATACAGTTGGTTATATATATAGCTGACACTGGTGGATCAGTTGATTGTTGACACACTCTGTAAGTTGTAACACAGAGCAGGACACTGAACCCCACAAAAATTACAACAGGATGCCAATGTGATCTTTTTTCAAAGGCGACCCATAATATTTCATGTAGATCCAACTGACAAGCTCAGTTCAGTTCAGTTTTATTTATATAGCGCCAAGTCATAAAGAAAGTTATTTCATGATACTTTCCATATAAAACATTGTTTACAGAGACCCAACAATTCACACCAGGAGCAAGCACTTTGTGACGATGGCAAGGAAAAACTTCCTTTAAGAGGCAGAAACCTCAAGCAGAGCTCAGCTCATTGGTGGGCAGCTATCAGACATCATTGAACATATTGTTGGGGGAGATGGTGAGTGTGTCCAAATGTGTGTTTTAAAATTATGCCGGTAATTAAAATAATAAACATTTTAATTTTTAGAATCAGAATCAATGTGAGAGTAATTTAAGTACAAGCTTCGATAGGATTCATCGAACAGCAGCAGTTTATCACCTTGCAGTACACAATGTCCTGCAAACCTCCGACTACTTGAAAATCTGCAGGCACAAGTGTTCATGGAGCAGAGAGCTCCCAACTTCAATCACAAGAGGGCGCTCAGACATCTTGTATGGTCAGGGACTTTAAGCATATCTCTGTTGACACTGTCTCATAGGGTCACAGAGTGATTTTAACAACTCAACTTCAACTCAGTCAGGTCATCTGTAAGCAATCCACGAATACAGAACCACAAGCATAAATCTGCAAACGCAAACAGAGAAGGTGCTCTGGTTACCTTTAATTCACATGTTTTTATTTTAGACTCCTGTTCTGCCTCAAACTCAATTTACCCTCAGTTGTTTTTACCTGATAATTTGTAAATGTCTTATGTGACTAATGTCATCTGTTAAGCCATGGGATGAAGCCAACAGCTGGAGAGCAGGTTAGGGCGAAACGACTTCCACATGTGATACCGTGGAAGGAGACACCGTTCAAGGAAGAGTACATGTTTGGTGCACTTGGTGCACATCTACTGTGTTGTGGAAGCCCTTCTTTGTTTCTGGAAAGTGGTTAGAGGCACCACCCCTGGCAAGAAAACCCAAACATTTAAATGTACTGAACACGAGGACTGCAAAAACCTGCATGTAAAAAAAACACACACGCCAAACAAAAGCGTCTACATCTGCTTTTGTTTGAGCGTGTGCTTGTTTTTATCAAGGTGATCTGCCGTGACCTACAGTAACATAACAATAAAAGTTGTGTGTTTTTGACTCAGCCAGTGTTTCTCCTGGTTGCTAAGGAAATGAGACTACACCCTCACCTGAGACCTTTGTGCTCCAGGTGTGTGAAGTCCCTCAGTACTGCAGAGGAGGACAAATACACTCAGCTGATAATAACATACACACAGTTGGAAAAATATATACTACACTATAGAGATAAGATAACCCAGAGATGATGTTTGAATGTTGACATTTCATCTCTCTTGACAGACCGAAGGCACTTTCTGAACTCAAGGGCAGGAAATGGTCTTTAGTGGTTTCTTGTGCGTGGCTCATGTTAGGACGTGTTCCCTCTGCATGTGCAGGGAAGCAACTTGAGCTCCCCACATAATAAGCACTTATTAGGCGTGACACAGTAAATCCTGATTTGTATGTCATTAATCCAACAAAAGGATATATTAAAGAGGTGGGGAACACAGTCATGAATATAGATGAATTATAAGATACAGACAGTGACCTTTGAGCTGTTAGGAATAGCAAAAAAGAATGAAAGATAGAGACATAAAACTGGAAGTCATTGTCTACTACTTTATATTTTTGGTATGTAAAATGTGAGAAATTTTTTTGTTTTTTGAAGGGGGGGGGTCAGACACATCTGCATGCTGGGGTGTCACAAAGATGCAGTATTTCATGTTATAATTATACTATACTATACTATGATTATATAAGTATAAATTTGAGGTTATTTGTAGTTCATACTTTATACATTTTGTGCTAGTGTGAACTACAGCTAATTTCACACATTTTTACTGCGATACATTTAGTTGCAAGTTACTTTTCAGATCAAGACTACAGAAAAAAAAATAGACTAAAATAACTGTATATATTGTAGTAGTTACAGTAGCTACAATTGTGAAATGATACGTACACATTGATGCATTAGTATCAACATTCTAATAATGGCTTTTACTTTTGCTTTTGATACTTTATTAAGTAAGCAAGTATTGTTATGAATACATTTTGCTATAATATAGCTAATATAAATAATACTTTTACTTTCTAAACTACTTTTTAGATTTTTGTACTGGTATGTCACTACTTAAGAAGAAGACCTCCACTGCTGCATATTGATTCATTTTACACAGTACATATTACATACGTTTCCTGTTTATATTGTACATAACATAACCGGAGTCATTCTCTTACATTCTACAATATACTATTCCAGGTCTGTTCATACAGCACATATCATAGTAATATTGGTACATCTGTTTATCTATATACTTGTATGGCCCCTCTTTAGGCAGAGGAGTCGCCAATGTCAGAAAAAGGAGAGCTCAAGAAGAGCCTGAATGTGGTGATGGGTATAATTGCATAAGCAGTAGTGTTGAGACATAGGCCTTCCTGAAGGTTACAATAACACTGATGCCACAATTTGTTTTAATGTTTATAGGTGTGGTCCCTCTGTACTCAGCTGTCAGCACAAAATGGATTTTAAGGAAGTATACAGGAAGAAGGTGTGGCAGACTACAGGTCTGCTGGTGGGTAACAACTTCACTGTTGAGCACCATGGCAAGCTTATGCACACCCAGCTGTCTGCTTCTGCTGGCGGACTGGCTCATTGCACACCACTAGAGCAAAACTGTTCCTGGAAACTCGTCCCCAGGGAGAAATGCATTCCATGAATATCCTGCTTGGTGCAGCTTAACGACCAACCATGTACATATCTCTATTCTGCTCCTCAATGAGTGCATGCTGGCGTAAATTATTTCCAAGACTGACCTGGGGCCCACACAAAGGTTAGCGGGGGTTGATGTGCTGCAGTGGAGCTGTAAGAGAAACTCTTGTGACCTGCAGGAAGTTACTCCAGCAGCTGACTCCATTTCACAATATGTCATACCGAACTGAACAGTGGTTCCTTGCTTTGATCGGAGAAGTTTCATAAACCTCCATCTTTGTGATTGCAGTGGCTGCGCTGTCAGGGGGGAAGCACATAATCCTTTCCCAGGCAGCAGTGAAGCAGATCTTTCTCACTGGAGGAGGAGGAGGAGGAGGAGGAGGAGGAGGAGGAGGCAGCAGCGGGGGTGTTGAGTCCTGCACTCAGCTGCGTAAACTTCCAGAATCAACTTATCGTCCAACATCCAAACTACCAGATGTGGGATTCACACTCTAAAGCCTTTATTTCCCCCCCACACTTTTCCTGACCTTTCATAGGGCCTGCCATGAATCGGATCAAAGAAAGATCTGAGTTGCCCTCCAGTAACACTCTGGAGATGTGAGACGGAAACAGACAGCCAGACAGACAAAAAGCACAGAACTGCTGATCAACGCTTTCACACCAGGAACTGAAGCCACATGATACAATTGTCTTTGTATCAGAGCATGACCACAGTTTAATAGATGTAGATGAATGTCAGATTCGGGTGTAAACAATCAGAATCAATAGTCATTGCTGTGCTTGTTTGATTATCTGCAACCAAAGAGCTGCTGTGAGCGGGATTACTGAACGTTACGAGCCAAAAACAGTCAATATATTCAGTGCAACGTCTGAGCCACAGGCTGGTGTTAATGCCATGCCAGCTCTGTATAATCCAGAGAGGTGTTTCTATGACTGGGTCATACATAAAACATAGTATTATCTGGCATAAGAAAGCCATGAGCTCTGACTGAAACAACAGGATTGAAATATTTATATGGGTAAACTTGGAATCACATGGATGTGGGTTATTGTGGTGAAATCAGTGTACGAGTATACAGTACCATGGATCCTTTCGATCCAAATTATTCATCTGGACAAATTATTAAAATAACTTTATCCACTGCTAATAAAGCTGTTCTGATCTGTCCAATCCAAAAGCTGTAGATAATCATTCATCACATGAAGCCACATAAAATGAATGTCGCTTATGGCTAAAATGAACAACACATCAGTTTAGTTCTTCTTCATGTCTAACTAAGAACTGGACTAAATATTTAAAATTTGTCCTCATAGTGGCACAAGGTCAGGGTGGTCTCTAAAAACATTAGGTCTCAGGATTACTTTTTTACACCTTGTGCAAACTTGTGTAAAATTGTTAATTTAACCATCATGTGTGACACAAAGGTGTATAAGCTCAAGAACACGAATGTGCTCAGTAAGTGTCATGGCAAACTGGTCTTAATATTTAGAGATTTCTGAGCAAGTGGAAGTTTGATGGTGCCACTAAAGGAGGATCCAAATTCCAATCTTTTTTTTTTTTATGCTCGTCAAGAAGTTACACCTTTAAGTCTGTGCTAGACAAATTTTGAAGGTCACCTTATTCATTAGGAACCATCCTCTTGTAGAGCCACGGAAAATGAACGGACATTTGACCATTATTTGTCAAGATATCTTGCTCTAAACATCACAAGACAGCAGCCACAAATGCGCATGCAACTTGAAGAGTAAACCTTACGAAACTTCATCTTTTTAAATATTGAAGCAGAATTTTGTTTTTCAATCAAAATGCAAAAAAATAACCAGTTGCAAAGATGCCCTGTGTAAAAATCTGCCTCATTCACATAGAGAGTAATTACAATTCTACACTGACAACTCGAACACTCTACATAATGTTAACAAACCCCTTTGATTCTCTTGCAAGACCTGGATAAAGTGTGAATACATAAACAGGCAACTATTACCACAAAAAGACAAAGACAAAGCTCTACAACCATGGCATGCAAAATAGACACCTGTTTATTGAAGGAAATTGCATTGTTAGTGTATCTGAGCAGGAGACAAAGAGTCAGTCAGGTTCTCATCTTCTCATTGATTGTCCATGGTGTGTTACAGACCATAAAAGCCCAAGTCGACAAGCACCTGTCTAATCCTGCTGATCATAGCAGCATTGTTATTATCTATGGGCTCTTGCCTTTGACTGTAATTACAACTGCCTTGGATGATCTGAAACACAGATGGCGGTTGGAGACTAAGCAAATGGCAATAAGGTAATCGGCTGGGGCTGCGGGAGCAGACAAATCTTTAAAGACCTGAGCTGACTCAAGCTGAACACTTGGATGATTGAATCTAGTCAGGACTAGCCAGCCTGTCAGACATTTACTGTAGCTCCTTCATTCCAGAGATGTCCTGTCAAGAAAATTATGTGAATGAAGTCTGATGGACCTGAAATGAAATTCAAGGATGTGAAATGCAGTTAATCAAATAAAGCAATTGAGTCATTGAATCATACGAAGTCATGTCCTCTTGCTGTTCATTAACCTTTTCAACCTTGCCAAACTCAGTCATCATTCAAGCACATGTTGTGCATCAGGCATCATTCAAAAGCCAGGGTTTTTTTATTATTATTATCAGGATCCAAAAGTTATTCTGGGTTTTTAATACAAGCGCTGTTCTTGCACTGCACGTATAGGCATCTCATCGAAGAGGTTTCACTTGAGCCTTATGGTCTGATAGTCTCTGCTGAGGTTTTGTTGTCAGTGCAAATCAAATCATTTCCCTTAAAAACAAACTATTTCCTCACACTCACAGGAAGTAGGGTTTGGCTGAAACAACGCTGACGTAATAAAGAAACTCTCTGCGGCAAAACATGCACCTTGAAGCACCTAAACCTTTGTGAAAGGGATTTATGATAGTAACAAAGTCAGCAGTTCCCTTTTTTAAAAGTTAAAATCAATACTAAGTTACATGAAGCTCAGGACATCGATAATTTACTTCTTTAGTCTCAGGTGATTCTTCACCATGGAAATAGAAGTTGACAAAACAGTTGATTTGCTTTTGACCTTATCACATGGTCTTCACCAACAGACTGAGTTTGTTTTTGTTTCAAGGACGAGCTGTCAAGCTCAACTTCGAAGTCAACGTGGTTAAACGTCATCTGCATTTTTAATAGCAGTTCAGGAAACGCCTCGTTCCCCTGATGACGGCTGTGTGATGCAGTCAAAAACTCCAGAAAAAGTTGACAACTCTACAACTTCACACACGAACACGGGATGTTTTGTTTGGCATTTAAACACATGCATCATGCAGGCGTGAACGTCTTGTGTCAACTCTTTGTGCTTGTGGATGCAGGTGTGAAGGAGCCATGCAGTCACAGTATGGAAAGGATGAATTAAGAAAAGCACCACCCGTATGACCTGAGACAGCCTCGGTCAATTTTCTTTACATACCACTAAAGACTTACAGCACAGTATATAAAAACACTTCTCCTCCAGCGGGCTTTGGGGGCCGCCTGAATTGTTTTACTGGTGTTGACCTACATGCAACATTGCCATGTCAGCCCTCAAGATCAGCCTGCCCACAGATCCTCCAGACAGGAGACTTCCAGAGAACATAGCAACAGAAAAACTCTCCTCCCACCTCTCTCCCCTCCCTCCCTCCTCCCTCTGGTGCGGTTCAGTCCAGGCTATGTAGTCTCACTTGGCTCCAGGATTGGGGGAAGGGACTAAGTTAACATATGGCTTATTGTGCATTGTAGGCTATGCTTTCAGCTCAACAACAACATTGGCTCTCCTCCTGGCTCAAAACTGTGTCGGGATTGTTGGGCTGGAAAATTGCACTGTACATCTTTTTTTTTTTTCATTTTACAGTATTTGTTTTGTGAATGATTGACTGTGTTTATGCATAAAAGCAAATAAATTCAGATTGACACTAAACTCCCTTTTAAAACGTGCACTGGCTGCAGTTATTGTCATCCAGTCTCAGCTCTCACCAACTTAATAACAACGTGTGTAACACTTACAAAGCGGTGATCACATTGGCTGTAACACCCGCAGACAGCTGGTGAAGAATGATGATGACTACCTGTTTTATAACCATGTTTGCTTTGGAGGAAAATGTGTTGCTGGCACTGTTTGTGGCTTCGTTGCGTGTCTAGCAAAAGCGGTCCGCCACAGTTTGGTGACGCAAGGGGAGCTATTAATATCTCAGGAACGGGATGTTCTCGCTTCAGCATTGGGGTCATACGAGGATAAACAACTTGCGTCTTGCGTCGTAGACGTCGGCCGTTGTTGAGAGAGCGCGACGAAAACGACGTATAAGTTGTTTTTTTTTTTTTTTTTTTTTTTTTTTTTTTTAAAGGGAGATGCTTCCAACTTCTCGCATTTCACGTCGTACCCCCCTCCTCGCACAGGGCGCATCCCCGCGGTCTGCCTGCCTGGCTTTATGCATGCACCGCTTCAGTCTGCGTGGAGCCTCGCCCACTTGTGAACTCGGTGACTTTTTGAGAGCTCACTCTGGTCGTAGCGGTGAAAACAGTCATGTGATGCAACAGTACCCCTTTTGGAAATCGTGTGTTTTGAAATTCAACCTCGTTATTTTCCTTTTTGAACTCTCGCCGCACCACGTAGATTTTAACTAGGCAGTATAAACGATCTTTCCAAATTACAGGCCGATGATAATGCACGCTAACTGTGCGCAACTGCAGCCAAATGAAGCCAACAAATCTAATGAAGTTAAAAGGAGGGAAAAAATGTGGAAGACTGTCAGGAGTTATCTCACACACTAGGAAATGCACAAATCAGAAAAACAAATGAGCTTCCAAAAGGTGAAGTGAGGGCAGAGCAGACACAAGAAGTCACATATGTTTATTTATGTCATCCAGTGGTCTAATTGGTAGTCTGGCTTGTACAGACGGTCATAGTAAAGCGTTTTCCCAGAGGACCTACAAGACCAAGCGTTTTTTTTTTTTGTTTTGTTTTTTGTGAGGACTGAAGTTGCTTTAGGTTCTGTCTATCTTTAGAAAGTTATTTTACATTGCTAAAGTAGTTTTCCTCTTGTGATTCAAGCAGCAAAGGAGGTCACACTATAGCCGTCTATACATATGTATACAAAGGATTTCAATTAATATACCTAAATATATGATCCTACTACCAAAGGGGTGTTTTATAGAACCACCACAATTAATTGTTTCATCAGTTATCAGAATCTGATTTATTGCCAAGGAATTTGTCTTGGTGTTATTGTTACATTATAACATTAGGTTCAAATTTAATTAAATAATTAAATATAAGGAGGATAAATCAAGTATTAAAAATATATACAATATATTCTAAAGTGAAAGAGCTGTTGTGCAGAAATGTGCAAGTATTTGACAAGTAATAAGAGTTCACAGTGTGCAGAATATTATAAATGTGCAATTAATGGATCAGCACAAAATTAATTGCCAACTATAACTGATTTATTGTTGCAGGTACCAGCTTCTCCAATTTTGTAGGAGTTGCTGCTTTTCTTATTTTTTAAAATCATTTTTGTGAACAGTTGTACGGCATTTTATTGACCAAGTTAACATAGATAGAACAGTTAGTTAGATAGTCTTGCATAGACTCGAGCATGCTGCAGGTTTATTCCTCATGGATGACCTGCCATTTAAGTGCCTCTGTTGAATGGCCTTAGAAAAAGAGAGACCCTCAGCTCTTTAGCATCAGCACGGCGAGTTAATGCAGCGCCTGCGGACTCACCATCCAGCTGAATGGTGTATTTCATAGTCAGGTCCCCCTCATCAGTGCCTGCGAGGCACATCCCTCCCCATGCCACTGCACTGATCAATGCATTCTGAATGGGGCCACTACTGACCAGCAAATGGGTGCGAAAACAAAACTGTGTCCGCTTCACTTTGCTCTTTTGAGCTGTATTGTGTGGAGCGGACAAAGCCACCACGCTGTGATGTGAAGGAACAATGATGCCGGTACATAGTCATAGCTAAGCGTCAGCCTAAGGTCAGTTGAGTGACGTCCGCTTTAGCTTGTGATTATGAACTCATCTCTACATGCATGAGGGTCATCATGTTCACGTCATAGCGTAGATACTGTGGTTGTCTTGAACGGGCTGTTCCTCTTTCAAATTATGCAACAGACGGTTCAGCATGTTCTATCAATGAATGTTGGGCTGGACTCTGTTCTGTGGTCGTGTGCCAGGGAGGCAGCACCAAGGCGGGGGAGGCAGGCAGGATTAACATACTGGTGAAAAAGGATGCCTCTGTTGTGTGGCTGATCATGGACAGCCTGGAGGCACAGGCAGAGGGAGGATGACGACCAAATTGAATTCCATCTTAAACAACATCTCCCACCCTTCTGCGAACTGGTGTAGTCTGTTGTACCAACAGACTTTACAATCCTTCCTCATCTTCCTCCCTGTCTCAACTTACTAGTAGTTGCTGAAGATGGACAACTGCATGATGCTATCTATACAACTTGTCCTGGACTGCTTTTGGGCTGACATGTTATCCAGACTGTACATATCTATGCAGATCACTTCTGCCTCATTGCATATAGACGTGATTCCCCCACATGAACTTCTTGCACAGGTGTGCACATGCCTGAAAATACAAGCTGTTTACACAAAGTTTTTACAGATCATCTGGGAGCCTGAATGCAATATCAATTCCACTCACACGTTTGTCTGTTAAAGGTCCAGTGTGTCAAATTTAGGGGGCTCTATTTACAGAATGTGGCAGAAAATGAATATGATATGTATAACTATGTTTTCATCACTTGTAAATAAGAATAATTGTGTTTTTGTCACGTAGAAAGAGCTTTTTGTCTACATATGCTCATGTCCTCTTCTTGGACCAGTTTGAACCGCTATACAGTAGCCTAGTAGACAATACAATGAGCAACTACACCACTATAACACTAAATCATACACACTGGACCTTTATATATGCATATGGCTATCTGCACTTCAAAAGCAAACTAATTAAAATATTATATTGTTTGTTTAATCTGTGTAAACACGACAATTTGTGGTTTTACAGGAAGTCATGTGCCAAACTATTTCTTGGCTGGGTGTGACAGGAAATCATAGTCCCTGCCTAAGAAACAGCCTCAAGTAAAATCAGACTTGTATTGTACAGTTTTTGCACAGTTAAAACAAATAGGACTTTAAGTTAATTAGTTGTGTATTTAGTTGGATTTTGTAACTTCGGACTGAGACAGCTGTTTCCCCTTGTTTCCAGTCTTTATGCTAAGCTAACTAGCTGCTGGTTGTAGCCTTTTACTCACCATAGAGACATAAGAATTATTGATCTTCTGCTCTAACTCAGAGCAAGACAGTGCATTTCCCAAAATATCAAACTTTTCCATTACCTCCACTCAACATATCCCTGATGGAAATCAAAAACTCAAAGAGCTCAAGAACTCTTTTCTGTGAAAGATGGTATCACCTAAATAAAAAAGAACAACCTGCCCTTTGTGGGTTAAAATCAAATATCAAATAACAACTTTCACAACAAAATAACCTTAAAAACCCTTCCTGGTGAATCTAGGGAATAGTGTTGAAACGGGAGTCATGTGATCTTATCTGTACATGTCATTCATTGGCTTTCACTTTACTCAATATCATGTTTGTACTCTGTGTGTCCAAGGAAAATGTTATGACAGTAGAGTTTTGGTGATAAGGACCCAGTACATTGTAACAAGTATATCCTGCTCAACAGCAGTCAGGTTGCACTTTGTTACAATAACATGTAGTTTGGACTTGTTTACCCACCTCAGCTACGCCTGACTGACTCATTTCACCTCATGTGATTAGTACATTCATTCCTGCTGTACCTGGTCTGGTGTTCTTTTCGCTCTTCAGCCAAACAAACAAGGAATAATATTTCACCTGACTTACATGGATATGTTTACTCTTTAATGCCTATACAACTTCTAGTGCCTGACAAATCCTGAGATCTTCTATAGAGGTGTATTGCAGCCTGTTCTGTCATCATTAGTCATGGGGCCCAACTGTTGTACGACATAGGATGACTAAGCTTTGCAGTAGAACAAAGAAGAGAAAGGTCTGCTCATAAGTAACCACACTATAGAATTCTGTATCAGTTCTTACCACTCAAATAACTTGAGTTTATTTTAATCTGTGAATTAATGAAAGCACAAGTTCAGTCTGCATTATTCTCCTGTTTAATAATAGATAATGACATTTCCAGAGAGACTTGGCACCAAAACACCCTCAAGTGCTTTATTACTTCTTGTGCTCTGATAAGAGTTGGTTAATTTCCATTAGGCTACCAGGAAGTTTGACAAGTTGGAATGTCCTTGAAACTTATTAGGTGAACCCAGAGGGACAGATTTAGTCAATAAATTATCTGGGTTTATATATAAAGTTTCATTTGAAAGAAACATAAGAATGATATTTTAGCCATGCTAGTTGTGATCATCAACTTGTCCAATACTTAAATACCTGCTAAACTAATACAGTATTGTACTAAAGATACAATACTGTATCTTTAGTACTAATTAGCAAATATTAGCATGCTAACACGCTAAACTATGTTGATGAACATGGTAAGCAAATTCCTTTTCAACAGCATGTTAGCAATGTCATTGTGTGCATGCTACTAGGCCAATGTTAGCACTCAGCAAGTTATGCCTAAATACAAGCCAAACAATCATACTTCAAAATATTGTTCTACATTTTGGGGAATAGGCTAACTGCTATATCAACATGTCAACATTGTCAATGGGAGCATGTTAGCATTTAGCTCAAAGCACTACTGCGTCTAGGTAAAGCTTCACAGACTTGAACAGCTGTAGTTTTTCCTTTTTTTTCTTTGTTTTTTGGGTGTTTTTTTGTTGTTTACATTTGCATAACTGAAATAAGAGTTTTGAATATGAAAAGAGGAATCTAGTCCTGGGAGTGTGTATTTATTGGGTTATGAAAAACAACAATGCACTGCTCTGACTACAGTTAATGACAGTTTGAAACCAGATTCAATGTTTAACCCAAATGTTTGGATCAAACTCGGGTCATAAGCCGGAGGTCAGCGTCCTCCACTGAACATCAGTGCCTGCTGTGGTGAGGGAAAAGACTCTGCCAACAATCTAAATCCACTTGTGGTGTTTCGTGCTTTTATAGTGCTTTGTTTTTTTTTAATCTGCCTTGAGAGCCTGGCCTTGACACAACAGCCCAGCCTGATTGTTATAGTGGTCAGGCTGTCCTGTGCTTAAAGAGGATCTCTCCCATTACAAACAGAAGTGAAGAGGCCAATCAAACTGCTGTTCCTGCCTGAGAACTTTATGTCAGTGCCAGACAGTGTGCTGTTTGGACACTGCGCACTGGGGGTTGGTGCTGGGATTTGGGAATGTACAAAAGGTCTCTTGAATCATCACATTGCTGCAGCAACAGAGAGAGAGAGATGTTTCACTGTTTCCCTCTGAGTGAGATTTCTTTTTTTGTTGTTGTTGTTGTTAATGATCACTTCTGCAGCTGCTTATTACCTTTAGAGAGGTTCAGTTTTATAAGCCGCAGCTGATTTCCTCACTGTCTCTTTTCGCCTTCTCGTGCTTCACACCCAGTGGGAGTTGATAAACATTTGCAGTTTCTACACAGCTCTGGGAAATAACCCTGTGAAAGAGGAACTATGCCCTCTTGTCGTGCTCTCGTTAGAAAAGATCGCCAAAGCACCACATGAAACACAAGAACACCGCGTTTTTGTGGTGAAAGAATATGTAAAATAATACAGCCAGATGGCCTTCTGAATGCCACATCGCCTTGCTCACACTGAACACTGGGAACTTTCTAGTGTAGGCTTTTGTGCACAGTGCTGAAAGTGTGCATTCATTCTCACAGGAGAGCATCAGCTGCTGCAGGAAAGCAGGTCTTATCCTGTATCGGCAAGTTTATTCTTATTCTTAATAAATTTGCTTAATTTGGCAATAAGTAAATAAGAGGTGAAAAGCTGCAGTACTGATCACAGAGAACATTATGTACAAAGTACCTTTTTATTATGTTCATAATCTCGGACAAATGCAACTTCTTTGGTATAAAAAGTGGTTAATCTAGGTGCACAGGGTCAACAGGGACATTGAGGCGTGACTTTGCTACTAATCAATAGCATGAGCTGGTTTGTTTTCCTGTCAGGACATTGTAGCTGGTGACATGCTATTTTCCACACCCGGCTGGCTTCTGTGTTTAAAATTTTCTAACTCGAAACTTAATGAAAAGTTGACTTTTTATGGATTTAATTCAAGATGTCTGGAAACAGGTTCAAACCAGCCAATCGTAAAACTAGCACCGTTAAATAAATGATTGTCGAATAATGACAAAACCTTCATATAGCACAGCTTTGACTCTTTCCTCTCCACAATGGTGTCACTTGTCTCTTGCTGAAGGATAAATTGGAGAAAATGGTGCCTGTAGTGGCTGGCTGGATTTCAATTGGCAGAGACCACAGGGTATGCTCTGAGGAGCGTTTTGAGGTAGATTGCAAGTTCACTGAAAAGAAGCTACCATCTTTGTAAACCTGTTGGTGTTACAATGAGAATATGGGTCATAATCACAAAGTACAGCAACTCCCAAATGCCTTTTTTGAGTTGTCAAGGCCGCAGTGCAAATATGATGCAACTCTTCTATTTCTGTCTTCGTATTTGCATGTATGCATTCAGGGGAAGTGTACATTACAGAACAAAGCAGTGCACTCTGTTAAGACTGCAATGCAGTAAAAAGTAGAAGGTTTAATTTGCAAAAAATGTATCAGTTGTTACCACATTGTCGTGTTTACATCCCTTCTTTGACTAGAATGTGATTAAAAGCCTTTGAGAGGCTGTGAAGACAAATTATTTTGCCTGTGTGAAATCTCAGCACGCTAAGACAATAATTTGGCAGTTTGAGGCGGTTGAGCTCTCTGCTGGTGCACAGCCTCGTTGGCCAGAGGCCCCAGAGTGTGCTGTTCGCTCCAAGAAGGTGACACAATAATATTCTAAGTATCAGGGACATCCTGTTAATGATGAACTGCAGCCCCAATTTTGCAGACAACTCACTTGACTCAAAGTTATTCTGTGGCTTGTGTGCTTTTCTTTATCATTTCCCCATTTGTGATTGAATTATATGTAACTGGGGAAGTCAATACAGTGTAATGGCTTTTATTGAGATTCCACTCATCACAGTCTGAGAGGCTTGTCGGAGAGGATACATTTATTGTGAAACATTTCTAAACCCTGGTTAAGATTAGAAATTATATCACTCTGATTTACTACACCTCTGTAATAAAAACCATTAACTATTAAACCATTTAGAGTCACATAGAGGCCAAATAATCTCCTAGCATGTACAGTAAGTGGCACTAGAGCTCATTTTCTCCACTGGAAAGACATCCTAATGTTGCGCATTTAATGTATAAAGAGGAGATTGCTATAAATTGAAACTTCAGTAATCGTTTACCAGCAAGTTAGTACCACTCAAGTAAGTACCACTTTAAAAAAGTAACCTTCCTTGCATATTTATTTTTATTTTTTAACAATAGTAGGACTGAAATGATCTGTTGATTAATCAATTAATGGATCAGAGATAATTAATCTGATTAGCAATTATTCATTCTTGTAATTTTTACAGCAAAAAAAATGCCAAATACTCTCCGGCTCCAGCTTCTCCAATGTGAGGATTTGTAGTTTTTCTGTGTTTTGTATCAATGTAAATTAAATAACTGGATATTTTTGGACTTTGGAAGAAAGAAACAAGACAGCAATTTGGACAAACATACTTTTCTGACGATGAATCAGTAGAATAACAAGGAATTAATCGTACTATCGGTTAGCATTTAGTATACAAGTTATTTTTAACAAATGCTACAAAAATCTCACAGCGCGTGCATGCATGCAGGCTTGGACAGGATGCTGCAAAATCCTCCACCCCCACTCCACCCACCCAACCAGAAATATCTGTATTTTCATTGCATGTATTCTTCCCCAAAACGTCTCTGCAGTGCATAACCGTGTCGCCCGTGAGATACATCATCTGAATGCATGGAGGCAACCTGTGGTGAAACTCAAGTAACTCGTGTTGCACGGTGCATTTGGGGACAAGCAGTACCCAATGAATGAGCGGAGCCTTCGCTGACGATGCTTGCCGAGCGCTGCCGGTCGACACGCCCCCAGCATGGATACAACCAGCAGGAACAGGCGCTCAGGAGACACACTCACTATGCTGGAGAGTGTTTGTAGCCGCGATGGGAGTTAACACATCCAAGTTTGTGGAGGTCCTCTTTCCAGCGTCGTTGCACTAAACAAAGACATTGGGTTTCTTTTTTTTTTTTTCTTCCTCTGAGGGGGCTTGTCTGCATTTTTGTCCGAGGCGTTTCTCTCACAGGATGTTGATGATATTGGAAAGCCGGGTAAGATCATAAAGTCAGTTCTCTCTGATGAGAACGACCTCCTCCTCCTCAACACCACCACCACACAAAGGGAACCACGGAACAAGTACTTTTTTTTTCACACGCCATCATTTTATTATTATTTTTGAATGTCATTAAGAAGCAGAGGGGGCTGTTTCAAAGACAAAATGGATCACTTTGCAGCAGAGTGCCTTGTTTCAATGTCCAGTCGTGCAATTGTTCACGCTCCTAAAGGGAATAGGGAGATTAAACCAGAAATCCCGTCCTCCTCCAAGAACGGAGAGGAAATTAAAGAGCCTTTGGTGAAAGATAACTCCTCTCTTTTTGTGGTGGCGCGGATTCTGGCGGATTTTAACCAGCAGACTCCCAACAATGTTGCCGAGCAGGCAAAAATAAAGGATGAGAGCATGCCGAACCTCATAGATGATGATGATGATGGAAACTCTGCCACACCTACCACCATCTCCGATCCTTCGCTCAAACAAAGAGGCAAAAGATCGCGAGGTCGAACTGAGCAAGAGTCGCCTCAGAAAAAGCACAAATGCCACTATTCAGGTTGTGAAAAAGTTTATGGCAAATCATCCCACCTCAAAGCCCACCTAAGGACACATACAGGTCAGTTTCATTGGATGCAAATGTTTGTTGCTGTGGCCGTGACTTATTGTAGTTCCCATGCCTGTAAATGTCACCGGACGAGATTATTAAAAGTGAGAATACTGATAAGAAGTTTGGTTTCATTTACACTCAAACCGATATTTGTTACAGAGGAGGGTGACTGACTGCTGTGTTTCATCGAGTCATGTGTGTAAATATTCACGGATACACTCTGAAAGGAAGCAATCGCTGGAGGGGGTGGGGGGGTGGGGATGGTGCATTGTTTAATAATTTGCATTGTTCCTCTTAAGTTGTGTGAACTTTGTGAAATGTCCTTTTTAATTTCGGGAGGAGGGAGGGGAGTCGAAAATAGTGCCACTCCCACTCAAGTCTCCGAGCTTTGTCACCGCTTTCCTCTTGCGATGCACCCCTCCTCCTCCCCCCATCTCCTCCCCGCACCCCCCGCATTGGACAGTACAAACCGAAACTGCAGTGCAAACGCAGAACAAAATCACACAGATCAGATTTCTGCGCGCATTCATTAAAAGTCAACGTTGGTTTCCATGACGACAGGTAAAATCTTCCGCATTATAGAGGCCATGTCAATAAGCCACTGGCACGGATGGGCATGCATATGCATGCACAAAAGAAAAGTTTTCGACCCCAGAAAGTGTACCGTCACACTGCAGAGCAAACGGCAAATCGTGCTGCTCCAGTTCAGCCGTATGATACGTTTGACTTCCCTGAACGGAGCATACCTCCATATTTAGCTCTTTGGATTCCTCAGGATAGGCTACTGAGTGAGAGAGAGAGAGACTGGGTTAAAAGATGTAGATCGACTCAAATTGGGGGGTTGATAAGAGCTGTGCAGTCGCCTGTCTGCCCAAAGCCCTTTGTTGTGATGTGCCACACCCCCGCTAGACAGACCGCCAGCTGATCTGGCCAGCAACAGACTCAGCTAGTTGAGCCTCGACTGAGGAGCCTCTCTGCTCTGCTCTGCTTTGTAGACCGCATCTATAGCACCCGATCTTCCTCCTCACCGCTGTCCTCTATTCTTCACATGCACACACACACACACACACACACATCAGCCTGACAACACAGAAACAAAACACTGCACTCTGGATCCGATAGACACGCCTTGTGTGAAGTTGACCCACATTTGAGTCATATAGAAAATTTCATTCCACTGAGATGTGTGCATGAGAAACTACAGCTCTGCACTGAAATCAAAATATGCTGAATGCCTTCTTGGCTTCGAGCCGCCTCGGTCCTCAAAATCTGTGATCCATACTTACAGGGGGTAAATTCTTGTCTCATTGCCTATTAAGCTTTTCTTCTGGCATGCCTTTGTATTAGGGTACAACCGCCTGCCTTGCTTTGTGATTGGTTTGTGTCCTTATAGCACTGCATTTACTACCCTTTTAGAAGAATTTCATATGGGTACCATATGTTGAATAGCAATAAAATTAGAAGTGCACACTTGAAGACATTGCAGGCCTGTTGTGTTGTGATTTTCCTTCTTTGATAGTGTTGTTTTTTTATTCATGCTTATTGAGATTTATCTGTCAGCTGCAGCTTGGTGCTGACTACAATGGTGTATAAAAAGTATAACAGAGTGAAATTCTGATTTGACATGCATGCACATAAGACAGGAGTCTATAATAGTCTAGTATCATTAGTTAAATGACTTCCTTAAGCGAACAAAATGCCTGTGTCTTCTGCACTGTGTGTTTTTAGTGCAGTTTTATTTCTGTCTATCAGCCCTGCTTTCGTCTCCTTTGCCTATTAAGCCTTTCCTTTCTTTGGGATGCACTCCTGTGTCTGCCTTTTGTGATTGGTTTGTGTGCTGTAATTCCTGATAATGAGGACGATTTCTGCTTATTTGATTGGATGGTCACAGGACGTGAGTCATCTCAGTTCAGCTGCCTTGTCTCAGTCAAACTTGCAGCAGTGCTCTCAGAGAGCCAGACTCCAACCCCTCCGTGTGCTTCCCTTCAGACCGGACCATGTGTTTTAGTGCACTTTTATTGCTCCGTATTAGCCCTGCCCTTGAATGCCTATTAAGCATTTCCTTTCGCCTGCCTTTCTGTTTAGATATGCTCCCGTGTCTGGCTTCACGATTGGTTTGCGTCCCATAAATTCTGATAATAATGACTCTTTCTGCTTATTTGATTGGATAGTCCCAGAATGTGGGTCATGAGAGTTCAGGCGGGCTGCCTCAGCCAACCTTGCAGTGCTTTCACAGAGTCAGACTCTCGCAGTGTGCTTCCTTTCAGCCCCTACTAGCAGAGTCAGGAGAGAATGGATTCCAGCCCACTCAGTCCAAGCCAAACACCGCTATCTAATTGAGGGGGGAAACACTGTTATAGACACTAAACAAAGAGCCAGGGACAAGGCGTCCTTACTTGACTTCTGTAACGCCCAAAGCCTCATCATCCCAGCTTTTGCAATTTGCGCGTGTGTGTGATTTGTGAGTGTAAAAAGAGCTGAAACCTGAGCTACACTGTATTTCTTATGCAATGTCTACAGCACATAAAAATAAAAAAAATCAATCCCATTACTAGCTCCAAATGAACTTCACCTAGTAGTCATGTCTTATGAGAGGCAACGTTTTTATTTTGGAAAAACAAAGTTAGGCTCAATATCGGTGTATTTGTACGTCGCCTTTTCAAACTACCAAAGCATTGTTAAGAGTCAGTTACCCTTATTTACATATCTCATCTGCCATAGATGGTTTCAGCTTTATTTGTTTAGGTATTCATCTGATGAAACTTTAGCTGCGGCTCCAGAGGAACTGGGGGTGAATAAAAGTTCATTTGCAGTGCTTGAAGCCTTTAAAACATCTATCTTTGGAAAAACTCAACAGAAATGTGTTTTTAAGAAAACATTGTAGTCCAGAACTTGATCTAAACGTTTTCATTGGGAACTACGTAATAAAATTGTCCAGAGTGAGGCCTGTGGATTATCCCTTGTGCACTGTGCACTCTGTCTCTTTAAGGGTATTAAAAAGTTCCCCGTCCCCTTAGTGGAGACTAAGTGGTTTAATTTTAGGTTTCTTCTCAAACCACAGTTGTCTTCTCTGACGCAGTGTAACACAGACACTGGGATATGGCAGACATGAGAGTACATGCTGAATTTAAATTGCTCATTATAGTGCATTTAGTTTGATGGAGAAGAATTCACTGCAGTTTAGGGGTCTAAGGTTACCAGACAGCTTTTGTCTGATGTCCTGGTGTGGGAGGCGGGGCTCCAACACATACACTGCGGTATGGAAAATGCAGTCATGTAACACAGATGTAGAAATAATCTTATTTTTAAATGGAACAAATTAGGACCATAGAAATGAAACTTTTCTCGCACCAGTTCCTTTTCTGATGCTTTTCTGACTCTTTGTCTTAAGATGCATAATCCCCTCTTTCCCACGAGGTGTCTTAGAGTACATGGTGTTCTCTGTGAAGCCTCATTACTCTGCTTTGGTCATGTCATGCAGACTGCCATTTCCAAAGGAGAGATGGCCCCTGACAAGCTCATTACAAGTCATGTCTTCTTCAGAAAGAACAGCCCGAGCCTTCTGTGCCCCCCACAGCTGGGTCTCACAAAAGGCCATCTTGTCAGTGTATAAGACCTATTCGAAAACTATTCGAATCACCGGGAGTAACAGGGTCAATGTTTCTCATAGACAAAGAGCCTAATGACATATTTTACAGTTGGTTTAATGTTTTGTCTGCACCTCTTTTGTGTTCTGCTGGGGGTACCTCTAATACTGCGAGATTGCTATAAATCCCTAAAAGAAAAAAAAAAGTGGCACCACCTGGCAGCACAAATAGACCCAGTTATTCATGCATGCTTTCTATTTTCAGCCGAATAACTGTGGTTAATGACACTTTTTTTTAAAACGTGAAATTATCCTAAATTCCACATGGAAAAAAGAAGCAGGAGTCTCTGATTATATATACTGCATCCCTGCCAGTGGTTTTATATTTGGCTGCACTGCTACACAGAGTGCACAGTGTTCCTGTGTGGCTGGTGGCAGTGATGAGGTAGCAGGGTGGAGATGGGGTTTTCCTGCTCTTGCTTGAGCCTGACCTTGGCACAGCAATGGGTAAAAACTAGTGGGGCACAAGAGGTCAGTCTGTCTACCTGGCTGCCACACAGCAGGATTTCCACCATCCCACCCAGTTGAGCCATATTTCTCCTGACGTGTAATGAAATGATGACTCCTCAGTCAGGAGATGCTCAACAGTTTCCATTTGTCCCCATTCTGGTGACAATACAAATGTTATGTTTGTAGCTATGCTAGTGCCATGTTGGTTAGTCCGCCGCTTTGGTTCAGACTGAAATATCTCAACAACTATGTGATGGATTGCCACAACATTTTGTACAAACATTCATGAGCCCAAGATGATGACGCCAAATGACTCTGGTCATGACTATGAGGTTGAAATATGCGGTTGAGTTGAGTGAAATGTCCTGACAGACATGAAATTTAGTTTAGAAATATTCTGTTCTGGATAAAGTATAATCACTTCAGTGATCCCCTGACTGTTCATCCAGTGTCAGCATCAGGTTAAAATTTAACTTGTCCAGTACTTTGGTTCATGACCTTCAAATCTAACGACAATTGAGCATTCATCTGTAATATGTTTAGTGGTAATTAGCAATGTTGGCATACTAACATGCTAAACTAAGATGGTTAACATGGGAGATATTACCCACTAAACACCAGTATATCATTGTGACATTAGCATTAGCATTCAAGGCACCACTGAGCCTATGTACGGCTACACAGAGCCAAGAGCACAGCTGCAGACTCTTCAGTCTTCATATAAATTTACTGATGCAGAAAATTCTTGTGTTTTCAGCTGCTGTAAGATAAGACATTTTCTCAGAAGGTGGTCTTGTGAATGAAATCTGGTTGGCTCGTGAATGCCACGTGTAGCAGTACAGTATGTGTCCAATGGAAACAAGGTATTAGTTAAATCTACTTGATCCTCGGGATGTAAATAAAACCAAAGTGGAGCCACCATTTTGACTGTTTTAATCCTCTGGTTGCTGCTCTATGAAAGACATCTCTTAAAGGCGTGTGCGGGTGCGCATGCTGTCCATATGCTATTCAGTATGTGGACGTAGGATGTAAAGCTGATAGTAGGATAGTTCATTAATGTTGAAATATAGACCTGATTTAACTGTGATTAAGCAGCCAAGCATGCATGTTGGACGCTGAAAGGCCCCTGTCATGCGGTTCCATGGCTGCGTTGCTTTCACTGGCCCACAGGGCTCATGTATTCTTCAGTTAGCTCTGGAGTAGTTCTATAAAAGCTGCTCTGTCTATTCCCCGAGCAGCCCCTCCCACCCTTCTCCAGCTTGCAAAGCAAAATAGGTGCTCGAGCGTGTTGTGTTGCAAGGCCAGAGCTTGGGCCATGGCTTGTGGCGTGGTGTTGATTACCAGCGGCAGGAAGAGAAGGATACAGACCTGTTGAACACTGTGAAAAACCTCCAACCGCATCTCGCATGCAAGGGAGGGATCTGCAGTACAAAGACGAAGAATATACAGTGCGGCAGGGTGGGGGTGGGGTTAGATACCAGGATATTCACTGTCAATGCCCTCCATTGATGTAGGTCATTTATTCAGCTGCATGTGCAGCTAATCTGATTAACGTTTGAAGGGCTGTGACCTCTACAACGGAGAACACCCCGGCACTCACAGGGTCCCATCTAAGAGTTCTGACTGTGACTGTGTCCACTGCGTTGTTCTCAGCTCAGCTTGTAGAAGAGAGGAATGGCTGAAAATCGCTGTCAGAGGGAGTGTTTTGTCTCTTGCCGTTTCTGTTCCCTACGGTATGTAAGGTGTGTCCCCTTTCTCAGAGTGATAAATCAGTCTGTGGCAGACCATGACACAAGGGGGTGTGGCCCTCAGCATGAGATGTGGAGCATTTTGTGGAGTGTTGGGGGAAGGAGGGCATAATCATTTTTCTGTGACGCATGAAGATGTTTTTCTCCCACTCATCATCACGTATAACACTGGACAGCTGGCACTATCTCCTGTATCTCCTCTTATCGCAGCTTGGTTAGGCGTCTCAATATCAAGCAGGGGTTATGGCTCTTTGTCTGGTGCTGGGTCGTGAGGGATGGCTGTCCCTATATGAGCTATACTGTCAGACCCCATCTATGAAATGAGCTGGCATTGTACTGCGTGAGTGAGAGTCACGGATGATGGGGCACCCCTGCTCCCACCTGCTTTTGTTAACTGTAAACACCCACTAATGGCTGCAGCTGTTTGCATGTCCTTAGTTAACCATGGTTTGAGATAAGTAGACTGCCAACAACACATCAAGGCTGCAGGTTGTTTTAGCATGCACTCAAGGCTGAAAGAGAGTGCCCACTCTAACTAATTGAGGCAAATGTGATGAGCTGGTCAATGCAGGCGAGCTATCCCCTTAAACAGTTCAGGGGATGAAGTAATGTATGGCTAAGTGTGTGCAGGAATCAGACGGTCACACTCGACCCCGCTGCATGTCTCTGGTTGAATGTCAATAGCCCTTTGCAGCGCAGACCAAGAGTAGTGAGTTACGGGTTGTACACACAGCCTGTCTGATTGAAATGCATTACAGGAGTGCCTCTCCTGCTGGGAGCGAGGCTGCTGCTATTGTTCACAACCTGACAGCTATAGGCCCACAAGGGGAGATAGGCTATTCAACGGCAAGCAAGGTCCCTCTCAATAAAGACAAAAGATGATAATAGATCAAATGCTGTCTGTTTTCTGAGCTTTCTCCTGACAAGCTTGAGTCGGTCCTCATCACGAGCACCTGACCCACCCAAGGGTCTTTCGTCAACTGCTCCGGCAGAGACGCCTTATTCTTGTTTGCAGAAAACTCTGAATGCCTCTGAGAAAACATGTTTTGACTGAGTGATTTTCTTGGTAATTTGACTCCTCTCCCACTGAGTTAATTTTTCATAGACAAATAGCCACGTAAACAGTTGTTCAGATCTCAGATGTGTTTCAAATCAAACAGTGCCTTTTTTTCCCTTCTTACAGACCGCAGAACTTTGTAAGCCTTTGGTGTTATTTCTGTACACACGAAGCCTGCATGTGCTGCTGTGGGAACAATGAAAAGACGTGCTGCAAACACCTTAATGTATATGCATTGTTCTCCACACACATGTTATCCCATTGGCACGTGATGGTGCGTGTAGAGGGAGCGGCAGGGGTACGGTTGGGTTAACCCTGTCTGCTCTAGTGGTTTATGCTGATGAGGGACTAAGCAGTCATTTTGGTATTACCCAAAATCCCATGAACGGTTGTCTGCTGGCAGAGTAGCTGGCTCCCGGTTGGTTACAGGTCTTAGTCTGTTGTAAACATGCAACTAAATTACAGGATTGTGCTGAGCCCTACCACTGGAGTTAGTGGTGCCCCTCTCATTTCATGTTGCCAAGCTGACTGTGCCACTAAGCCAGCGCTAAAGTGAGGTAGCTCCAACTCCATTGAGCTGTGATCTACAGTCTGACTCCAGCTTTACTTTCCCTTCTTGGGCTGTTTGCTTGTAAATGTCCACGCAGGTTAAGTGTGCACCTTGTTTTTGTTCTGAGCTCTGTAAAAGATATTTCCTGTTCTGCTTCTCATTGTGCAGGCAACACAAAGTTAACTTCAAGGTGATCTCTGATGTATCCACAGGAACTTTATTTTTTTCCCCTTTGCTCACCCTGCAGAGGTATTTACTCTAGCTCTCTTATGGCAGGCTCACATGGAGGTTTCGGCTGTACACTGTGTGAATTTGGCCCACGCCTGAGGACACACCAGGAATGTTATCTACTCTTATTTGAAATGCTGCTAGCTGTTGTTGGAGCAGGTGACCGAGTTGAGTTCCTGCACTGCTGCTCACGTCAAAAAGGAGATTTGATCTCACCTTTGCAGACAGCATCCCTTACACCTGGGAGATGTACTCAGATTATGTTTCTCTTAACCATTTCTCCTGAAATGAAGGAGCCAAATTTCTCAGATATGAATGAGAGAAAAGTGGCGGGAGACGGGATGAGATGAGCTGTTTATTTACTGACCCAGTGGCCTCAGAGAGAACAGTTATATAACAAGAGTACCTGTGACATAATCACATCTCCTTGGAGGGGGGACACTAGTGCTTAGTAGAGGTACAGTTTGCGTGCATGATGTAACTTGCTTAACGGGTAACTGGGTCACTGTGTTCATTAGGGAAAAGCTCCCCTTATAACACGACCCCCATTGCCCTCTAAAACCGTCACATTCTGAGAAAGACAAACCACTCCCTGGATGTGGACACTGCCAGAGATGGGATAACCAATCGGTGGGGGCTGGCGTCACGATAGCCACGGTGCCCTGCTGTGACAGCACTGGAAATAGATGGGAATAAGAGCAGGGTAAGGGGAGTAGCTTGCAGCATTCTTCTTTCAACAGAGATGCTGAGTAATAGCTGCAGTCTATAGAAATATCTTGGAGAGTGTCATCCTCCTGACACGCAGGATAATAGCCCCTATCATCATTTCCACTCTGGAGGAAAGAGTATGTTCCCTAAACCTCCTCGTTGCTACCAGAAATAGTTTTTTACAGCACGCACACAAACACAACAATTAATTGGGGCATTGCATGATTTTTCTTTACGTAAGTGAATCTTTAAAGGCTGACATTAAAACAGCCGGGCTTTTAAATGCATATTCATATCAGTGGTGACCTAAATGCCAAAAGCAGTTTAGCGGGGGGGTGGGGGTGAAAATGGGCAGCGCATCTGTTTATTCTACATTTTTCTGAGAAGTCAAGGAGCTAAATAATTTGACACGTCTCAGTGAGTTGCTGTTGGATACCTGACGCTTCCACTATGACTGCATTACTGTATCAGGGCAGTTAGACTGGATATCTCGGCCTGGCTCTCTGGTGTCTGGTTAAATATTAATGTTGTTGGATCCGTTACGCTGGTTATTGAGCCTTAAGCAGACCGCAGAGCTTAGCTCCACTTTTTAGCCAATAACTCATTTTGTAGTGCCAGGTGGCAGCACAGGCTGCTTCTCTTGCTAATAAGGTATGAAATCAGACTATCATGAGTCTCTTCAACGAGATTAGTGCCTTTAAAAGTTAAACTGCCTCCTTTTTCTCCAGGGTGTAATCCAGGATGTGTAACGGGGTCAACCAACCAGAGCCTCCTCGTTTTCATGAATTGTAACTCTAACTTCACGCAGGGCAGATTCTTTCTTTGTGTGTTAACTCCAGCAGCAGAGTGAGAACAGTGAAGATATTTTGGCTGTGCACACTGTGTGTTATGCTAATGTCTATGCTACTTACTGAGTTTACATACACTTGAGCCCTGTATGAGCCCGCAGGAACTGTTGTGGGTAGGGCTGACTGATTTTGTCTGGAGCTGAGGTAAGGCGTCAGAGGCAGGAACACAGACCGGGCTGTCTAGACTTGCTCTGTCTGTCTGCATGTTTTGTAACTATGCAGTATTGGGGGAGGAGGGACCGAGACTAGTAGTGCACCGAGTTCTTGTTTTTGAGACTCACAGGCATCAGGTAGCATATGAGTGTTTGGTGGCGAACAGCACTGTTTCCATTGTGGCCCTGAGGGAAGCCACAGAACAAAGAAAGCATTTGGCGGGCCTGTTTTTATGTGCTCATTTGTCATGCCACCTATAAACATTCACGCATCTCGCCGTCTCCTTTTCATACCTCAAATCCCTGGAATAGGCTCACACATGATGATTGATTATTCTTATTCTCAGGAAAGAACCATAACATTAAAGCAATACGTCCTGCCCTTCGCTATAGGACTGCAATGTCACACTGGTAAAATTAGAAGCTGGATGTAGCTATTGTCAGGCAGAAACTCGCTGAAATGGAACTAAATAGAATACAGTATTAGACATATTGGCCAGTGGACGCCGAACGCTGCATTTAGGCTCCATGCACACTGTTTCCACATCAGAATGGAAGGAAACCACAAGATATATAGTACCATCTGGCTTTGAGAAGATTTGTGTCAAAGCCCACTTTTATTGCCTGATGGAGGGGGAAGGGTGTAATTTCCCATGTGCCGAGTCACAGATAGTTGCATGTTGGAAAATGGGCTGGGTAACCATTGTGAGTGTGATTAGCATCTGGAGCTTTGATAATTAAACTGTGTCTGCTCCTTCACCACAGCGTCAATTTTTAGGTGATTTACCCTCCAAGTCCCACGGCTCACTACATTTTTGTCCTTTTTTAAAATATTTTGAAGCTATCGTGGGGTCATTTGATATCCTTCCCTTATCTGACCTCTCAGACCCAGAAATAACCATGTGATCATTATTTCTTGTTGACTCAGTCTACCATGTGCAGAAAACAGCACAGTCTTGTTTAACAGGCCTGGTTCTTATATGACAAATGAGTCGTGCGTTGCAGTCTTCATGACTTGTTAACCTGTAAACACCGCACAATGAGTCACATCTCCTACTGTGGTGAGCCATTTGATACGTGGCAAGTGCCAGTTTTGTCATCGGAGCGCAGGAATATGTACACGTCCCTGAGTTTAATTAGTTTCATTTTACATTCACAATCAGTAGCTCTGAAAAGGCTTGCTTTATATCAGTATATAAGATTTTAAACAGTCCAACAACAGCACTTATGGGTGGATTTTACACGTTTTGGCCCATTTACTACAAATCACACATACTTTACACTCCTGCCCACCATCCTCCCAAGATTAGTTTTGAAAAGGTTATTTTTAACTAACTTATTTTTAATTGCATTTGTTGTTTCACCACAGTGTTCAAATCAACTTGCAGAGACTTTGAGTTAAATTGGGATAACTTGTTTTTATTCGTGTCAAAGTTACAAAGTTTCTGTTGTATGTTAATGCAACAGTCTTAAAGTCTGCCCTGCAAATACCACACAACAAACAAGAGACAACAAGTCATGATGTTCACTGAGTATTCTGAATCTTACCTCACTTCCTCTTTGCAAAAGACTTCCATATCAAACTGAAATCAATGGAAAACTACAACTGCTTGCAAGGCCTGAAAAACATGTTCAAGTGTGGTGTATTTAAAAAAAAAAAAAAAAACAGTCAAAGGCATGTGAGCTAACACGTGCAAATGTTGGGAACATTGTGCAAAAACGTAAATGAGTAAAATGTAAAAAGTAAATGATGATGATGAACTAAATTAAAGGGTGGCCTAATGTGATGTTGCCATCTCCTTGTGTGATTAAAGACTCTCCCTCCCTCTGTGTGTTATAGGAGAACGGCCTTTCCCATGTACCTGGCCTGACTGCAGCAAGAAGTTCGCCCGCTCCGACGAGCTGGCTCGCCACTACCGCACCCACACGGGTGAGAAGAAATTCGGGTGCCCACTTTGTGACAAGCGCTTCATGCGTAGCGACCACCTGATGAAACACGCCCGGCGCCACTCAGATTTCCAGCCCGGCATGCTGAAGAGGCCCCACGGCGGCAGCAGCGGTGGTACCACACGTCCCAGCTCCCTCAGCGACTACAGCCGCTCGGACGCCTCCAGCCCCACCCTCAGCCCCACCCTCAGCCCCGCCCTCAGCCCAGCCAACTCGCCTTAAACTGAAACCCTGTCGCACTTTCTGCCTCTGACCTGGGAGGCCTGTTTTTTTTTTTTTTTTTTTTTTGTCATAACACTTGTGTTGCACAGTTGTCAGCAACCCCCCAACCCTTTGCTATTCCTGCGCTTGCTGTGGTGTACCATACTGTACATAACTGCTTATTGTAGTGCAATTACTTGTGTGATCCTAAAAGAAGGTAATGCCTTTCCCAGATGGAAATATTTACATTCTGTACCATACGTCTGTATTTTTTTAGCTTCTGATCATGGCTAGTTGCCCAATGTATGTTTGCAGTCAGCTAAACAAGGTTTAGAAGAAGAAAAAAAACAGACACCCTGACAAGTCTTATCTAAAAAATGTTTTTCTTTGTTTCTTTTGAATGGGTGAGGAGAGGGGGTACACACATACACACCTCAGGATTGAAGACAGTTGCTATTTCTGTAATACCACAGTACGTAACAGTACTCACATTGACTGCACAATATACTCATCACTTTACTCTGAAATTCAACGGGGGTTGAATTTTACGCCCTGCTCAGGGATGGCCTTGTTAGCTTGAAAGAATGAACATGGTGAAGAGAAACATACAGTACACATATAGCAGCCTTACACTCAACACAATTTGCACTCTTTGTTTTTTCGTTGGTTTTCACGTTTGAGGAAACTAGCCCTACGGTCATACGCTCAATCATACGCAGAACTCATGTCCTGATCTCCCTTGTGCTCTGGGGGCTTGTCTGTAATGTAAATGCTGTGTGTTAAGAGAATCCCCCACCTCAGTAAACAAAATACATCTGTTCCTCCGCTGCAACGTTAATACCGTTACACTGGGTTAAAAAAATAAATGTACTGTGTAAATCTGCATCGTGGGAGGATCGGGATTATATTTGGTTGACAGTTTTTATAAAAATACTCAGTTGGAGAAACTTTAGACCCTTTAAATAGAGACAGTTAAGTTTCAAAGCAGCTGTTCATGCTTTTTCTTAAAAAAGAAAGTGCTGTGTCATCAGCTGACATTTCACACAAAATGGACACAAAGGGACTTTAGTTGAGACAATGTTTATCCCTCTCTGAAGCACATAGGAAAAAGTACCAAAGACAAGAGTGAATGAAAGCTTTCTATTCAGTCTTGTAAGCCACCCTTCATTGAGGCCTGGGGCTGCTGTTTGGCAGTATCACAGGTAGAGCCAGACAGCCTGCTCACTTTTCTCCTCCCGGCTTTGCCTTTTGTGGCCTCCCCTGGAGGAAACGGCTGCATCCCACAAGAAGCCATTCACAGACCGCAGGAGGAGTGCTAACATGCCATTTCCAGGGAGTCCTCCCTCACCCATCTGGCTCTACCTGTCCTAGAGAGTAGTAACACTCCAAGCCACCCAAATTGCATAAGGTTGGTTAACTTGGTGGGGGACAAATGTAGGCCAGAGAGTGTTGGGCAGAGCCAGGGCTGAGCTGCGACATGGTGGAACACGTAGTGAACAAAGCGGCTATCTGCTATAGACAGACAAGAGAGGGCAGGTCCTGATAAAAGAGGAGAGGTTTATCATGAGCTGAGCAGCACAGAGGAGGAGACACCCAGTCGTAGACACCATCTCCTCCTTCCCAACTCCCTTCCTCCCTCTAACCGTAGAAAACTGTAGGGGGGGAAATGGCTGTAATTAGTGGGTTGATCCAACCTGTATGATAAGAGTAGAGAGAGAAATGTATGAACAACAGTACTACCTAGACGATGCTAGCAGTGTGGGTGGTATGTACCCAACTTCATCCTAAGCACAGGGAGAAATCCTCTACTACTGCTGGAGAGTCAAATTTCACAATGCCAAGGAAAACTGTCGCTCCAAATTCACACCGATAAATCAGAGCTCTTAAACAGCTGCTTTCAAACTTCTCTCTCGCAAACAAGGGGGCTTTTAAACTGTTGTAAAAACATTTGAACCAAAATGAACATATCAGCAAAGTGCAGTGCTCACCAGCCTCATGACGTCCTGCCTGTGAAGCTCAGATGTCCCGTGAGAAAGCTGACTTGTGTTTCTAGACAGACATGCCTCAATAAGTCAGGCAAAAGGCACAGTAAACCTTCCATGGAAACGGGCACCACTATCAAAACTGCTGCAGCCCAGCCAGTCTGTGTTATGCCTACATTTTCTTTTAATGCTTCGGCCCGGAAATAGTTTCATCCATGTATTTGGTCCTGTCAGACCCCTCCAGACTGTTGTCATCATAATTTGCATGTGCTAGCTTCATCCTACCAACTCTCGCCCCTGCAGTCCTGTGCTTCACACTATATGCATGTTAACAACTTTGCCTTGGGAGCATTGAGGGTGTTTTTTGAGGCGGTCTGGCAGGTGTACGTTCATGAATGGCAGGCCTTGTCCCTCGTTCTCCGCAGCACCCATCTCTCTTTAAAGTTGTGAAGAATCAGCTCTGTCACATCCTCCAGAAAGAAAACATCCCTTATTTAGATTGAATGCAGTAGTTTTTTTCTCAAAACATCACATGTTAAATAAGAAAACAATCCTCTGTAAGATGTTAAAATAGTTTCCAGGCTGCAAGATGACACTTTGAATGCCACTGATCAGCAGCTCTAAGTGAAAGAAGCACTGAGAGGGTTTTGCATTTACCATTTCTGAAAAAGAAACTTTGATTTTCACAAACAAATTATTCAAATTGCTGTTGAGCAGCTTTTTGTGGTGACCATAGGCAATTTTTGACTTTTGGTTTGTAGTATAGCTTGCAAAAAAAACAAAGATTAAAAAAAAATCTGAGCAGCTCACCCTCAAGCAGGTTCCATTAATCACTTCTTAATCCATAATCTTCACACATTTACCTCAGGGTCGACATCCGCAAAGCAGATACGGGACAGTCTGTGGATTTTGTTGTAACATCAGTTGCTGCACAGAAATGTCTGCCAGCCCGCCCCCCCCCCTTTCCTCCCCACTTGTGTTCCTGGGTGCTTAGTGCTCACTGCTGGTCAGTGTCCGACCACACTGGAAACACAGGAACGTCTCCGTGCGGGCCCGGCTCCTGCCTACAGTGTCTTCATAACATTGTGCAGTCCTGCTATACGTGTAAGTGAGCTGTTTTCAGTGAAACACCCTTTTAAACATCTGTGACCATTAGCGTCAGAGGACTTTACAGTAGGCGACAGGAAGCTCCTACCATCTGAAAATAAACCAACTGTGACAGTGTAAACAAACCAGTCTATCCATCCAGCCAGACTGCAGCGGTGACACATACAGTAGGCCTCCACAGGCAGAGTGTATCATAACTTTTATCTCACTGTACCAAATCTACTTGAATAATTCAACACAAAAGGCCATTGAACACAGTTTTGTACATGTCCATTTTTACTGTACTTGTACTTTTGTTGTCAAATAATTATTAACCTCTCTGGAGAAAGGTGTTCAGTGTGTTTGATTTATTTTGTTGTTGTTGTTTTTTCTAGATTTTCCATTGTCTTCAGGTCATTTCAGCAACTCCTTTGAATTTATCACGGCATTAAGGTCGGGCTGTTTAAAGGCACCATACTTTTGTTTTTTTTAAAAAAAGATAACTTTAGCCCCATTGATGGGGTTCACCCCTTTAATCAGAAACAGCCACTAGTCTGTTGATGTCAGGATGCAGGTTATACCTGTTATCCAAAAGATTCCTCCAAGTCAGAAACTGAAAGGATTGTTGGTGACGATAAGAAATTAAAACTTCCTGACCTCTATGTATGACAATTTCAGATTGAGTGAGTAATTTTCTTTATTATTTAGATTCTTTTGAAAGTTTTCCATAAGAATAGAGACCACAGCATTGTGAGTTAGCAATGTAGTCATAATTTTTATTATTGCTTTTTTTTTTGTCTCATATTAAATGTTTAAGCTTGTATATTTTTTCGAAAATCATACCTCTTGAAATATTTGACTTTTGTTGTACTTTCATATCTTTTTAAAACATCCATCATGTAGCTTACGTTTGCTTGATGAGTAGCACAAATAATTGGTGGTTTTATTTGCCCCTACTTGAATGAAGAAGGAAGGAAGGAAGAAAGGAAGGAAGGAAGGAAGGAAGGAAAGAAAGAGACTTTTTTTCTGTAAAAAAATAAAACAAAACAAAAACAAAACAAAACACTGGGCTACATTTTATATAATCATCCCATTTTGTCAGGGTCCTGCACATCCTTGTAGATTCAACAAAAGGATCTTTCCAGGAAATAATAAAACCTTATTTTTATTCTTTTGTGTTTGAAAAATATTAAAAACATCCCTTCCCCTACTGAGCTCTATGTATTTATCTTAGGTTAAACCTTTTCTATGTGGGGGATGATGTCAGCTGTAAATTACTATGAAATTCCATGTCAGCATTTTTTAATCCAACTTTACGATTGTAATCCCACTAAGATTACAGATTCAAACATCCGCAAGAGGAAAAAAAAGGACTTTAAACAAAGACAAAATGGAAAGGTTTCTACGAGATGCTAACAGTGTACCAGTTAATATCTTTTTTTGCTAATTGTAAAACAAAATACATTAAGATGACTTGATTGTTGCCTAGTATGTAAAGAACTAACAGTCTTATTTAAAAAGTTTATATTAATTACATGAATATATCACTGATCAGACCGTCTCAACAAGCTTCATGACTGATCTCAGCGTTCAAGCATGATCGATGCAATTGTGTGCCAAAACTATAATGGTAACTTCATAAAGATGATACAAATGTGGGTAAAAAAAACAAACAAAAACAACCTAGCTACTATCAGACATTTAACAAACTTGTACAGTTTTTTAAAGTGTGACATGTTTTTATGTAATGTACAGTAATATTTCTTTTTTGCTTTATGTAAACATTTTGATTGTGTAGCTTTGTTTTCATTTGGTTCTTGTTATTTAATTTTTTCTTCTTTTTTTTTTTTGCTGTACAATACTCAAGCAATGTATAATGGCTTATTACAGGTATTTTTGACATAAACAATCTTAAAGATAATGAACGCCCAACCATTCCAAAGGATTGAAAATTGCATTTGCTATAAATGTGCTGCTTACATCGACCCGATGCATTTTTGTAGATTATGAATAGAAGTCTGTCTTGACTGTGAGGTTTTACACGTTGTGAGTTGTGCACAAGGTACGTTTCTCATTGTCAACATTTCCCAGGTTTAAACTCTCCTTTCTTCTCTTCAGGCTCTTTGTGTAAACTAAGCCAATTTGAATGAACAACATACATGCAATATTTAAAAAAGTATTATGATATATAATATTTAGGACATACAGAGCATGTCTTCCCTCATGACAAAGGCCTGAGGCTTTTTTAAAGGTGCGGATAATTACAGGAGAGAGCGGTTCTTGTGCAGTGAGAAGGAGCTTTGAGGTCTCGCAGCTCAACACATGTTGTTACCAAAGGCTTTGAAGGGAAAGATGAATGTTGCAGTAATTTTGAACCCAACCCACCTTGGGTTCAACATTATATGCTTTAAGTGTTGATCAGTGGATGTTGTGCTTAACATGGACCTTTTCTACATCTCAAATAAGCGACTTTGTCATTTGTTTTCTTTTTTAAAAATCACTTGAATGAACAATGCTCATTTAGTCACACGAGCAAACACGTTCTGAATGAGTAAAAAGACGAAAAACAAAAGAGACTGAGTGAGTAGGAGCATGCAGCATAGCAGACCATGTCTGTCTGTACCCTTCGCTGACCATGTGGTCTTGCTTGACTGCCTGAACTGACACTGTGCGGCTCTTTACTTTGAAAATGCACGCTGACAAAAAGTTTTGCTCAAGCGTTGGATATTTTTTTTGCCCTCAAAGGATTTATTAGTTTCAGGTTATGCAGCACAAGGTGCTGTGAATGACCCTCCCTTTGATTACAAAGAGAGCCTCTCACCAGCCTTTTGGTTCTGTTTCCTGTACCTGTCTGTCCTCAATGTACCTCCTCAGTGTAATGTTGCTCTCTTGATACCTCTGTGCGTTTCTCCTCTGCCCATCACCATCAGTTGCCTGTTGTAGTGACTCCATGGTGCTGTTTCCCCTCTCAGCACCAATATAATCTAATCTGTAAATAACTCTTGACTCAGCTATGGCCAGTACATTCTTCAATGACCTCAATCTAACCTTCAGGTGCAGTTTTGTTTTTTTGTTTTTTTCTTTCAGTAAACCAAAATCACTACATTCAAGTATTACAGTTGTACAGTTCCTCGGATTCTACACACATTTAATGTGCTGGTCTTAGCTGCTCTGCTGTACCTTTTTATGGCATTATTTTTTACATGTTAGACAATATATTGTGACCATGTCCTATGCAAATATGAAAAATAACAGATTGTTGAATAATGTATGTTGTCATAACTTGTATGCATGAAATAGTGAAGTTTACATTTGGAAATAAATTCATAAAATAAGCAGCTACAATTTGTTCTGTGCTCATTTCCTTTACTGTTAAAGTGACAGTGTATTGTTCATATTTTAGGATAATAATAAATGCTAAAACATAGTAGAGCATAAAAGTAGAGGAGCCATTAATGCCTTTTAATTGGTGAACTTTCGAGGTGCTGGTAGGTGGATTTAGTTACCTGTGGCCAAAGCTAGCTGTCCCCTTGTTATATACACTGTGCTAAGCTAATACCTTATATACCTATAACATACAGATGTTAAGATGGTATCAACCTTCTCATCCACCTCTCAGCAAGAAAGTCAAACTGCCAAACTGTTCCTAGTAAGGAAACTGACTCAGAAATGTCAGCTACATTAGCCACCATAAGCTAAAGGTCATAACAAGTGAAGTAGCGGGGGCGAAATGCAACATACAATGAGTGCATTGAATTAAACAAAGGTGTTTTATTCTTTATACATTAAACTTTTTAGTTTTGAATTTTTAAAAAATACACTGTTTGTCTTTAATGTCATATGTATACTAGCCGTGCTCTAAAGTTCCTCATTTGTGATTGTAAAATATTTGAAGTATAGGATGGGGGAAGAGCAATATTCCTCAGTCACACAGCCTTTTCTCACAAGCCTGTGGTTCAGTATTATTCTTGCAACAGGAAGTACACCTTGTTCCCTCATTTCACCCATGCAAATATTTACAGTAACTGCTGGGGTAACGAATGGGTGGGGCGTCAAATGCTGGGGACTCCTTCCTTCCTTATTGTATTTCAAGCCAAATAGACTGATAAATTGTGCTGAAAGTTTCCTGTATGTACCCAGTGCACTTGCAACTTTAGAAGAATGGACAATTCATGATAAACTGCAGCCTCCATCTGTGCAAAGTGGACTTTTAACTCCACATGACACACAAAAAGCAGACTTTCAAAACTCCATCTGCATTTGCTGCTCTGCAAAATCACTGCCAACATGCTTTTATCCCCCTCTTTAGCTGAGTGCGCCCACCAACACCAGCAGAGATCACAGGCGTGGCCTTTCCTGTTCATAGTGAATCATACGATGGAGTGGGACAGGAAGGAAGAGAAAGAACGAAGGCATTAAAATTCTTGATGAGGAGCCTGGTGTTCTCCCTGCTCAATCTGTACACCTCCTGTCTCCGGGCAGGTTGGAGCTACCAGCACACCACGCTACACAAACAGACAAGCTGCCACCCCTGGCACCACCACACGATTTGGTGTGCCATCACAGCCGGCATGTTCCCAGAGCTTGTTTTTCATATTTGTGTGGCAACATGACGGACTTCTGCATAGTTAGTTTTTTTGTGTTTGTATTTAATGTCTTAAGCTTCGAATGTCGGCAGGGAGTTGTTGTCAAGGAAAGCTCCTAAATATAAAATTCCTGCATCTTTCCTCAGCGTGATAGTGGAGCCTCTGATCATGCAACAGTAGAGGCTGACTAGAGTCCCTCTGTAGACCACTGACTGAGCTAATTCACACATATCTCGCTGTCTTACAAGAAAGATCTCGGGTTTTGCTGGTTGCGTGGGTGAGGCACATATTCTCTGTGGCTTGCATGTCTTTCAGTCACGTGTTTATTCTCAAGATGACACATTTTCCCCTCCGTAGTGAGTTATATTGCTGCAGATGCGGCGCAAAGTACAGTCAGTTATATGAGCAGTGAGAACACATCTCTGCTGGTATCACCCTGTAGACAGGATGTGGGGGTGGAAGAGGTGGTTTCAGTTTGACTGATTTATGTCTTTAGTCCCACCTTTTTCTTTGGATAATCAGCTCCCGTGCACCCAGTCTCCAGGTGAAGCTGTGTACGTAGAATAAAGTCAGGTATTTGGCCAGGACCTGTAGCCACAAGTTATTTTGAATGCATTGTCTGAGAGAAAGTACAGTACAGTGTGTGAAAAAGATGGAAGATGAGGATGAGGCGGTGGGTGGGTGGTGTTACCCAGCGCTGATTGGTGCACCCAACCTAGATACACTCAAAGTCTAGAGCGTGGGAGGCTTGGTGGGCTGGAAAGGGTCTCTGCTCCACTGAGGTGTGTGGGCATCGCTGACTTTAAGACTCAGTGGAAATAATCCACAGAAAAAAAGAGGGATAGATGTGGTCAGCGGCGGCAGCAGCAGCAACAACAGCAGCAGTCCTAATCACACAGAGGCCTGTCTATGTGTGTGTACGTCCCTCTTCCTCCATGCCAAGACCCAGAAGGCAGGCTGAAGGGCCATGTGATGCCACCCACTCTCGATTGCAGTGCATGGCAGGGCTGGCGCTAGATCCTGCAGAGCGGGTGGGATGAGCTCAGATATTGGAGGCTGGCACTGGCTGAGAACAAGGCTTAGCTATGGGAGGTGGGGAGGGGGGGAGTTTGGCATTACCACTCACTGCAGCAGAGGCATCAAAGCCAGGAACCTGCTTAAAACACAACAGCACTGTAAATACTGTCAGGTAGAGTGGTTTACAATCTAGTTGATGAGAATAGAGCAAAGAGGATCTAAATATTCAATTTATATACCCATGGATATGCGTAATTGTCCTGCGTTTTAATTTAACCATCTTAATGAGACAACTGCTTACCATAAAAATCAATATTTATGAACTATTGTGTTGCATTATGGTCTCTAATGGTTTCTAATTATGTGAGAGAGGAAACAGATGCATCTCAAAGGGAAATAAAAGGCAGTTCAGAATTTCTGTATCCTTTCTTTTTTTTTTTTTTGTATGTGTCTTGGTTGGAAATTGAGTGAATTTGACAACACTGAGGCTGTGCTGAGCTGTTTGAGAGGATGAGAGGCCTGCCAAGTAACTGCTGTATGCCTGATAGAGCTCTTTGTTGCTTTGCAAAGCAAAGGGAGGTCCCTCATGCAAATTCAAAGGAAATTCTGAGAAAAGGGAATCCAAGAAAGAAGACAATACTCTCTGTCTCATTCAGCACTTGTTATGGAAGACGCAGGATACAAGAGCTCGGGATACATTGCTCTGGAGAAAGGGGCCCTGATGTGCCATTGTGTGATTAACATTAGAGATCACATGGAGATGTAATTCATCTTCAAAACTTAACAAGTCATTCCATATTAGTAGCAGCCGCAGTCCACAACTGTGATTTACAGTAAGGCATGAGGCGGAGAAGTGAGTCTAACCCACAACGTTGTCTCAGTCACGAGACTATACACTCAGTCAGAAGAATGCAGCTCAACCCACACATAAAAGGCTGCTGCCCACTATGCAACCTTTTCCTCACTCTCACTCCACCAACTCAGTCAACTGCCACTGTGCAGAACTGTGGATCCTTGAAAAAACAAAGGCAATTTAATCTCATATTCATAAGCTGTTCATTAAAAAGACCTGCAAAGATCGCAGTCGTTTTAGAGCCCATGAGGTCTAGCATATTTGAGAGTTTGGACAGGCAGTCAGAATTTGATTTGTTACTCTGTTTACACTTTAGTGTGACGGGCCACGTTTCTATAGTTTGTGGGTGCACTGTAGTGCAAGCAGCTCCGTGGTGCTGTACTTTAGCGCTGTGTCGCTTTGAGCTCAATGCTAACATCAGCATGCTAACATGCTATAATGTTTACCATGTTCATCATCAAGTTAGCACATTAGCATGCTAACATGTGCTAATTATCACTAAACACAAGTGGAGCTGAGGTGGGTGGGAATGTTTTGCAGGTGGTGGTAGTTTGGACGTAAGTATTGGACATTATCATAATATTTACCTGATGAATACCTGATGATAGCCTTGAGGAAAAGTTAATGAAACCAAAATTATTTACTCATCCTGATGTGGAAATGATCACATCCAAATGTCGTTGAGACATTTCACTCAGAAACACACGTGAACCTTGTTGCTACAGGAAAAGTCAGAGGATCACCAAAGCATATCGTCTGGTACCATTAAGTACCGGTCCGTCTGGTAGATTTCGAGATGTTTCAGCTGAAAAGTGAAAATCTTTAATGACATGGTAGCACTAGATGAAAAGTCAAAGAATCACTCCGACAGAAGTCATCCCGTGGGAAACATGAATATCTGTGAAAAATGACATTATATTCAACAATGAGATATTAAAGTTGACTGGACTGAAGTGGTGGATCAACTGATCAACAAATAACCCTAAAGACATTATATTTTCATCATGACTGTGCGTGTAAAATCAATGATAATTATCAGACTGGAAGCTTTTAAATCTCGCCTTACTCTGTTATTCTCATGAGCTGCTCTTCTCTGCATGCGAAGATAAATTAAGCTATAATTAAATTCATCCTTACATATCTACAATGACAAACAAATGATTAAACCTCTCTAGTGTTTACTAGCATTTGTCTTGACATGTGACTTATTCTCACTTATGCAAGTCCTCACCAGATTTAACCCTCACAGGGATGGAGGACACTCTTTTCAAAGGTCTGTTTCGCTGCGTGGCGTCAGTCCTCCTGCCAGTGTAGGAGTGTCTCTGGAGGAATAAGGCAGAGTTACAGCTCCTAGTCTGGAATGCTGCCTGACTTGGCAGTTCATGAAGAATCTCATCTCTGTAACCTCACACCAATTTGGATGGAAATTTTCCCCTCATTCTGGTTTGTTTGACCGATTCAAAAAGCTGACACAAGATTGATTACTGTTTTCCTGAGTTTATAAATATCCATAGACAGAGTCCTATTCTATATATTCAGATAACCTCTTAAAGGGGCACTGCACTGATTTCACAAGTCAGTTTAGTCATCATGGGGAGTGCTGGGGTAGCTTTGCCAAGTCTGAATATGAACCCTGGTGATGTCATAGTGATGTCATCAGAGTTATTTCTGCTTCCACAGCTTGCAGTGTTACAAACTTTAGGTATGGAGTTTAACAGACAAGAAAGAAGGATTTTATAGGAGAAACTATCGAGTTGCATTATTGTAGGATCCATCTTTTTTTGGAGCTTGACCCACATTTGCAACAAATAATCTGGATATTTAAGTCTCTTTCTTTTGGCATCAGTTGTGACTATTCTGTTTCTAAATGTCTCCTCCCCAAGATTATGAAGGTAAAAACATTATATTGAACAAGAAAAATTATGTGGTATACTAATTCAATAATTTTCTGGTTCGAACCTCGGCTGGGGCCTTCCTGTGTGGAGTTTGCATGTTCTCCCCGTGTCTGGTGTCTGCGTGGGTTCTTTCCGGGTACCTGGCTTCCTACCACAGTCCAAAAACGTGCACTTAATAGGTTAACTGGTGACTCTAAATTGCTCGTAGGTGTGAATTTGAGTGCGAATGGTTGTTTGTCTCTTTGTGCCCTCCGGTAAGATGGCGACTTGTCCAGGGTGTACCCCACCTCTCGCCCAAAGTCAGCTGGGATAGGCCCCAGCCCCACCGTGACCCTGATGAGGTGGTTACAGATAATGGATGGATGGACTAATACAATAATTTCAACCTGTGGCCCCACTGGAAAACACAGATGTTGACAGTAGGAAATAGAGAGTGAATTGTAGCATTTATGGATCATGAGAAACCTAAATCTGATCTCTGAACTGTCAGAACATTAAAATTGATATTGACAAAAACATCCTCAGCCTAAGAATGTAATGTATAATCTCCAGATTTCTCTTGATGACCTCCGTGAAGAAAAACAAAAATGACGCAGACACACCAGGTTTGTAACAATAAACTATTTTTTTTTTCATATTTACATCTGTACCTAATGTGCAAATTAATAATTTAAAGTAGTGTAAAACTCTTAAAGGAATACAAAATCATATCTTACAGTCCTAACATGGCGAGAGTCCATGAACTGGTCACATAGAAACAAAGAGGAGCAACACTGCAGTGTGTACAGGAGAGAGAGAGAGAGAGAGAGAGAGAGAGAGAGAGAGAGAGAGAGAGAGACAGAAGCGAACCCAGGGAGCAGTGGACATCCTTGGCCAGGACACACTTAGTTAAGGACAGCATGGTACATTATCCAAGCATCACCAGAACAAACAGCAACACAAACACTGCGTCTTTACAGTAGTCATGTCGAATGAGCAGAAAGCACTTGGAGGCCCGGGGTTTCACAAACCCACTGACTGGTTAAAGCACTGATGATCACAAAGGCTTGAGGTGCTCTTAGCAGCAGGTGCTTCTTTTAACGGCCTCTAGATATGGAAGAAGAACAGACAATCTCACACTGGACTGGTGACACATCTATACTGCAGGTCACCACATAGTGCTAATAGCATGATTGCACGTTGTGTTGTTGTGTGTGTAAGGGGGAACAGACACGTAATCACACTTCAGACAAATACGCATCGGCCTGCTCTCACTACCCACAATTCTTCTCATCTAACACACTGACCGAATAGAGTAGTTAACAGGCGACTCGGAGAAACACACCATAAACACTGCATATTTGAGAAGCAATTCATCCTATGCACATTGTTCGGTGATTGCCACAAAAAACATTTTGAAAATTTGAAATGCTTTTTTTTTGTGTTTTTTTTTGTTAAAGAAGCCAGTTTGGCAGTGCTTGTGGTTTTTTTTTTAGGAGGTCGACTACGGGCAAAAGTGTGAAATGATATCTTACACAATATTTTGAGTCCAATTCAGACACAGCAAACCTTTGCACCGTGGTAAGAACAAAAAGTACACTTAACAAATGAGATAGTTCTACATTTCATCCTAATCCAACATTACAATCTATAATGCTTACACATTTTAATTCCTGTAGTTCAGATTTGTTTACAAAAGCACACCGTGACAATCCTTTACAATTTACAAGACACAGTTAACCTACAGTAAATATATTATTGGTGCATAGACAAAATTGGGAGAGGGTGTAGCAAAAATCACCAATTTATTGCTTTAAAGTCTAATATTCATCTCCCATTAGATTTCTTTTGATTGCAAAACAACTATAAATTTTCCACAGAGATTTTGAAGAACCAAGCAGAGGTATTGCATTCAAACTGATTAAAAGAGCTAAAATGTTCCCTCCCGATGAGATGCAAATCTTTTGTATTTTGAAATATAAAGAACTTTCCCTCACATACAGAAAGTTACATCACAGAGAGATGACTTTTACTCTAAAACAAGTAAAAGACTAAGTTCAATGATACAGAAAAAAAAAACAAACAAAAAAAAAAAACAGCACAA